>JAYKKI010000074.1:3616250-4905000 GCA_039881145.1 Druceiella hillmani
CGGCAGTTTGCAACTGATTTCTAACATTGTCACTGTGTACCACACCTTTGAGAATTTTGTTTTAAACTCGAAGGATTTAATTAAGCAAACATCATAAAAAAAATGTTCATTACACTAACTTTATAAAGAGGAAAGTTTCATTATTTTTTGTCTTTTTAATGTTTTTTTTTATAAAGCGTGGGTAATGAATGAAAATTAAACCACTAACATAGCGTATAAAAATATAGTAGACAGCTTGGAAATCGATGTTGCAACAAAAAAAGATCCGTTTTTTGTTTCAAAATCGCACTACGGAGATTTTTTGAGTTAAACGCATCTAAACAACGTTTGAAATAATTATACATGAAAATGAAATCTGCAAAAAATATTTTTAAAATATGTAAGACAAATATATTTTAACCAAACAAATTGTAACGAAATGTTAACAATTGTTTCAATATTTTTTTTATTTCATACGTATTGTGTATGAACAGTGCATAAAATAAATGAAAAATATTTACATACACTTAACAGTAAAACTTATACATATTCACTTAAGACTAAAGATTACTTGCAAACGCTTTAAAATATTATTCCATTCGATGAAAGTGTCATTGAGAAAACAGTGCTTAAAATCAGTGCAACCTTATGAATGAGAAATACATAGGTACTCAATCGAAGGCATTAACATAACCGTTTGGATAAAATAAGTCTTATCACTTGTACGTTTTAATGTAATACAATATGACTACAAAGTTACGCAAACTCTTATATGAATTAATCAAATTAATTTCTATTAAAAAAAACACATAAACGAATCTAATGTTAATGTTCCAAACGGAATAACAAAATGTTAATCTATTGGACCGCCGTTCTTCTTTGAAAGTTATCGTCTTTGCACTTACAATACAAAATGTCTGTATATAATTACCAGTTCGATAAATAAAAAGTATCTTGTAGGACGTCTGCTTCATTACAACAGTTATGAGTACATGGAACAATTTTAAACATACTACACTTTCGAATAATTAGCAAAAATGTAAACTGTCATGTGACCGTTTAAAAGACCGTAAAAAGTGTTACTCACGTGGTAATTATGAACGCAAATACGTAAGTGTTCAGTGATAAGGCGCCAAACTATGATGCCAGAATGGGACAAGGTCGATGACCCATTTTATCAGTACCTGAAGAGGGCACCCATGAGGTCTGACTATAAGGTATGCATCATCTATTTTCACATATTTTTACTTAGATGTTTCTGAAGATAAAAATATTATCTGTTTCTTTTGAACTCACTTATCAAATTGAACTATCGATGTATTCAATTTAGAAGAAAAACTATGTTTGTCTATGATTATCGGCCAGTTGATCTCTCTGACCTTAACTTGTTGATGGATGAATTGTCGATTATTTTACCCTTGTCTGCGAGACATTGATTGGTCGATATGATAAACTCATTTAACTAGATCTAATAATAGTTTATTGACTTAATAGCCATACCAAAATGATTTGGTTTTTCATCGACTCTGCATTATTCATTTTAACGTTTTAATATTATTGAAATCGATACTAAGCATTCTTTAATTTATCAATGTAAATTAAAGAATGCTTAGTATATAGACTAATTCTGTGAAACTTTTCTTGATTTAGTTTCTAGTATTACTTCAGAGATTATATAAAAATTCATGTCTGTTATTTTCATTTATGTCAGTTTTAAAATTTGGTCACTTTTGTGATATTTATAAAGATCAATATATTTTCAGAGTACGATGAAAAGTTCGAATATTGAATACTTATTTAATGAATTAGTTTAAACAATTTAAATTTTGCAGCTATGGAAAAAAATAAAAAAGAAGAAAGAGTCGGTCACCTACAAGTTTAATTTGAGATTAATTTTAGAAGAACAATCATAATTATCAATAAAAACAAGTTTAGCTTAGGGGAGCAATTGAGAAAAGGACAAATTTTAAATTTAAGACTTTTTTAATGCAGTATGTTTAAAAATTATTACTCAAAAAATAAATTCAAAAAAATTTTTTCATTTTTAGTTTTTGCATTCGATAATGAAGAGTGGCTTTTTGAAAAAAATAAGAGTTCAAATACCTCGAAAACGGTGGGCAGAGTATGACCCCATTTATACGTTGTTGACCAATTTTCCATTACTCCTGAGACATCGGGTATATTACCAATTTTTGAGGATTGTCTCTTATGACACGATTTGTCTTGCAAAATTTGTGCATAGATGCTTTTTGAGTTAAACAAACTACACAGTTATAGTTACATCGAAATAATGTTTAAAATAATTATAGATAACAATGAAATATATAAGAAAGTGTTGGGAGATATATGAATAATTATAATAAACCGTTTCTTAATGGCGTTCTTATATTGTAACATTGGGTCGCACGACTAAAATACGAAATAAATAACTGAAGGAAGTTTTGAAAATATTTCTAATAAATTAACCGTAAATCATTGTTGAAGAAGAGCGATTAAAATAAAATGCAATCATGGCCCGTTTTTTACCAAGACAAAACCGAGCAGTTAGTATAACTGATTGATGTCGAATTCAAAATTCGGATATGATACATATGTTGCTTCTACAGCTGCGGTATTCACTTTTAACAATTTATCATTAATAATGACATTTCTTTCTATATTTTACTTCTGCTTGGATTTCTTACTTTTACCATTAGATTCTTGCCTCCGCCATTACATAATAGGTGGCACTGGAAGTTTTTAGAATATTAAAAACTGAACAAACAAACGAGTTTGTAGTTTATTTATTGATTTTCAACATAATCTCCGTGGCAGAAAAGTAATCGATCCACTCTTCATTGGATGTCTCTTCCACTACCTTTTCAAAGACACACACCGCTTCTTCGGCTTTCGGGAATCGTATTTATTGTAGTTAATTTATAAACTTTTATTCTTATGAATAAATGGAAATCGCATTATGCGATGTCGGGGCAGTATAACGTAAGATCCATAATTACTACCCAATGTAGTCAATTATTTGGGGATTCGTCTGGCTGAGTGTACTAAGGAGTTGTCACAAAAGGAGGATTCTACTGCGATGACGTTACCCCCGAACTGTTTCCAAAACAACAGGCAAATAATTGCAGTCTATGGTGATTATTATTTTATTTTCCAAAACAATCGCTACATCATATACCGTCCGTCCGAAGAACGAAGTGATTGTATTTTTCCAGCACTTCGTCTTTCCTTCACCTTTGTGGGCGACTCTTCAGAAGGAGACAGACACCCATTGCGCAAAATACATAGTTTAGGGTTCGCAATTATTTAATTATTCAGTTTCGTCGATGTCGAATACAGCAGTTAAGTGACTTTCGCCAAGTTTTTTTTTAACATTTCACGATGCCAATCAATGCGATTGTGCTTTTGAGCTTCGGTCAAATTATGGGGTCAAATTATCCTCCTGATGCCTAAATGTTCATATAGAATTTTCTGTACTAGACTCATACCTATACTTAAATTTGCCCAAATCCGCTGATAGGTTATTCCCTTGTCAGTCTTTATCATGAGCCGCACATCACTGATGGTATCTTCAGTTGTCGTTGTTGAGGAATGTACTTATGCAGATCATCACTGAGATTGGGTACGACCGTTTTTGAACTCGTAAACCAGTTGCAAACGGTAGGACGGCATAGTGTTTCATCATAAAATAAAAGTTTATTGTAATTTTTTGTTGATTTCAACAAAGTGTTATCCTGTTAAATTCATCTGACGTGATACACATAAATTGTTGTCAAATTGAAAGACTTTGACTTTCGAAATTTGGATTAATTTTGTTATTATTATTATTACAAACATAAGGTTTTAAGAAACTTCAGTGCTACCTTTGTAGATAGATTGAAAAACAGTATGGAGGAAAAACTACAAATGAATGCGTGATACGTTCGTGGCTCAATCTTTTCTATTTTGGAAATTTCGATTTCAATGACAATTTCTAAGGTAACTGTAGGTTACATTTGTATTGATAACCAGATCGCGATAATGGAAACGGTATACTCTCAAGTTTAAAATAAAAACGGGATTGACGTTAGTGTTAAAGCAACATTGACTCATTTGTAGCAAATCGGTAGAATAAATTTTCAAAAATGGTGATGAAATAAACTATCAAAATCACGAAACATGCTTAAGGCGTGCACTAATCGTTAAATTGATAAAAAAAGAAAATTATTCTGAAGGGAATTATTGTCATGTCAATCATAAATCTATGTCGCAATAGCAAGACTAAAGCTCTATGATGAGATAGTACAGAGTTAATGCTGAGTACATTATTAACAATTGCAAACAATTTTCCACTGTCACTAATCAACAACCCGTAACCACACAAGGTATATAACATTGTCTTAACATTAGGGAAATGAGCTACATCTAGAAAACCTATCTTCTCCGACAAATGAAGTATGTACCAATTAATTGTTTTAATAACGTAGCAAAATGTTTAAGACAAAAATTCAATTACCAGGAGGCGGCAGAAGCTGGTTAAAGAATTTCTGGATTCCCTCTCTTTAAAACGGTAAACGTGTATAAATAATATACATCGATTAATCAAGATAAAACTTTTGATACAAACATTCTTGTTTCGAATTCTTGTATACACAACGACAATTATCCAGGTAAAGATTTAAGGTATATTTCAAGTGATAAATTGTGTAATATTATTTAAATAAATGTATTATAGTAATTATTTACTTATCTTAAGCAAAGGATGTTGAAAAATCCATATTTTGTATTTTTCTTAACATATATTTCTAATAATTTTTCGCTTTCTGTGTCAAAAGTAATAAGAAAAACAAATTGATTACGTTTTATTTATACGAATATGTGCAATATCGTTTTACTCAGTGGACTCGTTGTACTCTATAAAAATAATAAAAAATAAAAGCTTGACCCAAGTAATGCCACGCGGGAACTATGCAGAAAGAAAGAGGGATTCAATGAAGACACTAATATAAAAGAGACAGTATGTTGAAAATGAAGCAATTACATCATCTTTCGAGGACCACTTTTAGGGCATCATTGACATACTTTTAGAATATAACATCATAGTACATATGTCTGTATCTCTTTCTACCATGAAAATTTCACAAATCTCCTTTTTTCATCACTTTCAAAATACTAAAAAAAAACACCAAAATTCGCTCCTCACTATACACTTTAATAATTTGAAACCTTCCGTTGATTGTATCCATCAAAGGAGCAAAAGAGTCGACGAAAGTTCCGCATTATTCAAAAACTTACGAAAATTATTCAGAGCGGACGCTTCAAGGGCGTCGAATGTCTATTTCAATGGGAACAAGATTACATTTTACAGTCGGATTTAATGAAAAGTTTTTAAATGCGGTGTAACAGAAAGGGCGTTAAGTGATTTCAGTATTAATTAACGTCTTTAAGGTACGTTCCTTTTGTCACATTATTTCTCTTGAAAATATTGGTGACAAAAATTTCATTTGCAATTAAATTTAGCATGGTTTTTGTTGTTCTTCCATTAGAGGTAAATAATATGCATTTCCAAACATTTCCAATATTTCTAGAGGAAAATAGTCGTAACAATGTTCATCACGCTCTGCTTTGTCCTATTAGAATTGTTTCAAACTTGGACATTAATTTTCATCGATTAATTTAATCAATTACGTTAATATTGCTTTTCATCGATTTGCTGAATAGGCTTACCGAATGCTTCCTCATTATCTTTCATTTAGACACTCATTAATCTCCTGCTGATGTCATAATTATTATTAAACTTTATTTTATCCATTAAAAATAACATAGCGTGTTAAAAATTTTATCCATTAAAAATAACATAGCGTAGTTAAAATTAACATAGCGTGGCTTACTAAATCCAAGATTTTTTGGAAGAAACAAAACGATTTTATTCACGTTTAAAATTTGGATATGTTACGGTTTTATTCATAATGAGAATCTTATATGTCAAAAGGAAAAATGGAACTCTTGTAGTATTATTT
Source organism: Druceiella hillmani (assembly GCA_039881145.1). Lineage (NCBI taxonomy): Eukaryota > Metazoa > Arthropoda > Insecta > Lepidoptera > Hepialidae > Druceiella > Druceiella hillmani. The sequence goes on from JAYKKI010000074.1 coordinate 3,622,226, forward strand.
ACATGCATATCAGTTTGTTACAGCCATTTTTGTCTTAAATCGTTCGATTTAAAAAATTGATATTTGTCATAGTAATGGAACTTATTGACCTGAAAATTCCGGACTTTTAAAGAATTTAAAAAAAATATTTATGTGACAATTTTGGAGAAGACAAGTTTGGCATAAAATATTTAAATATTTTCGGATTGAAAAGTAAAGTTATAATGATTTCAAAACTACTTTATATCTATTATGATTTTTAGATATATTGCTGGAAATATCCATAAAAAGCTACTACAATTACATTATAGAAAAATTTAGTTACTAAAGTAGACACTTTGCATATACCAAAGTGTGTATGAAACTCTTGTACGTACTTATTGCGAGTTTGACGTTTTTTTTAATGAAAGGACTAATGTACTAAAAAAAAACATCAGTATTATTTTAATATGTCGAAATTGATTTTGACATATTTTTTTCTTTCTTTATAATAAATACAAAAACGATATACGTTCAATAATCACGCCACTCAGTTTAGGCATTCTGAAAAGAAAAATGAAATGATGTTTTATTTTCAATTTAAAGTAAAAAATATCATATAATTATAAGTAAAAAGTATCATCCGATATTTTATAACAACATTAAAAATTAAATTTTGTTTTTGAGAAATAATGAAAATGCTAGCAGAGATAAGTTCGGATTGAGCGGCGTTTAAAGTTTAGTTATCTGGCTCCTAGGATCCCATAATATTTCTTCCCTTTTTTCATAATACTTTGTTAAACCATCTGTTGATATCACATACTGCAAGATACTATAATTTATAATTTATATTATAATATTTATAATTATTTTAATTTAATACCAAGTTCATCAGTTACAATTTCTTTCGACGTCGTAATCTCAACTACATATTACACCGTGATTATAATAATATCGTATAATATCGTGACTACAATTATAACTAAAATACCGTAATTACAATTAGATGTTGAACCTCGAATCAGAATCGAATCTTGCGATTTTTCCACAGTCGTAGTATAAAATGTGCTTGGGCTAATTTATACTCGATTCTAAATTGCATTTAAAAAATTCCTTAAGCCATGTTATGAAAAACGAGAAACAAATTAGCTACCTCTCTATTTAAGATACAAATTTTGGGTACTTATATTTACTATAAAAATTTTCCTTTACAATAATCGGCAGAATTTTTTGAATTGAAAAATATGACTTTTTCTCGTAAATTCGAAAAAATCGGGTAAGCGCGAGTGAAGCTACAGTAGTTTCCTTGCCAATCTTGGTAACACATTTGAACCTAATGTTTATAAACGGCAGTCGGTTCTGAAATTTTATAGAAGCTGCCAAAATCTTGCACCAATAAATTACTAAATAAAACTCCAAAATTTTACACTTCCTTTTGGTAATTGTTATAAATAAAAATATTCTGCGTGTATTTATTTAATGGACGTAATCGGCAAAAAAAGTCTAAGATAATATTTATGCAAATCATATTAATAAGTAGGTATACCCTATTGTTGGGTTGGCATACATTTTATAACAATACGATGAATGGTAAACGGTGAAAAATCATCAATACCCAGATTTCGGCGCTGACCTCGATACAGAAACGCAACATTAAAGGTCATTATGGCTGACGTGATTTGATTGTAAATATTGTGTGATTTTGTTGGCTTATATTTTTGAATATTTATAGTAAACTCTTATTCTTAATTAAATAGTTTACACAGAATAACCTCTTATTATTAAAAATAAATTTGATATTACTAAACATTACTCGTATTTTATAATTAAAAATGTTATTAAGCAAAAATTAATAAAACTATAATTTTCTTATTATTCATTACTCTACTTTTGGTTTTAAATGAAGCCTCAAATGTTTCGGGGTTTATTATTTCCGCCGGTACAGAGTATCAATTACTAATTCTTATGTTACATAAAATAATACGAAAAATTATCATAAGAAATATTATGATATATATTATATTAAGAAGTTGATGATTTTCTGTGTCATTTTCCACACTATTAATATCATTCTATGTAGAGCACAGTTACCTATATTTGTAGCGAAATTAAAAGGGTAAAATAACCTTTTAATTATTAAATCGTTATGATGATGTTCCATAAGATTATAATTCTGATCCATTTTAATTTTTTCAAGGCAATAAAGATGAGAAAAAGATAGAGAAAATTTCAAGGCAATAAAGATGAATTGGCATTTTAAAAATAAGCCATATTCTTAAATTTAATTTCCGAAAACAGCCACCGTAATGCATTGGCGAATAAGGCTTTCGCCATTTTATAAAGCCTGCCGTAACACTATTTCCGCCAGAAAGGGACAAACCCAAGCTGAAGAAAGAGAGGGGCGTTTAAAGTTTACAACCTAACAAATAAAGTTTCGTGCAAATGCCTTCCGTCAAATTCAGCGCAAGAGTCGACCTTCAGTTAATTTATAATCAAACTTTAGAATTATTGTAACTAGAACGTTTCATTTCTCTTGACCATAATAATAATTACAAGTTTCTTACAAATCAAAGTGAATAAACTCATTGCTCGGTCAGTTGGATTCATAAAAAATACGTAAAGATCACTAGCGAGCCAACCGTGTGTAACTTGTACAGTAGGTAACATACTTTCTATTGCAAAATATACGTAGTTGCTGTTGTAAAGTACACGTAGTACGGCTCGGTTTATGGACCGATCGTTTGTGCAGTGATATTTGATAATAAAAGTTTGATTTTATTAAAATATGGCATCTTTACCATATTGTCATTTGGATATGAAACGTCACTATAAAAAGGATACTCGCTTTTTGTTGGATCTTTACACTATAACCTACGATAATCACGAATCTGTCGATGGTGTCTGCTGCCTTGTGAGTAATAATAATTATACCGTGGTTATTTATTTTATGGGAATATTATGATTGTATTCGCTTGATTATTTTTTTCATGTTTTCCGATATATTGCGTGTAAATTGTATATATTCTTATACGCAAAAAGTAATTATCTTACAAGTGAAAGAGAAAATAAGTACGGCGAATGTTGTGACCACAGATAAAAAAAAATATCCTGACCATAGCGTATAGGGACGCTTTTGAACCCCCTGTTCCCGGGAATACTCACATGGCTGTCAATTTCTGTTTATTTATGTCTTCATTACCAACAACTGGCAATGTTTTTTTTTGTGAATCTTGACTATCTGAATTTATATTAAAATGTTTGAAAATTTTGTATCAGTTTTTAAGAAAAGACCGGATAATTTATCTGGATCGGTTTCTCGAATCGATTTGAAAAAGTCCAAAATATCTACCGCCTCTAGGCTAAGGGAAAATTTCGATAGTCTAAAGTACAACTTCGTAAACAATTATGTATCTGTGTCGCAGCATGATGAAGATTTGCAAAGTGGATTTCTAAGTCCTAGGGCTTATAATAACACTGTTCAGTGTGTAGACGTTGATTTAAATTGGTCTACTTTGAATGATAAGACACCGAGTTTACTAGATAAATTTACGAAAATTGTCGCTATAGAGGAAGAAACTGGTTCTGCTTTATTGAGAGTATGTATGTCTAATAGTGGTTTCGGTTGACTATAATTTTATTTTTAATTAATATTAGGATAATTGCATTTCTTCCGCCCAAGCTTTAAGTTTAATTTGATTATTTTGTAAATTCAAGTTTTTTATTGTTTTTTTTCCCCAGAGGCGCAATGACAGAGAAGAGATTAGACGAAGGCTGGCCATGGGCACAGATCCAGATGACTATCGCAGTTATCATGTGGATAGTAGGCCAGGACGCAAACCCAGTTTACAAACGAGACTTCAAAGTGGTAAATATCTTGTATTACTATTCTGAATATGCATTGTTTAGTTCCGTAGAGATTTGAATTTTGTTAATTACCATTTGAATTAAATGCAGACATAAGCTAAAAAATAAAACAAAATCGTGGTAAATGTAGTCATGTATATTACATTCTCAGATATTGTGCATATTTCGAAATTTATTATACATATGTATACCCCTGCACAACTTGAGGGAATGGTATAGATGTAGATTGAATGAACTGTTTAGAACAGTTACATTCAGATTAGAGTAACCATAATGATTGTCGACCTCTGACGAGGAAAAAATACTTGAAGAATCCAGATGAGCATGTAAACTATATAATATCAAACGTTATTTATTTATATATTATACTATGTTAATTTTTAGAAAAATAGATTCAAATTATATAAGTTGTCTTGTTGACCAAAAGTTCCAGAAACATTTAATAAGGTTTGTATTGTAAACTATTAATCTAGAAAATATTATGCTCAAAAGAAGAATATTGTAAAGATAAACAGAAGGTATAAACTGGAATATTTTTTACCTTTTTTTCTTAAAAAATTCAATTAAGATTTCGTATAGTAATCTGTTTATTTTATTATTCGATAGCCTTTTTGAAGACTATTATTGTACATTCATGATTGGTAAAACAATTTTTCTTTTCACTTTACTACTTTAGTTATATTTTAAATGTCTTTGATTTTACTAAGTTGTCTTAGCTACTACTGTTATTAGATCCTTAATATATTTATAAAATTTTCCACATTTCTTTTGGTATTCAATTCAAATATTGGGTAACCAATAGTATCTCTGAAGTAATATGACCACAGGTAGCAATACTAATTATATACAAATAAAAAATAATATTCAATTAAGTGAACAATAATGCAGTCAAGGCTAATAAACGTAAGTTTGAGTTTACAAGGTCTTGCATTATGTGCCTCATTTGTTAACTTCAGAATGGATGAAGTTGTAATATTTACATAATTTTGTCTACGCTCTTAATTTTTTTCCTCACTGTTGCTGTAGAATGATTGCAAGAAGTGGCTGAGAGATAATTGTCCATATTTTTTTTATAAATTATGCTGAATAAATATTGTGTCAATTTGAATATCTTGCACTATATTATTTCTGTTATTTGAAATAATGGCTACGATTAGGTTTTCCAATAACAAATTATAGTTGATAATGTGGTTGTTATAACTATTCTGTTTATTTTTATCAATTGTTCCTTTAACTTAATTATCTGTTATAAAAAGAGGGGTTTTTATTATCATATTTTTATAAGCTAGGAAAAAATTGGAAGTATGCAGGAAATCTGGATGGGTTAGGTTCAGAGGGTTTTTTAAAGAATTGGGAAGCATATTTTAGTTCTAAACGAGTTAAAAGAATGTTAGGTTGTATAAAAGTGTAGTCCTATTAATGAAACTGAAAATAGCAATATATCTTTCAACCATTTCTCACTTCCACATGGAAGATTTTATATCAATCATTTTTAATTCTTACGCATTATTTTAAACATTTCAGGTATGAATCTTCAGATATGTTTTATGAATGAAACCGCTTCAGACAATGAATCTCCTAATTCTGATGGTGAGGGAGCGGTCGGAGTGCGGAAACTCAACACTTCTACATATAGCCTCAATGACCATCCTTATCAGACAAGACCCTTATCGGTTAATATACAGAATGAAAATCAAGGTATTGTTCTTCATTAAATTTGTATGAAACATTGTGTCAAATATTATATTTGAAAAAATGTACTAAAGATAAATCATGATTAATTGAAGTAAGTAACCTTTAGTGGATTACTTTTTTAAACTAATAGTAAATTTATTAAAAGTATTATAAGGAGGATAGATAGTTATGATGTGTGATTATAGAATATCAGAATTATTTTGTTGTAGCTGGAAGATGTTCGAGTGTTATCACAAAATACTCATGGCTATGGACATTCATTTTATAGTCAGGTTGATAAATAGGCAGTAATATACCTGGAAGTTATATAAATGTAAGGCATAAAACTATTGCAGTTTTATGCTTTACATTTATATAATTTTCATAAATTAAGAAATAGGTTAACATCTTGAAGAAATAGGAATACTTTCTGTGCTCACAATTGCATATTTAATTGTCCCAGTAACATTGAACAGGAATTGGCATAGTCATGCTTCCTTGCACTTGCACACCTTGACACTAGCTAGATGACTATCGTATTTTGTCAAACAATGAAATAATATACTTGTATTTGAATACCGTGACAACAAATTACTTTCACAAAGTGGGTAACCCGACACTCCGTAATACTAGTATGTACTCACTCTGGTCAGTCCTTGGCTAGGTAATTGAATTCTGTATTTCGTGGACCCCTTGTTTATTAATATGTATGTATTCACTTCTGATATATACTGTGCATGTTTTTGTATCTAGTGTTTATTGGGAAATAGAGAAGTTTTGATAGTTTTATGGTGGATCCAATGGAAAACTGATATTTTGCAGTTATATTAGAGAATCCTTTTTGTGTCCTATCAATATTTCATTAGGGACATGTTATTTTAAAATTATGTGTAAACTCTTTAAGTTTAAATAAATTTTTGTAATAGTTAATTTGTTGATAGTAGGACGAGTGAGGCCATCATCGTTGTCTCTGCGAGGAAGTTCGTCACGCCCAAGTCAATCATTGGGTAGTATAGCCCTTACCGAGGCAGACTTCTTTGCGCGACAGGCACGGCTTCAAACAGAAGCACGCATGGCTCTAGCACAAGCCAAAGAAATGGCTAGAATCCAAATGGAAGTAAGTAATTGTTTGAATTAATTTCTTTTGCCAAAAACTTGTGTTATTTTTAATCTTTTCAAAAATTTTCTTTTTAATTTGTTGAAGGTCTAATGCCGTCATAGAATTTTTGTTCACTATATCAACTTTTTATGTCTCTTAAATAACTTATGATAACATTTTCAAAATAAGCAACATAATAAAATACATAAAATACATTGTCGTAACGTAAACTTAAAAGCATAAGTCGCTACATATTTCTTAAGCAAATAAGTAATTGTTATATAGTATGCATTAAAAAAATATATAGATTATTTTTAAAATGTATTTATTTTCTTATACCACAAAAAAATGAGTTAAATATTTCTTTCATCCTGATAAGTAGGTATTTGTATTGAATAATCCATTAAATAGATTATTTGTTTTTTTAATTTTATTTAATTTGGCATGTGTTTAATGCTTACAATAAAAAGTCTGTATTATAATAAACCATTCCTTCGAGACATTATTAATTTTTTTATTACAATTACAGCGTGATCGAGACAGCAGGGCGGTCTCCCCAGTGACAGATATGTTACGACGTAGCTTACAGAAGGCTAATGCTCCACTACCACACAATCGTAGGAGGGTCTCGAGACAAATTCTTACTGATATGAATGTCGCACAGTTACAGGTATTGTCATTCTTTGTTACTAGTTATTAAGGTGAATTTTGTGAGTACTGGGTGACTACTATTTTGCAAAAAACTTTGGATAATAATTAGTAAATATCCAAATAATATAAAAATGAAATAACAAAATTATTTGAGCACGAAAATAATCTTGATAATGGAAGGTTATGTTTAGTAACTGGGGTAAGCCAGAATTTTCTTGTAAACTTGGAAAATGTTAATAAGAGGAATTGCTGCATTGTGGATAAAAAAGTTTTATAATTTTATGATGGGAAAATTTTTGAAATTTTTTTAAAACGACATTTGATAGGTTCTACTGTATAGTAATTGCGCTTTTGTACCTGAAAGAATTTTTATGCCGGCAGATGATTTAGATTTCTTTTTTCTTTAATTATCTCTGGTTTACCTTAACTTATTATGCTAAGGTAAACCACAATGTAAATTTTGTTTCTGTATTAAATGGTGTAACTGTTTTCATGTTATGTATCTTTTTTAAAATTTTCGCCAAGAACACAAGTGTCTATTGATAGAAAGTATTCACTTTTTATTTTGTGTTGGATGTCATGAAGCAAAAAAAATATTGAAATATCTTAATTGTTATCTATGAGAGTGACAAATGGTTTCCATAGTGGCCTCTACATAAACGTAGTGATATATTTAGTGAAAGGGTTAATAAATATAGTTAATGGATAGTGTCAAATAATTTTTTTGGTTTAGTTTTCTCCATACACTGTGACATGATATAGTCAAAATTACACCATTAAATTTTTACATTTTCTGAATCATTTAATAACTCCTCTTTGCTCATATCTGCACTTAAGAAATGTATTATTCTTACTGTGAATAACAATTGTAAGTTTCAACAGTGGGCTGTATTTTGTTAGATGGTACTAATATTAATTCAGAAAAAGGTATCTAATAGTTTGAACTGGGGTATAATATTTTAAACTTGTAGAATTTAAACTAAAGAAAGTTTCAAACAAACTGAAAAATTAATGAGAAAACTGTAAAAATGATCAAATATTATCTTTTTGTTCAAATTTAGGATACATTCAGTTAATTCTTTCTTTTAAAGCATACAATATAAATTATTTTCCAGGTGATAGTGAACGAGTTGCATACACAAATAGAAAATTTGAACGAGAGTCTTGTTAAAATGTTAATGGCCCGTGATGAGCTTCACATGGGGCAGGATTCGATGCTGGTTGACATAGAAGATTTAACACGATATTTGTAAGTATTCACTTAATGTGTAATTCCTTTGTAAGTATAAACTTTTGCTACTGATTACATATTGTCAGCATTTAAAACAAACTCGTCCCTGTATTAATGAACTTAGATACTTGTTTAAAATTCGTCATTGGAATATAATTTACTAATTTATTGTTTGGCTTCAAAACTGATTGCGTGTACAAAATATGGGTCAATGTTCATAAATTTCAATGTAATAAAATGTTTATTTCCTTTTGTTCTTTTGATCCAATAGACCTTACCTAAAAATGGAAAAAAAAATGTGAGCTGCCATGGGACGCCTGGCAGATGTGCAACATCTAATTTTTTGATAACAATATAAATATTTATTAAATATTATTAAATATTTTTACATCAAAACGAAACTTTCTATTATTGTCTGAAACATGGCTTCCTGATGGAGAGGATGTTCATTTCCTAGAGTAGTTTATGACTAGTATATATATATATATATATATATATATATATATATATATATATATATATATATATATATATATATATATATATATATATATATATATATATATATATATATATATATATATATATATATATATATATATATATATATATATATATATATATATATATATATATATATATATATATATATATATATATATATATATATATATATATATATATATATATATATATATATATATATATATATATATATATATATATATATATATATATATATATATATATATATATAATGAGTTAAGAAAATATACAATAAACTAACCTTTGGTTTAAATCACTTGATTGTATGTCATGCTGTAAATTCGCTGTACACGACAGAGGCATTTCACTATGACTTATATTTTGCTTATTTTCACAGTCACTGTGACTCATATTTTAATTTAATAAATGCTTTTGACGTTTTAAGACAGTTTAATGCAATACACTGGTATAAATGAACAAAGTTGAGTAAATAAGAAATAATGCTAATAAACTAACACAAACGTAAAATAGCGTATGTGTAGTGTAGCGAAGCTGGCCAAATGGCACGTCGCAACATGCTAAAAGAACGTTTTAACTCCCATCCAAATAGAAGTAGCATTAGATGTTTCACATAAAAATTGGCCAGGATCTGATTTTCTCATAGTGTAATTTCTTAATGGTTCAATGATATTTTCTAAGTGGAAGAATGTTTTAACACATTATGCAATATCATGCTATAAAATACATTTGTTTTACCATGTATATTTTCGCCAGGGGTGCTAAGGAGCAGGGAAGTAAGAACAAGCTAACGGCCAAGAACAAATCATCTATGACTGCACCATTGCCCGTTGCACAGCCTCCTCCCCGGTCCATCCTTGCTGCACCTGCAAGCGCAATCAAACCAAAACTCCACCGGTTCGTGTCACTTGTCAGGAAATAATCTAAAATTAAATTAAATTGTGATAGAATTTAAACTCTAATATTCATAGTGTTACAACCATTAAATGTTAATGTATCTTTAAATCTGTTACATGAAAAATATCATTGGTATGGTACACTCGTTTAAATAAAATGAATTGAAAAATTGTTAGATAATTTGGAAATTTTGTTAGAGGCGCATGGTGGAAAAAGTACATTTATTTGAAAAAGTTCGCAGCCCTGCAGTGATGTGGTCAAGGATTTGATGCTTGCTTGAAGATATTGCATAAAATTAATTTTAGGTTAATATTAATTTGAAATTGTTTGTGTTCAAAGAGACTGTTACAAGGTTGTACTTTTTTATTTTTCATGTGGATATATGAAAGTTATTTGTTCCTATTTTTTATTTAATTTGTAGCACTATTGAATTATATTTATTTTGATTTTAAATTAGTTAGTAGTTTAGATAAAAAAAACTTTAGTATTTTTTCATATGGTAATAAGAGAATGATTTTTTTATTTCTAATATTTAATATTCGCTTATAAAAAACAATATACAGAATGAAAACTGACTTATATTCAGCTGTTTTATGTGTCTAAATTATTGACCTTTTTCAGTTTTATGCAATATACTCAACTAGTTTCGAACATTTCAAGTACTTTGTTAAGTATTTGTGTATTGTATAGAAATGATAATGCTTATAGATAGATAATTTACTTTAAGATATAGTAAAGTGTACTAGCACAGACACACTGATGGTAATCATCCATCGGCAATCGCAGGTTTGATAATTCTTTTGAAATATTTACCTTTTATTTTGTACGAAACAATTCGGTGTTCTGATGTCACGTCTCAAATATGCTTTCGAAATTAGACTTTTATGTCACTGGAACTTCAATAAGGTGTTAAGAGTAAAGCTGACCATCATCTTGAACAATCTTGTAAAATTTTTGTTAGACACTCAAAGTGGGATAAGTGAAGAGTATTGAATATTTGCTCAAATTGGGGGCTTAGTGAAACATTGAAATACAAAAATGAAAAGGTAATAATTTTATTAAATAACAATTATACTTTTACCAATGGGAAAATTAAAAGAATTGAATAGAGATAAGATTTTCCAATATTATTAATATAACCGTGACTAAAAAGGACATTCCGAATTTGGCAGAAAATAAAATAAGTATTAATAATGTGTACTCGTCATTAATAGAGGAGCATTTCATAGAAACAGGTCTTGGCCAAACGAACGGTTTTCAGAAAAGTTATAAATTCTATCTTGATAATTACAATTATACTATTCTACTGCAGTAAAGACTGATAGGTATTTTTTGAACTATTTGGATCCAAAAAATACATGATTGACTGTAAAATATGCAATGTTACATTGTTCATCAATACTCCCTAAAGATCAAAATAGTAAAACTGAAATCTTGTGCCGATACCAATGGTTTGTTAGATGTAGAAGTTACTTCGTTTAAACGAGTAAAGTGCAATTGCCTTTTAAGCTACATAACTGAAATTTGATTGTCGGTAAGATTAAATGAGACTAGCTTATATCTCTATATGATTTGTCTCAAATATAAAAAGAATGATATACTTGAGAGATTTTAATTTTTATTTAAAGCTGTTATGAGTGTTGACTCATTAAAACACTGTTAATAAGTCAGTGTTTTAATGAGTCAACACTCAAGTTCATTTCGAAATTTGACATATTTTCTCATTTTAGTGTCTATATTGATGCAAAAATATTAAGGGAATGTCTTCTTATGCAATGTGCATTCAGAATTCACCATTCATAACTAACTTGCGGAAAATACATAATCGATGATTGATCAATATGGCTGAGATAATTGTAAAAAGTCTATTTCCTTTCATGTTCACTGAAGATATACTTTACATTTGCATATGTGATAGTGAATCTACCTGATGTAGTCACAGTGTGACAATATTCGATAATGCTTGACATATTTCTGGTATTTTATTGCTATTTGAGAAAACTGGAAATAAGCAGATTAGACATATGGAACGAATTAATAACACCAATATATGCCATAATTAATACCGGTATGTATACACAATATCCAGGCACTCTTTTTACTTTTAACAAATTTCTTTTCGTTGTATAGCCGTTCTACGACCAGTATTTGTATTGAGCACTTTTAAACATGCCTTGATGTATTTAATAATTCTACTCTCAATTGGGCCTTTATTATTTTATAATGGCTTGTAAGCCACCGAAGAATGCACAAAAATTGTAATATATTTTTGTCTTTGGTTGTATTCGCCATTTTGTGAAATATTTTTTTTACAATCTTTCAATTGGTCGAACGATATTATATCGTTATTAATGTAATCAGATTAAAATATGTTTAATCTGATTACATTATTGATAATGACATAAGATTGGCTTGACCATGTAATAAATTTGTATAATTTGATAATATAACTAGAGACCTTAGAGCTACTTTTGCGTTTAACATTTTTTCCTGGAGTGTGAAATGATATATTTGCTTTTTGGGGGCAATTTAACAGCGGACAGTTTTATAGTAAATCAAGATATATTTATAATTAATTCAGTGCAATGCCAGAATAGTGTGGATGTAATTACCAAACATATTTTTTCTAGTTCATGGAGTAATAATTGTGCTTTTAAGATAACACCGCTTTGTAATATCATATTGTGATAATAAATATCTGTATAGTATTGTATTGTATAGGACAAATGTGTACTTTTAGCATATGTTACCACTGCAGGTTATTGTATCAATTTGAAATGAAGTAATAATCCAGTAAGATAATCATTTTGTGAAAGAAAAGCTTAGTTATTTGGATGATTTAAAGATATTTCTTAAAAATTTTTTGGTACTCTAAACTATGAGTTATTATCTAAATTGTTGTGTAATTGTGTAAATAATTTTTTATCTGAAATTTGCGGGCATTTATCAGACTTTTTGAGGTGTCAGAAAGAAGATCAAACTAACATTGTCATAAAGTTATTGCACTACTGATGGAAATTCCAATTGTAACAGAATGACAATTAAAAGTCAAGTGATTGACATTTCTGGTCTTCTTATCCGTTTAAGTGAAATAGATTATAGTACCCTAATACATTTCTGAAATTTGTCTCATTTTCTATGAAATTAAGATTCTACAAATCTCTATGGAGTTGGAAGAGAATGTTTAGTTTTTAAAGTAATGAAAATCCACTAATGATTTTTTTGCGCCTATTTTACAAAGACTATAGCTGACAATGAAAGATAGTTGACAAGTATTCATCATTCAAAGTTAATTATTTAAATATTAATTATGTATGTTGTGAATTTAATCAGTATAGTTAGGCAATTATGAATGAAACATTCTTATGAATAGTGAATCGTCATGGGGAATTATTTCTTGCACTACTTTTGAGACATACAGTCTTGCTCACATTTTTTTCAAAGCTACTGTAAAAACTGGATCAGATAGCAAAATGGTTAGTTTGTTTATTAACTCAACAACTTGATTAATCATATTGTGATATTAATGGAAAATGCTGCACTTTTTAAAGTATGTTATAGCAAATTGTTCAACTATATAAAATGTACAGTCCATTATGTCCATTAGTAGTTTATAAGAGCTTATATTGTTCTACTATGAAATTTATTATATAATATGAATTTGAAATATAAAATGATTAAATATATCGCTAATTAATTATAGAAGTCTATTATTTATGGGCTTTTAAATGTAAAAACGTTTTTTCTTTAATATTTAAACAATGTAAATTAATAATCTACAGAGTATAAAATTGGCTGAAAATATTGTACTGGGTCTATAAACTGTAATCATATTGTATATATTGTATAACATAATTTTTTAAGTTTTTGGGCACCAAGGACAAGACAGATTATTGGAAATAAAAGATTATTATAATAGTTACCACCTATTATTCACAAATATATAAACAATGATAGTTCATCTAGTAAACATAATTTTGAACACTTGATTACAAAAATAAGGACATAGTTAAGGGCGACAAGGTAATTAGTTTCAGAAAAAAGGAAAGAATTTATTTTAAAAGATGGTTTCTAATGTTTGTTTTATATGATGGGAACTGGTGGCAGAATATATACATATTAAAATTTTATCCTCTTCCGAGCGGAAATTCAATGAACTTATTCATAAATTATGTTTCTCTTTTTATTTCAGATCTTGCTAATTAAATTGAATTTATTATTATTAGGATCTTATGTTGTCTGATGATTCCATTTCTCATAAAACTCTTTAAGATATTGTCCGTCATTAGTCTTAGTTATCATAATTACACTTTCCTGAAAAGACTGATCAGTTTTTTATATGTTTGATTTCATGAATAATTTTTCGAAGCTCTAACAGTCTATATATGACTCAACGGTATGTGGCACAATCTAATACCCCAAATTTTGAGCGAATACTGTGTCATAAGAATTGCTTTATCTGTTTATCAGCTTACATCTATTTATGACTAAAGCTTTTAGCAAATCTAAACGTGTAGACTTACGTTTAATGTAATGAAAAATCCCATAATTATATATGTTAATTGATGAATTTAAAAACAATTATAGATGCTCAATGAAAGGTAAATAATTGAACTTTTTTCAATTGTATGGCATAAAGTTTAAATGGAAAACACACATACTGCAGTTTGTTAAATGGCTAATGCAAGTAAACTTTACCTCTTACTAGTTGTTTATGTATAAGTTATTGGAAATTTGTCACAATTAAGGCTTTAAAAATAAAATCTTTCTGAAAATGGCTTATGTATATATATATATATATATATATATATATATATATAAATACATGTGCTTTTGAAATTAATATATTTTGTCACTGAGACTGGCAGGATTTTATGTAATTGGTTGTGTTTGCATTGATGGATTTTGTAAAAAAACATTGATGCCTGATTGACACAATTCACTCTTTATGACCATTTTGGATGTGTCACTTTGAGTGAAAGAAAAATTGAGTTGACTTTTTGTTTATATACAAATCATCCCAAATAAATTGGTCAGTGCGCTTCAAAATGGAGCCAAATGAACTCGGCTGTGTTGAACTAAATCTGATTTGTGGAGAGAAAATAAACTAACAACAAAACAAAGAACAAAACAAAACATCTACAGTAAGATAAAACGAAATTTGACAAATGCTTATAATAAGGAAATTATAATTCATTGTGTGTTTACACTTGTCACTCTGGATAAATCGTCCGAGTTAATCATCCGAAGTGAATGAATAGCAGGACATGTCTACTTTATACATCCGTCATCCTTTATAATTACTTAGACGATATACTGTTTACACAGTTTACTTTAAATAATTGTCAAATAAAGTGAACAATCTACATTCAATTCAAAATGAAACCCGAATTATGTCAATATCAAACTTTTAGCAAAATAAAGTTTTTCAAATGTTTATGTACATTTATTTATGCAAGGAGGATTGGCAGCTACATTATTAGCCAGTATGATACAGTAGAATTTTTTGTGTTCATTTGGAAAAAAAGTAAGAAAGTTGTATACTATACTAAATTGTAGTATATTAAATTACTTTAAATTTCAAATGAAAGATATAAATGATTTTTTTCTTATTTAACTTGTGAATAAGTAGAATAATTTATTAGTTTTCATTATGTTTGAAGAGTTTTTACAGTATGGCAAAGGTTCTCAGTAAATATACATATATATATATATATACATATATATATAAAAAATCAGTACTAATACGTAATTTTGACATTCTAATATCATATATTTAAAGTATGGAGGCTCACTAGGAAAGCAATCAATAATTAGGTAATAGAATTTCTAGGTAGCTTAAAGTAAGTTCAAAAATATAATATTCATCCGTTAGTGGGTTGTGCGTGTGAACAAATCAATATTTTTCTATGCTAAATTTAATTGATATTTTCTTAATATGTTAGCGAATTTGCAGAGGGGATTATGTACAATGCCTTGTTCATAATTGTTGTGCCTACGCTTAGTTGTTTTAGACAAATAGGGATTTGACATTGGCATATTTTTTGCTTGAAAGGGCTTTAAAACTGATAACATTGAAAATAAAATTTTTTAAGAATATTACAATTGTAGATTATGATATGAAAATGTATTAGTATACGTAATACATCTGAAAATTTAGACGGAATATTGCAGATTTGAAGAGAATTCATATTTTAATAAGTTGATAAATTTTAACATGTTAAAAGAGGTCCTTTTATTTCACTCATTGATATAAAAACATTAGTATTTCCAAATACTCTATAGTTTAAAAAAAATGTTGAGGAAATTATTTCAAGGCATGTTTTTGGTTATTGCGATTAATATGTAAAATATTTTACCATATGGAAAGTATGGTCACTATCTTAATTATAAAATTATATTTCGTATAAATTGTTGTATGATCAAAATTAAGTTCCGTTAAATTGTTATGGAATAATACTGGTATGCCAGTATAGCCATTTGAATAAAGAAGGGCAATTATTGTGCAGAACTCAGTAATATACAAGTATATTACATGGAATCTAAAGGTATGATAGTCTCAAAAGAGATGGACAAATACTGATACTGATACAGGAAAATTTACATTTTTTTAGGAAGTTCCAATGTAAAATACAACTTTGTTTTTGCAAATATAAAATTTGTCTTATTGCTTTTGCACTGTAATGTATAGTTGCTGTTACATGTATGAAAAACTCTCAGACTGTTGAAAAGCTATAAGATTAATTTAGAACTATTGATTTTTTCAATTACAAACATGGTTAATACCATTTACAGATCAAAAGAGTGACACATTGAATGGCAGATATTTCAAAAATGAATAGTTTCTTTATGGTCAGTTTCATAATTTTATTGGTTATTGGGTAATTTTATAATATTGTAAATGTCTGAAATAGATTACATGTGAAGCTTTGGAAGTCTATTAAAAGTTTAAGGTAAAGTTTAAAAAACAATCAGAATATGGACGACAGAAGTCTTACCCATAAGAATGTTTATTTACATGAGTATATGTAACATCAAAAGATAAGGGTATATTTACTTTGTAGGTCCTGACATACAATAATCATGCAGCATGTAGTTGGAATTTGAATGCAAAAAATGTAAATGAAATAAATTTTTTGCGGACTTACTTCTGCATCTTATAAAACTTAAATTTATTTTTATTTCAGTAGTGTAATATGGTAAGTCGATAATATTAGTTGTGACGGTTTTTTAGTTGCCGGTCAAGTGTTATAGGAATTGCATGAGAGCATTGGTTAGATTTCGGAATATGGTAAATTTTTTTGAAAGACAGTTTGGCTGAATATTTCTAACATACATGCTTGATATAAATGATTTCTAACGATTAACGCAGATTCCAACATCATAATGCATACATTTTATGTAGGAAATCAATTTTGAGATGGATAAAAACTATTAGTTATTTGAAAATTATATTAATTATTAAATTTTTATTTGATTCTGAGGGAATAATCACACTGATAGCGTCAATTTCTACTTATTCATTGAAGATTGACATTATGTATGACGATGCGTATATGTCTTTTCACCTTTTCATATGAATTTAGCTTTTGCATCAAACCTTTTTGTATGTTTAAGGATGCTGTGCAAGCATATGTGTATTAACGTAGCTGATTGGCATATAAAGCATCTGGTGAATTGCTTGTATGTGCTTAATTGTATTCTTCTTTATTGTATATGTTCAGAGCTGATAGCTCAAATGCGGATAGCATGAAAACATATGCCCAAGCATGTTATCTAATGTCGCTGAGCTGCTAGCATGTCTTTCAATGCTTGGAATTTGAATGCAACTGATGGGCATAAGTCGTGCTAAAACAAATTGGGAATTGATGCTGTCAAGCGTGAATAATCCCTAATCCAGATAATCTAAATATGAGTGCAACAAAACTGGGGTAAACTTTATTTATTGTTCTTTATTTTTATGTTATTTTTCTTATTTCAATTAACTATTAAGTGTCGTCTACACAATGACAATTCGTGCGACAGTTGCCGTTGTGGTAGCATCATTGCCACCAACTGCCGCCATGTATACACTATTTCCGCCATTCCACCCGGGTAGTCTCAGGGCCCCTCCTGGGACCCGTAACGACCCACCTCATACAAAAAGGGGACCTTCGAAAGTCCCCTAATAGTGTCCCGTCCGCGCCATGTATACAGACGAACCTCCACATTAGCATGGTAGAACACTGTTATGACAGCTGTCACAATGGCAAATGTCACATGAACTGTCACTGTGTAAATGCCGCTTAAATGGCAAAAAAATAATAGGTCATGACAGCAGTAAGGATACATGACAGAAACAGCAACTTGGCAGACTTACACAAAACGCAATAAATGGTTTTGTATGTTCACACTTGTTATCTGCGAGTCCTATGGCTCTATATTCTGGGGTCTGTTATCTCATTTGCATTCATATTTTAGAATAGTTGGTTATAGTATAAGCACACATCACTTGGTTGAGTGGGCCATCTTAAAAAGACAAAATGTGTGTTGATTAGACTTATGCACTTATAAAGTTGTATGTTCTATAAAAAACATATGAATATATATTAACTTTTTGTTTGAAATATTTTGGGAAATGAGAAAATTCAAGCGATAAAATAAATGTATAACAAAATATTAATGCACTGCATGGAATTAAAACTTCCATTAGGCAGTTGGTCTTGGCATAATTTCTAATCTCATTTTTATTTTTCTTGCTCACTTCTTATTTTTTTGCTTCTCTGTGAAGAATTTTTTCTCTTGTTTTCTCTGTTTGGTTGAGATAGCTGCTGAGGATCTTAAATAACTGCTTGACATTATTGTGAACTTTTCTGATGAAATTGTCAATAGTTTGAAACTTAGTTTGAAGTCTTATATCGGATTTGATATATTTTTCCCATTATATGGAACCTAAATCTTTTTCTACTTTATCAATATTTAAATTATAATATTGATTTTTTTGGTAAATGTTATATTGATTACATTTAAATAGGGTGTATTGATTTTGAATTATAAACGGCAGACGACAGGTTTGAAAATATAAAATATGATAAAATTGAATTCAGATAGTTTGCTATGTAGTTAAGAAAAAGCACCAAATAAGCCTTAGGTAAATAGTTTAAACACAAATGTAAAATAGTTTCTTCAATATTTTATTAATAGTCCCTATGAAGAACAACCCAAATTTCTTTAAAAAGATGTATAATTACTTAACAATATTTAAATATCTGTACCGGTCGTCGCATATATAAGTGTATCATTCTGTTATTTGGAAAATGTAAAAGAATTGTGTGTAAATATTATATTTTTGATCTTATATAGACTCGAGATAAGAAAATCCTTTGATGAAGAATCTCGTTTAATATTTATTTACCTTTGTCTAATTTTAAAATGTGAAATGTATTTTGCTCATTGTATCTCTTGCCATATTTTCTCCGTAAATATAAATGTTAATTAAATCACAGTCTCCATTGTGTGTTTAATGTTTTAATTTTGGTATTAAAAGCTTTTACATATATGACATATTACTTATCAGGTAAATGGCTTAAAACCTCTCTGTTCTTTGTTTAAATAATTTTACAAAGAAATTATCAGAAAACTGTGATGTACAATATAAGAATAAACTTATAAGGATTTATGTTCTTACTAATGGTTTTAAAGTTATGATGTAGCAACAAAAGATTTTCGTGAATCGAATAAAGCAATGGTTTTAGGTTGAAGGGGTGGTATTAATAGAGTGACATATGACATTTGTCAACATACGTGATGGAACGCGTTGATTTTTGAGACGTGGTTTAGAACAACTAATTTAGTAAAGTTCAGTTATATAATTTACATCGTAGAAGGATTCAGTGTTACAATAGGAGGAGCATAATTTTGTATAAAATGAAATAAGAAATTATTTCTTTACAATAAAAAGAAAATTATGGAGGGAAAATAATCTTACTTCGCTGTTGTACAGTGTCACATGTTTGTTTACCTGGCTATAGTCACAATTTAAAAGGAAAAAGAGAAGTGGGGTTGCACAGTTACATCTTATAAATATTTATGATATAGGTTTTATTTCAATGTAATAATTGTGAAAAATTTAATTTTTTGTGTGTAGTGAAATATTAGTTTTTCATAGCAGTTGTTGAACTGTTTCATAAATGGTAAGGGTGTATGATTTTCCCCTGAATTGGTGTTCAAACACAATTTATATTAATAATGGGTTTGTTTGGTCTATTGAGTGACATACAAAGCAAAAAATTAATGAAATTACTAAGCATTTTTTAAAAAGTTATTAGGGTTTTTATTGCAAACAATCCAGAGATTGGATTTATGAATCAAAATATTAGTAGCAAAAAAAGTAAATTCACAGAAACTATTCTAATGAACTTAATTTGATATTTGTGTACTAGGACATTGGAGGAAGACAAGCAATTAATTTTAAAAATCTACACACTTCGATACATTTTTCCTCTTGTAATTTTTGCTGTTCTTGATTGATAATAATATTTATTATTCAGATATCATCATATTGATAATGTTCGTAATTATTTTTAAAATAACATTTACATTTTTGTTCAGATTGCGTTTTACTAACTGATTTCATTTCATTTCAGGATCCGTTCAATATTTTCTTAAGATAGGAGACTCATTTTATTTAAATATGTTAAATTTCTGTTTAAACAATGAATATGGATAGATGCACGCACTTCGGCAATATGTTCTGCTTTTGACGAACCTTAGAAACACCAAAACTTGAATTTTATTACATTTATAGTGATATTTAGTAGTGATACATATAGATCCATATTTTTTTACACCAATCAAATTTTTTAAAATATTCATGTAAGTATTAAAAATAGTCCCCTTTTAAATCAAAAATAAATAAAGAATATACTTTTATAAAGTACTCAAATTTTTTTTTATTTTCGATTTCATGTTTAGTATTTGAAAGGCCTTGTTATGAGGAATACAATTTTTCATAATTTTAAAATGCATATCTAAAAAATAGCTATCCGAAAAATTTGCGAAAATTGAGTGTTCCTTATTTCCAAAACTATAGCACAAAAATAATGAAAAAAACAGGGTGGATAAAATGTAACTAGAAGATTACAGAAAAACTATAGCGATAAATTCCTAAATATGTAAGGAATCATAGTGCAAGTTCTCCTCGTACTTGACAGGTTTTCAACTCCTTCACGCATACTGAATTTTTCAAACAGTGTTATCCTGAAAATCTTCTCGGGAGCCCGTATCCCTTTCATCATAAAACGTCCTCTAAATTACCCAACATCTTCCCTGAAAAATCTGTACAAAACCAAAATTACACCAAATATGACAAAAATAGTCAGAGAATTGATAGAGCAGAAGGTTCTCAAGTATACCGACAAGGATAGTCCAAGTTTCCTATCCTTTCGAAGAGCGATGGTGGATTCCGCCCCATGTTGGTACTCGAGGGACTAAACATGTTCAGACAAAATATTTCAAACTAATTTCGCAGGCCACTGTGCCGGAGTTACCTAAGAATGACCTACCAGGGGTAGCTGCTACAAATGTCGGCCTTATCCTTTGGCCTAGCATCGGCGCTTCACTGCACTGCACTGCACATTAAAAAATTGGATTGCAGAAGAAGATTAATTAGAACAATTTCTATTAGGCCACCAAGATCTATCCAAGCTGGTCTCACAGACTGCGGAGGTCGTGAACCGTTTGGAATCTTTCGGATGGCAAATCAACTACCCAAAGTCTGCGCCTGGATGAATTTCTATTACCGCACCAAGATCTGTCCAAGTTGGTCTCAGACTGCGGAGGTGGAGAACCTTTTGGAATCTTTGGGGTAGCAAATCAACTACCCAAAGTCTATATTAAGTCCAACCGAGTATTAAGTCCAATACGAATTGAAATATCTAGGTATTACATGGAACACCTCAATAGTGTCCACGAAAATGTGTAATCTAAAACAAGTTCAAGGTCAACTCAATTTTGCCATCCTAATAGGTCGGCTTCGCTGTTGATATCTGCAAATTTTTCTAAAACAATTCAGAAACAAAAGGCGAGACGTGTGCTACCGTTACAGGTTTAGAACGACGTCAGTTGGTGGAGACAGGCAAGTACATTACCTGAGTGCCCTACATCAACAACCTTATTTGCATTTCCTGACAACAGATGGAACGAACACGGATTGGTGAGCCCAGCTGAACGAGAAAATGTTGTCAAGAATTCGGACGAAAGAACAGAGAAAGAAGCACTCAAATTGAATAGAGCTGTTCGCAGTATATGTCTCAATTCAAACAATTCTTCAAATCAGTCTCACCACCTTTGCAATTTTCACATTATGCTCCAATCGGATGTTGGTATCTTACGTACTGAAAGAAGGGGGAACTCATTTCCTGGTCTGTTAGACCTGACATGCAAGTTGTTGAAGCTGACAGAGAGACTGAACATACTCCTGTCAGCTTACTACTTCCGGGGAGGTATAGCTGCACAGCCGATCGCCTCTCACGGGGACGGCTGCTATCCGAATGGCACCTGTTTCCCAACTCAACAAACCAATTATTTCATCGTCGGGGCACTCCAGATCTCGACCTGTTCGCATCAGGAGAAACAAGAGTGGTCAACAGCTACTTTTCGCGCAACTCTTGAGATCAATCAGCGTTCTTTTTCAATGTCTTCAGCCAAGATTGAGATTTCTATTTAGGTTGGATTTTTTCACCTCCCAATTTCATTCCAAGAGTCTTAGCTCATATAAACAAAGCGAAGGGCCGTTCCATATTGATTACGCCTTTCTGGGAACCTTCTGGCTAGCCGATCAGGCGACAGCTCTGGAACCACCTGTAACGCTCGAGACGCTCTCGGAGAGCCTAGTGAACACTGCAGCAGACCTCCCCCAACAGAAGTCAACCAAGGAGCAGTTGGTTGGGTCGGTTAATGGGAGGTGGAGAGAGCAAATAATCACTGGTCAGAACCAGAAAAACAATTGCTAACTACTAGTTGGCGTGACTCTACGTTGGATACTTATTAACCAGCCATCAAGATATGGTTTAAACGGTGTGAAAATAATGGCGTTCCTAGTCATTACCCGGAATTACACCAAATTTCAAGGTATTTAGCCTATTTACGTTTGGAAGTGAAGCTTGCTTACAATACCGTTCTAGTTCTAGAGTCAGCCATATTCACAGCTACTCTTGAAACTTAAGGCTATCGCCACTGACCAACCGGAAAAAAACAAGGCCCTCAGTGGGGTATCCTCAGGTTGTATTTGAATGGGCCGTGCCAGAAAATGACCTTTTTCGAGATATCAAGGCGAACTGCAGCCATTCTTCTGGCATCAGGCAGAAGAATGCATGACCTCACCCTCCTGAAAATATCCTGAAAAGATCCTTATCTGATCGTGTCCTATGAAAAGATAATTTTATGGCCTACGTTCGGGTCTAAGACAGACTGGGCTTCACAACGGCAGTCAGGGTTGCTACTGCTCAGACACCAGAATGAGCAAGTCTATCCTGTAAAGACGAATTATTATTATAATTAAAAGTTTAATTACTGCCTCTTTTGTTAGAAGAAATGAGATGCATGGACTAGACCAACTGTTTATATCCATCACTGGGATGACACGTGCAGCCTCCACGACAATGATTGGTATATGGATTCGCACTGTTCTGAAAGATGCTGGAATAACAGCATCATCGGGCTCCTTTGGGTCTGCAAAAGCTCAGGTTGCAAAAGTCGCTGGGTGGATGAGATATTAGCCAGGGGAAACTGGAAAGTGAAAACACTTTCAGAAAGTTTTTTTATAAGGAAATCCAGAAAAGAACAAGTGGGGCTCAGTTATTATTTAATTATTTTCAGCCCGAATAACTTATTGAACAATATTATTGTGTGTTGATTCTGTGTAAATTCCATTACATTCCATAGTTTACCAAATAATTGGAAAGATCTATTTGACAATTTTGAATATTTAAGAGTTATATATCTAGTTTTAGAGATCTTAATCTCATTGTGTTTTAAGATCAATAAAACTAATAATTATTTTTCACATAGCGTTTAAAGTTTGTCACCTGCAGATATCAAACACGTCTTTATATCGACGCTGTGTATTTTGGGAGACACATAGTATGATATTTTGAATTACAACAAAATAGTTATGTGTTGAAACGAAATACACTGCGTTTAAACGAAATAGCTTTAAGCACATGTATTGAAACGAAATAGCCTTAAGCACAATTTATTGTCCCTGGAGATCCAGCGACAATAAATGTTTGCTTTTAATTATTGCTTTTAATAAAGACAATGGATCGCGATGGTTGGGTATTACCGGACAAAATTCCGTGGGCTAATATCGAACACACACACACAAACACACGCACGCACGCAGGCAGGCACGCACGCACGCACGCACGCACACACACACATACACACACACTCACACACAAAATTATTATTTCTAATATATATATTTAATTATTATTTCTTTTGCAGATCTTAAAAAAAGAAATAGAATGAAACGGGCTGTATTTTAAGTTAAAGAACTCTTCAGGATCGGATAAAAGCTCTTAACAGTGGACAAGAGATTACTTTGAAGCCAAAACTGGGGAGATTTGAACAGACGTTATCAGAAGACCATTCACAGCAGTTATATAGTCATGTAAAGGTTCTTTTATAATTGCCCGATGCCGCTAACTAGAATTGACTTTGAAATTAGCATTTGAATTCGCCGAGCGTTTAAAAATTCCGCATATGCTTAACAAAGAGAAGAAAATGGCTGGGAAGGGTTTTTATTACAGGGTTATTAAGAAATATCCGGATATTGCACTCAGAACTCTAAAATCAACCAGCATTGCGAGGGCTGTTGAGTTTAACAAATCTCAAGTGATCAACCTGGGGTTTTTATGATCACTTTCACCAATTACTACAGGAAAATTAATTCCCAAAATTTACAATCCTGATGAATTCAGATTTAGTCTCCACAGTTCATAAATTTACAATGCTGATTCATTTCAATTAAAGGAAAAAAGTAAGTTGGCAAGTTGACTTCGGGTAAGAGGGGAAGAAACATTATTTTGATGTTTCTCATAAATATAACTGACCATTTTATAGCTCCTCTTTTAATTTTCCCGTGAAAAAGGATGGAAAAAATTGTTGTTTAATGATTGGAGCTCCACTTGAAAGCATTACTTTCCCACATAAAAGTGGTTGGTTTAATGGTGAGATAATTTTAATGTGGTCGCAACATTTCAAATAACACGTCTAGCCTTCGAGGGAGAACCCTACATGTTTGTGCTAATAATATCCCTATGCTCAGTACTCCATCATACACGACACAAGCTGCAACTGCTCGACTGGTTAGTTTGCTTCAGAAAGCGCAGTGTAAATGAGACGATCCAGGCGTTAGAATCACTGCCAGCCATCAATATATGGTTTAAATGGTGTGAAAATAATGGCGTCCCTAGTCATTACCCGGAATTACACCAAATTTCAAGGTATTTAGCCTATTTACGTTTGGAAGTGAAGCTTGCTTACAATACCATTCTAGTTCTAGAGTCAGCCATATTCACAGCTACTCTTGAAACAGACGCTTAAGGCTATCACCACTGACCAACCGGAAAAAAACAAAGCCCTCAGTGGGGTATCCTCAGATTGTATTTGAATGGGCCGTGCCAGAAAATGACCGTGTTCGAGATATCAAGGCGAACTGCAGCCATTCTTCTGGCATCAGGCAGAAGAATACATGACCTCACCCTCCTGAAAATATCCTGAAAAGATCCTTATCTGATCGTGTCCTATGAAAAGATCATTTTATGGCCTACGTTCGGGTCTAAGACAGACTGGGCTTCACAACGGCAGTCAGGGTTGCTACTGCTCAGACGTGCGTGCGTGCGTCCGTGAAGAATCGCAAAGAATCTTTATAATTTCTAAAAGTCAAAAATATATAGTCGACTTACTAATAATCACAGTACGATTAATAATGGATTACATGCTCTATGTCAGTTACTAGGTTGTAGCTGATTCTGGAGAGAAATTATTGAGGTAATATTTTCACAATGGTGAATTTCAAACCACTTTTCCAAGAAGCTTTTAATCAGGTTAGAACATTATATAGGATTCATTACACGACAACTGTTCTTGGAAATCAACTACAAGTCGAACTGAATAATTTTTTCAATCAATCAAATCGCGAGTAAAAGAAGCTAGATTCATTTATAATAATATAAAAACAGAGAAAATATTACTCAATATATAAAACATAATGAATATAAAAATAAGATATTAATAGATAAGATAATATTAATAGATAAGATAATATATAATTCGCGATAATATTAATAGATAAGATAATATATAAGTTGCGTTAAAATTGGGAAACACAAGGCTTTCCCAGATTCATTCGCGAATAAATGTTGCCGACGTAGAAACTAAAATTCCATCGTCACCTACTTGCAAAAAAAAAAAATAAAAATATTATGAAATAAAAATACTAACTAAAAAGCAGAAATAAAAATATTATGACATAAGAAAAAGAAGGTATAACATTAAAAGAGAATGTAGGAAATCATTTTTTAATTATTTGTCTTCTTCTTTGTCAGCACTACAACCTGGTGCAGGCCAAGGCTTTCCCAATCTGCTCCCTCCGGGCAGTACGACTTGATGCAAGTTTTCTCCACCTGTTGACTCTCAAAATTTTTAGGTCTTGCTTTACACTGTTCAACCACTTTGTAGGTGGTCTTCCTCTTCTACTTGTATGTTCAATCTTCCGAACGTCTGTTTTTTAACTGGGTCCAGATCTTCCCGTCGAAAAACGTGTCCCAACCATCTGATTCTGTAGGACTTGATTACTCTCAAAATTTTTGCTTGCCCACATTAAGTATAAATTTCATTGTTATATAACGTTCTCCACATTTATTTTATTTGATCGTTCCAAAAATTGATAGAAGGATCTTTCTTTCAAAGATGAGTAGCCTATTCTCTTCTGATTGCCCAGTTTTTGGATTATTATGGAAGGATTATTGATTGCCCATCTTTCGTTACCGTATAAAATGATAGATGAGTTTTATATATAGATAATTTTTGTATCATTAATTAATTATTTTTAAACAGCAATATTTAAATTAAATTCTGATTATATTGTTTAAATTGTGTTGAGTGTATTGAAGATAAAAATATTAAAGGTGGACGATATATCACACTATTTTCGGGAATTAGGATTTTGCACGAAAGTATGAATGGTAATTAAATACAATATGGATGGTATATTAAAGAAAACATTAAAAAAGATAATAAAAAATGGTTGTTTCATTTGTGAATGTTTAGTTAATGGATTTAAATTATCCATTACTTACTAATACTTTCCGTTTGACAATTTAACTAAAATTCTATCTTTGGCTAAGACGCAAACAGCAGATACTCAATACAATTACTACCAAGATGATGTATTTAATTTATTTAAAATGCTTGTGAATACGGATGAAATTTCTTGTGCAAGTCCTTGTCGTACAAAAAATATTAATTGTCGTACAAAAAATATTAATTGTCGTACAAAAAATATTAATTGTCGTACAAAAAATATTAATTGTCGTATAAAAAATATTAATTGTCGTACAAAAAATATTAATTGTCGTACAAAAAATATTAATTGTCGTATAAAAAATATTAATTGTCGTACAAAAAATATTAATTGTCGTACAAAAAATATTAATCTACTGCCGATATTAAATATTTCCACGACTCGGTATACAATTTACAAGATTCTGTATGCGGATTTGTTAAAAAGTGAAAATGTTTATTCTAAATTTGTCATCATTCGTCAGCTAATAGAGCTTGCGAATTATTTTATGTTTTAGATATTGACTATACTCATCAAATTTCAGTTTACTTCTCTAATAATGAGAAGAAATAAGGTACCAACCATAATTTAAGGTAAAGGTTGTAGAGTTTCTTTTGTCCGAAATAAAAGGCGGTATAAGCCGTTATGAAGCATACGTTCCTTTAGTTCGATATAATTGGACGCAAATTAAGGATTTAAATAAAAAAATAAAAATGTTCACCACGAAATTACCTAGTATACTAATATTAATGAAGAAATGGTAATACAAATTTTAATTAAATCATATATTATTTAATTTACTCATAAATTTTTGCTGACCTTAGAAATTATAATTGTAATTATGAAACCAAATTCGTTTAACATTATTATAGATCACAATTTTTGTAGTCTTGCGATACGAATTGCTTTTAACTTTTATTGCTGTTAAATTCTCAAACAATATTACTAATTAATTTTTAAATAGCAAAATTATATTCAGAATTAAAAATAATAAGGTAAGTACATAAACAATTTTGAAATTAACTTTTAAAGTGAGGAGTAGCCCTTCCTTATTATATTTTTTGGGCCACATTTTATTATCACTAGCAGTCGAAAACTCGCTTTCCGCGTCCTGCGTTTTTATTATAAACATACAATTTAGCGTCCTGTGTTTTTGATGTTATGCTTTTGTATGCACGTTATGAAAAATGATGTGAGTGAAATTTTAAAAATACAGGATGAAGTTGGTAACGATGCAACACAAAAACGACACCATGAATTTGCTCACTGAACATTTATTTTTTATCGATTTACTTGTTCGAAACACTAGGGGCAAATTAATATCAAAGAGTTTGTTCGATGATAGTCTCATTAAGCGATTGTTCGATGATAGTCTCATTAAGCATATTTGACAGTCAAAAATTATACTGTGACCGCATTTGTTGAATTATCGCATCTACCAGGTGATCATGAGTTGGTAAGAGAAAAAATGCGTATTTCTTTTATGAGGGATTGTATATACGACATAATTTATTTTTCTGCTGGCTTTCTCTTGTAAGCCAGATCGTTTCGAATTCAGTATACATTTCTTTGCATTATAAATGATTAATATTTAAAATTAATAAATTATAGTATATATAATTATAAATGAATATCTATTCAATCCTCGCGTTTAACCCGGCGACATGTCATTGACTTCAGGGTGGGTTTACTTCATACAAATATTTCGATTGGAACGCGAAAGCCCTATCTCTTTCGCACACACAATATATATCTATCTATATAACATCATTCTATAGAAAAACATAAAATATTGTTTATGGAAAATAGAGCAGCGAATATTCTATGATACGAAAATTAAAATCGTTGACTATTTGAATTGGTTTGTCAAACTGCAAATTTGTAACTTACCATTCTTTTATAGTACAATTTTATATTTGGTTATAATATTTTCACTTTTAATTCAAATTTTGTTGTATTTGTTACATTCGTTCGTAATAAGAGGAAATTATTTTAAATATCGTTCTTGTATATTGGATTGTAACCCTAAACATTTCATGGTAAGTTGAAATTTATTAATTTGAAAATAGCATCGAATCAACAATACATTTTATTGTTAATATTGTTCAAACTCATCATCAAAATTACATCCGGGTTCTAATAATCAACAACAAAAAAGTTACTAATAATTAAATTTTCTTTTTAGACAAACGGATTGAAGAAGTTACAGCATGTGAAGAATAGCAGACCTAGCCCCCGGCTCTCTCGAAAAAACGTCACCATCATACGGCCCGACACCTAATAAAGGCTAAACATTAATAAAATTATCATTTAGTAAGTTTACTTATGAATTTGTTAAGTTGAAAGCTTTCTCTTTGCGAATCAATTAATTTTATAGTAATGTAAGTAAGTTACACTAGACGGTTAACTTAAGATTTTATAGATAGCCCACTGATTTCTAAACAAAAAAACTTTCTATGCAGTATGTAATTATGACAAACCAAAAAAGAATCCATTTATAAATTTACAATATTATATATGTACATTGTTGGTTAAATAATTTGTTCTTTTATTTGCAGTTGGAGGTGGAAAAAAAAACAGAAAGTGGTACGAAAATTGAACGAAGAGAGTTTAAATGTTTTTTTATAAGTCATTAGAAGGTTTAAGTAATTTAGAGAATATTTGTTAAAAGGTAATTATTAAATCAGAACTTGAAGGAGAAATGGCACAGATATAGTATGGATGTAAAATTGTTTATCAATATTTAAGAATAGCTCCGAATTACAAGTTCCTACAAAAGTACCATTGATAGATAGCACAAAACTGAAGTGTAATTGGCACGATAACAGCATTTTTTCTCTTCGGGAAGTATAATTTCCGTAGTGAGTATATTTTATTCATTCATAAATTAATTGTTAAATTCAAAATAGTAGGAAGGGCAATAATTTTGTGTTACTAAGATATAGAATATTGATATTTTTTCACTATAAAAGTTATGAATTACTTATATGAATAATGTAAATGCCGAGTTAAATAAACGAATCCATGTTAAAAACTCTTAGAATTATAATACAGTAAACAGTAAAAGGAGATTTAACAATTTATTTAATGAAAATTCGTATTAAAATTGAAAGTATTAGCATATTATTTTAATAATAGAAGCTAGTTAAGTTCATCTTGATATGTAAAAGCGGCAGATAGTTTGCAAAATAGAAACGTTCATTCAATGTGTTTGTATGTGCACACTAAGTTTTTTGTTGATTCTTTTTATTCGCGTATGTCGCTCGAACTGGCGATTTTTTTCTAATAAAGTTATTTAATTTCAGAATTGTTGTTTCAATTGTACACATTTTATAACCCAAAATGTAAGAAAAGTACATCTGTCAAAAATATTCTGAAGTTGCAGCGAGTGCTCAGCAAAATGGGCACTCGCTGCAACTTCATTAGACTAGGCAATAGGGGAATATAGAAGCTTAGTACTTGAAAACGCGAAAGTGCTATCTCACTCGCACAATTAATTGAAGTTGACCATCTATTTAGTATATAATCTGTGATTGACTTCCACCATATTACTTCAACCATTATTCTGCTTCTTACTTTATTATTCCCTATTTTAGTAATTCAAATTTAATAGTGGTCAATATAATAAAAATAATTATTAAAATAATGAAATTTAATTTTAAAATAAATTTTTGATTTAATTTGACAGATGAGTAGTCCACTATTTTATTTTTCTGTTGACTTTTATTGTTCTCGTATTATGCCAAAGAACGCGCTATATTATTCTAACGCGCGTTTATAAGTACACATGACTTTTTTATTATAAATACAAAATTGCAACTATAAAAAATGTTAACCTGATAAATCTATGACAAAATGTAAAAACTGATAAATCTACCAATTTTTTCTTTGTATATAACGAATTATTCAATGATAAAAGCATCTATTCAATATTACATAACCCTATTTGAACAATTTTCATTTAATTTATTTATTAATATTAAATAAAAATTGTTTACTAAAACTGGGTAAGGAATTCACATATGTATTTATATTCATTGCATGATATAACTTATTTAATTCATGTGAAATAATTGTTATTTACTTTAAATAAAAAAAAAATTCTTGTTACAATGTTTGTAATCCATGAGAGACATAATTACAAATAAAATGTATACATTAATCATTTAAAAAAAATTGTTTAACTTGTAAATTGGATGGAGTAAATGAGAGAAATTTTTTGGCATAAAGAAATTATGTAAAAAAGTTTTTTGTTTAAAAATATGTTACTAAATAATTAATATTTTATTACAATAACTGTTGATATCAATAGAGCAATATAGGTATATAAAAATAGTTTTTCCACCGGTAAAAAATAATTTTGCTACTAGCCGTGACTACTTCCGTGTAGAATTCGTAACGGCTGAATATCGCCTCTCCATCCCAACATTCCATCTATAGCGCTTCTTAGAAGCCTTACATTATAAAATATTATTTTAAACTTTATGTTTTCCGATTACTACGATAGACGCAATTATTTAATCTATGGCAAACGTATAACCCTTTTCACCTTTTTAGGGGTAGCATTTCTAAAAGCTCTTTCAAAAGTTGTAGAAAAAATGCAGTTTTCCAAATTTCATGTTTTTTTGGCTAATGGTTGAGATTAAGCGTTGATATGACAGTCAGGTTGGATTTTTATTCATATAGATAGTTTAATTTTTTGCAAACATACAAAATTTTAGATTGATTTCTAGATCCTAACTGGTTTTTAGGTCATCGAGTAAAAAAGAAACAAAGGGAGAGTAACAATGACATTTTGATTATAATGCAAGGAGTAAGATTAATAAGAAAATAAACCGTAAATTATATGTTGTATTGTTCGATGTTTATTTAATTTTATGACTTGAATAAAGACAATTAGCTTGAATAGTTCATCTATCTAAGTCAAACAGTGATCACGGTAGATGAACTATTCTGTTCGTTACGAGTAGCCGCTCATTATCGTTAATCTATATATGTTTCTTCTAAGCTTATGATGGGCTTATTTAATTAAAATCGAATTTTCTTGGCTTTGTAATATAGTGGCAAGTGAATGACTTATTCCGCGCAAATTGATGCAATTTTTCTTGCTTGTTTCAAAATAATGTCACATCTATATTATGTAGTTTATTGCTATCTACGTTCTTTAAAGTATTCGTCTCTCACAATCCGGACCACGGCGTATTGTTTCTTTCTCTCAGAGCCGACGCCATTTCAGATTAAAATACAATGTTGGTAATAGATATAAGTAAAATTAAGATTTATTTAAAACCTTGAACTTAGCTGATAATTTTAATTTCTTGCATTTTTAGTTTTACCGATCTTTTGTCAGATTTATGGCATCTGGATTTCATTACTGTTTAGGCGTGATCCTAGATAGGTTCATAAATTTGCCTAAAATGTCTACGCTTCAGATAGTATCGATGTTTAGGTGTTTGTATATATTTAGGAATCGGCACATAGCTTTACTGTTAACATACATAAAAGCTCTTTCATTTCATAATTGTCCACATCTATTGGAGATGGTAAGAGAATCATACCATCACGTGATCCCTCCGTGCCAGTATTGAAATGCTTTTAATTACACGACACAAGTTATAGAGTTAAAATGAAATATGCTTTCCACATCGATGTTATCTCATAAATATGAGTTTTCAAACCACGTCGGATTATTGTTTGGAGGTACCGGCATATATTCGAATCATGGCGGAAGGAGGGGAGGCTTACTAAATCCAACAATTTGAAAAACGTAAATCGTGTTATATCTCGTGAGGTTTGCAATGAAAACATGAATACTTTTTCAGGTCCCGTACCCCAAAAAAGAAACCCTGTAAGTTCACGCACGTGTTTGTCTGTTCGTTTGTTCACGCACAGCCGAATTCTCAGAAATTGCGTGACGTAGAAATTTGACATAGTGATAAAAAATACATATCTTACTCATTTTTTATTCCACCTGTAGAACAGAGTATCGTTTGAAAAGGTTAGTAATAAGGATCTCAAATTTCTTTTCTTATAATTTTATGTAGTTTTCTTTCAGAGATATATTGGAAATATGGTAATAAAATATTTCCCCTCATTTTTAAAACTACCAAATAAAAAATAATGACTTTTAAATGTTTATAAGTACTTAAATGTATACGAAACCCTCATAGTGCGATTTCTGCTCGTGTTTAGTTGATTTTTTATGGAAAATGAAATCTTTCACGATTTTGAAATAAAATATTTTTTTACACTATTAATATTTTTAAAATCACAGGCTTTTGAAGTTTGAAAATACAGTTGATGCAATATTTACGATCGAAGGAACTAAATCGCTATTAATAAACTTATATGCTATTAAATGCTCTATAAAATTACGTAAAATTAATAGTTCATAAGCTATATGAACTATTAATTTTACGTAATGTACTTATATATAGTTAGAATAACCTTCAGTACTTATATTTCTTAAAAGTTCTTTTTTGAAAAAATTATCGTAAACCATAATCAATTTTAATGAAATTGAAAGGACTGTCGTTTTGAAGATAATTTTTCAGCATTTCATGTCAGCGATGTCTGTTTAAAGTGACAATTTTAACTGCAAATATTTTAATTTTGCAACGATCAATAAATTTTCTAATTATTGACATTTATTTTAATCAATGATTCACATGAGAGCTAACTTAAATTATGAATTTCACGCGTGTAAGTGTTATGTCAATTGTAGTAAATGTTTAGCTTGTCCATCGTCATAGTTAGAATTTTTATGGTTCTATACTTTAAAAGGAAAACAAAACTTCTAAGATCACAACCGTTTTTTAGAAACCTTATTGGAGAATTTCGGAGTGGACAAATTTTATAAAAAATATCTTTTGCTTTCGGTTGTGCGGGGTGTCATTTGTACGGAATAGTTATAAGGATGCAAGAACTATTTTATAACAGTTTTATGTAAGATAATTCTAGAGATTTTGTTAAAAAGGTTTTTAAAATTTGTACCTAAAATTGCTAAGTCAAAATTATGAGCAAATACTGTCTCCAAAAATGTGTCTAAAGTTTACCAGAAAACCGTACGAATGGTTATAAACCTCGTATATTTCATAAGAATTTCACGAATATTTTGCACCTATACAATACCTATACATTAGGCAATATATTTAATTGAATATGTATGGAACGTTAGTTCGTGTGTGCGGAACCCTCCTCGAACAAATTCTACTAGTACTAAACGTAACTTTATTAACGACATAAATAGATAACACTCCTTATATAACATCGTGCCCTAAACATTCAAGATAAATCCACTGGAATGAAAATTATAAATTAGTTAATAAATAATATATTGATAAAAACCACGTAATTGTACTCGCAAACAACTTACCTTTTACGGGGCTGAAGGTTCACGTCAAAACGTAAATGTCAAAATGGCAGATGAACGAATCATTAATGAACTAAATAACAAGTGAATAATGAAAATAAAACAAATACTACATTAAAAAAAGCGGAATAGCCAA
This sequence comes from Druceiella hillmani, assembly GCA_039881145.1. NCBI lineage: Eukaryota > Metazoa > Arthropoda > Insecta > Lepidoptera > Hepialidae > Druceiella > Druceiella hillmani. The sequence continues at coordinate 3,656,941 of JAYKKI010000074.1, forward strand.
AGACAGCTTGCTCAGATATTTATACTCGATAAGAGCGACTTTGTTAACAAAAAGTTCAGTTGCTACGGCCCGCTATCGCGCAATGTATGTAGATGGGCGCTTCGAATGGGGTTTGTGTTAAATGTTTTGATTCCGTTGAGGCACGTAACAGAATTTATAGCCGAAAGGTCTGGATATCGAAACTGAGCACACAGTCTATTTTTAACAAAACGTTCTTCGAAGCGCTTCGAAGGTGGTTTGTGCTTAACTATATTGATGAATATGCAATTGAAAGGTCCGGATACCAAAACTTTTAACCCAGACTGGGTTTTGATGTATTTTTACCACATGTGAAATGAAGCTGTACTGTGGTTTAGTAAACTGAAATAGGGAGTGCTAGATTTCTTGTTTATATTTTGCAACGTAAAAATACATGTTACTTTACAAAATAAAAATCATTATTTTAAACTATTTTCATACATATAATCCACATCGTAAGTACACAGTACTGGTGGATTTACTTGATTCTTCTTTGTTCTCTTTGTTTACTTCATGCCTCATGTCAACTGGTCATCATATTAGTTTGTAAAGAGGACCATTTTGTTAGTTTATTTTTTAGGATATGGCACAAAAATGGCTTATTCGATTGACATGAAATTTTACCATCGCATAGTATCCAAATGGATATATATGTTTGGATATATCTTTTTAAAATGTGTGGATAATGAGCAATAAGGATTAAAGTGAAGTGAATCAAAGTATACCAGGTGCATTTCAAATAATAATTTTAAATCACGTAGACACAATAAAATAAAGTCTGAAATTATTGCAGGTAACAAGAAAATTGTAGATTTTGATATTGTGAACAGTTCGACCATATATACTGTTAATTACTAAATGTTATGAAGAGTTTCCTATTGGAAAATCGGAATACAGAATTAGTTTCGAGTTAAATAAATTAAACCGTTATAGTTAAATTGAATTAACGCTCACGATAATGAAATCTATAAAAAAGCTCCTACTTTCTATGCCAAATTATTATAGATAGCTATATAGTCATTAATGTTATGCCTCACAAAATTAAGCTATACAGTTAAAAACTTGGTTAAACTAAAGAATAAATAACTTAACCATTGAAAACAGAGTTAAAAAATTTCGCCTTCAAAAAACTATTACCCAAAAAACGATTAAATCCATTAAAACAAAATGTCATAAATGTCTATTTTACATAGGCCAAACCTTGACTGGAATAAGTATAAAACTAATTTCGGTGTAAGTGTAAAATATTTTTAAACCGGGTATGTATTTTTTTTAATCATAATTATCGTGTATTATTAATGATAAACAGTATAAACAGAATAAACAGGATAAACAGAAGCCTATTTTTTAATAATTGTTTTGTTATTAACAACTAATTTAAGTGTCGCCTCAAAAAGTTTGTCTCACATTCTTTCCAGTTTTGATATGTCCCTGTGCTTTTCTTCAGTACATATGAAATATTGTTTTATCAGTTTTTACTTGATTTATACCAACTGGCTAATGCAATTTATTACTAAGCACAAAAGTATTCTAATTTAAGTGTTGTAGTTAAGTTTCGTTAATTTTTTGTAGTTTAGTTCAAGTTGGAAGAAACTGATAATGAACAACCTATGTATCAGTAAGTTCTGTCTAATAATTTAGTTAGTAGAAGCATCCACTTTTAAATTTTTTATCCTCATAACACCTTATAATTAAAAGCAAATGTTTTTAATGATCGCCTTATTTATTTTTGTTTTCTTTTTTAACTTCAGTGTTTTATTTTGTTTGTTAATCAACGTTGCATAAATTATTTTGTGTAAATTGAGAAAAGTTGGGTACGTACCAAAAGTTGAAAGCGATTTCATCAACGGATGTAACTGGAACAAATTTTGTTTAGAAGGTTGCATTTGTTGCCTTTAATTGGTGATGAAAGTGGGAAGTCTAAATTTAAGTTTAAGAGAAGTAGATCGTTTGGAAATTGGATTCAAACTTTTAGAATTATAATCTTTGAAATATTATTAACACGCTTTTCAAAAGTAAATAAACATGTTAAATAAGTAAATAATGACTGAAAGTGATAAGCGTTCGCAGGCTGCCATTTGAGATAGTACAACAAAGAAAATGTGGAAGTGCTAAATTTGTCAAATTATTGGAGAACTTTATGTGGAAATTTGTTTTGATTGAAACGATCGGAGCGGGTATTTATACTATGTGTGGCATAATATAAATGCACATTCTTGTATGAAACATCATAAAAAAGTACCAAAGAACCTCAAAATCCATCAAAATAATTAAGGTTGACATCCAGATTGTTTTTGCTAAAATTTTAATGAATCTAGAAAAAATTGGAAATATTGTTTATTGATAAGATATTATTTATATGGTGCTGCCATACCTGGAATCAGTAAAATTTTATTAATTATTTGCCATAGTCTCTTTCTTTCATTTTTATTTATTGTATGTATTAGTGTTTGATTTGTTACTATCGACCTTTCGATAACTGTTTATGTAATACATTTCGCATGGTCGCTAAAAGCATAGCACGCGTCACTAAAAGCATAACGGACTCACTGTCTTATCAAGAATATTGACCGCTATATTGGAGTTAGCAATATTTATACATATATAACAAACGATTAACCGGTCGAGCGCAGTAAGTCTAATTTTGCTTTGCTCACAAATAAATTATATTTCGTTAGATAGGAAGAACATAAACATTCTTTTTTTAGAAGGCCAATGTAGTGAGTGAGATTTAATATTAATCAGCTATAGAATGTTATACGATAACTTCTTTATTTATTAGTTTTTGCATAAATTTAGAATTTAGAGTGTGGTTCAAGTATCCTTCATGAAAAGTATCGACAGCAATAGGCTGTGTAATGCTAGTAGTGAAATTCTATATTATATATATATATATATATATATATATATACATATATACACACACAACACGGAAATGTATCAACGTGTATCTTTGGTGACAATTTTGCATAAATCGCTTTTATGCGACAAGAGCCTTAACTTTTCTAGCTATCTCTCCTTTTGCTTAATTATAAAAAATTAAGTTATAGAAAAGTATAGTACAGATGTTTTTATAATGCATGCCAATGTTACGGCACGATACAGGATTTAACAAGGAGATAAAATGTGTTGGATTTTATGAAGGCGATTTTCATTTTTCGTCTACCGTAAAGTACATTTGCGCGAATTTTATCTACGGAATATTACACTATTAATATGTCTCCCATTACGGCGAATGATGAATATTCAAAAAGGCAGCGTGTTTTCTAATTGATCTTCATGGATACTCTTCGACCGCAGCGGCAGGTTAATGTTTTCAATTGATCACACAGGTCTATATCGAGGTCCACTTTAATGATTTAATGTACATTCTGACGCTGCGAATTTCGCTACCCACAATTTGATTAACTGAACACTGGGTCCATCATTAAAACGCCAGATTTCAAAATGATTACAAAATTTGCGTCGTGCCTCATTAACAAAACAACTGTTGTAGAAATACGCTTCTCTTCCGCTAGCCCCGTTGCTTGCCGAGATATTAGAGTTTAAAGTTGGATGGTTCAACTCATGGATGGTTCAGTCACTTCGCGATGCGCAGACAGATAGCGTAACAGGTCGCTCAGGATGCGTTAAATAAAGTGGCATATCATATGAAAGTGCTAGTTGTGAGGAATACAACAATACTGTTTTCTAATAAAAATATTTTTTCTTAATTTTATAAGGTACATCGCACATATTAAAACAGCATTCTCAAAATATTTCCGAAATTACTGAACCAAAAATTATGAAAAAATAGGATTGATAAAATCAGACAACGTTTATATGGTTGGGAAATATATAAAAAGTAAGTTATTTATGTTGGGAAAAATTAATGTTTACAATAGCTTTTCTGCTTTTAGCAGTTATAATGGAATCCTCGTTGAAGCCAAACCAATTTTTGGATTATAACCGAATAATGCTTTGTATGGAGAACGACAAAATGTTCTATGTACTGAGCTATTCTTCTGCTAATAATAAATCAAATGAAATTGAAATCCACAGACGTATTTCTACAATTATCTGTCAGGCTAACTCTCAGCATATTCTCTATAACTTGATCCGAACTAAAATCTTTAGCTTTGAATTATAAATAATTATACATATATAAAAATATGTATATATATATATATATATATATATATATATATCTATGCATACTTTTATAGATTCTGACCATTATTGCTTTGAAGGATTGTAAAGCACCAAAAACTAGAGACGTATTTAATAGTTAGGTGGCAACTTCTTAAGCACGTTTACAACTCAAGTGGCACATAATCGCGAACTTTCTAGAATTATTGTGATAGTTTAAAATAAATTTTAATTGCTATTTGGAAGATGTGGAGAATCAATAACGACGACTTGATCTGCTCGGAAAAATCATTTGTGAATATTAGTTTCACAACTACTTTCTTTCTCGAATTTTTTTTATTGCTGGCTAGAAAATGTTAAAAATATTTCGATACACGGTTGTGGAATTTGACACTTGTTCGTCTATGTATGTTCGATTTTTAAAACGTTCTCCGTAATCTATTTTGCTTAGGTAAAAAAACCCATATTCCTTTTTAATTTTCAATAGTCGTTGACTATCATCGCAATCCGTAAAAAGATGGTACTCGCGCCGTTTCCATGGGGCTGATCCAAAAAACTTAAATGTAAAAGATAATTATTTTAACTAAAAATATTTCCTTACACTTTCTTACAAGCGACCAGCATTATAATTATATAAGTATAAATATACATACCCTATGTAATGTATATTTTTACCGAGCAGATTCCAAACCAACCTAACTCAACCAAATCCAGTTCAACTCACCCCAAACCAACCTGGCACTGCCGACAATACAATCCAGTTTAGCCCAAACCAGCCCACTCCAACCTAGCCTAGCAGCTCTCTCGGGCAGCCCAGTGCAGCAGTCCAGCCTAGAACCCCAGCAGTCTAGCGGCCAGCATCCCAGCAGTTCAACTCAGCAGTCAAGCCTAGTAACTCAAATGACCACCAAACTGGCAGTCCGGCCTAGCAGCCCAGTCTAGCGGTTTGGCCAACAACCAAGTCTAGCAGCCCAGTTTAGGGCCTAGCAAGCCCAGTCTAGCAGCTCAGTTTAGGGCCTAGCAGCCTAGCAGCCCAGTCCTGCATACCTGCAGACCAGCTTAACAGCCTAGCAGCAAAGGTGCCCAACCTAATACACGAGTCCAGCAACCCAACCTATCAACCCAGCCTAGCATTCTAGCCCGCAGCCCGCTTATCAGCATAGCAGCCCGGTCTAGCATCCCTGTCTAGCAGCCCAGCTCAGCTTTGTAGGCTAGCTTTGCAGCCTAGCCCAGTTTAATGCAAGAGGATTCCGGGTTATCTCCTAGTACAAAGCGATGTAGAATCACGCGGAAGGCGCCATGTCCCGTCAAAAAATGTGAAGTGTAACTATTCTAATCTTTAACACTAAAAAAGCTGAAATAACGACCTACCTTCAAAGGCGGTGGGGAGTTGACCCTTACGTTTGTTAATAGTTATTTTTAAATTGTTTACTTTATAAATGCTGATGATTTAACAAAAATACAATGAAAAAAGAATAACATCAAGTTTTCACAAAAAGATTGTTTATTTTTAAGTACCTATACCTATAATTTGTTTACAATTTTTACAAACTACAGCTTTAGAATTGTCGCAACTCCCACATAAAGATTTTCTACAAGAATCACACAATCTGTTAGTTTTATTTGTGCAACCTGGAATGTAGTCATGAGGTCTTTTTGTGAGATTAATAGCTGAAGAGTGTGATGAGATTGCACGTGTAAGGATACGGATAACTCAGGGATAGGACTGTCTGAAAATTTGCTAAGTTCCTGAGCCAACTGTAAAATGAATTCCCTTCTGCGTATCTTCACATTCATCACTTCTTGGTAAAGTACCCATGCATTTATAGCGGAGAGATCTAAAATATTATAAAACACTTATACATACCATCTTCTGGATGCTGCTTTGACGCTATAAATTCTCACCATTTCATCAAGGACATTTTACGCCATATTTAGTTGAATTATAAAATAATATTGTTTCTGGTATTTTTTTGACATTACTAGTGTCTATCTGAATGGAATCATGTAAAGTACTCAATGATAGCACGTTATTTCTTCGTTTTGTTAATATGCATTGATTGTTTTCAGTTTTCAGTGTCTTCGTTTCTGATAATTACAACGACAGATTTTTTACGAATTGTGGAATATCACTTCTCCCTTTATTTATAGTACCAACTAAAGTTGTACGTTTAGACAGCAAGTTCTGTGCTAATCATTTTGATGTGAAAAATTATCTGTAGTCTCATTCTCACCTTAATTCAAGAATGGTTCCATATGTTTCATGACAACATGTTCTCCAAGGCTTTGATTTTCAGGACTAATTTCGTGTTTACCTAGATATGAAAGAGCATTAAATAGATATTTTGTTTTTATATCAACGCAGTACCAAAATTTTATTTCAAACTTATTTGGCTTATTTGACATAAATTGAATAAAAGTACACCGAACTTTTGTAGCAAACAGTTTTTCATCAATTGTTATGTTTTCCCTTGGTTTGTAGCAAGTTTTCAATAAATCGGTTCAACACTTGCGAAATCAGAGCAAACTTGTCTGTTCTGATTCTTGAAAATCTTTCTGCTCGTAGATGGAACCTTATATATTTTATTCTTTCTCTTAATCGATCTCTGGACACAGTTTTCGTAAAATGTGATATTCCCCAAGTTTTGCTCCACAAATCATTTACGGATATATTTTTAGCTCCCAAGACACCTTTTGCGTACAAAAGAGATATAAATTTTTAAAGTTTTTCTAAAGATATCATGACATTTGTATTTCCAAGCCGACGATGTGCTTCAGTTACAGTACAATATTGGATGTGACGTGATATCGTGTTATCAATAAAAAGTTTCAATGATGAGATAAATTTTTCATCAATATTTTTTCGTGCATATGTAATGGGACCTGGCTGTTCAGTTAAAATATTATGGTCAGCCCGAAGACCTGGTATTTCACCATTCATTTCAGAATTCAGAATGATATTCCATAATATTCCACCTGGTGATAACATACTATTAGAATTTTCAGATGTAATTCTTAAAGTGGAACGAACACCACGCACGCGTATTTGAGGTGGTCTACCACGTGATCACCGTTGACTAGATAGATTTTGGTTTTGAACATTTGTCGATTCATGGTCGTCCAGGTCATCGCTAGAACTCGATCCGGAAGTATTAATTTCTCCGGGGTCTGACTCTGGACGTATTTCCGATACGTCATCTTCACTTCCCGTCAGATCTTCCGGCAAAGATTGTAATAATTCCAGTATTGCATAATCGTAAAGAGTATCAGACATTTCGAAACCAAATAACGCCAAAAATAATAATATTTACACTTCGAAAGCTCACACAATAATAAAATGAAGTCACTGATTTGTACAAGTAATACTTTGTAAGACAATAACGAATAATATTACAAAGTACCCACAATTATAAATATATTGGTTTAGTAATGAGCGCTTGCTTGCTCGTTATGGGTTATATGGCCCCGCGCCGTCTCTGTTGGTAAAAGATCTATTTATTTATATTTAGACAAATATATCATAATCTTAATGGTATCGTTGTGAAATTGATGCTATTTCATTAAAAGTCACCAAACACTAGACACTTAAACAAATAGCATCTGATTTATAAACAATGTAATTTCAAAATGGGTAATTTGACCCCTGCCCGCTTTTCTAGTGCAGCTATTACGCCAATTCTTATTAATTCGCTTACAAACATCAGGAACAAATAATCTAGTAGTTCTCCCCTAGAAATCGCAGGAAGTTCACTTTGTCTGCCAGTGAGCAGTGAAGATTTCGAAAATACGTTTATTTCTAATAAAAAGGAGTTTATTCTCAGCAAATTCGAAGCACAAGTATCGAAACTCCTACCTCAAACCAAAATAAAATGTTCTATGATCACGAGGCCGGCATGCAAGAAAACTATCAAAATCGGCAATGCATCCGATGAACAGGTCCTGTAAGTTTTGGTCAGAGCCATGAACGGCGTGCGCTCCGTATTAAATATAATTCACCTTATTTGTTGAACCTCGATGTATTAAGCGCACACCGATGGTGTATAAACTATATGCTACATCGATGGTGCAAAGGCTATATGGTTTGTATACCAAAAAGTATATTGCCCTATGTATCGGCTTGAGAGCTTTGCAGCGCATCCTAGCGGTCCGGTCGGGCAGCCCGGCTTAGCAAACCGAGTGTCCCGGTTTAGCAGCCCGGCCAGGCAGTTCGCCTAGCAGCTTAGCAGCCTAGTAGAGTGGTCTAGGAACAAAACCTTGTAGTCTAGTAGGCCAGCGGCTCAGCCTAATAGCCCGGCAACGCAATATCCGCTTCTTAGCAGATAAGCGGCCTAGCCTCATAGACCTGCCAAGAAGCCCAGGCTCGTCTGGCAGCCCGGTGTAGCAGCTTGGCCTGGTAGTCGGGCTTGGCATACCGATCGGCAGCCCAATCTGGTATTCCGACTTGCCAGCTTGGCATAGCAATTCAGTCTAGCAACCTAGACAAACGAACAAAATTAGTAGCCTTGCCTATCAGCCAGCAGCTCAGCAGCCCAGCCTAGTAGCACAACTTAGCCTTCAAGCTCAGCCTAACAGATAAGCCCAACCAAGTAGTCCGCCTAACAGCCGATTTAGCAGCCACGCCCAGCTTAATAGCCCTGCTAGCAGGGTAGTTCAGGTTACTAGCAATCTGCAATAATAGCCCGGCCTAGCAGATCATTCTAACAGCCCAACCTAGCAGGCCAGCCTAGTAGCTCAGCCAGGTATCCCATTCTAGTAGCCAAGCCTAGCAGCCAAGCATAGCATCACAACCTGGCAGCCGAGTAGCCCATCTTAATATCCAACAGCTGAAACTAACAGCCCAGCCTAGCGGCTCAGCAGCCCAGCCTGGCTGTTTAGCTGCCTAGCTTAGCATTATAGCCTAGCAGCATAGCCTAGCAGCCTAGCCTAGCAGCCTAGCCTAGCAGCCTAGCCTAGTAATTCAGTCTAGGAGCCTAGCGGGTTAGTAGCACATCCTAGTAGTCGAGCCTAGCAGCCCAGCTTAGCACACTGGCTTAACAGCCCAGTGAGGTTTAGCAGCACACTCTGGTAGTCCGGTCTAATAGTTGGCCTAGCATTTCAGTCTAGCAGCTCGTTATAGGAGCACAGCGCAGCAGCCTAGTTCAGACTTGTAGAGCAGCTTAGCAGCTCAGCCTGCTAGGCTGGGCTTTAAGGCCAGCAGCCTAGTAGCTCAGCCTTGCAATGCAGCCTAATAGTTCAGCTTGGTAGCTCGGCCTAGCAGCCCAGCCTGGCAGTCAGCCTAATAGCTCAGTTTAACTACCCGGTTCAGCCTAGTGACTCGGTTTAGTAGTCAGAATCTACCTTAGCAGCCAAGTAGCTCAGACTAGAAGCTTAGCCTAGCAGCTCAGCTTAGTAGCCAAGCCTAGCCAAATAGTTCAGCCCGGCTTGGCAGTCTGACCTGGTAGATCCGCCTGGCAGACTGATCTTTTCCCCCCGCCTAGCAGAATGACCTCGCAGACTAGCCTTGCAGCCCGGTCTGCCAGACCAATCTTGCAGCCCGATCTGCCAACCCGGCCCGGCAGTCCGGCATTGCAGTGGAGCCTTGTAGAGTAGCCAAGCAGCATAACCTTGCAATTTGGCAGCCTAGTCTGACAGTACAGTAAGCCAAGAGTCCCACATAGGGGCCTAGCAACCTGATTTGATAGCCCAACCTAACGAGCTACTCAACAGCACAGTACAGCTTGCAGTCCAACATTGTCCCTCAGTCGAGTAGTCTAGCCAAGCAGCCTTGTCTAGCTGCTCATCAGTCTAGCAGTCCAGCCCAGCAGCTGAGCCTTGCGGCCCATCCTATCAGTCAATCAGCCCAGCAGCTCAGCTTAGCAGCCTAGCCTAGTAGCCTCGGAGCCAGAACAAGTAGTCCTGCCTCGCAGTCTAGCCAACCCTTGTAGACTAGTCTACAAGGGTACTTAGCAGCCCAAACGAGAGTTGCAACCCAGTCTAGATAACAACCTGAGCAACCTAACAGTCCAGTTTAGTATCCAGTCTAACAGACCAGTCCAACTGTTTCAATCCATCCTAGCATACCAGCCTGGTAGCCCAACCCGGACTATAAGTCCGGCCTACTAGCCCGGCCTAACAGCCTGGTCTAGCAGCCCGACCTAGTAAACCGTTCTACCAGCCTAGCATCCAAGTTTAACAGTCCAGTGTAACTAAGCAGCTCAAGCCAGAGCCTTGCAGCTCAATCTGTGAGCACTGTAACCTAGAAATCATCAACTGACCAACCCGATCTAGTAGCCCAGCTTTGCAGCTCAGCCTTGCAGCCTAGTCTAGCAACCCAACCTAGTCTTGCAGCACAGTCAGCTGCTCATATCAGCCTAGCAATCCGCTTAACGACCTGGTTCAAGAGCCTTGCTCAGTCTATTAACCTGACTTAGCATCCCGGCTTAACAGCCCAGCCTAGCAGTCCAGTCTGGAGCCCAGCCTAGCAACCCAACTCTGATTTACAGTCCAGCCTAGCAGCATAGCCAAGCTCGGCAGTCCGATTTAGCAGCCCGGCCGAATAACTAACAGTCCAGCAGACTAGAAGCGCAGTAATCTAACCTTGCAGTCCAGCAGCCCTGAAGCCCAACCTTACCTAGTAATAAAATCTAGGATCCCATCTTGGTCAAGGAGTACAGTTTAGCCACCCGGCCTAGCAGCCGAACAGTCCAGCCTTGCAGCTCAGTCAAGCCACTCTGGTCAGCTTAAGACCCGGCTTAGTAGCTCAGTCCAGCAGCCAGACCTAGCAACCCCGCCTACCAGTCTAGCTGTTAGGCTAGACTGGTCTAGTGGGTCTAGTTTACTGGCTACCTGGTCTAGTTTAACTTAACCTAAATTGTCTTAACTGATAATGTAATTGTTTTGGTATTACAGCATAAGCTACAGCATAGGCTATTTTCCATTCTATCTACGCTTTGTGAAATGTCTAAATTTTTCTCGAAATGCTACTTTGCGCTAAGAGGCTACGATGTTTGTAAATTTATATCTAACTAGAAGTGACATATTCTCGATGGCCGGCATTAGTTCGAAAAGTGAATTACGCTTTTGAACTTTGGGAGGAGGGAAGTGGGGCTACCTTTATTTAGGAGAGATGGATAGGACGATTGGTAGTTTTTTTAACCTTTTTCAGTTGTATATCACTTGCGTATATTTTTTATATGAAATGGATTTTTCATGTATTTTTAACATTTTCAAATCTGCGCTAGCTTGAAATGAATGGACCGATTTAGTACATTTATCCATCTACGAATTTAATTTAGATTTATACCTATGCTCATAGAGTACCAACTTTTAACGCAGTCGGTTAACAGTTGGTACTCAAATGCTATGATAATTTTCCAAAAAATAAAGAAGTGAAAGTATAAATGCACATGTCATGGCAGTGGAAGCATATGGCAATAACTGTACTTGGAAAATTCACTAAACTGCATGCTATTGAGGCAGTTGACGTTGTTATGATATAGTTGATCGATGAGTTAAAAACAAAACGTAAGTAATGCCTACGCTCATGTAATCAGCCCAAAAATAGGAGACCAACCAAACTTTAAGACTGTTAAGAGCCCAACCTTTAACACTAACTGTTTAAGAAAATTTTCCCGAAGCTATTATTATCGATATAATTAAATGAAATTACATAATGTAGTATTATTTCTACTTTATTTAAGTTCTTTACCAAAGATATCTTTGCTAATTGCCCACCTGAAGATGTTGTAATACAACGAAACCTAGAACGTGGTAAAAAACTTAAAGAAAGTAAAAATAATACGACATCATGTAGTTTCATTTAGTTATGTTTTAAAGGTTTAAATAAAAATGTGCTCAGAATATTTCGATACTTTTTTCTTAAATTATCATCGCTTGTTACAGAGCTTTTCCAAAAAACAATTGTTAAAGTTCTTTTTTAGAAAATTATTACATTTGCGTAAATTTTCATCAACAAAAGCTTTCAGTAATAAAAATCTTGACATTAATTTACCTATATCACTGTCTGTATTGAACGTATAGAACAATATGAAATATAAAATATGCATAATAATATATTATAATATACATGATGTAAATAATTTTATAATTGAAACTCTACATTCTATTTATATATTTATGTTTTATGCTCTCCTGTGAATTGGTCTCCTATGAATATGACCACTTCTTTGAATAACTAAAAAGAACTGGGTGTATATTTTTTTATTGTACATTTATATTAGGTCTACTAGACAAACAGTAGTATTTCAAAAGGTATATCGTTCTACTAAAACGCGGGTTAAAGGGCCCCAAATCTTGGCCCAAACTTCGAAGGGCGATGGAAATTGCAGGCTAGTAATAGAAATATGGAATTGTCAGTTTGTATGTTAGACCGAATTTAAAAATGAACACTAAAAACATTGTTCTGAGTACGATCGCAATTCGCATCATCATGTTCATAGTTCAAGTATCGTAGTTCAAGTCCCATATTTAATGAAAAATTGGTAATTTCAGGGGATTTTTAGTTTCGCTCAAACCGAATTGCATGAAAACATAATGAAATGCACATCAGTACATTTGATTTGTATTGTTTGCTTATTTTCTTATGTTATGTTTATTTTCAAAGTTTGTTTTTTTAATTTCAATTTTTTTTCATTAAACTATGTATATATCGTATTCCCTTATATAAAATGAATATAATTTTATCCAACATATAATTTTAATCAACTTAATATCTATACAATAAAAAAAAATAATCTCGTGCCCCGTTGACCGGCACACGTAACAATCATTTCTACATTTCATAATTAATTCATAAGGAGTCTACTCACGTCATTGTAACAAAGCGAAATAATAACTTACATTCACGTATATTGAGAGTCATTAAGTTAATAAATGTCTATTAATAATAAATAGCTAATATTTTTTTTGTCAGCATTTTATCCTTGAAGACTAGTACTTTCTGCTAATGAGGATTAAACGTTATGAGGTTTCTAAGAAATGTTTTTTTTTTAAATTGTTAAGCGGAGCAAATTAAAAGTGTCCCTAAGTTTCTGTGTATCAAAGAATGACCACTCGCCATAATATAGATAAATAAAATAAATATTTATTTGGCATTGAAAAATATTTCCTTTGGCTTTATCAGGGCGCCGCTTTAAAATTAATAAAACGGAATTCTGATGTGGAAATTATTTGATGCATAATTTCTCAATGTTCTCTGTTGAACCCAAAAAATATTATATATTCTTAGGTACATGTAAAAATTTATCTGCTAGTCGTGAGACATATACATACATGAATCAAATTATTCTATTGCGTTTTTCAGTCTTATTAATTACAATATACCGTTTGGCGGCAACGCTCTTAAGTTCGTAAAAATAACCCAGTAAGCAATTTTAAACTGATATTTTACGTTTGCTTAGATTATTTATAAACTACATTGTATTTATTGTGTATTTAAATTAGTCCAAACATATTTTATATAAATTCAAATATACGTTATTTAACGACTCTTTTGCATCATTTTCGTTCTCTTGAAAAGTTAGTTACTTTTTAAATGAAGCGACAATTGGAAAAGTCCGCTTTTTGTTTTTAGTATAGTCTCCTACTAATTTAAAGAGTAAACTTAAGTTAAAAAGAGTAAATTTAAGTGTTTAACCAATAAACCACTCAATAGATGTAGTCAAATCATTATAAACACAGTAAAAATATAACAAGTACATAAGAGTAAAACTGAAATTTAATATTTCGAAGATGGAAATTATGTCAGATAAGATAAACGATGTTTTCCATTACCATTTAAATATTGAAAATTAAGTAACCAAATAGAGTTTTCAATAAAATATTTTGCTTCCTTTAAAGGGAGTCTGAGCGATAATTGTGTAACAGTTGTTTTGGTTGGAACCGAAAATTAATTCCGTTTCACGCGCTGTCCAATTTTTATATTTCAACGTGATTTTCAGTTGTTTTATTTTATTTAAAATTGTTTTTACTTTTACCTTTAGGTTCAAGTCACATTTTACCAAAATCAATGATTACAACAAATATTAGCTACATATTCAATGAACCGGTTCGATTGTTTTCGAATATGTCGATAGCGTACTTGTGAACAATCGGATTATATTTTCAAATGAAATAATCAAATTTGAAGAAAGTTTATTTATGTAATTTAGAATACTGAATTCCATTCCAGAAGAATTAATTCTAAGATGTCTTTAGTTGTTGAAACTAAAATTATATACCGATTTTTTTTTCAAAATTAAAAAAGAAGAAAACAAAATTTATCCGAATACACAATAAAATTACTTCAACTAAATCAAACATACCAGGAAATCATTAAAGATTAGCTTAAAATATGGCTTTTAATATTCCAAAAAAATAGTAAAACACCAGTTTTAATATTATAGAAACCATCAGAACTGAATAATATTCGATCCATTAGTTTCATTTCACAAAAGGAAAAAAAATAAAAATGAGTATATTCCATTTCCAAAAATTTCATTTTCTATTGTAATCTACGAAAAGTCCAGTTTTGTACTTCCTCCTTAGTGGATATAAGAAAAGCTTTGTATAAGAATATTGTTCTTTTTCGTGACCAAAATATGCCCATGTCCCCGTGGTCGGAGTACTCATGAAAGCTTTCAATCGACGGTTCGTTTTATGAATCTATTATGAATACATGATTAGGTTACAAATATGATATTTAAGTATAGATATACTTAATAAGGTGATGACAAATAATTATACACTTTAACTGTTGCGTATGAAAAAGTATTAATACCCACTTACTTCACCACAATGAATATTTAATTTTAAAGGATACACCAACTGACGCCGCGTCGCCTTCTTAACGATTGCTGAATATTTCTTTATTGATTTTTCAACACGTTTGTGATAGATTTATAATTGCTATTAAGACTAAAATCTAAAGTTAGATATATCGTAAATGGTACATTAATAGCCTATGCTTCAGTTCAGTATGACATACCAATTCGCATTCAGGAAAACAATTGATTAATACACACATAGCCAAAGTCGTTTGTGTTGCAAACCCTTACCGACTTCAAAATTTCCGAATAAACTGTGGTTAAATAAATGACGGAATTTTATTAATATTTCTTCGTTCGAATAGAAGAGTTTCATTACAGATTTTCTCATTAAGCTAAAAGTTTATGGGTTTTTAATGAAATTTAAATGAACGCAAATGCAAATTTGTGAATATTAATTTGTCGTATACAACGGTTATTAGAGTTCCATACTTCAAAATAAAGAAAAAAATCGAAAACGTTGTCTGTTTTTGTGCCTGTCTGTCATGACCCTTTTTTCAGGAAAGGCTAGACGTATCAAGCTGAATTAATAAAAAAATATTAAAGTTTATGGGTCCATTGTCCTGTTACTTATAGTAAATTCAAGCTTCTAACTTAATGCAATAAAGAAACAGATACGGTTTATCAAGTTTCCCGTACTTTTATGCTGACCCAACAATGAAAATACTATGGATATTTACAGTTGATCCAGAATATTGAAATTTGGTACGAAGGAAGGTCTCATCATTTTAGAATAAATAAAAAAAAACATTTTAAATATTTAGGGAATTATTACATGATCAATAAAATTGATCAACTTTTCGAATTACCGCTTGTTTTGTTCATTTATAAAGTATCTATTCATGTCTTTTCTCGTTCCAACTCAAATAAAAAATGATGAAATGCAAATTTAAAAATGTATTTCACAGGTTTATAAAGAAAAAAATCGAAAATGTCACAAATTTTCTTTGTTGTTTGTTTGTCTGCTTGTCTGTCATGGCTTTGTATATTAGGGAAATTGAGGAAATGATTTACATTATCATCAATTATTAAATGTAATCTCTGAGATATATATTCTGGCACTGTATTATTGAATATTTACGTTTGGTGTAACTATTCCGAACTGACAGCAAGAACTACATACATACTGATCGTGTACATCGGATAACAATATCATTTGAATCCACAAATGTTTTGTCCGAAGGACTTTAAAACTTATTGAGCCAGTAGCGAATGCAACTTTTGACTATACCAAATCTTCATAGATTTATAACCGTGTTCTTCTCCATTGATGTTATGTTGTAGTATTCAAAGAGTATGAAGGTTGCACAGAATATACCTCCCCATACGGAATATATTTTGAAATATAACTTTTAACGAAGGTCTAATTCTTAAGATATGTAAGCGGGTTTGGTCGATGTAAGCCACATGTTCTTAACCACAGGACGCTAATAGGTTTAAACTAACCGCAGCTTTTTTAATAATGTAATTTAATTTATGAAATGTACGCACAAATGTTGTTCTTAAGAATTTTAAGTTTGCGGTGGGTTATGCTTCGGTAACTACCCATCAAATAGATATCAACTTAAATGTTATTCGTCGATACTAGAAGTTATGCTTTTAACTTATGATATATAAATTCGTTTATTGGGTATGCCACATATCTTGATTGTTAAATGATATGGCGATGGATTAGAAACTTTTTTGCTGATTTGCTTTATAAGAAATTAAAGTACGTTTTTTTTAAAGTTGTAAGTTTTGTGAGAAGCATGTTAAAAACCTAATTAATTACTACTTTTTTAGCGTTCCCTAGAGAAATAGTCGACAGGTTTCGTTTACCATTTTTTTATATTTTTAAGCACCGTTGTGAAATATTCAGCTTCAGAGCCTTATTAGATAGAAATATCCCCTTATGGATTAGAAAAATCTGAAAAAAATCCAGTTTTTATTCTTGTACTCTGATTATAACCTATTATACATCAACTATAGACTATTACGAAACCCTATTTGGCGTATTTCGACAGGCATTTGACCATTTTTTAGTACCTGGTCTGTGTTAAATACTTAAAACTTATTTAGCTGTTATTAAATTCAGACGTTAAAGTAATTTTTATTTATTTATTAACCAATAACTGTAGGAAATCTTCGAAATATTAACATAGGTAGGGAATGTTAGACCACATACAGAAATACTTATTAATTATAATATAAAATATTATTTTTATGATTGTTGTCATATTATGTGGACGCAAATAAACCAAATTGATAATAGTAATTACTGCTTTTTATATGTGTAATCAGTTTCAAGTTTAATAAAACTAAGTTCTAAGTTAAGAAAACAAAGAGAAATATTATGATAATAATTTTGTTAGTATTTTAGAACCGAGTAAAAAGTTATTTTGGTCAATATATGCACACCGAACCGTCAGTAAATAAGTAAGTTCGTTTCCACGTAATATTCAAATTACAAACGCGGACGATACGTAAAATCAATGTTTCTTAATAGTGTTTGTTGCTCTGTAGTTACTTTATTGCATCGTTTTTGCAGACTCTAACTAGGATATATTAGTTACAGTTACCGGTGTACACTGAATAATTTTCGCTGTGCAAACCTTTTCACAGAGGTATTTATTGAATAAAATAATTAGCATATTTCTTATGCGCGTATAATAAACAATATCACATGTATTCTGACTAGTTAGAATCATTAAGCGTCCGAGAACTTCTTTTTATGTATGTTGTAAAAAACCCGTCACCGGGTTGCGTGCACGCTGTTTGTTTTTCATTACTGCTCCAAAATACTTACGTCGTTTTATTTATAAATCTATGAACTTTCTTCTCGCTGTTATCAAATTGTTATGTTAATTGTTAACCTATGTAAATGCAAGTTCTAATAGTGAAAAAGTCTTTAATAGTGAAAAACAAAGTATATTTATTAGTATTTACTAATATATTTTACTAGTTGATTCATTACTAAAATGTAATAATTTTGCTTAATCAATTTTTTCGAATTTTATGTACATCAGATCTTTTTTAATAATGATATTGGAATAATTATGTTTGTTCTTACTCGTTTCATGTTAAGAAGCAAGCGAACTAGACTTTTGAACATTTGGATATCTGAATTTTATTTTATCTTCCCAGCTACAAAAGAACCTAGTTATTAAATTAATAATTGTATTTAAACCGAAGTAGTTTCTTATTGTACCAAATTTGAATTTTCAATAAAACGTCTTTCATTCTACTTTCACTGAACTAGTGAGTTTGAAATTTGATTGCAACTCACAAATTATTCATCAAGATGTATAAAGGACTGAGAAAAGAGTAAAATAAAACAAACAAAAAAACAAATGGAAATGACGATTTATAAAAACAATAAAATAACATGTTCAAATTGATGTTTACTGGCCATGATGTAAACTTTTCTCCGTGTAATAAAAGATCATTGAACTTACGAATCCGAAGATCATGATTTTATGAATTGCAGTATGAATACGTTCAGGTTGCTGAGGAAGGCTAATTATAATTGGGAGTCGATAAACTTTTTTTTTTCGTAACTCTAATAAAAAGTTCACAAAGCTGATATCTAGTGTCTACCTTTGCACAGAATGGGGCCTAAGTAGTCTATCACTCTTCCTGTGAAGAGGCCAATCATTGTCTAGTTTGTCAGTCCGTAAGGTAATGTTAAATTGGTATTGATACTTGCCTTCCCTTATTAAGTGAGAGCTTCTAAAAAACCAGCCGTGTAAGTTGTGTAGGTAGGTGTCATCTTTTTGACATGATAATTCATCTGACTCTTTATTGACTTTAACGTAACAGCGGGCCTTGATGTGAAATGCATGTGAAAGCTAGATTTAGCCTCCACTTCCTTGAGCAACTCTTGGCCATGTTCTTCTATGGATCTCCTTTCACACATACCAATGACCGGGAATCCTTTGTTTTCTGTAGAAATTATGTACTCTGATAAAAACACGATGGAGGTATGAATTGTCACTTTCATCGTAGATATATTATAGAATTTATAGAATGTGTTTATTATAGAATGTCGACATATTTAATACGGGGGAATAATTTGGAGGGATTTTATTTGATTAAAATTATCAACAACAACGTCTGCTTTCATAAATCTGCCCGCATTGATGAGATTTCTTACTTAAACACCAATACTCCCCGCACTACTGCCACGCCCGTTTCGCCAGTGCATATCTGGGTGGAAAATGAAAAATGTATTTAAATCATACTTAGTGTTATATATATATATATATATATATATATATATATATATATATATATATATATATATATATATCAATAGATAACACTGCGCATAATTTAAATAGAAAAAAAATTAATATCGCTTATATTCTGATCGAGATTCCGATGAAATAAGAACTAGATGTTCCTTCAAGAATAATATATTATAAGGATATTTTTCAAAAAAATTAATCTAATCTCGGGTAAGTAGTTTTTACGTGATGAGTGTTCAAACAAACCAATGAACAGACAAACATTCCAAGGACTACATTTTTGTGTTCTATTATTTTTAACATGTAACCTTTAATCATTTTTTCATAAATTTCTTCAATGTACGGACGCACCATTTCTACATTTTTATTGTATGTGCGAATTTATTGTTTAGTATTGTTGTTTTTCAGTTATATTCCATTCCGATTAATAATTTGTGAGCCACGATTAAAGTTAAAGTGCACTAGTTGCATAAAAATAGTTGTAAAGAATTACTCCGTCTATCGTAGGTTGTAAGGTTATTTATTATTTACGGGACATCTGCATAGGAATATAAAAGAATTTGTATGTATGTATATAAGTAAACACTTAAAGGAATTTACGTTTATTTGGACATCCGAATTATTAAACAAAATTAATGAAGACTTAACCTTCAATGTTTACAGTCGCTGCTCGCAATCGTTCGGTCTGTATTCGTAATTGATCGGTGTGAGAGGATCGTGTTTCGCCAAACGCATGACTGGACGATAACACTGACGATGAAATTTAGTTTTAATAAATCCAGACACCAACACGGTGCATCTTGACCTGCGCCAAGGTGAACAGCAGCGCCCGTGCCGTTCTCGTCCACCGTGGCTACGGCCTTACGGGTCTGCGACCGTAAAGGGAGTCAGGAGAGTGGAGGAAACTTGCCGTTATCATTACGTGGTTATTTATTAATCCACTTATGGCCGTACAACGTTTTGACGCGTGCGTATTTCTTGAGTTATATTTTAAATGAACGTAGTGTTTAAATGTTTTGTTTAAAATGTATTTATGATAAGATCATACCCGATGGAGCCTGGAATGATTTTTATAAAAATAAATATAAGGTAAATGATAATATTTTAGGGAGTTCGGGTATTTGAAACGAATGTGCAACGTACAGGCAGTTGGTCAATTTATGCAACAGTGGACGTGTGTGACTATAATTGAAAGGGATAATGGGAAATATATAGATGGGACAATGGAAACATTCCTTTGCCTCCTAAGCAGCTGTGAAGTTAAAGCGTGTTGGAGACAATAGTGGAATCGCCCTCGCTGGTATAAATTAAAAAGACAAATGAGGAAATATATTGATTTGATGTTTCGTTGTCGGTCTTTATGTAAAGGTCAATTTTTTCTGTCAAATTTAGTAATGGTAGAAAAAAGTTAGTATGATACCGCACTCTTTGGTTTAAACGAATATAGCATTTTATCCCACTTGATAAAATATTTATTTAAATCAAAGAGACACGAAAATATATGTATAGCAAGTTTTTAAATGTTTTCCTAAAAACTATATAAAGAGCGACGAAAATAAACCTAATTTTTTCTTTCAAGAAGCAATAGGAGCTAAGAAAGTAAAGTTTGAAAATTGAGAATTTGTTGGAGTTCGACTTTAAAATATTAACAGTTTACTTATGTAGCGTCGTATTACATATAGGATATGTGTTAGGTTTTTATACATAGCATAAGAGTGTTAGGTAATATTTTCACATATTTTTTCTTGATTCTCAAATTACAAAATTTTGGGTACCTTAAACTTATAATAAAATTTTATTTTTTATTTTTATAAGTCTAAAAATATATTAAAACCATTTTTCCCAGAAAAGTTCTCTGAAAAAATTATTATGAAGTGCCTTCATAATTTTTTTACTCATATAAAAGGTAAATAAATTTTGTATCTAAATCATTAATGATATAAATACATACATCTCCATGCATTATAAATATATTTTTTAACATATATGTGTGTTAAACAACCCTTCAACATGCCCGTAATGGATTTTTACATTTGCAGTGGCATTTCAAAAATGCATTAACTGGATTGTGACAAGTGCTAAAAGTCCTATAAAATTTACTTAGCCTGCAGTTAATAGTCTTTTTTTCTATCTATATAACCATTTTTTCCTGAAAATTTAAATCCCCGCGGTAAAGTTTTAGCAACTAAAACTAAAATAATTTCGACCAATATGAACCATGACTTGTTTTGCGAACCTGGCTCTCCTTAGAAACTTTAAACCTTTTGGTGTTATATTTAATTAAATTATGTCTTTTTACTTAAATTTTACCCCTTCATCTCTTATTATTTATTTCAACTTTCGAAATTATAATCAAGTGTGCACATTTTTATTTATGACAAATAATAAATATTCTTGTACCCGTAAACAATTAAATTTAAAAATATTCCCCACTCTATTATGCTGATTTATCTCGATATTGTGGTGAGCGGTTAATAAATGTGCAGACTACAGAACACCTCTGTAAAGATTTTGAACTGAGGTAGAATTTTACACCGCAATTTTAATAGCACTTCAAAAATCTGAATTCGAAATTGGTTCCATGTGTTCACATAGGGTTCCGGGAACTAGTTACGTAATTTCATACTGAAAAAATATACCTCTTTGCATTATTTGCGACGCCGAATTGCAAAATAAAATTTCCTTCTCATAGCTTTAATATTATAAGTATAATATTAAAGCTATGAGAAGTTATTAATGACTAAGCAAAATTAAAAACCTTGTGAATATTTAAAAAAGACGTTTATATATTAAATTAATAAATGAATGTTCGTATGCACATGAACATTCATTTATATATCATTCATTACTGATTAATACGCAATGTTTAAAAAGAAAATAAAATTGCATTTATATTATTAAGCAAAATTTACGGAAAGATTCAATAATAATTAAATTATAATATTTCAATGTACTTTGGTATCTTGAAAAAAAAAAGATTTGTTAAAAACTTTTTTCTTAATGTCGTTCGGAATAGATCATTTATGGTAATTATAAATTCAAATTATCTTAATATTTTTTTAGTTTAGATATTTGGCAATTATATTAAATTATATTGTTAAACTGTTTCTCATTTATTTTTACTTTTGTTGCTATATTCCCTCGTTAGATCACGCGGGATACATCTCTGTCATTTCATTAAACTGAATGGCTTCGTGGTTTATCAGGATCGTCGCATGTATTATCGTTTAATTTTCATTTGATCAAATAAATACAATGTCGTTTGTACATTATGGAAATGTAGGTCTGTCTAAAATCAATAGAGAGAGCAAACATTTTATTAAATAAGTTACCGAAGGTTTGAATTATAATGCTCTAAAATTGACTAAACCCTATTAGCAAAACTCCTATGTTCTATTTGTCAGTTTATTGTATCGCACGACAATGAATTATTACATATTTTAGTACGTACGTAAATACACATATATTTAGTGCGTATGTACAGATAAAATTAAAATTTAGTTATTATCAACTAATTTGTTCTGCTGTTTTATATCGATATCGTGATGAGTGGTAAATGTGTGAAAACACTAAAATTTTAGAATATTTGTTTCGAATAGCATAAGAATATGACTCAAGTGTGTGGAAACGAGAATAAATTTAATACCTGCATGATGATTTGAGCAGAGGTGAGGCGTGGCCGCCTTGTAATTGGCTCTTTTAAAATTCAATTGTTTTAAACTGGCGACACGTGTTTTCACGCAGTTCAGCGACTTTTATCTTGGTTTATATTCTGTTTAAAAAAAGATTCAAACTAGTTATTCATAATTACTTTCTTGCTTTAAGTACATTATGGTTTATGCAATAAAACCGCTTATTTTAAAAATATTTGTTTTATTATTTTAATTATAACTTTTTGTCGTTCTTTATTTGTTTAGAGATGGTATCATTTTAACCACCTTAACGCTATACAGTCCTCTACGCGATACAACAGAAACTTTGACTTGCGTGGATTTAAAATAATCCTAATACGAATTGGAATACGTAGTTCAATGGCTGGAGTCATTTCTTATGTCCAAATTGAATCCATCAAATTGTCAAGTTTCATGACTTAGGTAGGTCGCGTCATTGCAACATCAAGACTGCACGATCATAATTTAGGTAGGTTGCATCACTGCAGCATACGACCATATATGTAATAATATATATGTAATAATGTACATACGACCATATATATAATAATGTCATATATATATATATATATATATATATATATACACATTATTATGATGTTGTACTGTCATGGGGATTAAATGCGTGTGCTAAATATCACGAGAGTTGGTTAAATTGATCTCAAAAAAGATGGTTGTCTCGTTTTTCGGATGGACGGGTTGTTATGCAACGAGTGTTCTGAAAAATAAAAGAACAATTACTGTAGTCCAGTATAAAACTGGAAGGATATGATTCCCGGACCCCTTCGAAAAGACCGTACAAGAGTCGTTCAAGAAAGAGTGGGTCGACTGCTCTCCTCAGTAGTTCAATCGAATGAAACGATACACAGAGTGCTGCAAAGATCGTTTTGAAAAACAATACAGAAGTTACCACTCGATCCTATTTTTGTTTTTCTAAAAACTTCCATTTTTACCTCTTGTACATAATGGATTGTGGTGTGCATGGTTAAGCAAAAAACATTATGGAAATCCGGTTTTGAAAAATAAAGTTTTAAAGAAAGTGTGTGTCTGAAGTGTGTGTTTTCAAACATTTTTTATGTAATTATAGTGTGGCTATTCATTCTTGGTAGTAATTATACGATAAGTGGTAATATTTAACTTTAATTATTAAATAATAACTTCAAAATCAGCTGAAACTTTAAAAAAATCTGCTTATTCTGGAAGGAACAGGATAGATTAGACTTTTTTACGACACAGGAGTAATTCGATCTTTTATTCATAAAAAAAGAAAGGAAAAATAATTTTTTTTACTAACCACTTTTTCATTTATTCTTATTCAGAATAATATGAAGAATGACATCTAAAATGAAAATTAGTAAATTAGGTCATGCCAACACTGTGAATCGTCAGCGGATATTATAGATCATATTTAATTACGGAAAAGATTTTTCTGATACTTTTTGAAATTTTATTTTTTTAGGAGTGTTTGTTAAAATAATGTACTAATAGATTTTTGGTGGCGGTTGTAATCTTTAACACATCTTAAAAATATTCTTTTTTGAATTTTTCATGAAATCTAGTCTATAGTTTTCGGCTTTGTTTATTTTTTCAATTTTTCAAAATGGTTTTCCTAATTGCAGGATATATTATAATTTTAGTACAAAATTTGGCAGTAGAAAAAAAATTGTGTTATGAAAATTTAAAGTGTTTTAAGATTCGTTTAAAGTTTAGCTCGTGGTGATAACCCAGGGTAAATATTGCAAAATTAATCTTTTACAAATATTCTAAAAAGTCAGAGTCTGAATATTCAAGAAAGTATAGGCATAAATACCGTTTCAAGATGATTTTTTATGCTACCACTTAGATTTGAGCTCAAATAAAGAAATACACCATTCGAAATAGTTTTATTTTTACGGCTTTTTAACGTATTATTAAGGAAATCAACAAAGAACATATTTTTTGTAATATTTATGTGATTAATATCTATATGTACTAAGGTCTAATAAAAATTGGTGATAATTTCATAATTTCTCTTTGAATGGGATAAGTAAGCAGTAGAAAAAATTATCTGTAAACAAATTATCTGAAAAAATTATCTGTAAAAAAAGGTGCTAAAATTTAGACGAAAAAATGTTTTAGGAACTTTAGAATTAGGATGAGTGATTTAGGCGCGGGTAGAACTAATTTAGATTTATGAGCGACTGTTATATACATAAAAATTTAAAAGTATTTTTGAAAAGAGCATACTTTAATCCCGATCAACTATTTGTGTAGTGTCCTATTTTCTATACAACAATAATTTTAGATGCGCTTGTTCACGAGTACTTGTAAAGCATCTCGCACCTGCTGACAAGCAGAAGGCTTCAACGAAAATAATGTCACAGGATTGCAACAAAGTGTCGCTCGTTAAATTCCACTTCATCCATGATGGTGTTCTTCTTAATTACGATTCGCTTTTCTAAAATGGAACTGGAATGTTTTTATTCGTGTCGTTTACACCGGGTACATAATGTTTTAACTGTTTAACGACCATACTGCATAATAGCTAGAGACCACTTTTTAATGAACTGACACCGTGCACGGTCAGCTATACTTGACAGCAGGTACACTGATCGGCCTGTGATCGAAATACTTTGGTAGTTTTAAGAATTAATTGAGGTTTGATGTAATAGCATTTTTTGATGAATTTTGTACGAAATATTTGTAAAATTAAGCATAAAAACAAACATTATTAATAAAAATGTTTGACAATATTTGATATTAGACGCAGCGATTAGACATGATTTAGACGTAAACAAATAATTTTAGTGAAGTATGCCTCTGGTGAACACATTTTAAAAAATCTGTTAAGTACTTGCGCAATTAGTATTCCGTGCCGTTAACACTTCACTTAAGGTCATATTCACAAAATATCGCAGCTTGAGAACGGATATCAACTAGTTGTAAACTCATTAACACGCACGTATCGATAGCGGTTTTTGGCGTGCAACAACTTTAAAGGCAGTTTGAATATTTGTATTATATTGTAATGCAAATAAAAACATGTGTTTCGTTAGTTTTGGTAAGCAGTTTTTTTATTTTGTAATATTAAAATTTCATCGGTAGAGCAATAACAAATATTAGAATAATAATTCTAGCTTTCATTAGAATTTTGTCAATTGATCAGGCTAGCTAACCAGAATGGCTGTGTGCAATAATTTTGCATTCCACATACGGCTTTATTGACACAGCCATGACTTATAACTACTAATTAATATCTACTATTCTATTGCCTTTTGACGTGCACTTTGGTTGATTTCATCGGTTTCTATCTATAAATTATATACCGTGTAAAAATATAATCACTAAATGTCATATTTTAAATTGAATAAGAATCTATATATAAAAAATGACTTCCCTAATATTTCTAGAGCTGCGGACGCAAACAATTTAAAATATATTTAATATAAATACTTTAACTAAGTACTACCGATAAATATAACAATTGAAGGTTCAGTAATTTTAGGGCCAGCCTGTTGTAAACTAATATGTCCTGGAATACAATTATGTCCTTTATATGAATCGTGACAACTATCTGAATAAACAGACAGGGTAAGGCGATAAATACGACAGTTGTTACTTTTATTCGTAATACTAGCCACCTCTCGACTATCTTTAAAATAATACGGCTTCATAAATCGAATGTTATAAAATATTTTTATACTCTAGTAAATAACCTTAAATAATAAAACTACCATAAAATGTTTGTATACCTTTGGGTATCTACTACTTTTCGTTCATACGTCTAGTTCAAAAAGTCGCGAATATTTGAACCTAATGATCAGCAAATAAAACAAAGCGTATGTCGATTTATTTTTAACAAGGTTTGTCCTCTTCGGAAAGTATTATTAAGTTAATTATAAGATTTCCGAGAAGAAGAAGAGATAAGTTAATTATAAGAAGAAATCCTTTTAGCTGTTCTTGTCTGGTGCGTGAACAAATAAATAAGCTCACAGACACACATAATAAAAACAAAATTTTTGTGTTCTGCTACTCTTTTTACGTTACCTTAAATATCTTTTTTCGTAAAAATCTTTAATGTACTGAAAGACGAAATCGACAGTTTTATTATCCTAACTAATCTAATGCGAAAGTATGTTTGTTTGTCCTCCTTTCAAGTCGTAACCGATTGACGTGATTTTTTACACAAATATATCTGGGAGTCGGGAAGAGACATAATATACTATTTGTCAAGAAAAATTCTTATTTCAAACACAAAAAGTATACAAAGTGAACAAGGAAGCAACATGTCATCATGACTTTTTGAATCGTTACCTACCCAATATACAGGAGCCACATATCACGCAGTTTAATCCTTAATTTAGAGTGCCATCTCTAATATTATAAATGTGAAAGTGTGTTTGTTTGTACTTCTTTCGTGTAAGGGATCGAAGTGCTTTTTTGCTCAAAGATAATTAACGGTTCAGGAAATAACCTAGACTACTTATCTAGACTTTCAACTGGGTACTTTCAACTATACTTACTTATTGAAATAACGTAGGTTAATTTTCATTCCGGTAAATATTATCTTAAATACTCGTAATATTACAATACCAACAAATATTCAAAATACCAAAGTGTATTTCTTTGTCCTTCTTTCACGGCGCAACGGGGAAAGAGTCGACGTGAATTTTTGCACCGAAATAGTTGGCGGGCCGGGAAATGACAAAGGCTTCTTCTCGTTCCGGGAAATCTCATCCTAACTAATTTTAGAATCCTAACAAATATTTAAAATTCGAAAGTGTATCTTTTTGCTTCTTTCACGTCGCAACGGAGCAACGGATCGGAGAGATTTTTAGCGCAGAGATGTTTGGTGGGCTGAGAAATAACAGAGAATACTTTTAAACATTTGTTTCTCTTGTTTTTTTGTTCTTCTTTCACGACCAAATGGAGAAATAGATAGGCGTTATTTTTTTTCATAAGATAGTTGGTAGGTAATAATATAGGTTACTGTTTATTTCAGGAAATTTAATTCCTTCGAGAAAATTCTTATTTGAAACAAAAAACACAATGAGAACGATGAAGTAACGTTCTAACGGCGTCACGGATAGACGTGTTTTTTAAAACACTACCTACGTAGGATACGAATTATTCATAAGTATTATAAAATCACAAAAATGAAGGCTTGGTATTTAATTTCTTTTAATCTTTCTAGATGGCGTTGCATATTTTAATTTCTCCCTTTTTTATTGTTTAATTATAAAACCACGGGAGCGAAGCCACGGGTAAAATTGAGTATTTATAGATAAAACGGTTTCTTCTGGAATGGTATCTTAGTTTGCAATTTTTTAGTGTTTATGCATACCGTCTGTTTCTAGTTTGCTATTTTTATTGTTACATTGCAAAATTTCCAAAACTGTGTTAAAAATGTTAGTGTATATATATATATATATATATATATATATATATATATGCACTAAACATTTTTTTCTTTGAATAAAATATTTCAATTAGATTACTTTTTTACTTTCAATTAAGAAAGATTCATCCACAATCGCACCAACAATGTAGATGAGATCGAATTTTTTTGAAATGCGAGGTGAAAAGCTTTCGGAACGTCCATTAAGGAGGGCTTAAAACCAACGGTAAAGCAGTTACAATGAATATACCTTTAAACTGAGAGTTTTTGTTCGGTTTGTATCTAATGTTCAATATTCATGTTTATTTTCAGGTTTTTCTGAGCGATCTTTTTAGTGAAGAGGATAGGGACAACAATTTTTATGCATTTTTTCCGAAAAATGTACAAAAAAATTCATAAAAAATATATATCGTATGTATTGTTGAATTCGTGCTTCTATCGATTTTCATTTGACACCTTGCACGGTAACCGTGAAATAATTGTTTGTTATTCTTAAATTTACCCCATGAAATTATACTCGATTTCTGTGCTAAACTTCAAATATTTATGTCGAATACTTTCCGAGAAAAATATCTATGACAAGTGGACGTATGGTCAACAAAGTGATTCCATTAGCGTTTCGTTTTGGAAATTTTGCCATGTAACACTAAAAATAGCAAACTAGAAACAGACGGTATTCATTTTGGAGGGATCTTTTTATTTTTGTGAGAAACATTTTACTATTCCCTTCCTAATTTATATAGAAATAGAAACATAATTTTGGAAAAGAACTCGTTTTTTAAATGGACACGTAAAGTAAATAAAGGTAAGATCTAATCCTTAATGTATTATGAAATTCTCTACGTCGCTTCTAACTCGAAAGTTAACAATTTCAAAGTGTGATAACGTAAAGCGAGTTTACAAAAAACCCGGATATGTATATATATTTAGTATGATTAGTTTGACAAACATTTTTTCATTACTCTTCATTTTCGGTTGAAAATTTTGTCACAACGTGTGTTTTTGAAAATCAATAAAGAATATTATTTAAAATGATCAAAATTATTTTTAACTGAAGTAGAAAAAGAAATTGGGAAAATTGAAAGCTTGTTTTGTCTTTCACGGATCTTGCTTCATTTAGTTGTAGTCATTCCAAATAGTTCGTTCTCATTTAGATATAATATGATGCTTCCGTAGAGCATCTCTGGTAAGATTGAGAAGTAAATCTATGTTAAGGGTGTATTACTCCATTTTTTTATTGTAAGGATATGAAAGTAAATCGTGCCGATTCAATAATTTTTGTAATAAATTTTAATTTATGCAATATTATATTAACTACAAATAACCATCGCAAATAATCAAACTTTATCGTAATCATTAATCGAATTTCGTGAATCTTATGATTTACGATGTTAAATTTTGTACATCATCTAAACAAAATATAAAAACCTAGCTTATTTATTACGTCGCAATACATTAAATTTCAAGACGGCATAATGTCTTTGTTTTCGAGTAACTTGTTATTTGATTTGCTACAGTTTTCTTGTTAAGTTAACTGGATATTAACAAGCCATCCTGTCATTCCAACCCGGGTCGTCTCAGAATCTCCCCAGCGACCCATTGTAATCGATCTCCAAATACCTTCGATGGTTCGCTAAATATCCACTAAATGTGGTTACTTTCATCTAGGGAGTGATATAAATATAAAGAAAAGTGTGTCAGAGTATTATGCAATATTAGTAAAACGACTGAAATAAGTAAAAAAGGTGGGGGAAATGGACATGTTACTTTCGCAAGACAAGGAAATGGTTTACAAGGGGAATGATGCAATGGCTGTTTTACTTATTTTGGTGGCGCTTCAAATCTCTCATTCTCCCACCTTAGAGTTTTGGTCTGGACCTCAGAAATAATAATTTGCAAAAACGTGATAAAGAGATAGACGTTTCACGATTACGAAGAGGCGATTGAAGAAATGTTGGTACATTTGAGGGACAATATCTGGGGACGGTTAAATCATCATACGGAGAAGTGTTCTATTTATTGTTTTAAAATATACTTTCGTACTTATCAAATGATTAATCTTTAGGTACAGCACCCAGAAAACAGAAAAAAGGTAATGCATTAATAAAATATAGTTTACGATAAAGGTAACATCGCGTTTGAATTATTCAAGAACGGCTGACGGTCTGTTTTATTATAATGTCTCCATAAGCAAATAGCAGTTGTAAATAATGTTCAAAGTTGCATGACGATGATAGCCATCATCATCATCATTGGTCAATAAAATGGCGACTTTTAAATTTCTGTAAGATATTTTTTGTTACGCGCCTTTTTATACGATTTGTTTTTAGTCGCCATTGTTTTACAGAGAAAAAAAATGAACGCATTTTGATTGTCATTATCGGAGTGCCTAATGCGGTAGTTGACTCATTCTAAATTTTTATATTTTTCGTACAATATTGTGATATATAAGTTAATAAAAAACCAGTCTTGAAAAAAAATCATAAATTGATTGAAAAATAAGCCAGTCGTAGGCTTCTAAATTTGAAGATACGGGTAGAGTTGTGTATATCCCTGTCTCTTTTCCTCTCGTAGAATATGATGTGCAATATTAAAAATGACCTCACAACACAGTATTGATGTCCTTCTATAAAGGTTAAATTTAAACTTTTATAACTCGGTCAATTTTTAAGATTATTAAAAAAAATTTTCATTCTTCATCAGCTTTTACCTTGAAATTATAATTAATGAAAGAAAAAAAAGTTAGTCAAATACCCAATTGTATAATAATTTTGCTATTGCAAAATATAATTTTAATTTTTGGATGAAAATTGTAGTAAATTTATTATTTTAATTTTCAATCTCAGTCTAAAGGTTTTTATTTCAAATAACACGTGAATTTCATTACATAGCGTCAAGTGGTCTTATCCTAAGCGCGGTAACTATATAATCGGGGCACATCCCAAAATATTATTAAAGAAAAATAACTACCCTGATGTAATTTATGTTATCAATACATATATGTATTGATAAATATGTTCATTTAAAAAGTTTCGTCCTCAAATATTGATATTGTCATGGAAGAGCAATTGGAAAGTCGCCACGCATAAAACATTGTGTATCCATTACCGCACATAAGAATAAAAGTAAGTCGGTATGAAAGAAAATAAATTTGTTGTTATAATATTGGCTAAGATTTGTAGGGTTTTTCGATATATTCTTTTGTTTAAAAATACTGTTTATTATCATAAAAAATGTTTTAAATAGCTTAATAAGATTTTCATAAATTAAAATTTTTATGTTTCGATTTTATTTCACATCTTCGCCCGTAATAGAAGTGCATTTCCATAGAATATAATAGGATTTTGAAGACAAATATGCTTTTAAAATTATCATTTGTCATTAATACAATAAAATTAGGTACACGAAATACCTTACATGATAAAAAACTATATTTTAAGTGTGATTAAGTGTTATTTTTGCTAGGAAGAGATTTAGGTTGAGGATCTCACGAATCGTCGAGTGGAATCGAATCGTCGAATGGATCATATGGCTACTGTAGAAAAGATGGTTTTTTCAGTGACCAATTTCGAATTTTCATAATATAAGTCCGAAATGAATGATAAATCAATGAACTATATATTTAGGTAGAAACTGGAACCTATTGTAAGAATTTGAAGTTTTCATACGCAACCTACCACTAGTGAATCAAAAATATTTTTATATTGTTAGGGGTAAGAACCAAATAAAACCCGTGAATTGGTATTGCAACAAAAGGAGACATTTGCATGTCCTATAATTTTATAGTCACGGTTTAATTTTCAATGATTTTCCCTTTTTAAAATGAAATAAAAACTGAAAGGAAGCAGTACGTTCTGCTGGAAGATTTGTGAGTTCTTTGGGAAGACTTTGATTATATCAGTTTTCGATTGGTTGCTTGAGTCTTACAGAGCCTTTTGACAAATAAAAATAATCAATTAGTTTTGATTAAAGAGTACTGCATTGAAAGTGAATTTTCGGTTACTCTCTTATTTGAAGTGATAACCTGTATATTGTTAATATACATTGATATTTTTATACATTTAGATACCTATCTAAAATAGATATTTCAGACAAATATGTAAATTTATAAAAATGTTTCGTAAAACGTTATATGTTTACTCAGTGCCATTTCTTTTGTCCATAGCTTGCGTACTTCAAATAATTAACTTTTTTACACATTTTCATATTTCAGAACATTGAAATAGTCAAACCACATATAATTTGACGTTTGTGACTTTTTTTACTTAGGATTTGAGAGAAAATTGCTTCATTTGAAAAATAAACTGAAAAATTTTCAAAAGTGGTGTTGAAAACATTAAATTAATTTTTTTTATTGAACTATCTGTATTTTGTTAAGATCTTAAAATATATCTCACAATCGATCATCGGTAGTCTATGGGCATTGATTGTTCCTATTTTCCTTGATAACTCTATTTCTTTTCCTTTATTTTGTTGAAAAAAAAAATGAGAAAGAACGAAAGTAATTTTTAACACATATTATATTTCATTCTCTGATAAACATCTAACTTTTTATTTTCATTGTCTATAATCTGGAGACTTTTTTTCATCAAAAAGGTTTTTGTTACTTTAAGGGATGCTTCAAATCTATTTATAATGACTCTTTAGTGAAGTAGCTCGTAAGGAGATAAGTGGGAGGGCAAAGTTTCCGTCAATCACCTATCATTTATCTATTAACTTCATTAATGTACAACTATGTTTTAAAATGGTAAAGCAGTAAATAAATGAAGAAAATTATTGTTATTTTTATTTACTTGCGCACGAACTTGAGAAGCTCTAACTACAACCAGTTACGCGCGTATCATAATACCAGAACCTCTAACGCGGAAGATTCTCTCAAAGATGCTTGGGCAAAGTAAAGAGCTCTAATGCTCATATGATAAACAGACTGTTGGGGAAAGACAGAAATGTGGTATATATGTCTGAATCATCCATATGACATTGGACTATCGTTACCTTAGTGGTATGATGACATAAAGATATATTTAAATTCATATATGGCTTAGTTTATTAGAGTTGATGGAGAGTAGGTACAGATTCGTTATCTACTATTATTATTTTAACATCTGGGCCACTAAAAGTATTTTTTTACACTTTAGATCGCTTAGTATTGAATTTGATTTGGAAATGTTTAATTTTAAAACCAGTTTGAAATTGGTCAATGCTTCCACAGCATATTAAATCATATTATGGAATAGAGATAACATAACTTTTTGGTAAAGGGTTTCTAACATTTTTAACACAGGAAGTGCTTTCCCCACGTTCTGCTATCTCACTTACATGCCAAAAATAATTTATCAATTGTAATGCTTAAAGTAGAGCTCCGGTTTTTAAATCTAGGCTTATATTTCAGTTAGATTTTTTAAGTTATATCTTCCAATATCGTGAAATTTCATAGGGTCGTTAGAGGTGCCGAAAGATATTTATTTTCACTATAGAGCCGGAATAAATATTCTTCGAATCTGATGTATCAATGACGGGTTGCCACCAACATTATACCATCGATGTGATTGGGTTTATATTTATTGTCTTCATATGTCTATTACTGTCTCCTCCATAAAAGTAAGCAAGGAAGTCGTCTACGACTTTACAATTTTTACACGAGGTTTGGGAAAATTTACTGTTTTTTAATATGAAATTAATTAAAAAGAAAAACAATCATGACAAGTTTAGGTCTGTTATGATGTTATTAATCCCTGTCTGGCTAATTACACGTGTCAGTAGTGGGTAGTTCAAATTTAGAAGAGGAAATGTGACATATCCACTTTAAGTACATTTTAAAAGATAGGAACACTTGAGACAGTGAACACTTTTATTATTCAAATTACTCATACAGACTCAAATCAATTATAGTAGTTGATTACGAGTATTACTAAAAATAGATAAAATAGTAAAAATGTACATATCATTTTGTTTATATGTGGAAACGAACACTGAACATTTTTCAATTATTTATATAGCACCTGACTGTAACAATGTTCTTTACTATTTTTATTAAAGCCTGATCTTATTATAATTTTTTTCCCTTTTGGGGTTTTGTACCCGAAGGGACCATACGGATACTAAATTCCATATCTTAAGGATCACTACAGAACACTTTGTTACCAAGTCGCCACGTAACATTTGCCATTGCATAGAAAGCTATAATTCGGCTTTAATATTTCTTTTACACTCTATTAAAAAGAAGTAAATATAAAATAGTAAAAAATTAAAAGTAAAAAAGTAAAAAAGTAATAAAAGCAAAATATTTTTAGTAAACAATTTTATTTACAGTTTTCATGTATGTAGATGCTTTATTCATTTTATTGTTGCAATATGTTTAGTTACGATTGGAAATTAATTGAAGGTAATTCCAGTTGAATAATTTATTAATCAGTTAAAAGAAGATATTCCCACAGGTGAGCACATTGTAGGTACATAAGTCGTCATCATACCCTCATGGCGGTTAAGAAACCACCGACAAGACTTTCTTCTTAGTCAACGCCGGATGGGGGCCGCTTCCGGGCGGGACACGTGCGTCCAAGAGGATGTGTAACGTAACGTTTTCTTTCTGCCGTAGAAAAGTCGTTAAAATCGACATGTTGTAATGCACGATAAGACAGACCTTGTATAATGAGTGTTGGCTTTGAGTACTATACTCGGTCACGCATAATAAATGCTAGCTTCAAAAAATTCATTCAACCTCTCAGTGTTAGATAAATCCAGATCGAGTAATTGCAATGGGTGAGAAACAGGCAAGAGGGTTATTGCAGAACTTCGTATGACACTTTTGACGAAAATTGTGTTCCAATATTAATATCCGAAATATGGTTAAGAAGTAAGGGTTAACGTTTAAATCAAAAAGAGTGTCTTTGTTTTTTTGAGTGAACTAACCTTTTCATGTTTTACTAATTAATAGTATTTTAAACCTAATATTAGAATAGGAAACAATTATCATAAAAATCTTAATTTTGAGCGGACAATAATTTTAGTTTAAATTTATTAAATATGATATTAATATATGATATTGGTTTAAAAAAATAAACTAACTATTTAGTAAACCAGGAATTGCTTGAGATTTGTTACCAGTTGAAGTAGACTATTACTAGTGCACATAAATTGATTATGTATAAGTAAACCTGTATATACAAATGTTCTTGGTATCTTTGATTTATTATTTTAGAATAGTTTTAGTTTAGCTGTCTTAAAACTTGGACCAATATTCAAAATTCCATATGGCACGTCTAATAATATGGCCGACCGAAATTGATATGACACCGATCATCAGTTTTTTCTCGCTTAAAAAGGAAATATAAGTTTTAATTAGTTTTCTAGGAATTAGTTTGAAAATTACGAAATGAGCTTAACCTGTCAAGATAGTGCCTTACTTTTATGACCTTTGCTTACGTTTTTTAATTAAATTTTTTAAGTATTGTGTTTTCGCATATGTTATGACCAACTATTTAGACGGGTCATAAACGAAAAAAAACCGTTCCTATGTTCAATTTCAAACTTTTTAATTAGTAGAAAATATTTTTAACACAATTCAATTAAATATTTTTGAACACCCAAACAGGCCTAACATTTTTAAATTGTTACAAGTCTATTATTAATTCTATCGTTATGGATTAAAACAAGACTTTACCGTTTTACCGTCGCCTGCGTTAAAGTGTGTTAAATCCATGTTTATGGATTAATCGTATTCAAGAATTTCCGTTTAAATTGGTATTTATAAGAATGTCTGGTGGAGTAAATTGTACGCTTATTTCTGGGTACTTGCTATCATCAGTCGAGGAAGTCGTAAATCCGTGGAAAAGGGGTTACTGACATTGTGATGATACTTTAATGCATTCTCTTTTAATAATATTATATATAATTATTTATGATTAAATTTATAATGATTTTCTCAACGGTTTAGTCATTTAATCTGTGCTTTAGTTGAGTGTAGAGCTGTATGTAATATATAAGTGTTTATAGCAAACAATGTCTGGTTATAATCCATAAATATTCTAGGACTATATCGTAGATTTCATTGAAATCTATTATTCTTTGAAAGATAGTTTTGATGTAGCTATAACGATATGGTTTTTTTAAATTCAAAAATACTTTTAAAGTGTGACCTTCGAAAGTAAAACGAATTATAACATGTAATCTGCTATAATTAGCAACGTACCGCTCAACTTTTCTGTATATATTCGTAATGCTAACAAATTTCATACGTTTTTCTAAAGTAGCTATAAAGATTTAAATTTTAACACAAAAATACTCCCGACATAATTCGAAAGCCTTCGCTTAAATCGTTATTGGTAATAACCGACGGAGATGTTTTATATCCATCTGAATACTATAAGTTATAAGATGTATTCTAGCTATATGTATACTGTAGCTTAAATATGATAATTAGTTTTACAAAAAGCCAACAAATTTTTTTTTTCTTTTTTAAATTGTAATATTAATGTGATAAAAACTACACTCGTACAATCGGGATTGCTTAAAAAGGTATAGTTATTTATTTAATGTCACCGGATCTCGTATTAATGCATTGTAGTAATGAATACTATACCTCTGTGTGCACTTTATTTTTTGACAGCTAGCAGTAAACTACTATTACAGTATTTATTATAGTATTATGGAAACTTGCCACCCAGTGTGTATGGCTCAGAATATTTATGTAAAGAGTATTCGTCATATGTTTGACTTAAAGCTATCATTCCGATTCACATTATAATGTTTTTGAAATTGCGGAATAACGATTCATTTAATCTTTCTTTTAACGAAATATTTATTTCATAAACCAAAGAGACAACATTAAATAGAAAGAGATGCGTCACAGGTACAAAGTAAGTTTAAAAAACGAATGTGGAAGTATTGAAAACTGATGACCCAATAATATAATTTAGTCCGTAGGGTTGTCGGCTCGCCCGACTCAGAATTGTTTTTAAATAGTAAAGGTTAATTTTTATACAAAAATATATTTATGTGTTAAGAAGAAAGCAATGAAGCTTAT
The DNA here is from genome assembly GCA_039881145.1 of Druceiella hillmani. NCBI lineage: Eukaryota > Metazoa > Arthropoda > Insecta > Lepidoptera > Hepialidae > Druceiella > Druceiella hillmani. The sequence continues at coordinate 3,694,188 of JAYKKI010000074.1, forward strand.
TATGATAGGATATTTTTCATTGTAGCGCTTAAACGTCTCGACGAAGAAATTTTAAATTTGGTACAGCAATAAAACATATTAACCTGGAGATATCCCAATAGCTAACACTTAAGAAATATTCATATAGAAATTTTGGGACGCGAGCGGGGGTTTAAATTAAGAGTTTGAAATTATTTTTAATTCCACATATAATGTCACGTCGTTTGAAAGAGCAAGTGTTAACATTTATTTTCTCAACTCTACCCAAAATTATAAAATAATAGGATCTTTAAAAGCCTACGATTATGTTTTTATACCTGCGAAGGACATAGTAGGCAACATATTTAACTCGTGAAAAATTAATGTTTGTAAATAGTTTAATATTTATAAGCGCCTATATATGTATGGTATTCTCGTAGTGCGAGTTCTACTTGTCTTCGACAGCTTTTTATTTTTTGGTTGATGCTTTATATAAAAGTTTACAATTAATTTAGTCATTTAAGTATGCCAGCAATAACAGCTTAATACAATTAAGTATTGCTTAATTATATTAGTATCATTTTAGATGGAAAAAGAAGTATAAAGGAAAAAAATGCATACATCAGAGTGGATTCATATTAGAAACACTAAGCTTATAAAAAGGTACTACTCTGATAGAAATGTCACAAGTTATTTGCTTTAAATACTTATCAAACCTATTCCCACCCTTAGTAAATCGAGTTTTTTTTTGTAATATATATTTAAGAGAACGTTTTTCCATGTAACAATGGAAATAAACTGTTATCACCTACTCCGGATATCGATACAAAAGCACTTAGGTTCGAAGCTTTAATGCAAGTGCTTAATTGAAAAGCATTAATTCAATTCATTTTATCTTCACCTTAAATGTTCCTATGGTACAATCATTATCAATACAATTAATACCAACAAATAACAAACACTCAATGGGCTTTATCAAACAGTTTTGGTCAATTTATGGTATGGGGCAACGGGGCTACTAATGGTAGGGGAGATTAATATTTGAATTTTTTTTATCAACACTTTTGCAACAATCGGTTTGTTTATCAATGAACATGCACATGTTGGTAATTTTGTTTCTTAAGTGTTAATTTCAGAACACGTAATATAAGAAGACAATCTATTTTTTGCTGTGAGGGAATTGAAATATTTACGTTTTACCACGTTATCAACCTCGTAAAGTATAATTAGAATAAAAAAATATTTTAACATTTAAGAGTCGCAGGGAGTAAGGAAAATATAGTCTGAAACCCTGGATTTCGTGTTTTTAGTGAATTTTCATGCTATAGTACTTGGACATGATGGTAAAATATGTGTGCTTGTGCGTATGTAGTAATGTGATGACACTTTTTGTTAGAGTTAATACCGAAGTCCACTCTTATCGTACTAATTTTATAAAAAAGGACAGTTTTGTTTGCGTGTTGAAATTTATGGTTTAGCACAAAATGCTTTAACCTATTGATATATTTTATAGTCTTCCAATGCATATTGGGTGTATAATATAATTTAATAACCTAAGGCTAATGAGCTATGAAGACTTAAGCGAAGTGAGTCAAAGTGCGCCTGGTGCATTTTTGAATTAAACTTTTTAACTTTATAGTTACAATGAAACAATATATGGAGCTATTGCAGACAACAAGTCTGCAAGAAAGTTTATACCGCTGAACTATTACCTTATTACTAATTATTTCCGATTGTCCGATTGACCGTTCTCTGTTGCAAAATCAGACCATAGAAATATTTTTGTGTTAAAAAAATTAAACCGTTATGCCACAAAATATTGTTTAAAGAATTTTACACGACAATAAAATTACAAAATTATTGATTATTATAATAATTATGTGATTATTATAATAATTTTATATTTTATATTACACCACATGATTGAGTCGCATAATTTTGTAATCGATTAAAATACAGAATAGACAGTTAGGCCTTCATTAATAAATTAACCATAAATAAATATTAAATAAAACGTAAACGCTCACTCGGATCGCTCTTATTAAGAGCGATCCGAGTGAGCATCCACATCCACATTTAAGCACTTTTAAATATTACTATACACAGTATTTTTATAAAATTACTTTCAAACTTTCATTTTTCACAATGTAAATATATTGCCTACTATATTTTTCAGGGGCATAACAATTTGAGAACTTTTCAAACGGTACCCCTCACTAAATATTCAATTTTTAATTTTTTTTGGAGTACTTAATTTTTCATCCTTATAATTTTCATATAAATATTTTTGTGGGTTGGCTATTAAAATATATGAGAGTTAATATGTTTTATTGTTTTCTCAAATTTCAAGTTTCTACCACGTGTCGTTTCTGAGAAAAACGGCTATAACAGACACGCGAGTGATCTTGTATAGTTCCGTTTTTCCTTTCAAGTTATGGAATCGTAAAAAGCGAGTTTTTGCTTCAGCGGTTTTTTTTACTTTTAAGGTTTTGCTTAGCAAAGTCGGGATATGTAATTAATAAATTTATTTTCTAACACATAAATATCTCCAGACATTCTTGTTTTCACCTGACGTTATAATTGATGTTATATAGAAAAATAAATAAAAAAACAACTCTTTGTCTTTATTTTCTGAATTTTAAATTTAGATTAAGTAGATGACGCTAATCCCGATAAAATTAAAAGTTTATGTTGTGTAAATAATAATAAGTGCGTAGCGACCTGCACGCGCCCTCCAGACCGGTCGTTCGTTCTCACGATCATCCCTTGGGGCGACATTTAACACCCACACCCACCTGTGTGCAGTAAATGACTAAGATTTTACGATAAACGATAATCAACACAATGGTCGAAGAGCTCGTCTCAATTAATAGAAGATAACTAACACGCATATTTTTATCACCTTATTTATATTTATGTGTTAGGAAACGAGCGCTTTGGCGTGACAAACACTAGTAATCACGCTGTTTACAACAGACGCTTCGACAATGGCTCGATATATTCGATGGTGTGATGAGAAATGGGTTGTTTCAAATGTTTATTCTAATTTCGACTAGCTACAGTTTGTAGTGTTTGTAGTGGTTTGTTTGTCGAATTTTAAATGTGGTTCTATTTTTGTGCTTCTCAATGTTAAAGACCTCATTTTGATTTTCTAAATCAAGTTTCTTATCATACTTTTGCGTCCTCACCTCCCACTTCCTTCCTTTCCAATTAAGTCTAATAACTTTCCTTTATATATATATATATATATATATATATATATATATATATATATATATATATATATATATTGAAATAAGAATTTAAAAACTAGTATTTGGGCCGACGATGACTTAATACCATAAGTGGGATAAATACAATGCACGAAGATTTTTCTCAATCATATTTTAAAGATAAACCTACATAATAAAAAACTGAAAATCATAAAGTTAAAAGGTAAATTCATACTAGAAAAATTGATTTAGACCTAATTGCCGAATCTCGAAAATGCGTATCAGAAATGTTTTCAGAAAAAGCAAGAAGCATGTCTCTTATGGCAGAGATTAGCGTATTGAAAAAAAGATGAAAGGATAGTATAAAATAGTTTTATAAAAATATATAAACCGGTTTTCGTGTCACGCAAGCCTGAGGAATGCATTTCATCCATAAGTACAAACAAATAATATTTAATTTTAATTTTTACAATATTTATTTTTTGTTTCTTTCTGATTGTCTAAAAAGTAAGAAAGAGCAATATTTAATTGCTCTTATCACATTTGCATTGTGTTCAGGAAGTGAGACAAGATCAAATTGAATTCTATCGTTTGCTGGTGGAGTAATGGATTTAAATATTATTACAATTTTTTTGGAGATTTTTTTTCTAAAGTAGGACATGGAGTAGTACGTTATTTATAAATTAAATGAGATAAATTTGTTCCAATCGCGTCATATAGTTTTTAGATTTCCTCGCAATTATTCTGACATGACAATCACAGTTGTTTAAAACATTTTTAATATCAGTTTTTCAAAAATCTGTGTTATAAAACCCTTGCCAGTGTTACTAATTTCACACCACTTTACTAAAATCGGAGAATGTGACAGAAAATTTATAATATTTTTCAGAAATCTTACACGAGGGTGTTGTTTGTCAATAAAGATATTAAAATTTAATTTGCTCTTTCAGTTTCTTTCGAATTTTCGTAAATATTTCTAAATTAATAAACTCATAAAAATAACCTTTTTGGACTTAATACTTACCCGAAAATGTAATAATAGTTAACAAAAATGAGTTTTTTTTACATGTTGAACGTTGAAGTGAACAATATATTTATCTAGAAAAAGATGATAATTGATATTTGTAAACAATTTAATAAAAACCCTATGCAATCTTAAATGCAGGGGTAGCATGATTAAACAAATTATTTGAAAACACGTGTTTTAAACAGTGTTTAAAACGATTTGAAATAAAACAATATTTTCAAACACAGCTTGAAATAAATTTTAAACAATATTTCAAACATTAAAAAAAAAAAAAAAAGAATTTAAAACAATTTTAATAGCAAATGAACTGGAAATAAATGAAAACTAAAATATATTTAGGTATTAAAATAGCTCGAAGTAGATTAAAAAGTTGAATCTATGTCGTATTTCTAATTTGAATTAGGAATTGTAAAGAAACTTTAGACTTGCAATTAAAACATCCATAATTTTTTTATCAATTTATTCAATCCAACTCGAACGTAAAAATTTCAATTCCAAGATTTAATTAACAAATTGTTAATTAAATTTTGTAATTAAAATTGTGTATCAGACAATGTAGCAAGCAAGACGACACTTATTTTTTTTATTTAGGAATTTAAATACTGTGATAAGTTTTGCATGTTTCCCGATACCAACTTTTTTTCGTAAATCGGAATGAATAAATCCAAAAGTTGAAATCAGTCTTTCAATTCCGGCACTTGAATGAACAGTAGTCTGAAGCTCACTAGGTCCATTGTTTGGTCATTAATTTGGTTTTTTAATACCAGCCACCATTCTAGAAGTTTGACGTGATTTACTATATGATCTTCAAATAGAAACTTATGAAATGGGTCCGTCACTGCTTCGTATTTTAAAATATAGATAAAACTTCATATAAATCTTCATTAGTAAAGTTTTCGCTCCTGTACTTAGAATGTAGTAAATTTACTCAAAAATGAGCTGGCGACGTTGCCATCTAAAATCGGGAACTAAGGTTCTTTAAATCACTTAGTTAATACTCGGTCTCACTCTGCCCCATGTTCTCACTCTCGAACTCATGTTTAAGCTCTCTCCATGCTTCAGTCACTTCACCAATACAGCAAGATGTGTTCTGGACGATGTCAAGTGTAACTGCTAAATTTTGCAGTTTTCTGCAGAGAGCATGCATATGTAGCTTCAGTGCCATGCTATTCACTTGTAACGAATTTGACATATCTACAGCAGTTGCGTTATTTAAGCATATGTCTGACATTATGTGCCAGTTACCAAAAAACTTTTATGCAGTCAGTCATTGTGGCATATCTGACTTGTTGCGGTATAATAATTGCTTTTCCGTCAGCTTATTTGTATTTGTGAGATTCAAAGTGTGTGTATTTGAAATATCGACTTACAAATGTGAGAATCAGGAGGACTATTTTCCATGATGCGAAAACTTATATACGCATACGATATCCATAATTATTGATTGCTTTTTGACATTTGGTGAATGAACCGTATCATTGTGAATCGTAAAAGATAATTTATAGATCAATTATTGTGCGATAATGAACGAGTGGTTATTTGTAATAGAAAATATATATCGCACATGTTTAATTGTCAACCTAAGATTTTCCATCATTTTGATGCTTCATACATATTTACATTATGGCAAACTTTGATGAAATTGTAAATTCACATGCAATAGAAATATTACGTGAGCTGAAAATTGGTGTTGCTAGCTTAGAATATGCTATATTTCAAGACTTTGCGTTAGTAGCGTTCAATTTGAGTCATCCCAATTTCTCAAAATATTTTAAGTTATTATAAGATTTGTGTAGAGAACTAAGACAAATAGTTACCCCTCATATTTCTAATATTATAGGAATAAAAAAAATCCTTAGATGTGACAACGAAGGTAAGCATATTTATACACCATTTGCACTAAATTATGGAAACAATACCCGTATCAAAATTTACTCTTACCTATTTATGACTGGCACAAGAATATTAAGTCATGTAATTATTATTTTAGGTCTTCACAGCATTAGTTTTTTTGCCACTGGCAGTTATCAAAACTCTGTTTAATAATATGAACATGGCTGTATCCTAATTTTCGATCTAAAGAGCTTTAAGTTAAATAGTTAACATATTGAATTTGCCAGTTATATTTCACAATGGGGTAAAATTTCTTTCTGCCATTGTTTTAGGTTTTATAGAAAATATAATTTTCTCGTAACTGTCGGGTGTTTAGATTTTGCACGTGCGGCAGTTCATCCTTCCACTTTAACAAGCCCATATGAAGAAAGTGTTTGTCAATAGAAAAAATGATCATTCCATAAATGTTCAACTGTTAAAATTTTTATACGTATTTGTATTGCATATTTATATATACATACTTATCTTCTCTGCCATATAACAATACCATTAGCATTTTTCTATGGCAGATAAGATAAGAATAAAAAACGATCTTAATAAGTATAAAATTATAATCGGCCAGGTGCCTACTATACTACAAACCATGTGGTAAATAGGCTGCAAAACATTTAAGTCATACCGAGAATCGCGATTCGGAACAATGGGCATACCCTGATCAATTATCTCTATGAACCTTCTTGTATGTATTATTTAACAATCAACAGCGCTCGGGTGTCAATATAATAAAATCTCGTAAATACTTTAGAATTTTCTTTTGTTTTACCACGTTTACATCGTCTTTCTACAAAACTTTACCTGAATTCTAGTAACGTATAGAACGTTCAACATACTTTTTAAAATTAACAAATATTCAATATTTTCTGATATGTGACTCTAATCTCAAGATAATAAATGTAAATGACTATTCCCTAAAAGTACACGTGACTAACACATAGGGGCCAACGGTGCAATTGAACCAGTACTACGAAATTTCTGTGGTCAATTAGGTTTTTATGTTATCGGTATGTTTGAATTTTTATATTAAATTTATTTTCATGTTACTTTTTTCAATATGATTTATAACTCCTATTGTCTTTTCATGCAATTCAGGCTATTTCTTGCGGCCATAGCTTATGAGACCCATACCTAACGTAGAAGCAAATACAACAAAATATCGACACAATGAGACATTTAAAAAAAAACTGGAGCCACTATTGAGATGTGTAATGGAGCACTAACAACGAGGTTTGGATGCATGATAAAACACCACTATACTACAGAAAAGGCTACGAAAATGTTTGTCATTAATGTTTGTGTTATTTTGCACAACATGTGTATATATAATAATTATATATCTTTATTTGAAGAAAGAGATACAAATGATTTAGATTTTGACAGAAATAACATTTTCTTGAAATACTTTTACAACGTCGCATAATAAATAAAAGTTTTTAAAAAGTTTTCTATAATCAGAATGCACACTTCTAATAACGATAGATATTTCCTAATATTGTAAAAAAGGTTTTTATTTTTCATCTATTTTTCAGTACATTTTGCTATTAATTTTAAAGAATTTGCTTGCCGTTCCAAAATTTTTACTTTTTTGTTATAATAATTATTCGTACAATCAATCCATCTCCCTACATCTTCAATTTTCGTTCGCTTTGTTGGGCTCCTTAACGACAAGATTCTTGTGAAGTTTGGTGTGCTCGTCACGGTGGCTCGATGATTAAGTTTTGAGAAAAGCATAGAGCTTCTAGCACTTATTTAGCAGAAGTACATAGTACTTCTTCAGCCAAAGTACCTGGTACTTCTTCAGCCAAATTACATGACAGTTCTTTACTCTGGAACGGAGGAGCGAAGATAAAATGCAACACGGAGTCCATGGAATCTGCGTACCCAGCAAATAAGACTAGTTCGATAGCATCCGGCACATCGGTCTCCATTGTTGTAAGGGAACTAGTTGCAGGTCCGTCACTTGTTCCCCCATGGTGTCTTCCAATCACCGATTGTTTGTTTTTTGTTTTGCTGCGTAGATTGTCTGTCAAATTAATTTTATAAATAAGGACGTAACTAATGAAAATCGCCAGTCACTTATTGGCACTATTTTCTTAATGGCGATTTTATAAATTTCTGTAAGTATTTGTGTTGTGTTTCATACTTTCTACAAAACAGTAAAATGAAACAAATCTTAATTTCATAGTACGCTTTCCGATTGGTATATAAAAAGTGCAAGATATTATATGTGTACAATGTACAGCAACAAAAGGTTTTCATTCACTAACTTAAAGATTGAAAAAGTAAATTCATACAATTGGTTGGGGGCAACAAAAAAAGTGAACACAAGTTGAGATAATTTTGGGATTACAGTTTTGGTGTGAATGCAGTTTAGTACCAATGATATTTTGACAACTTTTTTGATATGATGTGCAATAACAGGCATTAAAAATAACGTAAAAAATATTTTGCAGCTAATATTTATTATGAAAAGGCCGATTTGAAAAAAAAACTTAATTACTCACGAAAAATGTTTTCAAATTTGTATGTTCCTAACTTTTTCACTAATTTTGCGATGAATTTTCATTCACACGACAATACACACTTAACTGTCACAAAAGTAAAAACAAGAGCTAATGTAACGAAATATGGTAAAAACAGAAATTTACAAATATATCAGATTATGGCGTATCTTTAATCAAAATTATTTTACTATATTTAAGTAATTAAATTATGTTACTATTTTTGCTTTATAATTGCCACGACCGGGCTGTGACAGTTATTAATTAAAAAAAGTATCAAACCGGCCCAAACTTGGCACGGTCCGCTCCGGACCGAAAAGAGCGGGCCGAGCAAGGCGGGCCGGGCCGGACAAGGCGAGCCGAGCCATCAATTTTTTAAAATAAAATTATTTTTGTTAAATACATCTTTTATTGCATATTGTTTCACTTAATACACAAGAAATAATGAATTCACATTATAAAAGTAAACGATAATACAAATGTTATTTGAAAATTTACAATAAAACAAAAAGCTAGCAGTTATAAATTTGAAAAAATTAAAAATACCGCCGTAAATTGGCGATAGTAAAATATTTAAGTCGGTATGATTGATTATTTTGACATTATCTGATATCTTTGAAAATTTATATTTTTATCGTATTTAATCACACTAAATTGTTATTTATACTTTTCTGTTTGTTAAATGTGTATTGTATAATAATAAAGTCATTGTGAAATTACAGAAAAAAAGGTATGATCACACAAATTTGAAGACACTATTCATGAATAATTTTGTTTTTTCAAATCGTTATTTTTTTGTAATAAATATTCACCAGATGCGAAATATTTTTTGAAATATGTCGTTTTTAAAGCACTTTCTTTCGTATCATATTAAAAAAATTGTCAAAATATTATTGGTGTTACATTACATTTGAAAACCTAAAAATTATATAAACAAATCAAAACGTAAAAATTATATATTAGTAATATTAAATACACTTATCTTTCGCTAGTGTTTTCAATACTTATATCCGCCGGGAATAGCATTTAACTCCTTGACAATACACTGCTTTTTTCTACCGTGCAGTATTCAATGTGAAACCCGAAATAAAGTTGCCACTCAGCAAATGCGGTTCATTTTTTAATAGCCGCACCATTAATTCGTGCTGAGCAGTAGATACGTAGCCTAACCTTTTATTTTCACTTGCTACTTTAAAGAATTAGAAAATAAAACGAGAACCAAAACACAAATTACATTGAACGTAACAACAATATGCTACACGTGTTGCAATTGACAGTTACGTGAATGCATTAACTAGCATACACAAGAAGTAGATTTTGTAAACGCGAAAATTAGTTTCTATCGCTTGCCAGAATACAGAATTTGTCAACAGATAGAGATATTTATGGTATGCGAAATGTTTGGAGTCGTTAAATTCCGATAGAAAATTATCGCAATCGATATTATTTCAAACGTCTCGAGGATTGCGCCCCAGCCCTTCTCGTTGAGCTAAATCTCTTCGCATTCTGCGCATTATCTAGTACCATGTTTAGCTTATTGCAACTGAAGCTTTCACATTTGTTTACTGATGAAATTGCTACTTCGACCAAGTCATCTGTGTGGCTTTCGGCGCCAGTATCTGTTGTATTTATTAAATGAGTGTTATCGGTCAAAACATCTGTGACACGGACACGGACTATCGAGTCGTGCCTGACATTGCTCCAACCGTCATTTGACATATTAACAACTTTATTTTTCAGTATATCTTTTATACTGAAAAATAATTTTTTTCTTGAGTTTATTTGTGGGCCTAATCGACCACCAGTAATTTGTTTGTCTGGAGATTTATACCGTGGGTATAACATTTCCATTAACTTCAGGAACTACGGATAACTTACGTGATTAAAAGGTCTATTAATAGCAAATATATAACGAGATTATTGTAGATCAATTTTCTTCTTATCTTCCAGACTTTGGGTATTTATTCCTATAATTTGAATATACTTTTAGCTATTTCTCCTACTAAGAATGAACATCGGAACGTACAGGTGTAAACGGTTCAGTATTAATAATACATTACAAAAAAAATAAAATATAAACTTTGTTAAATTTTTGTAAATATTTTCTCAGACGAGTTTTAAAATAGTCTAGAAATCAATTATATTGATTCATCCGATTTGAAATTGATGACTAATTGCTAGAAAGGAAAAAAAAACAATAAACAAAAAAGTTTTGTGTAAACCATTTTGTACTGATTATTTTATAAAATTAAAAAAATTATTTTTTTTCCATCGCGGCTTAAATGTTAAAAACATTTGTAAATACTCATGGTATACTGCACTCTAGCAGCTCGAATCCTACTCGTAATTTCATATCGTATGCATGAGATTCACTGGAAGCAATATTTTTTTCATGAGTATATTGTATCTATTTATTATAATCGTTATTGCTACTAACAGGCCTTTTAATCACGTAAATCGACCTTATCCATATCGGCAACTTGTCATACGCAGCGACAGCTAGAATTAATTCAAGTTTATACATCTCATGGCAATTTATAAATCAGGTAATGACATAAATATTCATAAATTATATTAATTATCTGAACGCACATACAGACAAGACGGAATGTTGAAACCGGAATTCCGAGGCCAACCAAATTTGGAAGTCACCGCCTCGCTGAACGCCTTTTCAGAAATATTGGTCGCCATCGATATTACAAGCAGTATTATTGCGGGAAGTCTGAAATTCTGTCAGTTCTTATAACTTTGGTTAAATGTACTTTTTTAAAGCGAGTTCTGTATTTGAAATAATGAATTATTAATCAATTGGAATATTAAATTGATATCACACTAATAAGTTCTGGTAAGAATTTCGTTATACATCTCATTTTGAAAAATGTTATTAATATTCAAGAAATTCTGTAAGAGGGAGTACGAATCCTATGTCTCTTCAATAGGTTTGAAACAATTAAATTTCTAGTGGTTTTTAATAAAAAAAAATGACAGAAGATATAGGAATTAGGATCCATCAAGCTTAAGACGAGCAACTTTTGTTCCAGAATTGGAAACTTTATTAACAATTTAGGGTAATTGACTGCATCTAAACATGTTGTTTATAGTAAAATGTTATAAAAGTATTTAAAAGTTAGTAGTCCACAAATTATAAAAAATCAATGGTAAATAAATGAGATTATGAGTCTCTAAATTGAAGGGTATGGATGGAATGAGAATATTTTCACGTTTCATTCGCTCTCATAGAATACTATGAGCATTACCTACTTAATATGACGTCATAATTCAGTATTGCTGTTCTTGTTTGTATACATGTTAAGTTTCAACTATTATAATTCAGTAAATTTTTAGGATATAGCCATAAAAATGTTCGCTCCTCGTCAACTTGTGCCTTGAAATGATGATTTATGAAATAAATACTTTATTGTTATCGGAATACAGTGACAAAAAAGTAAACATATACATATATAGACAAATTTACAGTCGGCAGTCTAAAAATATGTAACGACGATTGTTAATGATACAGTAAGTGAGTAGCTATAAAAAGAGTCGGTATAGATAGTAAACGAGTAAATTTAAAATGTGTTACTATAATATCGTGCCCAATAGTATCCACTTGTATATCTTTCAAACAAGGTTTTATCTTGCATGTTTTGCAATACTAAATGAACGTCTTGAAAAAAAAAACTATAAACAAGGGATGCAATAAGACAATTTCGATACCTGCCGCGATATCATCACTCTATCGCAAACTGAGTGCGGCCAGCTTCTACGCAGAGCGCCGGCTAGGTTCCGACTGTCTTCCAAACAATTTACGATTGAACTCTAGGCATACGAATTGAATAAATTTGTAGTGATAATAAGAGGGGAGCGGGAGGGACGCCGGCGACAGGTGGACGGGCACCTGCGCGCCGCCGACGCAAAAAATAAGAAAGGCATTAAAAAATAATCGATGAAATATGTCCGCGCGCGGTTTGTCTCGGAAACAAAAATGCGATTTCACTCCGACTCTGTGCCGCGTACGAGCTTCGAGCTTTTCGGATTTCGTTGTGGGCAGCGCGTCGTTAATGTGACTCGAGGCGTTGGATGGGGAAATATGGGGTCGATGCCGCTGCGATGTGGAATGATGTAACGCTCCCTGCTGTCTGTTGTCTATAAATGTACATATTTATTTTCTAATTTAAAATAAATATTATTAAGGTTTCAAAGTAAGTTGGGTGAATTATATAATAAATATTAAATGTAGTAAATTCCGCATATAAAACATTTGACATGTGGAGTTTACTATAAAATAAACTTATTACTATTCATTGTTTAGATTTAAGAGCTGTATTTAGACGTACGTATATTTCGAATTTTTGTGGGTTCGTTATTTAGAAACTAGATCAGATCTACAGATAAGATCTTTTCTTCTTCGAGTAAATTAACAGAGGTAATTTTGTTACTTTAACACGTGCTGAAGTTTTATTAATTTACTAATCGTACAATGCGTTTTATTCTCAACTACTTTGGCGGCTTAAATATCAAAAACGGTTACTATGCTCATCTTAAATTTTGTTAAAAATTAATGTCTCTTTATAATGTAATATGTAAACAATAAGACAATTAAAATTTGTTTGGGCAAAAAGTACTTTTTTTACCGTCATTTTTTAAATTCAGTAACTTTGATAATTTTGGTGCCATTTTGTTAAATTTCTTTAAATTTACTCTGGTGATTCGAACATTAATAACTGTTTGCCAATACTGAAATACTTACTCAGTATGTTGTTCCATACATAAGTACATACGAGCTAAGTAAAATACATGTTGAAGATATGCGATACTTCATACAACGTAAATGTTCTAAATGTAAGTAATTTTATTCTGACGACTGACTTTTTATATCCTTAAAAAGTAACGAGATTTATTATGAGGAATTACTTAATGGACCGCAGATTGAAGATATAATGTAAACAAGCTTAAATCGAAATTCTTTTCTATCAAAATAAATTCACAAATAAGTAAAAAAAATAAAAGTTCTAAATACACATTGAACCTGGTAAAATTATTTTGTTTATCGAATAATGACGTTTGATAAATTGATAGATTGTGTTTTGGCCATTGTCGAGTTAACTTACTATTTACTTATAAATTAACTGATATTAAATAAATCTTATAAATTATCATATATGGCTTATCATATTCTTATATATTACCATATATTTCTATTGTAGTTTTAAATTTTAGAGTTTTTCAGGTCAAAGTAATTCAACGGCAACAGAAGGATCGCTCGATTTGTGACACACCTCTATCAGTATTCGAATCTTGGGCTGAAGATTTTTCCAATTTATCCCACATTCCAAATTTAGGAATGAAGTGGACTTTTGTACTGGCGGACTTCTTATCGTTGCATTTTTTATATTATTTTATGGCACTTTTGGCTTATGTTCAAAATTATATATCAATGGTAATTGTACTGATATTAAAGCAACGTCATATATTTCTCTTTGCCATACTGGCTTTGGAAACATCTTTTACCCTACGGTATATACGTTCTCTTAATGTTTCGAATCTAGTTGATACTGCTATGCAGGTATATCATGTTGACACGCCAATATAATGATTTCGGCATCTTGTGAGTACCCCATTTTTTTGTTTCGTAATGAGCCGTAACACCAGACTTGTTGCTCTTTCATTATAATGAATTTAAGTAATGTTGAATCCCATAATTCAGTTTAATGTTGAATAGACAATGCCAAAAATGTTATTAAAATGAATATCATCAAAAGTTAGCGGTAGAAATGTTACATATTAATTTTTACGTCAATTTAAACGTTAACCACCGCTCATTACGTTTGCCCACATTTTGCTGTATTTATTTATTTATTGTTTCATAAAACTTTAATCGAAATAATCAGACAGGCAACGAAAAACATTTTTTACACAAGGCGACGATGTAACAAATATAAAAATGAGTACCCAAAACGATAGGTTTTATGACTTTACTGAGCACGACTGACATAATCCTTACAAGGGAGTGGATAAGGCGGAGAATACTATTTTTTATTTTGCAAAACGTATTCCTATGCACATACCTCAATACGATATGAGTCTCTTAACATCAATTTTGTCTAGTTCAAAATAAACTATTGCATGGGGTGTCGAGTTTAATGAATCTAATTACCGTTGCCTAATTTCAACGGAATGAAAAAATATAACTAAATATTAGAATTATTAATATATATGGAATAAATGATACAACAAATGACCAAACGTAAATTGCGGTAACACAAGTTGTAACCGACGCAACGTCTTTTTATTCTCGTCGTTACATGTAAATATAGTGGCTATATGCATAAATTATCTAAGCTCAACATCTAAAATAATCTCTGTATGGGTGGTAAGTTTTGTTGAGGCAGGACCAGGGAAGCGTGTAGGGCAGGTCAGTGCGGGACCAGGTGCGCGACCGCTAAACGCCGCCACTCAATGGGCGGCAAACGGGATTCAACGATTGGCTGCTAACGGTTTTTGTTCATTTTAAATTG
Source organism: Druceiella hillmani (assembly GCA_039881145.1). Taxonomy (NCBI): domain Eukaryota; kingdom Metazoa; phylum Arthropoda; class Insecta; order Lepidoptera; family Hepialidae; genus Druceiella; species Druceiella hillmani. The sequence continues at coordinate 3,709,294 of JAYKKI010000074.1, forward strand.
AGAATTTGAACTTTATCATTTGCATTCGACGCTGCAAGTGCCATGAATGGAAACACTTGGAGGGATGCATTTAATATAGAATGCATTTACTTAGGAAATAATTCCATATATGAATATATAAGATGACTACGAATGGTGTACGTAATAATGTAAATCTGTAAAAGTATATATAAGTTTTTTACTTAATTCATAATTACAATCGTAATCATTTTAACGTTCAAACGTCATCTACGTTACGGGCATGATAAAATATCCAAAATAATTATTTATTAAATTAATAAATAAAAATTTGGAAATACAACAATATGCAACTCGATATACATACTCGTATTTTGGTTGTTGCCTAGAAGGAGTGAAAGCGGAGTGAACACAGCGAAAATGGAAAAGTTATTTTAAGTGATCAATGGAACATTCTAAAATATTCAAAAATAAGAAAAAATATGATCTTCACGTTTAACGTATAGAAACTATGAATTAGGAAATGAAAAATATTATATTTGGTTTAACAAAACATGACGGCAGTTGTTTTAGACACGTTAACATTAACGAAGGTAATTTGACTTGAAAATCATTACAAGTTATGGGATTTTAGGTTTACGTGACTCAAACTGAAAAGCGAAACTCTTATATGATCACCAAGCTTTTCAGAAATTATGCGGCTTAGAAACTTGAAATTTGCGTAGTAATGCATCTTATCGACCCACGTATTTGCGTTAGCTAATATTTTTAAAATATTCCTATAAGAATTATAAAGGGGGTAAATGAAGTATGGATTTTTGTCTCGTCTTATATGTAAAGTGTGTCATGATTGAAATTGCCTATGTAAATAAATTCGTAGACATGTGCCAAAATAAGTCGTTCGCCACCTCGCTTACCTTCGAAGCTACTGAAATCATGAAAACACAAGGTTAGCAAAATCTGAGTAGCAGATTGCAGGAAAGCTATAGCGTTTATTATAAATACCCTACCAGCTAAATTGCCATTTTTGAATATCTGAAAAGTATTCCCTATAATAGAATACATAAAGAAATTAAAAGGAAAATAATCACAGCTAAGTAGGCTCTATTAGATTAACAGTAATAGTCGACTAACTTATAACACGATGTTGAGGTCACAAAAACTTCATAGAAACTCCGTGCCAGTGACTTTAATCATCTTCAAAAATAACTTAGAAAGATATGCCTGGCAATGTATTTAGATGTTTACATGGTTATATAATAGCAATATATAATCAATGTATTTACATCGTATAATCAATATATTTACGTCGTGAAAACTATTTACAGAAATATTATGTATCTTTAAATGTTTATCAGTGCGTAAATATGTAAGAAATCCTCATAGTGCAAGGTCTGTTCTTACGTAACAGGTTTTTTTTAATGTTTACCCAAAGAGAATTTTAACAATTACTTACATTGTGATTTTTCGTGGGATTCATATAAGCGCTTTTTGGATTAGAGTGGCATGTGATTACGAATGAGACAGCTTCAAGTGGTGTGTTCTTATTTGTGGGCAAATTAATGTAACTCAAAGCCGGAATGGCTTCATTGTCAATTTTTGGTCTTATTCGTTTGTTCTTTCCGTTTTTCAAAAACCTCATAGACCACTTAACAATCTCTATTTTCTAGCATTTTGTAGGATATAATAATAATTTTACATAATATCATTACATTCTGGATATCGTATACATAATTATTTGAATCGTAAACTGTTTACCAAATTCTATTAACTAGAATTAGAAAAGGTCTATTAACGTTACAATACTACATTAGAATTTTCGCTTAAATGTGATTGATTGTTTCCGATTGGATAATGAATATAAAATTCTTGAATTAACATCATCAAACATAGTTATTCGAATTACCAGGAAATTATATACCGAATATATATGTAATTTAGCGAATAAATCCTTGTAAACCGACTTTAGTTTAAAATCTAAAACAGGACGCGCAGAATTGATATTTCTCGGGTATATATATATATATATATATATATATATATATATATATATATATAATGTATATATATATATATATATATATATATATATATGCTCCTAAAATCCCTTTCAATATACACCCCTCCTTTATCTTTACCACGGTCAATACGAATTTTCATTGTTAAACAAAGCGCTGGAACTCTCCTTCCACGACGGGTGCACTTTTTCTTATACAAGTTCAACGGTCTTAAATCTTGTTCCTTTTAATGCTGATTTTGCCATGGAGAACAGATAATTCATGTAGTGTCAGGTCAAGCGAATAAGGCGAATGGTTTAACAGAGGGAGGTTATATTTAGCTAGAAACGACTTGATAGACAAGCAATGTGCATCGGTGCATTGTTATGATGAAGACCCCATCATTTGTTCTTCCACAATTCGGATCGTTTTTTTAATGTTTTTCTCGGAGTTAAGCAAGGACCTCAAAGTAGTAATGTGGATAAATAGTTGAACTTTCAGGAATCCAGTGAAGATATACAATCCCATGATCGCTTTGAAATTTGATTTGTTTATCCATGCTTTCTTAGCTCTCGGTGAAGTTGTTTGTCTTATATATATATATATATATATATAGTTGTTTTTCTTATATATATATATATATATATATATATATATATATATATATATATATTGGAAACGCTGTTCGTGTTTTCACAGAGCTTATACCTGCATTCCCGTTTAACTTTTTCGCTTAGTACAAAAAGCGCACGGCCTTGCCGTATCTTGGCGGCATCTCCTTACATAGAGGCGCATCGTAGTCAGTGTCAGAACGCGCCTGATGCGCCGACCAAATTAGGGTTAGCAAAAACACTTTCCTTTCACATGTATATATATTTTTTTATTTTTCTGTTAAAGAAACTACAAATTTATATTTCAAATTCATAATTAGTTGATAGGAAACGTAAATAAAAAATTCTAAAGGTTATTTACACGTGTTATCATTGAAAAATCATCAATCATCTCAACTTAGAATTTTTTTAGTCTAATGAAAAGTCTAATTTAGGTTTCTTTTTCAAATCCGAAGTTTTATTTTAGAAACGCATCTGCACGCACAACTTTTTAATTATCTTAGCCTTTATCATATTTGCAGCATGAGCAAGGGCTGCGAATGCCTCCTTCAATGATGGAAGTCTTCTTTTAACTATAAAAATGTCATCGACATATGATAAGATTTGGATAAACTTCAAAAAAATATGTACACGAATATTAATAATACTCGAGTCACGGATAGCTTTTCCAGGGCAATGTTAAAAAGAAGACATAACAGTGAGTCGCCCTGTTGAACTTTAATTTTCTCCGAATTCCAAAGGAAATCGGTGAAAATGGGCTTGTAAAAATAATATTAAAAATCTGATAAAGAATGCTTAACAGAAATTGCATATTTTAATATGTAGACTTTGCCTAAATTAATTAAATATAAACTGGGAAAAAGAATTTCAATTCTTAATACTTTATGTTATTAAAATAACTTTCTGGTTTTCTAGAGTTTTACGTAGCGTTTGTCGATGCCAGCGAGTTTCATAAAATAAGAAGCCGATATACCCAAATTGAACATTTTCGATTTGAAATTTTACATACTAACCATTTTTTTTCTAAAAAAGAAAAATAATTTGAAAGTAAGCTATATGCCAAATGGGATCGAATGACTAGAAGCACGATACATAAAACTTTCCTCAGTAGAATTTATTGCTGCAGTAATTCTATTTTCAAAATATATTTAGTCGTTCTGACGCCCTTTTTGCACCTATGTCATTGGAGTCTACACTAAAATAAAGGCTTTAATAATATATAATGGCTGGACAAAATGTTTTTCAAAATATAGATTGGTTATCGAAATATTGAGAAAAACGTATTTTTCATACTTTCGCTTATAATATTACCGCCACAACAGGCTACTTATTGGGCGAGACGGTCTCCGGCACTAACCCGCGGACTTTTGAAGGGGGAGGTTGTGTCACAGCGCGTGGCACAAAAACATCGTAAAAACCCGCTAAATTTCTTTAACGGCAAAATATTCAATCAATTAAGTCCTTTAGATACAGTCAACTCAAAAATAATAGTATCTCAGATGCATTTGCATTTAGGTTTATGTTCTGAAATTTAACCTTTATTTTTATTACGTAATCGTATCAATATATTTATATGTACATATATTATATATATATATATATATATATATAAATATATATATATATATACATATATACATATACATACATATACATATATATATACATATACATATATATTCATTTAATAAAATAGTAACGGAAAATAATCTGTACATGAAATTTTTTTAAAAAAGTAGTTGCAACATCTACCATGAACGTATCATGATACAGACTCAAAAACAATAGTTTTTAGAATTTTTTCTGTTTGACTGTATATTCGTTAGTCACGCAAAAACTAATGGACCGATTTCGATGAAATTTGATATGGTATTAACATATCATCAGGATCGTAATCAAAAATAATTTTTACGGCGGAAAGATCTTTTATTTTACTAACATCGACAAAAATCTCTATAACGACAAAATTAACTAGGTAGACTAAATTTGGCAAGCGCACTGCGGGTTAATTTAATTAATAAAATATTAATTTCATTTAGTAAACTGTGCTGCTGACATGTTTAAGCTCGCTATTTTATAGTTTTATTAATTGCAATAGATTTAATTTAGAAAATGGCGCTGCTGTTTCTTTTAAGCGCGCTATCGTTCACTTCAAAAGTACATATTTATTCGATCAATTCAAATATGCCACTGATATTTTTAAGAGATGTCTTTTAATTTCATAAATTGAATATTAATTTTAATAAAATCATTTTATATTTATTCAATTTTATAAACATTTTAGTAATTAGAAAGTGTTTTCCATACTGATAGTAGTTTTCATTAATTACACAATTCCTTGATTTTACAAACATTTTGTGAAAAGTGGACTTTGTTAGATGAGTGTGACTTATTTAAAAAAAGTTATTCGATATGCAAACACGGCTCTCTTAAGATTTTTATATACGTATAAATAAACATACGTGTGTTTATTAAGAGCAATCAGTGCCGTTTTACTAGATCCATCATTGTAAATAAATAAAAAAAGTTATTCAAATTTCTAAAGAAATAACTTACTAAACATAAACGTGCCTATAATAAAAGATAAAATGATAAAAGATAAAATGTTTGATTTTCATTTTATAAAATTTTGTTTTTTTAATTAAATTTTTCTTTTAAAACATTTAAAAAGAACCATAAACTAATTTTTGGCTAAATAATAGAATAAAGGTGTTTTATTCCATATATGATTGTAAATAAATAAAAATATGAACCAAATAGGTAAAGAAAAAACTCACTAAATATACACGTACCTCTTCGTGGATAACTTTTAAAATAGTTTACACAGTGATAGTTTTGGTTGAAAACTCCTTTTCGAAACGTACTTACATAAAAGTCATGCGATACATATTTGGTAATTACGATTTACAGTTCTATATATCTTTTTGAAGTAGACTGTCCCCGACTGTTTCAAAAAGTAATAGGATCTCCTCCCACTTTGAGGTAGCCTTCTTTGATATTTCACCTGGCGTATACTTGCCTTTAAGAGGCAATGTACTACAAATACTCATGATACATGTGTAAATAGAGGATACACCAAGACAGAATGTGCACTTTTTGTCATCTTGCTGGTTCAAAGACATCCGTAGAAACAGCATTTAAAAAATATTGTGAAAAATAACCTGATTTTTTATAAAAAAATCTATATTCTTTATTTGTGTGATTTAGGATTTCAATCAAAAAATGTGAAGGAGCGTATATTTTTAACTTTCTTTTCATATGAAAAAAACCTTAGATAGGTAAAGGGACAAAAAAACTTTTTTTCGAGACCTTTATTTACTTGTTATACGAATGTTTAAAAAAAGTTGGTGGTAGGATAATGTGTGGTCCGAAATATGTGGGTTAATAAAATGTATTACTATGTCTTATAAAAGGTGTCGTAGCGCGGAATTCAAACTTTAAATACTAATAAAAAAGAACAATTATTGAATTTATCCAATTATAATACTTTAATTACAGAAAAATAAAGTACATTGATGGCTCTCACTTCTTCCGTTATTTGCTCCAAATTCATGAGGGTTATCAAAAACTCTTACTTTGAGACAATTCAATAGAAAAAAGTCAACTGGGGTTAAGTCGGGCGATCTGGGTGGCAAAATTATGTCTCCAAATCGGCTTACGATTTTCCCGGAAACAGCGCTCTAATTGTGTCCATGGACACCCTAGATGTGTGGACCGTGGCTCCATCTTGCGGAAACCACACATAGTCTTGACAACATCCTCCTATCGTAGCTGAGGTACAAAAAAATGTTAATCATTTCGATATACCGCCTACTCGTCACTATAACCGTGGCATAGCGGTCATTCTCGAAGAAAACATGGCCCGATGATTTTTTTAGACAATATTACGCACCATACAGTAATTTTAAGGCTATGTAATGCTTTCTTATGCCTTTCTTCTGAATTTCCGGATAACCAATAGTGACAATTTTAACAATTTATTTAACCTTCAAGGTTGAAGTATGATTCATCGCTAAAATAAACATTGTCCATCCTATTTTTTCCTGAAAAAATTCTTAACATTTTGTGACAGTAAATTTTCTGCTTGTTGTAGTCTTTAGGTTTGATTTTTTGAACGATCTATATTTTATAGGAATGCAATTTTAAGTCTAAAGCCAAAATTCTCTAAAGACTTGAACGATGGGTATTCAAAGTGGCAGCGTGTTTTCTAATCGATCTTCGTGGATGCTCTTCGACCGCAGCGGCGACGCGGTTAATGTAGGTCAAATGATCGCACAGGTCTATTTCGAGGTCTTCTTGAATGATTTAGTGTACATCCTGACGCTGCGAATTTCACCACCCGCAATTTGATTAACTGAACACTGGGTCCATCATTAAAACGCCGGATTTCAAAATGATTACAGAACTTGCGTCGTGCCTTGCTAAAAGAAAAAACCGTTGCAGAAATACGCTTCCACAACGTAAGTGCGATGTGCGCCAGAGCACTGCAACATGATGATAAAAAATTGGCGCCAATGAGCTATCGAATGCCACTTTTCTCCTCTCGCTAACCCCGTTGCTTGCCGAGATATTCGGGTTTAAAATTTGCATTCGGCGCGAGAGATCCTTTATTTATTACTATGCCTATAACTTTCAAGTTTCTGCGTCACATTTTTTCTGAGAAAATCGGCTTTGAAATCCTGATCTATCCCGAAGATCTTTGACTCTGGTTTTGAGTTGGTGCTCTTATGGTAGAGTGGTAGCCATCTGATTTCACATAACTGTGGCCCGTAATCCAGTCGCGATATGGAAGTAAGTTTTAGTGGAGCTACCATTGTCTTAGAAGCTACTTAGCTTAGCAGTGAAGTGACAAGTGGATGAAAAAAATTGTTAAGTACGAGTAAACCTCATGCTATGAGGATTTTTTAGACATTTAAGCATTGATAAACATGTAGGCCCCAAGTAGGGGATACATAATATATACATAATATCACAGGCATAAAAACGTGGTGTATATTTAAATAATATAATTTCTAACGAAGTAAATATATAATTACATTGCCAGACATATCTTTCACAGACATAATAAAAGTGCAATTTTGTAAACTCAACTTCATTTTGTAAGTTAGTCAACTATTAATGTTAAACTGATAGACTTACTTAGATGCGATAATTTTCATTTTAATTTCCTTATATATTATATTATAGGGAATACTTTCAGGTATTAAAAAATAGCGGTTTAGCTGGTAGGAGATTTTTTATAATCGCTATAGCTTTCTTGTAATCTGCTAATCGGATTTTACAACCTTGTTTTTTTCATGATTTCAGTAGTTTTGGAGGTAAGCTGACCTCAGGTAACATCTCGATACGGTAACGTCGTGCAGGTATATGTCACGTACATCCTTGTCTTCTTCATAGCTTCTTCTATAGTTCTGTAGCTCTCTACCCCTATAGAAGAAGCTATGAATAAGTACTTCTTGCCACAGATACCTGAGCGCATCCCTGTCTTGCGGTTGTATCTAGAATCGTAAAAAAATCTCGTCTATATCGGCAGAGACAGCAATGGGGTGCTGCCTGAAGCGTATTATGACCTCCCCGGTAGAAACTCCAGGAGGCCCGGCTAGTTAAATTGTGGTCATTGAGCGAGACCCCTTCATTTCGCTGTGGCATGTTGAACGATTCTTATCTTTTCCGGGTTCGTGGGATTAAATACGGCGAAATGCGGTAGGTAACGCGTCTTGTTTTCTGTTTTCTTTTCTGGAGCGAGCTCTGCGTATCCTTTTTCTATGAGAGCGTCCATTTGTTGGCAGTGCTTAGCTTATAGAACTTGATCTCTTTTGAGTTTTCTGTAGTTATTAGCCACTTAATTGCATTATCGTAGTTATTAGGCAATTCGGTGTTATCTTGTTTTTACAAGAACGGCACTTGATAACACCCATCTTCTCTCTGTTACATATCATTCAGTATTTTAAGTGCTCCCTCTACGCATTTTAAGTAATCGCATTGTCTGCGGAGTTATTTTTCAGTGTTTTAAGTGATTGGTTTGCAGTATCTTCGGAGTTATTGTGAGAGTTTTCAGCGTAAAGTGATGTTTCAGCTGTTCCACCGTGTTTTCTAATACTGATGTTTTATGGTGTACGAAGTTTACGCGGTGATCGAGCAAGCATGTTTGCCCACCGGGAAGTACCCAGCCGAAAATGAAAGGCGATCGGTTGAGTTATTTTTCCTTTTCGCATTTCGGTCACCGTTTTGATATTGTTATATTGGAGGACCTCAGGGTTGTACAGGTAGTGAATCTAGTCGAGAGCTCTGAGAGTGTCTGTTTGCCGAAGCAGCGGCTGCAGCCGTTCTAGTTCGGAGAGTGCGATAGAGTCCGGCCCACCGAAGTGATATTTGAGTGTTTTTAGGATGTTTTCTGATCAACTCGAATGTTGATTAAGACACTCTTTACGGCTGCTCTCGCTTTCCACTGAGATTGTGAGGTAGTTTTTTTATGTTTTCTATTTCAGTAAGAGTAGCCAGCGGTTCGTAACAAGTCTTGATGCGCGCCGTTGAAGGTAGGTTGTTCCACGTAGCGCGAAGCGTGCAACTATTACCCGGCCTTGACGGTGAAGGTGCATATGCCAGTGCGCATATGCCAGTGCGTAGAAGTCGACTTGTGGTTGGTGTATAGTTATAACGTTAGCTTCTACTGGCGCAGGTTGCGATTGCGTCACTATAGGGCGTTTTTGGTCTGCAAGCAAGGACTGATTTGTATCGGCACTTTATCCGGCTGGACGTACCCCTTTCTGTTTCGGCGGTAGAATTTCTTTCAGTAGATTCCGGAGAGCAGACGATTAGTCTGTAGTTGGTTTGACTAGTTGCCGTTCGCTGTTGGTGTGAATAGTTCGCATTAGTCAGTAGGTGTGTATGACTTTCGCTTAGCCACGTGTCGGCGCACTGTTCTGTTTCCCCTTCTCTAATCACTGAGTCGTCATCATTTTCATTTTTTACTGACTGTATTATGGTGAAACGAGCGGCGGCGAGTCGACTTGTAGGCCTGTGAGCTCTTTCCTTGCCAAAGCAAGATAGCGAGCTTTCTGTGATTTTGCAGTCTAATTCCTGCTGTTCGATAATACTTTGTCTCGGTCAATGTCAATTTTCTGTTTAGGCGGTACAAAAGTCTTCTCAGGTGACACGGTTCTATTGGTAACTTCTGTTTCCGTGCCTGCTTCTGACAAGTCTGTAGGTGTGGTCGATTTGGTAATTGACGTCAACGGTGATATCATTTCCTCTGTTGGAGCTCTTTTCTCGAAATCCGGCTCGAATGACCACGGTGTGCGGGACGATAGGCAGTAATTAGAGCCTCGCACTTAATTGTTGCTGGATTGGAGTATTGACTTTCGCCCGATCTCTATCACTGTCGACTACGAAGTCTCGAGAGGGCTCGCTGGGTCGATTACCAATAAATTATCCTCGTCAGTATAAGACAATTTCTTTATTAATTGAAATATTCTTTACAAAGTTGACAATCAATTAAACTATCGATTGCTTGAACTGTGCACTGAATTCCGCAGTGAACTGTGAAACGCGAAGGAAACTGGAACTGGACTTAAGCGAACTCGAACTTGAAATCAAACTTGAACTTGAATTGTCGTGAACTGCGAAGTGAACTGATTTTTACAGCATCGCAACTTCTGTTATATGCCGCCTTGTGATCCCTTTGTGCGTCCCCCTGTTGTTACGCCAGGTGTTATAATCCCACGGCCGGCTGATCGTTGCGTCTGGAATAATACTATACTTCTGTAATTCCATGGTTATTTTCACCAATCTCCTTTACTCTATAAAGATTTTATTTTTTTTAATCAATCGATCTGAGACCAGAAACAAGCCTACTTATGTATTTTTTATTATGCGAATGTTAGATCTATAGATTACATTTCATGAAAAAAATTTAATAATGCCCTTGACAAAACAATAGAATAATCTTCAACAGAAAGTAGAACACGTTATAAATTTAAATGTGTAATTTTTTGAATGAGATCAAAATTGGTCGTACAAGTTTGCCAGAAATTGCTGACAGAGACTTTTGGTTTGAAAGTTTAATTGATCATTACTAGATCATTGTTATATTTTAAACTTAAAGGAATTGGAAAATATATTTTTGTCTTGTATGGTACAATTAACATATTTGTACATTAAATATATAACAGATATGCTGTTGATTATTTTCAATAAGCAAAGAGACAAAAATTCGAAAATGCTCAATTTATATTTTATTTATAGCCGATAGAAATTCATTTACAGAACTAGTTCATGGAAAATATTTTTAATGTACAGATTTTTTCACGGACGAGTACGGTACGAGTCAGGAAAAAGTACGAATGGTCAAAATTATATCACAGATAGCTAAAAAGTGTTTGGTAGTTGAAAAAGGTGTGATACAAATAAATAAGAAAGATTTTGATTGGCAAACGTCTCACGAAAAGTCGGATAAGTCGGAATGTGATTAAACTCTGAATAATAAACATTTGTAAATGTATCCTGTTATTCCTTGAAATTACTCTGAGTTATGTCACTGGATGATTATTTTTACGATTTTTTTACCGTATTGGTAACCCTAGTCATGACGCAGTGCGCGCTCTAAATATAGGTTACGAGATTTAATTTTTATTTAAAGTTCGATTATGCGTAGTTGCGGACAGCCGCATCGGTCGACGCGTCGGACTTATTGTTGTAAATGGCTCTGTCCGCTGTTGATTTATTGGGAGGTTGTACATGCCGTTTTCTTTATATTTGCGCCTTGTATTGTACGGCATATGACAGTTTCTTATGGTTTGACCAAGAGATGAGGCTTAATTGCGACTTATCATTAGCATTTTGATTACTTAATTACTGGTCGATGGATGTAAATTATACTTGTGCACATATTTTTATTTTGTTTTAATTCCTTTAAACTAGTAGCACATATGTCAAGCGTGAATGTAAATTTAATATTAAAGTGAAGATTTAATCTATCTTAAAATGTAAAAAAAATATTAAAATATGTTCTCATTGAATACAATGACCATGTTTAAAAATATAAAAACTTTGAATGAACTTAGTTGAAACGGTACCACCGAAAGCGCATGTAAAAGAAAACTTGAATAAGGCAATCATTAGTTATCCTTATTATTAGTTATGTAATAAAATGGAGATTATGAAAAATTCTGTGCATTAAAAATATTATACTGATACCAAATCTTATTTCCCAATCGTCGGCAAATCTGAAAACTGCAGTACTATTTTTAATCGTACGAAAATTATGGATCACTCTTTCTTCTTTGATGATTGCCTTATATCCTTCCAAAATATATTAGTAAAAAAATAATAGCTTCTAAGTTATTTATATATATATATATATATATATATATATATATATATATATATATAATTTCTTCTAGATGACCCTTTTTAAAAATGACTATCATGGCTAGTTTTCAAGATTGTAGATTTGTGAAGAGCAGATGCCAATTTATACATCTTAAATGAATAATATTACATTAGTACATTATTGACATGCATTCCATTATGGTTAACAACTGTAGATTAACTTGTTCTATTTATTTTTTTACTTTAAATGTCCTGAAAACCTCATTACTTAAATTGACACTAGAAAATCTATCATTGTAAAGGTATAATGTCTTTGTTTACTAATAAACAATTTTATTGACGAAACTAAATTGAAACATTTAATGACGAAACTAAATTGAAACGTTTAAGGAATTATAAAACAGAATTGCGGTAAACTAATAATAAATATTACTTCATCTATTAATAATTTACGATAAATTGTAATATTAGTTAAATTTTGGATGACCGCTAACGCCTATTGTTGACTCGTTACAGGTTGGTGCAGAAGTCATTTTGTGACCTTCCCATATAACAACATGTAAGAGTTTTCGATAAATAGACATTTTAGTCTCATTTGTATAAAACTAATTTTATTACTAGATACATAATATGAGATTAACAGAATATTTTTAATTAGTCTTGACCGATGTAATTATAATATGATATGACCGATGTATCTTTCTTTGATCAGTATCTATCACGAATCCTGTCAAAATCCAAAATTATAACTTTCCTAAAAATTAGAAATAAGGATATTATTCGCTGAATAATATGCGAAGAGCATTAATTAGAACGGTACTTCGATCGGTTTCATTAATAACCACAGTAATAAAGAAATCGGAAGAAGCAAAGAAGTATTTGAGTTTTGCTAAAATTGTATCTTAAATTTTGCAAACAAATACATTTATTTAAAAAATGTGTAATGGTGAAATATAGTAATACTTTCCACTTAATTGTTCCATCGTTTATCCTTCTCTGCACAGCAATCCGTCGGTAACACCCTGACCATCGCACGCCTCTCGCTATTGATCTATTCCAGGTTTTATGGCTACCGCGCGAGTCATTATTTAATGGCTAAATGACATAACGTAATGGCTAAATAAATATTTATTAATATATTTCAAAATGAACAAGGCCAGTATCACGCGGGATTAAGAATCGACGATAATTCAAAACTTAGAATAACTTTTTGTAACAGCAGTGACCGAGCGTGTTAAAGGAATGCTCGTATGCTTCCATCTGCCCCGGTGCGTTTATTTACCAAACTATGCACTTATCTCCCTCTCGTTCTCTCTCTCATTTATTTTTAATACAACGAACGCCCTTTGACATTTAAAAAGATATACTTCACCTATAATATCTCATTCTAATGTTTTATTGGAGTCTATTGCCTTTCCAGCTGCAAGTTGTTTTTGACGGCACTGGGACATGTTGGTTGATTATTTTTCTTTATTAGACTATTAGTTGCAGCCAGTGTAGTACATGTAATATGTATAGACTAACACCGTAATATAATTTTTACATACAGCTTTAAAAATCGTAATGTAACACGTATTAAGGCGATTGTAGATGACGTAATTAATGGTTAGTCCTATATTAACACGTAAGATAGGATTGCGTCACATCAGGAGGTCGTTCTAGTTTTTGCATTAACAACTCAGAAAAGGTCTAAAATTAAAAGTGCATTTCAATGTAATGTGGAAATGGAAAATTCGCAATTTAAAATTGTACGTCTAATATTTATCTACTTTTGTATGCTTGATAAAATATAACCACTATTTATCAAAAACTGCTTTAAATTTCCAACAGTACTATGTCGTAAGAACCTAGGAATAATTTAAATTTTATAAGATCAGTTAAGGTAGTTACTTAGTTGACCAAGTAAACCGATAATTACTTAGTTTATCAATTGCGATCTGATAATACTGGTAGTTACTAAGTTGATCAATTGCGATCCGATAATACTGATAGTTACTTAGTGGATCAATTGCAATCCGATAATACTGGCAGTTATTTAGTTGATCAAGTATACCCCTGGTTTGAATTTAAATGAAAGTTTTTGGGAAGGCTAGTAAGTACTGTGTACTTTAATGAAAAGCAATTGGAAAATGTTCAACGACTAAAAAAATATTCAAAGCGAGTAGGAAAAGTTAGAAAAAAATTATGTTAAAAACCTATATGAAATGTTACCACAGAGATTGACTGAAGTTTTGAAAAGTAAAGAAGAGGCACCCATTACAAAAAATTGAATTTATAAGATTAAGTTTATAAGATTACTTTTTTAACTGTAGAATATAAATCATGATGACTTCTGAATCTAAATAACCAAAAAAATTATTCTAATTTCACTTATGGCCTTTTGCAACCAAAACTTATAAAAAATTGTAGTTTCTTTATTTTGATTTATTGGTTATAGTTCCTTGATTTACAGACTTACAACCTTCGTCCGACAATTTCTTTGCCAGACATGAGTTTGAAATTCTCCATTTAAATTATATATAGAAATAAATTTTGAGAATTCTATTTATTAAGATTGTTAGTGAATATGTTAAGATAGTTGCAACTTTCATCCCTGCTGCGATTCCAGCAAACGTGCTACACCCCGCACCAGCTACACGTACATACATGCATACGTAAATATTTCGCAGGTGTATATCTCGGTGCGCGGCGAGGACGACGTCGCGCCGGTGAAGCCTAAGTGTAACAAGCGTAGCGCGTGCGCGCGCAGCTGCCGCACATGCTGCATGTGCAACCTATTTATTTTCGGACGGCGAAATAAATCGACGCTCGCTACAGGTGGGCGCTCGCAATCACTGTGCGCGCTGAAGGCTCGATCGTGAAATTATCTCTGTACTATAAAAGTTCCAATAATAAAAAGTGAGAGCTTTTAATTAATCGGGATTGTATGTATAAACTATTTCTTATCTTACGACGAATAAAATCATAGTACGGATGCTAGTATGTGCTGTGCACGTTTATAGATCGATTCTGAAATTATCTCTATAAAATCTCTGAAGCAAATTCATCATTTGTGAAGCTTTCATAAGTTAGAATTATTATGTGTATTCATCAAAATTGTACACCTATCAATAATATAGCAATTTTTATCGAAACGTTGCATGCCTTATTGATGGTTTGTCGTAATATTAATTGCGGTCGTTGATCTGAAATACTTTTTAATTAATGTAAATATGTAATTGATATAGAAGGCTTCCGGACACATTTCTTTTAGTTACAGTAAATAAGAATTTTAAGCAACTTTATAAAAAAAAATTGCTTAAAGGGTTTATCATCTTTTTGGAGAAACAGGTGAATTGCTATTACAAACCACCACCATGTACCAAAATAGATTTATCAATTTCAAACGGAAAAATGTAATGAATATAATAAAATCACAAATATAACCTTAAACGATAAAATAATTGTGACGATTTTTTTTAAATCACATTATTAACAGGTTGTATAATTGAATTGAGTACCTAGTTTTTTAGAATACAGTAAATAGTGTAACATACAAGAATTTGACTATATTATTAGAAATTTGACTGAGTATATTTTTGAAAATGTCACGATAAATCAGTGTAAGATTGATGAAAGTGTGACTGTTATTAGTTTGAGTATCGTTTTAATAGCTTTTAATTCAAAAATATTTTGGAGTATACCCACATGGTTAACTGGCATTAATGGAATGGATTAAATTAACTCATAAATGGTAATATTATGAAGATAATATACAAAATGAAAATGTTTCATGATTTCCCTAGTTACATTGACGTAATCAATTACCATTATTCATCGATATATTCTTTGAAATAATGCCTTCATTTTATTTCGATATTCACGAAATCCTTTCAGGTGATTTGATTATGTTTATTCATTAACCATACTTGAAACCTTTCATTATGATCTGGCCATAACCTCAAAAGAAAATGTGTACAAACAGGCATTACACGAAGACACAAAGGAAAATCTTAAAGAATCTTTTGTTTTTTAAAACATACATTCCGATCATGATAATTTTTTTTTCCGGAACACATAATTATTCCAATACACCAAACTCAGGCATGTTTTACTACGGAGTCTCCTTTCCGAGATAAGAGTTTCAAAAGTGTCAAAAAATGTGTCCCCGACATTATATTTTTTAACTATGCATGGGAAAAATCTTAATAAAATGACCATAACGACATTTAGTAAACAATCAGATTAATAAATTGAAAAGATATAGGATATAAAATTATTTTTGCATGTCTGCAAAATATATTATACTAGACAATATATTTAAATAGTAAATACAATAATTGGTATGTGCAATAGTTTTGAAAATTCTAAATATCCTTAATTGTTTAAAATTTTTGTATTTGTTTTAAATATTTGGATTAAATGTTTTAGTTTCAGTTTAGGTTTTAAATGCGTACTGTATTAATTTTTTTTAATAAGTATTTTTATATTCATTTCTTCTAATGTAAATCTGTAAATAAATAGTTCACATGTATTCGAAATTCTTACAGAAATCCGAGCGTCTAAATCTATCCAATTAATAACCATGTTCAAGTATTATTTGGAGAAAGTGATTTGAGTTTTAAAAAAATATGTTTTTGTAATGTATTAGTAAAAACTTATCTCGCACAATTGCCGCAATAAGCAATCAACGCTTGGCTTAATATACAAGATACTATTAAAATGAGAACAAAACAATCGACTTTAATGAACATGTTTTCAACAATAACCGACTTTCTTTTAATTTTTTACGCCATGTTACGAGTTTCTCATTTCTATATATATGTTCCTAAATGAAATTTGGTTTGTCAATTACACATGGGTTTCATGCTGCAGCTTAAAACGTTTTTAATAAAAATTGTTTAATTTTATTTAGGTGAAGTGTAAATTGTACCTCGCGTGATAAATGTTATGTACGTTTATAAATTGTACCATAATTAAATCAAGCAACAGTTGCTTAAATAGGAAAGCTTTTGCTAATTGCCAAGATATACACTAAATATTCTATTTTGCAAAACAAGCACAATTTGTCTCAAGAATTGTGTACGTAACTTTACACGATTTGCAATTTAAAATATACATATCGTCTGAATAACTTTGACATTTACATCGTACAAATAATTAATAAATTATGTATGTAAATTTATAAATAATTATTTTCTTAACATATACTTACACGGATAAACATCTATTTTATATATACGTTTGTATCAGGACAATGAAACATATTTTTAAGTTTCCACTTGTTTTCTTTGCTTTTGATAATTTTTCAAATTGTTATATTTCATGATTAATCTCGTAGTTAGATTAAGTGTATTCTCTTCCACTTTAAAACTTCTCGATAAAATATTTCTAAGAGTTTTATTTTGAACCGAATAATCACAATTTCGTGAAAATCCCTCAACACTTACATAGTATTACAAGTTCTGTCGATCTGTTGTCTTAATCTAATTTCAAAAATAAATAGATATATTTTACTGAGTTTTTACAACCCTAATAAATTTCTATAACTCTTAAAGATAAGTATAATAATAATGATATCAATAATTTTAAAATGAAACCTATTTTATTCGATCTAGTGAAATCGATTATATGGTGTATTATAAAATATTCTTTTAATCTTTACTTTTAAATTACCCGTAATGTAAAATATAGGCACTTAAGTATGCCTTAAGGCTAACGTCCAGCGCCATATGTACAATAATATGCCATAAGTCAGGTGTACACCTGAAGTGATATAATAATTATACGACATTGGGTAAATGAACCGTGATTGGTTTAATATATCGCGGTTAGCTGTTACTATAATGAGTCGCACCTGTTGACCACTGTACGCTAGCGGAGATCTTGCACGTTAAAAGGTATTATTTTAATGTTAAGGATGTTAGTAATACCTAAGTTTGGCTATTTAAATAGTTTAATGAATGTTGAATAATTTTGTGATTCGAAAGATATAGAAACCATATACTTGTCGACTTTAAACGAATAAATAGAATCAAACATTGAAATGTTAACAAAAAGCCCTAACGAATGAATCACCAATAATAATTTGCTGTAATTTAAAACATTTTCGGCTGAATATTGATGTTACCTGCTAAACTGTAAACAACAGGTTAATTTAGTTTTAATAGAGAAATTGTCGACGTTTTATTTATTATTTATTTATTTATCTCGTTTAATGTATCTAATTGATATATATTTCGGATTTATTACTACGAGAGCAATCTCTTCCAGCCAACCAGAACACCAGTCCAGCCCCGCTCGGCGAGTGCCCGGGAATCGAACCAGAGTCCTCGCGGTGCGTCGTTCCGTTAAACGCCGTTTGCTTTGCGATCAACCCAACACACTACAGCGACGACGTTACAAATTAACAAGCATCAATACGTTTCACAAATATGTTTTGCAAGTGTGAATACATTTTGCAAATAATCATTCATTGGTCTTACAATGTATGATCATATTTCTGGTACTGTGTTTCGTGATCAGTTCGTTCGGAATATTAATTATTCATATTATGCTGAGAAAACTTATTATTGTTTAATATATTTCATTAGAGTTTTCCAGAAATTAGTGAATATATAAAAATAGTTTACTGAAAAATTATATTTCATTATAATTTATCAGTTTTTCACATAAATTATTTTAAAATATGACTATATTCATTTATATTACGATTCGTCATTGTATATAATTGAAACCCATAAGTCAATGTAATAACTTTGAAACTTAAGGAACCCATGACAATTTTCGAAAATACCGCATAGCTGCAGAAAGACAAACATCGATTTTATTTGACTTAAAAGTAGTATATTTTGTTTTTTTTTATTTCAATTCATTTCATTTTGTTTATTTCTTTTATTTTTAAATTGATATTGTTTGTTTTCCTATCAATTGTTTTATTTATTTTTTAAAAGTGTTTCCGTTTTATTTATAGAGTTTAAGTCAGTACTCAATTCACGGTTAATTATTTTACTATACAATTGTACGTCGTATTTATGATAATAAAGTATTTAAAAATCATAATTTAGTGCATGTATATTTGATATATTCATCAAAACGAATTGGTATTCGTTTTGATGAATATATCATGCTAAGGTTATTAGTAATATATCATGCTAAGATTATTTAGGCACAACAAAATTATATTATGATATAGTTAGGAATATGAACATATCTTGCTCATACTATATGTTTCTTTTACATATGCATGCCCTGAAGCTGATATAAATAAGAGTTGGAAAAATCCACCGCAAAATATTTAGAAAGTAGTATACATTAAAACATTTTTTTATTCATTTCAACCTGACATATGCTAAAGTAAGTAAAAAATAACGTATGCTACGTTTATCCAACAAAGAAGATAACGTACAAATTTTCAACTCAACTATCAATCTCCAAACGCCGGCCGTGTAACGACCCCAAGAAGCCAAACACACGCGAACAATGGACAAAAAAGATTTTATTCATAAAAAAACCTAACACAAATAACGCGTACGTAATTCAAAATTTTGTTTTTATTATCCCAAAAAACAGCACAGAAGGGCCACGTGCTGCGACAGTTAGCTAACGGAAAAAATCCTCGCTTTTTTATCTCGGCACCTTTACCTTCGCGCCGAGTCGCGGCCCACCGCGGACCCTAGGGTTTCTCGCGAAGAAAAAAAACCGAAGAAGTTTATTATTAGGGCTCTTGCACCTTGCACGTCACATGTCGCACCGCCTGCGCGCCACAGTGCCGTCTGGTGGCGCGTGCCGCCTTTATAGCAGACTATCAGAGTTAAGGTTGTTAGCGGCGCGAAGTAGGCAATCTCATGTTGAAAAATGTTATTATTATTTTTTCAAGTATGTATATTGTATAACTGTTCTTTAAAACTTATAAAAATACTTTTAAATCGTGAAATTCTCATGCATATCGTGTTTTTGTTTGATTGGAATGTATTAAAATACTTTGATAAATATTTTATTACAATTGTTGCCATAAAACAATTTTGTTAAACTAGCTTTTTGGTAAACTAGCTTAGTCAATCAACACACAAGTATCGACTTATCGGTGCACATACAAAATTACATTTCCCAGTAAAATATATTTGACAAATTTCATATTTTAAAAGGTTTACAATACTCCGATTTATTGTAATCTTTTCCTGATTAAATAAGAATAGCTCTGTGGGGTAAAAGGAATTGGTTCGGGAATTAAGAACAATTAATTCTATTTCATACAATTTAATTTTGGTTATAATTCCAGAATACTATTAAAAATAAAATATTTACTAGAGTATAAATTTAAGGCGTCCGAGATAAATGGACCACAGACTATTTCTATTTTCAGAGACAAAATTTAAGCGTACTTTTTTTAATTTTCTATTTAAAAACTCAGTCTTTTATTACACGCTTTATTACGTACATTATTTGATGGAGGTTCTTATTACTTTCTGCATAAAATCACGGTATGACCGTGCGTTGAATATTTATTTACTTGCAGTTTTCAAATGGGTCGAAAACGTGATTCGTAGGGTACAAATGTCCAAGTGGATGCATTTGTATGAATTTTCTTTTAAAATGTGACATTTTATTAATTTTTTTATGAATAATAAAAATAATTTATATTTATTCTAATATTATAATTTCATATTCAAGGTTGTTACCATGCGTGTATCTACTTGTATTTGAATTGGCTTGTACATTTTTCTTCAGTTATGGGACTAAATTGTGGACCATAAAGAAAGCCACCATGACAGTATCGATGCATTCGAGGTGTGAAGCTGTAGAAAAATACTAAACATTTTTTGATATCCTTTTCCGATCAATTCAGCTTTGCGACAATTGAATGTGACGACCAGACTATCTATCTGCATAATACCAAAGTTATTTTATCACAGAGTGAATCAAACAGCTGGTAGTAAATGGTAAGGATGGTAGAAAACGACCAAAGGGTACACTTATGATTGACCGACCATACTTACATGTTTCTTAATACCAAATTTTACTGTACGCCTCATAGCTCAGAACAAGCACATATGGCAAACGTTGCACTAGGTTATATAGAGGCATAATACGAAGTAATGGTAGGGCAAAATCTTTTGAGGGTATCGCCTTTCTTAAACAGGTCATGAAGAGTAGCTGTGCTCTTTGCACGGGACACGTTGACTTTACATTACATTTGTTCCATATGCTGCTAATATGTTAATTGTAATCTAAGAGCTGATATACTTCCAATTTTAATAACGTAGAGTTTAAAACTATGTACAAATTGTGTCTACACAAATTATGTAGCACATGTTTCTGATTCAACCAAAGTTCAAACTTATATTCATATAATTATCTTAGCGTGTTCTTACATATAAGGTTTTTTATGCACTACGGTCACGCGAAGATAATCAATCAGCTTTGATGGGAGGTCGTAGCCATTAATTTGTGACATTTAAAGGCTCGAATCTCAATTTTGTCTTTTTAACAACAATTAAACAAAATATAGGTACTGTTGTAAGTACCCGTATTAGACGCATCGGTAGAAAGGGTAATCTTTAAGATGCCTCTATAGACTATAGCCGTATACAGTTTTATATTTAAGTTAAAAGGCGAATATTTGTAGTTATTAGGCATACAGATAACATTTCTCAATGCAAGGTAAAATTTTATTTAAATGTTATTGCGCCACAGAAAATATTTTTTTCTGTCTGGGATTTATACAAAGGTACAAATTCCTCTTGGTCGTGAAAAATGAGATAATTTGGTTTTTTATTATTATTCAGATATATTTAAAAGGGGCGAGTGTGATTCATATATAAACACCTACTTGATTATAACTCCAGGGTAAAATTGAAAAATAACTATAGGAATTTCAAAACGCAGATAAAAACATGTGCGACTAACACTAAGAAATGGGCATACAAAACAATTTAAATGTAATATTTTTCTATATGAACACCTTATTAAAACAATAGTGGTCCTTAATAATATTCGCACGCTGAGCACATTGATATATACTAATAATTAAATGTATTATTTTAGAATAAAACGAGATAGATACAAAACAAGTGCATAGATAATATTTCCATTCAAAAGTTTAGCTTTAATGCTAAAACTGTTATATAAATTTTTAAAATTTTCTCTCTAAATTAAATAATTAATTTTTTATTCACATATCATAAAAATTATTTTTTAAACTGTGTTAGGATAAAATTTGAAATGGTTATACAAATCAAAAATATCAATTTTTCAGCAATATAATATTTTAATTGAAACATTTCAACCTAGAAAATATCGAACATAAAAAATTTGAAAACCATGCGAGACTTTACTTTCATGGAAAAGTATGTCAATTAAGAAAACTTAATTATGGATTTAACCAGATGAGAAAGATAACTCTATTTCACTCGGATCGGCTTCGAATATTTTGTTAGTAGCTAATATGAAATTTTATTTTAACGGCTTCATTTTTTTACAGTTGCAGTGAATTCGTAATATAATAAGTGTTTATTTCCTTTTATATTTATTTATCCTATTATAAGTGTTTATTTCCTTTTATATCTATTTATCCTATTTTAAGTGTTTATTTCCGTAATATTGGCGTATTTCCGTAATATGCGCGTTATTTTTCGTAATATTCCGTAATATTCGCGTAATATAATAAGTGTTTATTTCCTATTTATCCTGTTTATTTATTGAAAAATACACATAATAACATAAATTTAATTTAGAAGTATACTTTCGTATCATAATAAAATTAATTCGAATGAATTGTTATAAAGTAAGTGACACTATTAAAATTTTGCGCATTTGTACGTATATCTTTTCGTTACAGTTAATGTAAACTAATAAAAACAAATTTAAGTAAATACTTTAACATACATAATAAACATTTAGAACTTCCAGACGTTAACAGGGTTGATTATATGAAAAAAAAAACATAGTTTCAGGATCGAAACTGGAAATATTTGTCTCCTCCTTGCTATCAGCGTAAACGCATTTAAGCACTATTGATCTGCCATGAATCACAATCTAGTTGTTTGGGGTTCAGGTAGCGACCCGCATGCCCTCTGTCGGCGCGGCAGTGACCCCGCCGCTATTGATTTATATTTCTTATCGAGCACGAAATGAGTAAAAAACAATCGCGCCCGCATCGTCGCGTCCCGGGGCGAACGACATCTGTGTTAAGCGTTCGCCCGCGTGGCCGCATCGCGAAGTTGATTTTATCCCTCATCAACCGAATCGTTCAGCGGTTTACGTCTATAATTTACATACTTTTCATACATTTTACATATTTTTTATAAAACTTAGATTTGATGTTTTCTACACTAAGTGGACGAGATTTCCAAACAGGTAAATGTTAACCACATCTACTAACAACATTACATACACAAAATACTTCAACTGGAGTGGGATTTGTATAGAGATACAAATTCCTCTTGGTTGTGAAAAATGGGATACTTAGCTTTTTTTATTATTGTTCAGATATATTTAAAAGGGGCGAGTGTGATTCATATATAAACACCAACTTGATTACAATTCCACGGTAAAATTGAAAAATAACTATAGGAATTTCAAAACGCAGATAAAAACATGTGCGACTAACACTAAGAAATGGGCATACAAAACAATTTAAATGTAATATTTTTCTATATGAACATCTTATTAAAACAATAGTAGACCTTAATAATATTCACAAGCTGAGCACATTGATATATACTAATAATTAAATATATTATTTTAGTACAAAACGAGATAGATACAAAACTTAGACTAGACGTGTTCTATACTAAGTGGACGGAATTTCTAAACACTCAATTGTTAACCACGTCTACTAACAACAGTACATACACAAAACCACAAAAAACTTCAACTGGTACATATCACGACGCCTGGGTTTGTTTGAAACTGAAAATTCGAACCTGAAAGTATTCGAACGTTATAAAATTTTATGACAATGTTATTTATTTTTATAACATTTGGTAGTCGAAATTTCCCTAAAGAATAAATACTTTGCTTATTTAATATTTTTTTCTGTTTAAGGTTAAGTATTCGTAAAAAATAAACATCGGCTTTGGTGAATTGTTATTATATAAAAAATCCTTTCTTACTATATCCGATTCTTTCGACTCATAAGAACTGACAAGTAAGACAGATCCTACCTTTATTACAGCTCAACATTATCAAACTTGTACAGATATAAATATAAATTAAAAACGCATTAACTACTACTATGTACGCGATAATGTCAATAAAATTACTTTTAAATATTTATCATAAAATATATAGTAACTATATTATAAGCAAGAAATCTTAACATTGAACATAAATTGTAAAGCGTCTAAATTTTTCAAATAAACTCTCTCTATAGTTTTATCGATTTTTAATTGTCGGAATAATTTCAATACATTTACAGGCTTATTAATATTTCCTTTAAATAGTATTAAAATAACAAAAATTAGTTTTTGAATTTATATCTAAATAATAATAAGATAGGTGCAACATGAATTCAATAATACTCCTTTCGTCAAAGCTTACAAGTGCGGTTTGTTTTATTTATTTAACTTTTTAAAAACGACGACCTCGCCAGCATTCGCTCCGCAGCTTTAAGTGTCAATCGAGCTGCTGGACGTGCAAGCCACATGTTGCGCAGACGGCACGCGCCGGCGCGCTCGTGCCCCATGCCGGAAATATGTGTTCAGGCTAGCGAGATTTGCTTGTTTATTCATTCATTATTTAATCAAAAAATACAATAAGAAAGAGTTGTATTCCACGTATAGTTCTTCCGAAGAAGTGTTTGTGAAAAGGGAGGTATTAGCGACCACAGTTTTTTTCAGCAGTCACTCTCTCTAATTGAAAAAAATAATGCAATTCGTTATCCTTATTCGGTCATTTGCAACTTATTAATTGATGCGTGTATCCGGTTGGCTATTATTTACTTCGGCAACAAGCCTTGTTCACAAGTTTTGCTATAAACAAAGCCTATTATCGTTATTGTAACGAAAATGTGAGTTATTGTTCGTCCCCACCTCCGAGACTACACGCCGTGTCCCGCGCTATTCAAATCTATTAACGACTTTTTAAACATCCACGAGGGGAGTTTATTAATTGGATGTTAAATTTTTTCAGTAGGCGGGGGTTTTGAAAGTGCGTTTTATCTATTTATAGAGGTCTCTATTTGTTACTAAGTGATCAAATTTTCTTTTTATTTCCTATATCTGTAATTTTTACACATTCAGCGCTTCGCTCATAAATAAGCTATAGCAAATATTTAAGTTACATTTTTCGCAGTGAAAGACGAATGCTTGATTATAACATGTTGCTTGTTTATAAAGTATAGGTATATATATATATACATATATATATATATATATATATATATATATATATATATATATATATAGATAATAATAAGATAGGTGCAACATATATATATATATATATATATATATATATATATATATATATATATATATATTTATATATATATATATATATATATATATATATATATATATATATATATATATAAGTATATAATATTCAATAAATATAGATAAAAAGGTCTAATTTAATTATCTAAACTTTTTTAGCAAAGCGCTGCTAGAACTTGGCTGTCCTTATTTCATTTCTTTTTACAGCTAACTTTTTCTGGAGATATAGCATCTTTTACACGGTAGGGTTTACGATATTTATGATGAGACTATTTAATAGCATCTGTACATTTAGGGCATAAATTTGATTGTTGTAACATAATTAAATAATTAATTGTAATGATGTATGAATGCAAGAGGAAGGATACTGTACGCGGCACTATCAAGTGACTGTGGGACTACGGTTGAGTGGTGCTGCCTGCCATTTTTGCGCGACGACTCACATTACCCCCAATTTCCGTGAACATCCTCACTGTTTTACTTCTAGTATTGGGCCCAATACCAACTGGAATTTTTCAAAGAGAGACTATGTCTCACTTTATCGCCTCCTGTCTGAGATCGATTTGAACGATTTGTACACAATCGACGATGCGAATATTGCTCACATGTTTCCTCCAAGAATCAAAAACTTGTTAGAGTATAGTACCTGATCTGGTTTAATCAGCAATTAATTGCCGACATCAAAGGTAAACATTATTTTCATCGACGCTGGAGACAACGAAGATCTGCTAGTGAATATGAATCGTTTTGATCTACTGTCAAATGCGATATAAAGAATCTTAGAGCTGATTATATTTATCTTGTAGAATTGAATAGAAAAACAACTGTGATGCTCGCGACGTTGCTTCGTGCGATGGCGCAATCCTTCGCGTCTTAGCGGCCATCAAAGTTTTCCCTAGGCATTCCCGGTCGGTGTACAGTCCGAACGTTGCGGGAGCGGCTACTCCGACAGAGACGATATTGATGTCCATGTATCTCTGATAGTAATCTTCAACATACTTTCTTCAAAAGATAAATCGGAACCGACGTTATACTCGGGTACATATTTAAAGATTGCGTCGACGTTTTTGTGAGTCCTTTGACGTATACATTTGAAGTTTCGCTAACAAATGGTACTTATTCCTCGATTTGGGCAGTTACCCGGGTAATCCCTACACCTGAATGGCACGGCCTCAGACCTAACTAATTTCAGACCAATCGCTATCGTCTCTGCGCCGGCTAAATTATCTGACTTTGTTTTACACCGCAACAAGCTACAGAGGTCAAATATGTGATGAGCAGCATGTGTTTCATGGTGGACGTTCGGTGGTCACGGTCTCCTTGACTATGTCTCTTATCATGTTGACATCGGACATCAAGTAAATGTTACATATTTTGACTACCAGGAAGCTTTTGATCGTGTAGAAAACGCTATCTTATTTAATCGCATTGGTGAAGCAGGATTCTCCGTTCCAGTTTTACGATTTTTCTCTTCGTAACTTGTTAATAGAAAGCAATACTTACGAGTGGTTAACATAGATCCGAGACTTACTTTACACAATCGGGAGACAGCTAGATTTTGAATCGCGGGCCTTTAATTTTCACTATCCTTTTAAATGGTATTGGTTGCGTGGTGAAGACTACTAGTTGACGAGTTGTTTGTTATTCGCGAACGATATGAAGCTTGTTATAGTTGTCAAAAATGTAGCGTGACAGCATGACATCAACTTACGGCTTAACGAAAACAAATGTTCAATAGTAAGTTACAGCGGAACACATGTTTTAACTAAACACAAATATACGGTCAGCTGGATTCCGCTGCATCGTCTGGATGAGGTTGTTGATTTAGGAGTCAGGTTTATTTCGCAATTGACATTTTATGAGCATTAGTTCAAAGGATTTTCAATTCGCGCTATCAATTCGCCTGCTGTACACTTCACTAGTTCAAAGCCGATTAAAATCTAACTCTATTATTTGAATACACACATACACATATACACGTACATAATATAGGTATGGAGATGGAAAATGATGGGTTGGGTTTTTGGATTTTACTTTGAATTGTGGCATGAAAGGATAAATAGAGTACGGAATTATCGGCCCCTTTTGCGGCTTCGCCCTGAATCCAACTCAAAAATTGAAATATTATTTTACCATTGGCTTATTTAATAATTTTTCCATTAAAGTTAAGTATCCGAATCTACAAAAAAGGAAATATCACCTTTGGTGAGTTTTTATTATAAACGAATTTTTTGTTACTGTATTCTGTTCTATCTATTCATACTGAGAACTAAGGTAGTCTCTACCATTATTACAGCGGAACATTGTCGCAATCGACAAGTGGGGATGTGTAGGATGTAGCAAAAATTATTTCAAAAAGTTGGATTCGTGTTACTTAGTTCAAAGGATTTTCAATCCGTGTCATCAATTCGCCTACTGTATATTTCATTGGTGCAAAACCGTTTAGATCTGACTCCATTATTTGAAGCCCACATGAAGCCAAGCACAGATTGTTGAATGAACGAATGCAAAAGACGTTCCTCCGATATCTGTATATGAGACAGTATTGCTATTTCC
Organism: Druceiella hillmani; assembly: GCA_039881145.1. Taxonomy (NCBI): domain Eukaryota; kingdom Metazoa; phylum Arthropoda; class Insecta; order Lepidoptera; family Hepialidae; genus Druceiella; species Druceiella hillmani. Next base: position 3,737,164 of record JAYKKI010000074.1, read on the forward strand.
CCTTTTCGATTTTCTATCGATTTCCTTCTACGTATGCTTCGTTTCTATTCTTTGTAACTCCGAAATGGCGTTGCACTTATAAAATTTATCTTCTAGTTATTAAAAAGAAAAGTCCTGTTCCCTGTAATAACAAGTAAATTTTCATTTCTAGTACCAGCAATTTCCTGTAGACATCACCGTTTTGCTTTACCACCTTCTAGAACCGAATTATATCAGAACTATCCAGTTCCCCCCGGTATGCAACTGTTCAACCACCTTATAACTGTTGCACCACAGTGTGATTTGTTTATGACGAGTGAAAGTAAATTTGTCGAAATGTGTCATCGTTATCTTTTGTAGTTCTTATGTAGGTACTTTTGTATTCAAATGTAATCTAAAATTTTAAAGTTTGGCAAGCTATTATTTTTTATCGTTACGAAATAGGGTAACGTAATGTATCGATAAATGTATGTGTAAATAAATAAATATTTAAAATTGTTGAATTGGTGGAATCGCGTGGGTTATATTATTGAAATATTATTTTATGAGAAATTCAGACAGATGTACAACTCTTGACGTCACCGAGTAGAATTAGTAAAAGAGAAAGTGTGGTGACGGAGTTACGATTTATATGCCCTCGTCCATAGATTACAAGAGTTTTACAGGAATGGGTGATATTACCATAGACAAAGTATTTTAATAACAATTTAAATGAACCTTGAAAATATTTTTTTCAATATCAATCAGATTATCGATTTTCGTCCCTTTTTTTCAATCCAATGCTTAAATAGTGACGATCATTTAGAGTATAGAATTGCAAAATGTTGTTAAAATGATTTTAGTGGCTTTTGTATGACATTCGCACAGATACGGCAATTATTTTATTATGGTATGTCCATAGATTTTATTATATGTCTCGGAGACCAATCAAATAGTCTATTGGCACAATATCTCTACAACTATTTTAGTTAAAATTCTTAAGAAAATTGTTTTGGAAAATTTACAACACGCTTTATAAATTGGTGACTCTTTTGCACGATATGTGAAATTAAAAACAATAACTTCTTAAACTTAGTTTCCTCCCTCTAAAATTTGTATATAAACATTTTTGAGTGTTATTTATTAAGATATTCGGGGGGTAATATGCTTTGTGATGACATCTGCTAAATTTCAAATTTGCATGTCAAATATTTTGTGTAAAAAATGGCTGACAAACACGAACGCGGACGAACATGTTAGGTTAGGTTTCATTTTTCTTCTTTTACGCACGGAACATAAAAAAATAAAGCGATAAGACTAAGCCATTTAACGTCATGTCAATCGACACTATAATATCACCTACAGTACCGGATTATATAATCCAAGCGATGCGCCGAGATACCTCCGGCCACCCCTCTGAATCGAACCGTGAACCCCGGGGGCGGTGTCCGCGCCCAACACGTGCCAAGGAGCAATGTGTGGAAACCGTTGCGCTCTCCACGATTCGCTGAGCATCTTCCTCCCGCGGCACGCGTCCGCCATATGCCGCGTGGGATACTGGTTGAGGGTCTATTTGAAACATTTTATGAAATAATCGGCTTCGTGTGTTTACTTTTTGTATATGCTTTTACCCAATTTACGCAGTGACTACGAAGCACAGTTTACACATATAGTTCAGTATAGAATTTTGACCATCGTTTCCACCAACTCAATATTAAAGCAATAATTTTAAATATTTATTTATTTGTCCCGAATTTTAAGTAAAACAGTTTTAGAGATATTATGTCAATTCACTATTTGAATGGTCTACCTAGACATGCAATAAAATCAATAGACATAGTTTAATAATATAATGGTATTTTCTGTGCATACGTCATGCAGAAGCCATGAAATGGTTTTAATAAAATTTTGTAATTTATTACTTTATATGATTACTATATATTAAACAGTGACGTTGTTTACACATTCCATTAAATAAAGAGGGAGGGAAATCTATAATACGATAAAAATAAAAAAAAAGATTCAAAGATAGTACGGATTATATAATTTTTTGTTAAAATATTTAGTCTATGGTAATTATCGCTTCCTTTAAAATACTCGTAATCTGTGGTGGAGTTGGTGGCACTTCCTCTTTTACTTATTCTACTCGGTGACGTTAAGAGTTGCACTGGCTATTTTTTGAGTTGTACTGGCTATGTTCCTCATCAACGAATATCTTAGTAACCGTCCGTGCTGTTCCACCAACTCAATACAAATTTAGCAATTTTAAATATTTATTTGTTTACATACATTTATCAATACATTAATTGTAACCTATTCGCAACGATAAAAATAATGGATTGACTAAGTTTAAACTATCTCACTAATTAAAAGGTAATTAAAAACTAAAATATTGATGTTAATCAACCTATAATTGGACTTCGAAAATTAATGTAAAGAATTGGAAATATTTTCTGAGAACAATCAATTGAAACTTATATCATCGAAAAAAAAAATAAATATAGGCGCATATGTATACTATTGACATGGATCTACTTTATGTTACTGATTGAAATAAAACTAGTGGAAGCGTAATTTTTTCCAGCTGCCGGAATATTACACAATAGGGTAATATTTTTTTTCACTGGCTATATTCATAGGAATATGTATGTATGTGCATTCCTTTATTTAATCCTAGAGCTTCAACGACTTGGCAGATCTTGATAAATAATGTGGTAACATCAAAATTAATTTCCATAAATTTTAAAGATATACATATCTTAAAATGTAATATAAAAGATTAAGTTGTATTTGAGTTTTTTTTTCTAACTTCTTAACTTCCTAATGCTATTAATTTTATATTTCGTTGTTAATCAATAAATAGATGTCTTTTCACTGGATTGACATGTTATGAAATTATAACAAAGAAATATTAAGAGTTAAAAAACTTGTAAAGATAACCAATTTTTTTCACGCAGTCTCAAATCAAGCGGTAATTTTATTTATTTATTTTAAAGTGTAAAGAGCAATTTTCAAGATTGAGAATTCTGTGATTTGATGTATGATGTATGTTATTGGGGCCTTTATAATTTCAATACGTCCGTCCTTTTATCTGTCACAGCCTATAGAGACGCTTCATATGTTCACTTCATACATCTCAGAGAATTCTTAATAAAATATAAAAAAAAGGAAATGTTAATATATCATTTATACAGTGAACATTTTTTCCGGCGTATCAACTTTTAAAGTGAAATTCTATTTATTGGATTTAATTTTTTAACATTTTTGCAAAATATTTAACACCAAAGCCACATGTAAGTCATTCTTTCTCTAAATGTTACGCCATTGGTTCGAAAAATCTAGAAACATTCTAGCAGCTGATTAGAACTAAACCTTTATTTAACTTGCATAAAGAATTTCAAAAGATATAGACAACTTACTTCATGCGTGTTCTGACACACACTCAATTTTGAATGTAATTAATCAACAAATCTTCATTTTATTACATACGACTTAATTTTTTGTTCGTATCTACCATGCGTAAAATTATTTAAGTTCAATAATATTTATGGTTTTCTTTAGAAATTATAAAGTTTAATATTACAGAAAACACTAATTTAGATTATAAATTAATTTTAAATTAGTTTATGCTTATCTCATTTATGCCTTTCCTTTATATGTATACGTTACAGTTAATAATTTTTAGTTTCGCTTCAGAAACAAATTCTGATAAAAAAAAATGGAAAATAAACCACCAACATTCACCATGGGCTCACTTAAACGCAATACACAGCGAAAGTAATTACGGTGCGATAGCACCGAATAATCCGCAAACAAAAGGGCATAGAATGGCCGAAGTTCGCGCCCGGCACGAGCCGGCCTCCAGCATGGCGACTCCGGAAGTGCATCGGTGCATCCATCAGTCGTAATTATAATGCGGGCGATGAAGCCCGCGAGACGCATATGGCGCGGGCCAATCATAACGGGCGAGGAAGCAAGGGGAGTTTGTAAACCCTTTTGACTTAGCAAAGTGTTTGGTCAAAAAACTTGACATACACCCGTTGTTTACATATTAAAAGTTGTAGCATCAAAATAATCATAGCACTGCAATCTGTATATGCATTATTAACCGTTAAAGTAAATAGTTAAACCTTTATATTTTAGGTCTGAGTTACAATTTAACATTTGGAAGTTGAGTAAATATTATAGACTTTTTAATTACAACCGTCATATTTTAAATATACAAAAAGTTTGTTTCCTCTACTTTTGCTATCAAGCTTAAAATAAATAGTCGATGGTAATTTTTTAATTCCATGGTTTAAAATAATTACGTGGCAGACATACGTCAACGCAAATTTTTTAAAGCCTTTTTTACAATTTCATACCTGTTGTTAATTCTTGCATGTAGTAAAATAATACAATAAAAAATAATAAAAACTTTGTTACAAAAAAAATTAATTGAATTCAAGTAATCATCGAATAAGAAGTGTACTGAAAAGTATAAAATAATGAAAATATGAGTACTTAGTTAGAATTCTTGCGGTACAATATGGTTTCCGAACATAAATAAATTAGCAAAATGCTGCTACTGCTAGAGATTTTTGGAATCGAAGCCAAGTCGACGCTTTTCTTTCTCTCTCACGTACATGCACAACCACGCACATAAATGAGTGCTATATTTGATATGGCACCGACTTACTTTGTTAGTTTCTTGCTTATGTCAAATGAGTCCGCATTTAATATGAGTTTACTCCTCGCCACTGAAGAGTTTCTGTTATCACCTTCCGTCTTCATGATTATATCGTGATTTTGCTAAAGAGTAAATTTATGTCGCCCTTAATCGTATTTTGTTAGTGTATCATTAGGCTTTTATCATTCAAAATCGATCAAGTTACCTGTGCTTTTCGTTATTGACTAATTCTATGGTGAATCTTCAACTTTCATATTCAAATTCTAACAATCGGAATTGTATATTTTGGCTCCTATCTTCAGCTTATCTTAATTGACCAATTCGTCGTCACTTGTCGTTCGTTGTCATTGATTACAAGGCATGCGGCCTTTGGCATAATAAATAAATAAATAAATAAATTTAGAATTGTTTATTTTGGGAGGATATACGGACGGTGTAGTTCTTGATACAACTCTGTAATTAATTGGCCACAACTATTACCATTAATTAATATATGTTGAAACAGCATATTTTAAAATACTTAACTATACGTTAACTTTGTCATGACATAAAATTAAATCTTTAGCCCAAATTGATATTTGCGCCTCGACCCCACTCTCCTCACTGCACCGGTTTCAGCCGCTGCGATGATCGGTGTTGGTTTTAATTTTAACATGATTAATAATCGTCCGCCTCGTCAGCCAATTTATTTTCGAGGGACGCACGCGTTATCTCCCCAAATTGAATGGTTATTTCGTAGCTTATTAAACTCGATAACGACATGATTCGTGTTTACATTATACATGCTGATCTACCGTACAAACACTAACAGTGAACATAAAACTTGACATTCTGATAGCTTGATCGCGTGAATGTTTTTTCGGTTATGGAGGAAGAAGCTTTAGGAATATTACTTGAATCTTATACACGTGTGATGTGTTGTAACGTGATAATTGGCTACTTTTTCAGATACGACTATTAATCCGGATGGTAACTATTGCTATAGTTAAACAGGTATACTACTTGGTTTTCTGGAAATAAAATATATCAAATATAATACTTTGGTTCAGAAGGAATTATAATCCACATGTACCTAATATTTGTACAATGTACGATATATGCGTGAAATACGTCAATCTCGCGTTAAGGCTGTTAATTAATACGATCAGACATTGTTTTCCTTGTAACTAAATTTATCAGATAAAACAGTAGGTAACAAGAAAATACCAGTTAAGCATGAGTAGAACCAGCACTACGACGATTCCCTAGATACTTAAATACGTATAAAAAGATAAACATTTAAGGGCATAATAGACAGACAGACAGATGGACACTAAAAATATGCAACGTACATTACGATGCACGTTTTTAGTGCAATTTGGCCCCTTCTCCATATGAAACTTTTTGGGTGGGATTTAGTTTCCAACTTACTTAGACAAAAGAGTCAAAATCGCAGATCTATGTAGAAAGTTAATTAAAATGTATTATAGAAAGTTTAGCGTCGTGCCAATTTTTCTTTACCTAACCAAATAGTTTAAAGTACTATATTTATAAAAATAACTTTAAAATTAATTGCAAAATTTACGAAGAACTATTGGATGAAGGCGTACCGTACCAGTACAGTAAATAAATCGGTGATAAAAAAAAACTTCAAAAAATGGCCAAAGGGATACATTATATTTTATTACATTATATAGATGCGTAATATAATGTGTAACAACAGTCGACTTATCAATTTATAAGTGCAATTTTACGAGCTTTACAGATGTTTTGGCCGATTGGACCAGACACGGAAACACGGTGTGAGGTTTGTCCTTGTGGCGGTCATGGCGACAATAAACATTGCTACCGATTCAAGTTCTATACATTGTAAATATCAAGTACTGATCCGGTATGGACGCAGCTTGACAACTGCCAAGGAATGCCTACCAGTGTCATTAGCGCCATTCCTCCAGGCATTCCCTATATGTATTATTTAACTACAGTTAACAGGAGCGTTCAATAATTCACCTACCTCAACATGAAAGGAAACCACTACTTTTTTGAGGTAACATCAATTAGCTCAGAATTACGATGCAGTATTGTACTTTGTTATAATTAAATCCTCAATTTAGAGTACCTCTATGGTAAAATAGGTAGAGGTAGCCTCTATGGTAAAATTTCGGTTGCAAGAGGAAAGAACCCAGAAAAGTGATTTGCTACACAATGTTAATGCAAAGTAACATTATTGGGCCAAGAAATAATTTTTATGGAGAATCTGTAAAAAAGATCTTTTAAGGAAATCAAACAGCAGTCTGTTAATTGCGTCAGTAGGTTTAAGATTTATATTGGTCTGTAAACAATTGAATGTAATTTGAACGACTGAATAAACGGGCATCTTGACAGTAAAATTTTTTGAGAAAGTATAAAAAAGATAACGCAAAACTTTAGTAGCGTTTTTGCGACAATGTTAAGTGTACGATTTGTTTAAATGACTTTTTAAGCAAAGTGACAATTGAATACCGTTATGACATTTTTCGTACATACTTGTGAAACATGAGTATTTATTTATTATCTCGTGTGTGTTCATAATATACACACGATACTAATAGAAGAATAAAATTTGGACATTGTGTTTGTTAATGTTATTTTATTACAAAAATTAAAAAGTAACTACTGACCACCCAGTAGTAAGTTGGGGATTTTTTATATTACATAAAGTCATTAAATTAACATTTATGACTTTAAAGTTGAACTAAATAAGAAATGCTTTACAAAGAAATGTTTTTATTCGGACTGGTTTTATTTTACGATACGTTGTGAAAGGATTCAGTCAAGGTTACGAAAATATTTGACAGGCGTAATGGAGTGGTGGACGGGATAGCTCGCCACATTGCTATACAGAATTAGTGTATAAATTTGTCAATTGACGTATAATGGTTCACATTATGCATTGAAATAATGCAATGAAATGTTTTCATTCCAAATATATTCCAAATATGTAATCATTTTCAAATTAACATAAAATTAACGTGACGAAAAAATTGTAAGAAGAAAATTTAAAGATTGACAGGAAAATCTGTTGAAAATTTTAATAAAACGTTCTTGCTTAATTTTTGAATGATCCTCGTATAGATTGAACACATTAGCCAAAGTAATTAACAAGCCTGAACAATGCGCTTAAAAACCGTACCGTGTTATGGCCCGTACATCTCTATATGGACACAGGTTTGTTGGAAGGTTTTTTCTTAATTCTTCAATGTATTAAGGTAATATTATTATTAAATATTTGTGTTTAACGATTTGTAAAGTTCTTTTTGTTTTTGCAACATACAAAATACCGTCTCTGAATAATCTTTATGGTTTAACTTTTTTTTCAATTACTCTGAATTACTTTTTATTCCTTTTCAGTTTTCTAAATATACATAACGTTTCAGTTAATTATATCGAGGCATAGAGTAGAGGAAACCATATAACTATGTGCTGAGAATTTCGTACCTAAACTTAACATTTACGGAAAGTTTTCAGTTTATTATAAAAATGTTAATTCTATTTATTTTCTACGTTGCGTTTTGATTTTTTCTTAAATAACATTATTGGTCAACATTACAGAGTCTAGAAATAAAAAAATCTGCTGACTGTGTTTTGAGACATGCCTAAAGAAGAGTTCTCTAATTGTTTGTATCTTCTGGAATTGTCTGTGCAATTAGCCGAAACAATTGTAATTTGCCGAATTATTAAGTAAAAAAATAGGGGATATGTTAGTATATTGTATGTCACTTTGTAGCTTAATGTTTCTCAAAGGAGGCTTGAAAACGAAATAATAATGGAATGTTCATTTCATTTTAAAATACCTCTTTAATGAAATTCCACGCAAGGGACCACTCAAAAAAAACAAATTTCTCCCCCGCTTTAGGCACATAGATGAAAGGTTCGTTCAATTTTTAAAAACGTTGCCTATTATGGCAGAAGTCTAGAAACCGTGATGTTATGATCAACGAATGGCCCTTCTGATAAACCCTGAAAACTAAATATGATAAAATGTTCACAACAGTTTTCATAGGATATAGCGTATGACGAAAAATAATTAGACTCTTATTGTTCGTCAAATACTACATTGCATAAAAACTGTAGTGAACTTTCATCACATTGCTGAATAAATGAAAAATCGTGTATTAATATGTAACTAAAATGTTTTTATTCGATGCTTTCCGTATTTTCCTTAAGTATCTTAGTGAAACACACACACGTAGAACTAAGAAAATTAGGATTATGCGGTATACGAACTCATATATACTCAATGATAGGGCGCTATAGGCATGGCTTTGAATATTTTTTTCCTGTCGTTTGTGGCACTTAGCTTAAGAAACTACGTCAGTTATAACGTGTAAAAGTGTTAAAAAATGTAGTGTTAAGTTAAAAAAAATGTATTAGTCCAACGTGGCATATTTTTGTTAAAACGGAAAGAATTTTACGTTTTTCATGATTGTTTTCAATGTACCGTTTCGTTTCATATTCATATAATCGCAGAATATCAATACCACTGAAACTATCACGTTGTTTGTATATTGAATGAATTTGGCTGTGGGTATGTTGCAGCAAATAAATAATATATTCCTCTGAAAATATTAGTCTTTCAGATATCAAGAGCAGACTATAAAACAAAACATGACACGAACAATATTATTTTCAAAATCTTGTGATTATAATCTAACTGCTTTAAACAGGTATCGAATCAGATTATAGGCTAGCTTTGTGTAGGTTAGTATAGGTTAGACGACGCTAGATTAGTTTAGACGATGTTATGTTAAGTTCAGGCATGCTGTATTATGCCATCTTACGATAGAAATTAGGTCAGGTTAGGTAATGATAGGTTACGTTACGGTAATTTAGTTGGATTAGGTTATAAGTTAACCTAATCGAAAATTATATTAGGTTAAATTACATAGGGCCAGGTAAGGTTAGGTTATGGTAGGTTAAGTTAGGTAAGATTGAATTAGTAGTATAAGTTATTTTGGGATAGATTACGTTACTTTACGTTACGTTACATTATGTTACGCTACGTTATATTATGCCAGGACATATCAGGTTCATTTTAGGTTATGTAATGTTACCTTTCGTTACGTTACGTAACATTACCTTAAGTTACATTACATTATGTTGTGTTTCTTTACGTTATGTTATGTTACCCTACGTTCAGTTACGTTACAGAACGTTAATTTATGTTACCCTACATTATGTCACATTTTCGTACCTTACATTACGTTACATTATATTACGATATCTTACGTTATGCTATATTACGCTACTTTACATTGGGTTACATTACTTATCTTATTTTACGCTACGTGACTTTGCTTTAGGCAATATTATTTTACGTCACTCTGTTACTATACGTAATTCTACTATATATATTATATTTATTTGGCATACATTACATTAAACCTTGCGTTACGCTGCGTTACTTTACGTTGCCATATGTTACATTAAATTAGGTTACGTTAAATTACCTTACGTTAGGTCACTTTACATGCATTACGTAAAGTTACCTCAGGTTACGTTACATTACTTTAACTTTCATGAAATGTCTTCACGTTAGCTTACGATACATCACAGTACGCTACGTTACACAACGTTGAGTTGTATTACCTTACGCTACGCCTCGTCGTGTTAGGTCCTGTTACGTATCGTTGCGTTTCTATATATTTCCTTACGTTAAGTTATGGTACCTTACGCTACGTCACGTTATGTTCCTGACATTACGTTACGTTATAGTACGTTAATTTGCGTACTTATGTTCCTGAAGTTACGTTAACGAACGTCTTACGTTACGCTACGTTTTCTTAAGGTATTTAAATCACCTACATCATGATACCTTACGTTACATTACATTACGCTACGTTACTTTATACTACGTTACGTTATGTTAGATCAGATTACTTTACGTTAGGTTTCGATATTTAAGGCTACTTAACCTTACGCGACGTTACGCGTTACCGTAACATAACGCGTATGTACGTTTCATTATGGTATGAACATTAGGTTGAATTCAGTTAGGTTAATCAGAAGACGTGGCAAACACGAAGGAAATAGATATAAAGCGTTTATCAGATTGGTAAAAATCAATTCAAATAATAACTAAAAATATAAAAATTTAGGTTCATACTAAATAAAATGAAAAATTTGTGAATCGTCTAAAATAATATATTTTTTTGTTTATCTCAATATATTCCATCGAATACGTACACAATGTTAAGGAACAAGTACACTTAGTTCTATTTAATTATGGAATCAAAAAAATATAAATTGTATTAAGTTTGAAAAATTCTATAATATAATGTAAATGTAATTTGAATCTCTAATATCATATTTTAATATAAAAACCTAATTTAATCGAACCAACCTTGATCAACTCAACTCAAATAAATCTAAAGAGACTAAATTAATCCAGCCTAACTTACATACAAAATACAGTCACACACACACACACACACACACATTGACTTAATTGTTAAAACATATACGTGTATATAATTTTTTTTTTTAATTACTTATAATTCCGACCAGAGTGACAAAATAGAGATATTTTTAATTTTCGCATTATGGAATCATTGTCATAAATTTTTGTATAATGGAAAAATATATATTATGCAATTTTAGTTAAGATTGTTTAAATTATTTATTATAAATATATTTTGATTGATGCTTAATAATTTGTATTTTTTACCTATGTGATGTCACTTAGTGACGAAAAAGTAAAAAAAACATTTTGTAGCAAGTAACCCATCGAGGTATAATTGTTAAAGTATAACATTTAAAAAAAAAATGTTTAATAAGCGAATCAAGAGCCGCAATTATTTTTATTGCATATAGTATTTTATACGTGTTTTTGAATTTAATACTTAATCAATCCAAAAACCCGTATAAAAATACTATATACAATAAAAATATTGAAAATATTGTCACCAAAGTGCACTTTTAATTTCATGGCTTTTAATTAACGGAGTAAACTTCGTATCATTAGATCTATTCCATTTAGTTTATATGTTGTTTTTATAGGTTGCGATTTCTGACTTCTTGATTTTTTATGATATTTCACTTTAGCAAAGAAGTTTAGATCGGCCAAACCCTTATTGCCTGTTAAGGACCAATAGATGTTAAAATTCTATCACCATAATATTATATTAAATAATATATTCATCTGCCCTAATATATACACTAAGGGCGCGCCGTAAAACAAAAACTTACTTGAACTAATTTTTTAATTCTTATGATGATGGTATATCTCTTTCAAATATGCATTGAAATTATTACACTCAGAGTAACCTAAGTAAAGTAATTAACTATTTTAAAAATCTAATATATATATTCTTATATATAATCTTATATAGCCAGTGTATCGAACCTGGATTATTCTTAAGTGTCCCTTTCTGCCTCAATAAAGTAGAATAAGAATAAGCATGATTAATAATAAGCATGTTTACTATGCTGGACAAAGTAAAGATTGGCGTGTACGATCGTGCGGCATATGGCGCGGTACGAGCATATGGCGATGCCACGTGCCACGGAGCACCTCCTTTGTGTCGCCGCTTCACTTTGCTAGCTGCCGCAGTCTTGCGTCTTCGTAAGGGAGGGTGGATTGAACTCTTCTTTCCATATTATTTATTCGTCAATCAGCATCAATTTGATATACATTTGAGCGTTATTCATAACGTTTAAGAATTAAGCACGAAAATTTAAAAAAATATACAACTTAAAAGTTTTCTGAATTTACTTACGAATATTTCGGACTTTTATTATCTTCACTTTGTTTATCCATTTTTATTGTAGTTTAATGAATCTGTTTTTATAGAATGGCAGAAACAAAATTTAAAAATATGTCCAAAGGAATTAAAAAAACAAGACTACGGTAATATCTGGATTATTTTGACTTTTCTTATTGTCTCGTTGATTTAATATTTTTTGGTATCTTTTCAACTTTACGATTTTTCAAAAGAGTATAATTTTCCAATATTCATGAAATTTATTAACAGAAGCACAAGCGAACGATGCGAAAATTTGTTTCTCTATTTTCATGTATAATTGTTTGTAAACTTCTCGACTACAATATTGATTAACATCAAACTCAATCTGTAATGTTGACTTTAAGTTATTGTAATATGTCGTCGGTTTCTTATAAAGAATGTACATTCAACTTGTCAAAGATACAACCGGAACTAATGAGTTAATATTGTTAGTTAGTCATCACTGACATTATAACTATTTGTCGTACTTTTATGGTAAGTTTTATCGTTCTGTTTCTTATCTACAATTTTTTACTTAAATGTTAATGATTAAGATGAAATCTTCTAAAAAGGAAAAAGATTATATTAAAACAATAAATACATAAAATTTGTGTCGACTGCATAATCAAATATCAAAATCCAGAATAATAAACTTGCGTATCAATGGTAAAAGAAGGCCAAAAGTAAAAATTCGAATGGCAAAGTTACCCTTTGAATTTCTTTTTCAGTTGAGAAACCAATCATGATGAGAGAGATTGGTGTCTACATGATTACACTTGAGATTCTTGATATTCATTTTAGTAATTAAGAATGCAGATAGCTACCGGCCAAACGATCGTCTGGTAGCTAATTACGGTCTATCGCTTTTATATTCTGTATTTTTCTTAATACGTCTGTCACCAACACGTTTACGTAAAATCAAGTCAAAGTAAAACGTAATCATGAGCGCTTATTTACTACCGCAATAACGTGCAGCGGAAAACGTCAATTGTGCACCCTTGAGCGAATAGCGTGCGCCATCCCGCACGTACAGGTGCACCTCACTCAATGTGTCTTTTTCTTTAAATGGCTTCTGTACTATATTTAAAGTGCTTTAATGAACATATGTAGCATATTAGGTATGTACCCTTGGTTATCCCAGCAAAATGCAGCAGCTAATAAAAGTTTGGCTTGTTCCCGGGTCGTTTTTAATATGAAAGTTTTTCACAAGATTTTCGTTAACCCTTAGAAATAGAAGAAAATCTGATCATTTATAGAACCTTTTAGTAATAATTTTTCAAGTGACTGCACTTTTGATATTTTGCACAGACATTTATATATTAATTCATGCTTTCAACGTGTTCTCTACATCTTGATTGCACCTTTCTAGACTGCTCTGTCTAGCTGGATACTTATCAACTTCATACTATATCCACAAAAAAAAAGAAAATATTATTGGTAGGAAAATTTCCTCTGGCCTGTCCCAAGTATCATTTCTTACTTTCGCTAAAAATCCTAAGACAAATCCATCGTTTTGGTAAAACATTCGTGGAAGTCTAATAACAAATAAAGAGTATTTCTTTTATTCGTCAAACCGACAGTACCATTTAAGTAAACATCTGACTTCACTCAGCCAATTAGCAACATATTACAATATTTGTTTATTTGTCAGCACATACCTATATAAATAGACTTTAAATTGAAAAAAAAACTATTTCCTTTGAACGCCTTCGACAGACACACAGATACAGGAATGATTTATTTTTCCAATGATTTTAATTAAGAAAACTTAAAAATGCACCCACATAGCGGTAAATGAAAACTATTGGCGGTTAGACTTTTAATTCATCTTTAAATTAAAGTAAATAAAATTATAATGAAAAAATAATTTCCCAGGAATGGAATATTTTGCATTACTTATTTCGTTGACATTTAATTCCATTTTGTTATTATTCAAAAGAATCGAAATGCCTCAAAAGCCTTCTCCCAATTTTAAAATTGTCTTTTTTGTTAAGTCGGTAATAAAATCGTTCTTGATTGTTTTATTGTTACTTAGTCCTTCAATGAGTCTTCCTCAAAATAATTTTCCTTGTTATAGCGTTGACAAGTACACATTAAAACATTATGTAGAGTTATACATTTATATATTTAAATATATAGTATATACATTTAAATTTATACATTTTAAGGAAAAGTTTATACATTTAAGGGCCTAGTGTCTTTATGAAATTATAAACATTAACATTATTTTTCTTGATGTAAATAAATTATTTTTCTCTGTACTAAATGACATACTAAATCCTGTTATCCAGATTTTTTCGCATTTTCCACATACGAAGTTAAAAAGTTGGCGAAAGTGGAAAGGGTACACCGCAAATTAATTAGAGGACTCGTATGTCGTCAAATAGAGACCATATAAAGGATTGATATATGTTTCCAAATGCATTTGAAAAGATCTCGTTGAAAATTGCATTTCCAATTACGATTTACTTTTTTTTTAAAGGGTGGTAAAATATTTTACGTACGTATTTACGAATTTTATAAGTCCATACAAATAACGTAAAATATTTTACATTATTTGTAAGTCTTCTTGTAGATTTATGACATTCGATCTTAAATGAAAGTGTTATGATGCTGTGAAGGAGAGACGAAAGGACGAAATTATAAAGGTTTCGTTTTTGCTTGGTTATATATTTTGAGTCTTTCTCGATTAATTTTACTTAAAACTTGATATAGAAGAAAATGTTAACACTGTATGAGTAGAGCTCGCTATGCGGGGGTACCATGTAGATTTATGCATTAAAAACATTTAAGTGAACATAGTATTCCTATTAAACTATTTACAAATATTCATTTTTCATAACGTAAATATAATGCCCACTGTATCTTTTATAGACATTTAGAATCATCGCCCTAGTTTTCCTGCAACCTTTCAATAGGCTTCTAAAAACTTTTTCTAAAGCTTTATTATGTTAAATTCATTCGTCCCAGATGTAGAGGAGGGCGTATTTTTGCATATTTTTAGCATATATCTGTGTATGTTATGATTGACTTATATTATTGTGTTATGACTGATTATGTTCTTAATAAAAAGTGGGTCAGTGTGACTTATTGGTATCATTATCCGACTTGGTTTAACACTAAACTTATCCGGGACGTTCAGACCAAACCATTTTATCATAAATGCTATAAAAATACGTTCTGGATCACGATCGTGAAATGTTTGCTTTTTGTCCAAACAAGTGAAGTGTCATGCCTTACATAATGCATACGTTCGGAATATCGAAACTAGCATAAGCTTGACTCGAAAGCATTTTGATCGCACACGAGAGGTAGGCCCGCAACTGTGATGCACATCGGAATCTCGTATTCAGGTGAAGCTGTTGGGAACGCCTTTGCTGAGTATTTTAATTGAAAATTTTTAATTAAAATAATAGACAGTTCGAATTTGCCATGGCGGCACGGTTTCTGTTAAGGATGGGTCATCTCTATAGCATATCAGTAGGGTGGATTGTGTTGAAGTCGGACTCGTATTGGAACAGATTTAGCCTGGTCCAGCTGGCTTACTTCCGTATGTAACCAAGGCATGTTCCGATATAGTTGACAAGCATCTTACATTTATAATAAATCTTCCTCTTAATTTCGAAATTTATCCATCTGTTTGGAAGATTTCCCGGGTGACTTCTGTTTTCACATCTGGCTTTAGATCTGTTGTAAAAAAATATAGACTTATAGCAGTATTATTGTTATTTATATAAAGCATTGGAAATTGTCTTGCATCGTTATATCTATTTCCAATCCAATCCCAGCTGACGAATTGTCACTGTTCCGTCCAAAAAGTTTCACTGAAACCAATATCACTAATTTTGTGGATTATGTGGCTGGAGAATTGGATTAAGGATGTCAATGAAATGTAGCCTATTTTTATTTTTAAAAAGGCCTTTAACTGAATCAAAAATTATATTCTGCTAGTCAAATTGTTGGAGGTAGGAATTTCTCACGTTCTAGTAAACATTTTTGTCACTCAATCTGGTCTCATCCAAGCTAGTAATTTTGATCCAATTTTGTTTCTCATCATGATAAATGACTTGCCTCCAGTCATTAACACTGCTCGTAGCCCTCCATTTGGCATTATCATAGTTTTTATGATATTGAATGTGTCGTAACTTTATTTGGTCCGTATTATTCTTGAAAAAAGAGAGATATTTGGCCTCCATATGAAGCTACTTATATCCTCATGTTGAAGAAAATATTAAAAAATGCAATCGGTTCTTGTATTACAAAATTCATGGATGTTACCCTTATTTGTTCCCTTCCAAATTTATAATGGACAGGGTCGGATGTGATCCCTTTCAACTCCGACAGGAATTGTTTTTGATCATGCATGTGTTTGAAATGTTAAATCATAACTATGATAACCCCTGTATCTTGTATTTGATAGCGCTTAATGCTCCTGTCCGTTATATGACAGAACACTGTCATAGTTTATTTCACCTGCCTAGAGCGCACACGAATGTCCCACCGGCCACCTATTTTTCGCGATTTCACATTATGAAATGAAGTTTTGTGAGGTGTCAATGGAGCATAAAAAATGTATAGACTCATTTTTTATGCTCCATTGACAACTTCAGGAATGGGGTTATGGAGTTGTTTTATGGTTCATGACTAATCACAAGTCAGATTATATTCATTCGAATTACTGTGTGCTTCTGTCTTATTTGTTATTGTTACTAATTTCATATTATAATAGTTGTTATTGTTATGTTCTTGTATTGCACCATTTTATATTCTTTCATATGCCCAACGCTTTGGGTAAATCTATAAGTTCGGTATGGAGTCTTCAATAAATAAATAAATAAATAAATAAATGTGAAGATATAGTATAAAAAATGAGAAAAAAAAAATTTTGAACCTTATAACTAGCCCTTCCAAACAAAACCCTATATGATATACAATATTCAAAAAAATTCCAATACTTAATTAGGCGTTTCAAAAATTTCCACGTGAATACTTGTACGTTTTTGTTGTACAACATGGTTTATTAGCATGCCCAATTTCAAGTTTCTATGTTAAGCGGCTTCTGAAAAAATCGTCTGAGACATGCGGACAGACAGGAACTCAAGTCATCTTATAAATCTTCAGTTTTTCATTATGAAGTAAAGTACCCTAACAGCATTACAGATACAGGTTTACATAGCAATGACTTTAAAAGCGTAAATGAATCACAAATCAAAGCTCTTTTTTTAATTACATGTTAATCATATAAGTTTAATCTTAGTATAATCTTTCTTTAACAGCTGCACTAAACGTGGCTGACTTATCAGACGTATTAAATTCCCTACTGTTATGATGTCTATGTCACTTTTATTAATTGAACAGCTGATTGCAACGGAATCGCGTCGCGAGCCTGCCGCCCATCTAGATCGGAGGACAGTTGTGCTAAGTCGACGTCCCGTTGTACTGGTTCGCGATGCATCCCGATGCAGCTGGCGCCCAAGCCGCCTGCATTCCCGTGCCCATTCCGGTTTGGAGACCATTCATTGCAGATTAGACATCGAACGTGTGGATTGTACTTTCGCTGCGGTAACTAAAAAATATTATTAATATCATTTAATTATAATAATCTTTGAGAGTTTAACAGGAGAGTTTAATAGCAATATAAGACAAATATTAATATTACCAGCAAAATAAGTGTGATATTGAGAAAATTGTCAATTCCTTCAATTTATAAACCATATTTCCTGTGATTTTTTTGTGTAGATACTTTTAAATGTGTAGCAATAAATATTTAATGACAAGTATTTAATAAAGACTGTAAGGAAAAGCACTATTATTTTCTATGGCCTAGATATTTGCAAGTATAATATAGTTTTCCTAACGTTTAGCAGACATACAAAAATAAGCTATTGTCTATGTTTACATATGTTGGGTATTAATAAGACAAAATATTATCAATGAGTGCCGACATAACGTGAACATTATCCGTGGTATCCACATTTAAAAATTTCATGAAAAATCATATAAGACTTTATAGAAACAGATTCAGGAATTGTTTGTTTTTATCCTACAGTGTGCACATTTATGTTTTTAGAATATATAAATAAAAATATGTTCTGGCAATATTCTGATATACGTATATTTACGGTATACTACTACTTAAATTCATAAATTAAAAAAATGGAAGTGTTGTGACATCAGTTTGATAATTTATATGGATTAAATACTTAGGTATGTATATGTATTAAAAAAAAGTATTTTGAAACGAGTTTATGTTTGTCTTCGAACTTTTTCTGTTTAAAAATACATATATAATTAGATGAAAATACATATGTAATTAAATATTTCTAGATTTAGAAGACTGTACCATTTTTCAGAAAATAATACCTTAACTAATTAAAATTTTATATCCCACGTAAATTAGAGAAAGACTTATAGGATTCGAATCGATCAAATTTATGATCTTTGTTTTGATGAGCGATATATAGTACTTATAGTTTTTGGTTAACATTTAAAAAAGCAATTTCGGATCTGATAAAAAAGTGTTTTATTTTTAATTACTGGAATATTACTACCAGGTTTAATTAGAAAAGAATATAGAAGCCACGCACATGCAATAGAAAGATGGCTGTCGAATTGTGGTCGTTGCTATAGTTTCGCTGTTTCACAATTCGTATACGCGTGTTAAATTTTGATTTTGTGAATATTCTGATGAGATATTATTCTCTACGTTTTGTCATTATTCTTGATTTAGTTAGTTGACCGGTTAAATTTTTATTTAAAAAAAAGAATTGAAATGTTTTAAGAACTTGATACGGCGGGAAATTATGTTATAATTTTAAAAACAATCGCGTATATTGCCATTAGTTTTTTTTCTTTTTCAGTGTATCAAGTCAAATAGATAATGATGTTAGGGATAACTATACTGTTAGGGATATATTTTTGATTTTAGAAATATGAAAACTAAAAAATGATAAAATTGTATACATATAATATAAATATCGATAAAAGAAAGAATATCAAAATAATGGCAAGGAAACCACAATAGCAAATAAATATTTCCAGGCCAGATTATTTCACAATTTACCAATAAATAAAGCGAAGAATTATTCGTAAAAAGTGGAAAAAAATTTTACCCAATCGAAATGCGACGTAAACTCAAAAACATGTAAATATTTCTGAGTTTATAGGAGCGTATTAGATTTGCATGAAATTTCATCACGGAGTTCTTGATCAGTCCATAGATTTCTAATTCCCCACATATCTAAATTCAATCTCAATGGTCGCTTCCAGGATATTAAGGACTAACAACGACCTTCCTATCGACTACAACTAAAACTCTGTACCTATACTTAATGGCCACGTAGCGTCTCGGTCGCATCGTAACTGCGTGCAGAGAACGACAATCAGCCCTCGACCGAGCCGCCCTATAATTAAATCATTAAGTATTTTTATTCACGTATTTGAAACAATCAAGTAGTTGTTAAATATTAACCGTGAATTGGTTCGATTAAAAATTACACGCTCCCATCCAATCGGACCGAGAGGTTAAATATTAATGGATCACTTATCATAATTTGGATTTTTCCTTTTTTTCTCTTCTCCATTCAAATATTGGATAATTTTAAATGTATCTAATATATGGGTAAAATGACATAATTAGTGTGATCTTCTATTTAAAGACTTCCGATTACTGACGAAAGATTATTCGAAAAAATGCAATATAAAGAATCACGACATTTTTGTATAATTATGAATGAAATTTAAACAACAAAATTAGAATCCGAAATGAATGTAATTTTACTTATATAAAATGATTCTAGAATAGAACCGTTTTCGGTTTATCTAAATGAAATTTTGGAAGGAAGTGAGCTGATGTATAATATAGAAATGAAAGTAAATGAAGAATGCCGTAACGTTTCGCAATAATTCCTGTAGAGAACAATTTAGTTTATTTGTCATTTCTAATCAATTTATCTGGTGATAAATAGATAGTAACATAATTTTATGCATCAATAATTTTTAATTAGACTCACCGATTTCATGCAATTTTCCGAATTTTAATAAATGGCGTTCTTATTCATTCGTATAAACCAAATGTATGTATATTGAATGTAATCGAATTTATATTTATCCGATTTCATCAAAAGAAATAGTTAGATGCGAACAGGTCCACGCGTCAGGCTTCCGTCCTCAGTTTCCAAACAAGTATATTTATTGATACAGCTGATAAAATATTATTTAATTGTTTTCTAAAAACTAAAAAATGGGGAATTTTTTTTTTCAAGATGCGCGTTCTCGCTTTGACTAAGTTATTCAAATACTAATTATTTATTTTATACTAAGTAAACCACTTTGCGTGTTATGTACTTTTTGCGTTTATATAAACATACTTTATATATATATATATATATATGTATATATATATATATATATATTTCTTTTTTTTAAATTTTGTTGTAGCTATTATAAACGAATTTTGTGATAAACAGATACAAGAATGAAAATCGGTCTTAAAGAAAAAAGTGTAGTTTCTTTATTCGAAAATGCTTTTATTTAAACTGAAAATGAATGTTTCATATAATTTGAAAGTAATTTGATGGTACGTAAATTTATTTATAATATAAAGAAAATAAAAATAAAATAATCAAGAAGAATAGATTGATTTAGGCTGGTTTTTTAAAAGTTAAACGAGATTTTGAAAACTATAAAAACACCATAAAAATTAAATCCTGCATCATAACTTACACGACGTCAGCTTGTAGAGTGGCTAACGTCACAACAAATTAATGAGATAACATACAAATGTTAAACGACAACCTTGCCAATGAAAACGATCACAAAATACCATAAAAATAAAATGATAAAAAAATAAAACAGTCAGCTAATTTGCTGACTGTTTTATTTTTAATAAATTACTGAATCAACTGGAACTCCAAATTTGGAATGAAGTATTAAGATAAATCAGTGCGAATTTAATTTTTAATAATGTAGGTAAAAAATAATTGAAAAAGATGTCAAAAGGACGTCCTTCTTTACATAAAGAGTAATACCGCCCTGTATGTCTTTTAAATTTATTAAATGGATAATTTAAGAACAGCTAGTGACTAGAATGACTGACAATATGTTCACAACATATTGTTTCTTCCAAAATGATAAAAGCGACAGAGAAGAACGATTCGTGAAAGTAACGTTGCACTGAACATTTTCTTTACTTTAGTGGTTGTAGTAAAAATAGAAATGAACTTAAAAATGAAGCCTCTAAAGATATCTATTAGACTTCAGTATGTTAAGAAGTCGAATAAGTAATTAGTTATTTGAAAAGGGTCCGAGTGCGCGTCAGCGATGCCGCCATCATTCGATAGCCCGTACAGTATAACATAAGTCGATACATTGATGTCGTCTGTTGATATCGTGCCAGCGCCACCTTTTCCCATACATCAGCCCGGTTTTGTTTTAAAATAACACCTTTTCCCTTTTTATTTCAGGCTTGATTGCTGTTTCATTCATTTTTTTGCATATGTTTTCCTATTGCAAACGTATTGACAGGCTACAATGGTAATTTGTAGACGCTGTCATTATTAATTAACGAAGGTTTTTTATTTTGTTTTTTGGCAAATTGACAATTGCGAGCGTTACTTTATTATCAGCAGACTTGCACTAATGAATGGAAAACAAATTATTATTTATGTATACACATATTTAGATACATAAATTTAATTCCTTGCAATATAAAAAACAAAAAATAATTTAAATAGTATTTTTCAATATTTTTTGACAAAGAGGTAATACAAAAATTTATTTTTTCTATTCTTAATTTAGATAAATAAAAATGAAAACTACACATGAATAAAAACCGTTAAAAATGTAATATCTCTGTAGATGATTCTTCAATGAATGATTTATTCGACGTAATTAATTGTCTCGAAGGCTTCGACGCGAAATACCACTTGCAGTCCTATCTTATCAACGCAGAAATCATTACAAAAGAATATAATTTTATATATATTCGTATATAATAAACGTTACTGGCATTAGGAATGAAACTTTGCTCTACAATTTTATTCTCAAATTTCCATGTAAAGTAGTGATACAACAACTCTTTAGGTTTATTGTTTCAATATTAATGATAATTTATTTTTGTATATTCTCAGTAGCGAATTAAAAAATGCAAGAGTAAGGGGGGCAGGTAAAATGACGGAAAATAGGTCAGTACATGCTGGTCTGTAACTGTGTGTGTGAGTATATGTGCAAGTTCTTTTATACATGCGTACCAGCAATCAATGTATTAAAAATCAAATGTAAGTTTAAACCTAGTCTGACAAATTTACTGTTCTACAATAGGACTGAGTCTCATCCAGAATCGAGGAATGAGGGATGCCAAAATTTCCCGTTTTTTACCGTGATGAGGTTTTATCTCTTAAAATTATTTAAAAAAATATATCTCAGTTAGTACGGAAATGTCCGATTTTTATTAAACGAATAAATTATTATTACTATAAATATTGCCAGTTTTCAATGACCAAACAGTTAGCAAAAGGTTTGGAAAATAAAAATTGTCAACGACAACGTTATACGTATTGAGATGAGGTATTTGGATGCGAAAAAGGAGATTGACTATGCTTTGTGTTTGAGAGGTGTAGATAGATCATCTAATTTTGGCATTTATCAATATTAGTGTTTTCCATACTCCTATAGGTACTGTTAATGAAAGTTTTCTTCACGTGTTGTGTCTAAAACTGAAGAATTCTGCAATTAATATAGGAAAAAGGGAAAGGGATATGTATGTATACATATATATATATATATATATATATATATATATATATATATATATATATATATATTTATTTATTTTTTTTATAAAACCGTTATCTGACTCTCATTCCGCTGTCCATTTCATGACTAAAAAATTAAGTCTTAGTCAAATAAGCAGGTGTAATTTTTTGTTTTTAACCGACTACGAAAATAAAGAGGAGTTTTTCAATTCGTCGGAATTTTTTTTTTATGTATGGTCAGCGATATTTCTTTACTTAGTGGACCGTTTGCGATGATTCTTTTTCGTTCCCATATAACTATGATGAAAATCTGGTGATGAAATTCAGAAGTGAACGGTGAAACTACTTAACGGATACTAGTAAACCAACAGCGATTAAATATATTTGCTACTATTAGTTATTACTTTCCGGAATAACTACATCGTCGACCAGGTCAGAGTCTGATGATAAATTCTGAAGTTGAATAATGCAACTCCTTAACAGATGATAGTAAATCAATAGTGATTTAAGATTTTTGCTACTGGCTAGTTGTCATTTTAGTTATTGCTTTGCAAAATCATATATTGGATTTTTGATATAGAGAACAGAACTCCTTAAGTGGTAGTTATTACTTTGCAAAATCTGATATTGTATATGGAGAAAGGAATTCCTCAACCGCTAACAGCTGTCCACTGGCGGTTACTAGTGTCGTTTCATTTCTGTGTGTTGTTGATAACCAACTTTAGACAAAAAGGGCTATACTAGCTTTTGTCCGTGACTTTTAATAATTGTACAATATTCTAAGAAGAAAAGTAATTAAAGGTTAAAAAAAATTCTAAAATAAAATATCTTTTAAAAACCGCTTTCAAAAAAGAATGTATTAAAAAGTAAAAAATAATTAACTCAAAATAAAAACCTACCTATTTGCAATAAATAACTAAGTTACTTATTTTTGAAGTCGGTGTCAGCACCGCTGATCGACTTAAACAAATGTAAATTTTATATTACAAATACGTAATTTATGAATATATTTCGTATTGTGAATGTATTAGAAGATAAGATTTTAAATTTTCATTAAAAATGAAATTAAACTATTAATTACCTATTTTGCGTTAACAATTTTTTACATTTTACTACCTACTTTTTTGAAGTTGGTTTTTTAAAATATATTTTATAATGGCACGAATTTACTCGACGCTGGCTTTGAAATTATTAAAATTTTTAGTTTCTGCTGAACCATCATTATTAGTACTATAAATACGAATGTATGTTTGATTTGTTATTAAATATCTTAGTAACTAACGAAATGTTTTTAAACTTTTGCAAACGTTTAGACAGTGTTACGAAATAATAGATAAGTTAATAACACATCTGAAAATCGAGCAGTTTCTTAGAGAATATGCAAAGTTTATAATTTTTTCTCTTTTAAATATTAAATTAATGCATAGTCTAATTTATTTTCAACGTCCAATAGCTGCATCCTAACAAAAAATATTATCTGAAATCTCAATATGACAATTATGTAAGCACGTCCATCGCACCATAAACATTTAAAAGTTACGCACCAGTTTTAAATCATTTGATAATAGTTAAATTTGAACAAATCTATCGTACAAATTAGGATGCTTGCTGCCTAACCTAGGAAGTTAAAGGCCCATGAGATAGTGATTTTTCTTATTCAGGAAAATTTTAATATGAACGGAAGTAAATATTTTGTGTTTAGATGTAAGTACACAGTTCCTAAAATCCTAACTAATATTGTAAATGTTAAAGGGAATTTGTTTTTAAAATCCCGTAGCTAATAGGAGTACTTATAGTTTCATCATGTCCGTCTGTATGTCAAAGCCGTTTTACTCGCACACTATTAGTGCCATAAAACTGAAATTTGGGTATGGTTATACACGTTTATAATGCCAATAAAGTTATGAAATAAAATATTTAAAAAATTATGATACCTTCCCTGCATGTAGAATGAGCGGAGGAGTTTATTTTTTTCTTAGTTAGACGTTTCGAAAATGATGGGAATATATCCTAAACATTTTTTCGATGTGCGGACTCGTTTACGATATATAAAGTTTTAAAATAGTCATTCTTGTTAGTTACGTGTCTGTACCACCAACTAGCTAAGCCGCTATTTTTGAATATCTAAAAAGTATTATAGTAGCACATATAACGAAATTAAAAGGAAAATTATCGCAGCTAAGTACCATTAGTTTACAAGTAATTGTCGACCGAGTTACAGCAACTACAAAAATCCGGTATGTTTGAACCGGTATGTTGAAAAACCGGTATGTTTGAACAGTAAGTAGATAATATCGCCTTAATCTTTCAATTAATTTTTAATTACGTCACAGCTTTTCCCTTGTTTGCGCGAGCGAAAGCTAGTTATTTATATGTCGTTTAATTTAAAAGGTCCAATCAAATCATATGTCGTTTGTCTTAACTTAGCTCTGAAATATATCATATATTTAATTGATGTTTAAGTGAGACATTATTTTGACTACGTGTAGATACATTCTAATGCATTCGATATTCGACTAGTCTGGAAAACATCAAAGGGGAGGGGAATATATATAAAAATAACGTGTTGTGACCCAGTTTACCGCGGTGCACATCAAAACAATTCTGAATTATACCCTAAACGTTTATCGATGAGGATGAGGCCTCCTGAATATTTACGATGGGCGGCTCTTAATGTAAACACATGCAATAATGCGTATGCAGGCATCGCAACGCACATTGCATCGCGTGTCAACAAAGAACGAATGCCAAAAACCGTAATTACGCAGAGATGGTAGATTATTCCATAAACTACTCGAAAAGTCTAATTACGCATTCAAATGTGTAACGTCATTATTCATAATCGATGGAATTATTAACTGAATTCGTAAATTCGACTACTTTCACTGGGTCATTGTGCAATTTAATCGAAGGTCGAGTTAAACGTTTTCTTTAATTCTTCATTCCATAGTCACTTTTGTATGTTTTTGAGGAATAATACTCCCTGGTACCGTTCACGCGATTGTAGAATAATAAGAGCTTACAATATGTGTATTTACTTTAGTTATATGTATATTTAGGCACATATATAATAAATGGAATAAAAATTGTCATACCTAACGTGATTTTATAAATTATAAAGTAATATATCACATTAATAACTATCAACTTGTAAAGAAGGCAAACAAATAGGATATGGGTGGTAATTTTCTACTTGGACTGTTTATTTCTAGGGATGTAGACTCAATAAAGAATAAAATGCGTTTATTTATATCATTTCAATATTACAATCTATGTTTATGCTACTCTGCTTTGTCATCAAATTGTAAAAAAGTTTATTACTCTTAGTGTCATCTCATATTAACTATCTTTACTGTTAATTTTTTTACTCACAATCTATAAGTATTCCTATGGAACTACAGGACTTTCATACCTTAACTTCCGAATTAACAGGAGCGACTCACCGTCTTAGAAAGCGATGCATTCTTGAAAAGAAGAACATAAAGAATTATGTTATTTATATAATAAATAAAATTGCAGTACAACACGCGACGTGGATGGAACAATGACACTATTGTCATCATACTTCATTATGGGTAAAATATTGTAATTTAAACCTGTAATATATTTCTTAGTGTATATATTGTGTTATATAATAGTTTAATATACGGTTTAAATCAATTTACGGCATATGAAGCAATCAAATTCACTTAGAGTGACAATTGCAAACGGACCTGTCAAACTTTGAAATTTGTATACCAAGTTTTTTTTTAAAAGCAAGATGATGACTAAGGCTAAGGACCTTGAAGTGAAGTTGGATGCAACTCTTCAAGAACTTAAGGTATTCAAAGAGTTAACGGGACAACTGCTGAAAGAACATCAAGATATTGAGGAGGAAATCAGTTGTATCAACAATAAAAACTTTGAATTAAAAAGTGAAATTGCCGAGTTAAGTACTTTATATGTAGATGTTATAGGTGAACGAGATAGGTTAGCAGAAGAAGTGTCAACTTTGAAATAGTGCCATGATACTTCTGATTTAGAAGGTACCCTTTATGACACCCATAAATCTCTATTATCTACGGAGCAAAGCCTAGCTCTATCCAACAGAAGTGCCACACATAGTCTATTTAATGACCTAGTAGGTAGTAATTTAGATTCCTCCATTTTTAGTAACAGATTTAATAGTCATAGGCAATTAAAGAAATATTTAAAACTTAAAAGGCTAATAAATAAGAAATAAATTAAAAAATAACATCCATCTATTAGCTGCAATAAATTAAGAAGGGAACGCCTACAATTATTTAGTGTCATAAACAAATACGAAGAAGATTTAGCAGAGAGTAAAGTCTTATATGATAAAAACACTCATCAATTGCAGTGCAATTTGATAAGCCTGCAAGATGAATTAAAAAGGGTCACTACGTTGTTCAATAAATTTAAATGTTCCCCAACAATGAGGCAATAGGAATACAAATTGAAGCCTCTAATATTTCAAGCATAAATGAGAAGTCATTTTGTAACTACTTGGAATTGAATCCTCAGATCAATTCTAACACCGTGCCATCTCAGTTCACACCGTTACAGAATGATATACCTGTACCTGAGAACATAAAGTTAACTGTTAACAATACAACTGTAATGTCTGACCAATTAGGACAAGATTTTGGGCCATTACTTAATAAGTGCCTCGGTCTTAATTATAAAATTTATAATAATTGTAAACCGGGAGCCACCTATTTACAATTAAATAAAAGTATAGATTCTGCTAATTTGTGCCCCAACTCAACCATAATAATTCTGTATGGTGATAGCTAATCGGTAAAAAAGAGGGACATTTTGGACACTATAGATAGACTGCTAGAATTACATAGGAATTCAGGTACTAAGTTCATTGTATCTGCTTTTCCTTATATATGTAATGTACAGGAAGATCAAAATAGGCAGATTTTCAATCTTAATATGTGCCTATACAATTTAACACATAGTCATAGTGACTTTATATCTTTCTTTGATATAAATAAGTTTATATCTTTTTTCAAATTAACTGAAGGTACCATGTATCTGCCACTTAGGTTTAAGAGACAAATTGCTAACTTATTAGCATATAATTTACATAGATTAGACAAGGTTATAAATATAACTAATTCTTATAGTTTTAATAATAATAATATAAACTGTCCTATTGACACATCTGTTAGTTTAAACTAATAGATGAGACAAAGGGTAAGCAGATATCTCCTATTACAATAGTACATCAGAATTTACAGGGCTTATCCTGCAAGGAATTAGAAGTTGATTTATTTAAAAAAAACACAATGTTCAGGTTTTTTGTGCAACTGAACATCGGTTACAAAGTCACGAATTACTGTTCAATAATGAATATTACTCCTTAGGTTGTGTATTTGTCAGAAGGAGTGCTCAACGTGGTGGTTCTCTGATATTTGTTTGTAATAGTATGAAGTATAGGGAACTAATGATATTGTTAATCTTTCTGTTGAGCGCTCTGTGGAGCTATCCTGTGTTGAACTGGAGCAAGTAATTGTGGTTTCCATATATAGGCCATCACAGAGTGAATATAGTGTATTTGAAGTGACAATGGAAGAGGTGTTAAAACGTTTAAGCTGTAGTAATAAGCATTTAGAAGTTTGTAATGATTTTAATATAGATATTCTTGACCAGTCACCAACTAGTCTTAGATTTACTAGTTTGTTTAAGTCTTTTAACTTACAATATTTATTTGAAGAACCACCTCGCATTCTGCTAAATGCATAGATAATATATTTAATTGTATACCTCTAAGTAAGTCGATTTTGAGTGAGTTAACATCCGACCACTGTGGGCAGAAAGCCGTATTTCCTATAGGGTCCTCGGAGAAAATAAATAGAATAACCTGTAGGCCGGTGACCGTTGCTCGTCTTAAACAATTTAATGATAATGTTTCTACAAGAGTATCAAATATAGACTTAAGCCAGGATGATCCGGACAATCTATATAAATCTGTATCTGGTATCATCAATTCCAAATATAATAACATATTGAAAAGTAAAACCTTCTCTAAGAATACAAAGGTACGGTTTTGTGGTTGGGCAACAACCGGAATCTACAAAAGTAGAGCTAAGTTGTATGAATTGTATGGTATGAAGCAATACAATTTTGATCCTTCGTTTATTTTATACGTTCGAAATTATTCAAAAACGTTTAAAAAAGCTTGTATTTCTGCTAAGTCCCTATATTTAAGTCGTAAGATAAATGGGTCCGATAATAAAATAAAAGCCACCTGGAATATGATCAGTGCTGAAAGTGGGCGCATTAAACAACAAGATCATGATTTCGAATTAAATTCAAACGGTATAATTCATACAAGCAATTTGGATGTGGTCCAAAACCTTTAATAACTTTTTTGTTAACATACCCGTAAATACAACAAGTTCCTTATATTCTTGCCCGATCAAACCAGAATCGTTATTTAGAAGCAATGTGAAGGCGTGTGGAATTTTATTTAACTTTGAATATATAAGCCCCATTGACATTTTGAAATGTTGCAAGTCGCTGAATTCCAAAAAAAACAGAAGATTTTTGGGGTATATCTGTTAAATTATTAAAAAACATTATTACTGATATAGCACCAGATTTGGCTGTAACATTTAATAATAGTATTGATAAAGTTATATTTCCAGACTTAATGAAATATAGTAAGGTTAACATATCTATAGTACCTGGGAAAAATTGCAAGATGCTATTGGTGTATTCTGTGATCTTTCAAAAGCTTTCGATTGCGTTCAACACAATACACTTTTGCGGAAACTCAGATACTATGGAATCAGAGGTACAGCACTTGATTTAGTCACCTCCTATCTAAGTAATAGAGTACAATACGTTGATATAAATGGTGTTAGGTCTTCCGGGTCATCCGTCTTCATGGGAGTGCCACAGGGCACAGTCCCTTTCTTTTCTTGATCTATATTAACGATTTACCATTCTATGTACGGAACTTTTGCGATATTGTGCTATTTGCCGACGACACGTCACTAATTTTTAAAGTGGACCATAAAATAATAAACTTCGGAGAAATAAATGCCTCTCTCGCGAAGGTGTTGGATTGGTTTTCAACTAATAACTTACTTCTAAATTAAAAAAAAACTAAATGTATTAAATTTAGCATGCCTAATGTTAGAAGTTTGAGCACAAATCTAATGGTTAATAGTTTGTGCTCAAACTTCTAACATTAAGTCAAGTGTATTTTTGGGAATAACTTTGAATAGCAAGTTGCGGTGGGGCGCCCAAATATCATCTCTAGCAGGAAAGCTCCGCAGCTTACGCAATATATAAAGTCAGACAGCTTACGGATGTAGACACTGCCAGGTTAGTCTACTTTAGTTACTTTCATAGTATAATGTCATACGGAATTCTATTATAGGGTAACGCTGCTGACATTCAAACTATTTTTGTGATCCACAAGCTCGCAGTACGTGCTATTTATAAGTTAGGCACACGGGTATCTCTTAGAGAACTATTTAAGGAAATAAATATTTTAACAGTGGCATCGCAATACATATATGCTAACGTTTTGTTTGTTAAACAAAATCTACATCTTTATCATAAGAATAGCGACGTGCACTCACTAAACACAAGAAATAAGCACAAATTAGTAGGTACACACCAGTAAAATTTAGGCCTACACAAAGTACACAACTCATTCGCAGGTCTCGGGGTTCAATTATTCAATAAAATACCCGCTACCGTTATGGACCTACCCCTTCACAAATTTACGCTTACAGTTAAAAATTATTTAATGAAAAAGGTTTACTATTCGATAAATGATTTCTTAAATGATAAAGATAAGTGGAATTAGTAGCTCACTCCTTGCAGGGGCTCATCTCAGGGTGGCTTCACTGAGCTTGTCATTATTGTTTTCCTTAATTGTTATATAATTGTTGTACAAGAGGTAATTCGTGATCACTGGTGGCAGGTTGACATATTCGTGTGTTGTTTGCATATTTGTTTAGGTCTACAATCTACAACTAACGTATTTTCAAAATTTACATTTGTATAAAGACCACAAAGTGATCATTTTCTGCATTTTCCTTTTGTTGGTAGATGCTCCCAATACATCATGCCATGGTAGTTTCCGCATAGGTTATTACCATTTTTATGCTCGGTGTATTGGTTGCAGCTCCTTACTTTGTTTAATTTGTACGGAACTTTTGCGATAAACATTGTAATTTGGCGATTGGAAAAGAGTGGCGTGAGTTTTCTTGCCTGGCTCTTTTTCTCACAGCTCTACCTGTTGTGTTGTGAACCAGGCATTAAATATAAATGTAATCTGACCTTCATAAGAATTTTTAATAAAATTTAAAAAAATTAATAAAATTTAAAAAAATTATAATAGATAGATTTGAATATATAATTATATGAAGTTAATTTTCCTAACCATTGACAACTTTCACATAAATCACAAAAAGTTGGGAATGCATCAACCGAATGGTAGCATTACACTAATGATGATTATTATTTTCATCGTGTTTGGGCTGGCTTGATTTAATTTGAGTCCGGTCATCACAAGATGTGATCAGGGCCTCTTCATAAAATTGATTGGTGAAAACAAGAACTCTTTAATGGTGAAGGCTAGGTTTATCGATTGTCGACTTGTTTGATTTAACGTCATCAAGAAATAAAGAAAATGAATATATACTTGTGCAAGTATGAAGAAATTAAGATACTGGCTGGAACATACTCGTGAGTAATAAAGTATGTACAAAACTTACGCAAAAATATAAATTTAGAAAATGATAAGCGCCATCTATCATTGAGTAGAAATAATTAGTATGATTAATAATATATTTTTACCCGACTACTCTGAAGCCAAAAGAGGGTAACATACTAATATGTCCATATGTACCTACATACTTATATACGTATGCATGTGAACATATTGTAATGTAAATGAGGTATCATTAAATGCTTCGTAATATCATAGCATTCTGAGTACCCATTTTTGGAGTCGGTGTCAAATTTCTAGGTATAAGTTTCGACGTCTCTCTATTTCACTCTAATGTACATGCCACACACACAGACACTTGAACGCCGCGTTCCACTTGGCATTGACTCCAAAAAAGTTCTGACAGTAACAATATTTTAAAATTTTGTTCATGTTGGAAAACGATATTTTATCACAAAATTTCCAATAATATACTCGTACTTACGTTAACCTAAAATACCTAACAATGGCAATATTTTGCAAATTTATTCACTTTCGGAAACGATATTATGTTGCAAATACTCCAATTAACAGTCATAATATTATTATTTTATAGTTTTCAGTACATTTTTAATTTCATAGTTATTCGAAGTTTGTTCAATTTTCATTACAATTTTTAATTAATACAGTCATATTAACCCCGTCCGGATAACCTGTCGGTTTAAATTTACGTTACTATATGAGATGAAGATGTAAGTAAAAATGCGCTAGGTTTAAACCTAATTTCATAGCAAATGTTGAAGACTTGATTTTATTTTTTAAATTTATGGTTTTTAACAATTATATACAGGGTAAAAATTAAAAATAAGTTAAAATTTTATTTGTCGATATTTAATGAACGAGGCTAGCACCGAATGTTTTTAGAACGATCATTGTATATAATGTAATTAATATATCAAATACAAATATCGATAAGAGAAAGAATAGCAAAATGATGATAAGGAAACCAGAATAGCGAATAAATATTATTTTAACATATACACTACCAGATTATGGAATCAACTGAACAAAGTACACCCTCATTGTTTATGTTCAAAAGTTGTCTGAACTTACGTTACCTACCATAATCGGCAGATTGAAATCTATTTTGTATCACGCCTTTATCCATCCGTACGTCTCCACGTCCGTGTCATTTTGCTTTTGTTTCTCTTAATCTTATATTGATCCTTTACGTATCAAATTTATACTTAAGTTTATTATTATGCACTTTATTTTATAAGTATTATTAATGAGCATTCATAAATCACTTACAGTCCACCACCATATTTATTTTTCTCACTTGATTCAGTGTGGTTGGTTGTAAGAGATTGCGGTAGCCATAAGTCCGCCACTGTAAACTTGGTTTTCCAAGCTTACAGTAAAGTATGACAAATAATTCTTTGAATATGGGTAATCCTTTGAGGTACTTTACTTGAATTTAGTTACATGTATCCACAAATTAGCGGCAATTTAAAAATTGTACATATAACATCAAAATGAATTCAACTCGGTAAAAATTTAGTTTAAAAAATTGACCCATCCTGCTACTGTTTACAACTGTTTTAACAAGTTCAACCAGGATCGTACCAAGCTCAGTGATGACCTGCCTAACGTCACTCCATACCGACACCTGAAGATAACCTCAGAGATGTCGTGGTCAACAGAGTGGGAAAAGAGAAACCTATCAGAAAATTCCGGAAAGTTTAGTCATTGGTATGAATGAAGTATTGAAAATTCTGAGTCAAGTATAGTGTTAATGTTTTCTTCTGAAGAGCTACCTACATAAGTGATGAAGTGCTGGAGAGAAGATGTCGCCTCATTTTTCAGACTGACGGATTATTATGCAATGATTGTTCTGTAAAATAAAAGCACATTTAACGCAGATTAGTATAACAGCATGTTGCTTGTTGTTTTAGAAAAAAACTTTGTTGACTCAGTACAACATTCCCGTAATATAGTCCTTCTTCATCAGGACAAAGCCCCGTCACACTAAGGTAGACCTACGACCGAATATTTGGTTATGTAGAAATTATGAGTCATCCCTTATACAGCTGTGACCTCATCCCACTCTGCTTCTATTTATTTATTAAAAATAAACTACGAGGAATATATTTCTCAAACGCAGAAGGAACGTTAACTGCCATGAAAAAGATGTCCAATGAAGAGTGAACCGACTGCTCCTCTCAATGGTTCCATCAAATGAAACAATGAACAAAGTGCCGCAAAGACTACTTTGGAAAATAATAAATAAATTGCGAACTTGCTAGTTGATTCCATTTTTTACATTTTAAAAATTTCTAATGTTATCTATCATAAATTAAAGCCTTCTTCTCTTTATTTTGTATGCTCAGTCTTTTAATGCATTTTC
This sequence comes from Druceiella hillmani, assembly GCA_039881145.1. Taxonomy (NCBI): domain Eukaryota; kingdom Metazoa; phylum Arthropoda; class Insecta; order Lepidoptera; family Hepialidae; genus Druceiella; species Druceiella hillmani. Next base: position 3,771,374 of record JAYKKI010000074.1, read on the forward strand.
ATATGAAACAAATTTAGTTAATAAGGTCAACCACATAACACCACAACGTACATTTTAAATTTAACTTCATGTTTTGAAAAGAATTCCATAAGAACGAAGGTGGATAATAACAGCCCATGGCAAAACTTTATGAGAATTAATTGGCACTTTAAATCGACAATCTATTTTAATCGATTTTATAATAACTCCATCTTTAACATGATTGTACTGGCCTCCACCACCTTGCGCCCTGAACACTCGCCTGCTCCATAAACTCGCCTTCAAGTGACATTCACTCGCAGCCCTCCTCTGTAATTAGATATCGCCAAACTGAATTAATTCACCATTCAATTAACGGCACCCTCGACGCTTATTTTATGTTACTTGACAGCATAGATTCGCGTACTTAATATGGGAGTAGACAAGCAAACTGTCACAAGATTTTACGTTGGAAACAAGCTAGCATAGACTGATTAAGATCTGTTAATCTATTTATGTATATTTATCAAAATAATAAAAAAAATTGTTTGTCAGAATCTAATGATAATAACAAATTCATATGAGCGAATATGATAGAAACAATATTAAGTTTGCTTCGGTTAAGAAAGTTACTATTTCTTTGAGCATACTCCAAACTAGTGCTACTGAATTATTTATTTTTGTAATTAATATTGAAATATTTGTACTCGCCTTACCTTCATATAGCCTCTAACCAAATTGAGAAAAGCAATTATAATTTAGAAAATAGAATGCAAAATAGCTCTTTTATGTCAATTGCGGCAACAAGTTATGTTATGCATATCTGAGTGCACGGTCTTGCCCCACTAAGTTTCGAGTCGCATTACCGAACACTGCACCTTTATCCATAGCGCTTTGCAGCTATTTGACATCCCCATAGCTCAGCCAGAAGCGAATACTAGAAGTGTGGTAGCTGAAAGATGAATATCTAATTATGAAGTATTACAAATTGAAATCTAAGTTTGTGTCTATAATACTCGTCGAGACATTAAAAACCGTTCAAGTACAAGTAGAACTCGCACAGCGAGGGTTCCGTATACATTTAAGTATTTATAAGCATCTAAGAGTACATAGTATTCTAGTGTGAAAATACTGAACATTTCTAATGAGTTTTATATAAATGTAAAGAAAACCACTACACTTGTTTACTAGTCTCATCGCTTTTCTTAAAAAAAAAGAAACTTGCCGCGTTATGATCGAAGCCTATAGATGACACGGCTGACAGTTATGATTTTTCTCGAAATATGAGATAGAGGTTATTATAATTATTGTAAGAAATTTTTGTTTTATAAAATTATTAAAATAGACCTGAAATAAGGGCTTAAATGTTGTTTCTTTTGTTTTCAAAGGTAAGTCTTTAGTTTATAAGATAATATAATTAGTTAATTGTTGTTGATAAAAAATTAAACGTATTGTAAATAAAAATTTTGTTTTCACAGAGAAACGCAATTACGTCCTTTTTCAATATTTCCATCAAGTATAAAGAAAAAAGTATTAAAAAACAACATTTTCTGCAAATATTTCAAGAAACACGGAAAAGTTGAGGTTTGATTTTGCTGTAAAACCAACAGCAGATGGAAAATCCAACCTCAATAGCTACACCTAATGCACAGATTTTTGGAATACCAGCCGAGTACCCACTTGCAAATCTACATCAAGTAATTGCAAATACTTCCAACTACGCCAAGGTAAGTAAATCGTTAAATAAAATACACGAAATAAGGCAAATATGGATAACTTTGAAGGATGACATATCAGAAATATATTTGGATGAAGAATAAAACGTGCAGTTTATTGATTTTTACCTAGAAGAAATTACAGGAAAAACTAGTAATGCTGAATCTACACTTAATGGCTCAAATCAAAATTGGAAAAACTGTTAGAGAAGTTACTTGAAAAAAAAGAATGAAGACAAAAAGAAAATTGAGATTAAAAATTTTAAATTTTAAGTGTCATTAATTAATAGTAAATTGTCAAAGATACAACCAAAAGAAAATACAAGTGTTATAAAAATGGTAAACTTGAAGATTTTTAATGACGAGAATAAACCAAAAGGGTACCATACCCATATTTAAAAATAAAAATATACAATGTTGAAAGAATTATATCTTTGTAAGAGACAAAGAAAATTCTAATTACGATTTTCTAATTGGTTTGAATTCCGTCAAAAATTTAAAATTAATGCAAAATGAAAAATTAAGGATCATACAATGTATCAACCAAAAAGAAGAGAAGATAACCTTAAGTAAAGAGGATATGAAAGACAATAACTACTTAGAAAATTATACGTCCAATAACAAATGTCAAAATTCCAATATAATCTACTAGGTTACAAAAACGAAAAAGGATTTTTTTTCTATTCTGAGGTATTAAAACAAGAAACTAAACCCATAAACAAATGTGAAATTTTTTGTGGGTTTAGTTTTATTGTTTCTTGTTTTTATTTCTATCAACAATCAGAAATTAATAAGTTGATAGAAAAATACAAACCAGTTTTTGCCGTGGATAAATATGACGTCGGCACTGTACGAAATTACGAAGCTCACATTGACTTGATGGTGGAAAAATACTGTTACAAACGTACATATAGATGCCCAGCTGAAGATAGAAGAGAAATAGAAAATCAAATATCAAAACTACTAGATAAAAATTTGATTGAGGAATCTTATAGCCCATTTGCTGCTCCAGAAACTCTAGCATATAAAAAAGAAGATGAAAGAAAAACAAGGTTACATATAGATTTCAGAACAAAATTGTATTCCTTCAATCACAACCATTTCCATTGACTGAAGATTTAATGATAAACACTGAAAACTGGCAATATTTTTCTACTTTTGATATAAATTCAGCATTTTGGGCAACTCCTTTGAAAATTCAAAATGATACGAAACTGCATTTGTTACGCAAGAAGGGCATTTCCAGTGGACGTGCCTCCCGTTTGGATTAAAAACTGCTCCAGCCATTTTCCAAAAGATATTGAGCAACATCACAAGAAAATACAAACTCTAGTTTAGCAGGAAATTTTTTTGACGACATCTTCATTTTTCGAAAATTTTTGAGGAACATATACAAGATTACTGGAGGCAATACTTACGGAAGGCTTTAGACTAAAATTTTCCAAATGTATTTTTGTAAATCAGTATGCCAAGTAGTTAGGCCACATAATAGAAAACAATTCAATGAAACCTCTAAAAGATTATTTAACCGCTGTCATAAACTTTCCAGTCCAGAAACGAGAAAAAATACATGTCAATTTTTAGGAAAAATTAATTTTCATCATAAGTTCGTGCCACACAGTGCAATTATCCTGGACCCATTACACAATTTATTACATAAAGAAATGAAATTCACATGGTCTGCAGAATGTCAGAATCAGTTGATAAGATAAAAGCGTTACTATGCTCAAAACCGATTATAAAGATTTTTGATCCTGAACTACCGATAAACATTTATTAGCAGCTAACTGATGCGAGCTTAAAAGGAGTGGGAGGTGTTAAAACAGACAGATAAAAACGGAGACAGTAAACCAGTTGCTTATTTTTCAAAAATATTAATAGAAGCTCAAAAAAAAGAAGGCAATATACCTAGAATGTCTGGCAAAAAAAAAGCTGTAAAGTATTGGCAGCACTGTCTTATGGGAAAAGAATTTACAGAATACTCAAATCATAAACCATTATTAAATATGAACATTAAGACTGGAACTGATGAGAAACTCGGTGATTTATCATATTATTTATCCCAATATAATTTTAAAATTAAATATAATCCAGGAAAACCAGATCAAGAAGCAGTCTGTTTAAGCAGAATTCCAATTCTAGATCCGTATAACAACGCTGATAACGTTTTGAAAGTAGTAAATTTAATAAACTTATAAAATATAAAAATGACTAAAATACAAATCAATACCTACAAATTGGCAAAAACAAACTTGTATTCGAAGACGAAATTTACTACAAAAAGAATAAAAGATGGAAAAAATAATACTGTGAAAAGAACTTAACAAAACTCTAATTAAAAACGTCCACCTTACTTACTGCCACATTGGGTTAACAAAGGTGACAAATAAAATTACCCCATTCTACACAGCAAAGAATATCATTGCAAACATTAAACAAATTTGTGATGAACGTGAAATTTGTATAAAAAACAAATCAAGGAGGAAGTCAAAATATGGCTTAATATCACATTTAGGTCTACCAAGACGCCTATTTGAAATTGTATCAATTGATACCATTGGAGGATCACAGTCAACAAAAAAATACCTTCATCTTCCGGTTGATGATGTTCAAAACAAAACTCCAATGATTATATTATACTTATAAAAAATGTGACACAAAGTTACTATGTTGATATGATATTGACGGATCAATACCCTGACGTAAATTTCAAAGAATTTAAGGAATTTCTGATAAAGAATAATATAAGAATAGTTTTCACTGCTGTGAATGCACCATTTTCAAATGGGCGTAATTAAAGGCTAAGCCAAACTTTAGTCAATAAAATAAGATGAAAAATTAACGAAACTGATAAGAAAACAGCATGGCCAACCATTGCACAGAAATGTGTAGAAAAATAAAACGAAATAGTACACATAACAAAGTTTGCTCCAATATAACCTTTTGGAAAGCAAAGATGTGAATATTCTACCATCTGAATTGAAATTAAAATGTACAAAGAAGACCTGAAAAGATATAGAAAATTAGCCTTTAAAAACACAAAGAAAATTTTCGACGAAAGAATATAAATTTGAAGTGGAAGATAAGGTCTATGTGGAAAATGAAAATCGACTAAATAAAAAGAAAATGGATGAGTCGAGAATTGGACTCTCCAAAATTTTGAAGAAAATTTCCGATTCAAACTGTGAAGTTGATGCTGGACACAGGAAAGCGGAATCAAACATCTACCACATTATCAAACTCTCTCCAACATCGGTTAATAAATAAACAATTACGTGCAATATCACTCGCAATTATTTCTCTCCAAGGGAAGAGATCTAAAGAAAACCACTGCACTTGTATACTAATGTCGCCGCTGTTCTTAAAAAAAAAAGATATTTGTCGCGTTATGGTCAGAACCTATAAACGACACGGCTGACAGTTGTGATTTTTGTCGAAATATGAGATAGAGATTATTATTATTCTAAGAAACTTTGTTTCATAAAATTACTAAAACAAGGGCTTTAAATGTTGTTTCTTTTGTTTTCACCGAGAAACGCACTTAGATCTTTGTTTCAATATTTCCATCAAGTATCAAGAAAAAAGTATGAAAAAACATATAAATATAGGGAGGAATATATGTATATGGCGGACGACAACTTTTTTATTATTCATTTACATATTACGTCAACATCTATTGAATTTACGTGCAAAATTTCATCACCTGTAGAAATTGTAAGGCTGTGACAGACATGTGGACGTACGGATAGACGTTAGGAAATTATGGGGGGTCCCTCATTTTACTACGGAACCCCACAAACGACATAACCTTTCGTCTCTTAACATTAAAAACATAATTCAGTTGTGTAAATATATAACTTCAGTGTTACATTTCATGGTTCCGTACAAGAATTGACTCATGTCGAAATGGTTCCATGTGCAAAGCGACATTTTGTCTCCCTATCTGTTACCGGTCCATAACTTTTTATCTGTCTGTCACTGGCTTATAATCAAATTCCTTAACCGTACGGCCACGAAACTGTTATTTATTTTACGCTTACGGCTTATGGTATTTGGACGGTAATAGAATTTATCAACTGACTAAAAGGGCGCGAGAAAAATAATTTGTCCATTTAGAAAGAAGGTACGATAGCTAATAAATACTTAATAAAAATCACCTTATATTTTACATAAAAAAATCTTTAAAAATGTTTTCTTCAAAATTTTTTTAAATTTATTTTTTTTGGCATTTTCATTAATATCTCCATTGAAAATAAAGTTTAAAAAATAACAATTTTGAACTTATAATTTAATCTTTTAATTGATATAAAATTTAAAAAAGTGATTACTACGTTTGCCCTTCTAAAATTGCCAGTTTATTTTAATGGGATATTCTACATTACGAAGTTCTGTTCAATCGGTGTAGCAAACCAAATTCTATGACTTCCTGAGTCAAAAATGTAATTATTGTTACCAATAAAATTCTTCGAATCTCATCTGCTTCTCGAGGTACACTATTTCAACGTAATGCAAAGACTAAGCGCTGCAGTGCATCCACACCGGGCACCGAAGCGAGAAAATGCAACGCAGCTACTCTTTATTTGACTTTAAATATTGATCAATATGAGTATCGTACACAGTAAAAAAAACAATTATTCTGGTAAGTCAATAATTTTTTAAGTTCTTTTTTTACAAGGAATTTCTGTTTATTATAACGAAACGTTTAATGTAATTCAGAAAAATTTGAAAAAAAATTGTTTTGTTGTCGAGAAGTAAAATATTTCCCCGCAATAAAGACTCGAATGAAAGAATGTTATAGATAATCTTCACTTTACATTTGCTAGGAGAATTCGAAAAAAAATTGCTATGCCATTTAACTCTGCCGGTTAAACGGTACAGCAAATTTTGTTTGCAGAGGGAAATTATTTGCGTGTTTGCTTACTTGTCTTGTATATAGATGCGAATCTTCGCCAGGCTGCTGGATCGATTTTGAGTAAATTTTCTCTGACATGTACATTGGTCTTTCAAGATGGTTATAGGCTAGATTAAAACGTTATACATGGCTCAGCAGTGATGATATAAGTAAAAAAATCGAAAAAAAACCGTCTCTTTCTTGCCTCCACAGGATAAACCGTACAAGATATATGGAAATAATCATTAAAAGAATTATTTTACTAACAAAATAGTTGATCCATAGAAATTTATTACTTCAGAAAGTGATGGTGGCCTGAAAAGTAAACGGGACACCGTGTTTATTTTCAACGATAAGATGTGTTTATTTTCTATAGTAATATCATATGCTTGATATGAGAATGAAAAAGTAATGTAGAATACGCTGTAAGAAATTATATGATTTGATGAAATATTTAATGTATAATGACAAGCCTTTTTAGCCATAGTAGTATCGAAATCAATTTTTAGGAAGTAAAGGAATGAAAATAAACTAGGTGCTAAATAACTTTCTAACTAAAGATTCGTAGACTATATAGTTTTGCTGCCTGAAGTACCTAAAAACCTGTAATGCATTTTGGAGTCTATAAATGTACAAAGTAAAAGAAAAGTGGGCCAAAAAACAAACCAGTATAACACAAAAGTTAAGACAAACACACATAGTACGTGTATCAAAATCCAGTCAACATTTTTGTTATATATCGATAACTACTTGGATATCTCATGTCATATCCAAAGAAATAGATTGAAGAATAAGAAAGATATGGAATAAGTACTAGTTCATGAAGGAAACATTCGGCTCCATACCAATAAAGCTTCAAAGAAAAGCGATGAGCGCTGGACACCACACTTAACCTGTAAATGCCAAACCTGGTCACTGACAAAATCTAATCTGAGACAAATAAGATCATGCTAAGAAGTAACAGAAAAAAGTTACATAAATATCAAACTAAAAGATCAACTTAATAGTATGTTGATTAGGATAAATACAAAAGCAAAAGGCATAATAAAACAGATAGAAATTATAATGAAAATGAATAGGTTATATGCAAAGAGTTGAAGACAAAAATGGTCACATTGCGACAAATTGTTTCCCTATCCATAAAAAAAATAGTCGAAATAGACTATTGAAACGATGGCCCGACGACATATTGAAAATAACTGGAAACATGTGGTTCAGACTAGCAAAAAAGAGAAGACTGGAAATGATTGGAGGAGGCTTTTACCCCTTTAGGCGATACTTACGCCAACACGTAAATAGGTAACTAATATGTACCTAATATATTTTCACTAGGTCTTTTTCTAAATTATACCAACCTAATCGAACTACAAATATGTAAGATGTTTATACTAAATATTATAATATGATATATTAATAAATATTAAGCGATAAACACATACCGTGTAATGTCTTAATTATTTAATAATCTAATTTGAATTACTAACACCAATCTGAAATAAAATCGGGTAATGTTGCTGTTATGAAAATAACAGTAACTAGCTGTCCATTCTAGTATTTCCCAGGAAAGAAGGCCAAAATAAATATTCTTATTTCAATATTTAGAATTTCTCATAGAATTTTTCGCGCCAATTTTCACATCATTGGGCGTTGAATTTCTAAAAATATTTTCTTATCGAGCACCTAGAAACAAATGGAAATATAATATTGAGGTTTCGTGATGAATCAGTAAGTCCGTGAGAATGTGGCAATTGGCCTTTATGTATATAGGCAGTTATTGGACACGTTGCCTTTATTAAGGTGAACATTTTCCTTGATTTCGAAGAATGTACAGCTTGCTGGTCATGTCCGATAACATGACCTTTTTTTAATGACACAGTAATTAAATGGGATAAAAAATTCTAGAAGAGAAGACACGCGAATTGGCGCTCCTTTTATTACCTGTGGCGTGCAAATGTAGCAGACTTCAGCACCAAAGTTTTAGCACACTTCTTGCAAACGAATTCATTAAAGCATTTGTTTTTCATGTAAACACGTAAACATTTGTTTATTATATGTTATTCATGACGTTGAAGAATAATATTATTTTTCGCTTATTATTTATTCTATTAGAATTTGACAATAGGTACTTAAGTCTTAATAAGTCTTGGGTGCCAAGATAAAGTTTGTTTTTATTTGATCCAAAAAAAATCAATTAAATACTTAATTCAATACAATCATAGTACATATATAGCATAGTTCTCATTCTAAATTTCTAAAGAAAATACAATGCTTTTAGTATGCTTAACAATTTCTTAATATATAAAGTTGTATATCTGGTTAAATGAGAAATTTTTTTAAATTTAAAACTAAGTATTAAAATTATGCCTCGAAGTTTAACACGGAAATTAATATTAGAAATAAAACAATGAAATTCGTAATAATTGCAACAGGCGATTAATTTGCTTTCACTGTTTCTGAAATTCATTTGACATGCGTTGGCAAAATTATGACTGTCCAAGCTTCATGTATGAATGTACACGGTGTAAAAAAAAAGAACATTTTCTATTAAATTTATGATTTGTTTATTGATTCTTTTATAATGTCTTATTCTGTAAAAGCTTTTACAATTTTATTAGTCCTGCACTCAATGAAATGTTCCCCTAAAGTTCATATTATTTTAATCCATATTATATTCAGCTTATAATAAAAAGCTTTTAAAGATGCACCTTAAGGGAATGCGTTTATTACGAGATCAACTATCTGCGTTGCCATTTTCCCTCACTTACGTAAATTATTGAATTTAAGGTTAAACTCTGCAGGAAAGCGTAACAAGCTTCAACCCGTAATTAAGCTGGCAACTGGACGTCAAGCTGAACATTGGCGAATTGACTTTTTTCATAGTAACGTCAACTTTTTGCAAAATAAATAATAATAGGGTAAAGGAATGATAATGACCATAAAAGCAAGATACCAAAACACATCCTCATTTTGGTTATTCGATTAAGCCCCAACTGGTTTTGCTATTTCCGTAAAATAATGAAACCGACTCACGGTTACATTGTAAGAGCTTTTATATAAACCAGCAATAATCGATTGAGTAATATCAACAAAAAAATTTCTTATTTACAAATTCATTTTTTCAATTCAATTTTCAATTTAAAAGAGCCAATGTTGGAGGTCACACAAATTCGTGACAAACATATCGAACAGATGAAAGTTATGCTGGGAAAAAGAGCTGGAAATGATTTTTTCCTATCCTTATTTTCTTATGTGTGTGTGTGTGTGTATATGTTTATGTATATTTATATGTATATATATATGTATATATATATATATATATATATATATATATATATATATATATATATATACATATATTTATCCGTTTGATCTCATATTCAGCAAGATTTAATTAAAGTAATAATTACAGAGATACAAAACTTTTAACTTCTCCGAGCTTTTCATTAATGTCAAATGTTAGCCATCTGAAGAGATATCGCTTTTTCGAATGGATTTGGACCAGAATATCCAAACCCTTTCGAAAAAAAGGTTTTGGATTAGAATATCCGAAAAAATAAGTTAATATTTGCCTTTAAAAATTAGAAATGACCTCTAACTAATGCATTATTAAATTAGTTCATTTATTTTTATTACCATCTTTTAATATTAGCTTTTAATGATTTTCTAGTTAAACTAAGTAAGTTTATGATTTCACGTTTCTTCGTTCGTCTATCCATCAGTTACTAGTAAATATTTCCATAATAAAACCATATATAATAAAATATTTAACATAATTTGAAAGTTGGCTAAAATCACCCAGTACTATTACAAAATATTATTTCAATCCTGAAAAAATATTTTTTCATTACATTCGCCATATAACATAAATAAACAGGTAGAAGGATTATGCTTTTAGATAGGATGTGATGAACTAACTCCAATAAAGACTTAGAATACGGAAAACCCTTAGAAAAAATATAATTACCGTTCAATGTAATCTATCTTACAATATACCTATATTTAAATACTGATCATACCCCCGTGAAACACATTTGATTCAGTTACACATTAGATAACATATCTACAAGTTAATTTAACATCGTAGCTTTCAACTAAATTTGTTATATAATTAGTTATATGATATGCAAAGTAATTTTATTCCTTAAAACATGAAGGCAAAAAAAATTGTAACTTAAAATATTTATTGGCAAAGACCTCATAAAGTAATATGTATTACTTCCGTACAAGAGCTTATTTGAAAGTGTGTATTGGACTCTTACTGACTGCGATGTATTGATTTTTTTTTAAATATTGAGAAAAATACTCGAATTCGTTAACAGAAATAATGTGTCGGAAAATTGTTAAAATTATGAATTATATAACGAATATAAAAACCAGCTATAATAAGAGTTGTTAAATTCTATCTTACCAGATGGCTGGGCAACATTTTCATGTGCATATATCTGGTAAAAATGTTATTTTCTCAAAAATAGTGCAAGTCCAAAAAATAGAAGACCCCGCGCCCGACGGCTGAAAAGCATCGCAAAGAATCTTAAGACCGTAGGAAAAACCTGCCCTCCAACAGTATGAACAGGAATCCTCTTCCTTATTGGCTAAAGACCCTTTTATAATCTCAAAGCAGCTTACAATTCTCTTATCAATCAATGATTTACACACAAATTGGTGCCAAAAATATTGTTAAGAAAATGACAAATATTTTTTAACTAAAATGTTACCGTGAAAGTAATCAAATGTCGAATTCCAAAATCTTACTAAAGATCCGTCGGAAGTTTTGTAGCTACATTTGCAAATTCGCTTCTGTCTCAGGAAAAAGGCACGTGGGGGAATCAAACAACCGCGATCGTTTGTCGGGCGGCGCGCTTGTGGATACCTCGCTGGCGGCTATCTGCGCATACGCACACACGTGTGTGTGTGTTAGCGCTTGTAAATTCACCTATATACGTAGACGCGTGCCGTAGCGACATATGCACGTGCGCAGTTAACGGGTCGTGACAGTCTTCCCCCTCTCCCCCTCTACGCGGCTTTTACCGTCTTCAGCCCGTCGTACATAAATTTATTACCTGAATCCGATTTTACATTTGAAATGCAAAATTAATTCTTTCTAATATTATAAAAACCGGTCATACACAGGCAGGTGTTATAGATGATAGTTAGTTCGCATTCTATTAGTAGCTGAGTGTTAAATTATTTTATTTAGTAATAGGTATTTCCTCTAAAATCGAAAAAGATGTCACTTAAATGAAAATACTAAACCCTTGCTGTAATGAATTATTTACATTTTCTAAGGCAGCATATTTGGGGGCAGTTATGAGACAATTAGATAGTTGAAACAATTAGAATAGTATTTTGTTTTTCTATTCAGGCTAGTATTTTGACTAATCACAGATCTTTACATTTTTAAAACATTAACATTATTTCAGAGTAGAAAAAAAATATGCCTAAATTTTTGTTATAGTTTTTCCTCATTTCATACCATTTTTTTTTAAAGAAAAGAGTTATCTTTGATTCATCATTTTTTTAAGGATTTGATATGAAATAGTTTCGATTGACATGAAACTTTTACTGTTACTTAAATTCATAGTGTCTAGATTGTTACAAAGTATATGATGTCTTTTTAGAGTTTGTGTATAACGAGCAATAAGGATATAAGTAAATGCAGTCAAAATTAGTCGGATGAATGTTAAACTTTTAATTGTTATAGCTACATTCAAAATGTAGAGTTAAACTTTTAATTCATATTAAAATCATGTAGAACATATTGTAGATGACTTGAAAATCTTATAAAACTTTCAACGGTGCAATTGCTAATTATTACCCATAGATAGTCTATTACGGTTCATTTTCCGTTACAAAATTGGACCATAGAAATATTTTTGACTTAAATAAACTAAATCTTCATAGCTATTTCAAAGTAATGTTTAAATGGATTGTACACTGGGTGATCTATCCAAGTGTCTGGATTTAAATGGTTAATAAGAATTGATTATTATTAGTATATAAATTGAGCTGTAAAGTTTTGTAGTCAAGTAATATAAAGAATAAATACTGAAAACAAATTAATAGTTAGCAATAATCATGTAAAAAACCTGTCACATATGAGTAAAACCATAAATGTTTCGTATACATTTAGGCCCATATAAACATTTATATATATATATATATATATATATATATATATATATATATATATATATATGTATATATATATATAAATATATATATATATATATATATATATATATATATATATATATATATATATATGTTGCTTACTATGTCCTTCACAAGCGTAAAAACAAGATGCATATTTAAATAATATTATTTTTCACGGTGTGAATTCGTGTATTAGTGTATACTGCGTGTACTGGTATGTGTACTGGTACCATTGATGTAAGGCCTTCTGTCGATACAGTGCAACCTCGATATAGTGACGCTGCAGTCACACAGTAATGGCATAACAGTGTCTCACAACACTCATTTTACCCTGATTCGACAAAACAGCTAACTTACTCAAGCCAAACAACTTCCAGCTCAGTTCTAGACTTACTCCCGTCGCGAGCACCTGCTTACCGAGTTTTTCTTACTCCAAAGTTTTCACTAGTATAATACATTAATTGAATTAAAAGTAATCGTAAACTTTTTCATTGGTTTTTTTTTAAATCGACAACAATCTCCGTTATAACAGTACGTAATTAATAGACATTTTAAAATTATCAAAAATACTCTGTCTTTTTGATGTTGATACAAGTCACCTGTATGGAGTTTTTATCAACTTTTTAGGGACCCGACCACATACCATAAGTTAACCATTACTCAGAAACTAGAAGAGCTTACGTAGCCTTGATATTTTTTTATAATTTCGGTATATATACTGCTATTTTGAATACTTTTCAGATTTTCGAAAATAGCGGTTTACCTGGCAGGGGATGAGGATACGGAATTCTAAGCAAAATTGCTATTCTCAGATATATTATTTCATGTAAAAACTGTATCGAAAAAGTGTTCATGATATACCTCCAATACTTTTAAAAAAACTATTCAAGGATACCCTACACAATGGGGTATGTTAAAAAATTTCACCGCCATTTTACAAGTAAGGAATGTAGGGCACGTTCCTTTTTTAATGATTATATTTCATAATATTTTAGATTTTATAAATATGTGTAAGCATGAAAATTTAAGCTTTATTGCACTATTAGTCTGCGTGTAAAACAGCTAAAACATACAAACGACGAGACAGACAGACGAATATTGCGAAACTATGTGGTTTGTGTTTCGCTACAGAATCCTAAAAACAATTTTAAAAAATGCAAAAAAGAATCCTTTTTTCCCTGTCAAATCCAGAGCAAGCAGCTAATGCAAGGACATAATACAAATTTTCTAGTTTATACGATTTAAAAAATATATTTTATCGGAGAATCAGAGATTTTAAAATAACATGTATACTGACTCAAGAAGGAGCAGCAAATTTATAGATGAAGCAAAAATATAATTATTTTGAATATATTCAATAGATGTTATTTCTGTAGAACGCGTGTGTGACACATAAATAAAAATATATTTTCTCTATAATGACAGTTCAATCTTCCATATAAGGTAAACTCGTTTTACGGGACATCGTTGCAACAGCGCGTTGTTCGTTAAAATTGTAAATTTTTTATTATTAATATTATTTATTATTTCAGATAAACTATATATGTATTAATCATTAATTTTCATTAACATTTTTGATGTTTTTTTCACATTCTCAATCCGTTGTAATTAATTATATGTCTCATAAAGCTATCATATTTGCACACATTTGTTGTTGCGTTGTGCGTGCCTCACAGACATTGCTTTTGTAGTAATGACTCTGTTACCTGGGAATTATGCACTTTAAGTTTACAGTAAGGTTTTTTTTATAAACAATACAAATGCTAAAGCTAATTCCTACATTTTTTACATAAAAATCGATTATTTGCCAAGCAGAAACAAGTTAGTTTAGTTTTTTTTTTCAAATTACGTTAATTTTCGAAGCAAAACTTCTTTGTCCGATATAAACATAAAACCAAATAAATTTAAAATCAAATTGCAGGATGAAATAGTTAGTCGCAAACTCATTCAACTGTTATTCGATGTAGTAATGTTAAGAGTTTTCGGTACTTTGATGGATAATTAATAAAAAATAGACTTTTCATTAGCTCTCCAAACATCGTCCTCGAAGGACAAGTTTATTATCATGTCTTCAATTCAACTATCTCTTTCATACATGTGCTTTCTTTGATTTTTTATTTATGTCGGAGTGTAATTAGAGTCCCTGGAGACACTGAAGTATTTTTCGGTCATTTTATAAGAGTATAACTCGTTAATTAACGATAATATGACGTCGTTGGTCACAGCCATTCCTTTCGTTTTCACAATCAACTTAAGATAACAAGCATCGATTAAATTTTTTGATATATTGGGCTCTATTTGCCTTTTATTTAATTTAAAGTAAATTAAATATAGTTTATACGGGATTTGAAAATTTTTAAACAAAATTATCCACGACAGGCGTGAATCTAATATCCAATACTCATAACACTAAAATCAAGCTTGGTGGATACTTCGACATTTAACTGCATAGATATACTGTGTTTCGTTATTTTTCCGAAACATAAATTATCCTATATTTTTAATAAATAACTAAAATAATTGTTTAAATAATTGTTTGTTTTTTGCCTTTCTGTAGTATAGACAGTAGCCATTATCATTTGTCAGAGTAGATTTTGTTTCCAATTTCACAATTGTTCCTCTCGAATTTTCCTTTTAGAATTATAATAGATATTTACCTCTCTCCGTAATCTTGGTATGCTGAAACCATTGAAATATTCGGTAATTTTAATCTGCTTCATCTGAAAATCGAAGGGAGTGATACAATACATAAAATTATTGACATTTTTGAAATCACATTAGAACATTGTTTTCTTGTGACGAAAGATCACATCTTTTATAATGATTTTTTGTGAAAAAAAAATTCACAGTAATAACCTTTTAATTTTTTTTATAATATATAACTATTCCAAAGTTTGTTAAGTATTCTGCCTTCGTCTAGCAGATGTTTCCAATTTACTAGCTTCTTCACGCGTTACTTATTTCACGTTAACACGTTTATTCATCGAACCGTCAATCGGCGAATTTACGGCGCTGAGTACCGACGATAGTATCGTGGCGCGGTCTGCTTAATGCGGACGCCGCCGACGTTGCGGGGAATGCGTCAAAGGCGAACGGCGTATCATTAACTTACGGCCAGTACGTCGGCGTGGACGTATCAACTGTCGATTGAATCATTCGGTGATGTATACGTAGATTGTTTGTTTATTTTCGGTTATTCATTGTCAGTCCTGATTAGGGCTGTCAGGGATTTCTTATAATTTAATATAGATTGAATATATTTGGCGTTAATTTTGTAGAAATTCATTATTCACAATTAAATGAAGCTACGTGATGTAGTATTATTTCTACTTTCTTTAAGTTCTTTACTACGACCCTTCGTTGTATTACAATATCTTCAGGTGGGCTATTATTAGCAAAGATACTTTTTTAGAATCTTTGCTAATAGCCCACGTGAAGATGTAATACAACGAAACCTAGGTCGTGGTAAAGAACTTAAAGAAAGTAGAAATAATACTACATCACGTAGTTTCATTGAATTGTGGATTTAATATAGACTCAAAATGACTGGAAAGTAGAAAATAATTTCAAAGAATTATAAAATGTGATACAATGATTCACACAAAAGTTAAGTTAATAATTTTATAATTAGTAATTATAATTTTCTTTTCACCAGCTATTTTCTTTTCAACTTTCCTCAATCTTAGCTACCGTTGAAGTTGAAATTAACAACAAAAGTAATGAGTTCAATATCAACCTCTGAAGTTGGAATTTATGTAACATTCTGTCTCGTCGCTTTATTTTCATATTGACACGTAGAACACAATATGGCAGGGTAAAAAAATTATCAATTAAAAAATCACCTACAAATACCTACATAAACTACATGGCCCGTTTTGTGGTAAGGGAGAGTGACTTTGACAAAGACTACGTTTAATTATGAGTATGAAGAAATCTACGTAATATGCTGCGTACTTTTACACCGCAATGAAAATGTAGGACATATCTCGCATTCTATCTGCAGTTTAATTATTGGTAAATTGAAGTTATATCAAGTGAAATGTCTTTCGTCACAAAATTTATACGACGGAAAAGGAGAAATGATAATAAATAAAAACAATGGAATGTCTCGAATAACCTGTTTGGTGGAAATCAATAACAGCCGATAGGGAAACCTATTCCTGGTCCAGTAGGATTTTAAATACCTTTCAGGGCACGTTCAGATCGATGGACTATTGTGTGTATGTACTGATTTTTATACTGATAAAAATATGTATAAATTACTGCAGTAATTTTGTTCAATTACGGTGATAAGTCCTATGATAATCCCCTTTAAATTTTAGAAAGCGTATTTATCAACAAAAAGAAGACAATGAAAATGCGCACGGTAAATCAATGAATAGCTGCCACTTCATAAAATAAAATATTTTCGACATAACGATAAGCAGAAGCCCTGGACCTGGAATTCCAGTTCCTAATCTAAACTTATGGAAGATAATTTTCAAGTTATAATTTGATGAAGTGCATAATATCGCCGTTCATTAAATTCTGTTATTAAATGATGAGATCGTCTTCTTTACTTGATTATGAGATATTTTAGAGAGGTATTTGAAAAGTCAAAGGACGTAAAGAAATATTTAAGTTATTAAAAATCAAATTGTTTAATTTGTACTACTTTTTTAACAATAATATTAGTATAGCCCAGTAAATTGCAATTCGAAGTTATTTTGTTAACATAATTCTTATTATTAAAACAAGTCAATATCTAGAAACAGAAAGGAAAAACTGCTTTCTACCACCGTTTCAAAAAATGCCCTAAGCAAGACCACATAGATTATGGAAATCCCTAAATGTACGCAGTGACACTGTACTGACATAGATGTTTCGCGCGAAGCTCGACCTCGCCCGACCATTACAAACACGTCAAAAAATATGTACGTGGTTTTAGTGCATCATTGGCCATTACACCGACAGTGGATGTTTATGGGGCGAGTTTCAAATGATTTTGTTTTCGTCGGCCAATTGATTTTATATATTGCTAATAATTTATCGTCAAAATTATGTATGCAAAAAACTGATTAGTATAGTTCCTTCCTTTAGTCGTTCTAATGTGCCTGAAAAATTTGTCAGCCTCTTCAAGCAGTTGGAGAAACTACGTATGCCATTATATACTTTTATCAACTCACAAAACGTTTTTGATATAACATTTTGTTTTTCTTTGACCTAATATATATCATAAGTATATAAAGCGGAACTTGTCCCCGAACTCATTTGAACTCTTAAACCTTTTCGACTGCTTCCTCTGATTTGAACTGAGCTATCGGCGGCAATGTGACAGCCCTTTGGACAACGTCCGAAGATCGATGTCGGTGCTGCTAAGACTTACACAGAAATAAAGATGTTCGTATAAAAACTATAAGGTAAAAAAAATTTTAGATAGAACAAACTCTATAGACAACTGACATTTGTTTCAAAGTCTACGTACGTACTACGTTCTGAAAAATAATGTCAGATTAAAGTAAATAATGGATAATTGCGTATAATAATATTCAACAAGTGTTGAATATTTTTAAATATATAACACTATTTTTAAATATATACAGATAGAATTTAAAAATATAATAAGACCTTGAAGTTTAAAATGCATTTAAAACACAACAAAAATACTTCTCATGATGAATTCTTACGTTGGTTGATATATTGCAATAACATTAAGAGTTCCCATTCGAGTTTAATGTATGTATTTTTCTACTACTTGCAAGAGTACTATGGTGATGCCCTGGAGTGTCGCAGAAGGAGATTGAAATTTTCATAAATTTTTCCAGCAAAATGCGTGGTAACCCTATTATTGATATGCAGAGAATACACGGCAGATGCTACTATCTTGTTGGGAATAAAGCGTATCGTTTATTTTTTCTTAACATTCAGCTCTATATGGTAGTTTTAACAACCAATAGGCTTGTTAAAAATACAACTAAAACATAATTGACATAATAATAGAAAGTAAAAATAAAACACTCCATGTTAATTAAAATATGTAGGACTTCGGGAACGGGCGGAGTCAAGTATGCGCGTAGCTGAAAATTTTCCTATTGAAAAGACGTTTTTTTCTTTAAATGGACGCTAATTAGGAAGCGTTGTACTTACAATAAAATTTAAGAAAAATTGTTAGCAAGGACAATTGTGAAGGTTACTTAAAAACTGTTTGACATATAAACTTATATTTCTCAAACTCTGAGATCATATTGAGCCGCATATATTAACTAGAGGTGGCAAATAATGTACTCGATTTGTCTATTAGTTTTATATATAGTGCTGAATATAGTATGAACGGATGTTCAAATATAGTCAGTAAACTAAAAAACTTTTTTTAGAGTTTTAAGTTGATATGCACTGGAACGTGCAATGAAAGGGAATTCTTAGTCATAGTTATTCTCTAAGTTTTTTGAGCAATTTATGATATTTTGAATTTTATTAAATATATACTAGGCAATAACATTTTATTAACAATTTTTCAAAATTAATGTTATTTAAAAAAACTCTGTTTAAAAGGGAAATGTGGATATAATACATTATATACCCAATAACTGTACATTATATTTGTAACAGTTTTTTTAAAAATGTCTTACTCGAATTTATTTCTGTTGCAATTTTCGCACATTATTTTTATTCCAAATAGTCGATTACAAATAATATAATAGGAATAAATTGTACCCTTAAATGTTTAAACTGGTATACGTACCTAAGTATATACAATTAATGCGAATTCTACTCATCTCGAGAGGTTTTTATTTTTCAAGGAAGGAAGAAATAAATTTGCTTCTTTCTGTTACCCAATTGTGTAAGGGAGTATGGGGATATAGATTATACTAGTTCAAAAAAATTAAAACAAGTACTTTCTTCTTTATGCATCGATGCAGCTTCCATCCGTGAATAAAACTGGCTACAAAACACCTGCGTCTTCGCTATCGTTCATTATCAAGTTCGAGGTAGTCTCCTTATAGTTTTAGCCAGATTAACGTTTTCGTACGTCAAAAACGTGATAAGATGATACAACGAATGATATTATCCATTTGTTAACCGCTAATGGGACGATTGTATACGGATACGTATCGTAGGTACTACGACTAAAGATGTTCAAAGAACGCCATACGCCTTCTCTATATCTCGTTCTTTGGCGATGTGCACATAAATGTAATAATAAAACAAACTACTAATATTGATTAAATGATTACGAAAATATGCATATTCCGATACTTTTGTAATCGTTCTTTCATACCTTTGTATATATGACAATGTATAATTCCTTCTCTACGTTTACGCACAAGAAGTATTTAAAAGTTTTTCAGGATTAACAAATTATTTTTGTTTTTGGCACGAAATGTTAAAAGTCGTGTTAGTTGCCATATAATTCAGGAACGTATTTAAAATGTTAAAATTTATAAAAATAATAGTTAAATCTGCCAAATATACCGCGACTTACGGAAAACTTATGGTCAAAGGACCATCTTAACGAAAACATTGTGTAGTTTAAGTAGTAAAGAAGACGTTGCTATTTCGCATGGTGGAACAATTTGAAATCACAGGTTCGGTGCATAATCATCCAACTCCTATAAATTGCTGAAGCGTGAGGAACCTCAAGCAAATAGAGGCAGCAATTGAAAATGTGAGGAAAAACCCAAACTTATCAATTCCACGATGTTCTCAAAAAGTTGGACTTTGTCAGACTTAACTTAGCGAATCTTGTGGAAAGACTTGGGTCTATACAAAATTTACCTGACATGATAACTCAAGATTTTTGACCATTTTAATTCCGAAATTCCACTGCTTGGGCTTTAGCATAACTTCAAATCGATCGTAATTCCTTCAAGAAGCGAGGAAGCTCATTTCCTAGCGAAGAAGTTTCGTAGCAGAATTGACAGATTTGAGCTAATCAGTCGCATGGCGCGCATAAACTGACGCGCTCAAGCACGTGAGTCTATTCCTAACGAGTGATTGGTGCGCATTCTAGGCCATTATAATCACCCCTACTATCACTCTGAATAGTCGTCACTGCCTATTGTCGAACTTTTTGTTTCCTAAATCAAAATGGACCTGACTGATGTCTAGTTTCAACAAGATAACGTCACACGTGATACAGCTAGAGAAACACTCAATTTGATGAAAGAGAAATTCGATGGGTTTTTGGTTTCGAGGTTCGAGAGCAAGACGTTGTCTCCCAGATTATGGAATTTGACTCACTTATATCATTTTCTATGGTTACGTGAAATTCTAGTATAAAAAACTACGAACTAAACGCTTGCTTGGCTAAGGTGCGTAGACATGTTATATGACGTGTATTGCCTAACAAGCCTTGGCTCCTTAAAAGACCCGCATTCAAAAACTCTTACTTGCCATTGTCAAAATAAGTTTAAATTTCGTGTGCACATATTAATAAACAAAAGTGCAAGTTCACCACCACTCTGGCCCGCTGCCATTCTGACAGTAATCGCCAGTTTTTTAATGATAGAGAAATCGGATACTTTACTTTTAGCCTCAACTACAAGTTTTTTTAAAAATTTTTATGGAAAGAGTAAAGATTCTTTTGTTTTTAGTGTTAGATCATTTTATTTAAACTTTAAAATATTGAATTCAAAATAACTTTCGTTGTTTCTCTTTTTTTATTTTTAACGACATTTTTGCTGCCACGTCTCGTCTCTGATAAAGCCCACTTTGTAATAGGCAAACAAATAGATTATAATAAATATATGTTTTAATAGCATATATTTTTAATAAGAGTCCAGTTATTAGTAATTATGTATTAATTTAGTTATATCACCTCCGATCTAAAAATAGAGTAAAAATTGGTATAATGGAGTTTTTTTATATTGTATTTCTATAGATTTTTTCTCAAATTAATGCTAGTAGACAGATTTTATACTTTATAGGTTATTCTTTAAGTTTAACCTACAGTTTTCTCTTATTTTAGTTTATTTTTCCTGTTTATTATTATTACGTGTTATGGCGTTACAATGTTTTTTTCTTATTTTTATTTCTTCATAGATTTTATAAAAAAAAAATTAAACCGGTAAAAATAAAAGGACGGGGAGACTGAAGGAAGATCAACCGAAAGCTGCTTTTGAGGCAATATTTGAGGCAATTTTTGAGGCTATGTACAAAGGCACCCCGGTGTACTTTGTGAAACCATTTAATACGTATAAATACGAAGAAAATAATTGGAAGGGTCTCTACACTCACTACATTGCGTAGAAAACCAATTAAATGGACTTGATCAAGTAGGAGTGCCATTGACACCCAAATTTATTCGAAAGCAAGGTTATGTCTTTTATAAGGCTCATGGTAACAACTCTGGCAAGAAACAGTCATAGAAATTTCTTAGATGTAACCTAGAGATTTAACAACATCAATGTACAACGTCATTTCCAAGCAGCCGGAAAAATATTCGAGAAGCTGAATATTACCCATCACCCAGAGCGTTTGTACAATATTGACGAGCAAGGGGGTACATTGATACTTTATCGGCAGTAAAATGACCCAAAAGGGTTTATTTTATAACTCAAGAACATGCAGATTACGTCACGATCATAAGGTGTATTAATGCAACTGGAAATGCTGTGCCTCCTATTTTTTTTACTTTACTTCTTTCAAAGGGAAAATTACATGTTACTTTCAAATCGAAAATGGTTACTTTCAAATGGAAAAAAGACCTTAACTGAGTGACAACTTGCTAGCGGGGAGTTTGGATAAAATGGCTCGAAAGGGTAGTATAACTATAAAGCTGTTTGCCACTTCATTAATTACTTGGTGTAGCCTCCTGGCAAATGCTTATGCATTTTTGACGGAGCTTCTTCCCATTTACATACCAGGATTGCTGATTGATGATTTACATCATTTTGTATTGTTTGCTATCGAAAACTACTCACGAGCTACAGCCTGTTGATAAATCTGTAAACAATTCCTTTGAACACCCTTGGGATGGGGCAGTATTATTATATGCATATCAATAGCCACATAGGAAACTTTCGAAAGCAAGTTATGACACAATCTTATCAAAAATATGGTCTAAGTGTGCGAACTAGGACAACATTAGAAATTGATTCAGAGCAACTGGCTTATATTTATATGGTTCTTGTGCTATTCTAGAAGAAGTATGTGCTCCATCAGTTCTTACGTAATTATAATATGTTCCACATCGCCGAGATAATGCCAATGTACATGATACAAGAAGCTATTATCGAAATATATCTGCTATCGGAAGCTATTATCGTTGTCGATACTAGACGACGCTAATAGCTTCCCATATCAGAGGTTCACGTGCGCCAGTAATTTGCTCAGATAAGGAAAACTGTTCAAACATAGACAGTTTCTTCTCTTAACAAAATATCAGAAACCAATTGTCAATTCTACTACAATAAAATATTGTCCCATTATCAATAAGCATTCTTGACATATTTCACAATCTCTGTATAATGTTCCTAAAAAAAAAAAAAAAGTCGACTACATTTCCTAGTCCGAATCTTCCATTGAAGATAATCCCGTGCAGCACGAAAATCGATCACATTTACCGATTCCTATCGATAACATTTCTCCATCACAATCACCGATTTCTACCACTCTCAAACTAAATATCCCACATCGACATCTTATTAATTCGTCTTCGTAGATATTACCGAAGGCACACAAATATATAATTTCTCAAATCTATATCAATATCACACCAGAATTATTGATATGTATAGTTATACTCCAAACAGTCAGAAAACTCAGAAAATTTAAATCCTCGTTCCAGAGGAGAACGTACATCACCACCCAAGTATACCTATATCCGATTCTGACGATGAACTTACTTTTCAAAATTAAAAGGAAATTCTGAAATATCGATCTGAAAAACACCATTTCAAAAAGTACATCCCATACTAATTACGAAACTGTAAAGTCTAAATCAAGACGTAAAGGTCTAAATTATATAGGCCAAAGACTTACTAAAGGTTTGTTTGATGCTATTAAAGATAAGACAAAAAAGATACAAGAAAATCAAAATAAGAAGAAACTAAAAATAGTACGAAAAATAATACGAAAAAGCTAAAAAGCAACTATAAAAAGACGTAATACAATCAAAGATAAGACAAAAGGTAAATGATAACAAACCAAAAGAAAAAACAAAGAGTAAAAGTATCAGACCAAAGATAAATGGTAAGGAATAAAAAAAATTCAGCAAGGACATCAGAAAGAAAATCAAGGGGGAGGTGTGGTACTGTCAAGATTGCCAGATAGAACGCATTACCGATATGCATCAATACAAAGAATGCCAGGCTCGGTGTCATGAAAAATGTTTACATTTAACGAAGAAAGACAAAGAAGAGTTCGTGTGTCCAAGCTGCGAGTAAAATTTCGACGGAAAATTATTTGTAGATTTTATGAAGATAAATAAGTTTTCCTTAATATGTTTAATTATCTTTGTAAAAGTTTTGTTCTTGTTTTAAAGCAAAAGAATGACATTTAGTTCTTTTATTACCAAAGTGTGTTTAAGCGTTTTTCTACAAATGGGTTCAAATAAAACCTACTGCAAATTGTGATTAAAAATGAATGACTGATTCCAATTTGTTTTCTTGGGTTATTTATTGGACGTCTGCTAGCCGTATGAGACAATTTGTTTTAATTTTAAAATATGCCTTTTACCAGAAAAATGTAACAAAATATGATGGTTTTTAAAATATTAAAACTCTAAATAAACAATGAGAAAGATTGTATAATCCTTTTGCAAGGACTGGACCTTGTTAGGCGACTGTACCTTATTTGTAATTATATGAAAAAGTGATGGGCAATTAAATATTGAATAGTTGAGTAATTAAAAGAAGCTAGAAATTCATGCTTGTTTGTTTGTATTTTTATATCAGAAATTTAAAAAAAATATTTTTAACTCAGGGTTTAGGTGTGAGTAAGCAAATTATATATACAAATATGTAAAATTTTATGTCTATATCATGTATAGTTTCCGATAAAAATAATCGTAATACAGAGGTAAATAGATAATAAAGTTTCACCATAAGGATACATTTTATAATTTCACCAATTTTTGGATTGAAACAGATTTCTCCTTTAGTAATAAAAGAAGTATCCATATTCTTTTATTCACACGTAAATAAATAACGCGACTCCAATAATTTGTTGTAGCCAAATACGTAAACGCACTCTTGCGATGCTTCTTTGCAAATGTCAAATCGAATTTCATCGTCAATCTAAACAGATGTCACGGCCAAGCCACGCCCCTGACTTAGAAGCGTGGGCCAATGGCGAGCCGCGTGGGCGTGTCTTGACTGTGAGCGATCCGCAAGCGGCGTCGCGCTTCATCCGCTGCGCGGAACGATTACTCAACGGCGTTAGTTTCAGCTCCGATTTCAGCGACGTGAGAAATGAGGGCGTACTTTGATTGCAGATGTTGGCGATAAATAAAGGGGTCTTAAGAGGATTATAATAGTTCACGGAAATTCAATTCGTTTCTTTTATTAGCAGACAGTAAATAACTTTCTATATATTGTTATAAGGGTCTTCGGAACTTATTTTATTGGGTTAATATCATTAACTGCACATTTTGCATGCTATAGAGCAAATTATAAATTTACTCATGTAAAGCTATTCGTCAATGCATTACGAATTTGAGTATTATGGCTAAACGACTTTAAGTAGTGTGGCTTATGAGGTTAATTCAAGACTATCTAGATAAGTAACTGATTAGTTAGTTATTAAATATGTTTAAATAATTATCTCTCAAAAGTTAAGTGAATTATTAAATAATTTACTCTCAAAAATTAAGTGTAGCTAGAACAGATTTAATATTGTTAAAGCATTTTTAAGGATTACGAATTTCTTTTATTTCGTTTTAAGAAATGGCTAAAGTGGGTACTTAAAATTGATTTGAATAACAAGACATGAGTTCTGGAAGTTGCAGGTGTTTTTTCAACTCATCAAAGTTGCTGGAGGTAGCGTATAATTATGTCATTACGTAGGTAATGGGATGATCCTGCTACTTTACATAGTTGAGTGGACGAAGTTTTTTTTAATGGATCTAGCGGTTACGTCAGAGAATACTTGAAAATTTAGTTTTAAATGCCTATAGAAAAATAAATAGTATAGAGGGTTGAGTAACTTTTGCCATATATGTATGTGTTTTCTGCCATTTAGGTCAGGGAATATTTATTACCTGATAGTTCTGAATAATTGTCAGTTAGTCGTTAATAATATTACGTTTAAAATATGTATCGTAAATAGCAAGGTTGAAGATACCATCTCCTACGTAGCAGTCGAATTGTCACAAAAAATAGATTTAAACTTTCTGAAATTACATTCAATTAAATGTACTTATCATAACTTTATCATAACTTCTTCAACCTTGCTTGGATGGGAGATATTGTAAGCAAATAAATCTCTAACATTTACCTAATGTTGCTGCATACCGCAACATTGATTAAATTATTATGTACCGAGTGCAATTAAGATATTTACATGTATGGAAATATTTTTACAAACTCTTCACATTAACACTCGTTTAACTGTTTGTAAACGAAAAGCTAATTGACGTTACGCATTCTATTTATACTTATAACAAAATCATAGCTATTCTCTAGCGTGTTAAATACCTATTTAAAACAAAAGTTATTTACACGGCAACTAAGATCAATACCGACGCAACCATTTTATAAGTGTCGTTTAACTGTTTTGACATTTATCTTTTTGAACACGTGTTGCATGAAAATGTATAAAACCAATTCCGCTTCAATATTCTCTTATACGTTATTAAGTCACCGACTTTATATATGCCGAAGGTACGTTACCAAGGAGCTAGCTTAGAACAGTAACGGACCAAATTTTTGGAGGGCAGCAATCGCTCGTATTAAGAAAAAATGTATTTATACACCAGCAGTAAATAAGAGTACCTGTAGGTAATTAATTCCCTTCAACAGGTAAAACAGTAATATATAATTTGTTTTAGGATTCCATACCTCAAAAGAAAAAAAGGGAATACTTATATGATCACTCACATGTCTGTCTGTATGTCGGCCACGCCATATTTTTGTGAAACCATTCCATTCCATATAGAAATTTTAAAAAAATTGTCAGCATCATGGAACGTCTGGTAGATGTGGAAAATCTAAATTTTTTATAATTTACTTTGAAATATTTTTATTTCAACAAATTGAAAATGGAAAAATAAATATTCAGATAGTAGTTAATAAAAAAACATAATTTTTATTTCATTATTTTATTTTTATGGAATAATTCATCACAGAAATAACCCTTAACAATCTATTGAAAATATTTGTTTAATTATATATTCCTGTTACCCGACAAGAAGCGAAGCTGGCCGAAAGGCACGTCGCGACGTACCATTGGAACGTTTTAACTCCCAACCAAACGCGCCATTAGATGTTTTTTTATAAACAATGTACCTATAGTAATAAAGTAAACAAACCCGCATGTATCAAAATAGTTAATACTGGGAAATGTTTATATAAACCTTTTTGTGAGAAAACTACAGCGATGATTTCAAACCTATATATTATTTTAAAAAATTCACGTTTGTAAATAACTTATCACTCGTTATTAGAAATACAAACATAAATTTTAATTGCAAAAACAATTAATAATATTCTAAAAAATGGTCGAATTGTGAAGCTTGCAGTAAAATACAATTTTTATGAAATATCTTTCTAGGAATTCTGAATCATTAAAATTATGATGAAACTCTAAACTATTTACAAGCGATTCTCTGCGACTAAGTATTCAAATATATGACGACAGTAAACCAAAAATATTTATTTTAAGAAAGATCTTTATTGGGACAGACTTTTAAGACTTCTAAAAATTTGAAAGAAGCGGAAGATGTCCCTGATCAAAACAGACGCTGTAAAGTTAATTTAGGCATGAACGAAAGAAGAAAAGTATTCTTACATGTTTCAATTTTATCTTTATGTGATAATGATTAATTACTGTTATAACCCCACCTCAAATCTTGCTGGCATAAAATTATTGAAATTGGACAACAATGCAGGCATTTACTACTTCTTTCTGCCATTGTGTATTTCTTGAAGCTATTGTGATTTTTTACTCTATATGTATTTATTTGAAGCTATATAATTTTGAAACAGATTCCAAATGGTGGCAAAATGTAATCAGATTAATGGTAGGAAAAGAAATCCACAGAACAAAACAATTTTCTCAGCCAGATTTATTTGAAAAATTATACTGCTTGTAAGAAAATATAGGAAATAAATGGACATTAACTAAATCTGAACTAAATCTGAATTCCCCTAGCGTAACGAAACTTTAGCTAATGGTTTTAACATAAATACAAAGTAGCATTAAAATACAGTGTATGTATGTTGAAAATAAACTTCATAAATAAAATAATTCAATAAAGAACCGGTTAACTTTTAACCGCTAAATATTTTATTTTAAACATTTTATCAACAACTAGAGATGTTATGTTTTCACAATATTTATGACACCTACGGATCGATTAATTAATTCAAATTTATGCGGCTTACTATGTGAAGCGATTATGCCTGCACTTAGCACGGAATTCATTACAGCATATAAATATGTAGCTAAGATGCGTAAAAGCCAGTTTATCATAAAATATTCAAGTACAAAAAAAAATTATAAAGAAACTAGAATAACGAATCGAAGGAAATTAAAATAGAAGATCCAAAATTTATTTTCAATCAACATATTTTCAATCAATTGGCGAAATATTTTATGCAATATATTTATTACATTAGTTTTTAAAACTAGCTGCATCTCTTTTGTTTCATGTTATTTTTATCGAAGTATCCAAATAGTCTATGTATTGTACAAAAAGCTCAAACATATTTTACCAGACTATTGTCT
This sequence comes from Druceiella hillmani, assembly GCA_039881145.1. NCBI lineage: Eukaryota > Metazoa > Arthropoda > Insecta > Lepidoptera > Hepialidae > Druceiella > Druceiella hillmani. The sequence goes on from JAYKKI010000074.1 coordinate 3,799,958, forward strand.
GGTAAAATATGTTTGAGCGTCGTAATAGTTTTGTGGAATATGTATGTAAAATACTTATTTCAAAAAGAAAAAAATAATTATTTAATATCATTTCCATAATTAAAGTTACAATGGAAATTACCAATATTAGTAATTTACCAATATTCGTATGACATGGATACATAAAAGCTTAGTTTAAAAGTAATATAATTAATTCAATAATCAATAATTACCTCTACAAAATAAAAAGACGAAAAAATATAAAATTATTTATGGAATTAGTTATCTGTAACCAATTTCATAAATAATGTTAAAATGTTTTTAAAACTGATCTAAATTTATGCGAACTCATTAACTTTGTATTGCGCACTTTATACATTTTAATTAGTTACGTATCAACGTCTCATGACATTCTGTCTACAAATTTTAATGATAAGTACCTATAAAAACATAAATCATGACACATAAACTTCGTCGGCTAATGACTCTGATTTACAAATTTACGTTTCCTCCGAATATGGTTGGGGAAAGAGTCTAGCTGAACATTCCACGTTTCAATTTCTAAACTTAAACAATTACACATTATTTAAAATAAACAAATATTTTTGACGTAAGCGGTATTCGTACCAGCACTAATTGCTTCACTAATCGCTTATGATCTTGCTATGTGCTTATATCATGTACTTTGGTTACATTGACTCTAAATATAAATCAATTTTAGAATGAAGTGATTTCCAAGACCAAGATGTTCAATATTGTATGTTATATTTAACTTCACCTATTCGTACAACGATTCTTTCAAAAAAATATTTAACTTAATTTATATCTGCGCTTTTCAAAAATATTCATAAAATGGACGTTATCAATTCGGCAACTACGCTACAATGAATGTAACAGGAACTCTTGTAATCCACGAACAGACTATCATAACAGCTTGCTCCAGTTCGCTAATAGGCACTACAAGAACCCATTTACATAACACCTACCACTACTAGAGGAAGCTTTGTATCCGAGCTCTACACACCGAAGACCGATCAGCCTACACCGTAGCCCGGTCGGCGACGCTTGTAGCGGGGTGCATCGCGCGGGTGCATCGCCGGCCGCACAGCTGTTGGCGCAGGCGGCGCGGCTCTTCCTACCGCGGCGGAGGCTCTGCCGCGTCAGTCAGGTGAGAGCCGCCGAACGACGCGCACGCGTTGCGCCCGATCACGTGACCCGCGACACACTTCCGTCCGACAACGGTGTGCCTTGTTGTTGTGCTTGTTGAAGCTATGAAGCTGTTTTTGAGTGAACTTTATTTTTCGTGTCTGTGATTTTTGGAGCGGACGAGTCTAGCACTTCGCACAGTAACATCGCCGTGATGTAAGTTGTACTTTCATTTGTAAATATATTGAGAATGTTATTTACAAACATATAATTGAGAAATACATAATTTCCATAGAAAAAAAGAAAAACGTTAGATTTCTTTACGTGATAGAACGCGATCACATATATTTTCAATTATCTACTTTATCAGTATCGGCACATGCGGATCTGTAGTTTACGGTTTCTGGTAATTAAAACTAATTTTACTCACCTTAATATTATCACCTTATTTTGGCTTTTATTTTCATTACTCTCTCTCCTCAAAAGTCGTTAGGTGTGTGTATTTCCACACTTCTAATTTATTTTTTTCCAAATCTCTCATTTTATTATGTAATTTTATCTCATTTTATATTAGTTCTAATGATTTAACTTAATATTTATTTTTGTTCTACCATTATTATAGAATATTTCGTAATATAAACTCGATAAATCATATCAACCTCTTAACCATTATTGCTTGTTTGTCTGACACAAATTATAAATTATTGAAATGTACTCTAAGCCTGTTATGATTTCCTTTTCTTATCTTATTTCATTAAAGTGAGTCTTATTCTATTAATCCTATATTTTTATAATATTAATATGCCTAATATTTTCAATCATAGAATGGCTTTTCTTTCCTAATAAATTATTTCAGTATAGGAAAGTACTAGCTTTAAATATAAGAGCATTTATTAATATTATAATTATAATTTCATAATTACTAATAATTTCCAATCCTAATTATGGACATTAAAAAAACAGGTTGACTGTAGAATATACACATATCAAATGCGAAGAGATTCTACAGTCACAAAAAAATTATAAAAAAAAACCATGCAGAAATTTAATGTTATATTTAAAGTAAATCGAAAACCTATACTAGTTTTCGCGAAGAAAAAGAAAAACAAGTTGGCCGGTAAATTACTTGTGAAGGATTTCGAGGAACAACATGTTTACAGGGACAACATTTTTACGTTTTATGAAATAAACAATCGCATCAAGCAGTTTTGCTCACAACAAAACAATACCTGATCTATGAAATTATTTATTTCATATATAGTCAATTATGTAATCTCTTTACTTAAAATTCTATAATTAAGTTATTGATTTATGAAATTATATAAAAATTTTATAAAAAAATGAAGACCTCAAAAAGAATATTCATTTTTTAAAATTTAATTTGAGTTTCTTTATAATATTTAAACTTTGTAAAAAAGTAGTTCAGTTTTAAGAAACTAATAGATATAACATAACATATTACTGGCTGGTTTCTACATTTTGGATTTTAACCAATTCAATTTTTAATATTTTCAATATGACGTATATAATATTCTGTAGTATTAACACTGTAATTATAAATAAACCACAATATCTGTGAATTTGTTCGAAATTACCACAGAAATTTCCGTGTAGGTTTTTATAAAGTTTCCACTTTTTTTTATATTCAAATATTTTAAAATATAGCTTATAAAAATCAGTTTAATTGTGATACACTTTATTCGAATATATGACTTCAGTTACTAAAACGTTTCCGAAACTAGTACAAAATTATGAAACTGTAAATAGTTTAACGGTTAACGTATTAAAAATATATGTATTGGTATGTTTATTTAATCTCGGACACGGTTTTGATTTTCATTTGCGTCTAAATTAATTTCCGCCTTAATTTAATGAGTTTCATAAATAGTTCGAAACTGAGCGTGTTGCAAAGAGCTCCACGGCGGGTCACGGATGTTATCTAGTAACCATGGAAACGGTATTGGAACATTAGTTCATTGTAAATAAGAAATATACCACTTGGCAGTTCAAAAGTTAATATCACTGCAATCTGGCAGCTAAGTGTGAATATCCACGGATGACTCATTTTTATTTCCGAATTTGTCATTATTTAATTTTTTAAATTTAGACAGAAAATCTTGAGCTATTTATCAAAATTTATGGTTCAAAATACAAGAAAATATTTGGAGAAGGATTCTATTATTGAATAAATGATGTGCTGCATAATGCATTAGAAAAATCTTCTTGTATAAACACATATGACTATGAGAGCATGTACATAATTATGTTTACAATATTTTACAGTAGTGTAGCGAACTAATTTTGTCGTATATTCTTCTAATATGAAGAATTACTTAATTTTGTTGTAATTTCATGCTAATAATACAATACATAATGTCATGTCAATTATATACATCGATATTTTAAACCAATTTAAAATTACAAGTGAAAATCTAATTGTAAAATTACATTAATGAAATGTGCCACTTATATTTTAAAAACTGTTCACAAATCACTATTATGCTAACGAACCATTTATAAATATACCTATGATAATTAAGTTAAACTGAACGAGTTAAAATGTAGAATTTATGGTAAAGGCTCCTCCTTCAAAAAAAAAAACAAAACTCTTATAATGTCATTCAGGTGTCCATCCATTTTTATCATCACAACCGTTTTTCTCAAACATAATAGAAACTTGATATTTCGCAAAATGATACTGAGCCTATATAAACCGCATAAGTCTCAATAATTCACACTCAAAAATATTAAAAAATTAAATTTGAGACAGACTAATAAAATACTTGAAACATTTATAATACTTTTATACATAGTTTCGTACGTCGATTGAAATAGAGTTATAAAATGATTCCAAAATTATTCATTATATAATTTTGATATAAGATTATAAATATGTTCTCGAAATTCTCGAGATATTTATATCCCGAGATATATATTCTCGATATGTTTATAGATATATTTTCGAAAATCTACAAAAAATATATAGGGATATATTTTTTCTCTTTTATTTCCGAAACAGCTACAATAAAAATTACGAAAAAGTCATGTTACTTGTAGTTCATCGGCAGTTTATCAGAAAACTATAGCTCTGATTCTAAATTTCATGATTTTTGAGATATTCAGGACAATTTTATACCTGTGAAATATATACAAGGAAATAAATTTAAAGGAACAAATTTAATATTTTATTTGTAAATAGTTTCTTAGAAATAATATTTATGTTTCGATTTGTATATGTGCCAATGTGTATTTGGAACCGCAGTGCGAATTCTGCTCCTATTCAATAGGTTTTTATTTTTAATAACTACGGTGTAAAACAAAAATTCACTTTTATTATATAATGATGACGTAGTTATTTACGCTAATGCTCGAAATATGCCATTTAATATGATGGCCGAGGCATTTTACTTAGAATCCGGGGGTCGAAAATGGTAGCTGCAACTATGAAAACTTGGTTTTCCTAGTTATTCTTTATTTTCTTCGTTATTTCGTATGTACCTTTTGTGTATCATTTATAGGATTATTTTGTTTATATTACATATTTTATTGTATTATGTTGTAGTATGTATAGTTGCTACATTGATTATTTCTGTGGTGGGTGTACGCTACCATGTGTATAAAAAGATGCGTGCCGAATACCAATGACTTGAACCAGGTCTGATTCACCTGTATATTGCAACTTTTTGTCAAACATAGAAGTGAAACTGAGGATTTATTTTATTTTACAATTATATTTATAACTGTCTCGTTAGCATTTATCGATATGAAACATTGTGTTGATCGAAATGTAAACACAGATTTAGTCGCTAAATCGTTTTTTTCCTTTCAATGTACTTATGTATCATGCATATATATTCAACAGAAACTTTATAAAAAGTAAAAATACAATGAGATATTAAACTTAGAAAACAAAACTAAAGCTCGACTCAATGAAGTTGCGTCACTGAGAGCTTTCGTCCGAGTAGATGTTTCGAGCTTTTGGGAGTCATTGTTAAAGTTGTAAAAAGAAAATCCATTCGGTCAAAGTGGATGTACAGAGAAATTATATCGCATTAAAGGAAACGATGATTAACTTGAATTATATGACACGCAGGCATTATGCGCGCGTTGTCCTCCCATGCAATTGCACCATTGATTGCACGGTTCGAATAAGTGCCTATAGAATAATATAGATGCGTGAATATTGTATAAGCCAGGTAATTCACAGTATAGATATCAGTCGTGTAAGTCGATTGCATCCGTTGAGGCTAGAAATTACATGTTTTTTGTTGGAATTTGCGGTTGTAGCGTTGATGAGTTGAGAGCGGGCGCTAATTTGATGTATTATTTTTATATATAATTTCATACTTTGTTTTTATTTTCTATTTTAATTTGACTATAGCTAAGTAATAAAAGGCGAAGTATTCTTAATGTTTACTTTTCCATATTAATGTTTTGAATGCAAAAGTGTGTTTGACGTTCACGTTACAACAAAATTATAAATTAGCATAATTGTTTGCTAGTTAAAAGGCTGGAAAGTAATACAGATTACTTTTACCTCAAAAAAATATTGCGTTTTTGGTAAAATTATCATTTGAAACTCAAAAAGAAAACTAATTGAATAAAGAAGCAACGTCGCAACGGAGTAACGGATGAAAGCTACATAAAAGGAGCAACAGAATCACTACCGTTAGACGCTAAAAATATTTTTGTTTCCATTATCATTTGTCTTATAAAATCATAAAAATAAGATATAAGATATAATAAGATATAAGATATAATAAGATATAAGATATAATAAGATATAAGATATAAAATAAGATATAATAAGATATAAGACATAAGATATAATATTTAATTTTCCTCAAGTGTTCTCGATGGAGATGCAAGATTTGATTTCTTCTTGTAACTTTGTAATTATAACCACGCGAGTGAAATTGCGGATGAAAGCTAATAATGATATATGCACGTTTAATATACTTTTAATTTACATGTTGAAATGTTTAAAGTCCCCATTTAGTACTTATCGTCTAAATTTCAGTTGATGGATTTTTGTGTCAGTTCTCTCATCCACATAAATTTCGACAATTGAGATTTTTAAGATATGACATTATTAGTTAAGTTCCTTTATGGCACTTCTTTCAGTAAATAATCTTTTACAGTAGCATTAACCGTATATTGAGCAACATGTCGTTTTTCTTTATTATTACTGTCTTTGTCATTCATTCATAATATTCTATTTAATTAAAATGTTCTGATGGACGATAATTTTAACCGTTTTTTTTCACAGGTTTTTTCAAAATTCTTTCCTTAACGTACTTCAATTATGTTTGCTTCCATTTTCTTTAAAACTCTATTTTCCTTAGTAAAACAATTATGAACACCATAATAATAGACGGAAGAAATTCTCTACACCAATATTTCTTTACACTTAATGAGGCTTAATTACTAGACTAGACAACAGATGCGGATATAAAACGGCGTGAAAAGAAAATGAAGGTAATTAAAAATATGTGTTTGTAGTCAAACACCCGATTAAGTATTTTAGTGTTCAATTTTTTATCACTAATTACTTTTAGTGATATAATATATTTTGGTTCCTATTTTGATTTTATATCTAAAACAAATGCTCAAATGTAATTCGGCCAACGCAATAAGTCTGAAGCTGCTCAAACTCGGACACTACTGAAGGGTGTAAGAGGAAAAAAGTATGGAATATCTATTTTAAAGGCGAAGAAAATACTTTACTGCAATAGTATATAGTAAAGATATACTCCGGTATATCATTGAATCTCATTAAATTTTTCAAGTGATAAATCTAAGTTTTAAACAGCCAGCGACCCGAGTTACATCGCGATCGCAATATTAACAAGACGTTTAGAACTGGGATACATAGGGGCAATATACCGACTGAATGTAAAAACACAAATTAATAAAAATCTTCGACGCCGTAGCTGACTGTTCGAGATTATGTCGTAGCTGACTGTTCGAGATTTATGTACGATTTTAACAATACAAATCGCATTTAAAATTGTATATTAACCAACTTTTCACCATAAAGTTGATTTACGTGATACTAGTTCCTACCCGTGGCTTTGCCCGCTCCCGTGTTCGTGGGTTTGTCTTTAGTATATATATATATATATATATATATATATATATATATATATGTGTGTGTGTATATACATATATATATATATATATTAAACAAAGTATTCAGAAGCGTTTTCTTATATATACTAATTTGAGAATAATTGAAAAAAACAAATTAGGAAAATTTGGAAATATTTGGGAGTAAATACATATCTAGGTAGAAATTGCTTCCATTTATACCAATTCCGAAACCATCAGTTGAGATTTTCGCCACAATACGTATTTATACATATTTCTGCTTACGAATACGTCTTTTAGAAGTAAATACTTTAAAAGCATTACTGGTATCACTGGATTGTGGAGTTTGTCTAGAAATGTTTATCTTATATATTAAAATATACGTTTTCTTGATTTCAAATAGGAAAATACATACTTTATTATCTATAGTTCAAGACACCAATGAATAAGTAAGGTAGACAATGGTAGCATAATATAACAAATTAACAACAAAAATAAGAAAATGTTGTGACTTAATTTGTATCAAATCGTAATTATTTTTTCTATTCTAAATACTATTTTAACAAGTCTTCTTTTTTTACGATTCGAGTGACTATCGCAGGAGGTCGACGCGCCGACAACTGAGATTAACATTGTACTATCAGTAGTTATGCAGAAAGGATGGAATTTTCACTAAAATACACCTCTTTCTCATCTTTCATTTCATATGGAAAATCTTTCATGAAGAATATTTCTTAACTTACACGGTTTTTAATTAAACTTAAATTCCGACGTTTAAATCAATAAATTAAAATATAGACTTTTCTTTGGTTACTTTTTATACTAATACATGATACAATCGAATCTATACTAATACAATAAACAAATGATTATACAATAAATAAATTATTAGCGAAATTGCTATTTCTAAATTATTTCAAACATTACCAAAAGCGATTTAAAAAAAACAGTTCACTGGTAGATAGGTGTCACTTCGGCTTCTCAGGCTACTACATTTTATCCGGTTTTACCCATTGCGGAATTTGGAAAACGAGTTGATATAATAAAACTCGTAGGAAAATGGAAATATTTTACAAAAAAGTTCCTATACTATGCGGCACGGTAAGTGAATGTTTACACAGAAACGTAAACCACAATATAAAATGTAAAATCATTATTTTCAACTTAGGGGCGGTTGAGAGGAAAGTTAGGGGTAGTTTTAAAACGAAGGGTAGTTTCAAAATCAAGTATTTCAAAAAACAGGTCCCTGTGGTGAAAATTATAATGCCGTTTATGTTGTATAATTTAAAAATTCAATCCTGCCAGCCTTTCCCTTGTCCTCATCCTCTCACTCAATCCCCTTACAACCAGCGCGTCATCGCCACCGTCGTCAGCCGAGATTGCGGCTGCCGTGAGAGTTGGTGGCCCGAAAGGCGTTGCTGAAGCATATGTGCTATTTATCCAATTAATTCCGATAGATATACCACTCGTTTGCAAGTGGCTTAAGTTCTCGGTGGAAGTATAATTTGCATTCATTATAAATAAACCCAGGGACAAATTTTCAGAATGGTTGAATCGATTTGGAGTCAGAGGGTTTTTCCCGTGGGCAGAGTGGAAATTCCAGAAAACCAGTATATTTTACACTCGTAAAATAATAGAATTATAAATATAGAGAAGCTCTTATTAGTTAAAAACAAACATTAAAAAATAAATACAAAAAATATAAATGAACCAAAAAAAATAAAAAGTGGATAAAAGGCAAAAACGGTATACAAAATAACGTTGTTAACCCGTTCTCGTTATCTGGGCAAACGCGCAAAGTCGCGCGGACGGCTTGCATTATTTATTTCTTAAACGTTGCATTGTCTCCAAAATTATAAAATCAGTTTGAAAGTTTTTTCGTTCTTACTTTTGCCTAAGCACTTTTTCTCTTTATGAAATGAGTTTAAGCGAAATCTGTAAAAAAATTAAATAACGTTTTCCAGTACTTCCTACAAAGCACCGAGTAATCGTAAAAAGAACGTGTTCGATTACAGCCGTCTTGAACTCATCGATTTAAAGAGCGCCGGTTCAACCACCTTGCACTGATCGAAACCTTTCCTTCCGCTCCGCCCGCCTCGACAACTTAATTACAAGCGGAACTGCGGACACTCTAAAGCCATTTCGCATTTTGCACATTTGTCTTAAATATACTTTGAATTCTCTACTTTATTAATAAGGAAATCGATTCTGTACATGAGTTTCGCGTAAAGTATTTATCAGTAAAAGGATTTTAGAATCCATGGAATTTGTTTGAAGGGAAACGAGACTATATTTACCTGAATAATATATAAAGGAGGTGTGGTCCCGCCAGCTCTAACTTGCAAATTGCACCCTACCATCGGGTTGACTTTAAGTGGTATATTTTATTCGTAAGTTTAATGCAGAGATATGCGTTTGGAATACGAGACCGTATGAATATCAAATTTGTCGAGGAATATAAGGGTAATTGATATTTTAAATAAAATTTATTCAAATATTTTTTGTAATATCTATATATTAATACGTGAAGAGAAAACTTTGTACCTCTTTTTAAGCATGTTGCGCGCACGGAGGAATGCGAGATTCGGCATAGTTAAAATGTATATGGAGAAGGAGTGTAGAAAGCTATAATTTATATATAATACGCGTTACAAATACATTAAATTATATATTACAAATACATTAAAAGATTTATTGTTTCCATTCAACTTTAAAAGATTCATTGTTTACACGCATGCTGTCAATAGCAAGCACATAATAGTCTGTGGTCAAACAGTCGCACAGAGTAGAGATTGTGGCCAAAGAATTTCAAAATATCAGATTGACTGAATAAGCTTCGAGCAGTGAATTTTGTGTGATTTCAAACGTTTCTTTCTCAATAATAGTCTGTGTAGTGGAGGTTAAGGCAAAAAAGCGTTTATTTTATATTTTGTGTAATAAGTACCCGTGTTTTATATATTAGTCAAATACAAGTCGCTTAATATATGCCTGTTGCAAAAGGAAAAATTTGTCAGCTTTCTTCAAATACACCTGTTGCAAAATAAAAATTTTGTAGCAGAAATCTGTATCGACTTACTCTCGCCTAGTGTTTTCAACAAAGTGAGAAGGTACATTACGGTCATATTTCAACGATTGGTAGTGTTAAAACTAGCTATCACGATATCCCTTAAATGTATTTATATTATAGATATACACACACACACACACATACATATATATATATATATATATATATATATATATATATATATATATACAACTAATTATATAATATATTTACTTTCTATTGATCTGCTTACTAAGATACTTGATATAAAAGAGCGTCCGAAGAGTAATGAGGCACATTTCATAATTTAGACTTCACTTTATTCTAAATGATAATGGATTGCATCGTGTTTTTTCTGGATTCAACTCTAGAAGACTAATAGCGAGCTATCTTTTAAAACCTCCTTACGACGTGCTTCTTGTGCTTTGAGAAATTCCCTAAAATCGTTGTGCCTAATCGCTTAAAAAAATTAAAAAAACAACGATCTCTTATTCAAATTTCCATGTTGTGAGCTTCGTTTGAAACTAAGAAAGTCACAAGTGATTTATTTTTTTAATGTATTTATTTTCGTCGTGCTAAAATTGGTTGGCAGATTGATTATCGCTAACTCATTGTCGCTCATTATATTAATTTCGGATCAATATTGTCTTAAATATTTAAAGTTTTCTTCTATCAGATGCTACCGGGGACGACCTTCCACTATCAAATGTTACCGGAAACGACTTTCAAAGGTCACTGAGGCGTTTAAAAGTCGTTCCCGGTATCATTTGAAAGTGAAAAACTAATTTATGTGATGAAAGAAAAAGATCTTGATTGAAATACTCGTTAGCCTATATTATTTTTTCCATTCGTTTATTTCACTCGTTTTTCGTCTTCCACTGTCTTTCTATCGACCAAAAATACAGTACGCCAGAAAAATATATTGCAAATACTTTTCACAAAAAATTGTTCTTTAAACTCTGCCTATAACATACGATATATTTTCAAAACAATTTTTTCAATAGCATACAGAGAGAGCCAATTGGCCTACACCATTTAAGCAATATAGCAATATATATTTAATAATAATCAATATACCTAAGTAATGTATTTAATTTTCGAATAAATGTCCCTAAAAAATTATATGATGGATCGACAATACTTATGTGAAATATCCCATTAAATAGAATGGAAATCGTCTTCAGTAACAAATACTACACATTTTGCTTCGATATATGTGTGTTCGCTACAGTGTCGTTGAATATATACAAGTCGAAGGAAATATAATAGTTACTTCACAAAAAAATACAAATTACCAAATAAAATACCTGCTGATGAAACAGCATAAACATTATATCAAACTTTAACTGAAAGCCACTGTTATAAAAAAAGTTTGTAGCCACAATGTCGAATTTAAAAGTTTAAAATACGAATAATCACATATCAAAATCATTATATAACTAATTTATAAATGAACCATTTGAATACAGACTAGATGTGTTTGATTGGAAACGATTTTAAATTCCTTTCTCCCTTAACTTTGATATGTCTAATTCCGACCGTCTAGGTTATCCACTTAAACTATCAAATCAAATGATTTGATATAGCAATGAATCACTTAGTAGGGCCATGGACTCACTTTGTAATTAATTAATTAAAGTCGCTTGTCTAGATCGGTTCCATTTCATTCGACCATCTGCCAGTCTCTCATGCCTATGGTGCGTAAACTGAACTCATTAGTTCACATTAAACATCGTATAATTTTCTCTGTTTTTATCAGTGTAAATATTGAGATATTTTAGGTGAATTTTTAATGGATGTCCTTAAAAAGCGTAATGACTACGTACAATTTTGAGTAATTTCGGTCGTTTTAAAAATTAATTACAATAATTATGTTATCATTCAAGCTTCATTATATTTAGACGTTAAGTCAGCCGAGATGACAACATCTGTAGGTGTAGTTAATATTCAGCTGGCGAGAAGTTTGTGAAAAAATATGCCAGGGATTTAGTGGTTATGTAAACATTACGGGATGAATACATCAACACTTATAAATAATTAATAGTACACAGCGAGCTAAACATGACGTATAATCATAAAACATAGCGAATTAAGGTAAGGAATTATCAAATTTCACCTATGATTTGCATGAACATATTTTAATTAACAATAAAAATGAAATGTCTTACAGCTATGATAAATAATATGTGATACGTCTCTGGTCTAAAATTGTCTATGCATTGCAATCAACCGAAGTATAGAGAATTCTATCAGCATCTATAAATGCAATATAAACATCGATAAGTACAATATAAAGAAGCGAAGGATACTTTATAACTTCTGTACATTTTATGTTGTAACAAAGCCAATTAGTTTTAGTGAATAAATATATAGTTTCATTAAAAACGCAACATGGTAAAAATACGTATTAAATGATTTCATGTCCTTTTTATAATTTTAATTACCGAACAAAAACGTAACAATTTGTTAGGTAATTAAATATATGAAACGATTTCTAAACTTCCCCAGATAATAAAGTAAATTGAATACATCAAAAACATGTGACGATTTCTAAACTTCCCCACATAATAAAGTAAATTTAATTCATCTAAATTACTTCAAACTAAACTACATACATCAGACAAAACAGAGCTCACCTTTGTCACAAATTTCTGATGACATAGACATGCATTCACGAAGTGTGATGTTTGAGTAAGATGAAATTTAATAAATCTAGTATTTTATGTAAAGCTATCAAAATTAATCTCATTAATTTATTTATTATCAGGAAATTTATCTGCCAAAAGTCATTGTCTGCTTCCCATTATAGAAAATATAAATAATACCTACCTTTGTAAATATCAAATCGATCATTGATCTCATAAATTTTTATATTTATAAATTCGAACGTATCGCTTATGCTGTTCGAACCGGCACTCCAATGTCAAAGCGCGGCGTCTAATTCACTTAGCCATGCCCAATCATAATAATATAATGGCACATTTTACGAAAAACAACAATCATTACAAAAGATTTAAATTACCTCCCACCCAATCCGATTAGAACCTCCCCGGGCCCGAGGCGTCTCCAAATTAAAATACGGCCCGCCACTATTTGTTTATCCGGGGCGCAATCGCTCGTCTTAAAAAGAATGACAAAAAGTAATAAAGTAAATGGGTGGTTCGCGTCTATCAGAGCGCGGTGCAACCTTTCATACGGAGCTTAATCGAACGATAAAAGCTCGTGCATTAGTGGAGATTGTTTCGGTAGATGTGTGAATAATTGAGGCCGGCGTACCGTCCATTTCCTAATTGTGATTCTCCATTTGTCGTGAGGTGCGTTTAATTGCGTTCATTATTGCTAATGAACTGGAAGATTGATCATAGACGGGCAGGAGGACAGCGGCCCTGCGCCGCCGAGGACGAAGGATCTTGGCGACGATACGGAAACACTTAACATAACGAGTTGACGTCCGGTTTATCGACGTGTGTACTTGACGAAAATCGATTGTAATAGATTGATTTTAAATTGCATGTGTTATTTTTTAAGTCAATAGGCTATTGAAATAATTAAGGCAGTTTAAAATCGTTTAGAAAAAGCATTCACGTTTTATGTTCGATTAGTAAAGGCCGATAGGAAATAATGTTTTGTTTGTTTTACGTTTTTAATTTAATTCTGTTGTTTCCGAAACAAGTAACTGTTTTGTTAATTTCACAGAGATTCCTGTTGAAATAACGGTACGCGTCAAATTACATAAGTTTCTAGCGCAGTGTACACAAATGGAATTATAATAATATTACCCATAGGTACACAATTCTGTTTTCACAGTGGCAAAGAACAAACAGAGCTATTTGGAAGCCAACTAAAAGCACGTCTAAAAGTGTTAGAATCATCAGTATAGAATCAAAGTATTACAAATTGTATTGTACGTGTATTTTTTGAAAGAGACGATTCATTTTACTAATATTTGTCTTACAATTCCTAAGAGGAAAATTAAAGAGAGCATACAATTTTGGCACTGTTCAAATATCTAATATTACCTAAAAACCCGATAATTTACCAGTTGTATTGATATGAAGAGTTTCTAAAAAAAATATTTTCCATTCCCATATGTATTTACGGTAGTTATAGATATTTGACGGGCGAAAATCTTATGCTCTCTTTAATTTTCCTCTCAGGAATTGTAAGACATTACTCTAATCAATTGAAATATCTCTATTTCGTAATTTCCAGAGCAACCCTAATTAAAAATTCAAAAATCGACAATTTAAGTAAAATTTACGTCCCAGGTTAAAAAAAATGTGTGATTAGGTAAAGGCATTAGTATAATGTCAAATAAATTAAAACATATTAAACATTTCTTCGTGAAGCAGCTTTTTTAAAATTCACTGTCAGTCAATACTTTTCAATAGCACTGCTACTAAACAACCGCATCCGTTTTCTATTAAAATTTTAAAACATTAATATTATATAATTTAAAAAACATACCTGAGAATTGTGCCGAAAAACAGATGTTCGTAAATTAGCTAATTGCAATATTGTTATTCGAATATTGTTTTTACCAAATGATGTCACATTAATAACATTTCATTTATTTTAACATAAATTAGTAAATATTTTACTTAATTAGTATTTTTTTTATTTTTATGTTTAGATGTTTGAGATCCATACCTAGATATCAGCACTAAAATAAATCAAACAAGAAAAACAAGAAAGCTTTAACTTGTTACGACCAAAAATATGCGAGTTATAATAAACATTTTAAAACGATGCGTCAAACTTTTATATTTCACTGAACAATTTTGCTCTATATGTAACACCGATCGAGGAAACCTCAAATTGTTTAAAACCCTTTACCTAGAACATGACAATAATTCGTTGATTTTAATATTTTAAACTGAATACTGAATTCATAAGTAATATTTTGATAAATGGCTACAAAACGTATATATTATTAGGGTTCAATAACAACTAGCGAGCGTGAAGGAAAATGCAACAGTTTTGTTTGTCTTTTGCACACCGTGTCGCGCCGCTGTTAGGGTCGATTACATTTAATTTAATTATCTTAAACATTTAAGGATATACAGTTTTACGTAAGATAATTTCAACAAAAAATATTTAGTAATGTAAATATATGTTGACGTTATAATAATATTTTAGGCGTAGAAAAACACACTCGAAAAATATATCTTTTACGGGTACCTGTTTTATTTCAATTTGTATTAAAATGTACTCGGGGCTCTGCCCAATCGCGGCATACAAATCGCGGATTTTGCGCTTCATAAATGGTACTATTTACGTACCCTCTACAATATAGAGAATGACGTATGTACGTACGTAAAATATCAACATGTACTTACTGTACGCTGTTTGTTTCGTAATTTGTTATTGTTTACATTGCATTCTTTTTCAATATGCATTTTTGGTCAGTTTAATTTTATCGGATTGACTTAAAACTTCAAATTAAAAAAATGAATAAAATTTCTTTTAAGATTTACGTATGGCTGAACAAAAAAATGAAAATAGTCGTTTCTTTTTTATATTTAGATGGGTGGGCACTGTTCTAAAGCCTATTAGAAAGGACCGCCACTGGTGGTATGTTGGGTTGATCACAAAGCATACGGTCTTTGGCAGCGTGGCGCACACCGGAGACCTAAGTTCGATCCCGGCCGCTCGTCGATCGGGGCTGGACCGCGGTTCTGGTTGGCTGAAACAAATTGCTCTCGTAGCAATAAGTCAGTCTATTGTATCAGATAAAAGTATATAATAATGCATTTTTAGGAAACTATAAAAATTAGGTTTAACATTTTAAAATTCACAAATCACGTTATTACGCATTTCTAGTAATATAGAGTTTTATCTTTTGTTCATATTCTTTATCAAACTTAGTATCGAATGAATATCATATTTTTCAAATACATGCGCCCAAATAAAATGATTTTGATTGTCCGATAAATATGGTTTTATACATTTTTAAACTTCCCTTTTTTTAAATACAGAAATCTCAAAATAATAAAAAGAAATTTATATTATTTTGTAAGTTCATATTTTTTTAATAAGTAATAAAATTATTATGAAAATAAATTCTCTAACGTCTCTAAGCCCCATTTACAATTTTCTATTTACAATAGATACCCCCACACAGACCCCATTTACAATAGATATATAATTACCTTGATGATTATTTATATTGTAATGTTCTTTGATAAAAAAAAATTTATATATGTATAAATAGATACTATGGGTGTATAACTAGTATTCAATTATGTCAGAAAATTTTCCCGTATTATAACAATATTTCGAGAGTTCAATTTTATTTCCTTGTGTTTTTCCATAAGTATTTCCTTCCTCCAAAAGGAATTCTATCATTTGCTGTTGAAAAGACTTTTCTAAAACTCAATCAAAACTTTTAACTTTGTATATTAAATAGATACCGAGTTGCAGAGCGACAAAACTTTACCTACTTGTAAATTATTCACGACGTGAGTAATTAAAATAAAAGGCAACCAGCCGTTTTTTTATTGCTCCGCGCACTGCTGCGCGTTAAGATATGAGAGTCGAGACGTTGTAATTTGATTAAAATAAAGAAACGTTTTTTTCTTTTTAGTGTAATTTCCGTTGAGTTCAGTATAACTATTAGATATTGAAATAAATTTCCGTATATTGTCAAAAATATAATTTCTCTTTGTCATAAAAATGAGTCGAAATTAATTGCTTCACGTTTCGTTTGAGTTTTCTTTCTGCCCACCTCCTTTTTTAAATTTGAGAAGAAGTAATAGTCTATGTCTGGATTGAAGGGTAGATGAACCAGAGATTCGATGCTATAGCTAAGTAGAACAGCCATCATAATATTGCTCTTATAAACTAGGCCGTTGTCTTGTAAAGTCGAGACACCGTTGACAATTTTCCTCGACTTCTTTCTTTGAAGGCTTCTTTCTCTCTCTCTTGTAATATAGTATGTAACTTGTAATACTTAGAACATAGCAGTGTTTAGATGTACCATTCATTTGTAACTACTCAAAATATATCAGTGTTTAGATGCTCCTTTCATTTGTAACTACTCAAAACATATCAGTGTTTAGATGCTCCATACATTTGTAACTACTCAAAACATTTCAGGGTTCAGATGCTCCATTCTAAATATATCAGTGTTTAGATGTCCCATTCATTTGTAACTACTCAAAATATATCAGTGTTTAGATGCTCCTTTCATTTGTAACTACTCAAAACATATCAGTGTTTATATGCTCTATACATTTGTAACTACTCAAAACATATCAGTGTTTAGATGCTCCATTCATTTGTAACTACTCAAAACATATCAGTGTTTAGATGCTCCATTCATTTTTAACTACTCAAAAAATAACAGTGTTTAGACGCTCCATTTATTTGTAACTACTCAAAACATATTAGTGTTTAGATGCTTCATTAATTTGTAACTACTCAAAACATACCAGTGTTTAGATGCTCCATTCATTTGTAACTACTCAAAACATATCAGCGTTTAGATGCTCCATTAATTTGTAACTACTCAAAACATTTCAGTGTTCAGATGCTCCATTCTAAATATATCAGTGTTTAGATACCTCATCCATTTGTAAATACTCAATTATAAATACCCAAAAAATATCAGTGTTTAGATTCCCCATTTCATTATAATCAAATAACCATTATAATTTAATCATTGTGGAATAAATATATGGTTTACTCCTTAATTGCAAGAATATGTGCAAACTAGATATAAAATATTGTAGTAACTTTTGTGTTTAGCATTTATAAAATTAATGACGCAAAATTTTTGCTCTCTTGGTATTGACTGCTATAAAAAGAAATGGCTGTTAGAATCGTTTTAAATTTAGATTTTATTTCGAATATATTATCGTAAATTGTATTTATATGCCGAATTAAATGAAAGAAAATCTTATAATATTAAACGAAATGTTTACGCCAGCTTTTCTACAAGTATAAGCTGCTACGAGTATAACTTATAGCAGCTTAGCGAGCTGTACTTGTAGCAAAGTTGCTACAAGTATAACAAAGTTACTTAAAAATAAGTAACATTTGTGGAAATAAATAAAACATAATCGACTGTTTGTTTGTATTGTGCGCAGGACCGCGACGGCGCCGCGGCACGTGCCGGCGGAGGAGCGGCGCTCGCCGTCGCCGCCGGGGGCCGAGCTCCTGCGGCTACGGGCCACCTTCCTCTACCAGCGGCAATGCCTCGCGCGCGACCCCATACACACCTACAACCGTGCATGTGGTAGGTATTCACCTCACCGTGACCCTGTTTTAGAAGATTTCTAATATAATCGCTGATGCTTGCTGCTAATTCGTATCCAGTTTGGCAGCAATTTTACTTTAAAATCCCTTACGTTACGTTTAAATCCGTTTTTTTTATTTTACATATTTCTTAAAATCAATTAAATACATAGTTCTGCTTAAAATATCTATTTATAATACTTGTTTTAATAAATTAAATCATATTTATTCACCACCACCCCCCCCCCCCCCAATCATATTAGAGATTATAAGTCATTAGGTTCGTAGGTCCGGTAATGTCTATCTCATTAAGTCCAGTAATATTCTGTTTATGACAATCAATGGAAAAAAAATCGACGTCCCAAAAGTCAACAGGATTCATGGTGCTACTAACCCTTCTACTTTCGAAGCCTATTATAACTGTGAAAGAATTTATTGTTAAAAAAATAATTAATACAGTTATAAAATAACAAGTAGTTTATTTTTAGTTAGATATTACAAATGATTGTTGACCTACCCCTGGTAATTAACGCACATCCTATAAGCGCATACGGCTTAATATTCAAATGTTAAATTTTCTGCCTAACATTTACCAGACCAAGATGAATATTTCCGCTGAGAGATGAATTTGAGGTGTCCACAATTTTACACCGCTTCTAAAGTGCATGATTATTGTTGACAAAGTGAAATTTTGAATTTTCAATGTTGCTCATCAGTTAGAAATATTTCTCAGAATTTATTTCTCCAAATCTGGTTAGAGTGCGATTACACCACTAACTAACAACTATTATACAATATTGCTCGAGAATAATTCATGATCGCAGAATCAGATAATTGATATGTCTATTGTTCGACATTACTTAAATATTCCCTTCCTTATTTAGAATGTACATATTGAAATTGCAGACAAAATTGAAAAAAAAACATATTTATGTTTGAAAATTTAACTAAAAATATAACATAAAAGGTGAAGAAAGAGATGGAAATTTAAAGGATACAATATAAAGGACTATAAACGTATGTGCAGGAGGAGGAGATTTCTGTATTTCAGAACAGTATGTGAAGTAGATGGAAAACGAAGGGCTGTTTGGATCATGGACATCAAACACATTAGCTGTAATCATACTAATCTATCTAATAGTTAGGTTTTATTCGGGACAAAATTATATACAAACCAATTTATAGTCACTAAATATGCATCGAATTCATGTCAAATAAATCTACCAAGTGCGAGTCGGAGCACGCATAAGATAGGGTCTATTCAAATGCTAGTTAGTTTCATGAATTTTTTCACATTTTTCAAGCTTACGGTTGAAAAATTAGAGGGAGGAGAGGCGTAAAGCACGTCACTTTGACGTTTAATATTTGATAAATTGAGCTTAAAATTTAGAAACGGCAAATAGAACACAACACAATTTCAAAGACCTATCTAATGAAAACTCCCTCAATGGGATGTACGAAAAAAATCACATGCTTTACGTATATAGGGAGATATATTTACAGGTCTTAATACATACTAATTCAGATACCCATATGATGCATCTGGTTGCAAAATTTCAGGCATATCGTGACAGAAACGGATGAACCTTATAAAACTATAATAAGGCTTTCGTTTCTGCCATTTGTCTGCGGAATTCTAAAAGCAAAACAAAAACACGACCATAAAAAAAGAACAATAGATTTTATTTGCAATATTGAGGGGTACTGTCAATTTGCGGACTGAATTTGTATTAAAGTATAAACTAAGTCCAGAAAATGGCAAAGAAAACTATAATACCCAATATTTTAATGTTATACGATAATATGTCATCTCTATTTTTACTACATTTGTCGATATTTACTGTAAGAATTTAATTTAGAGTCATCTGAATTAATATCAAAAGGATTAAAAATTTTCTCGTTAGGTATGTGGACAGCGAATTATTATAAAATTAATATAAAACACTAATAAAAATTTAAGTAAAATCGGAAATTTTAGATTATACTTTCAATTTTATTTTTATAAACAATCCTACTTTACAGTATCTTCTGATTCAGGATTTTTTCTATATCATCCTGCGTCAAATTTAAGTTATTACGAGACCGCAATTTCTGGTATGCCATAGCTTCTTAACCTTTTATCAGGATAAAATGTGCCTTAAAAATACCTAGAGCTTCAAGTCATTATTACTTAAAGTCCGTTCTGTACTTTTTAAGTTATGCACCCTCAAACAGAGACACAAGGATACAAAGAAACTTTCCGAAAACCATGGCGCTATGTTTAATAATACATTCATGAACTCCAATTATTTTCTCTCTCATATCCGATCAAAATTTTGTGCTGACTCTTTGAATTTGTTAATCAAACTAGGCTGATGTTTCAAAAAGTAAGGTTATATTGCAAGCACACACATATTTTAAAAATATAAAATTGTTAATACAATAATACAAATTAAACCAGAGTTATATAGCTCGATTTAAAAATGGGACACATTTTAGTAGATACCACAGGACCAGATTTCTCATAGGATGAAGCATGACTACGTTAGCAGAAACATATAATATGGCGCTGCATTATCGTCACCTGTCTCACGTCGGTAAAAATAGCGTGAAGATGTAAATAGCCCCTTAGATTATTGTCCTTAATTTTTTTATAAATTCTAAATTATGCCAATAGATTCAACTTTTGAAAGCTAGCAATAATGACTGACTTCTTTAATTCCAGACATCCACTCTTTCATTTTTGGTAACGATTATTCTCACATACTACTCATCTCCAGCAGAGTTAGGTGCGCTGATGCAATACTGCGGGCCGCTGGCGGCTTACCCACCCTGTCTGTGGCCACCCTTGCTTCTGCCGCACGCCGTTCCACCACAAAGTAACACGCCAGGAGACACAACGCCTGAAAGGGACCATACTGAAGGTAAGATTGACAGAAGATTCTTTGACTGTTTTTTTTTATTTAATTGAAAAATCTCAATTTTTATGTAGCCAGGTCAAAATTCAAAGTTTAAAATCGAAAGTTTCCCTAGCTAGGTTTCCCTAGGTGTTTTAGTAGCATTGTCAGGAATTGGGTTTATATAGCCGTCTTGGAAAATCAGTAACCAAGAAGTTAAATAATTTTAGTTCCCATTTGTTATAAAAATGTTTCAAAATCATTCTTCAACATAAAGGAACAACAATATTATAATTGAAAAATATAGCATCAAAGCACTGTGTTCTGTAAACCAAATAAACATAAACACGCGGTATGTACTACTTCTCGTCGTGATTTGTATTTCTTCAAAGTTATATAATTTCTAAGTTAAAAAAGAAAAAACAAACACGAGCAGCAAACTTCAATACAAAATGATTTGTGTCCCAAGGCCAATGGAGTAGTTGGACACCCTTCACACCATATTCAATATAATTAAGAATGATGAAGATGACACCCGGTCATTCTTGTCCAAACACCTTCTGTAATAGATTGTGTGAAAAAATAAACAGATGAATCGAAAAATAACAACAACAATTAAAAAATAAATCATAACAAATAAAACCAGCAAGAGCGTATAAAATACCTCGATATTAATATATTTGTTGAATACCCAGTACTTGCTCGTTAAACGTAACCCCGCATACATGTTTTTTGTATTATCGTAATAAAATTTAATTGTTTTTGTTGATGGCTCGTGAAGTATTAATCAATATAGCGTCGCACCATGACTCATCTACACAGTGCAATGTCTCATCTTCATCGTTCAGTTGCCTCTGATTTAATATATTAAATAAATTGGTTCAATGATGTCGAAGGTGAAAGGAAAAATTCATTATGACACCTTAAAACAAATAAAGTGATATTACAAAAACTTTGCAATGATATCTTAAACCCCATTTTTTCGAGTTTCAGAGAATTAAACTATTTATATAAAAAGTTAACTGGGTATTCCGAATCAATATAAAATTAAAGCAAAAGTAATACATTTTGTACTGAGCTTATGTAATTTAAGTTGATGCATGATGCGGTATTTTTGTTTTTATATGAATACACATATATATATATATATATATATATATATATATATATATACATATTATTTTATCAGTTTAAATGGTATAAGGAAAAATGGCCTGTCAATATCCTGCATAATTCAAACAAAAATCATTTAATAGGATCCCAATAATAAATATAGCAGAATGTCAAGCGATTACTGATATCATTAAATAGAACTACCGCAGTATCTTTCAGAACTTAGTGTTAGATTTATTAAAATTATAAAAATGGAGACAACTTATCTGGGGTATCAATTGATTACATATATTTATTAAAAACTGCATACGTTTCAAATTACGAATCTGCTCTCTTTAAAAAATCAATAAATTGTTTTCTATTTTCAATTTTCAAAATTTGCCAAATAAATTCAATGCGTTCAATAAATTCAATGTGTTGTTGAATTGTTCTTCTAAATATTGCCTCTCGAAACTTTTTCAATCATTGAAGTGAGGCAGAAATATGACGACATGGTGGCTGAACAATAAAATATGTTATCTGAATAAATGAATTTAATTTACGCACCGCACAATTATTAACACGGTTATTGTTTTCAGAACAACTCTATAAATACGACACGCAATAACAATTATCACACGCACCATTAATTGCCTTATATGTATCGTCATCGGTTTATTTATATGCATTCTGAACATTCGTAAAAATTCGTATTTTTTAAAAATATCAATATAGAGCCTTATGATCATCAGTCATTGCGTTAAAAATATTTTTTTTAAACATAGTCAATAAGTTTAAATACTGATTTGCTTTCTATTTACGTTCTAAACCATGTTTTTGTTTATTCACTCATAAAAAATGTTCCAATGATAATTTTTGGCATCCAATGGATAATATTACAATTTTAGTAGCATTAGTATTTTAGGCAAAATCAATCGACTTCACTCTTCTTCAGCAACACTATTAAAATATACATTTTTAATAATTCAATTCACAAGGCCTCTCATAATTATAAAAACTGTAATAAAATCCCACTCTAAAATCATGAAATTGTTTTTACTCTACAGGTAGTAAAATTTTGAATTTCCAACATTGAAAGTCATTCAAATATTATGAAATATCAGTTTCAAGCATCTTATGTATATGTGTTTGTAAGTACTTCAAAAGAAAAGTGTAGTTTCAGATCCTTGAAAATTGCATCCTTCTTTTGAAACAATTTTCACCACTTTTAACTTAAAATCTTTGGTATACTCTAAAGACTTTTCCTTAGATTTTTGGATATTTTCAAAAGTTAATATTAAATTATTCTTAATTTTGTGTTTATAGCAGTCTCTATAGTGCAAGTTTTCTTGTACTATCATCTATGTCACATATAGGAGATATTATAAGAGAAACTCCTATGAAAGACTCCGCGATTTAATCTTAAAGCACCTAAAAGGACCATGCTGATAGCGAAATTTAGATAAAGAGAATTACAAATATCATTTACCGAGAGGGCATGATTATTCCTAACAAATCCACAAAAGTGGCAATTAAACTCTGTTTTGTTTGAACGGTTCCCAGAAGGAGTAAAGCAAGAAAAAACTAAAACAAAAATACAAGTCGGGTTATCAGAGGTCTGAGGAAATGCTCGTTATCTGTGCGTATAATAGATAGGAAAAAGGTAAATGACTGGAAAACGGCTCGATTTTTGCATATTCTTGACTCGATTACGTCCCGACGTGACAGCGGCTTGCCGTGGTCGTTCAGACACCATACGAGTGTCGTGTGGGTTTTATCGTTAAATTATTCGTGAAAACAACAATATAGTTTTCTTTCTTCTATTTATTTTTTTCGTCATTGCATTCTACAAAATATACCAATTACATAAGTATATGGATTAGTAAATTTCCTAGAAGTTTGTTTTCATTTGTCAGTCAGAACCTTAGGATTTAATTTTATAGCTGTTCACATAAGGTAAATACTAACTGGTGTGGATAGAATAAAGAATCATGTTAGTTCATTACAGAAATGATTGCACGGACAATCAAAAAGGCTAAGTTTAGACTAGGGGAGCTTTATTCAGGTGTGATGGTAATTATTCGAATCTAATTAGTAGATCGTGACAGTTTAAATTCTAATGTCAAATTTGTCTTTTAACATCGGCAAGAAAAAAACTAACGGATAAGTGGATGGACTGTTCATACACATCAGTTGTTGATGTGGAAATTTATGAACGAAATAGTAAGTCAGGATATTTTTTTTCAGTTTAGTAAATCGACATTTATATTATAATTTTAAATGACTTCAAATGTGCTCAGTAAAATTCAGATGACAAATATTCTGTTGATAAATATTTTTTGTAAATTAAGGAGGGTAAGGAGGTGTGTGAGAGATCAGTGGTGCAAGATGCATTATCTTGTGTAGTTCGTAAATTCTTCAGACTCTGATGGCCGGTGCCAATTTGAAAGACGGGGCACGAAGAAAGAAGTAGGGACAAAGCAAAAATAAACGATATCATTAACGGAACTACATTATTAAAGTAGCATTGAGTCCAAAACGACTTTTGAGTTGAATTTCAATAGCCAAGACCCTTGGAGCAGGTCGTCCTCCATTTGACATCATCAAGGGAATAGTGGGAGCATTTTGGATATGACTCTGTCACACTTGGGAAATCATGGGCAAGGCCCACATCAAGAAGTGTAGGGATACAGGCTGAAGAAGAGGAGTATGTAAATAGACACATATTTTTTCTTGTCAAAAGTGAACAGATTTTGCGCCTTTTGCGCCTTTCGTCCAAGTGCTTATGTACGTAGGTGAATAGTTAGATATAACTTCTAAATATGCAGATACTTCGGAATAAACAGTATACAGTATTAATTAAACGTTTAATCTAAAACATTTTTGAATATGTAACAATGGTTTATTACTCATTTTATCACGGCGATGAGTGCTTAGCTTGGTAATTTATTGCCGTCGTTAAACTAACATTGCCAGCTGCGTGTCATTGAAAACCATTAAGGATGAAAATTCAATGATAATAATTTACGTGTAAGAATTTTTACAAGTATTGTATTCATATGTTATAGATTTCCCAACGATCTATCGTTTTCGTCATTTATTCATTAACTGCTTTGTTTTATGATTTCGATTTAACCTTTGGCAGCTTTCGATTTTAGGATTTTGTAACCAAAGGGCTCAACAAACCTGATAGGATCTATCGTTTTCATCAAGTCCTATTTACTCGATTTTCGCAGGAATGTTCCACAGTGATTTATTTTCAAATTACTAGGTTTTATAATATGGGTTACTAGCTTTTACCTGTCGCTTCGCTTACCTGGTTACTGTTACGAACTAAGAGGGAAAAATTAAAACTTGGAACGCCATCTAGAATAATTAAGCGAAATTAAATACTAAATGTTCATTTTCGTAACTGTACAATAAAAATCACAATGAAATCAAAAATATTTTACTCTTAATTAAGAACTAAAGTGAATAATTCTGTTATATTGCGCTTCAAAAAATAACTTAACATTTTAATATTAATAATCCTTTGCACCGTTACGACCTTTCTTCGTTATTCCGTTTGCATATTTTTCAACTGTCACATAAGAATTTTTGCAAAAGAGTGGGAATTTAAAAAGAAACCTGAATCACTTTCTGGCCTATCTCTGTACAAAAAAAATACTTCCATTCGTTGCTTAACATGGAAGAAAGACACAAACACACTTTTGCGTTTCTAATGTTAGTTACGGTTTAAAGTATTTAACATACTTTTAAATCCTAACTGTTTTAATTATCACAAACTTCCTTAAAAGCAAATTTGTTATAATTAAAAACGGAAGTAGTAAACGGAATAGTTCGTATCATGACAGTTGTGAGGAATGCCCTAAAAATATCCCTCATATCTTCTTCCTCGACTTCAAAAATAATCACTAGAAAAAAAATTAAAATAAATCACACGAAACTTTCATCTGGAAAGGATAAATGCTAATAGAAAGGATAAATGCACTTATCGGCAGGTCCCAAATGTATTAACATATAGGTGCGTAACCCCTTGCAGGTTTTTTAACTGGGTTACGTTGTACTCATAGAAAGTGCTATCAGCCTAGATAACAAATATTATTTAAACATGAGTCTCAATAAATAACCTACTACATAAAATGATAAGAAATTTAAAATCAATCAATCCATATTTAAAATAATGTCAAATTAAAACAAAAATCAAACTGAGAGTTCGCTAATAAACAAACTTAGACATTTTCCGAGTTTTTAATACAAGGACTCGTTTAATCATTTCATACGGGTTTGAGCTTATTTTGACAAGCTTAATAATTAAATTTAAAACGCGTACCTTTTATAGTTTCAAAGCTGAAGGCGAGATAAATTAATAAAGCTATGAAAAACAGTTCTTCTCATAGAAACCTAGAATGTGACTGTTTTTTCCACATAAATGTTTTATTTATTTTGGTATGTTTATGCCATAAGTGAGCATTGCAAGAAAATTATCATTTCCTGTGCTGTAAAACCAATCCAAAGAACCTACTTTATCAGAGTGACAATGTTTATCCACGTTCTCATTTGTATTCATTTTTGGCGAGGAACAGGTATTTTCGAACTGGCTCGGTCGGTGAATGAACTGATAAGAATGGCGGCATTACTTATGGCCAATCACTGGTACTTGCAATTTGTTAAGTTTTTATTTGTCGAGTTTGTTTTGTTACTGTTTGTGTGATCGCTATAAGTTAAGGACAGTTCGAGGTTGTGTAACAAGTCCTACGGCAGAATTATTGTCGTATTTGATGTTGAAATATAATCTTCAGTAATCAAATGTTAAGTCCATGTAAGATATGATTATCAAATTAGAGCTGGTTTCATGTTCATTCCTAAACATTCCAGTATATTTTATTTTTGAAATTGGAAACAAAAAAATTAAAGGACTGTAAAATTTACGATCTTAGCCTCGTCTCTTTATTTTTTTTAACATTATACAATTGAAAAACTCTGGAAATTTGCATAAGTAATATAATAGGAATATCATTATTTTAGTTTCCTAACTGTAAATCCTAGAATGCGTTTATTCAATATAGGTACACCTTTTTAGTTACAAAAATCTAATAAACAACAGGTGAATGTTTATAATAAACCGAAGTGACCTATTTTGCGATTTTTTTTTAACTTTATTAATTTTAAATGGTAGTTATAACATTCCGCATTCAGAATTACCTATTAAAAGAACAATATGTAATTTAATACCAGTAATATATATATAACAAAATTCTTTTAACCGCAACATTTGTAGAATGAATTTAATTATGATGATAACATTACATAACCCCTATGGGTTTAATTGGAACAAAAACGGCCATAAATATTAGAATGAGCTTAGATAAAAAAGAAAACCCGTTTTTCATTTAAGACCCGATTAAATCCAGTGATAATAGAACTTAAAATATTTTAATAAAAAATTTAATAAACATACTAGATTTAAAACGAAAAACATCGCTATTACATTTTTCATATTTGAGTGTGCTTCGATGGAGATTACCAAGTTAAGAAAATAATGTTTTTGGTTTTCACGATAAAAATAAGTTGTCACGATCAAGTAATTCAAAAAGGTTATAAAATAATCGAATTAGTAGTTCGATAAGCAAAATTTAAATATAAAGAAATTATTGATGGTATACACCGTCGATCAGTACAGGAAGTAACTCCTTAATCAAAAACTTTCCACGAGTCGAAATCATGGAATTCTGTTTAGCACTCGCGCTATACACATTAATTACATTTCCATGACATATTTTAAACATTTTTATCATAGCCTCTTTTTATTTTTCATTATATGCGGCAAACTTATGCTTTATTGGATACGCTCGATCAGTTTCTTTCACAATAAAATAAGATAATTAGCATATTTCACATTCGTTTGCCGGGCACTTGCGCGCGTCTGACTCATATTTAGCAAGTAAGTACACAGAGCACAATGGGAAGCCAGCTTTACAATCATTGCTTACGCCAACTACACTTCAAGTTTAATACAGGCAATGAAAACATTTTATTGTTTCGATAGAATATATGAATAAATTCACCATTAAGGCATTCTTTGAGTGCTCAAACCGCGATCGGTGTAAACATTCGTTATGAATATTTGGTATATCCAGATACGCATTTATTTCGATTACTAAACAGGCGTATCGATTTATTATCTGGCAGCCAGAACCATGATTAGCATAATTTATAATTTTCGATTCGACAGTATTTCGATGTAAACGAGGTCGAGGCGAAAGGCTTGATAGAAACCTACTGAAACATATTCTTTCATAAATTAAAATTGATTTAACGTCAGTGAAGGTAAAGATATTTAAAAAAAAATTTCTATTCATAATTTCAGACTGAAATACAAAAAATATAGACATTCTTTTTCCCAATGTTCTACCCATCTCTTTGTTATTCATACCTTCCATAGTAGAAAAATATGAATGTAAAGAAAATACTTACGGTAATTAAAAAAATTCAGTGCTGTCTCTTCTATTTCATATAATTTTCAGACAAAATTACTTAATTGTACAAACAGTTGTAAATAAAAACTATCCTTTAAGTGTAATTAATACCTTTAGGTTGTTAAATACTCGATAGAAAGCAGGAGTGCATTTGCGAAAGCCTTTATATAGACGGTCAAAAACTACGGAAGCCATCAACACCTATGTTTATAGCTGTTGGCACTGAAAGTGTTAAGACTATGAAATTATTGGTTCATTTTTATATTGAAATCAGTGTAATAATTAAAATAAATATTACAAAATATTTATAAATAAGAAAAAGAGTACACAAAAAAATTATATGACCCAAATTCTAAAATATCGATGCAGTCGAGCGAATTTTTTAAGTTCTGTTTTCTCCACAAGTTTTTATTTAAAATAAAAATTTTAATCCCGTTTGTTTACTTTATTTATGAAATTAGATGACGAGAACCAGCCACTTAACCTGTCGATGAAGAATCGGTCGCGGCCCAGCGCGATCTGGTCTCCAGGAAGCCTCTGCGAACAGGAAGAGTCCAAATTTAGATCTCAATCGACCTTCGACCGAAACACCAGACGCTACTCGGCCCCGAGCCCAGAAGCGGATCTCAGACCTGATTCGACTGGGGCCGGTTCAGACCTAGTAAAGCATTTCAAGCAGGAATCTGAGGAACTGATTAGGAGATGTTCTTCAAGCATTAGCTGGGACACGGAGCCGGAGTCTACGAATAACAATGTGTTCGGGCCTAGCACCTATAATTACCCTCAACAGCACACGTCGTTGACGGCTGTGTCGCATAAAAGTGAAGGAAAAATTGAGCGGAGTTTTCAGGTGAGTTTAATTATTATATTTAACAAAAATCAATGGTTACTTATATTCAAAGCTCAAACGTATTAAAAGTATTTCTATTATTATATTTATAAATATTCATGTACTTTTTCATCATATAAATATACTGCCAGCTATTTCTTTGACATGTATAAAAAGAATATAAACTTGATAAAAATTAGAAAATCTATAATGATTGCTATAACTTTCCAGTAAACTTTATAATTAGTTTGTTTTTTAGCGTTTTTAGGGTTCTGTCTAAATTTAAAATACAACAACAAACGCGTATTATATTGAATTGAACTCAAATAAAATATCGATCAAAAAGTGCACATGTTACGCTTAAAAAATTAGTTCACTTGGCCGATGCCAAAGGGAACCGAGTTTAAAGGATTTTAGAAATCTACTCAAAGTTTGTAAGAAAATGATAGCGATTATCCTACATATTATAATGTTTGATGTAATGTGGAAATATGTTTATACGCCATGTTTTAAAGTTTGTGAAAGAGTAGGCAATACTTTTCGTTGTGAAAAATTATTATTTGTAAATGACTTAGTAGAAATAATATGTTCCCTTAAATGTTTATAAGAGTCTAAATGTGTTCAAAACCCTTGTAATGCGAGTTCTACTCTGCGATTATCAGAAGATTGTATAGTTAGCTATCAGTACAAATGCATCATTAATAGTAAAGTTGATTTTTAAGCTATTGCTGCAGCACATATCATTTACAATAAGTATTTACCAAATTCTATTTCTGTAGTAACCATGGTTAGGCGATAACTGGATAACATTTCGTGCCGTATGGAAATATTGGCTATCATATTTTTCACAGGCGTAAAAAATGGTGTATACATAAAAAATGATAGGATCTAGAACAATAGTTATGGTCTTCTAATCTTCTAGTCAGCTATTAGAACCATATTTTTTCATGATTTTTGATTCAGTAGTTCCGAAAATGAGAAGGGTAATGCTCTATTTCTATATTTTTTGAAATATTATTTTAAAAATTCAATTTCAAATTATGATATTTTTGTATTCATCATAATGATCCACTTCAAATGGTATTCAAGTAAAAGAGATGCAAGATTTTAATTTACTCCCTCTTTAATTCTTAGACGAATATTTGAAAAGTTACCTGCTGCAAGTACGTCTGCTAATAACAAGTATTACTATTCCGAATTTCCTCCTAGGATAATCGGCTGTTAATGTAGAAAAAAGTAAATATAATGCTTGCAGTAATATTATATATTTCACAGAAATAAAAGCATGATGCTTATTTCACAAATTATGACATTCTGAATCATCGCTATAGTTTTCCTACCACCGTTGCGTGGACTTCTAAAAACCTATATTTTTCATAATTTTAGGTTGTGTAGTTCCAAAAATAAGTAGGAAGAAAATAATTTTTGCATATTTCTCAATATATCTTTAAAGACATAATATGTAAACTTATAAAATATTAAAATATTTTGAGACCCTTATACGACGCCCCACACTGTAAATTCGTTCCGTGTATTTAATATGCCCTCCCCCTCCCATCGTTTTAGCTATTTGCGCACGTGCAGGTTAATATGTTTTATTATTACACCAAATTTCAAGTTTCTACGTCAAGCGATTTTCGACAAAAATAGCTGTTCTTCTCAAAAACGGAACAGACACACTTGAGTGATCTTATAAGGTTCCGCTTTCCCTTTTGAGCTACGGAATCCTAAAAATCATTTAAATCCTACATAAATCAAAGCAAAAAACATTGGAGCGGCTATGTGCTTAGGTGGTACGTACTCGACAAAACACACACCATCTGATGACATTGAGTGGCGAACTGCTGCAGGCCCATTGTGTCGATGTTGCCAGCAACTGAAACAATATTGTCAAGTCTTAATCACACTCTGGTATTATTAGTTCATCAAACTCGTGTAATGTTGAATGTCATACGGTAAATATTGTACACAATTAATTATGATGTTTGTATGGCAACATTGGCGGTGTGCTTGTGTGGGTTGATCGTTATACAAATGTTGTGCGTAGCGCAAGTGGCGCAGCGGTAGAACAGCAAATATTATAAATCACGCGACAAATGATGGTTCTTCACGCTTCATTAATTGTAGGACGATGGCAACATTTTGCGTGAGTTGCGAATTGTGTTTTCTTGCTTTCAGTACAGCTCCTTATACAGTTGAAAGTCGTTTTATAATCAGGTATTACAATGTTGAGGTGTGTTTCTTTTATTGAATTTTATGTGTAAAATGTAATACATATGTTGCTCGAAATTTATATAAAAGTAAATCATCGCGGTGCTGGGACTGGATGTAATTATGCTGTGGCGTTTAACATGGCGGTTTAAGAAATGCATTTAATATTAAATTAAACCCTTAAATGTATTGAATTTCTAACATGAAGCTTTGCGAAGCTTTAATATTTTAATTAACTTCTTTTTCATTTTTAAAGAAATATGAACATTTAGTATTATCAGTATATGAAAAGTTTTAGTTTTTGAAGTTATTACAAACCTAGATAAATCATATAAAACATAAAATAAAAATAAAAATAAATAGGTATCACTTTTACTTCGTACAAAATATATATTTAATTAGAGATATCCGCTTATAAGATTCCAGTACTTGATATTTTTGGCAAAATTTTTGGTAGGCTCATAAAATCGAAATTCGTGCCACATCTCAAAAAAATTAATTACTAAAATTACAATCAATATGGCTTCCGACAGGACCGGTCTCATTTTGCAATAGGATGACAAAGAATTCATATAAACGTATAATAGGGTTAGAAGTAACAAGTATCCTCAATCTTACGAAAGCATTTGAAGCGGTGCTACAAGGAATTTTATTATGCAAACAAAAAAAATGGAATACTTTGCAAAACTGACTTTGAATTCCTGAAATAGATCATTTATTTGAACTCAACCAAATTATTACCACTTACGCTGACGATACAGTAATTTTATTCAATACACAAAACTAGGGTCAGGTAATAAAAAAACTAAATTAAAAAAGACTAAATTTGACTTAAATAAAAAATACTAAATTCTTACGGAAAGTGAGAAATTTACTTTTGTTTGAAGAGAAACGCCAACCAATCATTAATAAAACTACTAGATATGATTGCATATCGAATAATGTTTGTTTCAGTGAATCTATATTTAGAATGGACTAGCATCAAATACATGGATATTTTGGTCGACTGTAACCTCGAATGGCAAGAATACATTATAGAAACAGCTGCATGGACAAGGAAGCTCACATTTATATTAAATAATATTAAACATCGACTTTGCACTAAGGATTTACTAACAGCATAATATATATATATATATATATATATATATATATATATATATATATATATATATATATATATATTGATACAAAATAATCTATTACGTGGCCTGTGGCGTGGGTAATAATCTATACTGTGGAAGGGATGAGTGCGCATCGATACAGTTGCGGACGACATTACTTACTATTTTATCAAAACAATTAAATTTATGAACTGTTTAGTATTGATGTAATTTTCTTTAAGCAAATTCGATACCTTAACCAGATATACGTATCTTTAAAACAACGTTTGTCTGTCTGTTCGTATGTACAAAATTATTTATCTCAAAAAGTGTCATAGATATCTGGGATCATAGATAGTGACTTCGAAGAAAACTTAGTATATATTTATTACAGTGCAATATTTCAAATGGTACAGAAAACAGATATCATGTTACGTTGATAACCTAGGCAATCTATTTATTACATATACCTAAAAGATCTAACAGATCAATCAATTTCTATGATATTTTACCTGCATGTAACCTGTAGTGTGGAATTATACTTGTTATTTCAGAGACTTTTTGTGGTAAAACTAAGAAGTTACTGGTGGAAGCGCGGTAATAATTTTCTATGACTAACCGAATATTTAAACAATTGTTAAAATTGGCGATTATTTTCCATCTTTTTCCAGTGGAAAACTAAATCTTTTATAATTCGCCTAATCAAATCCTTGAAAATTTATATCATTTTGAAATTTTTTTCTCAGTTTACCTGTGGTAACTGAGAAAAAAAGGAGCTCTTTCTCCGTTATTTGAAAATTATGGATAGCCCTTTCAATAATACTTTTATCGATATTATCCGCGGCAGCTACGGGTTTTTGCTTAATGTTTTGTTTTTATCAAGAGTTTAAAAATTGTGAGAAATTTAGAATCTTATGCATCTTTCATAATACGTCTCACACATTGTTTGTCGTTTGACACATTGTTTTAAATTATTTACTACGCCGTTATCAGCTTCTTTTTCATTTATATACCATTTTTAATATTTTTTCATGACAGACCATTTCTCTTGATTTTCTATGTCATACCATTTTTAAAGAACACTTTTCGACGCAACTGCACTTCGAGAGCGAACGAAACGTAGATTCAACGCGAAGCAAATGTCGACTGACGAACCAATAGCGCCGTAGTACGGGCGACAGTCTTCACCCCACACCTCGCGCCTCGTCTTACACCATCAAATAGACCGATAAATCGTTCATTGCGCAGGTTGAACGATAACACTATTTTTACGTGACGGGACCTATACTAGGACAACTCTGGATCCATTGATAAAAATACGAAAACCACTGTTACGTGTTGAAAAATAAGACAACACTCTATTTTAGGAAGTTGCTGTACTACTTCTAACAATTATACATTTGGTCGGTAATAGAATTTTATCATAGATGACAGAGAGGCATCTACTAGGTTTAACAATGTTATGAGACTTGACTTCAGACTCTACATCTACAAAAACACTTCGTTTGGATGAAGGTAGTACATTATTTTTATCCCACACATGTACCTACATACAGGTTTTCATATCTTTACGTCTAACAGATGACAAATGAAAGGATGTGACTACCGAATGGTGACTAGATGGACATAAATCGCATTGTTAAATAACATTCACCAGTTTCATAATTAGGCAAATATGTATATTAAAATATGGGTGTATATACACACGCACATATATTTCTATATATATATATATATATATATATATATATATATATGTGAATATTTATAAAATATGTATGCATATACATATTGATATTTATCTATGAAAGCATAATGTAAGTGTGCGGCAAATAACAAATATTGAGACACAAACTAGACTTGTACTCTGGTATGTGCCCACGGGTTAGTTGAGTATTAAACTCAAGTCATACGTCAATTGTTTCTCTAATGGATTGCCTGTTTAATGTCTTTACTGGATTCCAAGCGAGATGTTATGATGACTGTTCTGCGATATTTTGGGTGTATACGATGTGAATTGCTGGGTTGCATCTTCAGATTCCGATACATGCCGACTGATATTTTAGAAAAATGGATGCAATTATGGTAGAAGTTATTCATCGTAGACAATTTGCAATCTTAATTAATTAATCGAATAGCTTAGCTTAATTAATTCTTATAAGAATATAACATTTATCTTTAATCAGTCAACTTTCGGCAGTTGTGTTGAATGTGACAAAATGAAACTTTTTCAGTAGTTAAACTTCAAATAAGGCAGAGAAACAAGCACGAAAAAGGACACGATCTATCACAGAATTTCAGTTCACGTAACTGAGGTTGCAGTGACGCCTTCATGGCAGCCAGCATGGTTGCCATAATAGAGGGCCACAGGCAAACAAAAAGCAAAACAAGTGTCGTGTGCGCCGGGCTTTAAATGCTCACGTCTTTGAGTATTATATATATTACATTTATCTTAGTATTATATTCGTTTGTATAATTTATATAATAGGAACTTCAGTATTTAGACTACTTGGATGCCTACTTTATAAAACTGTTTTGTAGATTAACAAGTATGGATAATTAACAAAAAAAAATTAATTGAACCAAGCATTTATGGAAGAAACTTATTTTATTTAACAAGAAACACTAGCCTTTTAAATTTTATAACAGAAATTCACTCGAACATGAGTTACACTTTTGTTAAGTAAAACTACAAAAAATTACAAAAACAAATTCACAAAAGAAAATAAATTATAGTACACATATTAAACCCACGAAGAAAATTTCAAGTCCATAAATTGTGTGTTACTATCGTTTTTTCATTCAAGATACTGAAAATAATTTTTGGTCTAATCAAAATTAACATATTTATCAGCGTATTTATACTTTGCTAGGTACTTTACATTCCATATTTACGTAAAAAATCTGCTAAATACGATTAATTGCACGGCGAAGGTTCCATACGCACTTAAATACATATTAAAGTTTAAACATTTAAGCCTACATTTACAGTACGAAAATTTAAAATTATGACAATAATATTTGTCAACAATATGTGTACAGAAAGGTACCGTAAATAATTTACGGCAAACAAATGAAAAACGATAAAAATGTATTGTATTTTTCACATACTGGAAGATAACCTCCAGTTTAGTTTTCTAATCGTCATAAATGATGATAACATAACATTGATTTTTACAAAACTTATTGATTCGGCTGTGGAATACGACTGGAAACATTTTCAGAAAAAATGTTTGCAGAAGCATAGTCTTCCTTTCTGCTTCTACAAAATTGATCTTTTTATGGCATATAACAAGATAAATATTTACATATTACAAATCATCGTTTTTGTAAGGTTTTTTTGTTATTTTTTCTATGTCTTTATTTATAAGTCAGGTTCTATCGAGAAGGATAAGCTGTGACGATGAGTGCGAAATGCTTCTGAAACTACACTCGGTTACTCCATCTACATACAAATAACCGTATATTATGACGACGTTTAATACTACTACTCACATTGCTGACAGGACAGGTCCTAAACAGGTCTTACACTTTATAAGAAATTTTTCATTTCTTGACTTGGTACTTCACGTTTACATTTATATTTATTTTTGTAAGCCTGTCGTTCCATAATATTCTTTTTCGCTCGCAATCATTTAAACTAGAATATTGTTACGTAATTTCATTTTCTTCAAGTGAACTGAAAGAGATTTCTCCTTTTGTGAAAAAAGTAGACAAATTATATAAGTCTCGAAACCTTCCCCTTTCAAAGCGTTTACTGTAAGCTCCACTCCATATAATTTCATAGACGACGAATTTTACTTCGAAACATCTCCCTCTAATTATATAATTAAAACTTACATTACCATCCACGAAATAGGGTTTAATACTAACCTAAGAAATAAATCATAACTATGATTAAAGCACTTTTTTATTTCTTCTTCACTGTAATTGAAAAGTACTACGATATTTATAGGTCCACGCGCGTACGTGTCAGACTGGTAAATGTATTATTTCCAAAGCTCTCATTACGTGACACATAACTCATTGCTAGGTGAAAGCTTTTGCGTGGTACGGCCAATCCACATGTAACGTGTTATAAAGTAACTAACAATATTGTTCCCCGGTGATAGAGGGGCGTATCTTGTAATAAATATGCGTCTATACTTAGCAACTTTCTTTGGAAGTATGGGCGAAATTTTGGAATATAATTTGGATTTTACTTCATAACATATTAACGAGGTTTAGACATAAATCATTTAAAATTCTAACTTTCTTCCAAATTTTGAAACTCAAATATTATTTTATTGTATCATATATAAAATATTTATAGACACAAGGTAACATAATTTATAGACACAAAGTAACTTTACGGGAGATAAGTATGGATGTAAATAAAATAGCGTACTTACAGTTTTCTGAAAAACTTGTCTATGCCCAAAATGCTAATCTTTGCAATTACCTGGCTCCTGAAATCAGATACTCATTTTTTATTAATTTTATTCAAGATTTAATCTGAAAAGGTAATACACCTTCCAATCCTTAACTCCTAATCCTCATTGATCCACCCTTTCTTAACCATATCAATATTGAAAAATGATCTGTTTTAATATTACTATAAGTGTAATTTTTCAACGTTGTTGAATATTTTCAATATTGGTCAATCAGCTTTTATTTATATTCTTCCATTTTTAATCTTTCATTTAACTTTCTTATATCTAAATGAGATTTATTTTAATTTTGTAGTTTAGCTTTATAAAATCTTCGTAATTTGTTTACTCCACTTAAAGGGGATTTAGAAATAGATGTGAAAATACTATAATTAAAAATATTTATTTATAAGAATCATACATGAAGATTTGAAAAGTAACATTTCGATTGTATAAGGTTAACATAATAAGACGAAAAAATATTTAGAGTGAAAAATATGTCAAATGTATAATTAGTGGGCTGGTCTAAAGTTATATACTTGTATTAACCACGAATGTCACTATTCTTTTAAAATAAGGTAAACTTCTGGTGGGCTCTCCGTGATTCAAGTAACCGCGTGTGACTTACACAACGTTAGGATTAATTATTTCCTAATTACACAGTGGAAAAAGTATATTAGTAAGTCATGGGGTGAGGACGAAAGGGCTACGATAAATATGAGGCAGACATATAAAAACGTATCATGAGGGTCAAACACGTACTTTTGTAATCTTCCCCTTCGCAAGGATTGAAGTTATATTTCATAATATATTCTTAAGTTTTAAGATTTTAATATATTCCCACAGTATTGAATTGCATAAAAGAGATGTTTAATAATTTAATTAATGGAAAATAGTTTTCGTATAATGAAAGAAAGTAAAATTAATTTGATGTTTCAAATTACAACAAACATCCAGTTAAACAAAAAGAAAATACCAATATATGAGTAAGAATATAAAAAAATATTGTAAGTATACGAAAACGAGCTCCTTGGAAGCAAAGCCCTTTCAAATGGAAGCCACGCGGTGCTTACAAGTGTTTGTTCAATAAGCTCTTATAATATTGGATAGAATTTAACGCGGAATGTATTTATCAGCTTCAAGCTTTCGAATTCTGTTAAAGAATTTTATTTAAGACAATTCTAATGATATTCTTATAAGTGTCCATAAACATTTTCTCAGAAATATCTATATGGAAATTTTAGAGAGCGCAAAGAAAATTTCGAATTTTTTAAATCAATTTTTTTTTATTTTCGTACATAATAGTAATGGACACTTCAATAGAAGTGACTCCAATCTCTTCTTGACCATACAGTATCACGAAAATGTGTGGTTCCACAAGAAGTTATAGAAACTTTTTACATTCTGTTTCGCGAATGGGTCTTGATAAATTATCAGGTCACAGTAATTTATAAACAAAACTTTGTCGCCAGTCTAAACATGAGTTTATTTTTTTAAGTTGATTCATTTTACCGATTCGTTTTTGTGTGCACAACGATGCTAGTAATATAATACGACAAAATAATGCCCTTCATCGACGAGACTCTGCTATCATATTAAAATATTTTTTAAAAAAAATAACAGGCTTAATAAAACCCGCGTGACAAAATGTTTGAACAAATTACAAATGTACGAACAAAAGTTGTCATTGAAAAGTTGTGTTGAACCTGCGTCAAAAAATGTGAAGCATTTGTTAAATAGACACAAAAGGTATATGTCAAAAAATACAATAAGTTCCCAATACCTGTTATCGTACATAAAATGCTATATTATGGAGCAGATACAATAAATGATATCCTTTACCTTGCACTATCAAAAGTATAATTAACTAAACCGTAATAGATCTAAAGTTACGAAAAAATAACAGGAAAAATGTTTAGGAAGCTAGCTTGTTCTACAGGACACTGTGGAGCGGGTCGCTAGTGTGTTATGTGGCAATGCCGTTTGGTATTAATTATTTAAAGGAGTGATTTTTTGACGGCAGATTCATAATTAAAATCCGCAAAATCATTAGACTTTTATTTTTGTTGAAAGAAACTTGAATTATAATAATTAGTAGATTTTACCGTTATTTTTTTACATCATTTCATTTTTATTCATTAAAAATTATAAACTTTTGACACAACGGTAATTTTTAAAATGCTAATTTTTTTAGTGCGTGGTCTTAAGGCCACGATAAAAAAATTCATGAAATCATGATTCAAAATCAAAATCCATTCAGTACAAATGTGTTCCTTTTTTCGTACTTATTGTACTTGACCACTAGAGGGATTATACTATTTATCGGGTTAAGGCGCTAAAACACAAGATTGAGCTTATTTAAAAAAAAATTTTAGCAAAATCTACTAAATATATGGCCATGAAACAGAGTATCAATTGAAAGAGCAACTATAAGGATTTATAGCCTTATAACTATAAGGATTCCTAAATTAATATTTTCGGAACTTTATGTATGATAGTTCTAATACAACGAATACAACTAAAGTCACGAACGAGTGAAAGTTTGGAATTTGTTTCGGGTTAAAAATGATTCGGTAATTTTTTTATGAATCTATGAAATTATGAACTTTTTTACTTAATTTATTTTATAAATACAAGAAAAAATACTGTCATATGCACTACGAAGAAATGAAATTATATGTACTTCATGTTTCGCTTATTTTCAGTGTTAAACTTTAAGAAGATGAATCTGAATTTTTCATTCAAATTATCTTAAACTTTTACTAATATGTATGTAACATAGATAGCATATTAGAAAAATATGAGAAAAAATATACAGAATTTTTACTAACTTGAAATATTTTCAAGGCAGCGCTCTTCAAATTTTCACGATAGAAATTTTTTAGTACTGCCAAACGTGTTCATTTTACATTAAACTATAATAGTAATTTGTAAAATACCTTAATATTATATTTATATGGTTGGTAATAGTTTTGTCGTCCTCCATACTATGTTCCCCGAGTCCTGTGAAATAAATAAATGCTGTACAAACAATTACTATATGAAGCTTTAGATCACCGTCTATCCCATTTTAGTAGGTCTTGTCATGACAAACAAAAAGTCTTTTAGATATAACTTACATCTAATGTCACTTTATATTATAGACGTTCAGATGATTCAGCGTACGTCTAACATTAACAGATATTAAATTATTTTTAACGTGTAAGAAAAAACATTGCAAAATGCAAAGTACAAGACTGATATTGGACATTTTGTTACAGTGCAAACAGTGTGGTAAAACATTCAAGCGTTCTAGCACACTATCGACCCACCTCCTCATTCATTCGGACACTAGACCATACCCTTGCCAATACTGCGGCAAGAGATTCCATCAGAAGTCTGATATGAAGAAGCACACGTATATTCACACTGGTGAGCTTATATTTTATATTAAGATATACAATGAGATGTCACTTTCGTTTTTAAACTTTAATCTAATCATTTTGTATTTCTTAAATTTTTGTTTTTCTTTCTGTTCCATAAATACTTGTATCAAACGATTTCTAGTTATCTGTTTACGAATTATTTAAATAAAAATTAGAATTGCATTATCAATGTTACTACGTAGTTAAAGTTTTGCAACAGTTTTTCTTATGGAAGAAAAAATCTAGTTTTCCCGTTTTGCTGATTTGGATCCAAAGGCTCTTTTCGTGAAAACTAATACAGTTTTCACGCAAGTGAGATCGTGAATAATGAAGCAACGAAGGTATTACTTCATCATCCGAATTATGTACATTATAAATTGGATAGTGATTCGTTGCTTGGCTGCAAAGATAACAAACAGACAAAATTTTGGATTTACTGTATTAATAGAGATAATCAAATAAATTCTATACATAAAATATCACTGTGTGATCACGATCTAAATGACGTACACTGTTGTACACCATTAGGGATTTTGCCCTTTATTTATAGCGTAGTATTCTATTCCCACTCAAGTTGCGTTACTGTCACAATTTCTGTGATAATACCTAAATCAATTCATACTTTACTACACGATAAGAAGTTTGCGTTTAAATAACTATTACTACGATAGTATTGTGGAACAACTTCAAAAGCGAATACAAATACAATAATCAAAATGAATAAAATATTTCAGACGCTGTGTTGTTTTTTTTCAAAAATCTATTCTTTTATGATTTATTGTTTCCTCTCATAAATATTTCTTCGATGAACAAATATACATTAATATATTCAGATACGCATGGAGCCTACGAAATATAATTTTGTTCAATTTGGCTAACAATAAATATAAGATAGATTTCTTTCTACATACTTTATAATTGAAACATTTTATGTGCGTTTTAACTCGCATCGTATATTTCTACATACCACAGAGCTCAGTACAATAACTTAGATGAACCCTATCTAAGTTATTGAACTTGTCATTATATGAGGTATAGTAAACAAATCATGCTTTCCGTGTCCGCCGGCCCTGACTTTTGTTAAAATTTCAAAACCAATAATAGGTTACACTGAACTTGGAGATATTTTATATAAATAAAAATGGGTTGGCCATAATTCACAATGTCATCGTCACAGAAATGGAATCCAAGAGATATGATAAGCCCTCAAATGATTGGGATAAAAATACTGCTTAGAGGGAGATACACGCGGGTTGGAAGACAGAGATTAATTGTGTGATGTAGTTAAATTTCCAAATTTAAGAAAATCCTTTGTAATTTTCAAGTAAAATAAAATCTTACCACAATGGTTACGATTAAAGTGAAAAAAGTGACTGCCTTGTGCTGTTCTTAGTAAATAGATACTGTTTATTTTTTATTATGAATAGCACCGAGACCCCGGGCATTAATAAGACTGATAATAGAATAGTCAAAGCAGTTTGGGTTACCGCGGCGCCTGAAATACTAGCGGTTTTTAACCGTTGTGAGCGCCAGGACCACTTTCCGAATATGTGGAAAGTATAGAGGAGGCTTAACGTTATAATCAAGAGTAATGATAAATCGCCTATAATCTACAGGTACATTATGTTCCTTCCTGCTGTTTATAGCGGCGCGGTTATTGGCACAATTATCTCATTTGCCGCAGTCCTCAACCGGCACGGTTTCCAATCTGGAGTATCCACGCCAGATGCAATCTCTGCCGCTTTATCCTGTGTAAACGCGTGCCCAGATAAGGACATTCTCGGTGTTTTTTTTGGATATATTCAGCGCGTTCGATAATGCATGGTCGCCAGCTATTTTAACCGTGCTAGAATAGCCAGGCCCGTGCTAGGTCCAG
This sequence comes from Druceiella hillmani, assembly GCA_039881145.1. Taxonomy (NCBI): domain Eukaryota; kingdom Metazoa; phylum Arthropoda; class Insecta; order Lepidoptera; family Hepialidae; genus Druceiella; species Druceiella hillmani. The sequence continues at coordinate 3,842,736 of JAYKKI010000074.1, forward strand.
CCATTTGACCATCCCAGGAGTGTCAACGGACCTCCATTATTATGGACCATGTTTACGAGTTTGTTTTTTATTTGTAGAAAAGAGTTATAAAAGTTAAGATAATGTTGACCAGGGGCTGCCCGCAAAGCTCGATCCACTGTTCAATTCTGTGGAATGTGATGTTCGATGGGATTCTAAATACCTATTGAGAGATGTGGAACCATCACTTATTAGATAGAGAAGCGAATAAAAGAGGGATAGAGAAACAGGTGGTGAATCCTCTCGTTAGGATATTTGACCGAGGCATAAAGAACAAGCTTAGCTTTATCACCCAAAATGGTTAAAAAAACCCAAGGTTGTTTCTTTAAGGGCAAACTGGTGAAGGAGTCCGGCAATAGTTCGACCTATACGGTAATATACCTTGGTATATTGACATGGAGGAAAAAATGGAGGTACTAAATGGCTCATTGAGTAGAAATAGTATTTACTCCTGTTGAGTGGAATTATCTGATTGTAGATATGGGACACCATTTTAGGGCTTTAGAAGGCCCACTTATATGAGAACGTTAATTATGGGCAACAGGAGGGGCTCTGAGACATGCCGGGTTATGGGATAGGAATAGCGCTTATTGCAAATATACAAAGTAAAACGCAAGTGCGTCAAAAACATTAGATCTACGAGAAAACAATTTTGTTTCAGTAAAATACACACTTGTAATTTACGTACACAATTATGTAGCTAATTTTTCCCAACGTATCATCTTCAATTTTATTTAAAAAAAACGTGCTTTATAAAAATTATTTTGTCACAGAATGAAAAACTAGTATGCACAGATGTTAGCAAAAAACAGCTTTTAATCAAAGCATGCTCGACGACTACATGGAATTGTTTCTCTGTTATAGAAATACTTTAAGCACAAATAGTGATTAGTCTTGTTATTAAAAATGTTATTTGATCAGTTGCAAATGGTTACACCGCAGTGTTTCTTGAAGATGATGTTTGAATAAAAGCAAAATTTCAATTAACTAAATATGTTTCTTAGGTTTCACATTGTAAATTCATGAGCCGATTATCAAATTGACGTAAGTCTGTAAGTCAAACAATCAGTGCGATCAAAACAATATTTTATAGTCCCTTTAATACTTAATATCAGAATTAATTATTTTGATTTATGATTTTAAACAAAAGGACTACAATTTTTAAGCAATTTACTTAACTATTTTATTCAATTATTTATCATGAACTTATCTACTTTATAAAATACGGATGTTAAACCTTATTAGGAAAAACTTTAAATCATCTAAGTAATGTCCATGTAATTTTACATACTTCCTTAACAAAGAATACGGTGCTTAAAAAGTATTAGTTCACGTAATCTTATTAAGCTTATATATTTTGTTCTACAAGAATTAAATTAATCAGATGTGGACCAAATTTAATTAAAAATATGCTCTCTAATAAAATAATAATAGAGAAATAATTCATTGCCTTTATGGAAAAAAATTATTTCATTTGAAATTTTCTTCCATATCACCAATAATTTAGGTCCAATACTTGCTACTTGGTCCAATACTTAATACAAGTAAAATATTCAAAGGATGTATTTAAATTATTATTTCAGCTTCAAGATCGAATATTTACTAGTTGTAAGTATCATTGTACTTTAGTATAATACTATTTACGACTAGTAACTATCGTTTTCGAAGCTGCGATATTTTTTGAATAATAAAACCTACAATAAAATATTTGTATACCTCTGGATATCTCCTATTCCTTGTTTACACGTGCAGTTAAAAGAGTCACGAATCTTTGCAATTAATAACCTGCTAATAAAAAAAGCTGCTAACGATTTATTTTCCAAAAAGCTTTGGCCTCTTTATTATGAAAATTACTTAAAAGTTAATTATAAAAATTATAAAAGTAAAACTTTTCTAAATGAGTGACACAAAAACAGTTTATTCTTATACTTTTCGTCCCGGAAACTACAATTATAATCCGAAATAATATTATAAATGCAATAGCATGTATGTTTGTTCTTATTTCACGTCATAACGGCAAAGGGTCAAATGTTTTTTTTGGATAAAGATAGTTGGTGGATCGATCAATAACACATATTTTTATCACACATTATTTTTATCCCGGAAAATATCATCCTAACTAATATTATAATCATAATTAATATTGTAAACGCAAGTGTGTTTATTTGTCCTGTTTTATTATCGCAATGGAACAACTTCATGAAAACAACATGAAAATAGTAGGTGGTCTGGGAAATGATGTAGGCTTTTTATCTCCGGAAATCTCATTTCTTCGGGAAAATTCTTATTTGAAACAAAAAAGTACACAATGGAAATAACGAAGCAACATTGCAACGGGCTCATTGATAAAAGTGACTTTTCAAACGCTATACACACAATATAATGAAGCAACAGTATTTTAATCCCTAATTTAGAGGGAAATATTTTTGGTTCATTGTCATTTGTATTATAAAATCTCGAAAATAAAGGCTTAATATTTAATTTCCTTTAATCATGTCAGATTTTTCCCTTTAAGTTTTTAACTTTAACCATATGGGTAAAAGTCAGGTTCCTTTATACGTTTTGTACCTACTTTAAATAAATTAGTGTTATTGTGGATTGTTATCTTGATTTGAATTTTTTATAAAATAAATGGGACTCGTCGCGGCGTTTCATTCGATTGTATATGTAATATATTCAAATCAAAACTAACAAACGAATAGACGAAATAATTCAAATATTTCTTAAAAGTTTACTTACTAAAATAATTTACTGGTACAAATGAGTGAAATCCATCCAATCTGCGACTAAGTGGAATTAAATCTAAATTAATAACAAGACTGAGAGATGATTAATTTGATTATCAATATAACGATGCTTACGACGGAGAAACTTAAAAAATATAACATGTACACGCATTTATATAAAATAAATAAAAAGTATAAAATATGTTACATAAACTTTTGACAATTTCGCATTTTTTCTGATCGCGCTGAAATAATTTTTGCAATATCCAATTTGACGGGACGTCTAGAATAAATAGGAATAATAAGTTACCAACTAAGTCCAATAATCTACATAAATATTTATATGTATATATATATATATATATATATATATATATATATATATATATATATATATATATATTTATATACATATATATATATATATATATATATATATATATATATATATATATATATATATATATATATATTTATATATTGGTTTTGCTAATAAGTTTTTAACCTCAAGTTGCTGTTAACAATTTTTATTATAAAACTTGTTACACTCAATTCAATTTAAGTATGCACCATTATTATCTACTACTTGTAGAATTAATTTAAACAAAGTCTAATGGACATCTATGATATTGTCATCTTTTCACCCGATAAGTGTGCGTTCCTAAACCGAAGAAAGTTTAATGAAGCCTACAGATAGTAGAACTTAATTGCGTAAGAGTGAACTGTATGTAATAAATAAAATATTAAATAGCATTATAAACAGTTGAATTAAATGGTTTAACTTAAATTTCCATCATTGGAAATGTTTTAAATTCCATCATTGGATATGTACTTGAACCAACTCATAAAGAAATCAATTAAATAATGTTCAATGCTATGTGCATACAAGCAAAGTAGTAACTTAAGACAGTGCCAACAACTTGTACAAAATGAATACATAAATCATACAACTCAAAAAAATCACATACAATATGTTCATTGCATTCCATATTGGCTTGCAACAGGAAAGCTTTTGGAGCTATGTACATATATATATATATATATATATATATATATATATATACATATATATACATATATATACATATATATATATATATATACATATATATATACATATATATACATATATATATATATATATATATATATATATATATATATATATTTAAAAACCATTTATAATGACACTATAATGGAAAATTCTCTATAAAAGCAAATAAACAAAAAATTTAATTAAATTTAACGGATTATTTTAAATAATTATTTGAAAATGTAAGAAACAAATATAAGTTGTAAAAATAAGGGAACTGATTTTCGTTCTAAATAAACTGTCTGTAAATAATACCGAATAAACAATTTGAAATGTTCATAAAATATATATTTTATTTATAGACTGTATAAAGCAAAAACTCTCTATAACGAAAGAAAAACCCTCGAGTTTCATTATAAAGACTTTACACTGTAAATGCATGTTTTAGAGTGTTATCGTTTACATATGGGTCTTATAACACGTAAATTAACCTTTCTTTCATTCCTAAGGGTGTACTTATTGTATAAAAACTGCATGAAAATCATAGCATTATTGAATTCTTTGGTAGTATAACACTAATGCTTTGATATTAGTAATAACAACTGAGAAATTTTATACTGAGTAATATAAATTCAATAATAAAACACATTGAAAAGTAATGCAGTTGTCTCCGAATTATCTGTAATAGACGAATGTTATTTCGTATACTGTTGAGTCACTAAACAACGGGTGTCCGTTGCCCGTGCAAACGCATTATATCGAAAGTGATTTAACACGAAAACGATTTTAGTCAGGGTTATGTTTTAATAAAGTTTTCAAGGTGCGCTCCTCGTCCGTCATTCAAACTCGCCCCAGTAAATCAACGCATACATGTTTCATTTATTTTAATAAGCTGGTGTAACGCACACATCTTCATTGAGTTTTAATTCATTTTATCTCATTTTGTTTTCGTTATTAGAATATGGTCTGTTCACATAGGACCGAAAATTACCTAGAAAAGTATCGTGATTAGATAAGTACCTTTACTTATAACGCGACGGTAATGACATCGTATCTACAAATACATCATTTAACAATAATTTGACAGATTTTTACAAAACTTTGCGCTTTTATTTCTTATTAGCTTTGCCTACGACTTCGTTCGCGTGGGATTCGGAAGTTATTAGGTTTTTTGTGTTTTCTTTTTTCTCTCTGAACTCTATGAGCATCAAGTTTACTAAAAACGCTAATACATAGCACTAACAGTCAAATCCGTTCCGCCGGTTCTGATATTAGTGTGCACAACGAACGTGAACTGAAGATTGACGTATCTTTTTTTGTTTGCAAATAGAAATATTTTAAGGAAAACAATTTGGCCTAAATGTTAACCCAAGTTAATCTAAATACGTCATGGAGAACCGCACCAAAATCGGTTCAGCGTTTGCTGAGATTAGCGTGAGCAACGAAGGGTCGCACAGACAATAAGGGACAATCCGATAAACAGACAAAAATTCTAAAAACTGTTGTTTTACGCTTAGTAGCGTGTCTTCAGAAAGTAGCGTTAATTTTACTTAAAAATATTTTTACAGTTTTTTTTATATGTATAAATATATAACACTAGATCAAAATGTGCAAAAGAGTCTTCAATCTTTTTTCTCATTTTTTTCATTATTTAATTAGTTAACAAATTAGTATTCAATTGTGTAAGAGCAACATCTATTTATTTTACAATCAACTATCATAAATGTGTAGTTTTATAATTCTCCATTAGATAGCGGTATTTATTTTGGTTTTAATAAATCCATATTTTTAATTTAATAACCTATTCATCTTTACTTAGTAACTACAGTATCGTCATTATGTATCAAACTCTTAGAGATAGCTATTAGATTATCTTGGTACAAAACAGAGCAAGAAAGTATAAAAATCTGAAGTCTGTATACAGCACAAATTTGCGTAAAAGAGCGAGCAAAATTGTTAGTTCTTAATAAAATCATTTTCGGAACAGATCGATGTAAATGAGTCAAATCTGCGTGAATGTGAACATAATACATTCAGCCTCATTAATTATAACAGGGTATATGCGCTGTTACCAGCTAATATTAATGACGGCGAAATCAAAGGTCGACAATATACCTAAAAAGGATAAAAAACGGAACTTTTGTAAGATTTTTCACGCGTCTTTCCATTTATTACATTCAGTTTTTCCAGAAATCGTTTGACATAGAAATTTTGTGTAGCCGTAATGTTTAAACATACTAACTCACATATATCATAACAGTTAACATTAAAAAGTATTCATATGGAAATTTTTGAGGGTGGGTAGGAGGGCAAAATGTACTCCAGTTTTTTATTTAATTTCATATCAAGAATTAATTGAAAGGACAAGTAATAAAGGTCCCAAAATTATTTTGTTTAAAATAATATTATTGAAAATGTAACAATGATTTAAAAGACATTTGTCAACTGAACTTGTTCTAAGCAGACCCAATAAGTTTTCTTTTAGTTCCATTTCCAAAAATTTAATTTTTTTTATAGGATAATAGATGTTGAATAACAATTGGGCACTAAAACGTCTAATAAAACGAAATATTTTAATATAACACAAAATGACCGTTTTTCATACTTATGCCTCACATGATTGAAAATATATTAGCACCAATCAGAGCGCGTGACATGACGTTAACGAGCAAATATTTTCTTGACTCATCGCGTCGCCTCGATTTGATTGTTGTGGATATTTATTGCGAAAAACATCTATGAATCATGTTTGAGCGAAACAAAATTTGGTGTCATCAAAGTTGATGGTGAAACCTATCCGAAAGCGGAATATTAAAGTACATTATGTAGAAATTTCCAAATAATAGTGATTTTGCTGATAAAAAATAATGTTCTGTCTACTTTGCGAAATTGAATTCTGAAGCTACAAATACACGTAAACGTATTTTGCAGATACTTTTTCTGTCATTATGTAAAATATTGATTCTATAATCTGATCTAAGATACCTTGATATTGATTCGACTTTGTTGTCAATGTTTACTGATTATATATAGGTACCGACTTGTATTTTTAAGATTAAGGTTTCTCAGATTAAAGGTTTCCTTATAAAATTACTTTATAAGATTCCCAATGAATGCATTCGATCTCTTCCGTCATCAGTTAGCTTAGTTTTTATTACAAACTTAGTTTTACATACATGCCGTCATTCTTTATTATCGATTTTCACATGAAGGAATTGTGTAAGTATTATAGTACCATACAGCTATTTTAGATCATTAAAAATTATAAGTTCTTTATAGTGTTACCATTAGTAGCCAGTTAGTTTTGATTATTTTGATAATAACATTTTTTTTTTCTTATTTTCAATTAATTTTTTATTAATATCGCCATTTTCTAACAAAATCTCATGGTTACAGGTTAAAAATTTAGAAATTTTCAAATATTCAAGTAATAATTTCCTTATAACATGTATTTATTGAACAATTTCAAATCCCCCATCCAAAATTTCACGTGGTTTGCTTGTGTCATTTTCATGTAATTTAGTAACATGCGACAAATGAAAGAAAACGCAATTATAGACTAACCATATGGAAGCCTGTTAGTATTTTTATAGTAAGCTTATTTTTACATTAAAAATAATGTCCTAAAGTTTCGATTTCGGTATAATTAAGACACTTAATTTAACATCCATTGAATTACACGCACAAGTGTAATTCGATGAATATTAAATTCAGGACATTAATGCGATGCATCAGTTTTACGGCCACTTAAGCGCTCAACGACCGCTTCCGACACAATTCAGGCACGCGCCCGTCGCGTATCCGGCACGCGTCCGACACGCGTCCGAAGTCGTCTCCGCTCCGTTGGTTCTCGTTGGGTCACCTAAACCGTCATTTTTGCGGCTTCTCTCGCGTGCTTGCCGTACCTTAAATAGCAACATAATAACAAAGGTTAACTTAAACTTTACCTGTCAGTTAATTAACAACCCTTATAGTGATCATTAAACATTGTGTAATAAATAACAAGTAATAAGCAGATTATAAGAGAGAAGATTATATAAGTGAGAAATTCCTTAACATGCTACTTAACTATAGTTAATACTTTGCCTTGGAAAACGATGACAGCGTCATATAATACATTTCGAGATTATATATTGTAATATGTTGTTGAATCTAAATTAGCTAAAACGATTGTTTGTAAAAATAATATAACATCCTGTTACTGATAACTGAATGTGCCCAAAAGACTTTTCTTTAATATCTTAACATATCACGGTGTAGTTAATTCCCTTTTTAATTTCCAAACAATTTCCGCACTGACATTTTTGGTTGGGTTTCTTGCAACTTAAAAGGTATAGTTTTCTTAAAAAGGTGATCTCAAAAACAAGGTTTTTTCGCTCGTTTTTTAAATGATTTTGAGTTGAACACAGGAATAGTTTTTGAGATACGACCCATCAAATAGTACAACAGATGTGTGCTAAGGTTACAAAATTAACGCACGATCTGGCAAGATATTTTTCATTTGTTCTCTAAGCTCATGTTTCGACTAACAATTGAGGTTAATTAATAATTGAGGTTGAAAAATGAACATACTATATTCCAAGTGCATTGATAGAAAACTAATGAAAAAGTTGTAATATATTTCCATTTTTATTTCCATTTATAATCGGTTTATGCCAATTTCGGATCACCACATTTTGCGTCATATGGACTTTTGGAAATTCATAAAATTTTGTAAGATTCCTTTCCAATTTCTTAATTCATATCGCTATAACCGTCAAGGTAAGATACATCTCAAACAGTATGTAAATTTTTAAACCATAAGCAAAATCATTTTTTTTGGAACGAAGTTCCTTATCGCGCGTTGCGAAAGGGGGCTAGACGGAAAAAATTAAGACCAAAAGTTGTAACGACACTTTTTGCTATAGTTGCTAGCGGGCGCGCTGCAAGCCGCGCGGCGTGCGCGTGTTTCTCTGTCTGTCTCTCTCTCTCTCATAGAAAGCGAGCCAGTTATTTTCGGTTCGTCTTTCTATTTCGCATTGAACAGTGTGGTGTGGCGACGATTATTTTTGTTGAGTGTATACAGGTTTTTTGTACATAATAAATAATACAAAATAATAACAATAATTATTATTATAACTTAAAAGAAATAAAATTTTATTACAATTCCTTCACTAATTAATCGAAAGGAACCTCGTTCCATCCGGGTGTCCCTTGACACCTCTCAAGTTTTTTTTAATTTAAATGTTTGAAGCATTGAAATTAATTTTATTGTGGTATGTTTATTTTTAATAGGACTCTGGGCTTCATAGCGGCGTGAACATCTTCCTTTAGCAATTGCCATATTTTATCATATAGGTCCTACTACCTATCGTTATTAGCACATACCAGTGTGTAACTGTCATATTTCTCTAACTGTAAGTAAAATAAGGAATTTAAAAAATAAAATAATTTCAAAATATTCTCTATGTTTCTTAATATCACTTTTTTATAACCCGCATGCTATTGTGTATGTTTTAAATTTCTTACGCTGTTTCGTACATAATGTACATAATGTAAATAAATTAAATGATACTTAGATTTAAATCCATTTTTCCTGCTGGTACAAATCAATCAATGCTATTTCCATTTAATCAATTTAGGAATACATTTCCACTTATAAAACGAACTCGCCGTCAACTTTACCGGAACTGGAGTCGCGTTAATGACAAGTGAAATTTCTTGTTATTACGCTGTTATATTATTAATATACTAACTTATCGGGCCTCAGTATAAAACTTAATCTAACAACTTCACCGCAGGCTACAATTTTGTCGCCACCGGAGAGATAGCTATTATTCATACATTTAATAGTCTTCGTAGTTAAAACCTTGTTGTTCTAATCGATAGTGTTTAGCTATGACAAGTTTGCAACTTTATAGAAATTCTGTAATCAATGTTTTAACAAGTTACCTTATCTAAGTTGGTTTACTATGAACGTAAAATTAATTTATAATCTAATTTGAAAACTAACCAAAATTCAATCGGTCCAACTTAGATATATAAGCGGCAAAATATTGACAAGAAATAGGGAAATATGGCAAATATAAGAGAAACGTGATATAGTGTTGCTTATTATATTAGTTTCCTTATACATAGGGATACATAATATACGTAAAACTTTATTTGTGTTTTAAAGAATCTTACCACAATATTAAGATTAAAGTTCCTCGTTACAATCCGCTTTAAAAATAACAAAACATAAAACGACACATATTGTAAAAAACTTTGATTTAAACACATAATAGTTAAATTTTGAGATTGGGCACATCATTTTTTTTCAAGATTTTTATTTCTTAGTGTTTTTATATTACAGTAACTTTTAATTAAATTAAATTTTTGTAATCAGCTTATTATGGCATGTCATTTGTTATATTGCGCGAATAAAAAATAAATTTATGCAACGTTGGTTTTTTGGAAATAATATCAAAATATTTCGTCAAAACTTCATTTTTAATAAACATGCAAAAATATTTCTCAGTCAGTACATTTGTATAATCCTTTAGATAGACGATAGTTCTCTAATATATTTACGCTTTGTGTTTCCATCAAACACACATTAAACATATTCCCAAAGAAACAAATTTTTTATTGACAAAACCTTCCTGAAACTGTCAAGTTCCACGCTAAAAAATCTATTATTTCAACTTGCAAGCAAATATACCATAGTCCATTGGCCAACTCTCCCGCTATTTCCTAAAATCGTTAACAACCATATATGTGCCTAAAGGTTTATATAACGACTTATGTATATTAAACTATTGTTGCAGGTGAAAAGCCCCACAAATGCGTAGTCTGCTCCAAAGCTTTCAGCCAAAGCTCCAATCTGATAACGCACATGCGCAAGCATACCGGATATAAACCATTCTCGTGCGGCCTCTGCGAGAAAGCTTTCCAAAGGAAGGTCGATCTGCGGCGGCACCGTGAATCGCAGCACCCCGATGCAGCTCCTTCCTCAATCATCCACGCATCCAGGCAGTACCAGCACATCTACGGAAGCGGCAACCCGCTAGCACTTGGCATTCAAAATATCAAAGCCATCGAGAGTATGAGCGGTACAGAACTAAATCAAGTGACGAGTAGTTGTTAATTGACTGTATTTTCAATTATATTAGTATTAGGATGGAGCTCGACTCTATAAAAGGACCACACATTTTCTTACTACTTTATAAAATGACCCACGTATTTAAATGAAATGTTTATATGTTGCGTTACCAAAAACATCCGTGGGAAATTCACTTTGTGATCGACTTATACGGAGTTCCGTTTGTAAACGGAAAGTAATTTTAAAATAATTAATTGTGGTAAAAAGTCAAGCTTAAAGGCGACGCGGCGAGGCTTTGTTGTAACTAATTTGTAGTCTTTAAAATCGTTAGGGTTAAAATAAAAGTACCGTTAAAGCCAAAGTGCCTTTATGAGAAACTACGTTCCGTAGAATTATATTTTTTAAGATAGCGGCTAGACATATTTCAATTGGAATATTTGATTGCGGCGATTAAGTAAAGTGTGCTGTGCTAGCAACTATTTGTTCTTGGAAAATATCCGACGCAGACCTTCCCACAACCCCACCTATTTCAAGTCAAAATTACGGCACTTTAAAAGAAACTGTCAATTAAATGGCAGGTTTACCTTTAACATACATCAAACAATCTACGTTTAAAACACTGATCAGTGACCATCGCCCCACAATTAAAGACGCCTTTATTCTGTTACCAAATAACAACACGTGTGGAACGTTTTCTTTCAATTTAAAAATAAAGTATGAAATTTAATTTGTATATAAATAAAAAATGCATCATATTAATGCATCTATTAGATCTAGGTTATAATTGCACATCTGCACATATCACCCTGTCTGATCGGTGACGATTTTCACAAATCATACTGGATTTCTAACATTTCTTCGAGGCTGAAACGATTTCAATATCCTCTGACATGTTATCAGTTAAAAGACATATAATTATGTGCAAACTTATTATTTCCTATTGACAATTAAATCTATGACAACTTTATGTTAATTACCAAACATCGACGAGAGTGCAACTTATGAAAATTTATCTAATGGAACAAGTTAAGGTTTACTAAGTCTGAATTAATTTTCTATTCCACATGAAAACGCTACGTGCTACTCTGTGTACGTGACAAAGGCACGCAAGACTGTTTCCGTCCAATAGATAGTTACGTTGATAAGTTTAACTGTATAGTTGTAAGTTTATTTAGTCCAGTAAAAACCAAAGGTGTTTAAAGTGTGTGCGGGAATGAATGCATGCATGGGTTCATTTTTAATTTATTCAAGTGTGAAACGCTTATTTTACTTACTGCTGGCATTTGTTTGCATTTGTCAATATATGTTTAAGTGTACGACTCGCATTGAAACTATGTGTTATTATACTACAGATTTAGTTCTAAGTTGCGTCATAATCTTACTTAACGGTTACTAGCTAATGATATTGTTGGGCTGCAAGCTGCCAGATATTCTGTTTTAGATATGTTTTTCTATTACTACATAACTTTTAAAGCAGTAATTTTTGTACCATGCCTTTGTTACCACTTTTGTAAAATGAAGTTACACATCATTAACAATTTTTAAAACAGTAAGTTATCGTATATTTTATATAATTTTGGGACTTACAAGAGACAATCAAATGTAAACCGAACTTTCCGCTTAATGCATATATTGGTATATACATTACGTGCATGTATTCGCACTTATTGTATATACCTTTACTATATAGTTCCCAAAAATATTTAAGAATTTGCACGTTGGCATGCATTATATTCTTATTTACTTATTCTAAACCCCATGCCCGATTTGCAGATTTAGCTAAAGCGTTGGATATAGGCGTGTACCATAAAAAGAAATTACTTAAAAATAAAAGTACAATAAAAATGATAAACAAAAAAAATATAACAATTGAAATTGATATTAGACTAGCCAGTTGATTAAAAGTTATTTGGTAGTTCACTACCAAATAACTGCATATTCGTAATACTGAAGCGCTCAACGAAGAAAAAAAATATCCAAACTGGTCGCGTCTCGCGTGCTTGGTCAATACTGAGTTGATCAATGTGAACGTATGAAAGACAGGTGAACATTGTAGGATATTAGTGTGCGCTCTAGACAGGTGAAATAAACTATGACTTCATTCCCTCATATGTCATAAAATGTAGTAAAAAATTCCCCACTTCTTCCATATTAAGAACAGTTGTTTTCTACGGCCTCGTTTAGAAACCCAGACAACAGTGATAACACCTTTATGGGTCCTTATTGGTGACATTCCTCCTGAGTTGTGGTGACCGTCTAGGATTATCACAAAGAAACAAAACATATTGAGAATAAGAAGGTTGCATCTTTTAAACGACTTACTTAAATTTCAATAATACACAACGTCGTTCTATAATTCTAAAAATAGCACCAAAATTTGTCCTTAGATAAATAGCATTTTTCTATTACTTACAGTGCTTTATATTATCAGTAATTTCAAAAATATCAACAAAAAATGTCTTTAGATAAACAGCATTTTGCTATTACCTACCGTACGTTATATTCTCAGTAATTTCAAAAATACCAACAAAAATGTCATTTACATAAACAGCATTTTGCTATTATTTGTCATGCTCTACATTCTCTTTGCCATTTCGTACTTCCTTAATCTTTACTTAATCTAATGGACACTTGTCTTGTCTTATAGATAAGTATGACATGTTACAGTGCATCAAACACTTCAGAAACGCGTCCCACCTGCTTCATACGGATTTAAAGACCTTTAACAAACTTTCAATATTTACAAATGGTAACTATTTGCGAAAATCGAGGCTTGTCCATTTTATACCCTTTTAATGAGGTGTTTTATTCTGTGTAACATACATTTTGGCGATGCTACAACTCCATCATAATATCTGTATTTTTTTAAGAATTCATAGTCAGGATCTCTGTCCAACGTACGTACAGTCAACAGCGCTTCGTGCAATTGCACCAGGGTTCGTTGAGAAGAAGACGATCATACTGGAGGAACCCAAACATTCTCATACCTACTTTTGTCTTGTGGTAATTGAGAAACGTTCTATTTATATTTTATTGTTCCGCGCAGTAAAGTAATTTACCTTGTATTTTAAATATTACAAATTTTCTTGATCTTATCTAGATATCCGTTTTAGCATTGACGTACATGTATCATTTGAAAATTTAATTAAATTTTCAAATGTCTTAGAAATTAACAATATTATACATCAATATCCTGTTAAGTGCCTTGGTAATAGAATTTTCTATATCTAACATTAAATGTGTTAATTGAATTTGTACTTAAAGTTCAGAATGTTGGGATAAAAAAACTATTTTGTACGATGTGTAGATAGTACATTTACTAATAGTCGCTAGAATTATATGAAAATTATTTTAACTTTTACAAATTAATATATCATTTGAACATTATTAATATTCATACATTTGCTAAAAGCATATTTAAATTTTCTAAACGTAATATTAAACAGAAGGTAAAAAATTAAAAAAGAGATTTGAACGGCGGCTCTATAAAATATCATCAGGTCAACTGAATAGTTTTTGTCATAAAATGTTGCTGATTTTACAAAACAATTGTTTTCCATTCATATTTCCACATACACTTATACGGAGTTCCGTTTGTAAAATAACGGAAAGTAATTTTAAAAAATTCATTGTTGTGAAAAGTCAGGTTTTTCATTCACATTTCCACATACACAGCGAATATAATAACAATGGCGAAATTTTAGTCTAGTTTAGCCTATCTTTTAAGTCAATTTAATAAGTCGCATAAAAAATGTTTCGGTAAATTGTATAAAATTGCATTACAATTACTTTACCGATTAGTTCCAATTAATAATTTCCTGGTTGGTCTTTTTGAAAGCATAATGCAATAAAATCATATGATTAATTGATGTTTCTGTACAATAAACCCACGTCAGAACGAATAGGACACAGGTGTCAATCACAAATAATACAACATAATATTGTATTAAAATGTGTAGCCATCAACATGGTTTTGAAAAATACCATTAAATTTTTATCACTTTACAAACTATGATTACCTTTCCATCTAAAATACCTCTTGCCCAATTTCGATTAATTAAAAACCATTTTCATGTGCAAATTCAAGAACTTGATCTTTCAGAATTTGAATTTACAAGACATATTTCACTGTAATGCAAAACGTAGGTACTAACAATTGAATGGATGGATATTACTTTTATACCCGATAACCGACCTGACGGATTTGACACGATTTGGTTTGTAGTCGATATAAATTCCTGTGTAGATTTTGACAAAATACCAAAACAACGAAAACAGCAACGAATATCGGTATTGCCATTGTAAAAAAAAACAATATTCTCGTTAGTTGATTGAACCCATTATAGGGTCAATTACGCTTGATTATGAGACAGATTTAGACAATGACCTTTGTATTCTGTTTTTCGTGACATATGGAGACTAATAAATTAATATTAACAGAAATAAATTGTATGAAACTAATCAACTTCTGTTAACACAGCTTTGTGTAACTACTATGCATGTACAGACGTCAGCACAGCCACATTTGAATATGATAATTTTTCGAGGTAATGAACAATTATAATTTCGGCACTCTCCATTGCCGAATCCGACATATAATTTATTACTTTAAGAACCATTCTGTCCCTCTTAATATAATAGATGGTTTTGTCTGTGTAACATGTATTTTATTTTTATTTTTTTTTGTAATATCAAGGCGAGTGAAACGGCTAGTGCACCAAAGATTATAATGATAAAGAGTGTGTAATGGAATAATTTTTGCTTTGTTTTACGAGACCAGTTTTTTTAAATAAATATTTATTGTAAACATTTTATTGTTTCATTTTGTCGAACGTTTTTACTGTTTTTTATGGTTTTACATTGGCATACATTCCGCCATGTTTGCTCATACAATATATCAATTTGCTTTTCGACGAATTGGAAAATGTAGGTAGGTATAACGTTTAATATACGATGGTGTTTTTAGATTTTCTGTACTTAATCTAATTGCCTTATCATTATTCTAAACACAGAAATACTTTGCGTTAAATACTCGCCATAAACCTTATGATCAATATTAAAATAAAACTGGAAATTAAAAAAATGTTTCACTACAGTAACAATTTACACTTTTAACATAATAATATTTGAGAAAAATTTTAAATATAACCACTATTAAGTCACATATTCTAGTAACTTGGAATATTGGCATTAATCTACATATTAGACATCTTCAAATAGGTTCAGAGTTACCGGTAAAAAAGTATGAAACAGAAATAGATTTAAGTACTATTCAGATGATGTTTACAATTGGTTTATTATATTTGAGTGGTAATAAATCATCTGATTCTTACCATCAATCCTGTTTAAGGTTTATCCAATAAAGAATCCAGGTCCCGATTTTTTAAGATCCATTTATTGGTCATAAAACAAAATATACTACTCGATAATTGTAATTATAGTGATTTAGGTTACGCTTCTACTTGACTTAGTTAACGTTATATGACAATTTTTAAAAATTAAAACCTTCACACAAAAATCATAGCAGGTGTAACCAGAAAACTGTCATTCAAAGTCATTGAAAAGTAAATCCCACACAAATATGAAATAAAATAAATGAAGAATCTCCTCTCGTTTTATGATCTAGTAGTATTTGACCCTTACCGTAATATTGTAAACAGCCCCTCATAAATAAACGCCTCAAATGAATAAATCCGGGCCACCTCTGCCCGCCTCAAATCGAATTGTAACTCCACTAAAACCGAGAAAAGGCTCAAAGAAAAGTTATCGAAGGCAACCGAGGTTCATAACGGCGGGCCATAAAGCAAACACTTGACGCCCGGAGCAAAGTAACGATAGCATAACACGAAGTCTTTCCAAAATAAACACTAGAATCGTCTTTCATTCGCCACTTGTTAAGTGATAGCCCGCTTCGGGCGTAATCAAATAAGGAATGTTTTGTAGCCTCGACAAACACGGGCTGCGATACTCATTTGGCCTAATGGAACGGCTGCAGTCGGGCGACTCAACACGTGAGGCGACATTCCGGCTTTACAAATGAGGGAATTAATGATAAGGTACGGACTGATAGCACGCGGGACTTGTTCTTCTGACTGCGTGCGGCGCCCTTTATTGGTGTTTAGTATGTAAGTTTCACCCTTTATCGTGAATCGTCTTATTATGACGGATTCTTATAAATTCAGGTTTCTGACATCTCCTTGAAAAGTTATAAACACGAATATTGTTACTAACTGGATGTTTGATTTAGGGATAAAGGAATTTTTTAAGGCTTAAAATATAATCTCCAAAACGAATACATGATTATTGGAAACTTTTGAAATAATAGTATTACGATTAACTGAGCATTTTATAAAGTGACTGATTCTTAATTTCGGTAAAGTTTATTTCATGTAAATTGTTTAACCAAATTTAATTTTTTAGGACTTCTCACTTATATTTAAATGTCGTTTTTGACTTTAGATCATTTCACCTTTAAGGCATATTAATATAAAAAAATTAAATAAATCCTGAAAAGCGAACTTCTATTTTTTCCAATATAAAACAAAAAACGAAAACCTTTTGAAAAGGCAATCTCTATTAGAATTCGCTTATAAATATAATAATTCGATTTCCTTTAATTGTTTAAAAAATATACTTAATAAATATGTAAAAAAAATATTCATGATTAAAACTATTTTAAATGAAAAAAAAACATTAGATAAATACAAGTGTGACTTTATCTTGCTGTTTGCGAAGAAAAACACAGTTTCAAGAATTTATTTTCATTTTAACGTTATTTTTATTTTATTCATTTCTTATCTTTTTGATAGATCGTGGTAATCTATACTGCATGCTAAATACATAACCTAAATATTAAACAAAGGAATAAAAAGTATGCGTCTTTCATTTTTTATTCAATAAATAGGTTTTGCTTAACCATACACAGAAATATTGGTGAGAATCTAGCACATTTTCCTTCTATATATTGAAGACAATAAAGAAATAAAATAATAAGAAAAACTATTTTTTATTTAAATAATCAAAATTTGGAATTATGTAAATTTTTAACTATAAAAGCTTTTGCTCAGAAAAGTTTTGAAATAAAATAAGCTAGAGTCCTTGCTTCATCGCCTTCGAGACGCACCTCAGACACAATACAAGGAAGTAAAGAACTAGAGCGGTTGAAAAACCGAGAATGATGAAGCCATTACTTCAGTATATGTCTGCATAGACCGTAGATAATATCATTACGGGATAAGACTCGGAGAGCGATAAGGGTGTAACCATCATTTCTAACCTAAAATTATTGGCAAAAGCTATGTTTAGCCATTTTTTAACAATACTTTAACTCGTATTTCTCTAAAAATCTGAAGAATCTGTTTACTAATGTCATGTTATGTCTATCTGATGTATGATAAATGCAAATGTAAGCCGAATTTTCAAGGAAGCCAAGTGTGTCATTATTTTTTTTTTAAACTCCGCAGATATTGAGGCCGGCAAGTTTTAAAATTTCGTGTTTAAATACATTTACTCGACAGTATACCTTGAGAAAAATATTATTAAAATTGATTTATAGTTAACGAACATACATGAAAAAAATACAAAAAAAATTGCTTTTGAATTCCGAAACGAATAAAATTTTACTTGCTTGTATCGCTCTTTGGAGCTATTAGTCACAAAAAGAACTTCATCGGGTAAAAATTTAAAAACTAACATGCAGTAGTCCACTCATTTGGAGACATCGGCCACTTTTTAAACATTAATTATGGGATGTACACTTTGGCGCCAACTCCGACTGACAGTAGAAATTTCATCTCGTGAGGGGTGAATTTAAACTTATGTTATAATTTTTTTAAAAAACAACTATCGTTTTCTAGTCCGTATGTGAACTAAATTGGTACGGCTTCGACTTCAGTATTCGTACCGCTTTTACTCTGGTAGTCTTCAGTTATTACAAAATTGGCAAAAGATGCAGGTAAATGATAAGT
Organism: Druceiella hillmani; assembly: GCA_039881145.1. Classification (NCBI taxonomy): domain Eukaryota; kingdom Metazoa; phylum Arthropoda; class Insecta; order Lepidoptera; family Hepialidae; genus Druceiella; species Druceiella hillmani. The sequence continues at coordinate 3,861,543 of JAYKKI010000074.1, forward strand.
ATAAATCATTACTCAAAATATTTACATGTACATATACATAAATATCCATTAATTTAGATCATTGTGAACATAGTAACCTCTTTTAGTATACTTTTTTATTTCATTCCAGTTCAAGTAAACAAACTTCTGATATACACAAACCGTTACACCTGTTCTATAATTACATTATCAACCTTAATCGCAATCTCACAATCTATTCCCAATATGAACATTGTACAGTATCAACCTTGAGTAAAATAAACATACGAAATATTAATTTTTACAAGCGTTATCATAAATAGTAAAACTTGGTTTCACCCAAACTATTATGTTCATTCATTAATGTAAGAAAATTCTATAAAACTTATTTTCCGGCAAATTTACCAAATTCAACTATATTACGTCCACAAATCGTCAATAACATTGTTATTTATTTGTATAGGTCTTGACAATAACTAATTTAAAAGGCGATTGAGATAATTATCCTGCCAGGTGAAAATAAAGAAAACATTATGGTGACATCGCACACATCTCCTCGCGAAATGCTTATTTATATGTTTTTGTATAGCATTTAATAAAATTTCGTTATATTAGTTTATTACTTTTACTATTACTTCGGCTTATAAGGTAATTTTATTATTGATCTTATAAAGCAGTAACCCACTCCCGCCATCTGAATTTACTTCAGTTTTGCTTGTAAGAAACTATCATATAAAATTATTTAATATATATTTCATAACCTACGTCTTCGCAATGTTTTCTTTTTTCGACTTAGTTACCATTCTTTGTAACACTAAACACTGAATATGCAATAAAAACACAAATTTGTATAAAAAAACAAACCCAAAAAAATAACAGATTTAAATAAGCACAAGGATTACGTAAAGTGTGGTTATAAAATTTAATGTTGGATAGCGAATTACGAGTAACAGTCATGTCTTGACAGTAAAAGCACGTTTCAAATTGATTTCTAGAGCGACTAATATTTTTGTTAAACAAGTCATATTTAACGTATAACCTAATATTTAATTGTTTTTAATTGCTTATATTTAATGAAAAGAAAACAGTAAAATTTTCATTTATACGAAACTGCGCCAATACCTTTATATTTTTTTAAATATAAATTGTAACATTATCAAATGGTAATTAAAATTGAAATAAACATTCTGAAGTTTCTGTAAATACAACATAATAATTTTATATTCTTCTATAATTAACATGTCTACATTTCTATATTTTTGTATTGAACTGTAAAGTTATATAAAGTTATATAACATTTTGAATCCACGGGACGTTTCGCATACTCATTATATTATGGACGCAATCCATATAAATATTCTCTGTCTTCTAATTAATATTTTTAAATTCTCCTCATTCTCAAAAACGGCATTATACACAATTTTTTGCTGTAAACACTATCAAAATGTGAATCTGCATCTACTATCAAAATCTGGAGTCTGCATTTAAAATTCATTGTCAACATGTTTAAAATGGCGAAAGTTATCTAAAAGCTGTACACGTAAAACCTCTACACGTCAGTAAAGTATTTATTTTTTCAGACTTACACTATTTCTCTCCCCTATCTGTATTAACGTGTCACTTATTTACTTGAGAATTACAATGCACACTTGCATTTGTCATTTGCTCTTTATTACTATCTTAATATTACTTGCATTAAATGCACTGCGGTATTTTGTTTAATTACGGGATGCATATTTTAATGTCTTAAATAATTAAAAACAAATATATCTGATGCAATGTGTCTAAAAATATTGTATTGTTTACGCATAGTTAGTTATGAATTACTTAAGGCATAATGCCTTTACGAAAACTTTTCATTATTTAAATTATTACGTTAAACTATGAAGCCGGTATACGTTTTTTTTATAATTCCCCTACCAGCGCATTATATTTACTGATACTATGAACTAAAAGCTCTAAACAATAATTACCTTCAGAATCTTCCCTAAAATTACATTAACTTAACCTAATTATTCCCCTCGCTAATAGTCACTAAATTCTACTTCGAAAACATGACAGCCAAAGACATTCCTGAATTTTCCTTCTTATTAATGATCCGCATATGCGTATGATACACACATACATAAAAACCAATTCTGAGCTTAATAAACAGTGCCGGTACCATATTAGCACGAATGAGCTTTATGTAAACTTTATAATCGGTCAATTAATTCGCAGACCGCAAAAGCTCGTTTCAGTCCCTGCGTCGGCTTCATTAGCATGCGCGGCTCCGTTAACCGCAAAGCGGAGACAAATTTGCGCGAGGAATTTAAGATTGCCAATTATTATTATATAGAGACCGCCGCCCGGTATGGCGCGTGCTCATATTGTGATGTCGCCGCTGAATCTTACTTACCTTGCGCGGGGCAGCTCCAAAAGCTTTCCTGTTGCAAGCCAATATGGAATGCAATGAACATATTGTATGTGATTTTTTTGAGTTGTATGATTTATGTATTCATTTTGTACAAGTTGTTGGCACTGTCTTAAGTTACTACTTTGCTTGTATACACATAGCATTGACAATTATTTAATTCATTTCTTTACGAGTTGGTTCAAATACATATCCAAGGATGGAAATTAAAGTTAAACAATTTAATTCAACTGTTTATAATGCTATTTAATATATTATTTATTACATACAGTTCACTCTTACGCAATTAAGTTCTACTATCTGTAGGCTTCATTAAACGTTCTTCGGTTTAGGAACGCACACTTATCGGGTGAAAAGATGACAATATCATAGATGTCCATTAGACTTTGTTTAAATTAATTCTACAAGACGAAAAGGTTTTCTGATTATTTTGTGTGCGTGTGTGTGTATATATATATATATATATATATATATATATATATATATATATATGTATATATATATATATATAAAAGTTGATTATTATTTATTAATGCTCTCTCTTAATGAGGGACACAAATATTTAGGTGCCCCTGTACCCTAAATGTACGTAAGTGTACGTTAGCAAAAGTGAATTTTTCGTTATTTTCCATTTATTAAATGAAAGAAAACTTGCAAAAAAGGTATTTATAAATTATAAAAACGACTCGGGTTTAATTTAGTAATTAGTAAAGGTATCAATTTTAAAACTGCTTTTACTACTTATTGGAAAACGATTGTCAAATAATGACGCCTTTATAAGGCATGAAATTAGAAAAAGTGGTTACCAAATGTTGAGTAATTGCTCATCTTCATATATATATATATATATATATATATATATATATATATATATATATATATATATATATTTATATTTAAGGCATGCGCTTTCTTTGACTCTCTGTCTCTCTCTTTCATCCAAGCTTGCGCAACAATGTCGTAAATTAAAAATTTTAACAATCTAAAAGTCCTCAAAAAACAAGATTAAATGTTCTAAATTTACCTATTAAAAAATACCCATCAAAAAATACTTCGTAACGCACTAAGCATTATGAAGTATTTTAATTTCATGATTACCATGAGTAAAAACCAGAGAACAACATTTCAGTCATAAGTATATGCAAATAATATTTGAGTTTTTTTTCACGAAATTTACTATTGATTTATTTCGAATTGTCTAGAAGGCAAGACAGAGTTAATGATGGTGAGATAGCAATATTTAGTTGTTATTGTTCTGTGTCGGCAAGTGACTTCTATCATTGGATTATGGAGTAGGATGATTCGCCATAAGCTATGGGATTCCGATTGGCCTTAAGGTGATGCTACTCCATTTGCACCTTTGTCGTAATCGCTGTCTTATATTATATAATTATTCCTTTTTATTCGTACTTGTTTTACTCAACTCCTTATTTTTCTGTCTGTGTTATTTAATATTTGAATATGTGTGTAAAGTTTCATGGTATTTGTACACTAGCTGGAAAAATATTTATAATTTGTTTTATGAAAGTATAACGTATCTCTTGAGTATAACATCCTTGCTGTTAAATACAAAATATGAAATGTCTACGCATTTTTTTCACATATCTCACATTTTACGTTTTTATAATTACAATTGACTATTTTTATCCTTATTTGTATATTATATACATAAAAGTGATAAAAATGCAAATTAAGTCGAAAAAAAATTGGAACAAAAATTGTTACATTTTTTTTATAAACAAAGAGCCAGGTTTTGTAATTAACCACAACAAAGTCTAGTACACGTTTTCTTTAAATTTGTTAGTGGAAAACGGTGAATGACTTACCTTTGTACACTATTCACCCGTATTTTGTTGAGAGTATTTAGGATTAACTGCATATAGAACGAATAAGAAAACCTATGTGTCGCATATATCTAGCCACTGAACACTACTTATTTCATATCAAAGGGGTTAGATTTATCATGGCTAAACTGCTAAATTGTGTAAATAACATCCAAACATTTTGATAATGGCAAAAATTTTATTTAATAAATACTTTCTTATTTAAATGTACCCTTGTTTGTATATACCTTGTTTAGTTAGTTGTAGTATACCTTGTTTGTCGTCATCGTGGTGTGTTAGGTTATGCACAAGACATACGGCCGTTGAGTGAACGGCGCACCGCGACGACCCGCGTTCGATTCCCGGCCGTTCATCAAGCGGGACTGGAGAAGTCCAAACTTTCGAGGCTCTGGCAACAATTTTTCCATATGAGATGTTTTTCATCTCATATGGACACAACAACAACAACAATACCTTGTTTGATCTGTACATTGAAATAAGTTTTACCTTACTACCAGGACTAGAGATTCATATGGCATCATTACGAATCTATATTCAATTTTAGGATGTTTATTTCGCAATCAACGAAATCATTTCTTGAGATGAAAACTCATGTTATTTTCATCTTATTATCTCATTAGTTAATAATTTACTACGTGAAGTAAAATCCTACAAATGACTACACGAAGTATAATTGAGATGCAATTATAGTCGTTCGTAGCAGCTCGTAGCAGCTCGTTTGACCGCAGGCAGACTGCTGTCATATTTGTTTTTTTTTTATTATCCTCACTCATTGTTAGTATGATTTATTGTTTTGTCAAACTTCAAGCGTCTATGACAAACGGTTTCGAACACGTAAATGGTAATTTAAGGGAAGTGGCAGGCGAAGAGTGATCATACAAGGAAGTTAAAAATTGGTTATCTTTTAACACTCAATTTAAAAAACAATATTGAAACATGTTTCCTACACTTTACATAAATATTTTGAAATAGATCTTTAGAAAATTAAATAAAAATATTTAACCAATTGTTGAACCACGTGCTGAGTTCCGGAGGAATCTTCAACACGTGAATCTAACTTGCACTTGGTCACGTGAAACCATTTTTAGGACTAATGGTATCTAATTATTATATCGCTGGTAAATCCAATAATAATATCCAATTATAAGACACGCAAATTATTTATTGTAGACATTTGTTTAAAAAAAACATATTATCAGTGAACTTTATCGAGGTATTTAAAACAATCTTTTCTGAGGAAATATTTCTGGCGATTGATTTATTAACATGAAAAATAAATTATTATAATCAATTCAAATAAATATTCGTGTTTTTTACATGAAATATTTAGAAATTAAATAATGGTACAAAATATAAGGAAAATTGATAATTTTCGTTTGCTTTTTATTTTACTTCGATTCTTAATTTGTTTTTCCTTATTTATCTCCTCTTTATATGAATATCAGTAGTATAGTAATTTACAGAACGTAAGCATATTTCGTTTAGTTACTAATTTAAATGAATCTTCAAAAAAAGTTAGTTTTCTCCAACGACACTCCTAAAAGTTGACTCCTAACTTCTCTGAAACGTAATACCGAGACCGTAACTTTGCAAGATGGCAGTAACCCCACCCGCAGGTTTAACCCCTTTACTATCTCTATTTCATAATGCGCTCATTGGTGGAGGCGAAGGGAAGCCGTACAAGCGTGGCGTTTGACCGGAAAATCACTAATGAGATTTCATTTCCAGCTATTGGGCATCGTGTGTTTACATAGCGGAAAACATAAAAGTGTAGAAATATAGACCTGTTTACATGCGAGGGCCCGGCAACATAGAAAACTGTGAAGCCGGACGAGTTACTTAAAAGGGTTGCGTCTGCAACACTCAAGCTTATTTACAGTAGGTTCAAAAGTTCAAACTATTAGTCAGGACGTGCCTTAGAACAATAATACGGAACATAGTTCAGTCACCTGGTTACAATAGTAAATCGAATTCTAGCTTAACAAACTGACGAAATAAATATTAAAGTAAGCATTAAATTATCCCGATGTTACTATAATTTGTAAAATAAAATGAATATCACAGCTTACACTACAGTTAGATTTGAACGTACGACTAATCAGCAATACCATGTAAGAATATTAAGAACATAGTTAATGAGTTAAGCCTGGAAACACTGATATTGAAAATTGAATCTCTGCAACAAAACTCAAAAACACTCTCACTTAAAAACAGTTGTAAAATATTCACTATTCATCCCAAGAATTCGATATAAATGATCTAATTCACCTAACAAGGAACGCGGAGTATTTGAAAAGAATTTCATTTTATCTTGTATCTACCTAAAGGACTCTATTTAGTTGGAGCATTTCGACATGAACTATTTTTCGTTTAACTTTACTAGATGAACATACGCATATACGGTCTCATTTGTAGAGCCATTGGACGCAAACAGTGTTGTCATATATAGTTTTCCCACATCTCTAACCGTTAGGTGTAAACACGTTAGAGATTCATATGTAATAATTTCGAATCTATATTCAATTTTAGGATGCATATTTCACATTCAATGTAATCATTTGTTTGGGTGAAAACTTATATTATTTTCATTTTATTATCTTATTAGTTAATAAGTTACTACGCGAAGTAAAATCCTACAAATGACTACGCGAAGTGTAATTGAGATGCTTTTATAGCGAGCAGACCGTTTGACCGCGAGCAGACTGCTGTCATATTTGTTTTTTTTTATTATTCTCACTCATTGTTAGTATGGTTTATTGTTTTGGCAAACTTCAAGTCTTTACGACAAACGGCTTCGAAGACTTAAATGGTCATATAAGGGAAGTGATGCAATTGTAACGGTAACGCTTAGTAAAGTGTAACGGTCAAAAACGGTTAGAGATGAAGAAAAAGACGGTTGATTTTTTCGTGAATTTTTCACCATAATTCGGCTAATTTACACAAAACGTTTATAAAGTATACACCTAAACCGGGATATTGGGAAAAAATCTATATGTTGATAAAAACGAAATCAAAAATATTTCAGTAGTTACCGAAATTAATCGACACAGACAGCCATACATGCAACGCAGGAATTTATTCCATACTATGTAGTGATAGGTATTTGTTCTGGGCGTAATCAAATCTTTTCTCAAAATTTCTAAACTATTAGTTGTAAATTGGTGAAAGAACAATGAATTGACACAATTATCTCCTTTAGATGCCAAATATGGCAAAGAAGTTTAATTGGTTAGAGATTCGTATTCAATGGCTCAAAAATGCACCTGAAATGCGATAGTGATTTTTAATGATTTAATAAGCATTTTTCTCATATTTCTGCAACCAGCGCACATCAAGAAAACGCACCCAACGTATTTTGTACGTTGTATAATCTGTGAATTATATATACAAACATTCCTCGGGAATGAAAATCGGTTCCATAGTTTCGCACACAGACTGACAGGCAGACGCGGCGGATGACTTTGTTTTGCACTGTGTAGCGATACTCCTAAGTAATTTATAAGATTCTGAACGATTTAATAAATTTTTAAAAGCATAAATCAATAATTTTTTGTATTTATTAATTTATTTAGGAGAAATGGAACTGAAAAAATCATTGGTTCAATGGTTTCTGAAAAAATCACTTTAAAAAATATACTTAGTCGTTAACACAGAATCGTCAGTATGGTTAACAGACACGTTCTTTGTTACATTCATACTTATACACGATTGTAACAAATTGTTAATCATATACTAGTAGCAACTCTGTGCATAAAACTAAGTAGAAAATATTAAGGAACTATGCTTCAATCCTCAATTGTTTCTGTAAAATTCACTGCCAAAATTGCGATTCCAACGAAAAAATCTAGATTTTTTTACAGAAATCCGCTATAAATATATTCAATTCGATGCACACATCGCTTCTATGGATAATAGACACGTTCTATGTTATACTATAGAGATAAGATTAAGTACTTACAATCTATGTGTATGAAATATAGGACCCAAGTACATATGACAAATTTATAGGAAGGTATTGTCTTTCGCCGATGTTCAATAACGATGCAAGTACAAACATATGCACTCGTATATAAAACATGTTCACATGTGTTGATTTATTGTATTAAAATGTCAAACACTCATCGAAATTTAAGAAAATCTTATTCGAAAATAAGCCTAGAAATTTATTATGGACTTTAGCTATTAATTAGGCTTTGCACAATGGAATTTTTTTTTATTTAAAATGATTGAATTAATTAGTTTATAGAAAAGCTCCTTTAATTTTTTAAGGTTCTCTACACAAAAGGATCTAATGGAATCCTATTATTAAGACAACACTGTCCTCCGTCCGTCAAAAGCCCCTGGCTCTTGATCAAAGTAAGCTACAGACATGTGTTGTCTTAATAATAGGATTCCATTAGATCGCTTTGGGTAGAATTGTATTTGCATGTGTAGAATTGAATTGCAACACAAAAAATTTAAAATCGTGTTTAAAATTATACACAATTTTACTTTAACGGGGCGACAATTTTTTTTCCACAGGTATCTACTCGTAAGTGTGTTGGTTGGTTGTAAACTATAGTGTTTACGAGATAGCAACAAAAAAGTAAGATAAACCTACTCGGTTATCACTTAGCTAACATTTTAAATCTAATTGTTTAATTTCTATAAACCAAATTTAATTTCACAAAATTCGTCCGCACACGAAGGAAGGTTGATCAAAAGCCGGAGAATACAATCGGTTCTCCTGAAATACTTCAACGCCTTATAAAGCGATACTCATTTTCATATTTTTATGTTTATAACCCGAATTAAATTAAATTGATATTGACTGTCACAGACGTTCACTGTCACAGAGCATATTCAAGACTTTCAAGTATAAAATATTAACGTAGATGCTCATGTTCTGAACTATGTTTATATTTGATGGCGTGACGATGGCAAAAAAACTATAAAGTGGGAGAAGCATATTGTCAGCGAAATGTTCAAATTCAATCGTCAGTTGTAGAAGTAATGAAGCTTCTATGTGAATGAAGCTGCGAAAGGACTTGGTTTATTTAATATAGTTCACTAAGACTTAAAAAGCTAAGTACACAACTAGCAGACTTATTGCTATCAGAGCAATCCTTTAAAATCAACCACAATGCGACAAGGTAAGTTTAGAGTACTTATTTATAATATGCTATTAACTTTTTTCAATCGCGTAAGGTTTATGACGTATAAAAAAAAACACTTCTTCTTAAAAAGGTTGTTTTAGTAAGCAAAAATCTGTGTAAATAATTTCTATACATTGGTTTTAGAAAAATTGCAACAAACCTAATTAACTAACTAAATGTATTACAGATCTTTATGTTACTTTATGCGATTCTTTTGAAGCAAATTTTTATCCATTATTTTCGCTAGTTACGTCTTACCGCTTCAATACCCAGTAATAGTCCGCAGTCATGTTGACATTTCGTTCAATAGTTGTTCCAAGATTTACACGTAATGACTTTTATATTTTGGTAGAATAGCTCCTCTGTTCCTCGCTAAAGATCCAAGATTTTCCGGAAAGTCATGCAAATTGTTTAAAATTGTCCACTAATTAGACGTAATCGGGACTTTTCCTGCGTTCATTGTAGCTTCGACGTCTTTACCTTTCATTAATCATCAATTATCTGGACTTTTACATTACAGCAGAAAAATTACCGTTAGCATAACGATTTCTTGGCCCCATTCCCATCGCTGGAATGCCAAATAGAAAATTTTTCCTTCCCTTCAGACTGTAGATATTGTTCTTCTATGCAAATGCAGCAACCTGATGGGCAAACTATGACTTATTCTAATTTGCAATAATAATACAAAATAAGAATGACAGACATTTCAAGAAATATTTTTAAGTTCAGTCGTTGTTTTTCACGTGAAATTTTCTCATGTAGTCATGAAATTGTCGGGTAAATAGTGCAACTTCTAAGTCACTTTCCAACTTAAAAAAGCAAATTAGATTTACGATGTTAAAATATTAAATAATATTTCTAATGAATTATCATTAGAAATGTTATTAGACCATGATATTAGCTTTACTGAAGAGGTTGTTATATGCTATTTGTGTTTAAATACAATTTCAGACATATGAGCGCCGCAGCTGGCTAAAATGAAGCTCAATCTAGAAGTTCAATTCTCAACTACTTTTTCCAGCAAAAATGTGTTCAGTGTTGAAGTTCTTTTTTTGTTAAATGGCTACATCAATAAAGAAAATTGCCAGATTTGGAGTAAAGAAGATCCATGTGCCATTATCGGGATGCCATTATATCCCCAAAAAGTCGCTGTGTTGGTGTGCTTTATGAACTGGTGGAATCGTTGACCCGTATTTGTTGAAAGATGATGCCATCGATCAATGTTATAGTCAATGGAGAACGCCTTGTGTCATCATTACTGACTTTTTCCTTTTCTAATTGATTGGCATTGATATTGAAGAGATTTGGTTCCAACAAGAGGATGCAACATGCCATATAGCACGCGACACAATAAATTTATTGTAGGAAGGATTTGACTTGCGCATAATTTCGCGTAATGCCCTTGTGAATCGGACTCCATGATCGTGTAATATTACACTTATGGATTATTTTCCACCACTTAGAAGACAATATTTGCTGCATTATTGCCAATATACGACCCTAACTGTTTGAAAAAGTGGCTGAGGATTGGACTTCCAGAATACACCTCATTTCAGCCAGTAGCGTCTCCCATATATGAAAGAGTATCATTCATATATTGGCAAATTCTTTGTCTCTAGAATACGGTGAATTATACAAAAATTGTATATAGTATTATCCGAAATTTACAATTTTTGTATAATTAAATAAGATTTGTTTTTTTTTCTTAAACTCGTGTCGTCGTTTCTTTAAAGAATAAAGGTGAAGCTCATAAGCTTTTTCGTTTCTTCTTTTTTAAATGTTATTAAACTAACTTCTTTGAATTTATATTAATATTACGACAAGCTGCCATTTCATTGAAAAGTTTTTCGACAGCCTATGATTTTATCAAAAAATATTTTCCCAAATAACAAAGTGTATCTGCATAAAAAAGAAAACAAAAAAAAACAGAATGAGAAAAAAGAACTTTTCATTTTAACTTAGAAATCATTATTCCGACTTCCATGAATTAAATTGGCACTATACTACCTATAAATATATAGTTTCCTACTTGGCAGTCATTTTACAGGGAATGTGAACAATTATAAGTATATCTCAGGCGACAATATAAAAATAAATATACCCTAAAAATAAATGGCCCTATGAAACTGGACAATCATGATTTCTAAGTTAAAATGATAAATTAGTAAAAGTTTAAATTCGTTTTTTTTATTAATAAAATTTATAAATTTTAAAACGTTTTAATTGTTTTTATAATTTTTAAACCAGTTTAACTATACTATTCAATATTTTCCGGTGCAATCTTACGGTACGTATTGACATGGCTGTTTTAGGTGGCGGAAGTTCTATTATTCTTAGCGCTACAGCAGAAGCAGCGCATATGTAGCCCCAGTCTTCGTCTTAATCTGATTGCAACGAACATGCTATAAGTCTAACACCTTAAGGCATAGACGGTTATTTTAAAATATTTGGATTAATCAACTGGATTAACAAATGTTGCAAACTAGAATTAAGTGTCAGAATGAGATATTCCAAACTGAAAATAAATGTCAATGATTTTATGAAATTCAAACTCTTTTATTTTACAATTGTGATGAAGCTGAATTAAGTAAAATTAAAGCTACAAAAGTTCAGCTTAAGAGAAATAATGAGCCTGAATCGTTAATTTAGTTTAATTAAAAGTAAATTTTATGTTTCAAAACGAAAGCCACTGTATGGATGAAGCCCGGAGCGTCCGCGTGCGTTACGTATACGTATACGGTCCAATTAACAATGGTATTGTCGTTCAATTTAAATTTCATTATCGGAATATTGAATTGCAGATATTAATTGAATAAAGAAATGATAAGTAAGAAATTACTAAATAAAAAGACGTCTTTAAAAACATCGCCATAAAAAGAAAAAAATTAGTAAGAATTTTTTAAAGACAACGCTAATTTAATAGTATAGGTACATTATATTTACAAACAAAATCTTAACCTACCTGAGACGACCAGTTATGCAAGAGTATCCGGGACGTAATTAAAACGCGAAGAAGCAAAGGAGAAGAGTATACCTTTCTTTGTACATACTATTTTATATTGATGACTTTAAGGGTAATATGTTTTTTGGTAGAACATTATTGCCTATCATAGCTTCTGGTTCTACAGTCATAGGACGATGATCGGAAATCGTCACAAACAAAATGAGAAAACATCTTGGTGCAAAATGCGTTGAGGCATTTTGCATCCAAAATAAGTGCGCCCAAAATAAAAATATAGGTTTTAAAAAACATACTTATAAAATCATAAACTTTGAATTTGTTTGCCTATGTATGATCTCTAGTTTACAGAAAAGCGACATCTATCATTATTACTTCATTAGATATGATCAGTTAATCAGAGATGGCGCGCAAGAATCTTCGTGCAATAATTGATTCTCGTTTCTTTAATGTAAATGTATTAAATAAAACTTATATATTTTAAAAAATGTTATAAAAAATTATTCAAACCTGCACATTCATTCATTATATAGAAATCAAAAAAATTAATAGAAACGTTTAAAACGTAGTACTTCTATTTAAAATTCATGATTGACTAATTATGTAGAAAAGACCCGACAGTGGAGTGTGGAGTGACCATATATAGCATTCCATATATAGCGGCCGGTATTAAGTTTTATGAATAGTAAAATCAGAAGTTCAGAGCGTTATAAAAAAATGTAATCAGCTAATTTCATGCACATCTTTAATTGACATATCGAATTATTTACTGACAGTTGTAAGCCAAGTTCGTTTTGGCTGGAAGTATTGCGTTTAACAAAAGAAGTAAAATAAATACAAGAGAAACTACACGGAAACAGAGTGACGATATTCGTCTCTCACAAAGATGTAACTGAAAATATATGTATCGAGGGAGCAAACGTGAAGATTAAAGTTACTGCCAGTTGCAAGCGAAGTTTCTTTTGACAGTAAGTATTGCGTTTGACAAAAGCAGTAAAATGAATACAAGACAAAGAAACTACGTGGAAACAGAGTGAAGATATTAGTTTCTCACAAAGCAGAGCAAACGTGAAGATGAAAAAAATGTCGAAATACCTATGTAATGCTAGCGAATACAATAATGAAAGGGTAAGTACAGTCAAATGTTCACGTTTATATTGAAAATAGAATTTATTTATTGAAAGGCTCACAAAACAAGTTACAGTCACGTAAATGTATAATAAAAAGAACAGAGTATTAAATTATACTATAACTGTAATGTGTGCACAATATGGTTAGTGTATTATGTATACATTTTCAAGGGTTTTGGTGAATATATTACAAAATGTATTCATCAATTATTAAAGTTAGTTACAACTTAGAATTATATTATTCACTATATACTGAACAAAATATTAATTTTATTGTAGATGGTTTTAATTTATAAATAATATATGTGGTATTTCCTTTTTGAATGTTAATAATTTTGGTTCAAAAATTTCCAAGGACGAATCTTGAGAAACAATATCATTGTGCAATCGACCATTCGAATCATGGGGTTACAAAAAGAGGTATTATTGTTATAAATTTGTAGTACAAATAATATCTGTAATGGTATACGTGATCTAAGTTGAGTAGAGGGAAGAGGTAGGGACAATCAACATGCGAATGTATGATTTTATATAAATATAATAGATCAGCACTTTTTCTCCGTGCAGCTAGTGATGACAAATTAAATCTGTAGTTGGACTTCATAGGATCTATACTCTCGTCAAAGATGAAGTCTGAATTAATTTGTTTAATGAATACAGAATTAATTTGTTTGCAAGAATGTAATTTCTTTTTTTTAAATAATGTGCTTAAGAAACTTGTACTTTATTTGTTTCTTTAGGCAAAAGGAAGTTGACTGTGCCGACTTTGACTTAATATAAAAGCCAAGCAGAGAGGAGATTTCACAAAGGCGGCAGCAGATGGCCACCGGTGGAGGAGATGTGATTAGCGACATTCAAATTGACCCCATCGTTTCCTTAATAGCGCCAGGGCTAATTGTAGAAGTCCCATTAAACGATTTTGCCCAGCAATTCAGTCAAGGTAAACGTGTGTAATATAATCTAGGTAAATAAGTGTACAATAATATTTTATATATAGCTTTTTAGAAACTGATTAATATATTACGGGACACCGAAAGTTTTTAGATTGATTTATTTGAAGTGAATTTTATTCGAATTTATATTTCATACTGAAGAAGCAGCATTACAAACAAAAGTAGTTTGTAATTTAATTACCTTTAAAATTACAAATTGTAACATTTGTTTAAGAACCTTTCCATTGGACTTTTATTTTATTTTCTTTCTAGTGATATGCGAAAATGTGTTGAAATTTAAAATTTGTAATATTCTTGAATTAACATTGAATTAGAGTTAATTATCTACAGATCCATCTGAGCAACAATCGAAGAGTAGAAGTGAAGTTCTTGCTGAAGCCACGGAAACTTTGCCAACATCGTCCGAGGCAACGGAAAATGTTCCTGCGAGTCAGCCTAGGGGTGAGATACAGGAAACCATGTTGAACGTGGACACAAACGTACCAATTCACAATTTCTTTAGATGGAAGAATTAAAAAGAAATTACATGATGAATGAATGATGCAGAGACAATGAAGAGAAGACGAGCTCCATGAAATCCACAAGGAACTTTTGTTAAGTCAAGATCGAGAAGCGAAAGTTCATGCTAAAGTTGCAAAGAGGGAATTGAAAAATAAACAATATGTTTTTAGATTACTAATTTTTTTACTTACACATTTTTATTCTATTTTGTGTTTTTAAATATTATTTTTTTCTTATTTCATTTTCTGTTTTTATGTACCATATTTATATACTTTTTGTACTATTATTATTTCCATTCATTTAATTTTTATAAATTTTTCTGCTCATATTGTGTTTTATATTTTTTAAATTTTACAACAGACAGTCAAATTTTTAATAATACAATATATAGTCATTATTTTGTTGTATGTAGAAAGGTAGAGTAGCAAATTGTTTAAAACATTTAAAAGCTGAAAAATGTTAATGTTTATATTTTTGATCTTACACAAAAATGGTGGGAATTATTAGCTAATTGTTAGTCTCAATTATTTTGTCAAGCATTGTTAATAATAGTCTATATGTATACATTACAATTTGGTAAGAAATTGATAAAACAAATGTTCAATGAAATGGTGTGTTAAACAATGAAATAGGATTTTCATATTGAAATCCTATGAAAGAATTGTTTGTATTATCTAGTCCAGTGCAAACTAATTTTAATATTCTAGCTATAGATAAAGGGAATCATGTCGCTAGTCAGATTGAATTTCAGTAATAGAATTTTTAAATTGTAATCATTAAATATCATAATTTTTTTAATCATTAAATGTCATATATTTGATATCTTCCATCCTACAAAATTAAAAAGTCTCTTAATTTCATAGTCTGACGTTACTAAATGTTTTTAATTTGGTTGTATAAATTAATAATCTGGTTCGTTTGTATTTTACTTGAAAATAATTATATTGTATGTTTTTATTAAGGATTTTCCATTTACATTTAATGATATTGGTCTTTATATTTATATACAGTGTTACCTATTTTTATACATTCCAAGACGATTGTATTTAAGGAGTAAACTCCAATCACGCGTCGGAGCTGGCACGCACTATTTTTTTATATTTCTAGACATTGGTGGAATTTACTGTTACTGCTACACCTTGATACATTGAACATTCAACTTAAAATTTTATTTTGCTTGATTGGATTATTTACAGTACTCCATCAGGACTTCACTCCCGCACGCCTATATTGATACGAGTATCTTTTTATATAACAGCAGTTTGTTGTACAATGAGGATGTGGAACCTCAGCTCAATAGCCAAAGGAGCCAGCACAGATATGTATATTAATTTCTCTATGTGCTCTTTCAATATTAGATGTTTGTCCAATTGAACTCAAGATATCTTATATAGATATTGTAGGATAGCACATTAACACGAGCTAATGGAGACATCATTTCTTAAAGACAATGTTATACAGGTAGACTTGTTTTAATATGTCATTTTTTCAGCTACTGTTCTTTAAGGTTCAAAAAATGCCCACCGCACTGCCTCTTTGCTTCATGTTCGAAGCAGTATGTATATATTATGATTTCGTCACATATTATGATGTCAAATATAGTATTTGAATGGCCTCTATTAAATTTTTCAATCATTCCACGATACCAATCAATAAAACAGTGTTTTGCTAAAATCAAAGGGTATTCACCAAGCATAAAGATCCCTATGTTAAAATGTCCATGTAGACTTTTCTGTATTTGACTCATACCAATGCTTAACTTGCTTGAATATGTTGACAGGTTACTCTGATTAATCTTTATCATGAGCCACACAATATCGAAGTTATCTTTAGTTGTCGCAGTTGAAGGAGGTCTCTCACGCAGATCATCTGTAAGATTGGTACGAACATGCTTGAATTTGTTAAACCGGTTGTAAATAATAGCGCGGGATGAGGCTTCATCGCAAAATGATAATCAAAGGCGATCGTAACATTTTTATTGATCAAGACACCATGAGTCTTAAAAAAGTTGTCAAATGGAAATTTTCATATCAAGATACACACAATTTTTAAATTGCTGCCAATTTGTAAAAATAAATAGCAAATTCAAGCAAAGTACATCAATGCATTATTAAAGAGATAAATTTTGGAGATATTTTTTATTAACATTCTTACAACAAATAGCCAATCCCTAGACTTTGTAATAACTTTAAATTTTTACAACCTGAAACTGCTATAATGCCTGAAATAATTACAACCTGAAACTGCATTAATTACTAGTTATAGATCTTACAATAATGTTAACAGTTATTTTTCTATAATAGTAATAGATCTTAGAAAAAGAACTTTTTGAAAAGAGCTATGAAATTCTAACAATTCATCGCTAGTTCTATGAAGTTTTTCATTTCATGTACAAATGATTGTGTAATGGTATCATACGTCATATGGGATAAAACAAAATTTTATATTTGTCATGACTAAAAAGTATACCAAAAAAGCTCCTGTCCTAGGTTACAATAACTAACGATATTTTCAGTAATATCTCTTGAAGTATTTGAAATTTTAAATAAATCATTTTGATATTCTTATTAGTCTTTCTTTCAATTTATATGCACATGGCACGACAAATTTAAAAAAATGTCAAGTTTTTTGCCCCTCTAAAATTCCCGTATGAATATTTTACTATTGAGATACATGCATGTTACTCGTAATACAGTTCAATCATTGTACCTAATTTCAAGTTTATACACCAAAAGGTTTCTAAGGAAACTTTTGACTGTGAAGTACAGATAATTTTATTAAGATTCACTTTTGAGGTACAGAACCAAAAAAAAATATTAAAGAATATTATGTAATGTTTCCATAGTTCATATCAAAACGTTATTTTTGCGCCAGCCCTCATTTATATAAAGAAATTTTCTTCACTTTTTGTAATCTTTCATTTGATAGTCAAGAATAAAAGATATGCTATCAACATTTTTGTAAATTTGAATAACATTAATGATAATGAAAAGAAAAAATTAATTTTTTTACTGAAAGTAATATTCCCTCGAAAAAATATATAGTGAAATGGAAAAATGAGACTACTGGTGACAGCAACACAGTCAACACATTGCCAATGGTAAAACGTCTGCATGTGTCTGATTGTCTCCACATTTTTCTTGTTGTTTTTATTTTCAGAAACCATTTTATGCATTCTAAATGTTACACAAAACCTACACCACTTGTGCGACTTGATTGTTTAGAGTTTTCAATTATTATTTCATAATTCAAGTTCATTACTTTATTTCTCATGATTGCGCAATTTTGTTTTTTGTCTTACAATACCTTTCACAGTTTGCTTGTTTTGTACAATGTGCAAAAAAGGTAATAAGTTTTACTTCTATCTTATAAAACACATATGTTTTTTCAAACAGAAATTGAATCCATGAACAAAAAGTTTTGTCTTTAACTTACATTTTAGCAGTCCTATTACATTCAAAAATCTATGTAAAATTAAATAATAATAAGTGGCGAAATGCGAATCGGACTTTATATAGAACTCACTAATATTAACATTAATTCTTTGGTAAATAACAAGATATACGTGATTCGTAAAACTCCGTAAAATAATTGGCTAATTTTGTCACCCACGCATAACTTTGTGACAAGATACTGGTAAAATATTTCAAGTCTTTTGACAGTCTATGTTATTACACACTCTTATAATTCTATTTTTTTATATATATATATATTATGTTTTTACATCTGTGAAAAATAATTTAATACATTTACGTTGTAAAAAATTAATATTCATGAATAATTTAATTAAAAACAGCATGTACCCTTAAATATTTACATGTGCCTAAATATATTCAGAACCCTCATAGTGTGAGTTCTACTCGTACTTGAAGGTTTTATTACAAATCACAGGTTGCCGTGGATCTATTTTGTTATTTACCCATGAATTAGGGTTAATACTGTGTGATGGTACGAAACCTTTCATTTGCAAGTCCCACCCGCATTTGGCCACTTTTTATTTTTTGTCATCAAGGAGGCCATAGAAACACATATTCTGTGAAAATTTCAAGTGTTTACATATTACGGTTAAAAAAATATAGCCCTGTGACAGAAAGGCGGATGGATAGACGGACGGCGGAGGCTTGGTAATAGGTTCCCCTTGACACAGTTTGAGTAAAGAACTCTAAAAATCGTAAATTAAGGTATTCGAATCCATCACAAATAGATTTCATTTTTAATGAAATGTATAAAAGAAAAATATTAACAACAATAAAAACTGCAAAACAATTTAAAATTTGTAGAAATTCATTAGCATATGAATTTTTATCCAAAAATAAGGTACCCAAGTCAAACCTTGTCCAATACTGATTTTCTTACATAAATGCATATTTAAATTGCTCCGTTTTACCTACTGTTAGATCAAATACCTTCCCTTAAGCGTGTGGGTCTCATTGATCCAAGAGAAACAAATAAAACTCAATAAGAACTGTTCACATAGAATAATGGAATAGTTTTAAATATTTTTATTTTAATATGAACAAAATGCTTCTTGTCCTAAGTTTACTTTACCTGCCTTTATTATTAAATTATCCCTATATGTAAAAGATATTTTTAAAAAATAACTATTCATTGTTTATAAATGATCATATTTAGGGATGTGCTAATGTTTATTATTACAATATGTAAAAAATATTCTTCAAAACAAGTTCTCATAGGATTACATTTTCATTACCTGCCTTTAGAATTAAATCAGTTTGATGTTCGAAAATAAAGAATTATATTAAAAATAAATATTAATTGTTTATAAATGATCATAATTAACAATGTGGTAATCTTTTTATTGTGATATTTCAAAAAATATTCTTTTACACTTTTGGAATGCATTGAAATCAACAAAAGCCATTACGTACAAAAATACAATCACAGCATAATACATCACTCTAGCGGTGAATGAGTATTTCTAAAAATGGAGCTTACGGATAAAAGATATATCTAAAAATTGATGGTCATTTATGATTTGCAAGCATTATATTTCTTATTACAAATAACTCTAAGTAAAGAATACAATACTATTCTATTGAAAAGAAAGTATGTGATGCAATAATAAAGTTAAATGAATTTTATCTTTATATATATATATATATATATATACACATATATATATATATATATATATACATGTGTATACATACAGATGTATGTGTGTATGTTTATATAAATATATACGTATTGCTCTTCCTGCCTGTAAATTTATAAGTCCCAACTAGTATCACAGTGACAATATGAAGTTATAATTCCTCTCCTATATTTTTTGTATACCTTTGTCATTGAAGTATTTTAGTCATCCCAATTGATAAGACTGCAGTCATGCCAAACAAAACAACCTTTCATTGCTTGTGGTGCATCCAACGCCAGATACAAGGTGGACTTTGCACCTTGTGCTGTCGTAAGATCACCCATGCCACGAGTCATATCTGACTTCACAAATCCAGGATGGGTGCAATTAATTGATATATTCTTTGTACCTTTGTTGAATTCTCGTTGATGGACAAATGTCATAGCCGATAATGCCACTTTCGACACTTTATAATCTCCATAGCCACCTGCAAAACTATGAGCTTTACCATCTTTGACTAATTTTAAATATGTTTCCACAAATTCGTTAATATCCTCGACAGTTAGATCGTCTCTTACTAATTTATCTAACCATTCTTGTTTTCTAATGTTGGACAATAAGCCCCAATCACTGGACATATTTATAACTCGTGCATCTTGTCTAAGGAGCGGATATAAAATTTCAGCCACAGTCAGAATACTTTTATAATTTACATCCATTAGTTTACAAGTTTCTTCGTAATTGCTATTCGGTTTACCGAAGTCGAGTACACCTGCGTTGTTTACCAAAATGTCTATACCCCCATGTTGAGTTGTTATGTAGTCGGCAAATTTCTGTATCTGCTCACGACTGGTGACATCCAATAAATGAAATTTCGGATAGAGATTTAATTCATTCAATTTTTTCACAGCGGCTTTTCCTCTCTTCTCGTCCCGCGCTGTCAAATAGACAACGCCCTCATATCTCTTGCAAAGGCCTTTAACAATTTCATACCCGATACCTTTATTCGACCCCGTAACAATGGCCACTTTAGAATCCATACTTTTACAATTTTACTGTGAAGCGTAGTTAAAAACTTTCTTCGTAGTATGGTAGTAATTATCACAGCCGATGACAGTTGGGATGACAGATGTTTTTGTAGGTTATTGCAAGATGTTGGTATCTTATTTATAAAGTTGCTAGCATTTCAAAACCATGGACTATGGAACCATTTACCAACTATGGTTGGTAATTCTAAATAAATGAATTATTATATATTACTGACCTCTATTATACTAGAATGCAGAATAATAGATACGAATATTATTTATAGTACGTATCTGTTCTGTGATCTACAGATAATCAAATAATCGAAAGTGTAAAAAATGCATTTTGTCAATCTATTTTGTACATATGTTTTGCGCACCCTATGTATTATATTATAATTATATAATGAATGGTTTATTTACCATATGGGAATAAACATTATTTTTATTTAAATTACATGAAGAATTTTAATATTTCTGTTGCTCTATGTAGTTCTTACTATGTATGTATGTTTATTATATTTACATTCGTAATATCACATTTTTCTTGTTATAGTAATAAATATTTGTTCATAAATAATAAATTTTCTAATACAATAATATAATAATTTTTAAAGCGCTTGAAAAAATCGAATGAATGGAGCCTTAATAATATATAATACGCCCATATTATTGAACAAATTAAATTTCCGTCAACAACATCGAAAATAATACACTCTTTTGCATAAAAAACGGGCGGTTTTGATTTTGTCATATAATTAACAAAATATTATTTATTAAGAGTTGTATTAATTGTAATTGTTACTGGCAGGTATAGTGTATTCTGGCACATAAAAACGAACGTTCTAAATTTGAAATTTTTCTTTTTGAATGAAAATTCTCTTTCATTGATTAAAACGTATTTTTGGCGGTAAATGAAATTTAACTCTTATTAAGTTATTTTTCATTTGTTACGTTTTTTATTTTAACGAATGAATTTTAATTAAATTTCTGCTGTTTGTTGCATTAGTTCACTTCTGTTTTCTGTTCTCAGTATGGTTGAAAAAACGATAAGAGCTAGTAAAATTATTGGGCTGCTTGAAGAAGGCTGTGGCCAATGTTATGTGTCTCAGCAGTATAATGTGAGCCGTTCTACCATCCAAAGGACCTGGCAACGATACCAAGAAACGGGCTACGTCAGTAGAAGGCAAGAAAACGGTGCACTGAGCCACGGAACGACCGTTTCGTAGTCAGTCAAGCGCTATGAAATCGTCAAGTTACGTACTTGGATCTCAAAGAGAATCTCGAGGACGTCAGAGGTACACGAATAAACCTATGGAGAGTCAGAAAGAGACTTTAGGCTGTCAATATACCTAACTATCGTTCAGTTCGGGGCCCTACATTGCTCCGTGAGCATCGAGTTGCCAGATTGAGATTCGCTCAAAATTTTTCGTCATAGACTCAACAAGACTGGAGTAGTGTTTTAGTCTCCGATGAAGCTCGTATATCGATTAGTGGTGATGATCGATGTCGGCGAGTCTTACGAAGACCTGGAGAACGCTACGCCGAAGGTGCTTTGAGGAAATTACCCCTTCCGGTGCAGGCTACGTAATGTTTCGGGCTGGTATTAACTCAGATGACCGTACCGAGATAGTTTTTATTGAAAATGGCACACTTATGCGCAAAGCTACATAACAGCGGTTCTTATTCCTCATGCCCAACCCGTATTAACAGCAGTTGAAGGCGAGTCCATTTTTATGGACAACAACGCTCGCGCCCACCTCTCTAGAAACGTTGATGCGTATATACAGGAGGCCGGAATTCGTCGGTTAGACTGGCCAGCTAGAAGTCCCGACCTCAATCCGATAGAACACATATGGGATAATCTCAAACGACGCGTCAGAGCCGTAAAACCAGCTTCAGAAAACATTCAGGCCCTTAAAAATGTGAGCGTTGCTAAATGGGAACGTATTCCTCAGGAAATGATAAAAAAAGTAGTCGAAAGCATGCCTAGCAGATTAAGCGCATTGATTTTAGCTAGAAGAGGCCATACTCGTTACTAAATTTTCAAATTTTATGTTAAATTAAAAAAAAATATTCAAAAATAAAGTTTAGCCATTTTTAATGTGTCACTACGAAAACGCTCGTCTGTGGATTTTACAATTCCAAATGAATTCACAAATTTAAGTTTACCACTATCGGCAAATACTGAAGTTGAACAATTTTATCAGAAAATATTTCTCTACAGTAAGGATAACGAACATCAACATGTTTTGTTTGGTTGTGAAACATTGGATTTACCAACTTTTTGTGCATTTTGATGGTTATTACCTATAATAATTGCATACAATTTTTTGGTAATGTCATATTGTAAATTTCGAAGATGTGCAGCATCTTTACAAGCCTCTGAAATTGTTATAAACTAGGCCTCAGTGTAAAACAGTGCTACAGGTATTTGTTTCTTACATCTCCAAAACATGACAGGGAACTACTAGGTAGACTACTTATGTAAAAATTATAATACTCCTTATCTTTAGTGGGCGAAGCAATATATGCATAACGGTAGGTGAAGGTCCATTCTCCTAAGACACAGCAAAGCATTGGTTTTCATGATTCGAAGAAGAAGATTATAGCATCTCATGCTCCCATTCACAGTTTGGAAGAGCAGTGGAAATATTATGTTTAGCTACTACATGGGAATACTTCCACTTATTTATATGACAATGGTCGATCCCGTATGGCAAGTGACGTTTAAAAAAATATTTTCACTGCACTCAGACGGACAGCGCTTTCTCACCGACCATACTTTCCAAACCTTCTCGCCCTACGGCTATCATCTCTTTCACTCGCTGTCTAATTATCTACGTGAAAAAAAATATTTAAAGGCATCTGAAGGCTGAACTTATTGAACAGTCAAAAGTCCGAAAAACCCGACAAGGAATTTTATTTCAATACACACGCTGGAGACAATAGATCGAAAACGACGGTGCTTATATAAATGAAAATTGATTTTAGAACTTTGTGAACTCAGACGGTGGGTTACTTTAGTTATCAATATAATATTATAGGATTTAATATATAGACATAAAAGAAGTTTGCAACAAAAAACCTATTCGATTATGTAATTATTTTAGGCCTCTTTTAATTTTAATACCTATGCATGGTCGAAGTTTATAAGCAGATCTATTTTGCAAACCGAACCGCTCAGCTCTCTTACCTACACCTGCGTTCTTTTAGAAAAACATTGAGTTTTTTCTTATTTAAAACAAGGGGAAACCTATTTTAAGTAGGTATACCTAGTTAATGCACAAGCGCATACTAGGCGCAAATCTATTTCAAAATGTGTTATGTAATCTTAAGGTATTATATACGCATTAAGATTAAAATATATCAGATTAGATTAAAATAATCAAATGTAATTATTTTAGGGCGAGTGTTTTTAGGTAATTATTTTAATTAGTGCAGAATCTTTGCAAGTAAAATAAACGGTATGAATTTACAATTTAGTGGCTTATTTAAATTCATTGAAAAATGAAAGAAATGAAAGCCGTATTTTATTTTTAGACAAAATCAAAATAGACAATGCCTATCCAGGGTCTTCAAAAAGGTTTTAACATCGAAAATCTTGACATTAAAAAACAGGTTTTTTCCATTGTAATTTCCACAATGTTTAGAGTAAAATAAAAATGTAGCCAAATATATTTGGTTCATAGTAATTTCTAAGTACGTATTTTGTAACAAACATTATTTACAAAGGAAAATTTCCTGTACAAAATAAATGTTAAAATAATTAATGATATCACCACTTACTGCTTTTACCACATACCAAGTGATCTTCGTGAAATTTTGGATACATGTAACCTGTATCACACAGATGCGCATAGTATTAGTACATGTAATAAACTTTATATACTGGAGTAGAAATTATTTTTTATTTTCGCTTGCGTGGAAAAAGGGTACAGATAGTAGAGGAATTTAAAAATAATGTGCTGAAATAAAAAATAAATTCTATTCGGGAATAAAAATTTATCCGGTATTCTCATTCCATATTCACTCTATGATACAAGTTACATGTATCCAAAATTGCAAGTCGCGGGCCACACATAGTCTTCATAAATAAAAATGATCGTTTGTATATTTGTCCTCTACGCGTTCCTAAACCATTTATCCGATCGTGATGAAATTTTGGTGGGTTCTTCTGTGTACGCCCGCAATCTTTATAAATAAAAATGAATGTTTGTATGTCTTTCCTTTTTGATGAAACATTGATGAGCTTTTCTGCGTACACCTACAAATGTTCTTGGCACAAAACTATATATTTTGCACTTGAAACAATTAAATAAAATAATTTGACATTTGTCGTATTTGAAGGGACGTTAATAAAATAAAATTAGTTGTGCATACAAATTTGTAAGCAAGCTTCGCAAAATTTTTCGATACAGCTAATATTTGTGGTGATGTGAACGAAATGCCAAAAAGGAACATATGCACTTTACAACCAGGAACATTTCGAAATTTTTTTGAAATTATATGAAAGTATACACATTAAAAACTATATATCTAGAAAGAAATTCTGCAGCTCATGATTATTTATTATAAAAAAAAACATTTTCAAAAAAAAACTCACCAGAAATATGTCGAAATTTGTACATTACATCGTTATTTCTCACTATATTCACAATTAATTTATCGTTGAATATTACACATTTGACACACACACAAAGAAATTAGAAATTAATGGAATTAAGTCATTTAAAATAAACTTACCTAACCTAACCTAACCAAAGTCAACATAACCCAAACTACCCCAACCTAACCTAACCCAACCCAACCTAACCCAAACTAACCCAGCTCAACTTAACGTAACATAACCCAACCCAACCCAACCCAACACAATCTAACACAACCCAACCCAACTTAACTCAAACTAGCTCAACCCAACCTAACCTAACCTAACCCAACACAACCCAAACTAACATAACCTAACCTAACTTAACCCAACCCAAACTAGCCCAACCTAACCTAACCTAACCCAACCCGACCTAACCCAAACTAACCCAACCTACCCTAACTTAACCCAACCCAACCTAACCCAACCTAACCTAACCTAACCCAACCCAACCTAACACAACCTAACCCTACCCAACCTAATCCTAACTAACTCAACCTAACCTAACCTAACTGAACCCAAGCCAAACTAGCCCAACCTAACCTAACCTAACCCAACCCGACCTAACCCAACCTAACCTAACCTAACCCAACCCAACCTAACCATAACTAAAATAATTTCCGGCCGCGGCTGATGTATTAAAAAAATTGTTTAAAAAATAACTTTCATAAAAAATGTATATTTCCAAAAAAAAATTGTTATAAATATTTCGAAAGAATAAGCAAAATCCCAGCCCAGTCCGGGCTTAATTTAAATAATCAACAATAAATATTGTCAACATTAAACTTTTTATTAATAATAAAATGAAAAAAATAGTATGTGATTTTAAAATATTTTTAAAATTTAGGTAACTACAAAGTGACGTGAATGCCATAAAATACCCAAAAAAGATATATGCCATAATACAAATAGACTTTATTGTTTCTTGGATGTTGGCACAATTTAAACAAAATGTGGTTGTTTAAATTGACAGGTTAAAAAAAATTCAATTTTGATAATTAATTTTTGTCATAAATACTTAATAATTCATAACAAAATATCCTTTTAATTGTGTAATAAGTGGTTAGTGATAAAATAATAAGTGAAATAACTGGAAAAAATGGTTAAAATTTGTTCCGTCGCAAACTAAATTGTCAGGTACAAAATTTTTCAAATTGTTTTTTTTTATAATAAATAATCATCAGCTGTAGAATTTATTTCCAGATATGTAGTTTTTAATGTGTATACTTTCATATGATTTAAAAAAAATGTCGAAATGTTCCTGGTTGTATAGTGCATTTATACCACCAAAAATTGTAAGGATCTCTATTTCATATATTATTATTTTGAATAATTAATACAACGTACGTGTATCTAGCAGTTCCTAATCTAAGTAAAATGTAATTATTCCAGAAATAGACAAACGGAATTGAAAAGCATTTCCATTACTATGGTAAATGGATGCCTAGAAGGCATAGACTTATATTATTTCGTAAAAACAGGCCCATAGTAAGCGAAAAAATATCCCACTAGAAACGGTGCTATATGGCGAAATTGTCAACGTGTCATTTCAGTTGACATTTCGATTCTCGTGAGTACGTTTATCCTGATAACATTTAAAAAATGCCGGGTTGCGTGGTAATAATATGTTAAAATTACAGTTCGACAAATTTTAAAAAAGATTGATGTATGTTACCTTCGGTTTATAATAGTTTCTCATACATATTTTTTATTATTTATTGAAAAAAGAGTTGTATTTTCAGTAATTATACGAAATTCAACGTTGTGACCTTGTAAGGACGTCTTTTCACACATAATTTTTTTTAAATATTCATTTTTCGTTACTTTGATTTTTGAAAATCGACTGATGAGTACGGTGCCAGAAAACAGTTAGAAGTCAAAAAGTATTTGTCCATCTATCTCTCATATCAATAAATCAAAAACTTCTTAACCGATAAACTTAAAACTGGAAATGTAAGTATAAAATGTTCATAGGTTTGAGTTATTTAGTGATTAAATATAGCCAACGCATACACTTTTTCATTTTTTATAAAGCCTACATGAAAGACACACGAGCTTACACATACGTTGTGTTTTTAATTATTGAGAAAAATATATACTATATTGTAAACTAAAATAATATAAAATATCAGTACAGGGTAAATTATTATCGAAAACGTGCCATTGATATGTTAGATATGCCATAGATATGTACCTATATATTTTAAATCTTACTCTTTTCATCGATGATGAAGTATAAATCAGTTTTTGTATAATCACCTTACCAACGCCGACAATTAAAGTACGCAACTTTCCGATACAGGGAATAAATTAAAACTGATTGACATAGAATAAAGTTGAGATAATTTATCCACTTTAATTTTGAACCAGTCCTGACATATCTATGTAATAATAATGCTGTTGTATCTACAACAAAATGTTGTCTATAACAAAAGGCAATTATAACAGATACTTGCATTTTGTTATATAAAAATAACTTTTTCGTTACTTTACATAAATTCCAAGCTATTTAAGTATTGGCACACACATACATGCGTAAAAATTGAAAACCATTTCTTTTTTTATTTGGTCAAAAAATAATAAAATAAGATAACGCCACGACAACATTACATTTACGGTCCCAAACAGCCGGTCATGTAACCGACGAAGTAGTTTCGTTTATTTGTAATAGATGGCGCACATGAAATGGTGTTGTCATTTTCGATTTGGTTTTTGTTTCTTTGGCCATATCTTGATATTTAGATCAATGCTTAAAGTGCTCTACAAAAAATTCTTTGTGTGAATGATGCAATAATAAAATAATATTAAGATGCAACTCAGCATATAATGCCAACAGTCGCTGTATTGAATGCTATGCAATAATTATTGTTTCATTCAATTTCAATCATTGTGAAATTTGCAGATTAGAGACAAAACATTACTTAGAACTTAAAAAGCAAAGAAAGCAAAGACAATTTGAAGAAAAGCTTTCTTTAAATAATTCAACAATCGAAGAATCAATCACAAATAATTTGCAAGAAGAAGTTGAAAATTGGTAACTGAATAGACATTGAAAGTATAGTAACCAACATATTATCAAATAATGAAAATCCATTCGTTGATGAATAAAAATTAATGTTTGTATCTTTGTCCTCTATGCTTTCCTAAACCATTGATCCAACTGTAATGAAACTTTGGTGGGCTACCCCACGAGGGTCCTGACCCAACAAATCTATATAAATAAAAATATATGTTTGTGTTTTTCCTTTGTGATAAAATTTTGATGAGTTTTTCTGCGTACATCCACATATGCTCTTGGCACAAAAATTGTATATATTGCACTATGAAAATGAAAACATTTAAAAAATAATTTGACATTTGTAATATTTGAAGTGACGTCAATAAAATGAAATTAGCTAATGAATTTGTTATATTTGTTTGCGTACTTATAACATATTGATAAAATATGAATAATAAATAGGTCTAATGTAAATGAAGTATAATACACAAGGTATTTGTAATGTACTATCATCAGAATATAGTTAACCATGGACAAACTTTACATGTTAACCATGGACAAACAAAATTGTTATTTAATGTAATTATTAACCATGGACAAACTATTTTGTACGTTGTCTCGACAAACCGGGAATTTATAGTATTTGCTGTCATTATATATCATTATTATTCGAATATAGCGTGTAATTGTTAATCATATTGACATACCCGGAATTTATAGCATTTGCTGTCAAATGTGTGAGTTATTAATTGGAGTTGATTGTGCATTGTAATTGTGATGATCACATATCTTTTGTTTTATCGTTGATGTCAATTATGCCACCCAAATGAAAAGCAACTGGCCGATGTACAGCTCAAGCAAAAAGAAAAAAAAACGTCATGAGATTCAGAAACCGATGGGCAACGGATAAGTAAGTAAGATTAGAAACCATTCGAGTGCGCACTGCTTAAGTCTGTTTGTCTAAAACAGACGTTCAGCGTGAAGCAAGACTGAACGCCGCTTGGGTACGTATTGCTCAAACCCGTTAATTTGAAAGAGATATTCAACGCGGGGCATGACTGCAAACCATTCGAGTACGCACTGCTCCCACGCACCAGGTAATATAAGCGAATGGAAACATTTTTTTGGCAAATATATGCCAATAAAATTCATATTTTCAAATGACAACGTTCGGGGCGACAAATGTTATGCGCGTAAATTATATGCCAACATTTAAAATACAAGAGCTGATTTACCATTGTGCTGATCTATATTACTACTCCTAAATGCAGTTTAAAAAATTTCTTCAAATGTATTTTATAGGAAACTTCGATAAGCAAATCGATCAGTGTTGTCGATTTAATACGTGTACTAAACGAGATTATTATCGCTGCTTTACATAATTTATTTGATCAGCAATCAATTAATTCGATTATTCAAAATTGCCCTTGAAAAAATGCCAACTCATAACTATAAAGTTAAAATTAGAGCAAACAAAACACCTGTTAACCAACACGAACGACAATACAATGCACCAGCAATTGATGAAGTAGCGTTCGTTATAGTTGGCGAGGAATTTAACCCGCGTGATATTATTCTTCATTGCAGAAATGGTGATATTCAACGAGTCTCAGAAGCTAATAGCTCATGCGATGCATTGCAATATCCTATTTTATTTTGGTAAGGAGAAGATGGATATTATTTCAACATCAGACTGAGAAATTAACAAACCGGTGAGGAAACGGGTAAGAAAGTCAGTGCTATGAATTACTACTCATACCGATTAATGATTCGTCTCAACATGTCATCGCCGTGGTGTATTGGGTTGATCACAAGGCATACAGCCTTTGACGATGCGGCGTACCGCGGGGACCCGGGTTCGATTCCCGGCCGTTCGTCCAACGGGACTGGACTAGTGTTTGGTTGGCTGAAGAGATTGCTCTCGTAGCAACAAGTCCGCCATATGAATCAATTAGATACATAAAAGTAGATAAATAAATAAAGAAAATCATATCTTGAAATGTCGACAATTGTTCCATTAATACATTATAGATGCAAAAATCGAAACCGAACGACTCCTCTTCATTCGATTTAATCAAACCAAGTTGCGTTCCGAAGAGTACATCAATTTACGTGATGCCGTTGTTAACGATGGCAATGTGAATCCCAACGAATTGGGAAAAATAATTGTATTACCGGCTACATTTACAGACAGACCACGTCCCATGCATGAGTATGCACAAGATGCAATAACATATTTTCGCGTATATGAGCGCCCAGATTTGTTTATTATATTCACAGATTTGTTTATTATATTCACATATAATTTGTTTATTATATTCACATATATATATTTGAGATAAAATAACACTTTTATTACCTAGGCAATAAACATGGGATATCATGATATTTGTGCGCGTGTATTCAAACAAAAATTGAAATTTTTAATGGATTTCATTGTCAAATATCAGGATTTGAAGAGACACGCTGTTCGACGAATTACACAGAATCGCAAAAGAAAGGATTGCCACATGCATACATTTTGATTTAGTTGATCGAAAAAATCGCACCAGATCAAATTGATCAAGTCATCTGAGTAGAAATACCAGATGTCAAGATTGATCCAGACTTATTTCAAATAGTCGCCAAAAACATGTTACATGGTCCATGTGGCTTACTCAGTAACAATTCACCATGCATGTCTGATGGGAAATGTATAAAACGATACCCAAACGACTTACCTATCGAGACTATCACTGGCAACGACGGATATCCACTCTATCGTCGACGTTCAACTAAAGATGGCGGGAAATCAATCACTTTAAAAGTACGAAACATTGATGTTGAAATCGATAACCGTTGGGTTGTACCGTACTCACCGTTACTAACAAAAACGTACAAAGCATACATCAATTTGGAAAGAACATTGGAATTCGGTGAAATCGATAAAGTATAGTCGATATGGCAGTTTTTATCATGGTGAATGCAATCGCACCTATTGATGAAATCGACCAATATCCACCGGGGTGGTATATTAGTAGCAATGAAGCAGTTTGGCGCATTTTATCACTTCCGAACAACGAACGAGTTGTTCATTTGTCAATCCACCTTGAAAATGGACGGCAAGTGTATTTCACAGCAGTAAATTCACATATGAGAGTATTGTCACCACCGCCAACAACGTTAATTGCATTTTGTAATTGTTAATCTCATTATGCAGGGACGGCATGTGTGCAAAGATGCTACTTTACTCTCAACTGCCAACATATTACACACGGAATACATCAGCGAAAAAGTTTCGACGTCGCAAACAAGGTAAAGTGGTTGAAAGACATACCGATTTATATTCGACCGACGCGTTTGGCCGTCTATTCACTGTTCACCCAAACAATGCCGAATGCTTTTATTTGCGATTATTTTTAATTAACCTACGTTGACAGACATCTTTCCAAAAATTGAAAACAGTAAACGGCCAAGTATATGCAACTTATCATGAAGCTTGCCAAGAATGAAATCTTTTAGAAAACATTAACATTGGGACACTTCACTCACCGATACATCGAATATTGCTTCACCACAGCAATTACGCACGTTATTTGCAATCATGTTGACAAAGTGCTTCCCATCCAATCCTAAAGATCTTTGGGAAAAACACAAAGATTATATGAGCGATGATATTCTTCATCGTTGCGTATAAACAAATCAAAATCCGAACATTCGGATCAAACATTCGTAATGAGGCATTGGTTTTGATTGAGGACATATATTTGGCAATCGCTAACAAAGCATTGGTACAATTGGGAATTGCCGGGGATGCGCTGGATCGATCTGCAAACGACATTTTTGATCGTGATTTGAAACAAGAAACACTCTTCAATTTTGACGAATTGGTTACATTTGTTCAAACGAATCTTCTGAAATTGGTTCCAGAACAATGTGTAGCTTATGACAGAATTATGCATGCGATTACAAACCAAAGTGGTGGATTTTATTTTCTAGATGCGCCTGGAGGCTCAGGCAAAACTTCTTATTTCACTTATTTTGGCAACTACACGATCACAAAATAAAATTGGACTGACAATTGCCTCATCTGGAATTGCGGCAACCCTTTTGCATGGTGGTCGAACAGTACATTCAGCTCTGAAGTTGCCATTGAATATCCAAATTACTGAGACACCAACATGCAATATCAGCCAAAATTCTGGAATGAGTAAAGTACTCCACTCATGTCAACTCATTTTATGGGACGAATGTACTATGACCCACAAAAAAACATTAGAAACGCTTCATCGTACACTGCAAGATTTGAGAGGGAATGAACATCTGTTTCGTGGCGCAGTCATTTTATTGTTTGGTGATTTTCGACAAACTACCCGTAATACCACGCTCAACCCCTACTGTTGAATTGAATGCATGTCTCAAATGTTCAGTCTTAAGGCAACACGTATAAAAATTGGCAACCAATATTGTGTACAACTACAAAATTATACTTCTGCTGAATGTTTCGTAAAACAACCGGCAGAAGCAACCGATGAATCCATACAATGTATCACGTTGCTAACAAACTTCTGTAAAGTCATAGTAAACACAGTCGAATTGATTCACAAAGTTTTCCAAAATATCGCAAAGAATTATAAAAGTCATCAGTTGCTCAGTGAACGTGCTACATTTGCAGCTAAAACAGCGATGTTAATGCCATTAATTACAACATTAAAAAAATACCAGGCGAGACGACAACTTATAAATCCATCCACACTGTAATAAATCAAGACGAAATAGTTAATTATCCTGCTGAATTCTTAAATTCACTTGATTTGCCATGCATGCCGCCGCACGTCTTGATATTAAAAATTGGCGTGCTAATCTCCGAAATATCAATCCACCACGACTTTGCAACAGTACCAGAATTTTGTGAAAAAGATGATAAACAATATCATCGAAGCTACAATTTTAAACGGAAAATTTAAAGGAGAAGATGTACTATTGCCCCGCATCCCAACGAGTTCAAACGCTTGCAGTTTCCTGTGCGACTCGCATTTGCAATGACCACCAACGAGGCACAGAATCATTAAAAACTGTGTGGATTAAATTTAGAAAACCCACGCTTCTCACATAGACAACTGTACGTGGCTTGCTCACGCGTCGGGAAACCGTCTGACTTATTAGTGTACGTACACACCAGACGGAAAAACCAAAAATATTCAAAAGCACTTCAATAAACAGATCATACAACCAAACATTTTTTTACTTTACGTGGCACTGCAACGAATGCCGGGTACAGCTAGTGTTTAAATAAAATTTTCCATTATGTCGCTACGATGTCGAGAAACAAAAGTGAAATGTATATTGTTAAAAATAATATTTAAATTCCAGTATCCAAGGTACATTAATTTTTAATTTAATAGAATGATGCCATATTACTATTCCATTATTTTTATTTGCATTATGCAAAATTTCGTAAGGAATGGTTCATTCCTTAAATAACTGTAACAAGTAATGCTATTCATACATAATCCTCAAATACGAAGTCCTCCTCCTCAATACGAAGTATATTTATGGGTTTTTTACACAGACAGATGTTGAGCTAAAAGTTAGAAAAATGTCCCAGTTTCCTCCAGTCCTTTCTACGCGTGAAAAAAGTTTAGCATTTGTTTGGATGGAAATCTAAAAACAAGTATCCATACATATGAAATGTTATCGTTTTGTCATGAGTTTTTCGTATTTTATAGAAATATGCATGACAAAATTATTTTCCAAAATTTAGATAAAATTAATTGGTGACATTTTATAATTAAGCGATTGATACAGGGTATATTACTGAAAATTAGAATTTAATTGCTGTGTTAACGATAACATAACGGTGTGACTATATAGTAGACCATAATCGTTAGCAAACTGTTTTTCTGTTTTAGAGTTATTACTTGCTCGGCTCTTTCTGTGTATATTCCAGAATGAACATAAAAGTAAGATAAATATAATATTCTAAATACATAAATTTAAAATAATAGCCTTTTCGGCAAAAATTAGTTTATAAATTGCTTGAAATTGTACATAGTGGATACAGCGTAACTATTTAGGACTATTATAATATACGATTCAGATACTAAAAAAGTTTCCTTTTTTATTTTATAATTATATTCTTGTTATAATAGCGAAATTATATATCATGCTTTTATTTTTCGAATTAAGAGGAGGAGAGGAAAAGCCATGATTCTAATGATTTCACTTTCCGTTAATACCGGCACTATTACGAGAAAGAAGCTTTGAGTACAGGTGTAATCTTATATGTAATTTTATCTACTATACTTCAAACCCTGGAAATAAAATCAAAAAGTGTTAATAATCTGTTAATAAAAAGTGTATAATAAGTGCTAAACTGCTCCGATTTTAGTACAATACTTCCTTATCTGTTTGAAACATGGCGTCAGATCCTTTTTTTTATCATATTGTTGTTTGTAAATATATTTTAATTGAATAATTACTCAATTTAACTTTATTTTAAATAGGCGTTCTTGTAATAGTTTCAATATAATATAATTTACTTAAAACATATATGGGAAACAGACAGAAACGTATGTCTAGATGAGACATCTCCGTCAAACAAATTAATGTCTGGATATTGTTTATTAAAATTCAGGAAAAAAATTACACGTTTTTATTTTTTAAAAGTGGTTGCATTTTTTCTTCTTTTTGTGGGCAAAAAATATTTAAATACTAATAAATCGATTTCTAAGTTTGAATAATTTTAATTTACTTGATTTTATTTTTCTCCAGCACCCCCTTCAAAGGAAGAAGTCGACTGCAGTTTTTTAATAAAATGTTATTTTAACTTTATGTTTACACTTAAGGTTTTAGCAGACAATTATAAGAAAATTTGTAAAACTGACGATACCCAGTAAACTAATTGTAATGCAAGTTACGGATTAAGTCGGAAAAGATGAAAAGTTTAGACTCGCTGCAACATCTTAGAAAAAAACAATAAAAAATAAGTTAATAAATCAAATGTTCGTATAAAATGTCGTTATTGTCAAGATATCAATAAAAAAGCACAAATATTGTGGACGTTGGTTATTCGTTCTATTAGGTCTTTAATATTTTGTTTTTAAAAAAAAAATTATTCTGAAAAAAGTTTAAGCTTGAAAATTTTATTGAATTTTGTTGTATTTTTTTTAACTGCAAGTTTTTACGACACCCTTCAGTATTAAAAAAAAAATTTACTGGACAAAATTACGAGAGCTACATATCCGAGTACCCCGACATACTGGCAGTGGTTGGGTCTTTCTGTGCTTTTGCGGTTGTTTTCGCCCCTTTCTTGTTATATGTATCTCGTTCACAAAAAATATAAATTCCTCGTGCGGTTTCATTGTTTTTGATTTGAAATTTTTAAAATTTTTGTTTCATAATTTGATTTTATTATTTTATTTCTTATGATTCTTATCTTGTGATATTCGTTTTTAAAATAATTTTTTTTCTACAACGCGTACAAAATATAGTAATGTTCACTTGTGTCTTGCGACCGCTTATGTGCACCGTTTTTTTTTCTTATTTATATCCTATAAAAAGCTAATTGCTTTTTAAAGTATCTAAAGGAAGTATCTTATTTGATTCTGCCACGATGGATCCAGAAACAATCATTTCTTTATTAAAATTGTATTCGATGTCGTCACTTCATTTCTCTTTAGATTTAAGTATTTAGTATTTTAAGCTTAAATATTTATGGTACACCACTGAAAAATTACAAGAAAAATTACACCACTGAAAGTATAATAAAATGATAAAAACTTAATTTTTTATATTCCAGCTACAGATTGTTGCATTCTGGGTCTTATACATGATGTGGTTCATCGTCTGCGATATACCCACCGTTTCAGAGATGGAAAAGGAGGGGGACGTATATTACACGTCACAAATTTTTCCAAGCAACCGATGGAATTTTACTTGGCCCTTCGCATGGAGGCCGAATTTTTCATTTCCACATATAACGTGGCCTAACTTCTGGCCGTTTAACACATTCGGAAATAAATATATTTTGGTTTAACTATTAACTATAAGAAATAAAGTTGCAACTGAATTTATTACATTTTGTTTCATTTCAATTTTTTAAAACTTTCAAGATTGAAAATTTCTCTTTTTAGAAAGAAATGGCACTATATAAATTAACATATTTCGAATTATCGTTTATAAAAGATAAAGAAACAGCGTTTTATTGCATCACGTCTCGTTGAACGGAAGCTAAGTTATACAGTTTTAATAGTATTATGATCACAAATGTCCGCGTTTATCCTCGGTCCGATTTGCTCGCTATCCGAGTTGCCACAGAAAAGAATGGTATAAATTAAATGCACCCACTGAATGTATTTAAATTATTGTTGATTTACTTCGTATCGCTTATTATTTATAAAAATTCCAATATTTTACTTCACTAGCAGCAAGTTTTCCTAAAGTGCAAGTTTTCCTAAAGCAACGAAACTACGACGTCCTTGACCAGGAAAAAGCATTATACTAGTGTACTTCCATACATAATCATACTTCTGTTTATAACATATATTTTTTAATTCTTAATAATTAAAAATAATCTATACAATTATATAGTTGTTCGAAATCTGACTTATCAAAGATCTTTTAAAGTAATTTCTTAGAAATAGCAATAGCGCTTCACAGAAACAACGGTTTGACAAAAATAAAGTTCTTGAGGATATTAGTCATATTTACCTTAACTATAATTTTATAAAAAGAACCAATGATCCTTAGTCAGTTGACTTTTTTAACATATGGTCGATGAAATAAAATTCATTTCTTTTACAAGTTCTGCACTATTACATAAATTAATATCGGGGAATAAGTTATCTATGTCGTGCATTGACCCGACCTAGATCGCTCAATAATTAGTTATATAAGATTAGAACCTTTATTCACGACTATCATGCAAAAACTACTGGACCAATTTTTATGGAACTTTCACTGAAATATCCATTACAATTAATATTTAATCTATCTCCTAATAATATTTGACAATATGTGTAGTCTTATGATTCTTATCTTTATCTTTATTTGTATCTCTCTTATCTTTATTTTTAACCATACCGTCTTTATCTATAAAAACATAGTTTTGTAAGTAAACGCTAGGATACTTAAAAGAACATAAGTTAGATATTTACCTGTCCCCAGTGGCGGACTTACCAATAGGACGAATAGAGTCCTATACTTTTGACTTCAAGTCAATAGCAGTTTAAATCACTAGAGACTTACAGACAAATTTAGAACGATTCTAGATATTGTTTTTTTTTATTTCTGCGGCGCTTAAAACTTCAAACGGTAATTTTGATGTTAAAATATTCAATGCACAAACACAGCGACCCTATAGTTTGTCTAACTTTTTCAACATATTTTGTAAGACAATGGTAAATCCAATTTTCAAATCGGACCTTACGATAGCTAAGGCGGGTGAAGAAATAATTGGCCTAGGTTCACAAAAGCAGTAAATTTCACTTGCGTACCTGTACACATTCTTACGTGTTGAATGTTATAATAACTGTCTTGAAAACCATCATTGCAGTCTCGTCGCCATCCAAAAATATAATAAAAAAATAATGGACCAAAAATATATCATAAGAAATAATACATATGTATAACGTCTACCACAATATATTAGTTGCCATTGACTGACACTCATTTCGGCAAAACTAGCAAAAGGGGTCATTACCCACAACGGAACGGAGGAGGTATACGCGTTTTGGGATGAGAGGTTGTTTGTTTGCTTGTGAGTGCAATTCAATGTTTCCATTTATCTTCAAAACGGTTTGACCGATTTAGATACGGTTTTCTTTAAAATGTTTATGATTTATTGGTATTGTTTTTTAGGTGGTTGTTACGATGATTATTCACCAGGGAGCGCCGCTATAAACATTTTATTGTATTCAAATGGTTTGACCGGTTTAGATACAGTTTTCTGTAAAATATTTGGGACTAATAAGCGATGGTTCTTAGATAGGTGTTATGGTGTTAGCTCGTCAAGGGCGCTGTAACATTTTGTTGCAAACAGATGCACCCATTTTTTCCAAAACAGTTTGATTTAGATACTGTTTTCGGTAAAAAGTTTGTGCTTTAACGATTATTAGTCAGGTGTTATGTTGTTAACTCGGCATGCTGCAATAAACATTTTTGATTGATCTAGATTAACTACTTTGTGGCCTTTCTTCAGCTTCGACGACATGTCGGCACGTAACATGTTTCTCAAGCCCTCTAATTCTTCCAATACTATGCTATTGTGTGGATTGTTGAAGAATTTTGTTGCTACGTCGTCAAAAGATTATACTCTATTAAGGGCCACGTAAGCTTTCCTTTTGGCGAATGTTGATTTAGAAGCTTACCTATTAAGACTAATAATAAAAAGCAAAATTTAAAAAAAACCACGGGTGGATGTAGTCGTTGTAATTGGAAAACGAAAACTTTTTGAAAACCCAAGAAAAACTGTCGGGGCTGCCATGGCCTGCATACGCCTTACATTTTGCAGTTTCATCAGCTCGTGACTAATTGTAATTCTCTTAGGTGCGCAAATAACTTTTCTACGCTGCTACAATGTAATTGCTATTGCGAACAGAACTAGCAATGGCAGCCCCAACGGATTCTTTGAGTTTTGATTTAATTATATTTATAGGTTCTTACTTTCTTTTAGTCGCAAGGTTTTTCCTACGTCTGTTTAAAAATTTATTCAGAACTTAGTAAAACAGGATTAACAATAACACGAACATTTTTTTGGAGAACGTTTTTTAATACTTTATTAACAATATCTTTCCTACTTTATTAACACATTGTTGATAAAGTGGAAAAAAAGGTTAAAAAAGCACAAAATTAATTTATTCTATACAATAATGCAGCCAAAAACGATTCATAAATACAAGCTGTCCAGTGGCAGATGTCAAAGTTTCAACAAACATAGTTTCTGAACGCAACACATAAGAGGGGTGCGGAGGGCGTCGCTAGAAGCGCAAGCGGTGCGGATATTTTAGTAGTCATGGAACAGTGGAGTGGAGAGCACCGCGCTTTTGCCGTCGAGGCGTAATTTTGAGTGGATTCACTGTCTGTAGCACGCCGTCGATTTAATAATCGTTACAGTATTCGTCGATTACGTGATGGACCATCGATCAACCTCATTCAGTCATGGGTAGCAAGGTTCAGAGCTACAGGATCAACGTTAAATAGGCCCAGGCCAGGACCTACACCATTGGTAGCCGCGGATGAAAATGTCGAGCGTGTTATGGTTTCTGTCGTTGAAAATCCCCGTTTATCACTGCGTACACGTTCATCGATATTGGGAATTCCGAAATCAACTTTACAGGTAATAATGCTAAAAACGCTCAAGTTCCATCCATATAAAATTCAAATTGTTCAAGATTTACACGATTCTGACTTTGAATTAAGAAAAACTTACGCGGAGGTGATGTTGTTGAGATTTCGTACTGCTACCCGGATGGGCAACATATTATTTAGTGACGAAGGTCACTTTCACATTGGAGGATATGTGAATAAGCAGAACTTTCGTTAATGGGATGTCCACAATATAAGACAAATGCATCAAGAGCCTTTACATAAGCCTAAAGTAACAGTCTGGTGTGCCATGTCTGCATCTGCAATCATAGGGCCTTATTTCTTTGAAAATCAACGTGGCCAAACTGTAACTGTGAATTCGGAGAGATATGCCCAGATGTTAAATGACTTTTTCAGAGTAGAACTACAGAATAGTCCATCCTTCAACCAAAACACATGGTTCCAGCAGGACGGGGCCACAGCTCACACTGCTAATGTGTCCATGAATGCAGTGCGGCAGTTATTTCCAGAAAAAACATATCCCGAAACGGTACCGTACCGTAGCTACCTAGGTCACCCGATTTAAGCCCATGTGACTTTTTCTTATGGGGATACTTAAAATCCGTTGTTTACAAAACAAATCCGAGCACTGCGACACAACTTAAAGAAAATATTACTCCAGTCGCTCTGCAAACGCGTTTTTGAAAACATGCGTGCTAGACTCGAAGAGTGTGTCAGACTCGATGGCCGTCATTTGGAAAACGTGGTTTTTATAAAACTGAAATCCGCATTTGTTTTTATAAAGTTAAAATAAACCTACTTTGTATTAGAGGTGTAGTTTTTTTTTTACAATTTTTCAAACATTGAAATCTGCCACTGGACAACCTGTATATCTTCAAGAAAAATTTTGACGGTTCCTTAATAAAGTTCGATGGTAATTAATCTATACATATAATAAAATTGTAATTGATTAAATCCTATGACATGGAAAATATTCTAAAGAGTGATTGATAAAGAGTACATAAGATAATAATACAATTCCGGCGTCTGCCGGAAAACCTTTTTTTAGAATTGTTGTCTGTCTGTGTGTTGTTTTGTCCTCAATCACGCAAAATCTACTGGGCGGATTTTGATGGAATTCGGTATGGTAATAGTTTATAACCAAGATCAACATACGAGAGAAAAAAGTTTTCTTATTACGATTTTCCCGCGAGTGAAACCGTCAGGTACAATTAGTAATTTATATAATAGTTAAAACAAATAATTTGTTTTATAAAATTAAATTCGTATCTAAGGAGTTTAAACATTCAATTGAATTCAACAAAAAAAATCACTTGTTAGCTGATTAATAAAAAAACTTACTTCGAAATAAAATATGAATTTGTTGACAGAAACATCAATCAGTTTGCAGGCCTTCACAGTAAAAATTAAAACAATATTTTTCCCCTTACGGGATTATTCTGGGGTTTATACATCTGTCAGACAATCTTCGTATCTGTTGTAAAATCTTAACCTATAAATATAATTACAAACTCAAAAAAATCAGTCGGGGCTGCCATTGCTAGTTCTTTTCGCAATAGCAATTACATTGTAGCAGCGTAGAAAAGTTCTTTGCGCACCTAAGAGAATTACAATTAGTCACGAGCTGATGAAACTGCAAAATGTTAGGCGTAGGCAGGCTATGGCAGACCCGACAGTTTTTCTTGGATTTTCAAAAAAAATAATTGATCGTTTTCCAATTACAACGACTACATCCGCCGTGGTTTTTTTTAAATAGATAAGCTTCTTAAAAATCAATTCACCAAAAGGAAAGCTTATGTGGCCCTTAGTAGAGTATGATCTTTTGACGACATAGTAACAAAATTCTTCAACAATCCACACAATAGCATAGTATTGGAAGAATTAGAGGGCTTGAGAAACATGTTACGTGCCGACATGTCGACGAAGCTGAAGAAAGGCCACAAAGTAGTTAATCTAGATCAATCAAAAATGTTTATTGCAGCATGCCGAGTAAACAACATAACACCTGACTAATAACCGTTAAATCATAAACTATTTACTATTATTTTTAATTTTTCATAATACGCAAATTAGCAAACAAAACGTAAAGACAAATATATCACATAATAGATAAATATTTAATATAGTGAATTATAAAGTAGAAGCAGTCCACTTTAAAAAAAACTTCTCTGTAATTTATCTATATTCCCCACAAATCTTATTTTGCTAAGGATTCTTGAATATATAGACTTTTTACCTTTACTATTTTATTGTGTGTTTAGGAAATGAAAGAGTAGTGAAAATACAAAAATCATATATTATTATTACGGTATTAAAAATTGGGAACTCGACCCGACAGAAATTCTCAGTTAGATTCAAAACTCTATCAATGTGTGTGCCCGTTCGGGTCGACGTAGCTTTCGACGAGCATGATCCATCCCCCCGCACCGCTTCACCGCGTGCCGCCGATTTGGCCTATGTGTACACAATCCCGTAAGTTTGAATCTTCCGTTAAGGCCACTGTGTTATTCGGGCGTTGTTGAAGTATAGAATTTCACAGAATGTTATTTACTTATAGTATACCTTTATATCGTTATTTACTTAGTAGTGTGGCCTCTCATAAAAATACATTTCAATAAATTTTATTTTTGTTTACAATCGGATAAATTATATATTTTTGTGTTGTACTCACCAATCTCTTTCATTTTATAAAATAATAAAAACATAATTCATATGCAATATTTTTATTGTTTTGAAA
Source organism: Druceiella hillmani (assembly GCA_039881145.1). Lineage (NCBI taxonomy): Eukaryota > Metazoa > Arthropoda > Insecta > Lepidoptera > Hepialidae > Druceiella > Druceiella hillmani. The sequence continues at coordinate 3,904,246 of JAYKKI010000074.1, forward strand.
TCAATTTAAGGACGTATTTACATAACTTTAATCAAGATCCGCAGTTTAGGTACCAAAAACTGTTAACGATGTTTCGTTTAGGATGAAGCGATTAAATGATGATAGACCTGTAAAACGGGTGTACACCGTATAGCCCCATCCCCAGACCCACATGCGGCCAGACGGTCCTCAAGTAGACAGCGTCGTCCTTCTTCATGTCATCTTTGGGCTCCTCGATGGCTTTGCACATGGCGACAGCGAACAGGCACACGGCCAGAAGCACGAACAATTGTACCTGTGAATTAAGAAGAAGTTCAAATATTAATTATTTGTTATAGTTAATGTAAGCAACGTAATTTGTTTACTTTAATAGAATCTCGAGCCACATAGAAATAAAAAGTTATACGCTACTATTCTCTTATTCTATCATTAAAGAAAATACCCCGGTTTATGGGTACTGTGCACAAAGTTATCAGCGCCGTCTGGTGCTAAATCAATAAACACCTTAATGTTATTTTTTATGTGAAGTCCGTATAGCGTATGTTTTAATTAATCAAAATTATTTATGACACCTAAATATGGTGCAATTCGTTGCATAAGAGTATATTTAAACACCTGTGGAAATGAAAAAAAATGAAGATCCACCAATATATTTCCAACGATTTCTGCATGTCAGCGTGATTGCTTCATGGGAAGCAGACAAGCAAAAATTATGAATAAATGCTATTAGAAATTATTCGCAAATACATTTTTATCATGAAAAGTATTTAAATAATTCACCAGAGCAATACAGTTTTTAGTTTTTAGTTTTTCAAAAGTCTATTAATATATTCTCTTGTGACTCGTGACATAACCTCGTTTGTATTAAGCACTATATTTCAATGTCCTTGTTGCTGTTTTCTTTCAGAATAAAATATTTTTTGTCAAATCGTAAATAACTTCGTATAAGCACTTCATAATGTTAGGTTAACATTACTAACTACTACAAATTTTAATTTATCTTTCAGAATTCATTCTGTCACAATAACGATATAGCCAGCCTTAAATCGTTTCTCATATTAAGTCGATAAATGGTTAAAAACGTGATTCGACAAGTAACGAAAAGTTCTTATTTCTATTACTTATGGAGCTGTGAACATTTTTAGCTTAATATATGGTTCAAACGGGCCATGCATGTTTATATAGCTTTGAAATCAATACGCATATTCTTCCCCACTGGCAGTATGCAGTGTGATTCCTGCATTTGTCGTCAAATTATTTCCATATCCACTTGTAAGTAATATGCTCTAAATGAGTTAATTTGCTAAATTTTCAACGGAACAAAATAGTTTTGCATAGCCTGTAAAATAGAAAAATGGGAAATAAACAATTTTAAAATTATTTTTGCTTCCGATTTTGTTTTAGAAACATATCGGTTTACTCTAGTGTCGGTGCTGTAGTCAACATAACGTTTTCATTTAAAATTATTGTTATAATTTTACATGTATTTAATATATAAAATAGTATGTTAAACATTTACGAATAATTATTTAAAATTGTATTATATTCATACAGAATATACTAAAGTATTGTCAAAGTCAAAAAATTAACGAATAAAATGTATAAATAAGAATCTGTAAGTCTTACTTTCAAACTCATCTTGGCTGGTTGTTGGCTTTGCTAAGGATGGAGGCTAACTGTGCCGTTTCAAGAATTGTACACTTAATTTATACCACCAATCTAAAGTCGTTGTCTAGTCCAGATTCATCTCAAACATGTGGTTATTGTTATCTCAAACATGCGTTAATGATAAAGCTAAATTATCAAAATTTGTCCGCACCTTATCGTACGGTCATATTGTCGACATAATATCAAGACCAAAGTAATATGGAAGAAAATATAATAGAATGGGAAAATATAAGAGCAAAAAAATTATTAAATAATAACTACATTATTTTATTTCAGAGAAAACTGGTCTCGAAACTTTAATAGCGTTTTTCTCAAAAGGAAGATGCTTAAATGTCGTCGCAAATCACATGCTTTATCCTTATAGTTTCGCCATATTATTTATAATTATGAAAGAAAATCTTTTAAAAAAAAATCTCCAACGTACCTCCCCCTATCCATCGTGTAAAATACGTTTAAATCTTATAAAAATATTGAATATAGGTACGTCATGAACGCTTTCGATAAAGGGATCCGTTTACAAAATATTAAACTTTAAAGTAATCAATTTTACTAGAGTTGGTTCGTCTCCCCACCCCCTATCAGATAAACCGCTATTTTTTAATATCTGAAAAATATTCTAGAGCATATAAAGAAATTAAAAGGAAAATTATCACAGCTAAGTAACTATGTAGGTAAATATGCACTCGTACTTGAAAAGTTTCTTTCCGTTTGAAATAATCATAACGGTGTAAATATATGTAAAATATAACACGTTTATTATACGATATAACATAATAAATACTTTATTCTCCTTCGTGATAAAACTTAATTGATACTTTCTGCATATTGTCGCTTGAGGAATTCCATTATTTGTGCTTCTGGATCTGTGATATGTGATTTAAATCAGCTAGATCTACAATCAGAAAAAATATATTTGTATGTAATTAATTTTAATTATTTCAATGTATACTCAGACATCTACCGATTTATATATAGAAAATCTCTAAAATTGTACATTTAACGTGAAATATTCTTTTTGGATTTCAAGAATATTTTCTAACTTCGTTAGAGAATATCTAGAATATCTTAGAACAAAACAAATTAGATAATTATTTTTATGTAATTTTTTTTATTATTTTATTTATGATTACATCTTCAAAAAGGTGAAACTCCGTTTCATAAGAAATCAGCAAAAGTATTATCGTTTAATGATTCGTCTCTTGTTATATCATCAAAATTTCTACCATTTTTAGCAATTTGTTTTACAGTGAAAAACGATCATCGGCCACTTACTTCGGATATGAATATATATATATATATATATATATATATATATATATATATATATATATACATATATATATATGTGTATATATATATATATGTATATATATATATATATATATATATATATATATATATACATGAAAATATATAATGTGAACGCCCTGGCACGAATTTTTTTGGTTTATTATGTTCGTATTTTCACGAATTTAAAGTTTATTTAATTACTATGCATGGAAATCATGGCTTATAATCAAATTTAAGTAAATTTGGGCGCGACCCGAATGACTGTATGTAAACACTGTTTGAGGTGAAATTCTTTAGAAAAATTACTTCTTCTTAGTGTGCTACAGATGGTATTGTTATGAAACTTTAATTTTCTGAAAATAATTATAAAATAGAACTTTATAAATAGAGAACCGATTCTCATGGAGTTAATATGACAAGACACATAGACGTTATAAATATGGTAATTAGTTACGAAAAATGAGAGGTAAATCTCCTAGATACTCCTTTATATTAAACTCTATATACTGTTTACTAACAACAATCTTATGAAACCTTTTATGTACAAAAATAAAAGAAACAAGCCAAATTAATTAGCAGAACTGAAATAAAACCTACAAAGAAACTTATTGCAGAATGGTAAAAAGTAGTGAATAGCAGAACCATTGACTATACAAGTTTTATTTTCTAATAAATTTTCTTTTTGACTAGCTTTTAAAAGTCTTTCTATCGTGTAGATACACATTAAAACAATCAATAATATATCATTTACAACGTATTACCACATTACACCAACCTCTTCTGTTAACTACTTATCGCTAATGTTAGAAAGACTTTGCTTTAATGACAATATTACTTTTAGTTACCGCATTATTTGTTATTGTAAACAAGTTGATGCAACCAGAAGAGATGGTTACAGAATGTGCAGCCGATATGAGGTATAAAATCGTGCCCCCGTTTATACCACAATTTAGTTTGCTTACCTCCTAGGAAAGACAACGCTTCTCCACAATGAGCTTAAAGGTAATTATATATTTATTTTATTTTATTTTAAAAGATTAAACATTTAAAATCGTTCATAATTTCAAACATTCATATGACGAGATGCTTTAATTTTAATTTATCATCCCTGTTAATGCTTTGGATACCTAAGTTACGACTTTGTTTTGAAGCCTAATATCTAACTGTTATTAAGTAATGGATTGCTACTTTTTGCATGTGTATAGCGAAATATTACTTAGATCTCCCAAATAGGAACACAAATACACACTCATATATATATATATATATATATATATATATATATATATATATATATATATATATATATATGCATATATATTGGGAAAATGTGTGTGAGTATTTATTATTCGATCATTCCTAAAGGTCTTTGCAGATTTTTATGAAACTTTGTACTGACATAGTTCGTGACTGAAAATAATATATAGGCTACTTTTTAACCCAAAAACTGGCATATTTATTCTTGGATGAAAATTGGTGTCGCTTACTAAATAAGAAAAATTGTCACTTGTTATAAGTAAATACATATACAATATACACATAGATATAATAAAAATAGATAACGCATCGTCTATATTAAAACTATTGCTACCTTATTAACTCCAAAACCGACATGAAAATCCCGTTACCGTAGTCCAAAATCCATGCTCGGCTCCGCTAGCTAGAATCTAGTAAATAATATTGCGTTTATTTCGAGAGTTCTCTTTTAGTCCCACTTTGTTATATAACTGTAAGTTTATAAATTTAAATTTTATGGGTAAAATTATTAACAATCCCCAAAGATGTATCCTTTAAAGATAAAGTTATTTATGAGATATAACGACAAATAATGTAGTGTAACTGCCAAACTAAGAAAGATATTAAACTTTTATAGGAAAGAAAATAATATTATAAACTAAATAAAATTTTGAATGGATTGTTTAGTTTGAGAGAAAAATGAGACCAAAGGGAATCAGTTTTCAGGAAACAAATATATCACAATTAAAGTATGTTACGACAATAGTTAGATTAAAAGTACGCATATTACATAATTGTTTCATTTTATAGGTGACAATTATGTATGCTTATTGAGTAATTACACAAATTATACTAAGCGTAATGACCTTTTATCCTAACAAATGCAATGAATTTGTCTGATAAAGCTACTGTTCTTACGACGTAAAAGCACCGAACGAAGTTCGTTACTGAACATTGCCAATTTTCATTTACTTAGTTTCGTCATATTAAAGCATTGACCACGGGTCAATGCTCAGTTTCGTCATATTAAAGCATTGACCACGGGTCAAACGCTCCTGACCTCTAATTATGATTTATTCGTATAAACATGAAAGCGTTAAAAATTAAGAAACATTAGCGAATAAAACACAATAGATTTCTAATTAAAACTGAATTGCTAATTAAACTGAATACTTAAACCCGTTGAATCATCACTAAACATTCTGAAGGTTATTTCGCATGAAAATTAATAAGTAGTTAAAACCAACCAAAGTAATTATAAAATTCACAGTAGTAACTATAATCAGAATTATTTTAGCAGTTTCTAGTTACATATAGATAATGAGTATATACATAAATACATATATATATATATATATATATATATATATATATATGTGTGTGTGTGTGTGTGTGTGTGTGTGTGTGTTTGTGCGTGTGTGCGTATGTAGAACCCAGAGGATACGAATTTTTTAATTCTAAATTTTACATTAAAATCTTTAAATTATAAAACATTTCTTTGACTGATGAAAATACTTTTTATGAGAATATCATTACTGAAGTACATTAGCTGCAATAATTTTATTTCTTTATCAGTTATTCATCGTTTTGGCCGTTTGCCTGTTCGCCGTCGTCATGTGCGCTGTCGACGAGCCCAAAGAGAAGATCGAAGCTGAGGAGGCCGTCTTTCTGAGGACCGTCTGGCCCTACAGCACCTGGGGAGGATTGAGGCTAACATTCGGCGTTCACCCGTATGGACACATCATCTAAATGGATCTCTCTCTATTGACGAAAAATTGCTTCCTGTGACTCCTGTAATATATTTTTGGACTAGAAGTGGTCTAAAAATATAATAAATATTGAAATGAGTATTTTATTTTTATTTGTATTCCAGAGTATGTTCCTTTCGTTCTTTTAGTTTTCTTTAGTATTGGCATGTTTAAGTAAGCATTGCATTAAAATTATTCTGGTATGTTTCTTTCTTAAGTTACAATTAATTAATTTACCTTGTGTCTGTTAGCTCATCATAGACGTGTTAATTTCAGAGAGGTAATTAATTCTTTGAAATTTTAAATAATCATGTTTAACTATTTTTTAAATGTACGGAAATTAATAGCGTCATGTACATTGAAACGCACAAATATATAACAAGAGATTAAAAGTTTAAATATACTGCTATTCAAAATTATTGTATAATAATTTAGTAGGACGTTAGTGAAATGCTAAAAATATGTTTTGTGTACAGTAAAAAAATAAAAAGCCTTTTAATTAATAATTTTATTGAATAAGATCATCGCAAGTGTCAGTAGTGAAATGATGTCGGTTTACTAATTATCATTAATAGTATCCATACGGGTAGTATGCCCGATACGGATATGCGTAGTAAGGGTTGTACATGGAACGGAAATAGAAAGCCTCATCAGGCACTTGATCTTCTTTCTGTATCTTTGGCTTAACGTCCTCTGACTTACAGAAGCCTGAAGCAAACATGCACACGACGCACAGCAAAAAGAATTGAAGCTGTAAAATAATATTTACATTAAGTCATCAACATTTTTAACAAATTCTTAGGTTAAAGAACATTGCATTGAAGCGTTAAAAATTATAGGAGATATATAAAAACGTAAGGCAGTCAATAAACAAACAACATATGTGATGTAGTAAATACTTACTTTGAAATTCATCCTCGGTTCAGAATACCAGCAGAAGAAGAAAACGTATGATATTGCGAATGAATTAACTTACTATTATATATCACTCTTATAGTCGATAAGACACTAATGTCTTGTAGATATTTTAACGATTTGTGGTTAACTATAGTCTACACTAAACACTAAACGCATTTTGTCTCGAATAACGTTTTAATGAGTATGATTAATTTGTCTAATGTTTCGAGATAAAATAAAGTTATTGGATGTTATTGATAACAACATTCATTCGTACTCACATCGTTCATGCGTATAAAATTCAAATACATAATCTCCTTTAACAAAACTAGAAATGGCAAACTTACTCTTAAATATATTAATAGCTCCGTATTTGAATATTAAATCTACAATTATTGATGCAAATACACAGATGTAATTCTATTGGGACCGGAAACTTTATTTTCTTTTACTTTTAGATTTCGAACTAAAATTTTTTAAAAATTATATTGGCTACTAGACTGCAATTACTACTATCATAGGAGTTTTCACATGGAAGTAGAAGTAATTCTTACAAGAAATAAATGTCAAAGAATATCCTTTACTTTGGCAGTAAAATGTAAGGTAAACAAAATGGTACGCTGACAAGTAAGTATTTTTGAGTATATATGGGCTAATTAAGATGTTTAAGTATCGCATCTGTTTTCAAAATAAAGAATCAAATTAGATGGCACGGAAGTGACACATTAACAGAAAATACAACTTCATACACAAACTTCATTCCCGTTGGTATTCCAATACCATAAACAAGCAATAATTATTTTTCAGGAGAAATAATTTGACTCTCTTCAGAAAATGGATGCCTAGCTAAAAAACATTAAGGTTTTTCTTAATATAGAATTGTTTAAAATGTAAGTGACTTCTTTGCGTACTTTGAAACTTAGGTATATCTTCAGAGATACACAAAAAATATATATTCCACCTTATTTCCGAAATTACTAAATCTAAAAGTATTGAAAATAAAGTTTTCAAAAACCTTCGTAACATTATTGTAAAACTATAGCGATTGTCCTTGATTTCATAAATTTTTAAATTTGCACCATGTTTTAATGCCTGCCAAATATTTAGTGGGCAATATACATACGTTTTGAAAAATGTATATTTGTAAATAGTAATGCTAAGTTCCCTTAAATGAATATTTGTAAAATAGAAATATCATGTAGCCTCAGATGTGCACGGAACCCTCACAGTGCAAGTTCAACTCGTGCTTGACAATTTTTTTATTTCCACCTGCTGTTACTCAATCTATAAAGGGAATACTTTTATTTCTCATTCCTTAAAGAGATACGAGCTATTTCTTATCTGACCTAGAGCCGTTTTGTGTTATATACAGCAAATCAATTGTTATAATATATTTGCAATTTTTTTTTATATTACGGAGCTAGTTAATAACTATAAAGTAATCAAACTATAAGTCTAAGCACAATTGATTTTCGTTACTTTACATTCTCATAACAGACGAGGAAAATAAAAAGTTAGATGACATTATCGAGAAAAGTGAGTGTTTTAGTAGACATCATCGAGAAAAATGAGAAATACAATAACAAAAGCTCGCAGCGAGCTTAATACAAAAAATATCTGCCGCTCGTTAATGATCCAATACCGCTAAATGGATTGTTGGTTAATTGGTAAAGCAAGATTTTTTTGGATTCCTCTCAAAAATATAAAACGGAAATAATCTGTAACGATACTGAGAATTAACTTATTTGCCAATAACAATTTATTTTTTATTTTCAATATTTCTATAATTACATTTAAACATTTTATGGTCATAGAGAGAGCCTCCATAAAAAAAATTAGGAAAAACCCTGATTTACCAGTATAACCAATTATTTTTCCTGTGAGATAACACTCGCATTACTCAATATTCAAAGCCGAAGAAGGTGTTCGCCGCACCATTTTGATGATGCGCACGGCATCCAGGGTTCGTGCACTGCAGGAAACTTAAACCTTAAGTTGACGTTTAAAATTTTATTGAATATAATCATCTTATTTTGTACTAAGAAACCTTTAGAAGTCGGCTCGCTATACCGATTTTATACCACGGTATGGATGGATTCATTTCAGAATATGCCCAAGGAGGGCATCTCAGATCCAGCTCACTGTACTATAAAAGATACACGTTATATACTCATCATCGCATATGTGGCCCAGTGTATTATTGCAAATCAAAAAGTTTCATCGTAGATAACATAAATTAGATTTATCTTAAATATTTATTCATACACAGAAATTATATTGTTTACATAACGACATTGATTGTGCATAGCCTGGTCAACAAAATGTATGTTCGATTTTGTTATGTATAATTGAAATATAACCGAACGTTTAGTGTCTTGAGAAATTTAAATATCAACCTTTAAAATATTGCTTTTACTAAGTGCGTTTAAAGCTTGAAGACTTATGACAACATAATCTTTATAAAAATAACAATAATTGAGATTTTATTTATTTAACAATATTTGTTCCCCTATATCGTCAAGTTTTCTTCGCGTCGAAACCATGTAGAAACTTTTAAAAGTTTAGCACACCTAAAACCTTTTAATTTCTCTGAAATTTTTGAGTTGCACCTTATGCCACTTGATCCACGAATCCACCTGATTGAAACCTTGAATCTGATTATATTAAGTTCTACTCCATCCTGTTTACAATAAACAATAATATTAGTCCTTGCAAAATTTCAAAACGTCTTTTTTAATTTAAAAATACTCCTGTTTCATTCTAAAGCAATTTAATCTTCTTTTCTTATCTGTGCAATAAACTCGTATACCCAACTGCGTAATAATAAGAATAGAAGATGTAATAAATTTATTGTGTTTAAATAAAGTAATGATTATTGATAAATTATTTGAGCAAATATATCTAATCGACATCGAAATAATAATAAGCAAAGTTAACGGCAATACGTTTACTCTTAATAGTAGAGACTTTTAACAATTTTATGACATCTTATATTTTTGGCTTTAAAGGCATTAATTTTTCCTAAAACAGTGATGATATGTTTTTCATTGTAAAATAATAAACTAAATTACTTCTCGATATTTTTATCGACACCTTTAGGTTAATCGATAATTAATTTAAATATTTATATAAAATTAACTTTTGGTTTAGAATATCTGCCAGCGAAAAAAAAGGATTGATGTCACCTGTAAATTTGTAATATATTTTATATTACTTCTCATATAGATAATATGTTAATGTATCGTTGACAATTGGACGATACATTTGTGGTTAAGTGGTAATTATGTAATATCTTAATTGCTTTAATTTTAGAATTAAGTCGTAGTTAATTTTTTTTAATATTCTAATGAAATTGCGCAGTTAGTTAATGCTCTCGCGTATCGTTAAAGACACATACATATACATAATACGATGTATCATTATATTACTTGTGGTTATTCTTTACGTAGTAATTATTATTATGGAATGTATTTTTCCGAATTTTTCAGATATACTCGAAAATAATACGACATCTATTTTTAATAATGAATTATTACTTGTTTAATAGTAATCATTCATTATTAAAAATAGACACCACGACCGGATGACTTGTCTCCGTACATTAAATGCATTTTATTTGTAAGATACGCGGTCGTCGAATATACTTTCTAATTTTTTATACATTATACCTTTTTAAACATTTTTTATAGATGCTAAAATCCTTAAAACGCGAATCGAAATTTTGTGTTGAAATTCCTTACCATATACTGCAATTTTTAAAAATGTTTATGGGGTATTTTAATAAATAACAATATTAATTATAATAGAAAATACATTGAGAATTTAGTTACTTATAAGGCAAAAATATAAATTTTCATACTAACTCCAGAATCATTTTATTAAAAATATTTTTCTCGGTTGTCTCTAAATAGACACGCTTTTACGTAATTGTAGATTTCTTGACCTAGTACGTTTAGAAATTAAAAGAATGATTGTATCTTACTAATGGGTTCCATTTTTTGATAAAACATTTCGAATCTCACTCTGAGACCCAATATTGAGACACTTGTCCATCCGGCTGTTTGTTTATCACAGTCGTTTTTCTGAGAGGCCATTTGAAGTAGAGGTTTGAAATTGGGCATAACGATAAACCACACTGTATCTCATATATTTCAGTTAACTTTTAAACATATCGATGCAAACATTTTTGAAGAGTAAATGGAGTAAAAAAATAAATTTTTCGGTATATCTCTTAAAAGAATAATTAATAACAAGGTTATGGCCACCCTCTTGCCAGTGTACAGTGGTAGAATATACTGACTTGAAACATTGTACTATTAAGTAAAGTAATCCTTATAGGGCATTCACTCCATAAGAATTTTACTGTCAAGGTCTAAATCAATAAAAAAGCTATTCATAATCAGTTGCGACCTTTTTAGAATCAGTAAACTTGCTATCCTGGACTCAACATCGGTTTCGTAAAATTTTACCGTCTTAACCGCAAATGATATTCCGTTTGTCTTCGATTAGGTTGAACTGCGGTGGTCTTAGTCGATTATTCACGTGCTTTTAGTATTCATTATCTCGATTTTACGATTTTTATACAAAATTTGACTATTAAAATAGGTTAAATGATTTTGAAGTTATTTTCACCCACATAATGTTGTTGTAAATAGTAAATTATTAGAGGAAAATGTTTTCCTGCCAATATTACAATGAATTTAGTCCAAAGGAGTACTTTAAAACTCAATATTCGACCTTTTATATTATGACGACATCTGGTATGGCGATTGATTTAAGTTAGTTATATTTCAACATCGACAATTTATTATTAAAAACAACAAACTTTATCATCAATATTTTTAGTTTTGTTTGTATTTATTATTATTACTATTTCAATTTTTATTTATTTCATTTTTAGAATATATGTCTTGTTTCACTTTGCCTTCTGGCAACGGCTCCTTCCGCTGTTTCCTATTAACATCTGCTCGTCTTTTGTTTGGCTTAGCAATCTCTTTTAATTCATCTTCTCATCTTCTTCGAAGTCTCTCACTACTTCTCTTAGGTACCAGTTTGTATTTGCCTTGCATTTTTCCTCTTTGTCTCAGCATATGATCTATTAAGTGGGTCTATTTTTGCAATACGTTAGTCTTTTGCTTCTTCTTTCTGATGTCGGAATTGCTTACTCTTTCTTTATTCCTGACACGGGCCATATTTATATCCGTTACATGTTGGCATCAGCGTGGTTTTCTCCCCTCTTGTTCAATGAAATCCTATGTTTCAACTTTAATATTCGCTCTTATTTCTTTGTTTTACATGATTTCGCCCAGTATTTCTTTTATCCATAGGCTACGTAGACAATACTCATTTGTAAAAAAACCTCTATGACGTAGTAGAAGTGAGTGGAAAAATCAAAACTTCTTTGAGGTACAATATTAATACGTAAAACAACGAGCTCTGACAGTGCGGAGCTCGGTGGCGTAAATATTACAAATATTAATTTATACAAAAAATATCGTGTGCATTTGATGAACTTATTACTACAACAGTAATTTCTTCCAACAATCGGATGAGACAAGTAGAGTAGCCGAATCCGAACGTTGGCATTTGAAAGAATTTCGGGCAACTCCAAAAAAAGTTATTTTTGGAGACGTGTTCCACTTTCTACATTTAATGGTGTAGATAGAGTAGGAAGTACTGCTAATGGAAGCAAAGTGTAAGAAGAAATTGCAATTAACGAATATCGTTTCTTCTTAAGTAAATATTTGTATAGATAAAGTTCTTCCTGTATGTAATAACTATTTCTTAGTAGAGAAAATAATTAATTATGGAAAACCCGTCCTTGAGGAACTACATAGGAGTCACAGTTTAAGAGTTATTTATTCGTCTGGATATAATATTAAAAAGAGCGATCATTTCAATTCTTCGTGCACAGTGCCCATTTCTGTTTAAACTTTTCTTTGTTAACAATCAATATTTACAAAAGTATAAGAAATTATAACGCATAATTTTTTTCAAAAATACGCTTTATTGAGTGTCATTAATGACAACGGAATAATCAGCAGCTTAATAATAATGTCCATATGGGAATGCTCTATAGGGGTAGGCATAGTAAGGGCTGTAGATGGACCTGTAGTACATGAAGTCTGCGGGCATCTGGTCCACTTCCTTCTTATCGACATCCTTCAACTCATCCGGTCTAGACACGGCCACTGCCAGCATGCACAGGGCGTACAGCAAGAAGAATTGCACCTATTGAAACAAAAAAGTAAGGAATTATAATTAAAAACCATTCAAATAATAGTCGTATATTTTATTTCATATGCTGTTGGTGTTATAGAACATATGTATTTAATATTATATATATTTGGAGTCTCACGGTGTGAATGCTTGTATTATAAGCGAAATATCTACGAAGCTTCTATATGAACTTCTTGAATTTATAAGTTTTACTTTATATTATTTTTAGGTTAAACGTATCAAAAATTATAATAAATTGGACACACTTTTAAACTCAATTTCGTGTAATTCGTCTTTATAAATTTCTTGTTATCAAATTATTAAAGGGATTATCACGATACAAGTCGCATGTTCATTTCTATTCACGAACTATCGGTCTTACGCAAAACAGAGATGGAGATCAGGATAATATGAGATCCAGCATCAACACCTCGCACTGGTTAAAATTTATAATATATATATACATAAACACACACACAAACTTAAGTATTATAGTTTTAACAGTAATTACGATTACATAAATAAAAAATGTCAGAAATTAAATTTTTAAATTTTACTTTAAATTCTTTCTATCTTGTTCCGAAATCTAAATGCATTGCTTCCCTTATACAAAATATTTGTATATTTTCAGTACAGTATTTAAATAATGCGATACATACTTTGAAATTCATTTCGAGTTCAGACCGTATTCAGACACAGATCACAATTGATGCATTCCGCCAATGGCTGCAATCTTTTATACTTTGCAAAAGGATTCGGTTGATAAGACGCTTCTAACGAGTAATTATTCCAATAATTAACAATTTGAATCAGATTTCAATTTGAATCAGACGTAATATTGGAGACAATATAAGGAATTGGTAATTAATATTGAACGATAAAACTAAGACTACTCGGGCATAAATTAATGAATCTATTCTTGATAATAATTCTGTAAATAACAAATAGTTACAAATTTAAATAAATTTAATTTATACAATTTTTTTTTTTAATTTGCACATAAATGTAACAATTAATACGTTTTGTTATGTTCTTTTCTACAATATGATATTCAGAAAACTGAGAATGAATATTCTTTCAGAAATAATTTTATTTATCATCATTGGTTGTTACATAATACGTACTATATTGTGGTCATAGCCAATTTATATTTATTAGAACGTTATTATAAAAATAAAGTACCTGTAATAATTAAAAACCTATAATAATTAAAGTTCGCGTGTAATTAAAGTGCAGTAGATTTACTGACTACCGACACATTTGATTTTTCCCTTAAAAATTACGAAAATCTTAATATTGTTGGAATGAAAGCACGATTTAATTTATTTCTTACTGTATTATTATATTAATTATTATTTTCATTAACAGTTTTTCTCTTTATAAGCATACTTACGCTTAAACGTACACAACATTTTACGAAAATATAAATTCTGAATCTATTTCCTCGTATAATTTATACAGTTTCAATAAAAAATAACATTGTTTTTTAATTACAAACACAATTTGCCATTACAAAACGGCGAGTATAAAGTATATTTAAACAAGATCGTATCAAAATTCGTAGAATAGTTATGAAAAACATGTATTTTTTTCAACAATAAAATTTTAATTCGTAATTGAATAGAAACAATATTTTAATAAAAATCTTATTAGGAGAAAATATTTAAATACGGAATACCATTTTCTCTATTGAGCATCAATCTTATAAAGAAAATTATAAAAATAAGAGATGTCTATCAGCCATCAGTAATTTATTTACGCTTCAGTTAAAATACGGAATACCATTTAAATACGGAATACCATTTTCTCTATTGAGCATCAATCTTATAAAGAAAATGATAAAAATAAGAGATGTCAGCCATCAGTAATTTATTTACGCTTCAGTTAAAATACGGAATACCATTTAAATACGGAATACCATTTTCTCTATTGAGCATCAATCTTATAAAGAAAATTATAAAAATAAGAGATGTCTATCAGCCATCAGTAATTTATTTACGCTTCAGTTAAAATACGGAATACCATTTAAATACGGAATACCATTTTCTCTATTGAGCATCAATCTTATAAAGAAAATGATAAAAATAAGAGATGTCTATCAGCAATCAGTAATTTATTTACGCTTCAGTTAAAATACGGAATACCATTTAAATACGGAATACCATTTTCTCTATTGAGCATCAATCTTATAAAGAAAATTATAAAAATAAGAGATGTCTATCAGCAATCAGTAATTTATTTACGCTTCAGTTAAAAGCAGTCTCATAAATATTTAACAATATTATGTATGACATATATACTGACAAATTTAAAACGAACAAATGCTTCAAATTCTCACTTCTGTTACAGTATTTTCATTAAAAAACAGCAAATATACCTTTATTCCTTTTTTTATTAATGTTACTCTGATATTAAACCAGGTTTAATAAACTAAAAAATATTTACTTGCAAAAATGACATATCCCGGGGTGAAATTTTACTCTAGTACATTCATCTTATGATTCGTATTTTCCAACAAGACTGACTGAATGACCTTGACAAAATAGACATTCTGTAAGCATAGAGCCAGGGCCGTTTTCTGTTTTCTCTTTCAAACAGAATTCCACCAGAAAAATTTCTTACTTGTTTATGTTTTTTCTCTGCCGTTAATTTTTTTATTTTCCGACGAGCCTTTCCCTAGCGCATCAGATTTTCTGTTAACTGTTTCTTGTCGAATCCCGTTTTAAGATATTTTTTCTCTAGCGAGGAGTTTATAACGACTGACAGTTTTCCTTCTTTCTCTATTAATCCACAAAGAAAGACAAACAATTATTCTAAGTTAAAATTGTACGATCAAGTGTCAAGTTCGAAAATTCAAATAAAAGTATCGTCCTCTATTATTAGTAGTTCATATGTTCTTGTCATAGGTTCATTCTGTGACATTGAAGGTTTGAGTGGAAGTTGAGCTGGCTTCGATGTTGATAAGGGCATCCAATCTGATACAGAAACATTTACAAATTCAGCTCCTGGTGGCTTTGGATTTTTTTTTTTGCATTAGGTATTATTTAATGAAATAAAAATCGACATTACTAAATATGTTCTTATTTACAGTCCCAGCTATTATTACCTAGTAGTCCCAGCTATTATTACTAGTCCTAGCCATTACAAATCCCAGCTATAGGAAACTCATAGACTGCATTTCACCAGTTTGTATTTTCAAATAGACGTTACCAAACAACTCCACAATATTAAAAGAATTTAATGAGCAATTGTTATTTCTAATCCAGGTTCCGACTTTTTCACTTAATATTCCTTAAAAAGGCCCCTAAAGGTTTTTTTGTCTAGTGGCTGCTGTTTACGCACGCATATGTGGAGGAATAGACACAATTACAAATATGTGGAGGAATAGACACATTTTCTCTTGTAAGATTCACTAAATCTACGTCAGGGTTGTGACATCTAAAATTAAAAGAACTTTAGACTAAGTTTTTGGGTCAGCATTTCCACAAAATTCTCGAGCCGAACTCAATAAAATAAATATCGAAACTTATTAAAAATATGTAATTGGATACATCCAGATGGGATCTTCTGCGCATATTTCAAGCGCATGGTTTTTGCTACCTTTTCGTTACGAACCTACCAATGACACAAATATATATGAAAAAAATAATCCACTTATGGTCAGATCTACGAAAGTGTTATATTTATTTTAACCACAAACAACACGGACCACATGTGAAAGAAAACGAAAAGCCCAAAAATTTAATTGGTTCGAATCCAATAAATTTTTCTCAACTTTTGTAGAATGGTGCATTAAAGTTTTAAGATCGTATGTCTGAAAACAGGAACGGTTTTCCCAATCCGGAAATATAACCGTATGTACGTGTTACCAAATACTGTTAAATAAAAGAAAACGCCATCGGGATACTCTATTCTATTTTGATAAACCTTTAATAACACACAAAAAGTATATACATATATACAGATATATGTATGATGTACTTTTTATCAATCGTCTTTTATATGTCCCACAAAAGTATCAAGTGGAAACACAGAGGTAGAGAATAACAAGAGCTATTTGAAACATCCCTTTTTTTTTTGATAGTTTCTGAGTTATAATTTGTTTTTATTTTCTTTTAGCTTAATTCATAAACTGAAGACATGTTTCTTTTTGACAGGAACAATTGCTGATAGAAACTTAATTTTTTGTCATCTATTTGACTAACTGACCTATTCGAAATAAAAACATTCCTTTACATATATCTTAACATGGTATTAAAAAATTAAGAGAAACACAAAATATTCAAAATACTAGATTTTGAACTTAATTTTTGATATCTTTTAAAAAAAAGTTCACAAAACTGTTTTTCCAGATCCTACTTTAAAAACTTTCTTATTTAGTCAGCTTATAACTTAAAACTTATTAGACATTTGATATTGGTAACTTTACGAAATTACTCTAAAAATGGACTGATAGTATGGAGAAGGAAACATTTTAATTTTTATGCGTAATTAAAGAAATTATCAATCTAAACAAAATTGGTCAGAAATATATTTAATAAGGCACAGCAAAAAAACGCTCTTTAAAAATTCTTCCTATCATCGTACTGTTTCTATTATTCCTTTGGTTTCCCTCAGATTTTTCTGAAATTTTCCAAACTGCGACTTTTTTTAAGTACATCAACTCCAAGTACATCAACATCACATTTAAAATTCAACCGGATTTAAGACGGGAGACCACGGAAACCAAAGCTGTAGGTCCGGCAAGACCTATCCATTTCCTTTCGTTTACCCGTAAATAATTTCATAAGTTCAGTGTATAGTGACAAGATTCGCCATTATCTTGTAATATTATATCTCTGCGTATCTGCAAACATACCTCCTCTAGAGACTCGGTTAGATTGAATCTTAAAAATTTTATGTAAGATTTTGAAGGAATTTGAGATTCAAAAAACAAATGATGTCCCAAACCGACACCATATTGTTGTTGGAATTTGGATCCATAATATTAAAATGAAATTTTTTTAAATTTTCCTCTTGGATCCTCAGCATGTGCTGAAAAAATCATACTCGTCAGTCATTATCTTCTGACTCGAATTATTGAACTTTAGTTATGTGATCTGAACGATATCTCTCTTCTCGGAGTAAGTGATCTAACTCAGATTTTGGGACTCCTTTCCTGCGTTCCACTGCTTTGACACTTGTTGACGGGTCTCTTTCATTATGAACTCTTAAGATCCTGTGGTGGTCAGGGAACCGGTCTGGTTGAAGTTCACCTCCACGTTCTACATATGCCTTGTACATTCTTGCTACATACGAGTTGTTCCAATTTGCATAACGATAATAATAATGCATTTGCCAAGATAGGGCAATAAACCATTAGAACTCATTTACTCCGGGAAAAAGGTAACGACTTTCAGTTCCAAGTAAAATATAAAAATGATCAATAATCCATTAATATCACCTAGATGCTTAATTTACGCAGTAACACTAATCGAGATAGAGGTACACATCAAAGTGCCGGAAAAAAAACTGAAAAATTGTTGAGGAAAATAAACCATAAAACAAGTGTAGCGTAACCGTTACAATTACGTCATATGTAACTATTTATGATGAATGCGGCACAAATTTGAGTTTATTCTTCCCTATAATCTTCTAATATTTACTTCTTTAGTTACTCAAAAAAATATAATTTTTCACTTTCTACCCCCCGTTAAGTTTCAGAATCGAAAACCTTGTGAAATAATAAAGTTTTTAAAATAGATTCTGGAAAAAAAGTTGTGGGAACTTTTTTAAATGACGTTAAAAATTAGGTTCAAAATCTAGTGTTTAGGATATCTTGTATTTCTGTTAATTTTTTGATGTTAAGACGTATATAAGTGAATATTTATATCGAATAGGTCAGTTAGTCAATTAGTTGACTTAAAAAAATCCAGTTTCTATCAGAATTATTTGCGCCGTGAAGAAACATTTTGTCTTCATTCTATGAGAAAAGAGCAAAAAATAATTTATAACTCAAAAACTATCAAAAATCGTTGAACATACATAGGTGTTTCCAATAGGTCTTGATGTTCTCTACCTTTATGCTTCCGCTTTACACTATTTTTGGGACACCTATAGATATATGTACATTCTAACAGATTCTGCTGTGATTTGTGCTTTCCACTTAAAATATCCTCTGTTCCTGATCTTCACGAAACTCCTACTGAATGCTAATGCCATACTTTTATCGTTTTGATAAAAGTAATACGTACCTAAAAACACAATAGTAACATTTACATACCTTACAAAGTTGTTAACGAGTAACAAATCGAAACATATCCATCGAGTTTCTGACTAATTTGTTACAACCTATGCAGTATAAGAAAGCTTACCGTTAGTGTTGTTTGATTATTAACGCAATTTTATAATTATGTTATCACTCTCGAATTCCAAACCATGTAATTAATAATTATAACAATATTTGTAGGACTCATTATCTTATTTGCCAAGCTTTATTGATGAAATATTTTCTCCAATAAAATGGTCATAAATTATTCATTTGACCTGCATAAATATACAAAATAATCTTTCATAATTTGCTTTATTTTATTTTACGGTTCTGTCCCTCAAAATAAAAAAAAAAGATCACTTTTTTGTCCATCCGTCAGTCTGTCCGTCTATCTGTCAAACTGTCAAAGCCCTTTCGCTCATAAATGGTATGAGACCGAGAAATTAATATCGAATATTGACGTTTATAGCCTTAATTGCTGAAAATTTCAATTTTTTTTCTTTACGCAACAAAAAGATATGGTCTTTTAAACCGTATTTTTTTTATTCATCTCTCACTCATCATCGTCGTCTTACTCATTGATATCAAAACCTATGAGGTACTGTCGGTCGGTCTTCAATCTTGAAAGTTGGCATAATGGGAGGTTTTATAGCACAAATGATAGAAAAAAATCCAAAAATCGATGATTTCCAATTCTATGTGGAATTATACATTTTTATAATTAGTTTGTTTTACGTCTATGAAAGATATAATAGGCCATATATTTATGTTGTGAAAAATTAATGTTTGTAAATAGTTTAATTGGAAATACTAGGCACACTTAAATATTTATAAGTACCTAAACAAGCATGGAACCCTCGTAGTGCTAGTCGTTTTCTAGGCATATTATTGTTATTTTAATGGCTGCTCGTTCCAGCTTTGCTCGGGTAAAATAGAAACTCTGATTGTATTTTGTTTTAAATGCTTTTTTACTATAATAATTATCAAAGTTTGGTTCGCTAACGGTATTCTTATTGGTTTAATTACTTATTCTGCGCTTCAGTCAAGTACAGGACTGTAAACTGCAACTGTGGACTGCAAAACTTTGTAACATAAATATACTTATCGGCGTTCCTAATAAAAAACTTAATAGACATATTTTTTCAAATGCCATTATTAATTTTTTGCAAGAAAAATTCGTTAACCTTCTTTTTTTAAAAAAAAAATTCTTCATAAATTATAGACCATGTGTTTATTTGGATATTGTAAGTTACACGACACGATAAAGTTTTACGTCAATTGGATAAGGCGTTTTTGTCCGAAATTTTTGTGATAATTTTTAAACAGTTACGATTAAAAAAACTGTCACAAAAATAATTTCATAATAGATTAGTTTCCACTAAGAAAAAATTGTATGGATTGTAATTTGTAATGATTAATCACAAAACAAAAAACTAAATTATTATAAAACAAAAAACTAAATTTTTTTTTTTATTAAAAATAAAAACTTATTTTTATTTTTAGGAAATAAATTAGAAATAAATTTTATTTTAGAAAAATTACGAATTCAGTCATATGATAGTGAATCAGAACGTAAAACACAATTGTTTTTGTTGATATTTTCATATACAGAACAGGTTATTTTATTAAGTTTTCATTTTTAACGATTTTTATCAAGTTGATACAGTTGTCTTCAATTACGCCTTAAAAGATGAATGCAATTTGCAATGGAATTAGGTTTTAGCAAAACGAACAGTAGTAATTTGCCCAAAATTGATGCTTGGTATAGTTTTTCGCATCAAACAGTGACTTCTGTGCATCAGAATTTCATAATGTTAAAAGCTTCAGTGTAAGTATACCCAAGTGTACAATATGCATTATAAGTTGACATAGTAGTATTTCAGTTACGTAGTCAGTAACCGTTTGTTTTTACACACGTATGGCAAGGTAATTGATACTGGTTTTTAGGTTATATTTGTGAAGCCTAAAAATAAAACCAAAACAACGTAACCTCAACTCATACATTATTATTATTTTATCAATAAAGTGGCAAAAATGGTAACTCTGCAAAATTTATCAGTCTCTGCAAAAACTTTGCAAAATTTGTCAGTCTCTGCAAAATTTATCAATAAAGTGGAAAAAATCTCAAAACTCTGCAAAATTTATCAGTCCCTGCAAAATTCTCAAAACTGCAAAATTTATCAGTCTGCAAAATTTATCAATAAAGTGGAAAAAATG
This sequence comes from Druceiella hillmani, assembly GCA_039881145.1. Taxonomy (NCBI): domain Eukaryota; kingdom Metazoa; phylum Arthropoda; class Insecta; order Lepidoptera; family Hepialidae; genus Druceiella; species Druceiella hillmani. The sequence goes on from JAYKKI010000074.1 coordinate 3,925,750, forward strand.
GTAACTCTGCAAAATTTATCAGTCAAAATGGTAACTCTGCAAAATTTATCAGTCAAAAATGGTAACTCTGCAAAATTTATCAGTAAATTATTATTATTTTATCAATAAAGTGGCAAAAATGGTAACTCTGCAAAATTTATAAGTCTTACTTTAGATTTAGAAATAGATTTTTTTTTGAGTCGTATTAATTCGTTCGTTTGGAATCAAGAGTGTCAGCTCGGAGCTTCGACACTCTAATATTTTTCTATTTAAAACAGTAACCGAATTATTTATGACAGGTCAAAAAAAATTATTTATGACAGGTGATTGATTACAATCACAACGACTTTGTAGTGAAAATACAGTTTATTAACTAGGTATTTAAACTGCAAATAAATACATCAAAATTATCTTCACAAAAATATATTCTTGAATCTGTAGATAAACTACAAGCTCTTCGAAAGTTTTAGCTACTTTTTCCGTATTTTTCATTGTTTGGAAAATACAAATAATTTGTTTGGCGTTTTAATAATACCGCTTTTACAAAGGGGCACTACACAGTACTTGTAATGAGGTGAATTCATTTTTGATTAAACAAAAAAGCAAATGCCATACGCAACACTATTGTTTTGACATTGACGACATTCAAGACACCGTATTGAGTGTTTTCGAGGTAAATTTAAATTGTTTTTTTTTAAAACGCGATATACATAATGTAAATGTTTAGTTTTTAGAGAATTATCAATATATTTGAGTTAAATAGATATTAAGGTAAACTATTAACCATTTTCCAAATTTAGTCAACTAGCCTATTGTATAAGCCTTGATACTGACTCAAAGATATTATATACTGTAATTATAAATATTGTATATTACCTAATAATAATGGTGATAAATTACATTTATCTATAACATATTATCTATTAATTTGTTTCCAAAGCTAGTGATGTTTTAAACTAGAAAAGTAAATATTTTTAAATCGTAGTTGTTAATTTAACAATGTGGTAAACTAATGATATTATGTGAAGTTAAATAAAATTTATATACTTACATCATAAATTTATAGGGATAAATTAAAACTTGCAGCGATTACCAAAATATTTAAGGGGAATTATATACTAAGTTTTTCTTTTCATGACTTTATAGGTATGTACTATAGTTGTGTACTATAACAAGTAAAATAAAAATATATTAGGGAATAAAGAGCTTGATTCTGTTGATCCTTCATATCGAGATTTAACATTTCACAAAGTTAGGTCGACCCTTTGATCCGTTGCTTCGTTGTTCCGTTGTGTATTTTTGACGAAAAAAAATTTTCTGGAAGGAATGAAATTTCCCGGTAAAAGTAGCCTATTCTATTTCATTTCCTTTCCTATCATCAAACTCTACGTAAAAATACTGTTAGATATATATATATATATATATATATATATATATATATATATATATATATATATATATATATATATACTTATTTTGAGATACATCGCTGACGTTATTTGTCGTTAGTGTAACGATGTTTTATAAAGAAAATAAATACACATATATAAACAAAAGATAACCCTTTTTGTCTGTGGGTAATAAAAAAGAAATTTTACAAATGTAAATATAACGTCTTATTCGAACCCATTATCATACAAAAATACACACATAGAGAACTTAATTATTCAGATATCGTCACATTAAAATGTTTGTCGTATCAATAAATCGATCTGCATCCATATATAAGGCTGCAACCATTGTTGGTAGATATCATTCGTGCTCTGCAGTGGAACGAGTTCTGAGCTGAAAATGAATTTCAAAGTATGTATCTCTATATTTTTCATAAAATATATTTAAAATAAGCTTAACAAAAACGAAATATTATAGAAAAGATATTAAAAATATTGCATTTACATCAAAAGTAAAGTCATCACCGTGGTGTGTTGGATTGATTGCGAGACATGAGGTCGTTGAGTGCGCGGCGCACCGCAAGGACCCGGGTCCGATTCCCGGCCGCTCATCAAGCGGGATTGGAGAAGTTCAACCTTTCGAGGCTCTGGCAATCATTTTTCCATATGAGATCTTCTTTATCTCATGTGGACACGACAACAACATCAAAAGTAAAAAATTAAAAATTAACGTTATTTTTATAAAGGCGAAAATGAGTTGAAATACCATTTTCAAATTTTGTAGTGATTAAAAATTTAATAAAAAAATAAGGAAAATTTTAAATTGATATAAGCTTTCTCTCTGTTATATGTCAATGCTACTTAATATTCAAGTCAACTTGGTGGCTAAATACCGGGGATAATAATTTTCAGCTTTATGGTATAACTGCAGCTCGACAGAAATTTTCTTTATTATTTATTTTTACCAATCATCCAACAAAGCATCTTAATAGCACTAGCCTACACATATACGAACTAATCATGTCATTGCAATGTACTTTACATAACCATTTCAGTGCGGTACAATATTAAACACACGCATTTCAATTCATAAACTTAAAGCCGTAATACGAATTATAAATAAGATAATGAGAACATATTAAACTTTACAAACGAATCATTCATAACATCGATGTCCAACAATAATCACATTTTTCTTTCCTTTCGACAGGGTCAATTCTTCTTGCTATGCGCCTTGTGTATGCTATCCGTAGCCATGTCTAGGCCGGATGTTGAGAAGAAGGATGTCGATAAAAAAGGAGTGGACCAGATGCCCGCGGACTTCATGTACTACAGATCCATTTACAACCCTTACTACGCCTACAGAGGATATGGATATTATTACTACTAAGTTACTAGTTGTTACTTCTTCAACGTTGACCCTCGCTCCGCAATGATTCAATAAAGCATAAATAAAAAAATCGTAGTTCATATTCTTTCTCATTTCTATATTTTGTTGGTAACCGTTAGCTCTGCAGTCAGATATTAGGATACCTGACTAGGATATTTAATGAATACGATGAAGAATAGAAAAAGCGGGTTGATTTTTGGTAGAGTACATTTGAATACTAATTACAAGAGTTATTTCTTCTATTAGATGTAAAATTAACTAATAATAAAAATATTAAGAGTGGAAGATGTCTATAAATTGTCATCACTATTGGGTTGATCATCATTGTCATCACTATTGGGTTGATCATAAGCCTTTGACGATGCGGCGCACCGCGGGTCCCTGGTTCAATTTTCGATCATTCATCGAGCGAGGCTGGACGGGTGTTACAGTTGGCTGTAATAGATTAGTCTCGTAGCACTATCTCGTAGTATCCGCTATGTGTATAAATTAAATACATTAAAGTATATAAATAAATAAAATAAATAAATTGTATTACGCAAAGACAAATGAGAAGTAATTAAAAAGAATTTACGTAAATTTGTTCATCACGAGTATATACCGACGAGTATAAATTAAAAGAACAAAATACGACAATATAAATAAAAAATTAAGAAAGATATCAGACTAATTTAAATTCAATTTTTCATTTTCCAAAGATTCAGACTAATTTAAATTCAATGTTTTTTTTTAAATTTTACTACGTATACTGATTCACAAAGCATAACCCAAGGGAATGCGCGATTTTTACCGTAAATTTAAAAAAAATACTGTGCAGCTTAAATAATTATACTACGTTTTGATTATTTTTGTCACATCAAAAACTACATGTCAAGCACAAGATTACACAAATTTGAACCAGAGACTTGCACTTTTAACAAATTTAAACTTGACGTCTTTGCTATAACACGTATGCCGCTGTTACATAAGTATTGCGCAGAGGAGTTGAAAGTTTATTACATTACAAAATATATATATATATATATATATATATATATATATATATAAGTATTTTTTGATGTGACAAAAATAATCTAATTTTTTTGTCAAAACGCAGTATAATTATTTAAGCTGCCCATAATTTTTTTTTAATTTACGGTAAAAATCGCGCATTACCTTATGTTATGCTTTGTGAATCAGTATAGTTAGTAAAATTTTAAAAAAGACATTGAATTTAAATTAGTCTGAATCGTTGGAAAATGAAAAATTGAATTTAAATTAGTCTGATGTCTTTCTTAATCTTTTATTTATATTGTCGTATTTTGTTCTTTTAATTTATCTTACAGCCAACTGTAACACCCGTCCAGCCTCGCTCGACGTACGGTCGGGAATCGAACCCGGGACCCGCGATGCGCTGCATCGTTAAAGGCCGTAGGTCTTAGGATCAATTCAAATACACCACAGTGTTGACAATTTGTAGACATCTTCCACATTTAATATTTTTATGATTAGTTAATGTTATATTTAATGGAAGAAATAACTCTTGTAATTAGTTTACAAATGTGCTTTTTCTATTCTTCATCGTAATTCTTATATATCCTTCTAGGATATATCCTTCTGAAAAGCTAACGGTTACCAACAAAACATAGAAATGAGAAAGAAAATAAACTACGACTTTTTTTATTTATGCTTTATTTAATCATTGCGGAGCGAGGGTCAACGTTGAAGAAGTAACAACTAGTAACTTAGTAGTAATAATATCCATATGGGTATCCTCTGTAGGCGTAGTAAGGGTTGTAAATGGATCTGTAGTACATGAAGTCCGCGGGCATCTGGTCCACTCCTTTTTTATCGACATCCTTCTTCTCAATATCCGGCCTAGACATGGCTACGGATAGCATACACAAGGCGCATAGCAAGAAGAATTGAACCTGTCGAAAGGAAAGAAAAATGTGATTATTGTTGGACATCGATGTTATGAATGATTCATTTGTAAAATTTAATATGTTCTCATTATCTTATTTATAACTCGTATATATAACTTTAGTTTTATGAATTGAAATGCGTGTGTTTAATATCGTACCATATTGAAATGGTTATGTAAACTACATTGCAATGACATGATTAGTTCGTATATGTGTAGGCAAGTTCTATTCTGATGCTTTGTTGGATGATTGGTAAAAATAAACAATAAAGAAAATTCTGCCGAGCTGCCGGTATAACATAAAACTGAAAATTATTATCCTTGGTATTTAGCCATCAAGTTGACTTGAATATTATGTATCATTGACATATAACAGAGAGAACGCTTATATCTATTTGAAATTTCCATGATTTTTTTATTAAATTTTTAATCACTAAGAAATTCACAAACTGTATTAAATTTAAACTTTTCTATAATATTTCATTATTTATTAAGCCTATTTTAAATATATTTTACGAAACATATAGAGATACGTACTTTGAAATTCATTTTCAGCTCAGAACTCGTTCCACTGCAGAGCACGAATGATATCTACCAACAATGGTTGCAGCCTTATATATGGATGCGGATCGATTTATTGATACGACAAACATTTTAATGTGAAGATATCTGAATAATTAAGTTCTCTATGTGTGTATTTTTGTATGATAATGGGTGCGAGTAAGACGTTATATTTACATTTGTAAAATTTCCTTTCTATTACCCACAGACAAAAAGGATTCTCTTTTGTTTATTTAAGTGTATATCTTTTCTTTATAAAACATCGTTACAATAACGACAAATAACGTCAGAGATGTATCTCAAAATAAGTATATATATATATATATATATATATATATATATATATATATATATATATATATATATATTATATATATATGTTCTAACATATATATCGTAACGTGATTTTTATGTAGATTGATGATAGGAAACGAAATGAAATAGGCTACTTTTACCTGGAAATTTCATTCCTTTCGGAAAATCCTTATTCGACGTTGCGATAGTACACAACTGAACAACGAAGCTTTTTGAAATATTATGTACCCGCTATGAAGGATCAACAGAATTTCTTGTCATGTGTACTATAAAGTCACGAAAATAAAAACTCAATACATAATTTCCCTTAAATATTCTGGATACCGTTGCATGTTTTAATTTCTCCCTAAAACGTTTATGACTATAACTATGCGAGTGAAACCGCGGGTAAAATGTTGTAAGTGTATAAATTTTATTTAACTTCCCATTATATCGTAAGTTTACCACATTATTAAATTAACAATTATGATTTAAAAAAAATTAATTTCCCAGTTTAAATCATCACTAGCTGTCGGAAATAAGTTAATAGATAATATGTTATAGATAAATGTAATTTATCACCATTAATATTAGGTAATATACAACATTTCTAATTACAGTATATAACACCTTTGAGTCAGTATCAAGGCTTATACAATAGGCTAGTAATTTGAAAAAATGGTTAATACTTTACCTTAATATCCAATTAACCCAAAAAAGGATTTTTTTTTTCAAAAACCAAACAATTACATTATGTATATTGCGTTTTAAAAAAACAATGTAGTCACCTTGAAAATACTCAAGACTGTCATGGTGTCTTGAATGTCGTCAATACGCGTAAAACCAATCAAAGCAATAGTGTGGTGTATGGCATTTGCTTTTTTGTTTAATCAAAAATGAATTCGTCTCATTACAAGTACTGTGTAGTGCCCCATTATAACTTTCAAAAAGCCAAACAAATTATTTATATATGTTCCAAACAATGAAAAATACGGGAAAAGTGGCTAAAACTTTCAAGGAGCTTGTAGTTTATCTACAGATACAAGAATCTATTTTTGTGCAGATAATTTTAATGTATTTATTTACAGTTTAGTACCGATTTGATAAATTGTACTTTCACTATAAAGTTATTGTGATTATGATCCTGTTATAAATAATTCGGTTAGTATTTTAAATAGAATAATATTTAAGTGTCGAAGCTTCGAGCTGATACTCTTGATTCCAAACGAACGAATTAATATGACTGACACACAATCTATTTCTAAATCCAAAGAAACTGCTGAATTTTCCAGTCACTATTTTTACCACATTATTTATAAAATAATAATGTATGAGTTGAGATCACGTTGTTTTCGTTTTAAATTTATGCTTCACAAATCTAACCTCAAAACCAGTACCTATTACCTTACTGCAGCTATGTAACAACAAACGTTGTCGTCAAACTTTATCGTGTTGTGTAACTTACAATATGCAAATAAACACATGGTTTATAATTTATGAAGAATTTTTTCTTTTTTTTTAAAGAAGGTTTACGAATTTTGTATGTCAAAAATTAACAATGTCATTTGAAACAATATGTCTACTAAGTTTTTTTTAGCAGGAACGACGATAAGCATATTTATGCGCAGAATAAGTAATTAAACCATTAAGAATACCTTTAGTAAACCAAACGTTAATAATTATTATATTAAAAAGTAATTAAAACAAAATACAATCAGAGTTCCTATTTAACCCGAATAAAGCTGGAATGAACAACCATTCTAATAACAATAATATACTTTTTATAATATGTTTTTTATTGTCTATATTTAATGATTGCTATGAGATGCCATGTATTCGATCATGTATATAAGTCAGCGATGTTTTGTGGTATGTGTATGTTTATGTTATGTGTACGGTGTTCAAACTGTAAATGCAATCCATTTACACATGACTTGTCGCCATTTGAAAGATATTATTTGACAAGGTCTTTGAAGGTCTCATACAGTTGAATTGTTTATTCTCTAAGCTCTGAATAAGTGATAAACAGATGACTGGTTATCAAGTGAATAGAATAAGCTATTGGTAGATACCAACCTATATCCTGTAATTTTTTACGAACAATTTAGTGAAATGTGATTTAGCGTTATCATAGAGTAAATAAATTCGATCTTATGGACTTCTTAGTTTATAGCTGCCCAATCTAATTGCTGGTAGTAAATCTGCATTCACCATACGGCTCTTTGTCAGCAACTTCCAATGAATAAAGCTCTTAATATTTCGGCTCAGCACTTCCTTGTTAGTTAGTAATCGGTTTATGTTTGGGCACTAAAACTCCTGTTTCTCCTGAGTCATAGGCTAACTATATCAAGAAAATTAATCCCCTTATATTTAAAGAAATATATGTATAACCTGTTGAGATAAAACATAATAAGTACGTTACTTCTAAACTTTGAATCTCGCCGTGCAGAATTTTATAACAATTCACTCAGTAATTAAGAAAGAAACAAATATTGCTTCATTTCATCTTTCGAGTTATAGGCTAACTATATTAAAAAATTAATCCCCTTATATTTAAAGAGACATGTGCATAACCTGTTGAGATAAAATGTAATAAGTACGTTACTTCTAGACATTGAATCTCACCGTGCAGAATTTTATAACGATTCACTCCGTAATTAAGAAAAAAAAACGACTGTGCTTTAGACCGCACGACTGAAGTAAAACTTCAAATTCACAAAATATGAAATTTAAAATGAATTTACAATTTTGTTCACTTTAAACGTAGAATATTTAATGTATTGTACAAAAAAATAATTTATAAAATTGTTCAAGAACGAAATGAAATTACAAAATAGTCAAAAAGTCACCGTTCGCGTAACGCTAGCAAACTCACACATATATATATATATATATATATATATATATATATATATATATATATATATATATTTCATGCATTGGCTATAAGAGGAAGAGAGAAAGAAAATGTGAGCGCGCACTGCTCTCTCTTGCTCCTACAGTGTGATACAGACAATAGGCTTGCACTGTGTCTTAGATATACGAATCAAAACTGGCTGTGAGATAAAGAGAGAAAAAAAATGTGTGCTCGCAACTCTCTCTCTTGCCGCTACAGTAATATACGAAACATAACTCTCTCTCTTTCCGTCTTCACTAACTTATATCTCCCTCTCAACTTCCGTTCGCCTCACTCGATCACACTTTTTGTAACGCTCTCGTCACGCATTCACCAGCTTGCTCCCCAAGTCAAGCGTGCGTAAAGAAGTTTTACTTCAAAAATCACCGTTCGCGTAACGCTAGCAAACTCGGCGACGAAAAACGCCGTACATGCCGTGCGCGCGCACATTTTCTTTCTCTCTTCCTCTCATCGCCAGTGCATGAAATGTACATATACATACATACATACACATATATATATATATATATATATATATATGTGTGTGTGTGTATATATATATATATATATATAAATATATATATGCGAGTTTGCTAGCGTTACTTGAACAATTTTATAAATTATTATTTAGTTCAATACATTAAACATTCTACGTTTAAAGTGAATAAAATTGTAAATTCATTTTAAAGTTCATATTTTGTGAATTTGAAGTTTTACTTCAGTCGTGTGGTCTAAAGCACTCGTTTTTTTTATTTTGAATTCAAAAATGGAGAATAAAAAAAATTTTTCATAAATATTTTTTGTTTACGTTTACATATATGGTACATCCACTAACGGGACTTTAAACAAAAAATAAGAAATCATCCTGATGTTTACAAAATAATTATGAATTTATAATTTAAAATTATTGTTTCGATAATTTATTATTTTACTAAAAATACTTTTAAAGCACTTTTTACTATATTTATTAAAATTACATTCAAAAGATTTTTGCTTACTTGTTGATACTTACTGATTTCAAAGTGGGCAAAGAAAAATAATTTTCTTTTATTTATTTATTTTATTATAATCATATTCACATATACGATTACGACAACTAACGGGACTTTAAATAAAAAATAAAAAATCATCTTGAATTTATAATTAAATGTATTATTTCTATAGTTTATTATTTCAAATAATATTATAATTTCTATCTAATTACTAATTTATAACTAAAAGTTTTGTTTCGATTATGTATATAAGTCAGCGATGTTTTGTGGTATGTGTATGTTTATGTTATGTGTACGTTTAATTCACCAGTGAAAAAGTTAGTTTGAAACAATTTGCAATATCCTCCATTTTTAACCAGTCTATTAAAAAGAATTGAAAAAATCAAGTATGTTAGTGAATCTTAGCTACTTATAAAAGTCCAAGTAAAATTAATTCGAACAGGATATGATCTTATTTAATACATATACCTTTACTGAGAAGCTATTGTAACTATAAATGAATGAATAGTTACATAAAAGTATAAATAAATTACCGGTAAAGGTTAGAATAATTGTTAAGAATAACTATGCTAATGTATAGCATAGTTATTCTTAGCAACTAAGAAACCCTACTTTGTGCAGCTCTTATTTGTTTCTTTTGAATAATGAGGCCCCACTGCATTAATGATCTTTTCCATTAAAGTTCATCAACTCCATGTCGGAAAAAGTTACGTTAAAAAAAGATTACATAAAAGTATGAATACATTAGCCATATTAATACATTACCATTAAAGATACGTTAAGAGTAATTATTTTTAATAACTAAGGAACCCTACTTTGTGCAGCTTTTATTTTTTTCGAATATTTTGGCCCTACCGTATAAATCATTTTTTCCATCAAGAAGATTTATAGAGTTCTTCAGCTCTGTGTACAAAAAGATACGCAAAAATACAATTTTTTCAGAAATATGCTTTACTGAATGATTCTGTGCGAGGGTCATCGGCGAAAGAGTACTAGCTTGTAGCATAAGAGTAATACCCGTATGGGAATGCTCTGTACGGATAGGCGTAGTAATGGCTATAGATGGATCGATATTGCATGAAGTCCGCAGGCATTTTTGGTCTACTTCCTTTGTTTCCGCATCCTTCTTCATTTCCGGTCTGGATAGGGCCATAGCTAGCTATGCACAGGTGTACAGCAAGAAGAATTGAACCTGCAGAAAGAAATAAACATAACTGTAGTTTCGTTCCGTCTCCTAAATTCATATTAAATGCTTTGTTGGTGCGTTTTCATATTTTTGTTACAGTTAAGTAATTAATAAGTTTAAATACAATGCTTATATATCGTATTAGGTTGAATAGATTGAAACATTGTAACATTGAAACTAGCCTACAAAGAGGGCTAATTCAAGCTCAATTTAGGACTGTATATTTATGTTGTACATATTAATTCTTAAACTTAAATCTTCATTTCTTTACACCATTATTTCTGTTGCGGTTCAGAGTCGGCAAAAAATTAAGGTAGGTCCATACTAATCTCAAATCTGTCTGTTTTAAAAACAAATTTGAGGTAATTAGCTAAATCGACTATTATGTTAAAGAATGTGATGATCACTCGATGTTGATTATAATTTTAACCGCCAAGTTAATAAACGTAGCATTGGCTCATGGTGAAAAAAAAATCACATGTTATAGAAACCGTGATAACTAATTATAAATGAATACGTTAATGTTTTAAATCTTTTATTTCAAATTTCATATACTTAGCTATATAATGTAATTACATATTTAATTTTTTTTAATTATGGTGCGTTCTTAACACGTTCGGAATCTAAGCATGATTCATATCTCCGATGTGGCTGCGACTTTATATAAATTTGCAAATCGATACTACCATTCCCGAATTGGATGACATGTTCCTTCCTGATACGTAGATATTTTAAAAATTAAGTCTCGTGTGTGTATAAGGGAGTTAATTATTCGGAATTATTCGTAATAATGAAGATATGAATGGAATTAAAAAATTTTCATAAATTACACCAATTTTTTCTGTAAATTGTGTTCCTAACTACGTATCAATTATTCCTTTGTTATTTTTATCGAAGAAAAGCAAGTATTATTCGTGTTTTCGGTAAAATCATGTTAAATTAAATCTACTGTTTGTCTTCTTTTTTATTGTAATCTAGAGAAAAATATCTAAATGCGTTTATTAACGAATAATAACAAGATTTTAATTGTCAGTACCCAGAATATATAATATCCATTTGTTTTAAGCTCAACAAAATGAGTAAAATAATAAATGTATTACCCATATTATAACAGTATTTCCTTTCAACCACAAACAATGTCAGAAAAAATGCATTTTATACCAGCTTCCATTTATTTCTTTATCTAATTTCCAATTGAACATTGGAAATTTGTAAAATTAGGATATGTTATTTCTTAAAGTATTCTATCATATCCCGTCCTTGTACAAAATCAAACATTAGCGGTATATATTTTTAAAAGTGATGAAAAACCTTAACTATCTTTATAAATACAATGATTTCTTTATATATTTTGTACGTGACTGGGTACAAAGAGGGCTAATTCAATTGAGTAACGCATCTACGAGAAGTACTTAGGTTAGGCCTGTACATAGGTTACTTATGGCCGAGAATAATACATACTTGTTTACAATTAAATGAAACTACCTGATGTAGTATTATTTCTACTTGCTTTAAGTTCTTTACAACGACCTAGGTTTCGTTGTATTACAATATCTTCAGGTGGGCTATTAGCAAAGATAATATTTGCTAATAGCCCACCTGAAGATGTTGCAATACAACGAAACCTAGGTCGTGGTAAAAAAACTTAAAGAATGTAGAAATAATACTACATCAGGTAGTTTCAATTAATTGTGAATAATGAATTTCTACAAAATTAACGCCAAATATAGTCAACATACTTGTTTGATATTTTTCATTACTATAGTTCAGGTAATTCCCAAATCCTTTCCATGATTAACCAATCATAGATATTACCGTTTTAATGTTACGTAACAAATTTTCGTGAAATTCTGCACGTACAAATCTATTGACAGGAAAAATTTATTGGTACTTTTAATTAGAATGAATCAAATATGTAAATCCCGACAGAGGCAGTGAAATAACATTTAATTTTCTTAGTTACGTAACGAATATTTACACACATACTAATAATATTTTCCTTTAACAGCCCTCTTCTTAACCATGCCCGTTGCTAAATGTAGGCATGGATTTTATGATGCAGATAGCCTATGACTCAGTACAGGACAAACAGGATTTTCCGTACCCAAACCAAAACTGAATACTAACTAGAAAGAAAATGCTGACGTGCTAATCAAATATCAAGAGTGTTATTCTTGGGAGTTCCTTTCGGAGAGATCTACGATGAATGCAGATTTATTATCAGCAATTAAATTGAGTAGCTAATAAATTAAGAAGTCAGTAAAAGTTTATTTTCTTCTTTCTAATATTATACAAAATTTACTCCGTCAAAAACTACAGGGACATCATCCTATTAACCCGATATTGAAACATCTGATTATCACTTATTCGGAGCTCTGAGTAATTACAGAGTACATAAAACGTGAAAGACCTTCAAAACGATCTCGTCAAAAATTGCAGCAAGTCCCATATAAAGATATTATAGTTTAATTTTTATGTAATATTTAGATTTAAAAATATTTTTGTAAAAATAGATCGAGGTTAAAACATTAGCTTACCGAATATATGTAATTTTTAATATAAATAGATTATAATTAACGATGACGTGCTACTAAATCATATCATTATTTGTAAATGCTTAATATTAATTTCGTCGTTGCTCAAATTTAAAAATAATTTTTCTCAATCTTATAAAGCCAATGCTTTCTTCGGGCGAAATAGAAATCCAAAGGCATTGTAATACGTACAGCAATAAGGTTACAATGGTAGATTTTGTATATTAAAATAAATCGAATTCAATTTAAAATGGAATTAGTCGAATATGTTATCTCCGAAATATGTACAAAACTGAACATGTGACATCCCCTAATATTAATTAAATCCAGCAAGGAAAATGGCTTTACGATAAGAATAACGAGCAGAAATTTCAAGTTAACCACGAATTAATATATATTTTTGTTTACAGAATTATATTTTATTCTATTAAAACAGAGTTTAAATAAAAACGTAATTACTACAACCTGTTTCCTATTTTCTTGGATACATTTAATTGTTTATTAAATTCAATTACAGTTTATGCAAAATTAGATGACTACATCCTTTATTTTTCAATATCTTAACCAAATCAAAAGTAGATAATAGCTTGGTAAATTATATTCTAGTCTTTAGGTAAAATGCACTAAATTATTGGTTTATATTTTCCAAAAATATATAGGGAGATATATGTAATGTACTGTAAACAAAATAACGATGACACAATGAATATTTTACTATTTGAAAAATGGAATTAACTGCAATAAGTAAACAAAGTAAGCTAAACGAAAGAAGCAAGCAAACTGTTGAGTTTAGTCGCAGTACCACTAAAAAGTGCAATAAGTATAGATATTACTGCTCTCAAAATTGATATAAAACATAGAATGTTTTAATATTATCACTAAATTTAATAAAATTAAGATAATTAACTATAGGGTTCATTGAAAATTACATCAGATACTACGCTGAACTAATGTTTTGAATACATAATTGTAGTTCATTATAGGTCCTTCATTTGCAGTTCATTACAATCTTAGTCGCGTTATATTATTAAGAAATTTCTGACGAGTTCAAAATTACTGTTTAATTGATTTCTAAAGCATTCATTTTTAAAGCTTCATAGTGATATATATTTTCGTGCACGAGGAAGTCGGAAATTTTCATCTGTCTCATTGCATTATCGCTCAGATTCCAATTAAAATAAAGTAACCACTGATATAAAATTACGTAACGTATTATATTTCTTTTAAGCCTCAAATATACAACCACACTAGAGAACTTGAATGACGTTCTGAAAACTTCCCAGTCTTCATATTACCAAGCAAATCTCACTATTACTTCGAGGAATTAAAATATAGCCTTCATGTATCTGTGTGAATTCCGTCACGAAAATACGTGACGGAATTCACACAGTTCAAGTGGTGAATGTTAGTAAAACGTCAAGTAGCATCTTCGTTATATAAAAAATTGGCAGCGTGCTCATTTTATTTCAAATTCAGACAATGATATTTTGTACTCAGAGTATATTTAATTATATATTTTCACAATGACATAATATTTATACTACAAAAAAACTTAATAATGCGAATTTTTCGCAAGTAAATTATTTAATGTACTATACAGCATAAAGTGCTTTCGCTTTTATATTTTTACGCCGTGTAAATTATTACAATCTTCCACATACAACAGCCATTATATAGCATACTTGAATTGAGTAGAAAAGGTTACTCGCATTGAATTAAGCACAAAAAATATTTACCTATATGAAATTATTTAATTAAAAATATTAACAACATCAAGCTTATTCACTAAGACGTCGGTCTATAGAAAGAAAAAATATAAATATTTTCTCATACAAGTAATGTGGATACGATTTTTTTTCATTACGTAACATTAATAAGGTCTTTTTAAATGAAATCAAATATGTAATCAGTCGACGCCGTTTTGCTAAGCATTGAAGTAGTCTAATTATCTATATTAAAATATTTGAAAAAATCGTAAATATTAGTTAATTTTACCTACTCATACATGTTAAAATATAATTAATTCGAACATGTTACAACCTTTTATATCCCCCTTAATTATAACTTACCGTAATTAAATAAATAGTTAAATAAACGTTTTATTATAACAGTACTGTGTTGGAGACACATGTAGTACATTGCTCTAAGGATAACTACGCAATCCTACTTTTACGTGTTTCGGAACAATCTTGAGAGCTTTTACTTTTTCTGTCGAGTACTTTGGCCCTGCTGCACAAATAATTATGTTTTCCCAAAGAGTTCATCAACTATGTAAAACATATGTTAGTTAAAAAGACATCATTTCTTTTCAGAGATATGCTTTATTGAATCATTGCGGGGCGAGGGTCAACAGGGGGGAGTTCCAGCTAACAACTTAATAGTAATATCCATATGAGAATGCTCTGTAGGGGTAGGCGTAGTAAGGGCTGTAGATGGATCTGTAATATATGAAGTCCGCAGGCGTCTGGTCCCCTTCCTTCTTTTCCACCTCCTTCTGCACTTCCGGTCTGGACAGCGCCACGGTCAACATGCACAGGGTGCACAGCAAGAAGAATTGTACCTGTTGAAAAAAATCATTTAATAATTAGTTATAAATAATATAGTAGATTTAAAATCTTGTGTTTATTTTGGCGTACTACTTGTTATTATAAAGTTAAGTAAATAGTAGGTTGAAACATAATACCTATTTATACCATAGCATTACAATAAAAAGAGAGTTGTAAGCTATTTGACGGAAACATTCAAACTCTGAGTCTTGAAAAGGAAAATATTTCTTTTTACGTTACAACTTATAATTAAAATGTTGTTATGTTTGATTATAATGAATTTCTCTGTCTCCTACCTTCCTACCCTCGTTCGAACTCGACCTAAAATTTAGTTTAATACATCAAATCTGTCTTTCCAAGACAATTGTGAGGCACGTGGCCAAAAAAGTCTGACTTTCTGTTTGTCATCATTAATGACTGTGAATAATATTAAACGATACGTCCATTCTTTATTCCTCGAGAAAATAGAACTTAAGAACCTCGAATATTATGTCGCATTGAGTACTAGTCATATAATTTTAATTCGTATTACGATTTCAATCGCCGACTTAATGAATGTTACCTTCGATTGACAATGAAAAAAAAAGCTTGACATACTGTATCAGTCATTCATATTCATTTTAAGTAATTATAAGCGATATTATTTTTTTATTTAAAATGCTACATATGCTTGTACTTATCTGTATAAAATAATTAAATACTATAAAAATTTGTGTACAAATATAATACGTACTTTGAAATTCATTGTAAGTTCTATACGCGTTCGAATATAGAGCACGATTAATACGTCTGATCGGTGTTTGCAACTTTATATAGATATGAAAATCCGTACATTGGATGACGTGTTGCTTACTGATGCGTAGATAGTTTAATAATAGATCTAGTGTGTGTATAAGTGAGTTAATTATTGAGAATATAGTTGTATCATCGATGATGCTGCGGGAAATTTTAATATTTTCTTTCTAATGGCAATGATAAGATACTAACCACGACTAAATAAATGGTTGATTTCTTAATAATCACTATTTAAATTATTAATGAATTAATATTATAAAGATACAGGGAGTATAATACAAATAAAAGATACAGTTAATGTTACTGTAAATATATGTTATATGTTCACGGTTTTGTAAATTTATGTTATGTGTTCACGTTTGTAAGTCCACAGGTGATAAATATCTTCTTGTTCTTAATTCTTGTAATTTTACATTCAAATTCATAATTCAAACAGAATTCATTCTAAAAATGAATGCCCGTGAAATTTATGTCTTACTTACAAATTTAGTCTAATAAAAAAATGGCCTTAATTCTCAGTTTAAGTCACGTCTTGGTTATATATATTTTATGCCTTCCTTTCAATATTCTATGCCTTGCTTTCAGTATTTTGGAGGACTTCCACAGTTCGTCTTATTAGAAGTCTAGTTTCAAAGCTCTAACTGTGGTTTTGGAGTGTACGTGCTGTCGAACTCTGGAATAAAGTTAATTATGAAATCTAAAACGCATCATTTTGCGGTTTTGAAAGTCGTCTTAAAAAGTTGTCCCGTCCTTAATTCCTTATCACTATTTTACATTTTCCTCCCCTATATTATCCTATCCTATTAATTAAGTTGATTGTAAAGTTTAAGAAAATGTTGTATTTACGATTTTGAAATTGCGGTTTTATTACGATTTATTATTTATTTACGATTTATTATTTATTTGCGATTTATTATTTATTTACGATTTTGAATTTTTGTATTTGCGATTTTGAAAGTCGTCTTAAAAAGTTGTCCCGTCCTTAATTTCTTGTCACTATTTTACATTTCCCTCCCCTATATTGGCCTATCCTATTAATTAAATTGATTATAAAGTTTAAAAATATGTTCTATTTACGATTTTCACTGATAATCTTAATTTTCAATATGTTGTATTTTGGTTGACTGAGAAATGTTGCATATGTAGAAATAAGTTCGTATAATATTCGTATAATGAAATTCTCAATCATAAATAAATTCAAGAATTCTTTCCGATTAACATTTTTGCTATAAATTGCAATACTAACTAATATTATAAATGCAAAAAGAGTGTGTTTGTTTATTCGTTTATTCGTTCTGCTTGCACATCTCTATTACTCAACCAATGTCTTAAAAATTTTGCTTAAGTCTACTCTGTTACATGGAGATGAATATATATATATATATATATATATATATATATATATATATATATATATATATATATATATATATATATATATATATATATATATATATATATATATATATATATATATATATATATATACAAATTTTTTTTATATTCAAAAATCATTCCGTTAGGGGTAAGATCATGGAAGTAAATAAGAATGTGGGGATATAAGTATAGGCGGGCACGTACCCAGGTATTCACTCAAAAATAAATACTCGGTAAATACTCGGTACGTATCGAGTAAATACATTTTCATACCAAAAAAAAATTAATATTTAAAATTGACTTCACATTATAGCGTCGACAAAAAGCACTTGGGTTAAAAAATAAAATGCATGCCCATCGGTTAATTTACGATATTTTTAGTAATTATGTAACAAAATTAGGAATATTAGTTTAAATTTTACGTATATTTATTATATTTTGATCAAGTATATTTATTATGTTTCTACGACGTCGGATGTTATAATTCAAAATGCCTTATACGTTTGTTGCCTTTACGGTTAAATCGGTTTTACGATGTTATCAGCTCTTTCAGGCTATGAGATTCAAGACTAAAATTCTTTCATATTACGAACACGCATGACTTTTACTACTCGTGTGTAGTTTTTTTCACTTACAGATCTGCAATTATGATGTGGTTCCAGTTCTATTTTGTATACAAACACCTATTACTGCACCATGCACCATTGTCGAGCACTCGTAAATTGAAAGAACGAAAACAGAAAGATGAATTTCCAGACAATTAAGATTCGAAATGAAACTTGCTTAGTAAGACAAATTTGCTTCGTACGACTTGGAAAGAGATCTAAGTTTAGTGACATGATTTGACACGCATCAGTCAATGAGATTTAAGTAAGAGACAACTTGCACTATTTGTTTGTAATTCATTTAATATGAGTCACCGTGGAAATTAAGACATTCTGACGTCAGTTTCAAAGTAAATTTCAGATTGATGATGTTTTTAATATTCTTAATTTTATGAATTTGTTAATTAGAGACAAAATTTACATTGAATAAGTACAAGACAAATTTAAAAAAAACTTATTATTATTGTATTTTCTAATGAGGTCTTGACTCAAATTCGTAAGTGAAATTAATTTTAACGAAATATTTAATTCGATTTTTATTTTCTGACTGACATATTTTTAAAAATTGTTGTCAGGGGTGGAAGGCGTTCGGCGATATTCTTGAAATTATAAAAGGCGTGACCTTAATATGTTAAACCCATTAATATTGAATATTTCAAGTTTTTATAAGCTCTCTTAATAAATTTTAATATTTTTATTTTTTGTTTCAATTCAGTAGTACCTTTATATTCTAGTGATTCTGGCTGTATTTTAAGTTTTTTGTTATTTACATATATCTTTACATTGTTTACATAAATTACATGTTTTCACGAAATTAACGTAAACTCAATGTTTTAATGATACTCCAACGCACTAATAAAGTAATAAATAAGTTCAAAAATGAGTCAAAATCAAAAACATAAATAACCCACGTTTATTTGTTTAGTTTTACTTTTTTATTAACTAGCAATAAAGCTTTATATCGTATTTAATTACGTTCCATTCAATTTTATTGAAAGTTTTATATTTATTATTAATAAATGTACTATTTTCTCTAGGAATCATATATTAAGGCAAACCAAGTTTTGAGGCATTTCGTGCTTCTGGTGTAAGTCAGTTATATACTTCCAGTGTAATAAAACCAATCAATAAAATCATTAATATAATAATTTTATGCAAAACTGTTGTCATTTTATGCGAAATATTTACAAAAAATGTGCATAAAATGTTTGAATATCCAGAAAAATACAAATACGATTTAAATGAACCGGTATCAATACGATTAACATCAAATAATTGAGATGTAGTAACCCAAAGTCATAAAAAATATAGCTCTTGATTAGAATCAAATAATACAGTTATGAACAGCATAATTAAATCATTTTTAAACAGTACAATTTACAAGACACAACCGTACACCGTTCTGTTTCTCCATGAGTTACGGATAAATACCCAATGTAAGCAGTATTTATCCAAACGGGTGGGTTGAGTCCCTCCGCCCATGTCTATGTAACAAATCACAGTACAGGTTTCTTTTTCTTTCACGCCATCTCTTTGGTAGAATCAAAGATCGCAAAGTTCTGAGCCATTTCAGATGCCAAGGTACAATTTTTTTTAAAGATATTTTTTTTAATTTACTACAATTTTTTCCCTTTTCCACAAAAATGAAGATATGAACCAAAGCTAGTATAATCAGTCAGTAGTAATTCAGTATAGCGTCCATTATTTTGACCCGTGAATTTATTATTCATAATGGAATATAATAGGGATATTTCAGTATGTTTATCAATGAAATTATTGGTTCAATTTGGAATTGATTTATCAAAGACTTTTTTGAATACCACTTGTTAATTCGTAAATATATTAGAATGTGTATTTTCACTCAAATAAGATAAATACCTTATAATTGTTATCTTGAAATATAAGCCATGATTATTATTTACCCTAAGGAGTTGTTTAAATTTTTCGATTCTTCGAATAGTAGTTTTGATTACATAATAACTGTAATTAAGACTATTAATATTAAATATGGGAAAAATACGTTTCGTGATTGAAGACGGAATAATAATAGCAGATTTTAAAAAAATATATAAAGAAAAAAATTTTGTCATGGTTTTATTACAATTGCTATCTGCCCACGTTAATGAATGTCAAAGTAGCCGAGTTGAGATTTGCACCCTAAATATTAAGACTTGGAAAAATTAAACGATTTATTCGTCCATACGCCCTTCTTCCATACATCGGTTACAACGACGGAAGAGAGTATTACAAATTAGAAAATATTATTTGAAAAAGTGATTCTTTGCAGTTATTTTATCCTTGTGTGTATAAATTTAAGTAGATTTTTTTTCTACCTAAACACTGTTCTTTTAATAAATTTTAAATGCTCCTTATTTAAAAAGACGGCAGTTATTTTTCTAGTATTTGAAATTCCAGGCAATATTTTTTGCTTTTTTCTATGGTGAAATAATGAACTTCACGATTTCATCATATCCGTCCTTGCATCTGTCATAAGGTCACCGTTTCTACGGTTTTAGAGCTACGTGAATTTGTCAGTAAATACTTCATGCGGATGTCCCAATTAGTATTTATTAAAAAAAATACAAATGTATAAATATGCTAAATGTAGCGGGTCCTAATCCTCTGACACCCCCAGTGGATATTCTTTGGATAATCTTTTAAATAAAAAAAATTGAGCTTACTTTTACCATTCTTTTTCATTTTAAAGCCCCGTTTGTGAAATGTTAAGGGACAAAAAGACCTTTAATCTCAATCAACCACTCTATCAAATTATTCAACCATGGGTTTCGAAAATCATAAAAAAATCTAGATTAGAATAACATTTTCATTTAAAATGATTTTGAACACATTGTATCTTCTATTTCAACAGATATAGACTACAAAGGAACCCTACGCTACACGTGTACATGAACTTGGTCGAAATTATTTACACTATGAATATATTTTTGCTGTATTAAAAAAATAAGATATATATAAAATAATGATAAAATAGAATAAAATATATTTGCCTGCAGCAAGAAAAGTTTAATAGAAACTGAATTAACATAATATTAGACGCATTAGGTTATATAGATAGATGGTAAATATTAACTTTCTGTGTGCTGTCTTCAGATAGTGTGCAAGAATGAATCTCAGTAATGAAGACCGACATCTTATATAAGGGTAAATCACGTAGTCACATTAATGAAACCGAGATATAAAGTCGTTAATATCAAATTCCTACACGTGTGGTCACATAATAATAATGTTTAAGATAACTTCATAATTACCTTGATGAAATGACGTTTGTTTGATAGGATATAACCTGTCCACAGATTAAATTTATCCAAATCTTCAAATATGGTTTTAGTCCAATTAGTTTTTTTTTATAAAATGAAGATTTTTCTTTCGATATTATTCAGTCACCTTTAGGCTTTTGGCAAGATACAACAATTTTCAACGAAATGAGTTTAAAAGTAACTATAATTTTAATCTAATATTATTTCTTTTTACTTGGTTAAGGCCAGGGCTGTCAATTTTATCAACTTCGAAGAAATTGTATTATTGAAAGATATAACAAGTTGTTTTTATTATTCTAACTAGGAAAATAGCACAATATTGCTTAGCTGAGGAATATTGATGTACTATAAATATAATGACGTTAATGATGTAACGTTGATAATGAGATATACTTTTGATTGATTGTTAAACCGAAAGAATGCAATATGATAGTGACATTAAATTTGATAATTCGCAAAATACAATCAGTTTAACATAGTATAACTATTTCATAACAAACGAAATCGAAAAATATGACCATATTTTTTAAGTATCGTTAATGACCGTCATTAGTGATAATATACAAATTCAAACTTTATTTTTCATACTCCATTATTTCGATATGAATTATGTTCTATAGTCAAGAAAACTTTTTGCAAATCAATTCTTAATCTTTACACGTAGCTTTTTTGTGATTTGTTACTTTGCTTAAATGAAATACGGGTGACAGCATATAATTAGTTTCCGATGCCTGGCTGTTCCGATGACTACATAGGAAAGTGATAATGATGGGATTATTATGGAGTATTACTGATATAATTTTGAAAAACAATTTGCTTACTCTTGTGTATGTTAATGCAGACACTATTTTGAAATATTATTTAAATTATATTTATCCTATAAATATTCTTTTCAAGATATAACTGTGTAATGTCGCTAGGATGTAGAGCACGAATCTCTAATGAGCTGGAAAAGTATGAACTTTCCAATTTCTTTTTATATTCCGTTATATAGCTCTAATAGTATTAACCCCGATAATAAAACTCAAAAACATATTTCTGTCATTTTCTTATTTGTTATAATAAATACTATTATTATAATATTCTAGGTACAATTTTTTCTAATTTTGGCTGTGTGCTTGTTCGCTGCCGCCATGTGCGCTCCTTCGGAGGCCGTCGATGAACCCAAGGATAAAATCGAAACTGATGAGACCATCTTCCTACGGACCGCCTGGCCCTATACCACCTGGGGAGGATTGAGACTCTCGTATGGCATTGGTGCTTACGGCTACATGATATGAATTAGCAAGTTTATGACAATAATGTTCGTAGTGCATCAATTGAAGTGAACATTTAGTAAGAACGATCGCTTTACAGCGATATTGGGTGTGATAGTTAAAAAGTTAATAAATATTATGAACATGTTAATAATTGTCTAATAAATTATTTTGAAATAATTATTCAAGTACTTTTTACATTTAGTTAGCGAAGTAAATTTTTTGGAGGCAACTTTTGGTTGCCTCCAAAAAAACTAAACATTTTAAAATAATTTTCTATATGTTTAAGAAATGGATTGAAAAAAGTGTAAAGAAAGGAGGGAATTTTCATATCTCAGAAACATAAAATAAAATCAGTTTCTAAATCTTCAAAAAAGTTAATCCCCCTGAACAATACTAATTTGCTGGGTGGTAAAGATGTTTACTTTCCTTTAAGCTTAAATTTTGATCTCAATTAATTCAAAACCAAAATTATTATTATTTGAGGATATTGAGACAATATTTTTGGTGAAAGGCGGAAAGTTATACCTCGTAAACGGGCAGGTTATAAATACAACCTTCTAAATGATTTCATTAATAATTTTTTCAACACAAGTCATAAATAAATAATCTAAAGCCGAAAATAGTCATAGTTGTAAATCATAAAACTTCTCCAAAATTTGCCTAATTAACTTTTGGGGAAACCAATAATAGTTCTTATATTATAGGACCGTAATTCTATTAATTCAGTTTTATTAATATCTTTTAAAAAAATAATGGGAAGGTGTCACAGGGATTCCGTACGCAGTATTAAAACAATTCCGTTTTCCATACGTATATTCTTTTAAAATTTCATAAAACCCCTGTAGGTACGAAAAAAAGATATTAAGAGTTTAATAAAACAATACTATTTGGCCGTGTCTTCAATATCCTAAACCGTAATTAGATAAACCTAACAGTTTTTCTTTATGAATTAAATCTACTTATGTTTTTGGCTTCTAAACCTTATGATTTAATGAGCACAGTTCCTTTAAATTTTTGTTAAATAAATAGGTATACCATTACATTCAACGTTAACTTTTTAGATTTAACTCGGCCCTTTGTTAACGTAGCATAATAAAATATATTTTTAAACTAACGATTAGTGAAAATTTCCGAAAAATCTGATAGATTTTCAGTGACGAGGTAACAAACAACATGCTTAAATACAATAGCATCCTGTTAACATATCGTAATAATGTGTACACTATAATAGGTTAATTCAAATTCTAAACGATTCCATTAAAATCAGTCCTATTAAAATCAGTTCAGGCATCGCATGATGCAAGAATATGCCAATAAATAGACAATGTGAAAAAGATATTTTTTTGTTTTGACATCTATTTGGATAGGAAAGAGGCAGTTAAAAATATTTAATGTACAGAAGCAGCCTCGTTACTCGAAAACTAGTTTAAACCTTCTCCTACTTTTACAATCTAATTAGACTTAGTATGTACCCGAGTTTATAAAAAATTGTAAAAATTCAATCGTTTTTAAGCTTTACTTGCAAGGAAGCTCAAATGTTAATAATATTATTTTCAATTAGTTGGAAATTGTTTTCATTTTAAATATAATGTGTATATCATGTGTGTATCATATCTGCGATTAAATTATTAAAAGAGTATTTCGAAGAATTTCCAAAAAAAAATCGATTTCAATTTAATGTCATTAAAACATGAGCTTATCGTGATATTCCTTGAAACAAGTTATGCGCAGTATGTATCACACTGTACAAATGTACCATGTTTGCTTTCGACAACGTGTTTTTAGTAGATTGTACACATACTTGGCACTTTCTCACTTTGCCATTTTCAATTAATTCTGCCTTATGTTGAATAGAATGTTTTGCTGAAAGTAGAATCGGATTTATTGTGGCATATGCGCAAGGTGTAGTCTCGTTCCACGATAGATACTTTTTCAATAATTGCTTAATGACAGTAAGTTGAAAGTTCCAAAACTATCCTACTTGATCCACTCCAGTTCCAAAACTATCCTCACTTGTAAGTTTGTATAGACAATAAAAATTATGTAAAAATAAGTCCGTAACGTGGATAAACAACTTCTTATACCATTTAAGGGTTTTGCGAAAACATTGGAGGGAACTAAACATCATGTCCCTATGATTGACCGGCCCCATATTTTCATAATCAGAAAGGAGATTAATTATAATTGCTCCAGAATTACCATACATCTTCGACGAAGCTAATCGCATACCAGCTCCAGTATAGCAAAAAAAACATTATTATACCCGTTCGCACATCGCACAAATTCTTCAATTTGCATGTCAAATTCAGTTTCACTCCATTGAATGTTACCACTGTCAACTTGTTGGCACTCTTCTAAGTCATCATCACTTTCGGTGATGTCTTCTTCACTATTCAAATCTTGCAACATGTTTATTAGGTCGCTTGCGCCAGGGATGTTTTATTAAACGTAACAATTGCAGTTAAGCTTTATGAAACTAAGTAAGGTAAAACTTATTAGCAAGCCAATAATAATGTAACCGTTTCGTCAAGGTAGAGATAAATTTATTGGCACATGGTATAACTTCACATTTCCAGGCAGAGTTTTGTTCGACTCAAGTTATAGTCGTAACCAGTCTGCCATTTGTTAATTTCTCCGCTTTGTTGCTGTGTGACTTGTCATGAAAAGCTCTAAGTTTTCAGACTAGAGCCGAGGCATCCGACCTAACGGACCCGAGGCACAGACAAGTTCAAGTATTTATGTACAACGCCCAATTCGAACATTATCCGGGGCAGAGAGAGCAAGTATGAATAAATTTTAAACCTGTGAACTCGCTCTGCTACGGGGCGGTTCGGCCCTAGTCGAACGCATAAACCTGCAACCTTACCTATGCTCCGAGTCCGTTAGGGATTGTATTTGGGACGAATCGGCTTTAGTGGGAGAACATAGCGCTCGTCACGAGACATTTTACGACAATAAAACAACCAACCAATGACAAACAACTAGCCCTATAGTATCAAAAACCCGTATAATCAAATAAAAATTAAATTAAAAATACATACGTCGTTAGATTTGTGTACACTACATGCCCATTATTACTTTATAATCTTAGAAATTTTAAAAACAAATTACTTTTCGAGGTATTCTTTTGAAAGCAGAAATGTATTTGAGAATGCTGCTGTTTTTATAAATTATCATTTAATAATTCATCGTTTTTAATGAGAGACCGATACATGTCGGTACATCACTGATGGACTAAAATATCAGCCGGTGGCGTGGCATACGTAAAGATTTATAACTATTAATTGATTGAAATGTATGGAACAAAGGTACGAAATAAAACGTTTTTTCCAAGTCCATATAAGTAAAAGTGTGTGTGATGACAATTTGTTACTTATATTGTCTAATTATCGTAATGAAAAGTTTGTGTCATTATATTTAGTTCCACTACTAAAATTTAACGTTTTGTATGTGGCTTATAAATTAGCCATTGGCGTGTTAGGCACGGCAATCCACTGTCCAATGTATTAGTCGTTGGCGGTCAAAGGGTTTAGAAGGAATAGATATGAATACAAATAATGAAGTCACGAAGGTCGAGGAAGGGTTTTTACAAAGCCAAGACAAAAAGTAGTTTTTTGAAGGGTTCGACCCCTTGTTAATCCCTGAGCTCAGCGTGTAGAGACAAGGAAATAATACAAAAAAAATAACATTTTGAAAATTTGATGTCAATTAATTGTTTCTTATTCTCACTACTCTTTGATCACCCCTCATATATATCATTGAAGAATATGCATTTAAATGGCACAATTTATCAAAGGTAGATTACCTAAACTCTATCACTGAATCCATTTTAAGTTGATAGTAATTACTTAAAACTCGAATTTAATCTAATTCGAATCTAATTCGAATTTCATCTAATCGATTAATTTGATAAATTTTACTTATTTTCGGAAAATATTTTGTCTCTACGAACATCGTTGTCAGGCTTATACGTATTTCTAATACATCCCTACAAAATTAATACAATATTTAGATTGCACGCTTCCGTAAAAACTTAAATAAATAGTTGCAAAAGAACTTTGAATACTTAAAAGTCATTACAATATCTAATTTTAAAATGAAAATAAATTATTACAAAATTTATATGTGAATTGTTTAACACAAATATTTTATAGCGGGACACTTTTTCAAGAATTAAAAATTGGGCAAAGTTGAAGTCAACTCGATGTTTCAAATAAAAGGCTTCTATTATTTTAATCATATATTTCATTATTTATTTAACACTGTTCTTCATACATCCCCATCGTCAATCCAACTATTCAATGTGTGTCAGTATTAATAGTCTAATTTTGGATGGTTCTCGATCAGATCAGCATTTAGATGACTAAGCCGAATGGGTGGTGAAGGCCGTATGAAAGTCGCAGACCTCCCCACGTGTTAAAACCATAGGGCCAGGTGGACCTCAGGTAGATGGCATCCTCGGCCTTGATGTCATCCTTGGCTTCGGTCACAGCCTCAGTAGCCATGGTGACGGCGAACAGGCATACGGCCAGGATCACGAAAATTTGTACCTGGAAGGGAACATTTTTAATACTCTATTAAATTATACGAAATTTACTAAAAAATATTTGCATTAATTAATTAAAATTTTATCGATAATAAAAACAAGTTAAACTTAAAGTAAATTCTGTATAAGGTGAAGTCGTTTCCAATAATATTTTAGACGTTATTGTAGGGTTCCGCAGTAAAAGTTTAAACCGACGTGCAAGAAATTTTGCAAGTAGACGTTTCATATAGAGAACTCGATTAACACGCAAAACATTGGAAATAAAATTTAATGTAACCCTTCATAAAGTTAAAATAAGGACGAAATATTTTTTTGAAAATGGTCTTTTAAAATGAAATTGAAATTCAATTTAAATCAAATTGTAATAATTTGATTATAATATTAGAATTTCAATCATTGATTTAAATTTACATAACTACCCAACCTTACTTCGTGGATATTACCATTCTGGTATTCCGGTAATTGTGTTTCGATCACGACTAATAAGTTATTTTTATTGTATATCGATATTCATTTTATGTGCTAATAAATTTATATCGTTAGCAAATCTGTCAACCGAAACTTATAGCGTCAGCAAATCAGTCATTTAAATAATAGTTTTTATGCGTGCTAAGTTATAAAATATTGTGAGAATAACACCAACAAGCTGCAATGAAACTAACACGCATAGAAATTTTAAAGACATGCGGATATGCGGTCGTTTAATTAAATGAGAGTAGATATGACAGCGGAGTCATATTTTACATTCATATAAGATTATTCAATTGAAAGGTTTCCATTATTTGTGGAATACGGTTTGAAGTGTGACTGCTACTACTATTAAAATAATGTACGTCTGGCATTAACTGTAACCTGATATTAGCTGTAATCTATAATTTTGAGTCATAACTTTTGTGTTTTTTTTAATCAATAAATTATAATTAAATTTTGCTCAACTAAAGGAAACTACTTTATTTAAATTCTTTACCATGACCTAAGTGTCGTTGTATGACAACATCTTCAGATGGACAATTTATAAAGATTACTCGAGAAAAATTTAATTATAATGAATTTCTACAAAATTAACGCTAAATTTATTCAATAAATAAATTATCTATCACGCAACCCTTCACGAGACAACTCGCGAGAGGTTTCGCATCGCCTGCTTGAGTAGAAATATTTGCCCTAGTTTATAACAACAACCTAGTTTATGAGAAGTCTTTATTAAATATTAAACATATCTATAAATATTTTATGACGCATTGAATTCTTACAAATATAGTGTAAAATTACTAAATAATGAGTTTATGGTCTCGAGGCTTTGTATCGGATATCAGTTTATTTTAATGAAAAAATTCTTGAAATTTAATTTTCGAGTTCAACTAAATATATAAACTTCTATTGGTAGAGTCTAATAATTTTTTTTGGTAATTTCAAGATTTATATCAAAAATAGAAGGGAATTATAACATTTAATATCGATGTAAAGTATCATTACAGGGGAGAGTTCATTCTAAGAAAGAGAAGACTTCATTCTTTGAAATGTATACTGCACGTAGACTTTCTAAAAATATTTATGATTTAATCTGAGAGTGTCTAAAAAGGTATAATATTTTCGTGTATTCCAATATTTTTCTAGACATCAAAATATATTTCATATTCTTGGAACATTTATTTGCATGCTTAAAGCAGTTTTAATTAAACAATTACTATGCTACTTCCAATTCTAGAAATTATTTAACCAATAAACTTTAAAGATTCCTAATGAAAGAATACTCACTTTCATTTTGAAGATAGTTGTACTTCCTGAGGACGAAGATGAACTGTGCCAATCCGTAGACGACCCTTTGTTTATATACTAAGTTATTCTTAATTAATGAAATATCAAATTCTGATGCAATTCTAATATAAATTTCTGTTAATAAACTGGTAACAAGATATATTGTAACGAAATAATACTTGCTTTGGTAATTGTCAAACCACGGAAGTAACAAGTGGGTAATTAATTACCAATTATCTATTATAATTAAGCAGAATTTACGTATATTTGCGGTATATGCCGCAATTTCCGGAAGAAAACTATTTTTGTTTCTACAATAATCTAGAACATAAAATTGCAGTACGGTAAGCAAGTGATGGTATGCTATAAGAAACTACTGATTTTTTTTCAATCAATTCACGAACGTACGAATCAATTCACACAGAATTGTTTTCATTTTTCTTTAAATTTTTTATAGAATATAATTATGCGCCACGTACTGTTAATTTCCCGCATAAATCATGTTTCAGGAAATGTTCTAAAATGCTAGTGTCGTAATTTCATTAATTAATTATTTGTCTTATTTACATATGGATATTTATAAACAAAATTTATCTATGAATATTTCTAGACGTTTGTTATGAATAACAGGAAATTATAAAACTTCCTAAGATATTTTAATACATCGAAACTATAAACAGAAAATAAGCTAGGAATATAAGCGCACACTTAAAAAGGTATACGCCATAGATTGTCCTTTACCATTGATTATGGTCAGAAATAAAGAATGGTATTTAATTCAATATCAAAATTCAACTTTGTTGCAAAACACTGTTGACAAGATTTCAATAGGTATTGAAATAAATTCTTAATACAAAAATTAAAACCGCTTTCCTCTTTCGAATTCGTTGATTAAAAAACATTGACATACAATTTATTAATTCAGTACTAATTTCGAATATATGAAGCACTTTTATTTCCTTTTTTATTTAAAATTTTACCAACATACCACAATAAATATTTTATCACTGATTATGTATCACACATACTAGTAATAAATACTTATTTTAAACAAATAAATATGAGAAATACGATTTCAAAATTTTTTATTTCTTGTATTTCAGCTATGTTATTGTTTTTTCTCTTTTATACAAATTTTGATAATATCATATTATCGTAATTGTGACAATTTGTGTAATACAGAAAAGGCAAAACAATACTGAACTATGGCAAAAAAATACTTTATGAAATCAGAACAAAAATGTTATATGCGACAGTGCATGAATTGAAAATTTATGCGTGAACATAGGTGAATTGTAATATCAAGATTATTTACTTATATGTAATTTCACAGTCTATTATATATATATATATATATATATATATATATATATATATATATATATATATATATATATATATACATTCTAATAAAATAACGACAAAGTATACAGTTTCATAAATATAAAAATGACACATAAATAATTACAGGTGTAATGAATTTACAATATATTGAAATTTAATTAAATCATTTATAGAAATTTCTTAAGCTTTTCTTATTTTGAAGATTTGAAAACATAAAGAGGGCAATAAATAAAAAATAAAGAAATTAATAGATTTTTATTTTTATTGACCTTAAGAAGTAGCAATGACTGGTTTTTTTGATAAATATAGATGGCAGAATTATAGAAAATAATATCGAATGTATCGTGAATATGAACATCTGTGTGGACCATAGTATTCTTTAAACGCATACTTATTTCCATGCTGGAGAAAATATTAAAAAAGATTGATAGATTTTTATATTACAAAATATATGTTTAGTAGTGTTATTCATTCGCTCCAGACTTCACAGTCGAATGTGATTCCCTTCAACTCCGATGGGAACTGCTTTCGATCATGTTGTTTTTCTCTAAAATAATAAATTCATTACATTGATGAATCCTCGATTTTATGTTTATTAATGTTTTATGCTCCTGGGTACTACGTGGGAGGATGAAGTCATAGTTTATTTCATCTGCCCAAGGCGCGCATGAATATCCAACAATGTTTATGTATTGAGAGGACGCTCTTATTAATCAACACAATTATGCGAGATGCGTCCAATCTTTGTACCTTTGACTGCTTCAGAAATGGGCTGATGGAGCTACTTGGCATTTCACCATTGATCACTAGTTAGAGTGATCTTAATTTGAATTGGTCTGTGTTTTCTTTATTTATTCGTTATTTTTTGTGCTACGTTGTAATACTAGAAATATTTGTTTTAATGGTGCTCTGACATTTCCAATACTTGGGGTAAATACTAAAGCGTAGATTTTATAAAAAATAAATAATAAACAATATTAATCAAGATCTAATCTGGACTATGTACTTGCTAAATTGCATATATATATATATATATATATATATATATATATATATATATATATATATATATTTATATATATATATATATATATATATATATATATATATATATATATAGCTAAAGCTGTGAAGATTGTGAGGTTGTAACAAGCAGACGAACGAACGTATGTAATTTATAATAATTTGTATAATGATAACACAAAAAAAACTATAATTGAAAAAAATTATAATTGAAAAATAAATTATCTCTCCCTAATGAAAGTCCAAAAATAAAAAAAAAAATTAAAAATATTTTCATCTTACGTTTTCGATAGAAACTTCTTCTTACGATAGAAACCCGAAAAAATTCTTACTTTACCAATTAACACACACTTATGACATAAAAACTATAGGATTGCTAGTGAAAATTCTTTTAATTTGTTTTAAATATCTCCTTTTTTAACTTTAAAATTTCTGAAAATGAAAATATTATAAGTAATTTCTATAAAAGTTAATAATTATTATTGTAATATTATTAAATTTTAAGATATAATGAGACGTCATTTGTTTAGCTGTCCCAATTAATTTCCCTTCGTAGGAAGTACGACGTACAAAGTACGAAGATATTTTAAAAAAATTACAGTAATTCTACTTTTTTGTAGTTCCTTGATATATATATATATATATATATATATATATATATATATATATATATATATATATATTTGTTAATAAAAGCTATTAGTTTGTTCTCTATGTAAGGTAAGAACTTTCATCATCTATAATACCAAAAAATACAATATTTCTCTGCCTTGCGTGTATTTCCAAAATTTTAAATTTTTGTTCCTGATTTTCAATTTTTTCTTTGTGCTGCTCCTAGTTTTCTTCCTTCTTCTTTTTTCTTATTTTGATCTTCTAAATTTGATAACTGAAAGGTAGTTTTCACATCTATGTATAAAGTATAACGGTTTTCCTGGATATTTCAGAAATAAATTAAATTTAATATTAAACTTATTCATTAGTGTTTCTATATAAAAATTAAAAAAAACCAGTAATCTAATGAAAAATCTATAACACCAAACTAACACCAAAATGAAATTTTACATTACGCGAACTCTGTCAGAGTTAGAATAGTGTTAGAGTGAAAAATGTAATGATAAGTAATTTTTTTTATTATTAGTGTTACATAAATCATATATATTTAAATTTTAAAACAGTAACACATTGTAAGGTTTTGACAAATGGGCCGATGAATTTATTATCATTGTATAAATATTGAACCTTTGTTCAATATTTATACAATGATAATATGAACCCCTCTTCAAATCCTTAACCATTAAAATTTCCGAAAAATAGACAATATGAATTATTATTTTTTAATAATTTATATTTTAATGCACATTGAAATTTTGATTGTAAAAAATATTATATTTTATTATATATTTTGCTATATGAATATTTTGGTAGAACTATTAAAAAAAACATTAATTATATTTGCAATCAGTTCTATATCCGGTCCCATTTAACACACCACACCTCGTGAGTTACTATATAATGAAGCCTCGGTTGTGTCACTGTCACAGTTAATCTACATCCGCAAGAGGTACGACAACTATCTTTTCAAAAATGAAGGTAATTATTTTTTTCTATTTGAATTTGGCGTATTTTGCATATTTATAATTTTACTGATTATGTTAATTTTATAATGTAATATCTTTTCTACTAATTAAATTTTCCATTTGAATATTTTTCATGTTATCTGCCTACAAAGCAATTAAAAATCTTGTAACAAAACATTTATTCACAAAGAAGTAAAAAAAATAAACAGAAAATATCGCTAAAGTCTATGGAATTTTATGAGAAGTTAAGTAAGTTCATAGGTGGTTTAATAAAAGTAAATCAGTTATCTAAGCTAATGTACGCTTAATCACTCAGGTACAATTATTCGTCATTTTGGCCGTTTGCCTTTTCGCCGTCGCTATGGCAACGGAATCCACGACCGATGCTAAAGAAGACATCAAAGCTGAAGACGCCATCTACCTGAGGTCAAGTTGGCCCTGGGGCTTCAACACCTGGGGAGGTCTGCGACTTTCGTACGGACTTCACCATCCCTATGGTGTGATTGTTTAAGTGCGGGCACAGTAAAGATAGATTTCAAATTAAATTATTTATAAAATATATTTCGTCACTTTTAAGTTGAGATAACGAGGAATATACTATTATTAAATAAATAATTAATTAAATTTTCGGCCTTTATTTCTAGATATTAAATAGTTTATGTGTATAATATTAAGAAAAATGTTTAAAAATATTTACTACCCTACTACGATTGCTATATGTTAGGAGTGTGTTATATACACACCTCTATATAAATTTGTTTTCTTTTCCTAATTTTGAGTACGCAGTACATACTACACAAAAACATAGTACATTTGTGTAGAATAGGGGTCCGCCTTATTAAAGTGGTTTTATCCTAGAATTGCTCTTTTCAGAACTTTTGGGCTTGACACTCATTTTAATGGAAATATAAAAATACTTTAAATTTTCAATTTTGTTTTATTTTAATTATTTTGTTATGTTTTTTTCATATTCATCCTCGGAAACACAAACATTGGCGCATACATCCTATCATATACGATATATCTCGTACGAATTAGACGTTCACATACATCCCAGCAGCACTCATACAAAAAACTAGTGTCAAAAGACTATCCCGTTCTGCTGAATTTATACCACCAAACTGCTTCAGACCTTTCATATATAAAACTTTTGCCATTTTGAAATTCTTTTAGCGCGCAAGGCTGTGGTTGCTCCTGGTGTTCCGAATGACCACTGTGGATGTCATTTCAAAAAAGCTGTGAACCACTTCTTACCAGCTGATCTTTTATTAGAAAACTGATTAGGAATGTTGTTCTTTATTGCTTATTGCAATGCCGTAACTCTTATATGTGTCGCGCGTAAGCCATAATACTAAGCAGTATTTTAATAACTTGTCTTCAATTCCCTCATTAAAGGTAGGTTTTCGGCCAAACTTAGTTTGCAGCAGCTCATCTATATCTTTCTTACTTTTAACATAGTCTTTCAAAGTACTTTCAGTTGCAGAAAATGTTCTTGAAGTTTTCAAAAATTCCATCTCCTTATTTGTAATAGCTAAGTATGTTTTTTTCATGGCCTGTGGACATCACGATTTTTTTTATTAGACTCCATTATTCCAACTAAAATGAATAATTTAATACATAATAATTATATATATATATATATATATATATATATATATATATGTATGTATATATATATATATATGTATATGTATATATACAATAATTTAGTATGTATTAAAATTGCCACAAATTAAATATTTGATGAAAAGGAGCTAATTATCTGAAGTGATCGGTTGAATCAATTTTTATCAGACATAGGTAAGAACCATCATGATTAAACAAGGTCTAAAATAAACCCATATTAATTTCGGATTCGCCACAGATACATGTACACAGAGAGACAGACAGACACATACACACACACATACATATACAAACAGACAAAGGCTTCAAACCTATAACACTCTTCTTCTTGGATTGGTGTCAAACAAAACATTCATGACAAATATGATCTCTAATATTCTATAATGAGCAACACCAAGTATCCGATATTGAGATTTCACACATTAAATAAAAATATCTAAAAGATTTGCTTAAATTTTCTTAGCAAACTTATTTTTTCATTGAACAAATAAGTACACAATAACGTTCAATGATAATATAACATTATAATGCACTTACTTACTCAAAATAAGTCCTTTAATACACTAAATATAAATTTTCATTCCACCAGAAATCAATTAGGTATGCGTTCCGTCGCCATTTTGACATGTAAGTCGAAACGCGCCCTGTAATGTTTCCATCTTACTGTGTATTAATAGTACGGGAGGTGCAATAGATGGCGCCACTTTGTATAGGAAATATTGATACATCCGATATTAGGAAACTACCCGATATTCGGGTCCTTTCCCCTATATGTGTTATTAACACACATACACAAACGCGCGCGCGCACATGTATATGTGTGTGTGTGTATGTGAAAACTTTCTACTACAAGCAGTCTGAGAAAAACGACTGTGACAGACACAGAGTACTTACCCAGTGGGCAGCACATAGATGTATTTTTTTAGAATCACAACTCACTGCCACACTTTTTAGTCAACTTCATGTCATTTGTTTTTTTTTGTAGGGAGTCAAACATACGTACAATATTATCCGATAAAAATATTAATTTTACTCTTCAACATTTTTATTTCAAGGAATTAAATATGAAATAAATTAATGTTATAAATTAAGACAACTTTAATCAATTAACATAAGTAGAAATATATCAAAGTTCTATATAAAAATAATTACTGTTTCTTAAAACGAATTAACTTGGAATTAATTTTCCCCATATCGTCCTTTGGATTTTGATTATTTTTTATAATAAATGTCATTCGAGCATCTAAATATTTTTTAACAACACAAGACGTTACATCAACTAAATGATTTGTCGACACTGTGTCAAACTGGTGAAAATTTATTTCTGGAAAAATATCGTAACCGACAAAAGATTTCAGAATAGCCGCTAAAAAATAATTTGAATTATATTTTGATTTAATTGCTTTACATCTACAATGATACACAGTTCTTTTGATATAAATTTCACAACGATGACATATTTGCGTAACAGTAGAAGATGCATACATCAATTTGTTCCGGACATCTTTATGCTTTGCTAAATTTTCTTCATTGACGTCGCCTATCAGTGCTCCAATGCATGTTTCATATTTTAATATTTTTGTCAATGAGTGGACAACATAGATAGCCGTGTACTAGATTACTTTCTCACTAAATTCTGTGAGTATGATATTCTTATTGTCGTCCACAATTATATCACTCTCATCTTTGTGTCTAGTGGTTATATTGATGCGATATAATGTACATTGCAATACCGTAATTTAATTTAAAGCTGCACAATGGCCACTGCACGTGTTTTTTATTTGGGCATAGGAAAGTAATTTTTTATAAATACTTTCAAATTGTCTCCCAGTTGGGTTGCTGCTAGACCCACCATGATATCTCACACTGCCAAAAAAGTGGTCTTGGCTTATTTTATGTATCGGTAAATACGTTGTTCTTAAGTTTGTTTCTTGAGTTAAGAATTAACTCGGGAATTATATCTTTGGCACTTTCTATACAAACACAAAACCCTATA
The DNA here is from genome assembly GCA_039881145.1 of Druceiella hillmani. Taxonomy (NCBI): domain Eukaryota; kingdom Metazoa; phylum Arthropoda; class Insecta; order Lepidoptera; family Hepialidae; genus Druceiella; species Druceiella hillmani. The sequence goes on from JAYKKI010000074.1 coordinate 3,962,606, forward strand.
AATCCCGTATATAATAAGTAACACAGTTTCTGTTGTATTAGCTTTAGTTATTTTGGAAGACAATTTCATTATTTCAGTCCTCGCTTTGTCTAATTTATTAATATGGATGCTGAATTCTCTTTATTAACTGCACGTTTGAAGTACCTATATGCGAATATAATATATCAAAAAGATCATTCAACAATTTTGCTGTAGGAATAACATTTTTAAAATGAGGTAATTGGAGGTGCTCTTCACAAAATATAAGAGCACCTGAAATACTTTGACTGGAAATCTGTGTCGCTAAACTGATTTTCTTGATTTGACTCTTAAAAAATATATGTCCAGCTATCAGACGGTTTAGCATATGGAAATGTTCGTTTGTCCGTAATTCATGTAAATTCACAAAATGTTTCCATGATATCTTTCCACCCTCTTTGTCAAAAAAAAATTCATGATACTCAAGCATATTTCTCACAAGTTCGATCATATGTGTTGGATCTAAGAAGATGGCTATTTTTGAATTATTGGTCATGGTAATAACATTTTTCGGGTCAAATATGCATCCTAATTTGTTTGCCCTTGTTAAATTTGCAGGACATTCATCAAATGTTATAGAAGTCAGCCAAATACCGGTTTCTTCTACTAGATGTATGGCCTGAGTTAGGATGGCTACTTTTTTATCACTTTTGACGCCGTCTATTAAGAAATATCCAAAAGGAATTTTACATGATGCATTGAACGGTACAAAAAGAAAAAGTAAAGACTTTTTAGCTTTATTTTGATCGTCTGAGTCCAAGGCCGTACCATAATTGACGTAATCATATTTTCTTTTACCGTGAGGATGATATTCGATACCGCTTTTAATAACAATTTCATCAAATATTATCTTGGCATAAACCTGATCATTTTGTCTTTCTTTAATCGATACTTTAAGTGGGCAATGGGATACTTAGGTTAATCCTGGCTGCCCATCTATAGACTAATACCATTTTCGGAGTATGCTAAGATAGGGTAAACAAGTACTAAAGCTTTCCATACAAAATCGTAAGCTTTTGGCGAGTGAAAATGCAATGTTAATGCAAACCCTCGAAGTTTTGAGGAGTATTTAGTTTTTGGTATGTGACCCGTTAAAAACCTGTCTTTTAATCAGCTCTCGATTTTCAACACCTATGCTTTTCAAATATCTTTGTTCTCTTTATTAATTAGAAATTTCTTCGTCAATGTCCCTAAAATTTCTTCCAAATTTGCATTTTTTTTCAATGCCCTTGTTTTATCTTGACGCTTCTTTGCTTCCTTCCTCTTAATGACAAAATAAACTTAAGATGTTCTGTGGGGCGTATCATTTTTTGTTTTCGTGGTTTTAAACATTCATATTGATCTTCGCTAGTTTGAGATTTTTCATGGGAACTCTGTAAATGATATAACTGCTTTAAATTTTCAATTAAAATATTAGCAGCCCAAGACGTTAACATCGATATCAATACAAATCTACCCAAATGGACGGAGGGGCCGATATAAGTTTCGAGATCGAACCTCGTTCTATTCGATTTTTCTAATGACAAGAATAATATATGTGAATGAAGGATACCTTTTGAGCAATACTAGATAAATGTAATAAAATATTAGTTTGAATATATTTGGCGTTAATTTCGTAGAAATTTATTATTCACAATTAAATGAAACTACGTATTATTTCTTCTTTCTTTAAGTTCTTTACCACGGCGTAGGTTTCGTTGTATTACAACATGTTCAGGTGGGCTCTTAGCAAAGATCTTTGCTAAGAGCCCACTACATCACGTAGTTTCATTTAATTGTGAAAATATTAGTTCATTTTATTATGTCCTTTCCATGCCTAAGTGATAGAAATATATTATTGAATCAGTTGAAAATGATTCAGTTCATCTATAGTTTAGATATGCGTTCCCTATTTCTTTTGATTTTTTTAAACTTATAACTTTTTTAACCTAATATAAAGTTCAAAATTAAATACATAACTAAATTTAAATTAAAATTTAATATAATTATTAATAACAACTTTACAATATTTCTCAAATTATATACCATTATAAATACTTGATTTAATTTAAATTAAATAATTTTTTCACCATTTTTTATAAAGTGTGTCCCATAAAATATTTATTTATTATTTTAATATATGAAATAATTTATAATAAAATAAATAACGATAAAAATTAATTTCTTTCTTGATAAACTAATGATTTTCAAAAATTTTAAACTATAATTTCGAATTAATAGTTTTTTATAATATCTTAACTATATTAATTAACTTTTTAAATGTCCGAATATTTAAGTTTAAAATACTTATTTATCCAATTTTGAAACACAAGATACAATACATTTCTAATTTATTATTAAATAGAATTTCTTATCAAAATAGCTTTTTTTATTTGAATTGATTTACTCCTTAACTACTTACCGGTGAAATGTAATTCAATAGTTTTTGTAATTTGAAGTTGTACCAGATTTCCTATACCATTTTATTCCACAGCTAGGCATTTTTCAGAGTTTTTTTTGTTTATAAAAACGATAGACTACGTAAACAACTAACGCCACAAAAGCAAAATACATACTTAAGTCGAAACCGACGCATATACTCGATTTGGCATATGTTTGGCGAGTAAATTTTCCTTCTATGCACTGTCAATTGATTATACTCGTATAGTCTTTGGTGACAGACACAAGGGCGTTCGTAATATCGTAATAACCTATTAATTAGTATAAAGTCTTCGTTTTAATTATTAGAAACACTCGCTTAAAAACTACTGACTTGGTAAAATATGGTTAGAAAATACCATAGATTTAATATGATATGAAGTCTATGTGAAATACATAGAACACCCACGTTTGAAAGCATGTTTCGGAATTGGCCGCACAAGTACGTTCTTAGATTTCTAGGTTCAAATCGTGTACGGCAGCGCTGCTTAAGATCAATTCGTGAATATCGAATAAACTCTCTTACCACAATTTCCCATATCCAAGCTTAAGATTCCACCCTATAACTGGTATTACGAATGGGGTTCGATGTATCGATTTTAGAGCTAATGGAATGGGTAGAGAAATTCTAATGTTTTTTCAAGTATCATACCTTCATAAAATCTGTAGAAACAATATTTTAGGACGTGAGAGAGTGAGACTATTAAAAATTCAATTGAAAATGTTTATATACATACACATATTTAAGTTGCATCTAAATTCAACGGAAAGAAATGACGGGTACAATGGCCAAATGTCGTATGTGTTTTCATTTCCTACTCGCCTTCTTCATTCCCAAAACTTAAGATGGTACACCTTATACAAATGTTTCTACACTCTATATATGGTAGACTGTTGAATTTATTTGGTCCCGACAGTCAAAACGCATCACGAAATTGCACATTTAAAAATTGCAGCGTAATCATAAAATTTATAAGTCGTTTTAATTCCCTTTCCCTACACGTTTAAATAAACAATGTATTAGCTTATAAGTTATTATAATTTGTTAGTTCATAAATAATCGTATGCAGTGCGTTCTGCGGCATTGCTTACGTAGGTTTCGACTTGATTTAATTTATTGATAGAGTAGTACCCGTTTAGGAATTAAGCATATTATTTGACGTATATATATTGTTTATGTTGAGCCTTAACTAATGACGAAAATGAATCCTCTTCAAAAATAGGAAGAAGCTAGTTTTCTAATGACCCCATCACATAGTATACGATAGTAGCGCCATTTTACTTTGCTCTCTCGGAAATATTTATTCCATACTTTTGGACGTATTTACTTCATGCTTCAATCGGGTTTACTTTAGAACTTTACGGCCCGACTTTGATCCATACAGACTCTTAAGACATACAATAGACAATAATTAGTTTATAACTAAACTATAATAGATTTTCGTATGTAATTATTTCAAACTTTATTTTGATCAAACCTAAAGGATCAGTTTGATTATCTCAAAACATTTCTATGGCTTTTACTTCGGAAAACGGGTTAAAAGAAATAATTTGCAATAGTTTCAAATACATACTGTTCAATTTGTTTGGAGATTTTTATGCTGTTTGCAATATTTTTGTATGCTATTTTAACGCATGGTTTAAAATTTTAACTCAAAAATGCACTCGGCACACTTCCACTTCCAAAATATTGTACATCCTGTGTCCGTATGTACACTATAAGCTGTACGATTAATGCCATTTGGATAAATTTATCCATTTGGATAATTTTTTGTGCCAAAACCTTAAAAAGGAAATAAACAAAACTCTCTCAGAAAATACTACTAAGTTTTATGAAATTATATACGTTATTAAACAAAGTCATGTGTCGTTTAATAAATATAACTCAGTGAACTCTGACATATGTAAAGTTTCCATTTTGTACATTTAGTCACCCAGGTACAACTATTCTTTATCTTGGGCGTCTGCCTTTTTGCCGCGCTACGGCAACAGAATCCACCACCCATTTTAGAGAGAACATAAAAGTCGGAACAACGAAAATTGATTACCAATTAAATAATTTATAGTATTCGTTTCGTCTTTATTGTGTTGAAACAACTGCGAATGTAATTTTGGTAAATTAATAATTAAATATTTTTCCTGGTTTCGAATTCAATTGATTAAAAAGTATACATTTATGCTCATTAAAAACAAGTTTCTAAAAGGATTTCCTATCCTGCCTGTACTACTATACGTCTTACATGTAACATACACCTGTACATTAATTTGTACCCTATCCTAGTTTGGGGAAGAGAGTATATACAATACAGAGACGATGCGCATTCCTTTAGATTAGTCTGCTGTCTGTCATTTTATTTTGGATTGGAGTGAAATTATTAATTCGATTTAAGGAATCAAAGTATCTAAACCCAGAATTGCTCTTTTCAGAATTTTTTGGCTCGACAGTCAAAAAACGAAATCCTCTGAAGTTAAATTTTACAATTCACAAATGTTGAAGATCAGTGCAACGTTAAATATATTTTTTAAATTAAGAATAATAATAATAATAAGTCTTCTTGTTTCTTGCCAGAAAATAACAAAATAAGTAATCTTAATCCTATTATTACACTACTTTTCTTTTACGTTTAAGAGTTAATTTCTTTAATAAGTTACGAGTATATCATATTTAATAAATGATTGATCTGCAAGAACACCTCCACGGGTGAAGGCCTCCTTCAAAGTAGCCCAATTTTCTTTATCTTGGGCTATTTGCATCCAGCCCGGGCCAGCCGTTTTGCTAATATCGTCCGCCCATGTCGTAAGCGGTCTTCCTCTGTAGTGGAAAACCCACTTGGGCCTCTTCATACTGTCACCGTTTTGGTCCATCGCACATCTGTCAATCTCACTACATGCCTGTCCATTTCCATTTTAGTTTTTGGGAATAGTTTACCGTATCGGTAGCATTAGATATATTCTGCGAGTCGTATTATTTTAATTTTTAAGATTTTTGGCATGTTTCGGTCTAGGCTTCGTTGACAAGTGGTAACTTTTTCTATATTTTGCTGTATAATTCCGGTTCTGACAAGCATAAGTTACGCACGGTAAAAAGCAATTCAACAGGACCTTAGTTTTCATTTTTACTGGCATATTGCTTTTAAAAACTTCCTTCAGATCCAGCATTTGTTCCAAATTAGCTGAACACTCCTCTAGATTTCTTAGTAGTTGCTCTCATTTTCGAAGCTGATTTGTTTGCCCAAGTATTCGTATTTGTTTGTAAAGTTCAGTATTTCATTGTCCACAGAAGTTGTCTTTCCCATATTGTTTGTGATTAACATTGTCTTTGTGAGGTTCATCTCTAAGCCTACCTCTTTACTAGCTACATTTAGCGATTGGATCATGAATTGTAATTGCGAACTTGATTCCGATAATAGCACCAAGCCGTCCGCAAATCGGAGGTGGCTCAAATAATTTCCATCTATATTTAGGCCACTAGTTTTCCAATACAGCTTACTTATTATCGACTCTAGGTTGGCAATGAACAGCTTTGGGGAGGTCGGTTCGCCTTGTCTCACGACTCCTTTCAATTTAACTCTACCCATATTATTATTGTAAATACTTTTTATTATCTGTATATACAATTAAATGAAACTACGTGATGTAGTATTATTTCTACTATCTTTAATTTCTTAAAGATAGTAGAAATAATACTACATCACGAAATTAAAGATAGTAGAAATGATACTACATCACGTAGTTTCATTTAATTGTGAATAATGAATTTCTACAAAATTAACGCCAAATATATTCAATATCTGTATATACTCATTCTCTACCACTACTTGAACTAATACGGTATCGAAGGCTTTTTTATAGTCAACGAATGCTATGTATAGAGCTCTCTGTCTTTCCTGGTATTTTTCAATCAGTAATTCCAGATTGTGGGTATGGTCTATAGTCGACAATTTTTTCCTAAATCCCGCTTGTTCCATGGGTCGTTCTACTAATAGTGTTGTACTTATTCTTTGGTTTCTGAGAAGGGAGAACAATTTATATATACGTGGCAATGAGCTTATTGGCCTATAATTTGCAACATCGTATGGGTCTCCCTTTTTATAAATTAGTATTATTATATCTGACTCTGATTGTGTCGTTATTTTAAAAGATTTTTAGAATCTTTGCGATTAAAATGGTGACTTACTTTCAGTACTCCTTCTGAGACATTGTGCGATCTTCGTGCATGAGAGTGTGTTTTCAGTGTTTTGTTCTTTTTCTTGGTTTATGTGTTAGCAACGCCTTGTGGCCGGGAGTAATTCACAAGTGAATAGGGAAGAAACCTTTTACTTTTGAGTTTTATTACGACCAGTTTGTCATATTTTATTATCACTTTATTATACTTCTCTTTCTCCCATTTCACTTGCTCTTGCAATTCTCTCCTCTTCTCCGATACTTGTTGTGGGTAATCTTCCTTCAAACAATATTGAGTGCCACTTAAAACTCCATTTTGTTTGAAAATATTGATCTTCGTGCCGAGCGTTGAGAAGGTTACTACGAGTATTATTGGACAAGGTGTGTCCCCTAATTTTCTTATTCTTTTTATATCTTGTATATGTAGTTCTTTTACTTTTTTCTTGTAGTTTTATGTATAATTCTTTATGTATGTTTTTAAGAGCGTTCATAATTTCCTCTATGATTTAATCACTAAGTTGTGTGTTGCTTTATTTGATAAATGAAGTGCCCTCTAGTGGTCTTTCTTTAGACTACCTCGTCTTTGTAACTATCGATGAACGCACGCTCGGGTCTTGGTATATGTTGATTGAGATACTGTAAGCTATTATACGCGTATTGCAACAGATGGCAACAACAACAATTTTTATAATTATCTTTGCATAAATTATGTTTACACCATATTTTAAAGATTTAATGGCTTAATTACTTCTGGAATTCTATTTTTTTCAGTTGATTTTCTAAATTAGATATTTATTTCAATTTGTCGAACCGACATAAAAATTCAGCAATTGTAACAATTTCTGACATATATATATATATATATATATATATATATATATATATATATATATATATAAACTCCTCGTGTTGAAGAAAATTTTTAATAGATTTTTTTTAATTAGAAAATGTACGGTTATTACGCGGATTTATAACATGCATGGTCGAACTTAATTCTCTTGAACCGCAGGAATTGTTGTGTTATGGATTTTGTTTAAATTATTAAAATATTACGTCAAAAATCCTTTGGTTATGAGTTTAGTAGCCTTTTGTGCTCCTGGCGATAGAGGACGAAGTCATAATATATTTCAACTGCCTAGAGCGCAAACGAATATGTTGCAGTATTCATTTGTTTCTCGGTCATCAATATCTAACTAGCGTAACGTAATATTTCGAGATACATCCTGTACTAATATTTTTCCCGTTCCATTGACCGCTTCAGGGATTGTGTTACGGAGTTACTTGGCAGTTGATTACTAGTTTGAGTGTTGTTAATTCGAATTGCTCTATACTTTTCTGTTTATTGTTTCCATTACATTTTATAACCAGTTGGCTTCATAGGTCTTGCATATATTCAATACTTTGAATAAATCTATAATTTGGCAATAAGATTTTTAGAATAATACTAGATTATATCGCTTTTGAAGTATGTACTGCAGTACACACCTGAATATATATAGGCCTAAAACTGTAAATATTGTAACGTTTTGACATATATGAATAAGGGCTTATTATATACGAAGCGGCTTATTACCGTTATTTCTAAAATTCTAAAAACTAACGTTTCCAAATTTTAAGCATAAAATTACTGAAAAATGTACATTTTGTATTTTTATTTCATGTTGCAATTTTGATGGAAAAAAATATATATTGTTGCATATATTTTGCTATATGAATATTTTGGTCAAACTATTAAAAAAACATTAATTACATTTACAACCAGTTCATCCAGTATCATTTAAACCACACCACATTTTGAATTACTATATAACGAAGCCCCATTTGTTTGATTGTCACAGTCAATCTACATCCACAGGAAGTACGACACCTATCTTCAAAGATGAAAGTAATTGCATTTTTCTTTAATGATTCGACATATTTCATATATTTTTAATTTTCATTGGTTTTGTTAAATTGCGAAAATGTCACTTCTGTCAATACATTTTTTAGTTTCAGTATTCATTATGTTAACTGCCTAAAAGTAAAAGAAAATCCAGTGAGATTTATTTAATTAAAATTATCATCCGTCAAAATTCATCCATTAAGTAGCAAAAATCAATATACAAGAAATACCGACATGACCGATACAATTTTAAGTGAATTAAATAATGTGATATTTAATAAACATAATTCAATTAACTCTGACATATTTAATGTTCCTATTATTCATTTAATCATCAGGTACAATTATTCGTCATTTTGGCCGTTTGCCTTTTCGCCGTCGCTATGGCAACGGAATCCACGACCGATGCTAAAGACGACATCAAAGCTGAAGATGCCATCTACCTTAGATCATCCTGGCCCTGGGGCTTCAACACCTGGGGAGGTCTGAGGCTTTCGTATGGACTTCACCATCCCCACGGCTTAATTATTTAAATACCGACGTAATGAAGATCGATTTCGAATTAAAATAATTATGACATTTGTTTCATCTCTATTGAGTTGGAGCAAGAAGGACATACACTATTATTAAATAAATAATTAAGTATATTTTACGGCTTTTATTTTATTCAAAAAAAGTTTTGAAAAGGATTTGTTAGAATACTATTATATGTACAGCTTATATATAACACTCATTCTTACATAAATTTGTTCTTTTTCCTAATTTTAAGTAGTTAGTACATGTTACATAGAAACGAAGCCCATTCATTTAGTAAAGTCCATCCGCCGGTTTGTTGTAGATTAGAACAAAATTCATTATTTAAATTTCAATGTACTAAGGTAGTTATTTCCCAAAATTATCTTTCAGAACTTTTTAGTTTGACTATCATTTTAGTGAAAATAAAAAAGCATTCAATTTTCAATTTTATACCATTTTAATTAACTACATATTATATTTTGCATTTTTTCTCTATTTTTTTTCTATTGTATTTATTACAACGATCTACTAAACTTGATACATGAAAGTTGATTTCCATGGCTGTGTATATTGTATAAATGGTTTTTCTGGAAAGGGAGTAAAATTTGATAATAAACGTCTCTAAAGATTTTGATATACAATTAAAATAAAAAAAAACTGGCTACAAAACTTCTACTAAAATTAAATTTTCCAAAACACAAATATTAGGGGTTGACACTCCTGTAAACATGAATAGATTAAATAAATAAATTTACAAATTAAGTAATGTTATTAGCCCTATAAATCATTTAATATCCTTATGATCACATAATTTTTCGCCTTGCAGGGTTCTTCAAATAAAGATTACCTACATTTTTCAGAATTGACAAAATGTTCCATATTAATAAAATTATCACCATAAAGAAAGCAAAGTTTCACCAAAATAACGTCATAACCGAAATTTAACCGACAAATCCGAACTGTTCATAAACAAGATAAAGATGGCAAAGATAAAAATGTAGCATTTCTCTGTTGTTTTGTACTTTTTAAAACCGAACCGGTGGTATTCGAGTATAAGGAAAACCTTTCGTCTTTTGCTCAGATTTCCGAAAGCACTTTATCGATATTAATTTAACATAATAGGTGCCATCAATGTAAATACCAAAACAAAGAGCTTAAAGTTAATCTTCAAGACAGATTTAACCTTTAAGTGCGTAGATTTAAAGTTTAAGGGAGCATATCTCAAGGGCAGTATGGTTTTCCGAAACCGGAAATAGGTCGTTGTGTATATACTGGTAAATAACAAGAAATAAAAAAACTCTGAGCAAAACTGAAACTTTTCTAGATTTCCGAAGACTTTAAAAACACACAAATGTATGTATGAACATATGTAAATTCAAGCAAGTTGTGAAAGTACAATCGTAGTATATATGTGTAATTATATATATATATATATATATATATATATATATATATATATATATATATATATATATATACACGAATGCTACCGGTTCTGTTTTAAAGAGTACAAAACAACAGAGAAATGCTACATTTTTATCTTTGTCATCTTTATCTTATTTATGAACAGTTCGGATTTGTCGGTTAAATTTCGGTTATGACGTTATTTTGGTGAAACTTTGCTTTCTTTATGGAGATAATTTTATTAATATGGAACATTTTGTCAATTCTGAAAAATGTAGGTAATCTTTATTAGAAGAACCCTGTAAGGCGAAAAATTATGTGATCATAAGGATATTAAATAATTTATAGGGTTAATTACAGTATTCCATTTGTAAATTTATTTATTTAATCTATTCATGTTTATAGGAGTGTCAACCTCTAAGATTCGTGTTTTGGAAAATTTAATTTTAGTAGAAGTTTTGTAGCCAGTTTTTTTTTATTTTAATTGTATATCAAAATTTTTAGAGACGTTTATTATCAAATTTTACTACCTTTCCAGAAAAACCGTTATACAATATACACAGCCATGGAAATCATCTTTCATGTATTAAGTTTAGTAGATCGTTTGTAATAAATACAATTGAAAAAAGATAGAGAAAAAATGCAAAATATAATATGTAGTTAATTAAAATGGTATAAAATTGAAAATTGAATGTTTTTTTTATTTTCACTAAAATGAGAATCAAACTAAAAAGTTCTGAAAGATAATTTTGGGAAATAACTACCTTAGTACATTGAAATTTAATTAATGGATTTTGTTCTAATCTAAAACAAACCGGCGGATGGACTTTACTAAATGAATGGGCTTCGTTTCTATGTAACATGTACTAACTACTTAAAATTAGGAAAAAGAACAAATTTATGTAAGAATGAGTGTTATATATAAGATGTACATTTAATAGTAGTCTAATAAATACTTTTCAAAACTTTTTTTGAATGAAATAAAAGCCGTAAAATATACTTAATTATTTATTTAATAATAGTGTATTTCCTTCTTGCTCCAACTCAATAGAGATGAAACAAATGTCATAAATATTTTGATTCCAAATCGATCTTCATTATGCCGGAATTTAAATAATTAAGCCGTGGGGATGGTGAAGTCCATACGAAAGCCTCAGACCTCCCCAGGTGTTGAAGCCCCAGGGCCAGGATGATCTAAGGTAGATGGCATCTTCAGCTTTGATGTCGTCTTTAACATCGGTCGTGGATTCCGTTGCCATAGCGACGGCGAAAAGGCAAACGGCCAAAATGACGAATAATTGTACCTAATGATTAAATGTATAATAGGAATATTAAATATGTCAGAGTTAATTGAATTATGTTTATTAAATATCACATTATTTGATTCACTTAAAATTGTATCGGTCATGTCGGTATTTCTTGTATATTGATTTTTGCTACTTAATGTATGAATTTTGACAGACGATAATTTTAATTAATATATCTCACTGGATTTTCTTTTTCTTTTAGGCAGTTAACATAATAAATACTGAAACTAAAAATTGTATTGACAGAAGTGACATGTTCGCAACTTAACAATACTAATTAAAATTAACAATATGCAAAATATGTCGAATCATTAAAAAAAATATAATTACTTTCATCTTTGAAGATAGGTGTCGTATTTCCTGTGGATGTAGATTGACTGTGATAATCAAACAAATGGGGCTTCATTATATACTAATTCAAAACGTGGTGTGGTTTAAATGATACTGGATGAAAAACTGGTTGTAAATGTAATTAATGTTTTTTTAATAGTTTGACCAACATATTCATATAGCAAAATATATGCAACAATATAATTTTTTTCCATCAAAATTGCAACATCAAATAAAAAACAAAATGTAAATTTTCCAGTAGTTTTATGCTTAAAATTTGGAAACATTCGTTTTTAGAATTTTAGAAATAACGGTAATAAGCTCTTCGTATATAATAAGCCCTTATTCATATATGTCAAAACGTCACAATATTTACAGTTTTAGGCCTATATATATTCAGGTGTGTACCGCAGTACATACTTCCAAAGTGCAGACTTATTCAAGGTATTGAATATGTGCAAGAACCATGAAGTACAGACTTTCAAAGTTGTTTTTTTCAAGAGTTTCAAAGTACAGACTTATTCAAGGTATTGAATATGTGCAAGAACCATGAAGCCAACTGGTTATAAAATGTAATGAAAACAATAACGGATAAGACGGGAAAACATAGAGCAATTCGAATTAACAACACTTAACTAGTAATCAACTGCCAAGTAACTCCGTAACACAATCCCTGAAACGGTCAATGAAACGGGAAAAATATTAGTACTGGATGTATCTCGAAATATTACGTTACGCTAGTGAACAAATGAATACTGCAAGATATGCGTTTGCGCTCTAGGCAGTTGATAAAAATTATGCTTCGTCCTCTCATGCCAGAGAACAAAAGGCTACTAAACTCAAAACCAAAGGATTATTGACGTAATAATTTTTAAAAAATCTATACCCCAAAACAATTCCTGCGGTTCGAGAGAAATAAATCCGACCATGCCTGTTATAGGTAAATCCGCGTAATAACCATACATTTTATGATTAAAACATCTATTAAATATTTTCTTCAGCACGAGGATATAAGTAGCTGCATACGAAGACAAGATGAGAAATATTTAAAGAATAGTTAGTCTAAACGGATGGATTACCTGAAAATTAATGTCTAAACGAACAAATTGCCTGTAATTATTTATAAATATATTTTTCGAAATTAATCGCAGACATACCAGTGTTTTCAACACAACATGTTTCATAACTTTTTATAAATACCGTTTTGTATGTGTGGCCTTATCTGAACATATAGTACTAAAATTAATATAACCGTATTTAAAAAATAGTCGTAACATAACTATAGACAAATTTTTCACTTCCCTAAAATTAGCTGAAAAACTGAGAGCTGAAAAAAACAGTATCGTAGGAACAATGCATCGCACAAGACGATAAATACCTGCACTTTGTAAATATATTCGTATAACAAAATACGAACAGTTTATCTTGAAAACGAATACAAACACTACTAAAAAATTTCATGGTTTTGAGTAGAATGCATTCGAGTGTAGATATTGGTAGACCCAAAAAACTCCCTGATATTATTAAATTCTACAATTAGTAGGCGTGGATATAATTGTTCAAATGACACGCAAGTACATCGTGAGGCCGGCACTCGAAGATGTTCAATGCACGTATTTTACAATATACTCGATCTAGCTTGTATAACTCTTGAATTGTCTATCGTAAAGCAACAGGAGAAGATATATCTCTTCATAATTTCATTCTTCATCTTGTAAAACAACTTCGTGTAGAGCTTTCGAAAAACAAATGTAATGCGGATATAACCCGAACCTTGGTGAATAATTCTATTACTATGGAAGTTGAAGTTACTAATTCGCAAAATAATAAAAGACGAGAGTATCAAATAAATGTAAATTGTACATAAAATCGCACTTGCAATATTTGTAACATGTGCAAAAAAGTTGTTTGTCGCAAATGTCAAAAATATGTAAAGAAAACTAATTTATGTTACAAATGCCATAATAATTAAAAGAAAAAGTTATAAATATTCCAACACTATTTTTTTTCAGAATTTTACATAATTCTAGAGATACTTTTGATAATTTCACAGCAATTTTCTCAAAAACGATATGACACGGAAACTTAGAATTTGGCACAGTCATAAAGCTTATTAATCCACATATATTTCACATGTAAATATTCAAAAATATTTCTACAGACATTTTGATGGACGCAAATGAAACAATAGTTCTTATGCCATATACCAATTTAAAAAGAAAATTATGAGAAATATAAAAGTATTTTTTCAGTATTTTATATTCTAGAAAAGTTATACACAAAATTGTAAAAAACAGCATAGCTAGAAGTTTTCTCAAAGTTTACCTAAAATGAAAGCAATCATTCTAAACCTCATAATTTTTGAAAAATTCACAATATTTGAAACTTGCCAAATATACGTTAGGTAATATATTTACATTATAAAAAATAACATTAATATTTGCGAATAGTTTAATCTGAATACTATGTATGTTTGTATATACCAAAGTGTGCCCAGAACCCTTACGGTCCGAGTTGTGTTGTACTCAAAAAGTTTTTAAATATTATTTATTTACCTTTTTTCTGACTTTTATCTTCCCACTTTTTTGACTCAATATTTAAATAATTTTTTTTTCATAAGGTAGTAAATTGCTTTTTAATTTCCTTAATTATTCCATTTTACGAACCTATGTCCATGAAACATTTTCCTCGCTTCTAATACAATAACTGTTTTAAGGTTAATTGTTACGGTTAACTAAAAGAAGTATTTCGAAATAAATTTAAAACAAAAGTAAATTAATAAATTAATATGTATAAATCAATTAACAAAGACAACGTTAAGCGAATTAAAACCTTTTAATATTACCTGTATTCAAAATAATAAGTTAACTCAATTATATTTGTAAGGGAAACCATCAATTAAAATTGTATCAAAAATTAATTAGTCAAACCACTTGTCGCACAGCTTAAACATAATCCAAATAATATATAAATCAAGCATCCGCCTGCCACTGACACAGTCAAGATACATCCGCAGGAAGTACAGCAACTATCTTCAACATGAAAGTAATTATCTTATTATACTTTAAAATTTAAAATTTGGGAATAAGTCACTTTTAAATTTTCTTTTCAAAGAAAGGAGCCTCAAAAGTCATTTGGTTGCATTTGTAATCAGTCAATAAATTTAAATTAACCCTTATTAAATATTTTAAAAGCTATTACTTTTTCACTTACGATACAGCTAAACAAGTAAAAAATTTAACTTTTTTGTTCCAAACATAAATAAATAATAATAGTAGAAGTATAATAGTAGACAGTGATTACTTTGACAAACGTACAAACATTCATTGATGAATTCCGTGATTTAATTCCTCTTTTATGACAATTAGTTCATTTATGAATACTTTACAACATAGTTGTGTACTTAAAATTTAATAGTATTCATTTTACATAACTTTATTGTTTAAAGCTAGGAAAATACAAAGAACATGATTGCCTTAATTCGTATATATCAAAATAAAAATGATTTAAAATATTTTTTCTTTCTGGTACAGCTAATCATCATCTTTGCTGTTTGCTTGTTCGCCGTTGCCATGGCAACCGAGGCTGTGTCCGATGCCAAGGACGACATCAAGGCCGAAGACGCCATCTACCTGAGGTCAACCTGGCCCTGGGGCTTCAACACCTTGGGAGGTCTGAGACTTTCGTATGGACTTCACCATCCCTATGGCTTGATCATCTAAGTATAGATGCCATTGTGATTAATTTCTGTTTAAAGTATTTATGATTTCGAATAATGACCATAATGAATATAATAAAAACTTTAAATAATACTACCAAGTACCATAAGACTTTCATTATATTACATATATCTTAACGTATTATATATTACATTTACAATTTTGTTTGGCTTTTGGCTTATATCAATCATATACCGTAAACATAAAAGGAACAGGTTTTAATAAGCAAGTAAATATGAACGGTGATATGGATATAAACTTTAACCCACATATGTGTTATTTCGAGAAACTTCAAGTCGCTGGTGTAAACCACGCTTTACAATTTACTTTCAGAAAATATCTCCAGCATAAAATAAAATGTTGTGAATTTATTTTTACTAATACAATTTTGTAAGTTAAAAGAAAATTTATTGCGTATTAGCCAAGAGCCTTAGACTACTCTTTTATTCAAAAAGACGTAATCGATCATTGTGAGTTACCTCTTCTTACGAATCGGAGAACCACGTGTTTTCCATTTTGAAACTGAGTTATTCGTGCATGTATAGTTTCATTATTATGAAACTATTGGGAGCCGTAAAGCACTAAAATAGATATTGATTAATATTAAGACTTTTTTGTGCAAATAAAACATGGTTACATGAGCACAATAATTTCTGATTGAGTTTTTATCTAATTTGACTTTAACTCGAATCTAGGGAGGAAATAATCGACAGGAACCGGAAAAGCTTTACCAAGGGAAGAGAAAAGTTGGGGATTGCACGAAATTATTTACAAAAATTGGGAAATTTGTATATTTAGAGAGAAAGGTAGAGAAGAATTACTGCCGCGTTAATGCCGTTGTTACGGTTACATTGTTTGACATATCATAATCTAGACAGAATTTTAGATGTTTCCTGAGTTTCTGTTGTGACTCCAATAAGTTTGTTAATTTAAAAACTAAGTCGTCCAAACCTTATTTGTGTCATGATACGATGTTGGTTAATTTCCTTTTCAGTTGTGACCGTGTCACGTTCTTACTAGTATGATTTACACACTGTCTTGTTTTAACGAAAGTTTTATTTTCACCAGACCACTCGTTTCTATTTAAATCTAAGTGCTATAACATTTATTCTTTTTACTTTTCTCCGATTTGATATTCTAGTTCCTCCTTATTTGTTCTGACGAGACCTTTGACCATTGAGTCGTATTTCACGTTTTTGTCAAACGATTCAATGTTGTGAATGTATAGCAAGAAAAGAAATGAACAATAAAATCAATAAAGATTCACTTTGTAGGGTTTCGTGTCCAAAGGGTCTGAATGGGGCCACATTGTTATGGCACCGCTATGTCTCTATCCGCCCGTCTGTCAAGTGTTTCTGACTTCTAAATGAAGTAAGATATAGACTTTGATTTCACACGTAATATCCAGTCAATTGATTCAAAACTAGAAAATGGATTTAAAATGAGTTAAATTATAGTCATACGATGTAATTTTGAAAAGAGCTTTTGAGTAGCGCTTTAATTTTTTTGTTCACTGAAAAAAAAAATTTGATGGGAAACTTGCTATTTTTAAACCTATTTTGTTACGGGGTTTATGTCTGAAACCTTACCTTACCTTTGAAGGTATAATTTGGCCCTAATATTTCTATAATGATTTCAGAATAAAAGATACAACTAAATTTTATGCATTATAATAAAAAAAGCTTAATCATTACCCACAAGCTCTCAATATTTTTAAATATATACTAGGTAATATATTTACATGCTGAAAAAAAGAAAGAAAAAAAAAATATATATATATATATATATATATATATATATATATATATATATATATATATATGTTTATTTATGCCTAAATACACATATAGCCTTATGCCTTTGTTTATATATTTACCTTTTGAAGAACAGTATTCTAAAAACATTTGTGTAAAATGGTAAATATTTATATTTCAATCGGTTCAATTGTTCTGGAGATTAAGCGTAACGAATATATAATGTAACTTCATTTTTTCTGATGCTTATATGAATAAAACTGTTTATCAGGGCTCTTTACTTTATAACGAGCGGTCTAGCAAAAATTCCACGAAGAAAAGTTTAATCAAAATGTGACAGGGCTTGAATTACACTAATAAAAATGTGATACTGTTACAATTTACTATTAAATCAATCAACCACATATTATATCAGAAACCTGGTCGAGAGATTTCGCATCAAGAATAGTAGACTTATCCGAATTATAACACCAAAAGAATAACCGCTAGTGAACTGTTAAACAATGTAACCCGGCGTCAAAGCGCAATCATTTTTCTTTTCTATACGCGCATGGTCGACTTTCCAGTATTTTGTGGCCAGATCTCCGGAACCGGTCTACCTATTTTAACCAAAAACAATATTTACTATTAATAAACCAATAAGGATAGCCTGCAATTTACACGGTTGCAATTCAATTAATTTTTTTAGTGTCTGTAGCTTAGAGGCTCAAAATTTTTATTGGTATCATACACTTATATTACTTCGTAAGGGCAGGCCCACAGCAACCGAGAAATATCTCACTAGAAACAGTGCTACACGGCGAAATTAGAAGCGTTTCATTTCAGTTGACATTTCGATTCTCGTGAGTATGTTTATCCTGAAAAGATTCCAAAAATGCCAGATTGTGTAGTATAACTACGTGTAAATTACAACTCGAGAATTTCAAAAAAGATTTATGTTTGTTAACTTTAGTAAATACATATTTCTTTATTATTTATTGAAAAAAATAGTTGTGTATTTAGTAACTACATGAATTCAAACGTCGTGACCTTGTAAGGACGTGTATTCACACATTATTTTTAAATATTAATTTTTCTATGCTGTGATTTTTGGAAATCTCCTTATGACTACGGTGCCAGAAAAACAGGAAACCTTAGAAGCAAAATTAATTAGTATTTGTCCATCTATCTATAACATAAATAAGTCGAAAACTGCATAACCGATAAACTAAAAACATGAATCCACAATGTTCATAGGTTTGAGACGTTTAGTGATTAAATATTGCCAACGCATACACTTGTTGACAAAGCCTATACAAGAAAAACACACATGCTTATAAACATGTTGTGTTTTTATTAATTAAGATCAATATCTACTATGTTGCAGATATTAAAATCATTTTCCAGTTTGTTAAGTATATACTGCTTTTCTTTAGAAAACAGAATCGAAAAATTTTCTAGATAGTATAAACTTTCAAATAATAATTTTCTGTGAATATTTAATCCTGTACATGGAAAATATTTTAAAAAAGGTGGTTGATTCAGCGTATAGAATGATAACAAAAGCCAGAAAATCTTTTTTTAGAATTTTTGTCTGTTACTTGCGCGTCAATCACACAAAATGTACTGGATGGTGAGGAAATTTAGTATGGTGATAGTTTATACTCAAGAGCAACATATGAGAGAAAAAAATTCTAATAACTTTTCTTATTCCGAATTACACGCGAACGAAGTCGCATGCACAGTTAATTTGAAATATTTGCAAATAACGCGACATTGCCTTATCGCTCTCTAAAACTAATTTATATTGATTATGTCAAATGTGTGATTAATTTTTAAAGCAGGGAAGAGCAATTAGAAAGACATTTTTTGCAAAGGTAAATAAAACAGGAAAGTATAACGTAATTGAAAATTATTTAAAAATATTCAGTATAACTTTTGAATTTTATTGTGACAGAGTTGTCGAAAATTCGCGTTTTGTTATGTAGTTAGATAGAATTTAAATATGATACTGAATGAGTTGGTATATTTCCATATATCTTGCACATCACCAATATCGAATTGAAGTAATAAACACATATTTTAATTTAAAATGATGTAAAACACGAGAACAGGGTAAATGATTATCGAAAACGTGCCATAGATATGTAACTAAATGTAGACGGAGAATGTTATAACATTGTAATTTCTTTAAGATCAATTTTATTTAATTTTAATCTTAACCTTTTCTGACGACAACACGTAAACTGATGAAGTATAGGTCTTGCATAATCGGCTCACCGACGACGACAAATGTAAGTATGCAACCTGGTACTGGTACAGGGAATAAATTAAAACTCATTGACACAAAATGAAGTTGAGATAATTAAGCCACTTTAATTTTGGATCGTTTCCGACATATCTTTAATGTATAGGGCCATTGTATCTACCTTTTGTTATATAAATTGAATTTTGTTATATAAAAGTAGCTATTGTAGCATTGTTATGTCAATATACATGTATATAAATTGAAAACCATTTTATTAAAATTTGTTTATAAAATAATAAAATAAGATAACGCCACAACAAGATTACATCTACGGTAGCATACGTCACGTGACTGACGAAGTACGATGGGGCACATGAATCGGTATTGTCATTGTCTATTTGGTTTAATGTTCCGTGGCCGTATTTTGATATTTAGATCAATGGTTGGCATACCTCAAGGCGCTAAAGCGCAGAATGGATCTCCGAGCTCGAAAATCCTATCCTTTTCTTCGTTTGGCTGGGCACTATCATATAATAAAGTCTGTAATCAATCGGATTTTATACTTTTTTTATTCCTCCAGATTTTATAAGCCTTTGAAAGTAAACGTAAGAGCATATATATATATATATATATATATATATATATATATATATATATATATATATATATACATATATATACATACCCACGGACTCCGTGACTCGTGCTTATCCACTGGCATTTCCTCAGAAATCACTCCATTTCTCTTACTTTTATTGTTCCCTTCCTAAATGCTAACATATTACTTTCACCATTTAAATAAAAGTACAAGATAGGATGCTTACAGGGTCACTCAGGCATCCGTCCATCCATCCACAGTTGCTTTTTTATTAAACCGCTTGACGTACAAAGTTAATATTTGAATTTATGGATTTAATTTACGTCCTATTATACGTTAAATTTTTATACATCTCTATATATTTGCAGAACCGAGTGAAGGATAAATGAATATCTTAATAATAATTTGAAATTGGGTCACAACAGTCATCGGTTCAAACCAAATCGCTAGATCTCTGATTTATCTTCAATTTTTTACTTTCACTAGCATGTCCACCAAATTTCTCTCAAAAATTCAATAAAAATAGTAAAAAATCGGCTATTAAAGATGTGCCTTATTTGTGTTTATGGGGAATTCTAGAGTTCGTTCTGCTGGCCAATATTTTACATTAGTTAGGATCACGGTAAGAATGGAGAGATGGGGATTTTCATATAAGCCTGAAAATTATGAAATTTAGCAGGTAAATATAATAGTAATTACTTTATAATTACCGAAACTTTCATTAGTGTTTTTATTTAAAAAAAAACAAAAATCTTCTATTTGTAACTATAGCGACAATGAATTTACTTATACAGATTTTTTATTTTAAATTAATACAAAAATTTTCAAACCTACCGACAGGGGTGGCCAAATTTTCCAGGAACCCCCGAAATTTGTTAATCATTTCCAAAAGTAATACTTTCTTAATACTGTATAATTCCCTTCAACGTGAATTTTATAATATATAGCCATTTGTCACTTCATTAATTTATAAAAAAATATAAAAATAATTACTTTATTGATAATTCATTAGAATATTTAAGCAATATCGTAGTTTTTCCAGATATCCAAGTTGGTGCACAACTCTTAATTCACTTATTGGTATCATACCATTTTTGATAACGTGTGTAGTATAAAGATAATTTATGCAAATAACGGAACTATTTGATAAATATATTATAAAAATCAATAATGGATAAACCATTGCAATTTATTTTTCCTTTGCCATACTTAAATGTCCGGGATGGATCTAAATTACTTTTACTAAAAAAATACGCATACACTAATCAGGTCAAGCAACAAACACCTTGATTCCATCAATTGTTTTATTGCAGCTCTACAAAAGATGGTAAACGGCCTGGCACTTAAAATTAAACCCATTCCTTTAAAACAGATTTAAGCATAAACCTTTTAGAATACATTCTTAATATACGCATTCTTTAAGAAACCTGCTAATAAAAACCTTCACACCGGACATCCGTATTTTCGGCAATTGCCATGTGTACAATACTTGTTCACGTGTAACGGGTTATCCCTATAGTCACAATAAAACTATAATTTTCCACTTAGTAGCTAGCTACTGATCACGAACGATTCAGAAAGTCAATAACCATACTCCCAGGACATAGCTCGTTGAAAGTATTTGTCACCAAATGTAAAATCATTTCCAATTTAATCAATAGATAATTACCGATTGCGAACGATTCAGAAACTCCACGACCGCATCTGCAAGTCCGTTAATTAAGCAGAACCAACTTGAAAATAATATAAAACCGGTTAAAACTCGCTAGCTACTAATACGTACTATTGGGTAACAGCACTAATTATACACATAAGTAGCGTAATTTAATGAGTCAGGAAATGCACTTATTATTACCTCATAATTATTATGTGATCTATAACAGTCTAAAATAAAAACTTCTTACAAATTAAAAAACCCACCAAATTTAGGCATCTTACTCGGTATCACTAAATTTTCTTGTAAAATTTACAAAACCCTAATGTAACCTCCATTCAGATTCATATTTCTGACAATCCAGATACCGCAGATTAACAATACACTTATAGTACTATGGCATACAAATACTGCAAGATTTTATATCAAACATAATACCAACTTCTACTCTTATCACAAATTTTTTTTATTTCCTACTTTCTTTCCATTCTTACCTTTATTTTCAAATATTTTTTAAATACTATTACATTATATAATGCGATTTCCACACCCAGCACAAGTCCACATAAGTTTAATGATCGCCAGACAAACAGGAGTTGAAATGCATTCCCAAGTTTAGCTTTCCTAGATATATTATGCAAATAGTCTTACTCGTACCTATCATAAACAAAAAATTATCTTCTATAACTTATTTTTTAGTTATGGAATCTGTATCAAATTTCAAAACCAACCGCGAATTTCGCCACAGCCCGTTTCACAACGTATATACCATTTATACTCGTACATACGAATAACTGGAATACTATACTAGCAACATTTGACGAAATCTTTTTTATTCTCCTTGACCGTTTCAAAAATAGGAAATTGTTGAAATACATTATAATTAGACTTAGAGCTTTATTGTTAGAAACAAGTGTTTAAGAAACCCAAATCAGGATATTTATTATTTATTACATATTTTCTTTATTTATATATTTTTGCATATGAATTATCGAGGTAAGTTTTAAATTAATATAAAAATAGCACAGTAAGATGTTTCTTACTCAGTCACATCTAAACGGCCAGACTGCCAGATTTGTTACAAAACTTGGAGTTAATATAGTCTACGATTCGAATTCACATATAGAATTTTGATCCGAAAAATATTATAATTCCTTTAGTGTGAAACTTTGTAATTTTTTTTAGTCTGTAATAAAATTTAGTATTGTACTATGTTAATACAAATTACAGCATGTATCTATTTTAAATCTATTGTTCACGTCACTCGATAATCCAAAACCTGCATATAGAAATCGCCATCTTGATAAAAATCCACGGTAGTGAAGCCGCGGTTAAAAGCTGTATATGTATAAATGTCATTATTCTATACAAATACATATAAAATTATAACTTAAATAAGAGAAGGTGACAATATTAGACAGAAAAAGAAGGAAATATAATAAAAAAAAACATAAAAAACTTTTTAAAGACTGCATTCAATGCGATAAGAAGTATATGATATATTTGAGTATACAATGTGCTCAAATATTGACCTAGATCCTTATATACCGCCGTGTAATTTACCACATAAAAGGAAACTTCTAGATTATAAACTGTATATTATTAGCAGCTAAAGGAGTAAATCTGGGAACAGGTATAATTGGTAAAATGGTTCATGTGTCAAAGATTAGGAGTTACCCGCGACTTCGTATGTGTAAAACTTTATTTCTGACCAAATTTGGTATTCCGTTGTTATTCCTTAACGATCCCTTTTATTTTCCGTGCTGAAATTACCCTAATAAAGAGTGTTTGTTATTCCTTAAGGAAATTTTTCACTTTTCCAGTTATAAAACTATTCCTATATATTATGAATAAACTTAACCCGCATATTAGTGCAAAATTAATTAGTTAAATAATTTTTAATTAACGAGCAAATAAAAAAACTCACTAATATTTAGAATATTAGTTAGGATGAGAGTAATAAAGCGACGGTGATATGATGGTTTTGAGTCCCAATTATCTAAATTCATAGACCCTAGAAAATATGGTCATATTTTCTAGGGTCGTAAATACGCTCGTTGTTAATTTTATTTCTTTTACTTACACGAATTCTAATAAAATCCAAACAGGCAAATTCTTTAAAGCAATTTTTTTAAACCAAATATATTCGTAGTGAAATTTGGCAAATATTACTTAGAATTCTGCGGAAGATGAGACAAACTTTAAATGAAACTACTGTATTTTTTAAATTTCTGCAAATATTTATAAATTCAATACATTTATTATTAATAATTCTTTTTCATCTCTTTGAAAAAAAAACTAAAATAATCTTTTGGCAGAATTTATTAAATTATTACTTTTCAATAGAAGATAATTTTGTAATATTACACAAAAACATTACCTAAAGTAGGCACCATCTCCCATTTCGCTAAAGTTTTCGTTCGATTATCGTTAAAAAGAAATATCAACCAAAATTGCGTCAGATGTTTATTTCTTGCGCTACGAGTTGCATCGATTTACTATAAAACGAAGTGATCCTCAACCGATCATCACAGTTAACCTTCGTCGTCAGGCAGAACAACACTCACAACATCCAAAATGAAGGTAATTATAAATTGATTATTATATTTTTACCGTACAAAACTACACTATAAATAAGTTCATATCTACAGATTAAATTGACCATACATATAACTAATCACACACACTTCACACTATGCTAACTTTTAGCCAATCCAACGAACTCGTCCCCCTTCAAACGGTATAGATATTTTATTAATATTTTCTGTCCTCATATTACTCGTAAAATCTACTAACGCAAAAAAGCATTGTCATGTCGTTGATTTAACGGCAAATAGTTTTACTTTACACATAATTACCTGTTTGGATACATAGATAAATATTTTTGAAATTCATTTGAATTGCCTAAACAACATGTCACACTTAATGTAAAAATAATAATCCATTCACTTTTCCAGGTGCAGCTTTTTGTGATCCTTGCCGTGTGCCTATTCGCCGCCGCTATGGCGTCGGAGGCCGTAAGCGAAGCTAAGGAGGACATCAAAGCCGAAGACGCTATCTACTGGAGGACAACTTGGCCATGGGGTTTCAACACCTGGGGTGGCGTAAGACTTTCACACGGGATCCACCACCCACTTGGATTGGTCATCTAAATCCTGATAAGATCAATAACAACAGTCTATTGAACGAACTTTTTAAGCTATTTGTGATATTCATGAATAGAATATAATGGATTAAGTAATAAAAATAAATATATTGCTGTTTTTATTTTAAGAACTTGTTTCATTGCCTGATAAAAGAACAAAGTTTTTAACTCTATACTACAAAGGTAGTTATCGAATCGCGAAGCCGCAATAGACATACGCAATATTAGTTTTATTTACGGAAATAATTTGCAAGTATCTCAATTCACTGGAAATAATATTGACCAAGATATATTGAACCACCACCAAATTACATATAAAATATATAGCAACATGTTATTTTCTATTTACTAAAATACACTAAAAGGTTTTATACCTTTAAGAAAATGAAAAACTGGATAAAAACCATTAAAATATAGTGACAAGCACTCAAGTTTGGTAAATGTTGATGACAAAAAATAGAATAGAAAATTCTAGATAATCTACAGATTTCTACACTGTTATACGGTTATCTCCATAATATAATGAACATATGAGGAATTTTTTTTCCTTTTGTTGCAGAGCGTTGTCTAAATGATAAACATATGTTTATCAATTTCGCCCTATGATATAAATTGCAAACGAGAACAGAAATCTGCATCGAAAAACCTTATTCTTATGCAGAAATCTGTTTTCATTTGCAAATTAAGTTATAATCAGATAAAGCTACACCACAACACAACATCGCTTAGTTTTTTCTTCAGGTATAATATTTTGAACAAAATGAAGTACATGTTTCATTTTGTTTATTCAAAAGTAATGTGATTGTGTACTCTGTTGGAGATTCACAATTGGTATTAGTAGCAATAGAAAGCATGTTATTAGTTGTTATTCATATTACTTATTTGTGATAAGATTTTTCTCGTAAATATCATACAAGAGTAACACAATGTATTTAGAACTGAACATATGTAATAATGGTAAGAAAAGAAGAAAGTAGAACTATGGTAATACATGCCTTCCTTAAATATGTCATTTATTTTTATGAAGTGGTGGCAATTCAAAAAGTGTGTACCACATCAAAATAAATTCGGCACAAGAAATGTCGTCCAATGATTTGTTACGACTTTCATTACTGCTAAGTTACTATCGTTTTTGATAGGTATTTTAAGATAAAGCGTCATCCTACTTATTTAATTAGGTCCAGCGAGGTCGGAATAATCACAATAAAGATCAACGTCAGAGACAACTAAAGTTAACATTAATACTGTGAAAAAGAAAATAAAAACGGAACCAACAATAAGAAAGAAACCTATCAATGGATTCCAGCAAATTTAGGCATTGGTGTGAGTCCGATATAGACAATTCTAAGATGAAGAAGAAATAAACAGCGAAAAATTCGAAACCCGGAGGCTGAAAAAAGCGGCGACTGAAAGAAAAGACCATGGAACACACGTCGAAGGATGAGTGACTCAAATGCTTCGCTCAATGGTTCTATTGAAGGAACTACGCATCCAGGGTCACGGAGATTATTTTGGAAAACAAAGTTATTAATTGGTTCTATTTATGATATTCTAAAAACGCTCAGAGTTACCTCTCGTGTCAATGCAAGGTCCTTCTAATGTCGTGGGTAACTTGTGAAATGAAAGATGGAAGCCAAAATAGTTAAGCGTATCTTGGCAGCACTAATGGAGATGATTTTAATTTCCTACGGATATTTTCGTTTTATAATAGAATATATTGTGAGTATTAAATATTAAAAATAAAATAATCGCCGTATTTATTAATTGCTAATTACTAATGCAAACGATTCACAAAGTCGGCGACCGCATCTACAATTAAGCAGAAAAAACTTGCAAATAATGTAAAACCGATTAAAACCCGCACCCGTATAACCGGTTAAAAATAATGGCCATAAATAACGTAATTTAACAATTAATGAACGCAATTATTATTACCTCTTAATCACTGATTGAGTGTACAGAAGCGGTCTACAAAAGCTTGAAAAAAGAACTTAGAAATTAAGAAAGCTACAAAATTTATTCAAACTATATTTTATCTTAAAACTTATTTTTTTATAAAATATACGTAAAGTCGATCCATATTCACATTTTTGTCAACCCAGAAACCGCAAGATGATAATATGCTAGTAGTACGACGATATTCATATGCTAGTAGTAGACGATATACGCAATATTTTGTGGATAATCACCTTTTCCAAAATCAATTCGAGACATACCACCAATTTCTTGCTTACACTATCAAGTTCGTCTTATTTTTAGTTTTTTCCCTTACTTTTATTTCTTAGATTTTTAAAATTATATTTTTAAAAGTGCGAACATTTCCAATAGACAGAATTCTACTCGATAAGTAATTTTTTGAATTTTATTAATATGTATTAAGTTTGAAACTAGACCTGAACTTCGCCACAGCATTAATAAATATTTATATATGTGTGTATATATATATATATATATATATATATATATATATATATATATATATATATATATATAAGTATATCTTTTGCCCTCATCTTCGTCTTCGAGGATTTTAAATTAAGGTGACGATTTATTCATGCAGGATTTGGACTCATGTAACACACTAAAATATTACTAAAATAGGTACTTGATGTGTATTCTATTGATATCGAGCAATATTAAAACATGCAATATTGCAATATTAAAAAACAATTAATAGCGGAATTGCTACAGGAATTATATTCACCGAGTTAAAAATGGGCTATTTGTAATGCCGAATCACATTAACACCAAATTTTATAAAATATCAGTCTAGCCATTTAGGCGTAATAGAATAAAAACATCTCAACATGCCATTTGAAATATTCATTTATTATTTTTATACTAATAATTAATAATTGATTCTTACTATGAAAAGTCTAACAATATTTCAACCATAAACTTATATTACTTCATAAAGACAGGCCCATTGCAACCAAAGAATGTCCCACTAAAAACGATCATAAATGGCGGTATTAGCAGTATTTCGTTACAGTTAACAATTCGATTTTCGTGAGTATGTTTATCCTGAAAACAATAACATAATATCTTATGTAGTAATAATATATTTAAATTACAGTTCGAGAATTTTAAAAAAGGTTGATATATGTTACCTTCGATTAATAATGGCTTCTTATACATATTTTTTATTTATTGAAAAAATAGTTTTTTTAGTAACTATATGAATTCCAAGGTTGTGACCTTGTAAGGACGTATTTTCACACATTATTTTAATTTTTCTTTGCTTTGCTCTTAATAATATTTCTAAAATTCAAAAAATTACTTATCGAGTAGAATTCTTAGTCTATTGGAAATGTTCGCACTTTTTAAAATATTATTTTGAAAATAATTAATTAACAAATTAAATTCAATTATTTTTAAAATTTAAATGAATATTCAGCATTTAATTTAATATGAATACTGTTTATAATGTATTGTAATTTATAAATTTTTTATATATAATAATTTGTTATTTATAATGCAAATAAATATATACCGAAACTTATCTCGCTTAGAGAACACTTACAATATCTTTTAAAAAGCTTATAAGCACTATTTCTATCACGAATACTCACAACAAATAAGTATTTTTTATTATATGGACCACTATTAAATTTAAATTATTAAACAAATACTATTTAAAGGCACAGATATAACTTAGATTTGTACGAATATAAAACACGTGTTGTGTATTTCGAAATACTTCAATAACTATCATGAATATAGTATCAATCACTACACGCATGTAAATATGTTTAGTGAGCAACTTCATCCCGTCGATTTTTGTTTCTTGTTAATTGAAATTGTTATTTGTTTTTAGAAATTAATTTGTGAGTAGGTTTGTGAGTACCACGTTAAGATGAAATTAACACGGGAAAATTTTCATTCGATGATTCTTTTATTTTTTGGTGTAGTGTTAATCAACAATAAAGTTACGTTAATTAAGTTCGATTATAATTTTATAATGAGACCACATCCCTACAGTTTAAACTGATTTAATAGCTTCAAGCGGGTCGTAGAAATCTTAGTAGGAGATCTCTCAACAGCACTAACTGAAGATAACATCAATGTTGTGCACCAAATGATAAAAACTAACAAGAAAATATCTTATCAGCAAATTCTGACAAGTTTAGACATTGGTATGGATGAAGAATATTCTACATGAAAAATATCTATTTTTCAGAACACTTTGTGCTAGTTGGATATCCTATAATTTGACTGAAGCTTAAAAATACGAAACTAAACCACTAAAGGTTAAACAATTCAATAGATATCACTCAAATGCTGTATTCGATATCTTTACAGGTGACAAAAGCTGGTCAGTACTAGCGAAACGATCACGATCCCGAAACTAAGACACAGACTACGCAGTGCTTGTTTCCTTCAAAAGAGTTGCTAGAAAAAAACGAAGTGCTGGAAAAAAGATGATCGCCTCATTCTTTTATGCAACGATTGTTCTGAAAATAAAGTAATAGTTATCGCAGACTGGTACATGAGCAATTTTTTGCCTGTGTTGATAAAAATTGGAAAGCAATACCCTCTCAGTAGAATCCTCTTCACCATGACAACGCCTTTGCACGCTCAGCCAGACAAACAACCGAATTCTTAAATACGTCAGGTGTAGATATTATGGATCATCCGCCATTAAACTCAGACCTTGCACCAAGCCAATTCTATTTATTCCCAAAAATACAGGATAAACTATGAGAAATTCGATTCTCGAAGCCGAAGGTGTGTCGACTGCTTTCGAAAAGATTGTGGAAGAGACGTATAAGGTAGAGAAGGCCTACTGCTTTGCTCAATGGTTCCATCGAAAGAAAAGATGTATAGAGTACCAGGAAGACTGGAAAACAATAAATAAATTATAAATTTGCTGGTTGGTTCCTTTGTTGATATTCTAAAAATTGTCATCGATACTTCCTCGTATCAATGCAAAATGTTAATGTTTTCGGTAGCTTGTGAGAAAAAAGGCAAAATAGTTAAGAGTATCTTGTTAGCACTAGTGTAGATAATTTTGATTCTCCGTTAATTTTTCTTTTTATAATGCAATATAAGGTGAGTAAGAATACCAAAAGCAAAATAATTGCCAACTTTACTAATACATAATTATTAACCGCAAACGATTCAGAAAGTCCACGACCGCATAAACAAGTCTATTAATTAATTAGAAAATACTTAATAGACACTTCCTAATAGTGAAACCCAATAATTGCTTAGATGTTTATAATAAAATGACTTACACCTGGCATATACACCATTATTTTTAATAAGTTTCAGACTCCTAGAATGTTATAAAAATTCTATATATAAATTCTATTCGATAGTTATATAAAGTAGAGTTATATACGTAATAATAATTTAGTTACTACGTATCTCAATGGACATGAATACGCTACATCCATAGTAAATACATATTCCTGGTAATCCAGAAACCGCAGAATGATAAAAATATTTCTAGCAATACGAATTTAGATTAAAATACATATAAACAACATTTTGTAGATAATCACTTTTTTCAAAATCGATGCATTCATAAGTTTTGCTTTTCTGGATATAATCAGCAAGTAATTTACATATATCTTACAAAATTCTATTTAAATTCTATTACGAAGTATTATTCTATTCTGTATTATTTATTATAAAGCTGTGTTAAGTGTAACCTTGAACCTCACCACAGCCTGTTTTCCAATGTGCGTATATCCGTATGTACATATGAAAGAACTGAAATACTCCAATAGAATCACTTGATATATTATTTTTTTATTCTCTTTGGCTGTTTAAAAATAGGAAGCTGTTAAAATATACTGTAGTTAGACTCAGAATTGTATTATTATCATTATTTAATAAATTCTAGATTCTGCGCACTCCTTATTCATTTATTTATTACATATGTATCAACGTGTCGTGTCGTAAATGAATAATAAAAATAGCACATTTGAATGTTTCTTACTCAATTACACCTGAACGATTAAGTTTTTATAAAACTTGATATTAATATTATTCGAATTTACAAAAAGGTTACTTTTAACCACAGAAATATTACAATTCCTCCACAATCACACTCTATAATAAAAGTTCAGTATTACACCATATTAAGAGAAAACACAGCAAGTTTAAATTTATTTTTCACGTGTCTCGAGAGTCCAAAACCTGGATGGTAAAATCGTAGCCTTAATAAAAAAAAACCTTTGTAGCGAAGGCGCTTACTTATTACGTCAGTCTATGCACATAAATATGTACATATAAAAGACATTAAAGAAAGGGGGTAGAGAGTATAAATAATAAAGAGAAAAAAACGTGATATAATAAAATAGCGAGAAATTATCAAACACATATTTTGACATGAACGCCAAGACCATATCGACATTTCTTTTTGTACATAGGTGTGTATTTCACTTGCAAAGACTGGAAAAATTTCTCTTTGTATATAGGCGTGTATTTCACTTGCAAAGACTGGAAAAATTTCTCTTTGTATATAGGCGTGTATTTCACTTGCAAAGACTGGAAAAACTTCTCTTTGTATATAGGCGTGTATTTCACTTGCAAAGACTGGAAAAATTTCTCTTTGTATATAGGCGTGTATTTCACTTGCAAAGACTGGAAAAACTTCTCTTTGTATATAGGCGTGTATTTCACTTGCAAAGACTGGAAAAATTTCTCTTTGTATATAGGCGTGTATTTCACTTGCAACGACTGGAAAAAACTAGAAGCTCTAAATCTACAAGCGTATACTGAAAAAAAGGTTTTAAATTATAATCTGAATATTATTAGCAGCTAAGGCAGTAAATATGGAACCAGGAATAATTACTGAAATATGTAATATATTACAGACTAGCTATTCCCTTGACTTCATTCGCATAAAAAATTAATTTATTACCGAATTTGAAATTCTGTAGAATAAATATAAAGATTAATAAATAATTGATGAACAAGTTGCTTACCTAAATTAAGCAACAGAAAATATCTCTAAGAATTTTCGTTATTCCTTAAGAAACTGTTTATTTTTCTGGGTTAAAAGGCTAGTTTTATAGTAATAGTTTTATTATTCCTTATAACCTGTTTACTTTTTCGGGGTGAAACTATTCCAAGTATCATGGGTAAACTCATCTTATATATTAATCCGTAATACGTTCTATTTATACAAAATGAATGTTTTTAAACAATTTTAATTAATTATTTAATTTCATTAAACACAAGCAAAACCGCTAACATTTATAATTTTAGTTAGGATGAGAGAATGAATGTGACGGTGATACAATGGTTGCGTGCCTCCCCCTGTTTTAACCAAGATAAGATCAAAATTCATAGACATTAGGAAATATAGCCACATTTTCAGATCAAATACATTGTTTAATGAATGCGTTAGGAGTATTTGACAAATATTAATAAGAATTTCGCTGACAATTAAACAAACTTTAATTAAGATTACTAGCTATTAGTTCGGTCCAGTTATTTCAACTTAGTATTTTTTTAATGTACTTTTATCTCACGCCGCGCAGTCAAAGCATCAAACGGCTCAAAATCAAATCAAATCAAAAAATAATGCTCAAATTGGTTAGCAAACACTTTATTCTAGAATAAACTTTACCCTATTAATACCGATGCTGAAACCGGGATGATGTTTAAATCGACTACGTTTCGAAACAAGATAAGACCAGAACAAGCAAAAGATATCCTTATTAGACTGGAGTTATTTATTTCTGGAACTTATCTGTCTATTATACTGTTACCAGTAAATGCTACCACCGGTAAAACTGGGGACAGGACGGTGAAAAGAGCAGGAAGAAAAGAGAGGAAATCACCTTAAGAGTAATTCTTGAAATAACGCTGATAGTTCAGTAACGCGTACGTCTTTGACTTATACTATTTTAGTTTCTAAAGGCTAATTTTATAACTTTTAGGAATAAATAATTTAAGTAACAATAAAGTTTTACACCTTTTGTATGGAAATTACAATGAAAAATAAATTTTATTACTTAATTACAGACTTCTATTTTTATAAAACCTGTTTTCTTATTTGCCATTAAAAAGACCTTATTATTAATTTAATATTTATGTTCTATCTAAGTAAAGAATTGCCAATCAAAGGGATAACTAAGTCATATACTGATGTAGAAAAAATATCACACGATTCAAATATAAAGAAGTTTCACTTCAAAAGAAAAAAAGAAAGAAAAGAAGTTGCTATTCATTGCTTCTTTGGTTTTCTTATCACTTTTAATCAATGTTTTTCTTAATTCCAATAGTAATAATTTTTTTTGTATTACTAATTTTCATACTATTCATTTTTCTTTGTATTCCAATCAACATACAATTTGCATTACAATAAAAAAATATAGATTTTAAAAGATAAATTTTGGTCATGTACCTAGGTAACTGGCGCATAAGAAAAGGAAGGTGTGAAGATTTACTAATCACTCTGCACCAAGTGTGTGCATATATTTCCAAAATTTATAAAATTGAAAGTATTTTTTTATTTTACTTTTTTTTTAATTGATAACTATAGACTTAAGCGTGCCCTTGGATATAATGAACATATCAGAGTATCTACAAATCTTTTCATAAGCAACTTGTAATCATTAACATTTCTTCCATCAATTATTCTCACTAGCTGTTGTGCTTTGTTTTTGTATGTATTTCATACAAATTAGTGCATTACACATAAACATGTAAACAGTTACATACATCCAGTCTCTCAGCAAAGAACTGTATTATATGAAGATTCCTTAAATGTATGCTATCAGATTATAGAATCAACCGAATATAAATATACAATATATAAAGTTGTCTGTGTTTAAAAAACATCTTAAAATTAATTACCTATCATAACCGGTAGATCGAAATCCTTTTCATAACGTATCCTTATCCTTTTCCTATGCCGAACTTGCCGCTGTTTTGCTCGTGTTTAATTTAACTTGATATTAATTTTGTATTTGTCATATTTATACCAATATAAATTTATTATTACGTATTCTGTTTTTGTAAGTGTAATTTATTAGCATTTACTAATCGTTTACTGTGCACAACACTACTTGTTATTATCACTTGAATTATTATGGTTGGCTCCAGTAAGTAATAAGTCCACCGCTGTATAATTAGTTTTCTAAGCTTGCAATAGAATGTAATAAATAAATCGATATAAATATATGTAAATATAATAAATAATGGATATAATAAACATTTAAATACAAGTTTTATTTGAAAAAATTATGTATAATCAAGTAGTTTTTTATAATTTTATCATATTTAAGAAGTTACTCTCTGAACAGTAACTTTATTACTTTCATTACAAACTACGACGTACGCAAATTACATTGTACATAGCGTTTGCGTACATCACAAAATTATATTAAATTGAATTATCATCTGTGTTGGAAATTTCAATTAAATATAGAACTAGCCCAAAAATTCGATACCTATTAAAATAATTACGCAATTTGCTTGCTGTGAACCGCAGACAATTATGTCTCTAGTTCAATAGCCATAATTTATGTCCTGAAAATAAAAACATTTAGTTAATTATATTTTTCTATATTTTCATTGTCATCCTTAATCAAGTTCTTTTTAATATTATAAATTTAATTTACAAGTCAACGATTATCTCCTATCCACTATATTTGTATGACAAAACCCGTATGAGTGGATTCCATATGTTAGTCTCGATCTTTCCATGCGTACCATGGACAGACGTTTCTCAGAAAAATGGCCTCCTCAGCCTCATCGACGGTTTACAAGGAAGCAGCGAAGAGACACATAGCCAGAATGAGGAAAAATTTAAGCTCGAAGAATTGAAATTACTTTACCAATTTAGCTATAAATTTATAAACTTGTCGGAAACGAATTAAACAAAACGAAAAGTAATTAGCATCACGATACGGAATAGAGATTAACATGAAATTTAAAACATGCGATATATAAAATACTAGCAAAACATAAAAGAAAAAAGATAAAAAACAGACAAATTTTGAAATAGAGATAATCAAAAGTCTTAAAATAATTTTTGTACCAAACAGAAGTAAAAGTTAAAACTATGAATTATTCAAGAAAAAATGCTGCTCGAATAAGGTCAATATTCAAAATATCAATAAATTTGACCTTAAATTATCAAGATAATTTAAGGTCAATATTCCTAATATATCAATAATAAACGGAGTAACGCAATTTTAATTACATTATACTCTAAAATTAAACGGATGATATAATTTTCTTAGACAAACAATGAATTCATCAATGTCCGCTAATTTTAATTTCAGAAAGTGCGAGTTTGACCTGTACACCTACGAGTTGAATATATTTTAAGTCAATTGGTTACTTTCATGTTTTTGCTAGTGTTGTATGTCACGAAGATATAAAAAAAATTGTGGAGATCTCAGGATTAATAATTGCTATTTATAATAAGTCGACGTAATCTGTGGTCACTGTCATTAAGTAAGTCAACGTGATCTGTGGCCACTGATCGTTAGCTACTGTCACAGTTAATTTCATTCTATAAGCCCGGATCAATTGTTTAAAAGGTTTTTGTAGAAAGTTGAATTATATATACAATTTAAGATTATTTATCGCTACCTACTTAATAAGATTTTAAATAATGCCATTTAACATATGACAAAAATGTTATTTCATGAAAATAAGCAATATAATTATTTTTGTCGTATAAATGTGAAATAGCGTGGAAATGAAATAGCGAGGAAATGAATAAAGATAAATTATCCGAAAAGACCAAAAGTAAAAAAGACCAAAGTGACGGGAAGTAATAACAATGACTATCATGCAATGAAGTGAAGTTATAAGTAATGAGTGGAACAAATTTTTTGAACGTGGTTAATTGTATATTAATAAAACCAGTTACGTAGAATAGAACACGCATTACGTGTGTTCCGTGTACACTTAAGCATATATAAACATTTGAATCATAATATGTTTATTAAACTATTTTCCAAAGTCACTATTATTTTCTATCTTGTAAATATATTGCCTAGCACTCCAGGTGTAAAACCATGCGACCATGAATTTTATGTAAAGAAGCCACATAAAATTCTCAGAAAACAATTTTATAATCCTCATAATTCATTCTTTCAATCTATAAGCTATACAACACAAATAATTTAAAACAAATACGAGCATTTAATTTGACTCCTATTATAGTTGTATTCGATATAAATATTTCTGTGTGTTAACTGTTGAGGGTTAATATACTTTACACTTATGCCAAATTTATACATCGTAAAGCTTTTAGAAAAATGGCTGTAATACACCTTAGAGCAGACGACTGGCACGAGAGTGGTCTTATAAGGGTTTCGTGATAAGGATTTCGTGATATACTGAATCAAGAAAAAACTTAGAAGGTAAACGTAAAGAACTAGATATCGGAAAGGAACATGTTACCCTCTCTTCATACCCTATACCTTCTTGTTGGTGGAAACGATATACGTGGCACTTCCTCACAGTGATTGATACTGGACGTCACGTTTCGCTTCAGTTTAAGCCTTGCCGATACGTTTAAATTCCGCCAAGTTATCCTAAAAGGAGAACCCGTCTTTATTTAGTAATAAAAACCGGTTTCTTTTTTAGAACGTGGTCAACCTAATTCTACTCGCAACATTTTATTTGATTCTCGATGGGAACCACCTTGCACAGGTTTAAAAATTTTTAGTCAGATATAATTTCGTCCAAAAATATTCGTAGAATATATCTAATGGAGCGATTGATAAAGATTTGGGAAGAGGTCTTTCATTACTTTCTATAGCTATTTATGATTTACCTGGTTAAGTAACAAATATATATATATATATATATATATATATATATATATATATATATATATATATACATATATATACATATATATATATATATATATATATATATATATATATATATATGTATGTATATATTATATACAAGAAAAATGTAACAGTGCAAAATTAAAGAAATAAACTTAAGAAAGATATGCATCTTTATTTTCCTCATCGTAGTTTATGCCCCCTTGATGGCAAAGGGAGTCAAGGGTGCTTCCCCCTGTCAATCAATCCTGGAACCACGCTCCACCTCGCTTCAAGTTTTGCAAAATTTTTCAGTTCTCCCATTGCCGAGGATTCGAATCAGTAGCAATTTGGAAATACAGACGAGATCCTTTTTAAGCATATGAAAAACCTAGTTCTATTCGTAGTACTTTCCTATCTTCTTTCCATCATTCTAATAATTCTTCCTTAAATATCTTGGGGTAAAATATTCGGAGAATATAACTAATGCCACGATTCACACAAACTCGTATCACGGCATGAGGTTTTCCACTGCCTTTTACGTCTTGCGCTCGTAAAGAATTTCAGAGAGAACACGTTCGATATAAGAAAATTTGCTTATTGCATTTAATTATAAGAAAATATTAAATTAATTATAAGAAATCCGAAACTATGTTTTTTTTTTTAATTTAAGATAATTTTACAGCAATACGCAATGATTCAGTAATATATTGAAAAAAATCCGCAAATATATATTTCTCCCTCTCGTCCATTTACGAAAACAAATTTTAAAATTATTAAAAGAAAAACGATGACAAATTTACCTAAAGTGTAATTGAATTTTACAGATAACATAGTTATTAAAATATTCGGAACCTAAGATATACAAAATATATTCACATGGAAAGAAATAACAGAATTACTAAAATATCATACAATATTATTGAAAATATTTGTAAATATCTTAAAAAGAAACTTTGTAATATGAAATATTTGAACATTTATACCTAAATGTGCACGAAACACTCGTAGCGCTAATTCTACACTTATCTAACAGATTTTGAATATATATGTATATACATAGTTTCTGTATGTATGTATTGTAGTTGTTATTATTGTTGTCGTGTACACATGAGATGAAGGATATCATATGGAAAAATGGTTGCCAGAGCCTCGAAAGGTTGGACTTCTCCAGTCCCGCTTGATAAGTAGCCGGGAATCAAACCCGGGTCCCCGTGGTGCGCCGCGCACTCAACGGCCGTATGTCTTACGATCAACCCAACACACCACGGTGACGACTTCACATATGTATTATAAGAATTAATTATATGT
Source organism: Druceiella hillmani (assembly GCA_039881145.1). NCBI lineage: Eukaryota > Metazoa > Arthropoda > Insecta > Lepidoptera > Hepialidae > Druceiella > Druceiella hillmani. Next base: position 4,000,812 of record JAYKKI010000074.1, read on the forward strand.
TTAATATCTTAATTTTTGGTTTCAATGAACTTTTTTCTTACTGGGCTTCAGGGACTTTTATTTTATATCATAATCATAATCCTAGTTTCCTAAATAAAAATTATAAATAAAACAGTGAATTAGTTTTTGTCTCGTATTCACGTCTCAACAACTCGACCAATACTAGGTTTTCATTCTAGAAAAAAAACAGATCCTTGAAGTATAACAAAAAAGTTTTCTTGGGGTCCTGAATTTGTAAACCTTCATACAGCGCAGTGACTCCAACAAACATTAGAACTACACAATCAGAGTTCACACTGCAACTAGACCAACTAATATGTTTCTTTAATATTTCCATTATTTTGTGTACTCTTTAGTTTATAATGTATCAATTATAATTCTGGGATAATATTGAAATTACAATTCATCTCAATGAAAGTTGATTATAATTTCCAGCATTCGCATTGGGCATAAAAACAAGAAAGAGATCTTATAAAACCGTTTATTTACCCAATCGTTTTTTCATTGCATCCAATATTAATAGACACAATAAGTGATACACTTTTGATTAGATATTATAAATTGACAAGGTTTGAAATTGGACTATTAGCAATTAATCCTCCCACAAATCTATTTAGCAAAGTTCTCAAATATTTATTCATGAGAGTTGAAAAATAATTTCAGAAATTTTTCATTAATTTCTATTTATTTCTTTGTCTGTCTGTCCACATCCTATGTACGTTTACTTGTCTGCTTTAAAGACAATTGAACAAATTATGAAATAAGTTCTGAATGTGAGATATGAGTATGAGGTAGCAAAAAAAATTGTGACAAATTTATTATTATTTTAAATAACTTATGATTTATGATAACTTTGTAATGTCATTAATGTTATCATCTAAATACCACAATCATGTAATTTTTCCCCATAACATTTTTTTTCTATATATAATGCTAATTACATTATCGATTACGTGTAAATATTACTTTTGTATCAAAAAAATAATTTTAGGTGTTGTTTAGGCACGTCACAACTTCAAACTAAGTCAACAAATTATAATCGTTCTTTATTTAATATTGAATTTAAATATTTGAATTAGCCTAAAAACGCATTGATTTCGAAATATTTAATACACGATTTATAATAAAAAGCAAACTTTTTAATTTATTCGTTTAAAAAGTTTAGTTACATAAAGAAAAATGTCGTGTGATATTTGAATATTTAACTTTGTATATTTTTATTCACAACATATTATCATCACCGAGGTTAGTCGATCAAATCCTTTTTAATATCATAAATAAATACAGTCAACGATGGTCTCATTATCCAGTATTTTTAGATGACGTATCCATATGGGTGAATTCCATATGTCAACCTCAATCCTCCCCATGTGTTATATGGCCAGACGGACCTCAGGAAGATGGCCTCCTCAGCCTCAATATTCTCCTTGGGTTCATCGACGGACTCCGAGGGTGCGCACATAGCGGCAGCAAACAGGCACACGGCCAGAATGAGGAAAAGTTGAAGCTGAAAACATTTAAATCAGTTTGTTAGTTTAACTATAAATATGTATATTTTATTGCTAGTTTAAGAGACGTATTAAATAGCCAATAAATTATTACTAGAATTGCAGCGGAAAAAGACAATATATTTGACACAAGGAGTTATTGCCATGGTAAATTAGAAATTATTGCCAGCCTAACGAAAAAATAAATAAATAACAATAAAAGAGAGATTATTGCATGCTTTAAAAACAATCAAGGTAATTCGATGTCATGATTGTAGAACCTACTAATTAAAGTAAATGTTTAATAGAATTTAGTCGCTATGAAGGTAAGTTAACTTTATCGATTACTTGAAAAAGTGGCTCTCTTAATTCATTTGGGTAAAAAATAAAGTTATTAGGTTCTTCTTCATTTTAATTGTATTCGACCAAAGACAATTAGAAACAAATGATTAAAAATAATCAAATCCAAGAAGAATATATCATACAATGATATTTTGAGTTAAATATAAAAACACTTGAAATATTTACTTTCATATTGTTGCTATGTTGTATGTGTCTCGAAGATATAGACGAACTGAAGCTCTCAAGAATAACGATTGGTATTTATATTAAAACGAGAGAATCTGCGGTCAGTGTCATTACATTAATAGTTCATGTCAGTTAATTTTATTTTTAAGCCCGAATTAGTTGTTGAAAAGTATAACAGTCCATAGCTAAATTATAAACCATAATTTATGAACAATTACCCAGATTTTAAATCATGTCATTTGATCTATTTATAAAACGATATCCACTCTTATATCACAAGTTTAAAAACTTTTGTTCCATAGATGTCTATTAGCATGGGAATAACCTAACAAAGGTAATTACGCAAAAAGCCCAAATGTAAAAACCCAAAGTGAACCGAAGAAATGAAGATGGCTATGCGCAATGCACTTATGTTAAAAGTAACGTTTAAAACTAGTTATTGAAAATAGTTAAAAAATTAATGAAATTAGTTAAGAACGAATAAATATCATACTACGTGGGTTCCGTACAAATATTACTCAGTATAGTTATCACAGGCGTAGTATTATCGTGAATTTCCCAAAAACTGAAATTTAAAATGATTAAATATAGTTTTCCGGTAAACTTCTAGTAAGGTTTTTAGGATTCCGTAAACGTATAGCGCGAGATTTATTCGTGCTTTATAGATTTTTTTGTAAATTCCTATAGCGCATTATTTTATTAAGATTTCACATCATACATGAAATTGAAAAAAATTTATTATTTCATTTACTGGCTCTAAAATTACTATAGTTATAAATACGTTTGAGTGTAAACCGTAACACCTCCAAAACTTTTACGTGAAACATGTGCAGGTTAAAATGCCAAATTGTGTGTTTCTGAGAAAAACGGCGTAGAAATTTTTAACAATATCTCAGGAACTAACTTATATAAATAATTTTGTAATCCTTTTAATTAGTTCTTTCAAAAGGTAGACAAAGACAAGAAAATTTATTTTGACTCCTGTAATATTGTGTGTCCACCATGCTTCTACCGTTTGCCGATTCTGAGCACCACGTTCAGTTTCAATTCAAGATTTGATACTTTTCAATTCCGCCAGTTTTCACTTTTAGTTTTTTGGCAAAAAAATTTCGGAATACAGACACCTCTCTACTCTTGATAGAAAATATTCGGCGAATATGCTTAAAGCAGCGATACATATACTTAAAACCACCGTATGAGGTCTCTCAATGCTCTCTATGTCATGTATGTTAAAAACTTAAAATTTAATAGAGCAATAGAGGTTATAGACTTATATATATGGCAATAGTAAGACTATAAAGATATTTTCCCGAGTTCGGTTTAAAAAAAATCTTTCGGTCGTGTAAGAGTACCAATGGAAAGAGCAAGTTACAAAAAATCGAAAACTGTGTTTTCAGAATTTTACGGAAGGTATCCTAAATAAGAAGGTATCCTAGAATATCCTAAAAAAAATATATCAATCTTTTCCCGTCTATTGCCAAAACTGCTGAAGTAAAAGTAATAAAATAAAAGAGTCAATTATATGTCGGAACCCACAAGCACTAAGTAGAGTTCCTTAAATAATTGAGGTATAGAATCTTAAAGGAAGTTCACTGAAAGGAATTTCCTTTCAGTGAACTTCCTTTCACTTCCTCAGTGAACTTCCTTTCACTTCCTCAGTGAACTTCCTTTCAGTGAACTTCCTTTCCTTCCTTACACTTAGGAAATCTTCCCTTTGAAAATTTCCTTTGAAAGTCCCAATCAATTTCAATTATTTAATTTTTTTTTCAGATTTTAAAAATCAATGGCTAAAACATTAGAGGAGCATTGCTTATTACTGAAAAGCTTAATATTTCGCAAAGGAGAAAATTAAAAAAAAAAATAAATTGAATCTTGATTCTATTGTTAACAACCTAATCATACACACTACTCGAAATGAAAAACATTTTGCCACTATGAAAAACATTTTGTTCGTCCCATTTTACATACATTGAAGAAGCAATTAAGTTTTTAAATAATATTTTGCTACATTAAACTGGAATATCCGACAACTACAAAGGTGTACCACAGAGAGGGACAGATGGACATGACAGAATGGACACGACGAAAAATTTTAAAAATTCGCGATATGTTATCCCGTGAATAATATTAGAGAGTATTTCTATAAACCTACTTGCAAATATTAGTAAGTTGAAGAGGTTTCATCTTCTATCTCATAAATTGGCCAACGTCACTAAACTGGACCAAATTCCATTGGAAGTATTTGACAAAATATGTCAATAATAAAAAATATATCTATATATAAGATATCTTTAATTTTTCACCAATACTTGCATGTTTGGCTGAAAAGTGAAAGGTGGACATTACAAAGAATTTTAGAAGCTTAGGTGTGATGTTTAACGGGACAACCTAACACATGTTTTAAGTTATTAAAAAAAATTCAAGCTTATCTTATCTTTTTTTCGTAATTTCACACCTCATCTCTCTTTAAATTAAATAAAAGCGTACATTTGCAAAAATGTATTTTGCAATATAATGAATTAAATTACTGTTTCATACGCCTGTAACATACGAATGAACATAAGAAAATTACAATATCTTTAGGAAAATTGCTACGAAATCCTAAAACAGTAGCGGTAAACCTAAGATTTTTGCGTTGTAGGTGATTAGATTATTTTTTAATTTCTGCATGAGGTACCTGGAATTATCAGGAATATATATATATATATATATATATATATATATATATATATATATATATATATATATATATATATATATCCTAATTAACATAATCGTTTGCAATCGGTCACAACACTATTTATTTTGTCATTAGTACTTTGATTAGACATAAAAGATGATTGAAGAACCTTTAAATATTGTTTATATACATTACAAGTTCTAATTAATTAAAAAAATATACTCAGTATAAATTCAACACTAGATTTAAATATTTTATCTAGTCTGAAAATACAAAGCCATTAAAATTAACGACGTGAGTACTTCACATAAACAGTAGCAGAATATACAAAAATTAAACATTAAATTTAACTCCACCTAAAAGAATAAAATATAGCAAAACAATATTTCGTTTAATAGCATTTGAAGAAATCTTTGAAATATTTAATACACAGTTTATTATAAAAAGCAAACTTATTAAATCATTCAAAAGAAAGACAGTTATAATTAAAGAGGTCGGTTCTTACTTACGGTATTTAATTAAACGCTCATTAATATCACAAATAGTTTCAGGCCACGATGATGCTTACCTATAACTTTTATATGACGAATCTGTATGGATGAATGCCATATGCTAGACTCAGACCTCCTCAGGTGGTGTCAGGAAGACGGTCTCCTCAACGTCGATCTTCTCCTTGGGCTCATCGACGACCTCTGATTGGGAACACATGGCGGCAGTAAATAAGCAAACGGCCAGAACGAGGAACACTTGAAGCTGGAAGAATTCAAATTAGTTTATTGAGTATAAATGTGTAAACTTTATTGTTGTACTAAGAAAGAAATTAAATATTTAGAGAACTTATTGCCATGATTATAAACCTCCTCCATAACGCATTGAATACAAGAAGATAGTATCAAGGTAAATTGATAATTATGATAGGCCTGATGAAAACAAAAAAAATAAATAATATAAGTAAACATGTCGCTTAAAAACAGTCTAGACGATTCAAAGTCATGATTCTAATACCATGGAATAAAAATAAATTACTTTATGGACTTAAGTTGCATTACAATAAATTACTTTACGGACTTTATGGACTTAAATTATAGAACTATTTAAATATTATTAAACATATGTCGCGAAACTAATGGATTACTAATTCACATAAAGTATACTCGTAATTATCAATAAATTTCTTAGCTTCTACTGCTCTTCATTTCGATTGTATTTCAATTGTATTGAAAACAATTTGTATCCGATGAGAGTTAAATAAAACTATATTCAACAATTTTTAGCAAGTTATGAAAAAACACTCAAAAAACATATTTCATTCTCTCTCCCGTTCATACTTTCATGTTGTTTCTAGTGTAGTGCGTCTCGGGAATGAAGACAAACTGTGACGATCTGGAGGACAACGGTTGATAAATCTATATAATCTGCGGTCAGTGTCATCTAATCGATAGTTACTACCAATTAAATTCAGTCCTTAAATGAAAGTTGAATTATCGAAAATTTAAATAAATCACCATTTTAATATCGTCTGATCTATGTCGTTTAATCTACGTATGAAACGAGTTCCACTGTTACTCTGCAAGTTTAAAAAACAAAGTTCTTTTTATTCTACGAACATCTAATAACATGGAAATAAAAAGTTAATTATCCAAGAAACCCAAAGGTAAACCCGCGAATCAAAACGAAGAATAAGGGTGATGTTAAAATTGATGGGTAAAGCTATTTTTTCTTAAAAATCTTAAAGCACGACGACAGGAAACAAAAATAAAATTACAAGAAGCAAAAATATTCTTATTTTTACTCTCTTATTATCTTTAATTGTCTCTTCATATTGTATGTCCCTTTGGTGGCAAAGGGCATCCACGGTACTTCCCCACACCGATCCATCCTGAGCAATACGTTTTGTTTCGCTTCAAGTTTTTCCGATACTCTTCAATTTCACCGGCTCTCCCCATTCTCTAGGGTTCCAATCCATGGCTTATTTGGAAATATCGACGTGTTCCTTTTTGAGTACATTGTCAATATATTTCCATTCGCAACAGATACGTTCAATCTCCCTTGCATCGTTCTAATAATTCTTCCCGGAGTATCTTCGCAACATTAAATATTCGAAGAATAAATACAAGGGAACGACTAACACAGATACGGAATTGCCACGTGAGATCTTTCATTGCCTTCTACCAAAGGTGCTGACACCTTCCAAAAATAACAATTTTATCACTGCACAGGCACTTCAGTTTAAGTTCAGTTCTAAGATACCAATTTCTTTCAGTATAGTTTTTAAGATATTTCTGGAAATATGACTGAAAACCTCAAAAAACATATTTCATTCTCTCTCCCGTCTATTTTTAAAACCGCTTCATAAAATCCGTCACCTATGCCGTTAAGCCAACCTACAACCCAGTGAATTAAATGTGCTAACCTTTCTTATTTTAATTTATTACTTTTACATTGAAACGTTTTCATGCTTTTACCATTTTCAAAAAATCAATTTCATGGTTCACATTTAACATCAATTCACAGTGCATACTAATTTGCTTTTGCACTCCTTGCGTGCTCTCCTTGCGTCGTGGTCCTCATTCCTGAGGGTCGTAAACTCACCGACTCGAAGTCAATTTTCTGATCTGTTCCGGTCCTTAGCGGCGTGTAGTGTCTCTTGCAAGTTTGTGCCCAACACCGAATGTATTTGGTCAACGTCTTTGTGTATTTGATCTAGCTGGGCTCCGCCCTTTTAGTTGTTTGCCATCCACCTTACCAGTAATGATCAGTTGCCGCAGGTTATGTCCATCCTTCCGTGTGATGTGTCCAAAGAATTCCAGGATCCTTCGAATGCTACGTGTTGTTATTATTATTAAAAACAGGTCGAAGATTTTTTCAAAGAACTATAGCAGACGAACAGTTTACGGTTATGCCTTTATATGTTCTGTAACCTTATATAACAAGAACCGACGCTATTAATTTAAGTGGCTTAGTATGCTTCGACTAGTTTGAATATTTAATTTCAACGTTATATTTACAATGAACGTAGTTTATTTATTGAATTAAAATTTATGACATATGTAAACAATATTTAATATGATTTTTTCTTCTAAAAGCAAAATTTGATACCTAAAGTACTAATGACAAAATAAGCCGTGTTGTAATAAAACAATACATTATTTAACATAACATAAGAAAATATTTTTCTTATTTAAATTTGTGTAACACTTGAACATATCCGTACGTACATATATTATATATAAGTATAATAAATTGAATCGTAATTAAAGAAAATTGTAACAATGCTACCACATTTGGTAGTTCTCTTACAAACTCCATTTACAATCCTCATATATATTAATTTAAACAATTTTCCGATACAGAAACAAACACAAATAGAAAAGTCACTTAAACTGAATGCTGAGAGTATTCTTAGATCCACCTCAACATTTTTAAGATCCTTCTAACGTCAGTTGAAACCTTACTATTTCGTTATGTCCGAATTCGTTCATTGAAATGAAATCTGAATTAAAATTTCGAAATTTTCGATTTTTCAAATTTTTCACACTAATAGAATGTATTGAAGACCGACATATACAATAGCTTTTATTCTGAAGAAACATACATTTTTAAAGTTATGAAAAACTTCCTTAAATAGCTGAATTGTATAGATTTTATAAATGATTCTTCATGTAGCGTAGTAACTCCAATTAATATTCATACACTTCTCATTCAAAGTTCGCGTTGCAACTATAACAAATTATATTTTTCATTAGTTTTTTATATTTTTTAATCTAATATTCTATTTATAATTCTAAGCTGGTTAACAATTTTCAGCATTCGCAAAGGGCATGAAAACCAGAAAAGTTTCTCGTGAAACCGTTTATTTAACCAATCATATTTTTCATAGCGTCCGCAATAGTAAGTACAATCATTGATGGGAGTGTATCAAGCCTAGATATTATTAATTAACAATCTTCATATTACATTATTAGCAATTAGTCTTGCCACGAGACAACTTAGCAAAGTCCTCAAATATTCGTTCATGAAAGTTGGAAAATATTTGGTCGTTGATTAGGAAGTGAATTTTAACTTGTTCTGCATTTAAGATAGAACAGAGAGTTACAAAAAAATTTAACAATGTTGTTATTATCTTTTTAATTAATGCATTGTAATTGATGACAACTTTTTATGTGCATTAATTTTCGCACCTAGATGTCACTTGTATAATTATTTCCCCGAAACATTACCTTTTTTCTTTTCCCTATGTACTTTTATATTAATTTCCCAGCTTACACAATCGATTGCAGTATATCGCAACACTACTTATTTTATCACTAGTTCCTTGATTACATATAAAAAATCCTTTTTGAACAAAAAAGACTTATCAATCATTGTTCAGGTTTATAAGTCTTTTTTCTTTAATTATATTCCCTCTAAATTTAAAGATTAAATTAAATATTCAGATCAGTTTAAAGACACTACGAAAAAATAAAAACTTTTTAAGTTAGTCAAAAATTACGCTAAGGAAAAACATTTATTCGAATATTTAACTTAATGTACATTTATTTGAATATATTGTCATTATCGTCTTTAATCGATAAATTTCTTATTAATATAACAAATAATTACAGTTAAGCATGATCTCATTATAAATTATTTTTAGATGACCGGTAAAGGTGAATGACATATGTCAGATTCAATCATAAGGTCCTCAAGACGACGATATCCTCAGCCTCGATCTTCTTGTTGAACTCATCGACGACACTCAGCCAGAACGAGGAAAAGTTAAAACTCGAAGAATTCATATTATATTATTAACGTGAGTATAAATTTGTAAATTTTATTGCTGTCCTAGGAAACAAACGTTGTTTCGATAGTTATGGCTAGTTAAATTTATTCTTTATATTGTTTAATTTGCGTGTATAACAATTTCCATTCTATAAAATTAAAAATACAATTACTTTTTTTCTAAAGGTGTTTAAACGGTAAAAATAAATCACTTAAAAACTCAAAAATGAAACCAAACTGTGGAGGTTTCAGGAACTATAATTGGTATTTATAATAAGTCGACGTAATCTGAGGTCTGTGTCATAAAATTAATAGTTACTGTCAGTTAATTTCATTCTTTAAACCTTCATGGATTGTTTGAAAGACTGTAGTAGAAAGTTGAATTATGAAAGTTGAATCACTTATCAAAAGTTATATCATTTAAACTAATGAAAAGAACAATTTTCCCTATCATATTTTAAATTTAAATAATACAATTATTTTTGTTGTAATTACCCAAATGACACGAAAGTAAAAACCCAAAATGAAACGGAGAAATAGATATAGCTGTACGCAATGAAGTTAAATGTTAAAAATAACGTATGAATCTAATTTTTAAACATGGTCAAGAAAGTTAATTACAAGCAGAACTAGCACTACGGGAGTTCCATACAAAGGTTACTTAGTATATCTTCATCAGGCGTAAAATTATTGTGAATTTCTTAAAAATTATGAAATTTAGAAGTATTGCTTAAATTGCCGTAAATACTTTTGAGAAATGATTTTTTAATTATCTCTGCATATCGTACGTCTCCTTGATAATGTCACAAATGTCGAGCGCTTCATTGGAATTGCGTCATTGGCATTACTTTGGACAAAAGATATTCGAGGTACTGAATTACGTTTAGGTCTATGTCCATAAGCTGCCCCGAATTAAAGCGGTCATTGGTGTCAATTTTTAATTTATAATTAATATAAGTTCAATATTGCTTCCGCGCTTCCTCGCGTTGATCGATCTTGTGCATCATGTTTCGTTTCACTTCACGGTCTGGTAATTTTAATTACGCCAGCGTTTCCCTTGAGGGTTTTGATTAAAGTCTATTAGAGTATATAGACAGTTTCCCTTTTAAACAAATAGTGAATATAATTCTATTCGAGGCACATTACTTAATGCTCGTTTGAAACCTATTTATGGAGATCCAATTATTCTTCGTTAAATATCTTCTCGGGGAAAAATATTCGGATAATGTGTCTAAAGCAGTGATTGACACATACTTGAAATCACCGCCTGAGGTCTTTCATTGTCTTCTACATCACGCATCTAATTTGATAGCAAATTGAGCATATTAACCTGGATGTGTTACAATATTAAGAACCCAAATTATTTGAGAATTTTAGAGGCCAAGTTTGGTACAAAATACATTATTTTCGGCCGTATGAGGGACCAATTAAAAAGGCAAGTTAAAAAAACAAGACTAATTTTACAGAAAATGATGTGAAGTAAATGCGGAGATACTGCTAGAAATAGCCACAAAAACATGTCGCTCTCTCCTCGTCAATCTTTGAAACTGCTAAAGTTAAACTTATCAAATAAAACTGTCAAGTGTATGCCGGAGCCCGTACAACGTAGTTTTCCATAATTGTCTATATTTCTTGAAACTACTGATGCAAGTTAATAGAATTAATTGAAAGAAATTTCATTGTCGTAGATTCTAATCAAATGCTACTATTTAATTTTTTTTCCAAATTTATGAAAACCTTTGTCAAAACATGATAGGAGTGGCTAAGTATGCCCTGCACGTCGAACTTAATATTTCAGGTTATAAAATAAAAAATTAAAAAGCTATCTAAATATATGCCACTCGATGAAATGAGCGAAAAACGATTTTTCCGCCCCATTTTACACATACAAGGTGACACATTACATTTTGTTTACAATATTTTGCTACATATTAACTTTATGAATCGTCTACGCATTTTCATTGACTTATATCTAGAAATGTAGAAACTACAAGTATGTGACACAGGTAGAGACATACAGATGGACGAAAACAATTATAGCGACGACAATTTTTTTTTTAATTTGCCATATTTTATGTCGGTGAAAGATATACTAAAATAGTAGTAGAATATTTCTACTGAAATACTTAAAAAAATAATATTACTTCTTTTGTATAATTATGTAGCGAACAATGATATTACCTTTTGTAAATTGTTTAATAAAAATACTTTGTACTTTCAATACTTAAACATTGTTTATTTGGCATCTTCGAAGTGCAATGTGTACTCGTATTAGACAGATTTATTAATATACATGCCTATATCTACATACACACAGTTCCCTTACGCATATATAGTAAAAATCACAGAACAAGTTGCAATATTATTCCGTGGCAATAATTAACGAAACCAAATAGAAGAAAATGTCAACTTGGGATTTGTATAAACTTATCTCTTCATTGGTCTTTAGTTTAGAGTTTGAACATTTATCTTATCCCCAACCCTCACATTCCAACTAATGTTAAAAATGCAAAAGTAAGTTATTTATTTGTATCGTTATTATTTAGAATTAACACATATATGACTTTTAAATTTTTTGGACAAGTTTAAAGCATAAAAAAGGAAGCAAGAAAAAGACTACAGCGCAAAAGTAAATATTATTTCTTTAAATAAAAAAGTTCTGCATCTTTAATTGTCTCTTCATACTGTTTGTCTCTTTGATGGCAAAGCATATCCACAATACTTTTCCATACCAATCCATCCTGCGCATCAGTTTTGTTTCGCTTCAACTTTTGCCGATACCTTTCAGTTCCGCCAGCTGTCTTCGTTCACTATATTTCCAATCAGTAACTTATTTGAAAATATAGACGAATTCCCCTATGTGGACAAGCTGCTTTTATTCGAAGTACATATATTCGATCTTCCTATCATTGCTCTAACAATTCTTCCGTCCTGCAAAACTCTTCTTGGGCCAATATATTTGACGGAATCGCCATACGAGGTTTTCCATTGTCTTCTGTATCTTGCGCTCGTAGAGAATTTTGGAGAGAGCAAGTTCGATATAGAAAAAAAATTTGCTCCAAGGTATAACACAAAAGCTTACCTAGAATGATGTTGTGAATATCCATGCGGCATAGTGATTAAAACAAAAATTTAGACGATTTTCAGACTTATCTTTGCAATTAGAACAAATTATATTTTTTCATTAATTGTTCCATTATTTTGTATATTTTTAATTTGTAATATAGCAATTATAATTCTGAGATACGACTGAAATTAGAATTCATCTTAATGAAATTCCCGAATACAATTTCTGACAGTCACAATGGACATAAAAATCGGAAAGGCATATCATAAAACCGTTTATTTAACCAATCACGTTTTTCCCAGAGTCTACACTAGTAAATACAAAAGTTGATATAGTCTTGCCTAGATATTATTAAATGAAAAGGTTGAAATTAAATTATGAGCAATTAGCTTTCCTACAAGGTTTTTTAGCAAAGTTCTCAAATATTCATTCACAAGAATAGGAAAATAGACTTCCTTTGGAATTTAGATCCTTATACGTTTACTCACCTACCTCAAAGTCTACTGAACAGATTATAAAATAAATTCTGATCTGAGTATCATTCTCACCTAAAATTTCGAAGTAAATTTTAATGTTTTAAACGTAAAATAGGCAAAAAAATTTCTAGAAAAAAAAACTTAACAATAAATTCTAAAAATTTCTAATTATTTTTCCTAATAATAATTTTTATAAATGATGCCAATTGTTTAAAAATGTATTATATGTCATTAAATTTTTCAAACATAATTTCAGTTGAATATTTATCTCTCTGAAAGGTTAACTTTTTACGTTTTCCTATGTATTGATATGCTTACTTTTACATAACCATTACATAACCATTTGCAATCTGTTACTACACTATTTACTTTATCGCAAGTGCCATTAAGTGTAAAGCACTGTTTTTGAAACAAAAAAATAGTTTTAAGTGTTGTTTAGGGACGTCGTATTTTCAAAATAAGAAAATAAATTAAATTTACACTAAATTTAGCATTGAAATTAAAAATTTAAAATATTACGAAGAAGCTATTAAGAAATCTTCGAAATATTTAAAATACAACTTGTTATAAAATAGCAAACTATTTTTTCGGTAACTTTACTCAAATAAAAGGCGGTTTAAAGAAAAACGTCGTGTAATATTTTTAATGTTTAACTTTGTATACTTTTATTTACAATATATTTTCACTATAGTCCTTAATCGATCAAATCCTTATTAATATCGTAAATAGATACATTTAACGATGGTTTCCTTATCAAGTATTTTTAGATGGCATATCCGTATGGGTGAATGCCATATGTCAGCCTCAATCCTCCCCAGGTGTTGTAGGGCCAGACGGTCCTCAGGAAGATGGCCTCCTCAGCCTCAATATTCTCCTTGGGCTCATCGATGGCCTCCGAGGGAGCGCACATGGCAACAGCAAACAGGCACACGGCCAGAACAAGGAAAATTTGAAGCTGAAAAAATTAAAATTTGTGTTTTCGTTTAGCTATAAACATATACATGTTGTTGCTAGTTAAAGTAGCGTTGTAAGTAGTTTGAGAAGGAACTGTTACGATTGCAACTGTCAAAGGCAATACATCGGCCACACGAAGTTAGTGTCATAATAGATTAGAAATTGTTGCCAGCGTAAAGAAAAAAATAAATAAATAACAATACAGCAAGAAGTTACTTAAAAACAATGCTTCTAGGAACTTAAACGAACTAAAATAAATGTTTTTTAAAACTTTAGTCGCAATAAATTAAATTAACTTTTACTGTTCTTGAAAGAAGTGGGCTGCTTAATTCACTTGAATAAAAAATTTATTTACTTCGTTTCAATTGTATTTAACTGAAGACAGTTGGATACAAAGGATTAAAAACAATTGAAATTCAATGATATTTTGAATGAAATATAAAAACGCTTGATATATTTACTTTCATGTTGTTGCTAGTGTTGTGTATCTCGAGGATGTAGACAAACTGTGGAGGTTTCAAGAATAACGATTAGTATTTATAGTAAGTCGACGAAATCTGCGGTCAATGTCATTATATTAATATTTACTATAGTTAATTTCATTGTTTAAACCTGAATGAATACTAAAATTTTAAATCATGTAAATTAATCTATGTATGAAACAATTTCCACTGTCATTTAATAAGTTTAAAGTATAAAATTATTTTCTTCCATATATGCTTAATAGCATAGTAATAACCCAACAAAGGTAATTATCGAAAAAACCCAATTATAAAAACCCAAAATAAAACGAAGAAATAGTGATAGCTATATTAAAATATTACAGGTATTTGAAAGTGAAATGAATGTAGTGACGTTAAACATAACGTGTAAAACTAATTTTTTGAACGTGATCAAAACATGAATAAAACCAGTTAAGAAAGAGAAGAACTCGCACTATGAAGATTCCATAAAAATGTTACTTAGTACATCTTTCACAGTTTCTGAGAAAAAAACGGTTGTGATAGACAAACAGACGGATGGACACACATATGATCTTATAAGGGTTCCATCTCTTTCAGTTAATATACGGAAACCCCTAAAAAAGGAAATAAGAGAAAAGTTACAGGACAACAGAAGTAAAAAAAGAAAGGAATCTTTAACCGTCTCTCAGAATGGTAAAAAGGGTGTCCATGCGTTACATTAAAGACTTATAGACTGTGGACTTATTACTACAAGAGCAAACTCTTCCAGTGAACCACAACCAGGTAATGAAATTAAGTAATTCATAGGACGACTGTAATAGAGTAAATTATTATGATTTAAGAAAAATGAGTGAACATTTTCAAATAACAAAAAATTGGTAAGTAGGAAGAAAGAAAGAAAGAATAACGAATGAAAAAGAAAGTTAACATTCACAGTCATTTTCAAGGTGAAAATTGTACAGTGTCAGTCAAGACAAGTATAATTTTTTCACAAGACTTTTGAAAGTGCAATGATTTGCGTAACTTACTAGCATGAACAAGAAAGGAATGTTCATTAAAAGACTAGCAAAGTTAAATAATGAGAAGCAAAGTTTTCAGAAAGCAAATCTAGTTCACGGGCAGATAATGTTATGAATCTCTCACCGGGCTATTTGTATTGTTTAAAATATAATAAAATAATTTCAGAATACGAAAATTGCGCCGATCATCAATCGCCATCATTTAAATCGAGATCTAAACTCAGGTACGTGATCATGTTTTTTGAGGCCAAATACGTAATAGAAACACAATTAAAGTTAATTAAATAGTGGTTAGCAAGAACTGTATAGCAAACGTCTCAATAGTCTAAAAAAGGTATTAAAAATGTTGGACATAATAAGATTTTAGACTCAAAGGGAATAACTCTTAAAATAAAACCGAGGACCGACGTCATGACCTACCAAGTAAGACATAATATTTAAATATTTAATAAAAAAAGAAAATACACACACACACACACACGCACACACACACACATGCGTGTGTGTGACACGCACACGCACACGCACACGCATACGCACACCAACACGCACACGCACAGGTACACGCACACGCACACCCTCATGCACACGCACACGCACACGCACAGGTACACGCACACGCACACCCCCATGCACACGCACACGTACACGCACACGCACACGCACACGCGCACACACGCGCACGCACACGCTCACACATGTATTTGTGTGTATGTTTGTAATTCCCTTATGTACATGAAATAAAATAGAAGACCCTGAGTAATGCTGAAATGCGAGAATAAGTTCGTTTATTTGACCCAATTTTACGCTTCAACTGCTTAACCAATCCTGAGCAAATTTTGTAGGTCTATTAGAAAACCTATTAACACGCAGAATAGTTTTTTATCATAATTTCGCAGTTCGCATTCGAACTAGACTAATTTATATTTTTCATTTATTTTAAAATGATTTTCCATACTTTTTAATATTAAATATAATTATAATTCTGAGATAACATTGAAATTGATCTCACTTCAACAAAACATGGATTACAATTTTCGGCATTCACAATGATATTCTCAATGGGATTCGTAGTACACATTTTCGGTGTGAAAAAAAACCTTTATTATCCAATAATACTTTTCATAGCGTCCAATACCATAAATATAATAGTCACCTAGATATACACTGTCATCTAGATATTGTTAATAGGCCATGTTGAAAATAGACTATTAGCAATTAGCCTTCCACAAGACCGGTGAGCAGAGTTCTCAAATGTTCATTCATATAAGGTGCAAAATATTTGGCCGCCAGATAGGAAAGTTTCGCTTAATTTCTTTCTATATTGCTATTTGTCTTTCGGTGTCCTATATACTTTTACTCCCATGCAGCAAATATCTTTTGTTTAATTCCAAAAAGAATTTTGGAATTAAACTTAATTGGTTAATCAAATAATTTGAAAGTGAGTTTTAATTATGAGTAGAATTTTAAAAAAATTATATTTAAAAAAAATTCTAAGAGTGTCGTTATTGTTTTTTATTATTACAATTGTTTATTGTTACAATAATTTTTTATTATTACAAATTTTATCTTATGACAATTGTTTGAAATTTTTTTATTTATCATTATTCTTGTCCATGTAAATATCATCATTTGAATTGTATAATTATGTCCTCCAAATAATATTGGTTTAAAATCGCTAAAATACAACGTTGTCATGATATATTTAGGTACGTCGCTAAAGTGTATACAAAAGACGGTAGGAAGATGTATAGATAAAGAGTTTCAAACTTATAGTTTTCTCAATAAAATAATAACAACAGCTTGGCTTATAGCAGATATGCAATATATTTATTTATAAAAAATCGGTCAACTGAGTGTCGGACACGCATAAATTTAGAGTTTCGGAACTGCTGAAGTTTGCTTGTGTTAGAATAGTATCCATCCGGAACGGCGATGATTTAATAATGCTCGTTATTGCAATATACCGATCCCAGGGTTCGATTCTACCGTTGTACATATTTTTCTTTTTTTTTTTCTTTTTCCTTTATTATCTTAGTGTTTTACCTAAGACATTAATTTGAAACGGTTTCATTTTCTGTCTTGTGAATTAACAAACGTGACATAACCGGACCATTTTTGTGCAAAGTTTTAATGTCGATTCCTTTTCCAATTTGTTTTTAAGTTCTTTTGAAAAATTATAAGAGAAAAAAAGGCGGACATGTTACAAACCATTTTAATGGCTTAAATTGGACATATAACATGACTAAATGATTTTATTAATTACCTTTTTCATAAGTTGCTACTTATCTCTCTTTGGTTTAACTAAAATGTTCATATGTAAAATGTTATCACCTAATATTGGAAATTATTAATTTATATTCTTATGAACACTTAAATGTTAAATTTACATTAAACATAATTTATTTAATAAGTCAGTACTTGTACGTAACAATATTACAAAACATTTTTTCTTCAAAGAACTATATTTCATACCAAATCAAGGAGGTGGCGACAAAATGAATAAGTGTTCTGACAGATTACAACCAATTGCGTTAACTGAGAAATTTGCTTTTAGTTAATTTTACGTTACGTATTTTATATATAATTAAAAGAAGTGTATAAATAATTTTCCGATACAAAAACAATAAAAATAGACATATCAGAAAATATAACGATTATAGACACAACAGCAGAATCAAACCCATTACGCCACAGGTCGTAGCAAATTGGCCTCCACATGCGGTAACTTATGTTCGAGAAGATACCAAAAATATTATTAAATCTTTTTATTTTAAGAATTTTGTGATTACCAACCTCAAAGGTACTCATCCCCTTTCATTTTGCAGGGCATGATTGTGTGTAGTTCTCTACGTCTAAGAAGAAATTTACATCTATCTCAATATTCATTCAAAATATTAATAAGTCATATTGAAACCCATCAGTGTTGGGGGCAACACTCACTTGAACGATTTTTTATAAATGAATGTATTTGCATATCTACTACCGGGCAAGTTACAATGAGAAGGTTCTCATTTTGAAACTTTCTATTGATAAATTCTTCAAATGTCATTATAAATATTTCAAAAAAATCCTATTGATAAATCCAGCTTTAAAATATACTTTAGTTCTCTAGTAAATCAAGTCAATGTATTTCTTTCATTGGTTTTAGACCATTATCACTTCGGTGTCAGTGTGAACGCTGTAAAAAAATGACTGAATAAATAATTGCTTTTATAAAACACTTATCTAGATTTTATGTCAATCGCGAATGCTGGAAATCATGACCTGGGTTTCATTGAAATAAGTATAATTACATTGCTATCTCAGTATAATAGGTGATATAGTATAAAATGTATAAAAATAATAGTAGAATAATAAAATATTTAACTTGTTTTAGTTGAAATACGAATTATAAATGTGTGCTTCAAATATTTGTTGAATCACAAGCCTACATGAATTTTCGTCCACAAAATACATTTAAAAATTTATTATGAAATAGGTTCTTCCTATTTTTAATGTATAAGTAGAAGCTTAAAACAATTCTAACACCTTTGTTATTATCTTTAAATAACTTGTTTTAACGTTACATCGAAAATATTTTCCATTGAAAGAATACAATTTTATTTGTATAATTATTTCCCCGAGAGAAAGATTACTTATATATACAACATTTAATTTTTTTTTGTTCAAAAAACAATCTTTTATAGACTTAATAAAAAATTGCTTTTTGAAGAAACAAAAATTAAATGCCGTTTAGATACGTCACTATTTTAAAATAATCAAATTAAGTTTATTCATTTTTCATTTAACATTTATATTAAATATTCAAACTAGTATGAGGACACTATGAAGAAATCTTTGAAATATTTAATACACGGTTTACTAAAAATAGCAAACTTTTAAATTACTCAAATAAAAGAAGGTTACTTTTCATAAAGAAGAAAACATCTTGTCATATTTATATATTTAACTTAATATATTTATATATTTTTATTTTAGTATATTTTACGTCATCGTCCTTAATCTATAATATCCTTATTAATATCATAATTAGTCGCAGTCCGCAATGCTCTTCTTGTCCACAATTCTTAGATGACGTATCCGTATGGGTGAACGCCATATGTCAGTCTCAGTCCTCCCCAGGTGTTGTATGGCCAGACGCTCCTCAGGAAGATAGCCTCCTCAGCCTCGATATTTTCCTTAGGTTCATCAACAGCCTCACACATGGCGGCAGCAAACAGGCACACGACCAGAACGAGGAAAAGTTGAAGCTGAAAAAATTAAAATTTGTTTGTTAGTTTAGCTATAAATATGTACATGTGGTTACTAGTTTAAGAAACGTCGTAAATAGTGGAGAACTTATTGATACGATGGCAACAACCAAAGACTAGATTAAACGAAAGAAATTAGGGTTGTGATAGATTAGAAATTATAGGCTGGCTATAATAAAAAAGAAAAAATAAGAAAATAACGGAAAACAGTTTATTGCCTGGCTTAGAAAATCAAGTTAATTCAAAATTCCGAGGACTTAAGAAAAATTAAATTTACCATTTTTATTGAGTTATTAGTCTCTAAGAAGTAAATTAACTTTGAATTGTTTCTTGGAGAAATGAGTTGCTTAATTAATTGAATACAAATTTTTTTTGTAAGGTGCTACTTCGTTTCAGTCTATTTGACAAAAATCAGTTAGAAACAACCGGCTAAAAAAATTCGAATTCAGTGATACTACATCGTACAAAAACATTTTGAGTGAAATATAAAAACGCTTGAAATATTTACTTTCATGTTGTTGCTAGTGTTTTGTGTCTCGAGGATGTAGACAAACTGTGGAGATCTCATGAATAACGATTGGTATTTATAGTAAGTCGGCGTAATCTGCGGTCAATGTCATTAATTTCGTTGTTTAAACCTGAATAAATTGTTTGAAAGTTTTATTATAGAAAGTTGAATTATAAATGATGGTCGATAAATGATGGTCATTTATCGATAATTACCCAGATTTTAAAGCAGGTTATTCTATGCATAAAATCATTTCCACTTTTATTTTATTTTATAACTTTAAAGAATATTTATTGTTCTATATAGGTTTAATAATATTAAAAAACCGAAAGGTAATTACTCAAAAATTCCAAAGATGAAAACCCAAAATTAAATGAAGAAATACAGGTGCTTGTACGCAATGGTGAAAAAAAAACCTATTAAAGGCGAGTATAACTCACACTCCGAGATTTCTCTACAAATAGTACTTAGTATATGTTTCACAAGTATAAAACTACGTGAATTTCTTAAAATTATGAGATTTAAAACTATCACGACGTTTTCGGAACATTTGTTGGTTAATTTTTAACAACAGTCTCTTTTTTCTTAATCGCTCTATCGACAATATTTTTAAGATATGTGTAAAATTGTGTTACAAAAAATTCCGAAAAAATCGTCTTGGAATTCTTATAACGTACTCTTTTATTATTGTTTCGCGTTATATATGAAATTGGAAAAAAGTTCGATTACTTAATTCACAAATTCTGAAATTTATACATAATTATTTTTGTCTGAAATATATGTAGGTTGAAATACTTTAGCTCTACGCCTAATTTAAGTTTCGACATCAAACGATTTCTGCCAAAAGTAGTGGGAAAAAAATAAAACTGCAAGTACCTTAGATAAAACTCTGAAAGAATAATTTTGTAATCCGTATAATTAATTCTTTCAAACGATACCCTAAATTATTCACAAGGAGAAGACAAACTAAAACACTTCCTTATACATATTATCCATTTTGAGATATGTAAGGATTAACATACTTTAGCTATGCCAAATTTCAACATTCTACGTCAACGGTTTGGGCGGTTCTGGCAGACGACCAGACGAACGTACACGTGATTGATCTTATAAAAGTTCCGGTTTTTCGGTTATGAACGGAACCCTAAAAAAGGAACCAAGAAGAAGATTAGAACGCAAAATTATAGAAATAAAAACAAGAATGGAATCTTTAACTCTCTCGTCATACTCCACGTCTCCTTGATGGCGCAACGGTGCTTTCACAACTTGATCGATCCTGGCGTCACGTTTCGCTTCACTTCAAGGTCTGATACTTTTCAATTCCGACAACTTTTCCATTGAAGATTTTAATCATTATTTTGTCATTAATATTTCCACCTAAATATCAAAATTTCAAATCTATAATCCTTTCCCCGACGTGATAATTATCATCAGTCACAAAGCAATATGACTTGACACGTGCTTTAGTTACCTAGTTAGGTAACTAAAGCAAGTATAAAATACAATGTGAAGATTTTTCAATTGAACGTCACAAAAGTGTAGTTTTCTCGACATAGCTTGCTCTGTATCAGCCATACATTTATATTTACTTATAAATCGGTCAGATAAGGGTCGCATATGTATATAGTTAAGTCTTCTGAGCAGCTGGAGCCTGTTTGCGTTAGAACATATAGAAGTCAGAACAAATATTATTGTTATCGCCCTCCCATATGGGAGATATACTGGGAACAATACTTGTTATTCAAATATTTAGATCATAGGGTTCGATCCTGCCGTTGTACCTATAATTAACATATTTTCCTGATATACGTAATTTTTTTTTTAATTTCTGTATAGAAAAGTTATTTGAATTTAATATATATGATAAATGTAAATGAAGTTTTTAAGCTAACTGCCAAAGTTGGCTTGCATCGTAACAACATATTTTAATTACGACCGATATATAATATACATATATATATATATATATATATATATATATATATATATATATATATATATATATATATATATAATATATGTACGTATGAATATACCCAAGTATTAAACATATTTAAATATAAAATTTGTGTTCATGTATTATATAAATTAATGTATAGTTTTATTAATATCCCAGGTAATGCAGTCGGTTGCAATTTCTCTCAACACTAGTTATTCTTGTTTTGATTACGTATAGAAGTTGATTCTTTGAAAAAACAATAATTTAATATATTTTTACGAACTTGTCACTTCTAACTAATTAACTAATTATACTCATTGTTGATTCAACATGGAAAGTAAATTTTTAAATTAGTTTGAAGATACTGAACCGTTTAGAATAACAACGGAGGTTCTTCGTACAAAATATTACAGAATATATAAAGTTAAATCCAACAGAAAACAATAAACATCGTGAACTTTACATCTCTTAATGGCCTTTTTTCATTTTCGTTCTTAAATGATGAAATGCTCATTAATATCATAAATAGTTGCAGTCGACGATGGTCTTCTATCTTCTATTTTATATGAGAAATCCATATATAAATGAATAGCATATGTTAGTCTCAAACCTCTCCAGGTGTTGTATGGCCAGAAAGTCCTCAGGAAGAATTTTTAAGTTGCTCAAATAAAGGGAGGTAACATTTCATAAAGAAAAAATATCGTATAATATTTATTATATAGTTTTATTTTAGTATATTTACATAATAATGCTTAATCCATCAAATTTTATTAATATTATAAAGAGTCATAGTCGGCGATGTTCTCCTTGTCCACAATTTTAGATGACGTATCCGAATGGGTGGATGCCATATGACAGCCTCAATCCTCCCCAGGTATTGTAGGGCCAGACGGTTCTCAAAAAGATGGCCTCCTCAGCCTTGATATTCTCCTTCGGCTCATCGACGGCCTCCGAAGGGGCGCACATGGCGACAGCGAACAGGCACACGGCCAGAACGAGGAAAAGTTGAAGCTGAAAAAATTAAAATTTGTTTGTTAGTTTAGCTATAAACGTGTATATATTGTTACTACTTTAGGAAAAGTTGTAAATAGTTAGAGAACTTATTGCTAGGATTTCAAGGGATAAAGACAACAATTTACTGTGTTACTAACTTCTTGAAGTTAGTCCAAGTATTAGTGAAGCTGGAGGAATTCAAATTAGTTGATTAATTTAAGTATAAATGTGTAAACTTAGAAAGCAAATAGTAAAATAAACTAGGAAACAAAGCAAATAGTTGGGAAACTTATTGTTCGACGACTACACGAACTACCACGACTACAACAGCCCTCCACATTGCACTGAATGTAAGAAGTTTGTAACACTAGATGAAAAATTGCTGTAGACCTAATAAAATTTGAAGCAATTTTTGATTTGCCATATTACAAATTACTACATGAAAATGTTATAAAAACACTAATAACATAGTTGTTGTGCTAAAGTTTTACTTGATTTTTAAGAGAACAAAATTACCATAATGTAAAATAAGTAAATGCCTCTATTGTGCAAAAATACTAATGACTTGAAATGAGTAACATTAAAACATTTTTCCAAGAAAATATTGCAAGTAGTGTGTTTTCATTAATCAGTGAAATGAAATATATTTACTTGTAAGGATAATGGAATTTCGATAGATGTACAAGACAAGAAAGGTCAACCTTTCCTAGTTATAAATAAGCAACTTGCAAAATAGAATTAAATATAATCTAGTATAAGTATGACCTATATATTCAGGCACCAATGAAAATTATTCAAATTTGGTTTATGATCAAATAAATTTTGTAAAAATATTCCACAATTTACTGCACTACTACTTTTTCAAAAAATCTGACTTATCCTTGGCTAATTTCTGATTATTCCTTTCATGTATATGTAAAACCCTATATGTAGTCACAAACTATGTTTATATATAGACTAGAGGTTTTGATAATGCGATGGCACCAATCAGAGGTTTTCTCACATATTTTGCATCCGTCATTAAAAGGCATTATTCTCTTGGACAATGGGTAAGAAGAAACCAGAACCATTTAGAAAATGATGTTTGTTTTGACAATATACACTGAGCAAGCCAGCAAAATTAAAGAACCATGTGGTCAAATACATCGCAATTCAGAGAATAAAATGGCCAGGGCACTTGAGCAGAATGGACGACAGTCGGGCAACAAAAAAGATCTTCTCAGCCAGACCATTGGGCTCCCGAAAAAGAGCAAGACCTAAACTTAGGCGGATCGTTTGTCTGGAAAATGACTTAAAAATCCTAAGTGTAACGAACTGGATGTCTCTGGCCAAGAACAGGAAAGCTTGGGAGTTGATTTTACGAAAGGCAGGGGCCCATCCTGAGCTGTCAAGCCATTGAATTACAAATAATGTAAGCATTAGCTTAAATTATTTGTAATTCACATAAATTGTAATTATGAATAAATTTATTAGTTTGTACTGCTCTTCGTTTCAAATGTATTCAATTGAAAACAATTTAAAAAATTAGTATCCGACAGTAATTCAATAAGACTACAATGAACAAGATATTATTTAATAAATTACAAAAAAGCAAGAGAAATATTTACTTTCATGTTAGTGTTGTGCGTCTCAGGAATCCAGACAAAATGTGAACACCAGAAGAATAACGGTGGTATTTATAATAAATGGACGTAACCTGCGCTGCGGTCAGTGTCATTAGGTTGACTGTTACAGCCAGTTAACTTCACTATTTAAATTAAAGTGAATGATGCACATAATTTAAGGTCATTTGATCTAAGTCGTTTAAATTGTGTATGAAAGATATAATTATTATTGTTATTCTATAGATGTTTAATAGCACGGAAATGAAATAATCAATTTTCCAAAAACCCAAAAGTACAAACCCAAACCAAAACGAAGAATTATAGTCGCAATGAAGTGTTGTTATAAGTAACGTATGAAACCATTTTTTTGAACTTGGTTAAAGAGTGGAAAAATGAAGCAAGAAAAATATCACAATGCTAAAGTAAGGAAAAAATATAAAAAAAAATTTCATACTGTACGTCCTCTTGCCCACAAAATATATTTACGGCGGTTCTCCACACCGCTCCAACCTGCACATCACGTTTCAGTTTAAATTTTCCAGATACGTTTCAATTTCGCCAACTTTCCCCATTCTTTAGGGTTCTAATTAGTAGCTTATTTGTTAATATTGTTAATCTGTTTTTTATATTGATAATGTATTTCTATAGCATAAATCTCCGAACTTCCTTGCATCGTTCTAAAAATTATTCCTTACATAACTTCTCGAGGCAAAATATTTGAAGAATGCCTCTATATCAATTGACAAAGATTTTGGGATCGCCACATCATTTTTTTTTCATTTTCTTCCAGATCTTGCACTCCTAATGAGTTTTGGAAACAGTACGTTCGATACAAAAAAAATGCTTACGGTTGTATGAGGTACAAATAGAAAGGGCGAGATATAAGAAATCCCTATTTATTTTCTACAGTTTAAGACAATTCTAGAGATATTGCTGAAAATGACCAAAATATTTCACGTTGTTTCCGCATATTTTTGTAAAAAATACTTTTTTTATACACTGTAACTACAAATTAACGATTTTTTCCTTTACTTGTGCTTTGAGACCTTCCTTCTTGTTAAATTTCATTATACTTAGTCAACAGGAAATACCCTATTTGTTTTGATTTATTTGCGAGTGTCAAAACATGCAACATAAATGGCCGTATTTTGTTGCATTGACTTAGAAGCTTGATTTTTTACACCGCCAAGGGACCGTAGACTTAATGGAGAAAAAGGGTCTTGACAAACACACCGACAGATGGACAACGAAGGGATCCTATAAGGGTTTCTTTTTCCTTTTGAGGTAAGGAACCCTAAAAATCAATTAAAATTATAGGGAAGACATAATTATTGATAAATTCGCAATTTAAGTTATACCGGATAATATATTTACATTATAAACAATTTTATTAATGTATGTAAATAAAATGTCGTCCCCGAGTTGATCACAACGCATAGACCTTTGACTGCGAGGCACACCACCGGGTTCGGTTCCCGGCCGCTCGTCGAGCGGGGCTGGACTGGTGTTCTGGTTGGCAGCAAGAGATTGCTCTTGTAGCAATAAATGCACCATATGTATCAATTAGATACATTAAAGTACGGAAATGAAGAAACAAAGAAATAATAAATAATTAAATAGAAATAGTTTGTAATGTGAAATGTTTAAACATTTACACATTTTTTGTAAGTTTGTACCACACACTCTCAGTACAAATTCGCGTATTTAACAGATTTTGAGTATATATGGATGTAAACAAAGTCTTCATTTTAGATTTTTCTTAGAACTTTTCTATTTACTGGACTTTAGTTTAGACACATCTATTATTACATATCTTAACCCTATTCCTAGTTTTTTAGCGGAAATGTAATGCGGAAACGAATTTGTGTACTTTTCACGCTTTCCGCCTAAACTACTCGATTGACCGTTAACAAATTTTCCGCACTAATAGAATTTATTTTCATTCTGTGAAAATATATAGTTCTTCAAGGTACAGCAAAAAAGTTTTCTGTAGGTGTTGAAATGTTGAATCGATTTTGTGAATCTTCGTATAGTGTAGTTTCTTCAACAAACATTTGAACCGCACATTCAGAGTTCCAATTGCAAATAGAACGAATCATATTTTTCATTGAGTTTTCCATTATTTTGTACACTTTTAAATTTTTATTGTATCTGTTATGAATAAACTTCATCTCAATAAAACCCTGGATTACAATTTCCGCATTCGCAATGGGTCTAAAAATAATCCAATACTTGATACATTCTCGTCTAGATATTGTTAATTGGACAAGTTGTAATTGTTAATTGGATAAGTTGTAATTGTTAATTGGACTATTGGCAATTAGCCTTCCTACAAGGCTACTTAGCAAAGTTCTAAAATGTTCATCCATGAATTTTAGAAAATATTTCGTCGTCAATTAAGAAATTTTCATTTGAAGTCCATCTGTACTTTTGTATGTCTGTCCGCATCCTTTACACATTTACCCGCCAGTTCCAAAAAATCTAAAATTTGGAAGCAATATTTAAATTCATCCTACATCGCGATATGCAAAATCGATCGCAATTTACACAACACTTTATTTTAACACTAGCGTCTTGATTAGGTCTAAAAATTAGACACATAGACACTAGCGTCTTATTTAGGATTTTTGAGCAAACAAATCTAAATGTTGTTTAGATACGTTACATTTGAAGATAAATAAATAAATTATATTCATTCTAAATTTAACTTCACAATTAAGTATTTAAACTAGTCTGAAGACGCTATGAAGAAATTTTTGAAATATTTAACACACAATTTATTACAAACTGGTAAACTTTTTAAGATACTTAAATAAAAGGAATTTAGTTACATTAAGAAAAACGTCGTGTAATTTTTGAATATTTAACTTTGTGTATATTTATTTACAATATATTTTCATCATCTCCCTCAGTCAATCAAATCGTTATTAATATCATAAATAATTCCAGTCAAAGAAGGTCTCCTTATGCAGTATTTCTAGATGACGTATCCGTATGGGTTAATTCCATATGTCAGCCTTAATCCTCCCCAGGTGTTGTAGGGCCAGGCGGTCCTCAGAAAGATGGCCTCCTCAGCCTCAATATTCTCCTTGGGCTCATCGACGGCCTCCGAGGGAGTGCACATGGCAACAGCGAACAGGCACACAGCCAGAACAAAGAAAATTTGAAGCTGAAAAAATGAAAATTTGTTTTTTAATTTAGGTATAAACATATACATGTTGTTGCTAGTTTAGGAAAAGTGTAAATAGTTGGAAAACTTATTGCTAGGATCGCAAGACAAGGACAATAATATACTGTAATAGTATCTTCTCGTGTATCTTCTCGTAAGAAGTTAGTACCACGGTAAATTAGAAATAACCGCCAACCTAACGAAAGAATGAATAAAGCGTAAATTACAATGGAATAGTGGTTATTACATCTCTTAAAAATAATCAAATTCATGGTTAGATAAATTCAAATAAATATTTTTATATATTTTAATCACTATAAAGGGAATTAACTTTTAACTTTCTTGAAGATAAGTAAATTATTTGATTTATCTAGTTAAAGAATGACTTGTTTTACTACTATTCATTTCAGTCTGACCGATGGCAGTTGAAAACAATAGGTTAAAAACAATTAAAATCTTATTAGACTATTTCCTACAAATATTATTTTGAATGTAATATAAATATGAATATATATGAAATAATTACTTTCATGTTGTTGCTATGTTGTGTGTCTCGAGGATGTAGACAAACTGTGGAGATGTCGGGAAGTACGATTGGTATTTATAGTCAATCAACGTAATCTGCGGTCAGAGTCATTAAACTAATAATTAATATCAGTTAATTTCGTTCTTTAATTATCTTAATATTTTATTCTTGAATTATTTATTTGAATATTATATTTTATTTATGTACAAGACAAATTTCTGTTGTTATTCTATGAATTCAAAAAATATTATTATTTTTATTCTGTTTAATGTTTTACAGCATTTGTATACATTTTTAATGACTTGGAAATGGAACAGAGTAAAACGAAGCATAAGGTAGGGTACATAAAGGAGTGGTGTTAAAATTGATGTGTGAAACTTATTTTTCCACAAGATCAAAGGAAAACTGCAGCAATAAAAAAATCACAAGGAAAAATACAATAAGTAAGGATAAGTAAACTTGTTAAGTACTAGTGGAATTTACACTATTAGAGTTCCAACCACATTTACACTAATAATTTGGTTGTACTTTCAAAATATCTTTTTTGATATATATAAATAAAAAGTTAGAATATTGGAGAAAAAGTCACTGTAAAACGCTTTGAAGACTCTTATCTGGCAAATAAGACACCGTATCAAAAATATTATTGGATATTTTCAAATTAAATTTAAAAGATTTTTTCAATGATACTTCACTCGGTGAAGTCCATGAGAATAAAGAATTGGACAGCTTTCATTGATGTATGGGCAAAAAGAATTAAAAAATATTTTATCTTATTCTCTATGAGTTCACATAATTCAAATAAACATAGATTTTGTAAAATTTTATCACAATCGGTTTTAAACTGAAAAAAAACTATAAATTGTGGAATACGAACAAAGATACGGACAATCAGACATGATGAAATTATAAGGGATTGTTTTTCATTCGGCTACAGAATCTTAAATTTACATTTGGCTTCTTTATCTTAATAATGAAAAATCATTCATAAAAATGCATAAAAAAAATATAATTTTACAAGAAGAAATCTTTCGTCTCAAAATTCGCTAATCGTTGTGTCTAATATGAAAACTTAATTCATCTTTACTCTGCTAATGCAAAAAGTAACTCGAGTGGGTAATAATAAGTATTTTATCCTAAACGTAATAAAATAAAAAGGTTGGTTACTTAGCAATTCTTAGATATGGAGATATAAAAATTCCTTCATGGATAGTAAGTATTAATAAAGCTAAACTAAAATATATCTGTTAAGTACGAGTAGGACTTGTACTGGGATGGTTCCGTACGTATTTACTTAAGTACAAAAATTGAAAGGTATATAGTATTTTTATTAAACTATTTTTAAATTGTAATGTTATATTTACTATGTAAATATGTTGCCTAACCTTATCTATCATAGACATAAATATATAGTGAATTCCTCAAACATACCTTGGTGTTATCACACCCAATCTCCTTAAAATTGCATATTTCGCTCTCGTTAGTATTCGTAGTTTAAATACTGGATATGAGAAATATTGGGATTGAATTACAGCTTCCTACGTAGTGGCGTTTTTGTAACAGACCTAGCAGCAAAATGGGCCTAAAAATATCAAAATTGATTCGTCAAATCGATTTACTATTTTTAAGTAAAAAAAAATTAAAACCATAGTTGTACTCTACGTATAGAAATTCTTTCAACGATGCTCTACAATCCTATGCATAACATTTTGTTCAGAACCTGCACAATCCCCCTCGAAATAAAACAAAAAGCCCCCTCGAAATAAAAATTTAAATCGTTTTAAATATTATTTTTAGTTTCGGACCTTTTTTCCTTGACCCGTATTATATATGAATTACAAATTTCAAATGTATTTAGTTCAAAAGTAAGAAGCTTTTGACAGCCAGACGGACAGAGGGGCGGGCGGGCGGACAAATGTCCTTGCCACAACGAAAGGTTCTGTTCGGTCTGTACGGCACCCTAAAAATTATGATTTGAGATTTTAATGTGTGTAATAATTAACTTGAATAGGTTTAAAAAATCAAAATTGCGCTTTACTTACAGCAAATTACCCTAATTTATTGATTTTGACTTCAGTTGACTCCGATATTCCGAAGGTTAGTCAATTAAAATTGAAATTTCTTTTCTGAAATAAAACAATTGTTCTTTTACTGTGCGTTTTAAAAAATTGGAGATTTCATTCTACTGATCAAAGTCGGTAGAGATTCATATCCTATACTTTAAAAGAATGGAAACATCCTGAAAGGTCAAAAAAGAAAGTAATATATAGCCCACACCATATTCAATACTTAGTATCTGCTACAGAGTACGTTACCACGTATAGAACATGTAATAAAAATTTGTTCTTTTGTTATGTATGTCTAAATTTATCGCCGATATAGTGATGCCATATGAAATCATGTTTCGTCACTCACATAACCTATATTATTAAATAAACACAAACCGAAATCAAACTTGTTTAACATCCAATTATTTCAAAACGCGTTAGTGTAATGTGGTTTGTGATAATGCATTTAAATGTTGAAAATAAATCACACTTAGAATTTATCTTGATAATAATTTTGACTATTGGTATAATTACTGAAAAATGATTTTAAACGTAACAGATGAATATTTAAATTCCATATATATATATATATATATATATATATATATATATATATATATATATATATATATATATATACATATATATATATTTATATTTATATATATATATATATATATATATATATATGTATATTATATATATATATATATATATATATATATATATATACATATATATATATATATATATATATGTATATAATATCACAGGAACCAGTGAGCAGTTGATATATGAAACAAAACAAACAATCTAGCCCATATTCGCATTCTTAGTTAAGTTAAAATTAATGAAGATTAGAATGTTTTCTTGAATATTAAAGAAAGTAAAAAAGAAGAATGTTATAGAACATGTAGAAAGTTTAAGAGCAACAAAGCATTTTCCACAAATATACGCTTTTAATTTATAAAAAAAACATAGAACCAAGCATCATCTGGTAGCTTAGTAAGTTTGTAGGAAAATGGTAGTTACAAATTTACGAAAATAATATTTCTTAGAAAAATTTCTCTTTTTGTGGGCAACATATAGATCTATTACTTTCTAATTATCAGTAAGTAGGATATGGAGTTAATAAAAAATACAGGAAGAAGGAGGAAGGGAGGAAAAGAGAGAGAAAAAGATTGGATGATAGACGAATATATTATATGACATTTACACACGAATGACTTACACACAGGAAATAAAAGACAGTCATTATGAATTTTCGCCTGTTACTCTTTTACATTAACCACATAAGGAAAATGAAATAAAACGTAACAACTTTTAGACAAGACATATTATATAATAATCTTATAAAACACGTTAAGGAACAAAGTATACTAAAATAACGAAAAATTGCTCATGACTTGGGTTTTTAATAAATTTTACATAATTAAAAGACCTGTCAGATACGAGTAGAACTCGCACTACGAGGATTGCTTATATATTTAGGCTCTTGTAAACATTTAAGAGTACATGGTTTATATGTTACTATTTCAATTTTTAAGTCAAAATTTACGTCAAACGATTTCTAAGAAAGTCGGCTATGGCAGACAGATGCGTTAGTGATCTTATAAGGGTTCTGTTTTAGAGATAAAACGGAACGCTAAAAAGACTATCACCTTATTCTATACTAATGGTAGAATATTCTATACTAATGGTAGAATATGTTTTTAATTTGCTTGCAATATTGAATGCCACAATGAAACGTTTTCATAATTTTTTTGTTCGGTATTTCTTCATTTGCTTATACACAGAAGGGAACAACAATAAAAAATAAACGCTAAATAAACTATAAAAAATAAATAAAAGCAAAAAAAACATAAAATAATATTTATAGCGTATATTCATTTTTATGTAATAATATGTAATGCTGAGACGATTACCGTCAAAGATTTCGTTAGTTATTTCAGACTTCAGAATAATATATATATATATATATATATATATATATATATGTGTGTGTGTGTGTGTGTGTGTGTGTGTGTGTGTGTGTGTGTGTGTGTGTGTGTGTGTGTATGTGTGGGTGTGGGTGTGTGTGTGTGTGGGTGTGCGTGTGTATAAGTATATATTTATATATATATATATATATATATATATATATATATATATGTTCTTTCCATAATTTGTTTTGTTTTTATTAAATTATCAAGTTAATATTTACTTTTTTCCCATTAAAACATTAAACGTATCCTCTTTTATTTGTAACTCTTTCAACTTATACAATCAATTGTAATCTGTCACAACAACTCGTGTTTAATCACTAGTGTTGCTGTTGTTCCTTTAAGTTTAAACTAATTCAGTCGTGTGTTGTTCGTACAACCACAATATATGACGAAATCAATTATATTATTTCGTGTATTAAATTTGACATTAAATTAAATAATTAATACTAAGTAGTGTTAGTGGCCAGTATGGCATCTAGTACTTCAGTACCGTATACAAGTATGGCATCTAGTACTTCAGTTCCATATCTAGTACTTCAGTACTATATACTAATATTAAGCTATTTAGAATAACATCATAGGTACTTCATATAAAACATCCAAGAATATTCAAAGCTCGTTGATAAAGTCAACATCTTAAAAAAAATAATGAAACTTTTATATCCATCAGCAAGTGACATTTAAATAAAACGTGATTCCAGCGAATCGCGTTCTACTTGTAATAAACAGCAAATAAGCTAAATTCAATTAGCTGAAATAAATGAGGATTTTGTTTCAAAAATTAAAAACGTTTTGTAATATTTGCATATTTAACTTTGTATATTTTTATTTTTATATATTCTCTACATTGTATATAATCTACTCTATCAAATCCTTGTCAATATCATATGCGGTTGCAATTAACGATGGTCTCCTATTCACTATTTTTAGATGACGAATCCGTATGGGTGAATGCCATATGTCAGCCTCAATCCGCCCCAGGTATTATAGGGCCAGGCAGTCCTCAGGAAAACGGCCTCCTCAGCCTCGATCTTCTCCTTGGGCTCATCCACGGCCTCTGATGGCGCGCACATGGCGACAGCGAACAGGCATACGGCCAAAACGAGGAAAAGTTGAAGCTAGAAGAATTTAAATTAGTTTATTATAGTTGTTACTAGTTTAGTAAATAAAGTAAACAATTAGGGTTGTTATTGCTACCGAATGCAACAACCACAATGTAATGAATAAAAGGGGTTAGTATCACGGCAAATTGAAAATGATTATAAACACGAATTAAAAAAAAAAGAAATAACGACAGAACAGAAGTTAAAATATCCCATAATATAAAATAATCAATATAATTTAAGGTCATGATTCTAAAACCATTGGTGAACAAAAATAAATTTGTTACTTCGAAATAATTAAAATTACAACTTTGTCTTCAAAATGAAGTGGATAACCCAATGCGATTGAGTAAAAGATGAATTTGATATTGCTTTACTTATTTCAGGAAAGTGTGAAAATATGTTTGTATGCAAACTGGATTGTGTGAAGAAATGTTAAGTGTGTTAAAACAATCCTGAAAATATTTACTTTCATTTTGTTGCTAGTGTTGTGTCTTAAGGATGTAGACAAACTGTGAAGATCTCGAGAATACCGACTGGTATATATAGTAAACCAATCAAACCAGCGGTCACAGTGATTACGTTAATCAAATTTATCGTACTATCAATTAATTTCATTCTTCTAATATGAACGGTACGCTTAGGTAATAATAGTAAAACATGAACTTGTAATTTTATTTAACTATTATTTGCAAAAAACTATATATAATTATTTTCTTTTGATAATTCCATATTTTTTAGGAAATTTGGGGAAGCGGAATCAGAATATACTTGCAAAAATGTTTTATTACGTAATTTTAGGTTTAATACATTTGTTTTCTCATAATTGTACATTTTTAACATATTAACATGTGAGATGAACAAAATTGTACATCTTTTTTACATTTCTACTGGAGCACCACAACAAATCGAACACCAAAAAAATTCAAGCATATATTCTAACCGTTCATTCGGTTACGTCTCATTTCTGTACACACTAGTTTCTAGTTAAATTATTTTCCATGTTTGTTTAATATTCTTCCCAGTAAAAATCTAAGAATTAATGAATGAGGTGAATTTTCGGATATAGTACATATGTTTAAAAACTTCACAAAGACAAAATTTTTCAAAACTTCTTTATAGCTCTATGCTTCCTTATGAGTACGAAACTTGTAGCATATTTTTTCTAATACTTTTTTTCCCACTTCGCTCTCGTTTCCATCTTAAAATCATAATCTCTCAAAAATCTCTCGATTTAAAGAAATTGCATTTTATGGGCGTTAAGACTGTTTATAAAACCGTTGTAATCATATCTCTTTTAATGATGATGTTTAAAGCATATTGTAACTGGCCACTAACGGTTACTAAGATGCTGAAAAAATGGTTTTAATTTTACGTGCCGATTTAAGGGACTGCGTTTTGTGAGCGTTAAGACTATTTGTATCCTAAATCGTCGTAATGCTATCTCATTTAATAAGGCGGCTTAAAGAATATTGTCACTGACCACTGGCATTTACTTGGCTGCTGAAAAAATGGTTTTAGTTCTGAACTATAAAGTTATTGCAATTGTTCTGCAATTATTGTAACTATATGATTTTATTAGTTTGTAACTTCATGTTGTCACATACCTCTTTCACACTCTTGCGAGCATCAAAGGAACTTATGAATATTATTGCCATTATGGAAAAAAACCGCTTTTAAATTCGTCCTAATACATATGTAGTTACTCTTCTTGTTTCTTGTAACCCTTGTTTTTTTGTAACCCTTGTTTTTTATTATCGTTTCCTGTTTGCTTTCGAAAACCTTTTTTCTTGTAGAAACAGTAATGAAAATCTCTCTGCTTAAAAAAGAGGATTATGAAATCTTTCCCTTTATTTCGAAATAACAAAACTCTAATTTTGATAACATGCCATGATTCTATCTTTAACTCTAGAAGCAAGATCAATAATTTTTTTAATAAAATCGTTCAAATGTGTTTTTGGGAAGATGTAAATTTCTAGCTATTCTATTATACTCCTATATAATGCAAGATTGAAATTGTAAAATACAAATACAAAATATATCATAAAAATGAAGAAAGAAGTCTTTTAACTTTAACTTAGTAAATAAAAAATCGATAACATAAGCAAACATTCTAAAGCAAGATAAAAATATGATATAAATGATAAGTACATTAAAAGAAAGTATAGAAGAAATAAAATAACGTACTTGTAAATTTCATAAAAAGAAAGAAGTAAGTAAGTACTTGAAAGCAGGATAATGGGATATTTTTTTATCTATTGTGAAAAGTAAGATGTATATTTAAATAAACAATGTAACTTTGAAGAAAGGTACAATAGTATAGATGTATTGTGCTTTTATGAACCAGGAAAAATTCTATTAATTAGTGAGGTAGGAAATATCGACGCGGGTGAAGACCATTATCAATTTTAAAGCAGTTTATCAAATCGCTACACCGCGTAGTCAGTCTACTTCAAACCAGAACGACCAGTTCTTGGGTTGAAGGAGACAGCGCTCCGCGGCGCAGCGTTTTAACAAACTGCTTTGAAATAGTTAATGTTTATTGTCACGCCGTTTTTCGTAAGCATGTTTCTTGCATTTGTGACAATAGCCATATACAATACAGTGTGGACCCTGGCAATTTTTTGGGGTAGGCCCCTCTAGCACTTACGCTTAACATAACATTAAAATAATTTTTGGATAATATCAATTTCAATGTTGTTTGACGATTCTATAAGACCTTCTAACTTACAGAGACTTACAGTGAAATTTATACCTTTTAATTAGGTACACTATTTTTTACATATAACGAGTGAACACCTACAATATTTTTAACTAAACAATATTTTTAATTAATTTAAAACAGTTTTTTTCGAGCTTTTTACCGATCATATGATGTTATAACAATCAAACATAAAATATGATGATATGTTATATTGTGTCTGTTAGAATACTGATGTGATATGAAGCATTGTGAAAACATTATCTATTCACAATTAAATGAAACTACGTGATCTAGGATTATTTTGTATTTTCTTTAAGTTCTTTATCTTTGCTAATAGCCCACCTGAAGATGTTGTAATATAACGAAACCTAGGTCGTTGTAAAGAACTTAAAGAAAGTAGAAATAATACTACATCACGTAGTTTCATTTAATTGCGAATAATGCATTTCTACAAAATTAACGCCAAATATATTCAACATTCTATATAAAATTAATTTGAAACTTATACTATGATTAGCTGCTCCGTGACCTCCTGATGTTAAAAGCCTCTGGCATTTTGGCTGCTTTGCCGCCCCATAGTTACGCCATTACCCATGGAAAAGATGTTTAGTACGACATCTGCCAATATCCATATGAGAATTTCTGTTATTAATTAATTATGTTAGAAATTATGACTGAATTTTAAAGATATATCCAGATATCCATCTGGAATTAATACTTCCAATGAATAATATATTAATACTTCCAATAATGAAATTTCATCCGTATTATGTGAAATATCTATAATTTCCTTTGTTAAATGACGTGAGATTATAACAATTCTCTAATAGGTACGTAACATTCGTACTTCTCTAATAAGTAAGTAACATTACTTCAGACTGAAATCAGTATAGACAACACAGAACCTTACTATATTTTACAAATATTAAATTCAGGACTTACTACCCTACGAATACATTTAGTTTTCTAATAAATTAATATCTCAGGTGTATACAAGTGAATGGTATGATTTGTGCACTTCACTTTGGCTTGTGGGTTGCACCAAAATTCTTGACGACTTTCGCCCACTTTTTACCAAAATCTGTCTTTAATATATTGATAAGAAAACCTGAAAATTTTCTCAATGCCACGAAAAATAATAAGTCTTTTGAATGTTTAAGAGCTCACTTTTAATATAACAAATAATTTTGTAATAGTAAGTCCAATTTAGTCAAACTTATACATAATTAGAAATTAGAACTTATTCTAAACTAACGAGGAATATCCACATTTGTGAAAATAATTAATTAGGTTGTAATAATTGAATTATTATTTGCTTAGAGACTTAAAGAATTTTGAAGACTTCAGAATTTTGATAATTTCGTATATTCGTTTATATATATGTTACATACTCAGTTTAAAGCTACTTAAGAAATTTTAACGACAACAATGAGGCAATGAGACGGACGGACGAACAAACATGACGAAATTATAAGTCTTCATTACGGAATCCTAAAATGTAACTAAAACACATATAATCAAGTGATAAATTTCAAAAGACGTAGAAATTACCTGTGATAGGTAAATGTAATAAATGTTATTTTTAATAGTCCACGCGGGCAAAACCTCGGGCAGTAGCTAAATAAGGCTGATGCAATATTTTGGGCAAATGCAATACCAATATTATGCAATACCTGGTTCAACCGCTAATGGAGTAACGCTAACTTCATTAGCGGTCAGTATTTACCGCCATTTTGCGGCAACTACTTAATATAAAGATACGAAATTTCCAGTTTAAACTAGTTAGTAATGTATTGTAATTATGAGGTACCGTTAATATGTAATTAATAATAAATAAGTGTTCAAACCGGCTTTAAAATTTTAAACATCCGTAAGGTTTGTGATAAGTTAACCAACAGGGGAATTCAGCGGTACAGTATTATAGTCGTCCTAAATGTTACAGAGCTCAATGCAATATCATTACCTAATGGCATTGCCTTGCGACTTTTTCGGCGTCCTAAATGCAAGTGCAGTTTTTAATGCATTTATATTAGACATAAATAATCTATATAAGTCAATTCTCCCGAACAGGCCGACCTCTCTCCGGTCCCCTGCCCGCTCCTGTGTCCTGCATATAGCCCGTTGCTGCCTGCCGCCCGCGTGGTGGAAAATTTGTTTAATTTACTACGAAACATTTGAATATATCAAGACGAAACAACATGCAGATTGTGTTTCCTCGCTTCTACTATATGCAGAATGTTTATATTTAGATAACCTCTAAGGAACCGAACCAGCCTAAAAGTATACTTCCTTTTTTTTTTTTTTTTTTTTTTTTTTCTGTAAAGGGAAAAAAACAAACACAAACTATTTGAATTATTCTATGAACACTAAATAGGAAATAAGTTTGTGTTCTAACATTTCCACAGAGAACAAAAAAAATAAATACATTAATATATATCCAATTAAATACAACAATACATAAATGTGACAATATTAATGGATGTAAGTGAAACAATTTTTTTTTTTAAATTAAGACATAAAATTAGTATAGAAAATACATGTAATTAACTTATCAATTAAATAAAGCTGCAACTATGGATTACAAGTTATTTATGTGACGCACTCTATTTAACTAATTTGAACAAACAATGATAAAAGTAAAATGATAATAACATTAATGATCCGTCTGCTGTGCATAAATTTCACGAAGCCTTTTCTTTACATCTGATCGAAACTGGGGGCGTGGACTTGCAAGGATGTCAAGTGTCAATGTGCATCATGTTTAACGCCTGCGAAAGATATAGTATGCAAAATATTTTTTTTTATAAATTTATATGTGTAAACCGTTTAATAGAAATACTACCCTTAAGTGTTTGGAAGTACCTAAATGTGTAGGTAACACTTCATAGTGCTAGTCCAGATCTTGCTTGACAGGTTTTTCTTTAGGTGTACCTAAGTGTGTTTGGAACAGTGCGAGTGCTACTACCAATTAATGTTTTTTTATAATTGAATCACTGTTGGGAATCAATTTTTTTTTGTGAATGCGCTTATTGAAAACAGAACATCGATTACAGAGATAAAAGTAGATAAAATCAACAGCGCGCTAAAAGTCTAAACTAATAAGGAGAAAATTAGCTCTATATAATAGGATGCGAATAAATATCCGTAAAGGAAATGTGATAAAAATATCACAAACTATTTGTAAAAGAGGAAGCATAATAAAGCAAAAAATATAATTCAAAATTAAAATTTAAATTTAAGAAATACTAGACTTGTAGATATAATTGTATTGTTTGGAGCGTATGAAAAATTTGAAGATTCTCCTGAAAATAAAAAAATTAATTAAAATAAAAGGAATTTTTTGAATACATGTTTTTTTGTATCAATAGAGGAAACACTGTGTAATTCTATAGCACTTCGCATACATTTGATGCTATCACAACAGCATATATCCGTCAATCGTTGTACCTATTTCAGTAATGCTATTTATCTTATTTGTCCAAAGAAATCTTTGAACCATACATAGATCATAAATGACTTTATCCCTTACTTTTATAACTAAAAAATATTTTTGACTTTATTAAAATATATAAATATTAACTTTTGTATATATAGTAATGTATTGAAATATGTCATATTAACTTTTCTAGGTTTAATATAGTCTTCATATATATTACAAGTCCGTCTAAGTAAAATTTGCGTAACGTGATATTAATAATTGTTGTTTTACGCAGAGTTTACGAAGATATTCACAATAAACCAGGAAATAATTTACTTCAAACACATTCTCTTACTGTATAGACCTTTAATCCTTCTGTCTGCAGATCTTTAGTATTCACCTATTCAATCCAAAATAGACATATAAATTTCAATTAATACAAAACTTCGTGTATTATTTTACATTATTACTCGACTGCCAACCTCAAACAAAATTAAAAATAAAAGTTATACTCTTATAAAATGAACAAAACGTAGCTCGTTCCAATACCGTCTTTATGCATGGGTCCCTTGGGGCCCGGCTATGGGCCCGTGT
Source organism: Druceiella hillmani (assembly GCA_039881145.1). Classification (NCBI taxonomy): domain Eukaryota; kingdom Metazoa; phylum Arthropoda; class Insecta; order Lepidoptera; family Hepialidae; genus Druceiella; species Druceiella hillmani. Next base: position 4,041,092 of record JAYKKI010000074.1, read on the forward strand.
CTCCTGGATTCCCCTGCGAAAGGCCACAAGGTGTTTACTGTTTTAAACCATTGATCTATAGTCCATTCAATTTCAAGATAGAATGTTTATAAACAATCGAATTTCACAGTTCACATATGGTTGGCACAAATATATATTCGATCAGCTGACGACAATTTATAAAACTCAATGCATTATACCCAGAGTATTATAAAACTGTATACATAATCAAAATATTTACCTCAGAAAGTTTCACTATAAAAATGTTATAAATACAAGTTATACACCATTATTTTACAGATACGAATTTTACAATTTTACACGGTAAGAATGGACAAACCTCCATTTTTTTGCGAAATAGGCGTTTCAAACATGCCACAAGGATTGCAAAAATTTTTGAATGGAGTGCAATTTACATGCGGCCATAATTTACAAACTTCTATTTTTTTCAGTCTCGCAGTAATTTTCAGCGTGGAATGCGGTGATCATATATATTATTTTCAGGACCGGAATTTCCACCGGCTAATTTTATCGTTTCTTCTTCCTCAGAACTTGAATGTATTATATGTTTATGTAAGAATCGATATATATCTACTTCACTTACAGTGATGAAAAGATTAAGATTTAAAAAAATAAAATTTATCTTAAAGAAATTATAATGTTATAATACGGAGAGTATTATATCTACATGGTCTACATACAGATACAATTCTGTGGCATGTTTTCGATAATAATTTACCCTGTTCTAGTATTGAGTATTATTTTAGTTTAAAATATTTGTTTATCACTTTAGTGCAAAATTGATAATATGTATGTATAGAAAGATACCAACTCATTCACGATCACATTTATATTCTGTCTGACCACTTAAGAAAAGCGAATTTTCAACACCTCTGTTACAATAAAATTCAAAGGTTATACTCAGTATTATTAAATCACCTTCAATTACGTTATGATTTTCTATTTTATTTACCTTTCTAAAAAATTTCCTTTCTAATTGCTCTTCCCTGCATTAAAAATTAATCACACATTTGACCCAATAAATTTAAATTGATTTTAGAGAGCGATAAGACTATGTCGAGTTGTTTAAAACAACCAGAAAATCGCACGAATGGTAAGTATTTAGTATTTTTCCTTTTGTTTAATGTTACGCACGTTGGAAATTTGAAAAATGTTAGGGTTAAGGAAAAGAAAGGAACTATTATTATTTCAGAACTAAATCTTTTTATGAGAGTAGACAAAATCGAATACGTGTATCCAAATGTAAAAGTAGCAGTAAGGTTCTTCTTATATATTGGTAGTTAACTGCAGTGAGTACGTTCTTTCTCATAATTAAGAAGATTGAAAAATTTAATAGAAAATACAATGCTTCAAGAAAAAAATTAGTAGATAGTTTGTCACTGATATGCACAAAACTTGAAAAAAATAATTAATGATTTTGGAAGTAAAAAGTCTTACAAAGTACCTCTTGTATAATTACAACTTTTTAAATATGTTCACATCTTTGAAAAATTTTAAAACTTTCGTTTTATTAAAATGTACCTTTTTTTTCTCTTATTAGTTTTAAGTAGTTTACAAAATAGCTTCTGTTGTAGGGCCTCCATATGCAAAAGTGCCAAAAGTTCCCAGTTGGCTAAAAACAATTCTGACCCGTTCACAGGTATAACCTGAGGTCATAAGAGCCAAGTATTTGTTTTGTCTTTGCTTAGTTTGAAGTTACGACACTTGTTGCCGTTGCATTATTTTGTCAAAACACAGGAGGATGTTTATAAGAAAGTGGTTTAATATATCACCAGTAAAAGTCTAAGAACAACATTTCATTTGTCTAGAAAATAAAAGAAAGATTACAAATAATACACACATAAGTGTGAAGAGATTAAACTAAATCTGGCTATCACGTTTGAAAAGTTCTAACGCTTATATCCTTATGTTATCCCATTTACACTTATGACATACCATACTTTCAGATGATCTGATTTTCATAATTACAATTATCTTTTTAATATATTTATTTTCTTGTTTTTATTATTATCTATCTTTTCCATTTATCAATGATATTCTATATTTGAATGAGTGAACAATTTCTTGTTGTATAAAATGTCATAATTAGCCCGTTTTAAGCCCGGTGCCACCACCATTTATTAGATTATTAGGCCTGATTAAGATCATTTCTGTGTTCCCCGAAGTCTGCGCCCGAATATTATAAATTTTATCGCCTAAGAATGGACTTTATATACATGTATATTTGTATGTTTATATTATTGAAGAACTCAAAAGGATGCATTATAAAAATATATGTTAAGATAGTAAGGAGCTATTTTATAGAATATTTATTTGGTGTATGTCAAATGGATGACTATTGTGCTGAAAGGTTTAAATTACATATTTTATTAATAGCGGCATTATTAGAAAGACTATAGTTGAACGTTTTAATTTGTGCAGCAGATTAATGCAAGTAAAGTTGATTCATAAAGCATACAATTTTCAATAAATTGTTATTCATTATTACTACCATATTTTTTTAGTATAAACAATTTTACTTTTCTTCTTTTTACATAATTATTATCCAGATTTTTGTTTTTTTAAGTCAGTTTTTATTGGTAATTAATTTTAATGGCAACTCATTACAACATTTATAAAAAAGTGATTGGGGATGAGTGATGTTCCAAATCATTGATGTTTGTATCGATTTTAACATTAAAGAATTGCAGCGCGCCATCTGGATCTAGATACATACGTGCTTTGATAGCAAAACAATATTACAGATAATGATATTGATCTTGACTTGACTTTATGCCTTTTCGGCATCGTTTAACTTGTTCATATGAGATTTTGCTTGCATTACTGCTGGTGAGACGTTCTTTCTCCAATCATGTGGGATTTTTTTATTTCAACTTAGCATTTTTATGAGTATGACTTGGCATCCTGTTGACTTTTATTTATTTTCAATTTCTACCGCATATAACTTTACCATAACCGCTCGATACTAATATTTCATACCTACACTTAATTGAGATACGTCAAGTAAGAATGGGCGTTTTTATAGTTTTGCACGGTAATGGCACAGTCGCGTTTTAATCCCTATTAAATTAATTTAATTATCCCTACAATCCCATACATTTACTTTCCTAAGTTAAATGTATGAGATTGTAGGGAGACTCTTTTAAATTTCCCTTGACAGTGACGTCAAGCCGTTCACGTCCACGATAAATATGCCGTTACCGTAGCACACCTTAGCTCCTTGTCAAATCATCGCGGTAAAATTGAGACCGTAGTGTGTATTTATAAGAATATTAAATTAAAATATTAAATATTTGTGAGTGAGTGCGCGCTCGCGCCTCTTCCATCCCGCTTCCCCACATACAATTCTACGCAACGTAGTAGTATATACGCTCGCCCTTTTTGTTTTAAGATTTTCGAATGGCTTACATGGTGCTCAAATACGACATATTAAATATATTAAAGTTATATTAAGATGTAATAAATGCAGGAGATGTCGTTAGGTTATGGCGGTCATAATTAACTTCCGATCTCTGCCACAAAATGACATTAATGTCCGCGATATGTAAATTATAAAAGCATTCCACTGCACGATATGTCGTAGATGTTCACATTTGTGACACCTGAGGTGCCATGACGTACGTGACGTGTAAAATTATACAGGCGCCCCATAAACAGAGCCAAAATTTATACAACATGAAAATTTCTAAATGTTTTTCTCAGTATGGAAACCAATTTAAAGACGCATTACGTCACAAAGTCTGCGACTATTTTTATGTTTATGTTTTACGTTTTTAGATCATGTCGATGAATATTACATCCCTAAATACAATAACTGTTACGCCAGCATCAAGAGCTCAGTAGCGCAAAACACAGATCATATTGGCGCAAAACAGATAAATACAATAGGTAGTTATTTAATTTTATTATATATCGAAAAATTAACAGACATCTCTGTGATCTATGAACACTATTTCTTCTGTTATCACACTATGATAAACGTCAATCATATACCGGTTTAACCTACACTTTGTCACCATTATAAGACGTTTTGCCATATTTCATGATGAATAAATTATTGATAAAGATCAAGTGTGGATGAAGTACTCTAACTAAACACTGTGAGCGTTTAATTTAACATAAGTGTACATATCTAATATAAGAATTACAAATTGCTAATCGCCTAGAATGACGTCCATCGACGAAGACATTCCTTCCTTGGATTCAATCGAACAACGACAAAGGAAAGAACGCAAACAATTACAGTCCGTAATTCAGAACATGAAGAAATCCATCACAAAAGGCGACAAATCCAAAAAGAAAGAAATTGCTCAGGAAATAAGTAAATTGGAAGAAGATTTAAACGTCAAACACACAAATGAAATAACACAATTTAAGAATCAAAGTGGCGAAGCTGTCATCACAGATACTAGAATTATTGAAAACGGAGTCGGCGAAATAAAATTATCAAAAGCTCAGAAACGACGCGATAAAAAAGCAACGGAGCAAAGGGAGCGCGAAGAGAGAATTAAGCAACAGGAAATTGACAACTTGAACGGTCCTCGTCTTGCCGAATTAAAAGCTATTAACGATAAATTAAGTGTAAAACAACTCAGCATTTTTAATATATCATCTGATGGTGACTGTCTTTATAAAGCAATATCTCATCAACTACAAAATATGGATATAAAAGAACTATCGGTAGCCCAGTTACGATCTAAAACTGCTATTTATTTAAGAACAAATAAAACTGATTTCTTACCATTCTTGACCCATCCAGATACTTATGAGATGCTTACAGATGAGCAGTTTGATGAGTACTGTGAAAAGATAGAAAAAACCAATTCTTGGGGAGGCCAAGTAGAATTGCGTGTGCTTTCACATATATTAGAACGTCCTATTCATATAATACAAGCTACCGGTCCTGATATGATTCAAATTGGTGATGAATTTGAAAGTTCACCTTTAGTTATAACTTACCATAGGCATTTGTTTGGATTGGGCGAACACTATAATTCTACAATCATTGACGTAATCAACCACACGCAAAGTTCTATGAATGATGATAATACTTCGAAAAGCATTATTAACCTATGAAAAACAATGATAGAATGAAAATACTCCTACTTAACAAATATTTTAATATTCTTACTTTAATGTAAGATATTGTTTGCATTTGAATATTCTTCAAATAAACTATAATTAATTAAGTAATGTTTTAATTCAAATTGCAATATTATAGCTAAAACTCCCATCATGCTTTTTAGCATAATTTGTAAATTTTTGATTGAGAATAATGGTACTTAAATTTATGAATTTAGATATTTTCATTGTTTTTCCACCATTACTAAATTTCTTGATCCCTTTTCTATATTAATACAAAACATAAACTTATAGTTATGCTATATAAATCCAACATGTTATGATATGCTCTGTTTAGCTCGCCTCTATTTTGACACAAATTTCTCGTTAGTAAAATCTTATCAATTTCACAAAAATGTTTCATTGAATGATGGAAAGAATGTGTGCCAAATTCTTAGTGGGCGAACAAGTGATTTAAATTGTTTGATTTATTTTTATAAACTATTGTTAGACAATATTGAAGCCCAAAATGGTAGTTACGGATTGTGTGACGAAATATATACAATTTAAAAAAATTATAAAATCATGTTTTATAATATTTCTTTAAATAAATAACTTCTAGTTGTAGCTTATGATTTCCCTCAGAGTAACTGGATTTTTGGAGCAATTAATTTAATTTTTGGAATTATATAAATGACTAGATGATAAAATCCAAAATAAAAGTGAAATCAATGAATTTAAAAATATTTTCATACATACATAGAAAGTACATTTTGGGAATAGATGCTTTATAAGAACAATTCCTTACGCGTAATGCCAAAAATATTTATTATCAATTTCATAATTTTGCTTACATCCTTAAGTATAAATTGTATTATTTCTTAAACTTCAAAAAGTTAGATTGATTTCTTTTAGTCCCAGAACCCAAAAAAATTGTTTTTCGTTTAGATTACTGCAAAAATACTTAAAATTCACTAACTCTCCAATTATTTCAATTCATCTCAATATTACCTAGCATTTTCAATAGCAATAGTCTTTTATTCACTTTGTATAATAATTATAATTAGTTGGTTAAGATTGTTCTACAGTTTGTCCTTCTGGTCTAAACGAACACCTGAATTTCTCCATAACATTTATGTATTAGCAATATGTGAATTTCGTGAGGGATGAGCAATAGATAGTTTTTCAAGTATAATTTTCTGACACTTTTTGGGGAGACGGAAACGGAATTTTTGGCACATTTTTTGGGGAATCTATCCTTAATTTCATCTCCACTAATATTAAGGACAAAAATAAACCTATGTATTATTTTAAAATGTATCAGTACAAAGTGCTGCTGCTAATTAAATAATGAAATAAAGGTATACCAATTATATTTATACGCCCTTCACCTCTTCTACACATTTCACCCGTGCACATAGTAGCTAAAAATAAACAACACTGAAGTTCCAGACTTCAACAAGGCGTAGTATACCTAGCTGCTGATTCACACTCATATCATACATGTAAAGGACATAAGTAGTGCATAGTGAAGTATGGGGATAGAAAGGAGTGTCCGTGCATATTGTAAACTACGCCGCTGACGTTCATTACTGAGAATTTTAACCGAGCTGCATTTCCAATTGTTAGTACTATTATGACAACTTACGTTTCTATTTTCACTACATATTTCTTATATCATCATATCTTGAACAGAATGTCAAATTCGGTCATAAATCAATTTTTATTCAAACTTTGCAGGTAATAAGCTAATAAGAAGATATACTGGCAAACTTATGTGTAGCAATACAAAATTAATAAAAGTTCAATATAAGTAATAAAGTGATAATATAGACAACCAAATAAATTTAAGTTATTTAATTATACTTTGCTTCCAGATGTTTATGAATTTTTTATTGAAATAAATACGAAATATTATGAAATTAAGTCATGACTGCGATTGCTTTATGTTAATGATGAATCAATCTGTTCACTCAGACTCCATTTTGATCCACAGCATTTTGTGCATCTGGGTTAATCTTATTTGGATCATCAGGTTTCATAGCTGGGAACAACAGCACTTCCTGCAAGTAAAAATACTTCCATTTAAAATCCAAAATTCAACACTGCTGTATGTTGCTAAGATAATTATATATTGTTATTATACAAAGTACGTTTTGTCATATAAGTTCTACGTCCAAGCTTGAGTGTGAATAGTTAAAAATATTGTTTTCTGCATCGTATCTACCAATAATCCAGATAATGGTTCTTTAATTTGATTCAGCTAAAATTCAACTATGCAATCATTTTCTCTTGTTCATCTTCTTATATACCACATGTCACATAAAATTTTTGTTTTCTTGTGTCATTAGCTATATAATTTAACATTTTCTAGCATTAATTCTAAGATGCTTCATATATTTATTCTTAGAAATAACTAGATGAATAAAAAGGCTAAACGAATAAAATACTTTTAATAAATGTTATAATCATATTTATACGAATTGCCATTACTGCCTATTTTTTAGGTATGTCGTATTCACACACATGCAATTTTCAGGAACAAAATATCCTGTAAAGTTCTTTGGCTATCTCTGTTTATCAATAGGATCCTTTGGTAAATTATTAGGTGTTTGTGTGAAAGCAATACCACCATATTGGTTTCACACAAGCACCTAATAATACCATTTGAGTAGCATCCAGTTTAGTGGCAGCAATGGCAACTGTTGTGCAAACATTCTAGGTGTTTTAATAGAAGACAGTGATATTATTTGGTGCTTGATGCTGCATTTAATTGTCATGTTACTTGCGGCATTGCTGGTGGCGCTTCCATGGCTTCTCATTGGCACCCTCACGCAATATAGACCTTAGCATCACCCATTGCCGCTGGTTAGTACAGAAAAACTAAGAAGATAATACAATATGTTCTAAAGATTTCACAAGCAAAATTATCTGGACTGATGAATATATGTTTATTTGCAATTGTATTTACAATTGAAAAACTTTCATATTTCCTACCAAATAAAACCTACACACCATTAGTCGGCCTGCATTTTAGTAACTTTAATCCATCAATGTTTGGGTAGCAATACAGGTGACAATAATCAGATCAATATTATGAACACTAAACAGATTTACAGAATTCATGAAGAGGACTCTCAACTGTCCATATAGATATTCAATATCCACCAATACGATACTAAGAATAGTTAATGTCACACAAGATCCTTGGATGTAATCGAAATTGACAAGGAAAAGATGATTTGAAGAAGGAAATGAAAGGTAGGGGTCAAATTTGCACTTGTAAAGATCAACAAACTAATAAACAATATATGAATTGGGTCTAACCTTCTATTTAAACCTATTAGAAATTTCTAAATGACAACTTGTTTATATTATGTTGATACATAACCATTATTATTAGCTTAGTACACACGACAATTACTAGGTCTGCTATGGACATGCCGAGGAAGACAATGAAAGACAGCAACATCACGAAAACAATGAAAACCCAACTCGTTTGATCATCAACTATTCCCCATTTTCCTCTACATCGCAGACTCTATGTGAAAACGAAAAAAAAAGATGCACTGGAAATGTCAGGTCAGAGATAAATGCTTGGAGTATCGTAGACTGAATTCCAAACTAATGCCTTGCTCCAAGAACACTTTACTCCAAAAACCCGGTACCAGGCAGCATTTGTCAATATTGTACAAACTTGCGTAATGAAATACTTCTGACACATGTCGCAATACAACAACAGTAGTATTGTACACCTGGTGGTACCATGCAAAATGAAAAATTATATGAGAGAACATCAATGAGATAGATAGATCAGATCAAGGAAGCCGTGGACGTTCTCCTACATGAGTGCATCCGGAGTACAGCTAATATAGAGAGGAATGGGGGACCTATCCTGTGCTACATCACGCATCTGCAATACTCTTGACAAAATTACCACAACCACTCTGCCGAAAGTGTAAAGAAAAACGAAAAACTTAGGATTTATTTAAAACACACTATTAAAAACCAATTTACTTAAAAAATACTAAAAAACTAATTGAATAATAGAATTCAGTAATGTTTACATCATATTCAAACAGTTTAGAAAGAATTAAAATGTATATATACACAACTACTCGCCTTAATATTATTGTTATCTGTAAGCAACATAGTCAACCTATCAACACCCATGCCCCAGCCTCCTGTTGGTGGCAAGCCATACTCAAGAGCAGTGCAGAAATCTTCATCATGCGGTGGTGCTTCATCATCACCCGCCGCCCTGTCTTTCAACTGCTGCTCAAAACGTTCACGTTGTATTGCAGGATCGTTCAATTCAGTATATGCATTACAGACTTCACGTTTCATAACAAATAGTTCAAACCTAAAAAGAAACAAAGGTATATTCATGATTCTACTTTTAAAATTTATCTTAATACAACTTCCACTATTTTAATTTAATACTGAGTTATCCTCACATTTATACATGAAATTTCATCATTGATCTATTGGTGTTAAAACAATTAGCAGCAATTAGATAAACAAAACCCTTATTATTAGTATTAAATACATCAACCACTTGTAAAGAAAAAAGAATATTTTTAAATTTTCCTAACTAAAAACTTTTACAAACTGAAAAATGTTACCAAAGAATATATACAAAAACATAAAAAAATATCAATTTGGCGAAATATGCATTACTACAGACACTATTTCATCATTAATTCATATTACACAGCATCTTGACCAAAATATTGGTATTAAAACAAGCGTCTAAAAAATCATAGACTGTATCTTCTTAGGATTGTCTATCTTTGTTTTACAAATATTCTTAAATTATTAAACTATTGCCATATTACCTTTCAGTGAGACCAGACTCCTTTCTGTGGTATTTAGCAAGGGGACTCATAATTTGTGGATGATCCACAATAAACGTTGGGTTAATACATTTTTCTTCTAGAAACTCTCCAACTAGCTTGTCCAGCAGCCTGGCACTTGTACGAGGAGCTGGGCATTCAACCTGAAATTATTGTCAATTAGAATGTAGGTACATAATGCTAATATTAATGTATATATTTCTTAACTCACTTCATTTAAAATGTTAGAGCATATTATTATCTTTATGAACATATATTACATCATTGGCCTTTTCCAAAACAATTGTTATTTGCTTTTTTAAATTGTATATTGATATATGTGAAAGAAAAGACACTACAATTTTTTTTTCAGAATTACGTAACATTTACTAACTTATATGTAAATTAAGAGATTGTAATTCAAACTGTGTTGTGAAAAATATTTTGCTCAAAACGTGTAGCAGTAAAAGCATAACAAATATGCCATAGCTTAGTCAATTATATCTATTTATATGTATATTGTGTGACCTCCTATCTCTTCCCATTTTTGAATGACTGAAAAATACCTAAAATTTTTTCAAACTTTTTTCTCTGGAATTAATCAAAGGTAGAAAATTGATTGTAAAACCTAACTATAGACAATATTGTGAAAAATATGAGATTTCTTTCTAAATTATATCAATTAAGTACTGATTTTTAAAATACAATATTTTTCATTTACAATTTTTTTGGGTTTCTTTAATTCAAGACATTGATCACCATTTGACCAAAACTGCTTCTCTTTGCAAATGCTTGAAGGCCAGCTTCCAAATAAATTCTTTTTATTATCGTTGATGGACAAAATATAAAGCGTTTTTGTTGTTGAAATTACCCTTCTAATAGATAATTCATGGATAATTCAATAAACAAGTCACTGTTCTGCTGGAAGAATTAGAAGGGTAATTTTATTGTCACTGCTGTTGTTTAGTTGCAATTGCTTATAAAAATCCTAACTGTCAATGTTGTATTATTATCAAGATTCTCGTGAGTTTCAGCAATATGTATAAAGAATTTCCCAGTCCAGTAACAAAATTATTTAGGGACATGATGTTGATTTTATTTACTGTTAAGAAACCTATAAGGTATTTGTAAGCAATTGTTACAAAATGATCAATAATAACCACTTTACCAACATAATGAGAGTAGAGCTTTGCCTCTCTTTCACTTGAAAGACAGCCTTTGTTCATAAAATATGATGACCGAGATAATTAGTATTCAACTTATTTATTATCAAACAAAATAATAACCACACAACATTTAATTTATACTTTAAAAATAATATGTAACACAACTATTAAATATTTATTTTTTTTTAATTGATTTAAACAGTTTTAATATCATTCACATATTAATTTAACTTTACATACATTAAGTAAAAAGTAACAGTTAAGACTCTTTAACTGGATGAAAAATAATTATATACAATCACATTCCTCAGCTACTGAAAACACAAACAGTAAAGTTTGTTGATTGCAAGATTAAAAAATATATGAATTAATAACATACGAAAGAAAAGAACGAATATAGACTGCGCTTCCTTTTTTCTCAATAAAACGTGCCGATATGTACCTAAGAGGTGATGGCACCAACACTTCAAAGTGATCGATATTACACAAAGATGTACAATTAAGAACCAAAATAAATTTTCTTTCAAAAAAATCTTTAACTAAATGAAAAAAAATGACCTTCCAAAAATCTTTACTAAATATAAACTATAAGAAAAAATTTAATATTTTTTACAACATTGTCCTTAGTTAAGTTTTGAATCAACTACCTTCGTTAGTTTCAAAGAAAAATTTTGAAAAAGACCTATTTTTTGGATTTTCCAATTTTTTTCATTTTCAACGGTCAGTTAAATATAGTAAGAGATAGATGGTGGAAAAATATATAATTAATAACATAATTGAGCAACTTACCTAACAATATACCAACCATTTACATTTACCTTCAGAGACATATTTGCAATGCAATACTGCTTTTACCGTTTATGTAGGAGGACTTAAATACTAACGCATCAATAACCATTGGGTCTTTAATGCATTAGTATTTATATTTGTTTCTACCACAACAGAGGGCTTTTGCAGTTTCGAACAACTAAATTTGAACAAATCTACAATTTCATTTCCTTCAGAAATTTTAACTTTTGGATATATATTGAGACTATTCTCACTTATTCTTGTATATAATTAGTTATGAATAATTTACTTACACCGTGTTTAACACACAGCTGGCTTAGGAATTCATTTGCTTCTGGAGAGACTAATGTGCCAGCAGGTGGAAATTTAACATTTAGCGTTTGTTCCAGAGTTGAAATCATGGGAACTCTTTTAAATGGTGGTGTAAAATCTATTTCCACTTCCTCTCCTTCTGGTCCATCAGGATGATACTTGATCTGGAATTTTATTTTATCGGAAATATTATTTTATTTATTCCATATTTTAAACTTTGCTCATAATTAAATAAAACTACGTGATGTAGTATTATTTCTACTTTATATAAATTCTTTACCACAACCTAGGTTTCATTGTATAGTAACATCTTCAGGTGGGTAATTAGCAAAGACTGCTGAAGATGTTGTCATACAACGAAACCTAGGTTGTGGTAAAGAATTTAAATAAAGTAAAAATAATACTACATCACGTAATTTCTTTTAATTGAGAATAATTAATTTCTACAAAATGAACGCCAAATATATTCAATATTTCAAACTTTGCTGTTCGCTTATTTTCACTATAAAATAAAAATTATACCTTAAAAGAACCATGCACTTTCTTAACCATTCCAGACACGAGTGATTCAGTAATTTCAATGACATCATTGTAGTCCGCATAGGCCATATAAAATTCACATGTGGTAAACTCTGGATTGTGTGTTAAATCAATACCCTCATTACGGAATTGTCTCCCAACCTCATAAACTCGATCCAAACCGCCAACTACCAACATTTTATGGTATAGTTCTGGAGCTATACGCATGTATAAGTCCATATTTAAATCATTATGATGTGTAATAAAAGGTTTTGCTGTAGCGCCACCAGGGATCATATTCATCATAGGTGTCTCTACTTCCAAAAAACCTAAATCGTCAAAGAATCGACGTATGAATGATATCATCTGTGCCCTTATCTGGAATGTCTTCCTAACCTAGAATGTCAAATTTAATTACACATTCACTGACTGATAGAAAATCATGATCATCAATCATAAGAAAGTTTTGATTTTATTACATACTACTGGTTTCTCTAAATACATTAATGAAAAACACTTACCCGATCATTCAGAATTAAATCTAAATACCTTTGCCTGAAACGTGTCTCTTTATCTTTCAGACCAAAGTGTAAATGAGGCAGCATATGTAAACATGGTGACAAAAGTTTTAAACGCTGAGGAATAATTGATAGTTCTCCTTTTTTTGTTTTTCCTGGATGACCAGTACAACCAATAATATCACCTCTGCGTAACTTTTCAGTATCGTGTGCAAATATATCTTCTGATTCATAAAGTTTTGCATTTGCCATAATCTGCGAAAATATATACAAATTAAAACAATAATTCTAATGTTACAGCCACACTGGTATCTAATGCCATTAATTTACACAATATTTAGGATTAAATATGTGTAGGTATGGTTTAATGTGGTAATTTTTAACACCGTTCGGAATGATATTAAAAGCTACGTGATAACTGGGATGGCAGTTACTACGACAGATCAAAACATGTTGATCATGTAATTTATTGCATGTTGTGGCTAAAATTTCAGTTCTACGAATTTTTGTCTAGGATACTTTACGGATGGTCAGTTTAATCATTCTATAGTTTTGGATGGGAACGAATAACACACAAACATTATGGAGTTGTGGATAAAAAATGCTCACTTTCTATGCATTTTTATCCCCCATCGTTTTTGTGTAAGCTTTAATTTTCGTCTCGTCCAGTAATAATAAAATTCAAAAAATAATAATCATTACTACTATACTTCAGCAATTCAGCGACTTCTTTATAGTCCATCTTCAAATGCACAAAGTAATGTATTATATGCAGTAATCATTAAAAATAAGCCTAATTTATGACAACATTTTTTATGCATCATTTAATAATATATTAATAGCCATTAGGTGAAAATACAGGTGTGACCCTAATATAAACAAGACATACTTATATAGAATTCATATCAATTTCATAGAATGGACAAAAAAATTTAATCAAAACACAATCATTAGGAAACATTCACTTTTTTAGATTGAATAACTTTATCTAAGTAAAGATAGGAATCTTTTATTTACTAACTGCATTGAAGGCATATATATATATATACACAGTCAAAATCTGTTATAACGACATCAAAGGGACTACGCATATTTAGACGTTAAAACCGATAGTCGTAACAAGCGATGATGTTTTCGAGAAAGTATTTATGGTATTATTGAATGTGTATTCTGTAAGTACCTACATATTAATCCATAGGTATTAATAAGAAAAATATATTTATGTACAAAATTAAACTACGTACATTTTGTTTAATTCACATAAAAGGTATAATATAAAATAACATTATGTATATTACTTTTCTGTATGCATAAAATCTGTAATTTTAGCCTCTTTAGAACACTTCTGTCGTGCATACATATTTTGTAATTCACGTTGTATTTTAATTAGCGTATCGTCATATTTGCCCTGGATGTGGAACTGTTCATTAAGAAGAACAATCTTTCGTAAAACCTTCGTAGAGTCTTCATGTTCGTCATCTTCCTCTCGAACTTCTCGTACAATATCATCCTCCGTAGCTGATGCACAAATTGCAATAGAGTTATCTACATCAATGAATTCCTCTGCTTCAGTAGTAGATAAAGCAGGGCGTAAATTTTGGGCTAATTGAGCCAAAGAAATATCGTCCTCTTCATCATCATCAGTCACATTATCTGAGGATATTGTGACGAGGTCAAGAAACGTAAAGCTTTTCTGGTCGTTACTGTTAAGGTTTTGTATTAACTTTAACACTTGTAGTTTTCCTTAATGAGATTTTAAACATCTTATTACACCTTGGTCCATAGGTTGCAGTACAGATGTAACATTTGGTGGTAAGATGAGCAGGACAATTATCCAGATGAGCAGGACAATTATCAACCAAAAGTAGAATTTTCTTTTTGTTTGCTTTTAATTCAGCGTCCCAGTTTCATAACCATCTTTCAAAAATTTCCAATGTCATCCATGACTTCATATTGTTTTCATACGTTACCGGCAGTGAGCAAATGTTTTTAAAGCATCTTGGTTTCTTAGATTTGCCTAAAAGCTTTCTCTTACACGATCCTGTCATATTTGCTACAACCATGGTCGTTAGTCTCGTCTTGGACATTTTTCCTCCAGAACAATTCTCTCCTTTGAACTTTAAAGTCTTATCTGGTGTCATATTGTGAAGAAGTCCGGTTTCGTCTGCGATAATAATGTCATCTGGTCCGTAGCCTTCGTATAATGTAGGCCACTTTTGCGTCATCCATTCTTCTACAGCATTTTTATCAACACTGGCAGCTTCACCACTCATTTTCCCGCCGACAATACCATGCCGAGCCCAGAAACGTTGAATCCAACTAGACGAGCAAACGAAATCTTCACCAAAGCGAGCAAAATCGTTAGCTTTTTGTTGAAGAATTGGTCCGTTTATTGGCAAATTGTTGCCATAAAGCGTTTGAATTTTTTCCCTCTCTTTCCAAATGGTTGAAATTGTCGAATGTGGTACACCATATTCCTTCGCTAAGTCTTTGTTTGTAATTCCACTTTCTAGCTTTAACACAATATGCGATTTTTCTTCGATATTAATTTGTATTCTTTTTCTTTGCGACATGTTAAAAATTTCATAAATAACTCCACAATATGTTTTGGTGCGTCTTGTGTACAGATAAGTAACAAACTGACTGAGACATGAAGAAGTGGGCTTTTATTACTATTACTACTCTACTGCAAGCACGTGTTTTGTTTCTAAGAATTACAAAAGATCCTACACTTTTTGTTTACTTTTGCGATAGACCATTATGTGTGCCAGATGTGGATACCTATTCATATTGTTTACAATACAGCTTAGTAGAAACTCAGGTGGTCGTTCTAACACACATATTTCTCCGAAAATACTAGTTAAATGTAGTCGCTTAAAGAGGTATGTCGTAATAAGCAATGTCGTAAAAAGCAATGTTTTTGATGAGGCGATTGTATAGCATTCAGCCGGGACCTTTGACTTTGGTTAATATAACCGGTATGTTGTTCTAAACGATGTCATCATAAACGGTTTTAACTGTATATATATATATACATATACACATATACATATATATATATATATATATATATATGTATGTATGTATATGTATATATATATACATATACATTTATATATATATATATATATATGTATATGTATATATATGTATATATATACGTATACATATATATATATATATATATATGTATGTACATGTATATATATATACATATACATATATATATACATATATGTATGTATATATATATATATATGTATGTACATGTATATATATATATACATATACATATATATATACATATATGTATGTATATATATATATACATATATATATGTGTATATATACATATATATATATATATACATATATGTATAAATGTATATGTATATATGCATATGTATATATATGTATATATTAGTTACTTTATCTTGGTAGGGCTTTCACCACTGATTTTCTCGGGTTCGATTTTAAGATAAATTAAGTGAGGTAGGGAGTATTGACAAAAATCACATGAGTAGCATACAAACACTACCTTCTAAAAATGAATAATTTGGTAATAAAATACATTCGGGTAATAAAATACAAAGTTAAAATAGAAATTTTTACAATTTTCTTTTTATTTTAAAATTATACAAAATAAATCATTTTACAAATCACAAATCAAATTGAAAATGTTAGAAAATATACGGACATCTAAAGGAAAGTGAATTTGTTTACAATGAAGTTCGTATAATCATAAGTCTATTAATTGTATTAAATAAACTGTTTTTTCATCAAAAACAATGAACAGTGACTGCAAGGCAATGTAACATTTTGTAAGCATAACAAAGAGTAAAAAAATCGGCATCATTTTATAAACTGAAAATATATGGATAAACAATTGTAAATATATGGACGTCTAAAAGCAGCGACAAAGAACAATTTGTTTTTAATGAAGTCCATATAATCTTAAAAAAATTACTCGTGTTAAATAAATTGCCCTCTCATAAAAAAAAACAGTGACTGCAAGGGAATGTAACATTTCGCAAACATAACAAGCAGTTAATAAATCTGCATCATTGCACAAATTGAACTATAAACAATTATAAATATATGGGTGTCTAAAAGCAGAGACAAAGGACAATTTGTTGTAGTGACGTCCATATAATCTGTAAATATATTACTTGTGTTAAATAAACTGTCTTCCCAAAAAAAAACAATAAACAGTAACTGCAATGTAGTATTTAGTATGTACCCTTATAATAAATTTAAAGACCTCAACATAATTTTATAAATTGTAAAATACAAACGTATGTAAATATATGGACGTTTATAGACAAGCGGCATAGAATGTTTTATTTTGTTATACGTATAATCATATACATTATTTTTATTAATTTAGCTGACTACTTATAAAATCACCACAAATTAAATGTAATGAGTTTGTATTACGTAAGTATATCAATTAAATTTTAAAGACATCAATATAATTTTACAAACTATGAAACCCAAAAATTTATTTTCAAACAATTTTTATAATAAAGCCAATTTGCCAAATTGTCAATCGATTTCCAAGGGACTATTATTACAGTTAATGTAATATAAATTAATTTTTTAATATTATTATAAACCGGGTAGAGAAGCCAGTAAATATTAATAAATGTTTAAAATACATAGTAGTCTATATATAATATTTTTGTATATGCATTTTGAACATATACTTTAATTTTTAACGAGTCCTTATTATGAAAAATTTCAGGATGTATACTACGTAATTTTTCACACTCTTGGCGTTTAGGTGGTTGTTTAGACTTTATATGTATGCTGAAGAACTTTAAAACAATACTTTTTTGTTGGGCAGACAATATCTACAACACTACTCATGTCACATAATAGTAATTCGTCTTTTCCTCTCACTATTAGGCGGTGAAGTTATAATTTCATCGAATTCCGTAACATCTTCAGTTTATTCTTCAACCTCTTCCAGTAAATTTTCTTCCAAACTTAAATTAATATCATCTGAAGATTTGCCTTTAAAATCGTCCGCTTTACCATTTTCCATAAGCATTAATAATTTTGAAACTTATGCCGTTTGGTAAATATCATCAGGTAATCTATCATCTGGCTTGATCTGTGTATAGATTGTGTATGATCAAAAAACGTGGCTAATTGTTTAATATTAGTATCATTCATGTGTTCATTTGTGTGTCGCTAAATGTTTCTGTAATTTTGTTGAAGTAATAATAATAATATAAAGTGTAAAACTTTTGGTCCCACAGGACTTTTAAAAAAAATATTTTTTCTGTAGTTAAAATAGCTCGCCCTAATTCCTCATAGGTATCGTTATCATAATTATTGTATTAGTAAGTACTCAACAAAGCCTTTGTAACTCTCCTGGTCAACATCTATTCAAAAGTTTTACCGTGCAATAAACAGTCTCCAATAAATCGATACATGCTTCGATATTGCTTAGTGCAGGTTGAACTAATTTTGTTGTCGCACATATGTTGTCACTTTTTCACATAAATGATCTTCAACCAATTTTAAATCACTTACCAAGGAATATATTGTTACCTTGTTCCACTTATTATGATTTAAATCATCGCAAGCTCGGCTTGAACCATGAAATTTACGATTTGCTTCAATTTTTAAATCAGTCTCTATTGTTGCGATTTCTAAAGTTGGTCTCCTTTTCAAGTGTGCATTATTGCAATATTACAGCACTGCTTAATGGACGTGCTGATGTTTAAGGCAAATGAAGGAGCACTGTAGTGATTGTTATTAAAATTAGAAACATTTTTAATGGTAGTGACAATTAAATTATAATTTTGCGGTTTAAGGGAATCTGTCAAATCTTTTATAGAAGACCCAAGTTTTTTAGCTCTATGAGTATCTTAGCCAATTCCCATCTTTCGTGAAATCACATTGATGAAATGTTTTTCCAATCAAAATATCCTTTTTTGCTTCCAATGGCACACGGACCGAGCCCGGTCTTTTTTTTCTGAACACACTTTTTCTTTTAACTGATTATCTATTTTTAAACTATGTAACATTAAATTTTAGGATTGAACTTGAGCATTAGTAGTTGTGGATGCCAGGTCACATATCCTTTTATGTTTCCATAGTTGTTTCCTTGAATAAAACCACAAGCACTTTTGGCAAGTAGTCGAATATCTGACCATATTTAGTTTTTTTTAAAAGTTTTACAGGTTTTAGGTACACATTTTGATGTATTAGTGATATAATTGCCCTTTTTTCGCAAATTACAAAGAATATTTTTTCTACTGTAACTTTCTTTGGTACAAGATAATATTTGTTGAACTTCTATTTCGATTGTATGTTGCCTTATATGTCTTGCAAAATTTAGAAAAAACAAATGTATGTGCCAATAAATTTTGATAGATCAGAAATACTCAAGTAGCTAGGAATTATTAGAGAATCTTTCTCAAGAACGCCATTCAACATTTTAACAAATGGAACACAAGATAAATCCTTTAGAGAATTATAGTTGGAAGAAGTAACGAAATCTTTTGTACTGGATTGTTGAGGAAGGGTGACAACGAGGAAGGAAGGGTGAGGGGTGGTATATATATATATATATATATATATATATATATATATATATATATATATATATATATATATATATATATATATATATATATATATATGTGTATATGTATATGTATATGATATGTATATGTATATGTATATTTATATGTATATATATATATATATATATATATATATACATATTATATATATCCAAAGGACAAATTAATAGCAGATTGTGGCATATGAAAAACAATGGAGGTATTTTTGTATACACAAATAAAAAAATTATTTCTTAATTCATAAGACATTATAGTGGTTTCTTATGAATAAAAAAACTTGTCATAAAAAGTGATAGTTTACCTGAAGTTTCAAGCCTTCCCCTCTTAAATCATAAAATATTAATTTTGCACTGGACTCCCTGATCGCATGAACACGGCCAGCCACAGATACTGTAACATTATCCAAAACTTCTCCATCTTTTAGACTGCTGTATTTTTCAATAAAATCTTCTATTGACGAAGTCACGTGGAATTTATGTGGATAAGGGTGGTCATCCTTGTTCGCAGAACATTTTAGAGCGGCAACAGCAGCAGAACGGAGTCGGTAAAACTCGTTATGACTCAGCTCCTCTTCAGCCTGAATATTCTTCTTCTCGATTTTGGTATTATTTACTGGAGTCGCATGTTGTTTTTCAGCCTTCTCTTTAGCTTTTTGTTCTGCTTTTAGTCTTCGTTTTAATTCACTGTAAATTAAAGCAATTGAGTAGTTTCAGAAAGAATTTTGCAAAGGAAATAAATACAACTAGGCGCTGAAGTGACAAAACTTGTTCAAAAATCGTTAAAATGTCGTAAGACGAGGTAACTTGATCGAAATAGTAATAAGATAACGTATTCACCTATTACAGTTAAAGTGTAAATAGAAAATTGAACCATAATGGAGCTCTTCAACGCCAACCATCATATGTGCTGAGTATGCACTTTAAGTTAGACCAATATTTTAATATATATATAAGAAAATATATACACGAACCCTTTGCTGCGAGAAGTCAAATTGCCATTTAAGTTCATATAATTGGAACATCTCAAAAACGGTTTGGTTATGCTATTTATAGTTCTAAGTCCGAACATATTTCCAAAACTATGTAAAATATTTCACATACACAGGTTGTAATAAATAATTTACTCACTTTTTTGACACTTTTTCTACGTTTTCGTCTGCCATAATACTATTTTTCTTATACTATAAACTTACTTATATTTCATTCGAGTACAATTGAACCAATTTAATGACTCGCTGTACTCATGCACTATCCTAAACGAAATTGTAACGTCACAAAACGTCAGTCAACGAAAGCCAAATTGGCCGCATGTCCCAATATAATTTTTTTATGAGGCTTTCTAATTATTTTTGGTTTAGGATGATTGTTTCTTAAGGCGGTGATAGAAAAGAAAATATAAATATTTATGACCTTATAGCCTTCTTACACAAGGCTGTTGTTTTATTCAGAAATATGATGTGATATCTTATACTTCTGTTAAAAATTTAAACAAAACATCCATTAACGCAACAGTGTAATGGATTCTAAGTCACCAAAAATTTATTTTTTACGCAACATAAACTAATTACAAATAACTAGATACTTATGCTGTAAATTCTTAAAAAAAAATTAAAAGATTATTATTCTAAATATGATAAAAAGTTTAATGGTGTATTAATTTTTAGAAGCTGTAATTAATATTGTAATTAAATATTTGTAACAATTTTCATTTTTCTTTTATAATAACAATAGCGTCAACTTTTAGCAACAATAAGTTGGAAAGATGGCAATAATATACGGATTATGTCATTTCCTGAACACCTGTGCCGCTTTGATTACTGGCACGGACAATAAAAACACATTTACACGAACTTCATAAATATAAATATGTTATAACACCACAAAACTTACACATGCTATTGAAATATATTATAATTAATTCAAGAACGGATTTATTGGCAATTGCTACGAGTGTTCTAATATTTATAGAAAATGGCATTTAATATCTTAATATCCTATAATTAATCGATATCTAATCATATAGGAGATGTACAATTAAAAAATATTTGCCATCGCCTTTTCTCATCACGCTTTAATGTACACTTACAAAAATCGAACGTTCTAAAAAATTCGATATGAGTTTTTACATTAACAAGTCAGAAAAAAGAGATCCTTGATGAAATTGTCATAAATTTTCAACTCCAGGTCACAGCGGCGTACTAAATTTGTCGTTAACTATTTTGTCTGTTGATTAATTGAATCCCCGTGAAAGATAAACAAATCTTTTGATCCCGATCTCTCCAAATTCTATTTGCACGTAAGCCCTGTATTTCAAGCTTTTCCAAAATTTGCTCGCTGAAAGAGAGGTTGAATTTAAGGGTTTAGAGAGACATCTAAGAGGGATTCTTATCAGAAGAACACGACGGTATCGGTGGTGCGAATAATAGACAACGTCGTGCCCATAGCTTTTCTCAAGCCAAATTAATTATAGGATCCCACTCACTCCCCTCTATGAAGATTATAGTTTTGGAACGGAATTTTTATTTTATTAAAATTCAATTAAAGTTTGTGAGAATATTGGGGCATGAGTTGACAAAATAATTCGAAATTATGGGACTAACAAATTAAACATCAGTCAATTCGCCTATGAAATACTAATGCAAAAGCCTAAACATGCATCAGCATATTTTTTCTATGTTCGCCTATGAAAAAAAATCAGCATGTGTAATTTACCTGAAATTTGTTTAGTTTTTTAATATGATATGTTTATAGCATGTGAAAGTTTAATATTGCACTTTTACATGTATACTTTTTAAGGAAATAATTAGTTTATTGATAACACAACTGATTAATTTATGTATTTATATGTAGATGCTATCCTTGTAGATTGGAGACAAAAACTAGATACTCGTGAAACTAAAAAAAATTAACGCTGACAGCTGGAACTGACTTGTATTATTACTATCATTACTTAGTATATTATCTATGATTACTATAAGGAACGTCAGTCAGCACATTTTGGTATTTTATTTCTTTTGGTAGTGATCAATTTTCAGATTATAACAATGAGCCAGGTTAAAAGTGCAAGAAAATTCAAATGGTCTTTGGATTTTAATCAACGGTTAGTGTTACAAATCTAAACAATAATTTTCGTCTCAAGTTCAATTCGACACGAGTTGTATTTCAATCGCTATGTTGTACGCATATAAATTATTAGAAACATTAGGACCGGGCTAAGAAGTTGAACTAGAAATATAACTTAAGGTTTGCTTTGTAATATATTAATGTATAAATTTACAGGATTGGAGAATTAAACTTTTAAAATTACCTGTGCGTTGATATGGATATTGACAACCAACTGACAGGTGTTTCTCCATAGAAAGTGCATGTTTTAAATAAATTTTTTGTAATGAAATAATTAAGCCCGACGCCTAATTTCTTAAGTACGCCATTTTTTATGAATATTCTTTCATTAAAAACAAACGGGAAATTCGCATTTTCGCTAAACCATACTATATTTTCAATTTGTATAGGTCTGGTTTAGGAAAAATGCGAATTTTTCATTTTTTTTTGGTTTAAATGAAAAAATGTACATAAAAAATACATCGTGTTTAAAAAATTGCTGTTCGGACTCGATTATTTTAATATAAAAATTGTTTTGAAATATGCTTCTCCTGTCAAGAAGTGCCCCGTAAACTTATTGTCACACATAAATTTTGTGATCTCACGTTGTGCGATCTTCTGCGCATTTCAATCTTTTGGTTTGCTGGGTTTGTTTTTTTTTTTATATAAATCCCTGTTTGTATTTGCAAATTCAATGTTTAGGATTACTAAGAATGGCAATTAAGTCTAAAAATTTATAACTTATACTTTCTTGATAGAGTGTACTTTTATCTGGGAACTTTTTTCTAATCCCTTTTTTAATTAAAATAATCATAACTGAGCCTTACTTTTTGTAAACACTTCGTTTTTACCTATATTCTTTCATGTAAAATAAAAAAAAAACAGAAAATTCACATTTTTGCTAAACCAGATTTATTCAAATGAGTACCTACTAAGTATTAAAAGCTTGTCGAGATAAAACATCAATTAGGCTTTTGCATTATTAATATGTTTTATTTGTTCTTGTACAATTTTTAATGACAAGCTTCTAATATAGATATAAACTTAGAATCAAATTCCATTCTAAGCTTGTTTACGTTTGTCGAAACTTTGGTTTGGATAGACACTGGTTAGGAGTTTATGAGTTTTGAATGGATAGTTTTTGATGAACCTTATCACTAGGAGTTTTAAGAAATATCATAGCACTTTGTATGTTTTTAGTACTGGTTAGTTTAGAATAAATTAGAGCATAGTTATCAAAACAGCGCATGATGAGTTAAGAAATAGCAATGCATACAAACTCTTGTACAGAAAATACAAACGTAAGTTTGTTCATTATTTTCAGGTCTTCAGACAAATTTTACCATCTTTTTATTATTATTGTTATGTATTATAGTAAAGATTTTGCTAATGGCCCACCTGAAGACGTTGTAATACAACAAAACCTAGGTCGTGATAAAGAACTTAAAGAAAGTAGAAATAATACTACATCACATAGTTCCATTTAATTGAGAATAATGAATTTTTATAAAATTAACGCCGTGTTTGATATTAAATCTAAATAGTTTTTACAGTTACAGACACTTTTTCACCTCTGGAATATATTTCCGTAGCCACTATTTTCAAATAGCATAATCATATGCGTCATCATGTATGTTACTCTAAGTCACTAATTCCTGAAAATGTCACTTTTATTTATTAAAAATTTCATTTTTATTACTTTTTGCAAAACAGATTCATGGTAATAAGAAAACAAATTTTTCTCTTATTACCATGAATCTGTTTTGTAAAAACTACTAAAATTCACGTGGATATGTGGAACATCAAATATCACTATTGAACGGGAGTTAAAACGTTCTGATGGTACATTGCAACGTGTCATTCGGCCAACTTCGTAACTTTTCAACTCTTTTCAACCTAATTCAGTCCGTTTCGTATCTTGTTGGCGTTTTCTCACCTAATTCGGCCAGCTTCACATCTCCTGTCGGCTAACGGTATTATAAAATTAAAATATATTTTCAATATTTTATATTCAGTAAGAATTTATATATTTTCAATAAGATTGATAAGAAAAATTTCTGTGGTAATTTATTTCATAAAAATAAAATGAAATTAATATTTTATTATTAGCAATTATCTGAATATATGTTTTTTCGTTTCAATTTGTTCAAATAAAAATATTTCAGTATAAAAAAATTTCGATTTTTCAAATCTGTCAGGCATCCCATGACGGCTCACAATTTTGATAATAACTTCATAAGTAATTATATTAAAGAAAATTTGGGAAGCAAATTTTAGGTATGTAACAAAATTTTTAAATAATAAACTTCCGATTGCAATCTATACTTATAATAGAACAATAAAGATAAAAATTTCTATACATTAGAGACTTTAAATAAAATTTAATAACATTCACACATTTTTGAAATCTTATAACTGTTTCAACAATGTACAGCTTAGGGCTCCAAAAGCAAAATTGTCATCTTAATACAACATTGAATAGTAGAATAATAGAGAAATAGTTTTATTTATAATATATTCATGTGACATTAAAAAATTGAATAAAAACAATATCAATCTATCGACTACAATGACAAAATATACCACTTTTACTAACAACAGGATAAACAATGATGTTAACATGAGCTGAACTATAGTCAAAAATTTACTTCAATATAAACGCACAATTTTATATTATCTATACTAGTGATATAAAGAATATAGATTTTTACATATTCTCGAATAAAAATGTGAATATTCGGTACCAGTATTCACAAACACGAATGCGAATATTGTCTTTCTAAATATGGCACCGTTTAACAATGATTAAAAATTGACAAACTTAAGCCGGGTCTCCTGCAACCGTATTTTTGTTAGAAATGAGTTCTAACATGTTTTTCTCAACAAAATAGGGGCATGGCCAAAATGTTTTGTCGAACAAAAACATGCAAACATGTTATCCGAAATGAATGGATAACATTCCCCGTTCGTCTGCGGGGGGAGGGAAATGTTTATTCCGCAGTTGCTTTCAAATATTACATACATCACTCGCTCCAGTTGTTTACATCGTCAATCGGAGAGATATCCAAATTTGTGTATGTTGTTCTGAAGATAATATGAGTTGGAATAAAGACAATACATTGTTGTTTATTAATCTGATCGGATTCTTTTTCTTGTATAAAAAATAACTTCAAAACTTTCAATTATATCTTCCTCATCTGAATTAATTTTAACTCAAATGAAAAATTATCTAATATTGAGCGTGGACTTTTCGTTTATAACGCAGGAGACTGTTACGTTTTGTTAACATGTTCACTAAACATGTTTTGTTAGATTTTTGGCGCAGGAGACCCACCTTTATACACACTTACACATTTATGTTGAGTGTGAATAGGCCGACCGTGTCTGTTGCGGAGAATAACTGACGTTGTTTAGTTATTTGTTTATTAACTGCAATATAACAACTGAAGCTTCATATTAGAGAGTAATTAGTGAATGTAAAAGATGAATAAATGATATATTAATGAAATTTGAACTTATTTAACATTGTCCTGTCCTAATACTGAGCACGCTACAAATTATTTAACAACAAATACTCAGAGGATTTACAAATGATAGAGATAATACTGAGCAGGTACAAATTATTAATAATGAATACTCACAAAAGCAAGATCTACTCTTATGCAAAATCATTTAAAATTCCTGCGTAAAAATGAGTGTAGTCATTTAGAAAAATGTGAAAATGAAATCCTTCAAAAATAAATGTTTCGTCTTCATCTTACATTAGTTTACTGAAAGTGATCTAAAAAAGTTATGTTTTCTTGATTATATTGAAAAATTTAAACAGTGGGATAACAATAATGCAAAGTTTCTGGCAGTTGATAATTTAATAAGCGAATTGATCATAATGGAGGACTTGCCGTTTAGTTTTGTGGAATGTTTTCGCTTTTTGAAACTTATAATATACCTATGTTTGTTCTATAATTTAAAATCTCAGTAGCATTTTTAACATATATGGCAAAGTAAAAGAGAAAACTCTCGAAATGGCATATGTATTTGGAAAAATTGTGTCTACTACTGACACCTGGTTCCTTTCTTCTGGAGTATCAGTGCTGAGTTTAACTTATCGTGGGATTACGGATCAAATTGAAAAGAAATTTATTCTATTAAAAGCAAAGGTTTTTAGTGGTAACATACACGGGAAATCAATGGAATCTGGGGAAAACGTCGCTTCAATAATTGAGAATATTTTGTCATCATGGCAAATCAATGGAATCATTATTAGAATGCAGGTATGAATATGAAAAAAATGTACTTCCTTACTGCACTATGTAGACTTTAACTGTACATAACATAAAATTAAACCGCAAGAAACCATTATTGCAATGATGACAAAGTGTAAAATGACAGCAACACATTTTCACCACAGTAATACAGCTCAAGATAAACTTGCAATCTTATAACAAAGACTTGATCAACCACATCTCAAAATTTTACAACAATATGATACTAAGATGGAAAAGTACCTTTCGGATGTTAGAGTATATTTTGGAAAATAAAAACTCCTTATGCGTTTGCAATAAAATACCACAAGTGATTTCAAAAGAGTAAACGACTTTTACTCGATCCATTTCAAGATTAGTACCTAAGATTGATACAGTTAATATTTCCTTATCATCAGTAATTTTTTTAATTGCCACTTGAAAAAGAAACTGGAATTTTATTTAACTTATTAATGTGTTGGAGATATGATTCTTTGTAGAATATGTTGTATGATTCTTTATAGAAACCTAACCAATGAAGTACTAGTAAAAATTTTATACAGTACTTAATTCAAAAAATGATATGAGGTTAAAATGAACAAGCAGAATAATAAGCTTCTTATTTCTTGTATCAAGACAATATTCAGTTATACAGAGAGCATTCCTAGCAAAGGAATGTTTAGTGGAGCTGATCTTTGCAAACCTCATCGAAACAGACTGCAAGGAAAAAAGGCATCAAAACTTTCATTTTTAAAATCTACTGCTAATTGAAGCAGTAGATTTATTAGCTGATAAACATTTCTTTTTGTTTTAATTAGCAAAATAAGAATTAGTTTAAAAAAGCTGTTACTGTATTAAAAGAAAAATTCCATTTATTTAGCTTAAATACAATGGTTGTCATTGTAGAAAGTTAATAATTTAAAAGATTTAAATAATGTAATTTGGTGTTGTGATGAATTTGTATCAGATTTTTTTGGTTTAAAGGAATATTTTAGTTTTTTTTTCTTAAAAATAATTGCATAGGTGGTACATTTTAACAAGCAGAAAGTTTGTACTTTGTAATAAATCATTTTTCATATTTAAGTTATGTTTTCTTGATGTATTTTTCTATTTTAATGAAGTTATTTTGAAAATTTCTTTATATTCTATACATTAGAAAAATATTTTCATTATTTTTGTGAATATGAATAAAAATATTAAAAAAAAACATGCCAATATTCATGAATTTGTTTGAAAACATTTATTGGAAAAAGAGACAACTTATGTGTAAACCTTATTACAGGTGGTTTTAGCAGAAGCAGTAAGATTACATACTTAAGTATTTACATTCGGTTTGATCAGAGCTATATAATTACAGAAATTTAAATAAAAGTATTTAGACAAATATTGTTTGCAGTATTTATATTGTAAGAAAATATTTATGTACTTTGATGGCACAAGTCAGTTTATTCTGTATACAATTGATGTCATACAAAAGTTTACGTGGTGACATATCTCTATGAAACTATTCTTCTACCATTCAAATGAACCTAACAAGCATGTTGTTACTGCAATGATGGCATGCATGCAGCAGTAGTAAAGTACATTTCTGCATGAAATTATTATCTTTATAATAGATAGTTTTTTAAAGGTTTAATACCTTTTAAAATTAAAAAAAACAGATAAAAATCATAGTAATGGGCATGGTTTCTCTTGCATTTCATATTTTTGTTTGTTAGAACTCGGGACCCCTGCAGGAAAGACGTTTCATGTTAATAAGACGATTATTGCCAATAATTTTTTTTATATTTCATCCCGTTCTCGAGAAGCACTATTTCCATGTTAATGCAAAGATTAAATGTCATTCAGTGCATGCACACCGCACTGACCTTGTGGCATTTTCATCTAGTACGCAGTTTTATTTTTGAGGAAAAAACAGAATTTTATCATATGGGAATTATGCTACTTTTTGAACCAAAAAGTATCCCATATATTTATCAATACCATAAGCTATGTCTGTGGCAATTTGATAAAATCTGCTCAACCTTTCAGGCATGATGGAGAAAGAAACATCCAAACACACTTTTCATAATACTAGTACTCAACGTCTATATGTTACTCCATTCAAACTATGCATATATGCTTGCCAAATTAAGTAGTGATTTGTTGCTTGTTTGTAGTTATTAGATAACAAATAAACTAACAAAAATACTTCTACTTTCATAATATTAGTAGGGATAAAATTGCAAGTCTCACTATATAAGTCAATTTATGGGTTAAACTTAGCAATAATGTTAAAATTAACAAAATTATTTAAAGTGATTATGGAGTTTCCATTAATAAACATTTTAATTTCTTTTCAGTAATCGATCCTTAAGTACCGAGTTACCACCTCCACCGGGATATAATTTGGCAACTTCGATACAAACAGAAACATCCAAAGATAATGACTCCAGTCATCTTATTATTAAGAAATTATGGGACGTAGCTTTGGGGCCATTAAAACAAGTACCAATGAATTTGTTCATTATGTACATGGCAGGCAATTCCATTTCAATATTTCCAATTATGATGGTTGGAATGTTAATTGTAAGACCATTCAAAGCACTTATTACAGTTCAAAGCACATTTAAGATGATTGAAGGAACGCAAGCAACTGGACAAAAGTTTGTTTATGTTCTCGGGAATATAGTGAATATATTTTTGGCTTTGTATAAATGCCATAGTATGGGCCTGCTGCCTACACATTCCAGCGACTGGCTAGCATTTGAAGAACCTCAAATTAGATTAGAATACTTTGGAGGAGGCTTATCTTTATTGTAATTGGTAAATGTGACATAAGAAAATCATTTATTAAAAAAATTTATGTATTTATTTGTGATTATAATATCTAATGTAGTTTCTATAGTACTATGTACAGATGAGGATAAAATAAACTTTATTGCATTTTAACGATTGTTTTTTAGAATAATACTTTATTTACATTATTATTTACTACAGCTGTCCTTATTTATCATCCTTAGATAGTTTTGATTGTATAAACTTCGTGGCCTTGTCAAATAATTTTACTGGATCTTCAACTTTGTCAATCTGAAAAATAAAAAGAACATAAAAATGATTTTCAAATATTATTAGTACTAAAACATGTTAGTTCTCTACAAGCTGCTCTATAGTAGTACATGTGATAAAAATTTATTTTCATCTGAGTTTTCAACCTTTTCAAATGCCAAATAGGTAAATTATATACATATATACATACAGACACACACACGCAAGGACACGTGCGTGCACTTACGCACACGCGTGCACTCATGCACATGCACACACACGCAACCACATATACACACACCCACGCACATATCCACACCCACGCACATGCACAGACACCCACACACATACACACAGGTATATATAAAGTATATAATTTAACTTTAAGTATTAATTCACATATACTAAAAAATGGATAGGGGCGGCATACAACACCATTGTTATTTTTCTATTTATATAATATGTTTATCATTGTATATCATTCCTTTACAACATTAACAATAGCCTCTTGCTGACAATAAATTGGCAAAAAGTCAAGTATTAGATTGTCTAAATGATAATAGAGTTACTGAAGACAAAGGATGATGCTTTAAATCTAATCACTAAGCGCATAAAAAGATAAGTAGTCCCAATCACATTTTGATTGTCACACCAATTTTTTTGTATGTATCAATAACAGAAAAAATATACTTATAACTGTATAAAATTATAAAAAATATTTAGAACATATATTTATCCATTTATATACTAGTACAAACACAAGTGTAACCCTTTTACCCACCTTCAAATATAATTTTTGAGTAAAAAAACACGTCAACATAAATCTTTTCATACGGAAATATCATCATCTCATTTTATCTCTTAAAGGTACAAATTCACCTTTTGATCTTTTCTCATCAATATTTATTTCGTTAAGATACTTGACCTATTTACAGCTCAAATCACAAAAAAAAAACAAAATTAGCAAATAAAAAAATTTAATAGATATTATGACATTTCATTAAATTATTAATCCTCAAAAATTTTCTCCTGACTTGATACAGAACATAAAATTAATTGATTATAGTAACTAATTTGACAATAAGCTCAACTTGATTTCATTAATAATCGAAATTGATACATATAATTTTCCACTTACTTCATAATTTTGTGCGATGTAAGCTCCCGCATAAACCCCAGAAGCAAAAGTTAACTGAAAGACAAAGACAGGAGCCAATTTAATTATTTTCACAATTTGTTAATCCCCGTTTTGTTATCTTAATTACTAAACAAAAGGTTTTAAAAGTTATAATAATGTAGACGATAATTTCAATCTCTAGACTAATAAAGCAAATTAAAAATATGACAAATAAAATTTCAAAAATATTTTGCACAATATTTTATGTACCATAAAACAAGAACAGCGCAAAAAAAGTTTTGGTCGAAACATTAAAACGAATTTAAAAAAACTATAAAGTATTACAAAAGTACACAAAATATTGCAAATCTTACACAATTTCTTTGTAAAGATAAGATAAAGATTTTCTTACCAAAAATTTAAGCATTGTTCCAAATTAAAAATTAATTTCAAATCTATGTACGCTTATATTTTATTCCCTCGATCAATATTTTATTTAAAATTATTCGATTTTAATAAATCGG
Organism: Druceiella hillmani; assembly: GCA_039881145.1. Taxonomy (NCBI): domain Eukaryota; kingdom Metazoa; phylum Arthropoda; class Insecta; order Lepidoptera; family Hepialidae; genus Druceiella; species Druceiella hillmani. The sequence goes on from JAYKKI010000074.1 coordinate 4,072,901, forward strand.
TATAGATTCTTATACATGACAACCAGAATAACCTATATGGCAAATGCCAAATATCTGACATAACACTTTATGTGATTGTCTCCTTTCTTTTCCTTCATCTATGATCTTTTCTCTATGGGGACAAGGAACGCCACAAAATAAAAAGATCTATGGTTTTCACCTACGTCAAAATCCCGAGTTCCCCCAATCAAATACCGTCCAACTATGCCTCTTATTTCAACCCTTTATTTCTAATGGCTCCACCAACAGTGGCGAGGGTCTTGCAATTGAATAGTCGCAGTGTTATTTCCAATAAAGCAGATTTTCGTCACCTCCTTGTCAAGTATTGTCCATTCGTGGCTGCCATCTCGGAGACTTGGCTGAAGATTGGATTCTATTTTAAGACCCAAGGCTATGCCTGTCTACGGATGATAGAGCGGATGGCAAGGGCGGATTCGCCTTATTACTTGATAAATCCCTTCTCCCAGATTTCTCTTGGCTCCCGCCAATCCATCATTTCCCGTAGCATTAGAACTACGGGATAATTTAACTTCAATTCCTGACCCATATATTATTCTGGGAGATTTTAATGTTCATCACCCGTCTTGGGGTTCCATCCGAAGCAACCCCATAGGGGTCTCCTTGGTGGAACTCCAGGACGATTTTGGTCTGTGTTTACTGAATGATGGTTCTCCAACACGAGTTCTGTCCCATTTCAGAACCCGAGCTCAGTAGATATTTCCCTTTGCTCCTCATCCTTGGCATCCTTAGCTTCCTGGAATATTCTATCTGAATCTTTTGGAAGCGACCATTTCACCATTCTGATTTTTTTCCTTCGTTTAAATTTAAATATTGAAAAAATTCCCCCTCTTCAAAAATACAGCCGGGTAGTATTCCGCATTTTACTCAATGTCGAAGTGGATTCACTCCCTCCAGTGGACCTGGATAGCATTGACTCTTGCTATGACCAATTTGTAAGGGCCATAAACCTGTACGCTCGGTACTTTATCCCACTTAAGAATCTAAGATGTCGGAAGCAAACTTCCTCTTGTTCCGAAAGACCCAAGCACAGACTAAACGAATTCTCCTTAAAAAAATTGGGAAGGCTGGAAGAAATTTTGTCACTCCCTCTCTCCTTCTACTCCCTCTCGTGTCTTCTGTTTTAATACAAAACGGTTTCGGTCTATTTTTCAACCTGATCTTCCCAAATCCGTACATGGGAATTAGGTAGACCAACTTTAAAATAAGCTTGCTCCCCCATCCGTCCCAAATTTAGATGAATTACTATTCAGATATCATTTTACTAGCGCCAACCATTTTTTAGAAGAAGATTTATCCATTAATGGATTGGATTTCACCTTACCTCATTTTAAAGACTCTTGCCTTGGTATTGACGGAATGTCACATTCAATGTTGAAAAATACTTACCTTAAATCTACCCGTTGGTATCTTTTAACACTGATCAACTGTATGTTCAAATCAGGTTATATTCTAAAGTCATGGAAAAATGAAATAATAATCCCCATTCTCAAACCTCATAAAGATCCCAATGTAAGTTCATCCTACAGATCCATAACTGTTTCTCCGATTTTAACGAAGATTAGGAAATACCTAATTAAGAATCGATTGGAATGGTTTACATCATTCCATTTTTCAAACAACCAATTTGGCTTCAGAAGAGTTAAAATTACGATGGACAATCTCCGCGTCCTAACCACTGATATTAGACTTGCCTTCTCTCGATAAGAGTTCCTCGTTGCTGCTTTTTTAGATCTTTCTTCAGTCTACGATAATGTAAACCTTCAAATCCTGAAGAAAATTCTTTATAATCTTGGGACCCCGATCAAGATTACAAATTTTCTCCTCAATTTTCATTTAGAAAGATCTATCATCCCCCGGATCCCGGTATGGACTTATCCCCATCCAAAAGCGCTGTGGTGGTCTTCTCGAGAAAGAGAATTACTCCACCTTTATCTATTTCTTATAACTCCTTCTTGATCCCTACTCTTTCCAATACCGAATTCTTAGGTATGTTCCTAGTCTCAAAATTATCCTGGAACATTAACAATTAACATGTCATTTTGCGATGCCATGCTAATATAAATATTTTCCGCGCACTTTCTGGAGTATGGTGGGACCACACCCTTCCACATTAAAGTTAATATATAACGGTCTAGTCCGTAGTCATCTGGACTATGCTTCATTTCTCCTTGATCTCATTTCCAAACCTAATGCGATTAAATTGACTGGCTTTCAGTCTCAAGCTCTAAGGATCATAGTGATTGCAATGAAATTCGGTCCTGTAAATGCCCTGCGAGTAGAATTTAGACGACAATACCTTGCCGATTGTTATCTATTGAAGGCAACTAGGTTTTCTACTCACTCCATTTTTCCAAAACTTACCTTCCTCTCTAGACTTATTTAGGATGCTCTTTTTTGGCGTTCTAACTCCCGATCACTTCTTATCGTTAGCTTCTTAAGAATTAAATCCCTCTCTAGCCCCGTTTATCAAAATTCTTCTCTCCCTCTCTGTAATTTTACAATTAACTCGGTATTTCACAGCCCAAATGTAAATTTGTGTTTCGAAGTTGATAAGGAGTCCAAAAATGTCAATTCGCTGTTCAATTCTATCTTGAATTCCTTTTGGATGGATTGGACTCGAATATACACAGAAGTATCAAAAACCCTGAGAGATGGCTATGTCGGAGCATCATTTTACTGTCCAACCACCGCTCATTCAGCATACTTCCGCCTTCCTAAGGAATGTTCGGCGTTCTCCAGGGAATGCCGTGATATTGTGGGGGCTTTGATGCTCTACTAAGTTTCGCATGCACCTTATCTTCTCTGATTCCTTAAGTTGTTTACAGAACTGTAGCTTCCTGATTCTCAAGATCAAGCAACTTACGCTTGATTTGGAGAGATTGGGATCTGATGTTATTCTTGCATCCCTAGTCAATGGGGCATAGTATGTAATAAAATAATCGACGCAACACCTCGGTTCGCCTTCGTGAACGGGAACCCATGTTCTGGGTTTGGAGAGGGTGATCTAATTCATCTAATTTTTACATGTCCATTAAGTAATAGATTTTCTATGTTTATTTACAAATTATAAAAATAAAAAAATTTAATTGCTCATTAACACAAGATCATTTTTATCTATTGCCAACAAATCCATTCTAGGATTAATAATTTAATACATATGAGAGAATAATATGAAAGCATAGAAACTTTTAATTGTAGCCAACTTCTTACTTAACTTTTGTTTTATTGTATAGTTTATTTTTTTGTTAACTAGCTGAATATGATTTAATCAGTTTTGCATAGCATTTTTCCACACTTCACATTGGCAAAAAAGGCTATGCAACAGATTTTCTGTGGAGAGAACGAACGCCATATAATCAAAGATAAAGATCTATAGTCCTAATTCATGGTATTATTAAAGCGTGTTGGCAGTTAAATATGAATAACACTATAAAAAAAAATTATTTTGAAAAAAGAAAATCCAATTTTTCTAAAATTAATTTTGTATTAGATAAGATAATAAAAAAATTAGAAAACGTAGTGTCGAAGTCACTATCGTAGAGTTTTTTAGTGGTACCTGCAGAAAGCGCTTAGATCTTTTAAGTACAGGTCCAGCCACAGAACATAATGCATCTATGGGTCCAGTATTATGCAGAAAAATTTTAGAAGATGTCAAAGTTTTTTAAGTAAAAGTAACGCAGATCAATTATGCCAAATTTTCTTATATTTATCCAATTACAAAATTTCCTTCAAATGTTATTGTTGTAAAATTTAGCACATATTATTATACACCAATTTTAAATAATGAAAAACATGTTATAAAAAATGGCTATTGTAATTTATTTAAAAAAGGACCCTATGTTGCTTTCACTGTAAAATTGTTGGCTGTGTGATTAATCCCATTTCAAAAGGATTTCTAAAATTTAACATCACTTAGTAAACTTTGAAAGACCATGAGATTTCTAAAAATTATGTTTAGGTCCAAAAATCATGACTAGAACGGAGTCAAAAGTTAATTTGTTGCAAAACTAAAGATGCGGCTGCTCGAATAATTATTTATTCTAAACATAGACTTTTATTACTTCGTAAAGACAGGCTCACAGCAATCGAAAAATGTTCCACTAGAAACGGTGTTAAATGTCGAAATTAGCAGCGTGTCATTTCAAGTGACATTCGATTATCGTGGGTATGTTTATTCTGAAAACAATAAAAAAATGCCGGACCGTGTAGTAAAAATATGTTTAAATTATTTATTGAAAAAAAGAGTTGTAAATTCAGTAACTTTACAAAATCCAATGTGAGCTTGCAAGGACGTGTTTTCACATATTATTTTTTTTTAATATTCATTTTTCTTTTCTTTGATTTTTGAAAATTAACTGATGAGTACGGAGCCGAAAAAACAAGAAACCTTAGAAGCAAATTTAATTAGTATTTGTCCATCTATCTGTCACATCAAAAACTTCTAAACCGATAAATATAAAACTAGAAATGCTGTCTTTTAGTGATTAAATATAGCCAACGCATATATTTTCTCACAAAGCCTATACATAAAAAAACACATGTGCTTACTAGAGGTGGGCATTTACGTTAATCATGCACCTGTTTACGTTGACGACAATTAACTGTTGACCAAAACTGTTAATATTAACAGTAAATGTGTTTAGACGCTTACCATAATTAATATAAACAGCACGTCGTCGCACATGCATCGTTGCGTGCGACGAAATAAATAAAAAAATAAAAAATTGGTTGCTGTAAAGTCGGTTTACGAACAATAGTTTTACGTGATAACGTCATAAAGAAACATTAGTGAAAAATTGCATACTTTTATGAATTAAATTGAATTATTATCACTGAATTATTATTATTTTGTATAATACAAAGAAGGAGTTAATTGAAAATTACAATTTATTCGATAAATTAACATTTATTTACACTCGTTAATTTAAATATTTTTTTACTTAAATTATACATATTAATTACAAGTAACAGAACTAATAGCTCTGACTTTACGCAAGAAGAGAGATAAATTGAGACGCTTGGGACCAGGGTGGGTTTACTTCATACAAATATTTCGATTGGAACGCGAAAGCCCTATCTCTTTCGCACACATAAAATTTTGTCTATGGAACATAGAGCAGCGATAACGAACGCTATATAATCAAAGAAAAAAAAAAAAGACTATGATACGAAATTTAAAATCGTTAACTTTATTTGAATTGGTTTGTCAAACTGCAAATTTGTAACTTAACATTATTTTATAGTTCAGTTTTACATTTGGTTATACTATCTGTAATATTTTCACTTTTAATTCAAATTTTGTTGTATTTGTTACATTTGTTCGTAACAAGAGGAAATTATTTTAAAGATCGTTCTTGTACATTGGGTTGTAGCCGTAAACATTTCACGGTAAGTAAACATTTCACGGAAAATTATTAATTTGATAATAGCATCGAATCAATTATACATTTTATTGATATTATATTGTTCAAACTCATCATCAAAGTTACATTCGCGTTTTAATAATCAACAACAAAGAAGTTGCTAATAATTTAATTTTCTTTTTAGACAAGCGGATTTAAGAAGTTACGGCATGTGGAGAATAGCAGACCTAGCCGCCGGCACTCTCAAAAAAACTTCACCGTCATACGCATTATGTAATTATGATGAAGCAATTATTACAAACCAAAAAGAACCCATTTATAAATTTACAATATTATATATGTACATTGTTGGTTAAATAATTTGTTCTTTTATTTGCAGTTGGAGGTGGTGAAAACAACCAAAACAGAATGTGGTACGAAAATTGAACGAAGAGATTAAATTTTTTTTTATAAGTCATTGGAAGATTTAAGTAATTTAGAGAATATTTGTTAAAAGGTAATTATTGAATCAGAACTTGAAGAAGAAATGGCACAGATTTAGTATGGATGCAAAGTTGTTTGTCAATATTTAAGAATAGCTCCGAATTACAAGTTCCTGTAAAAGTTGTTCGCTGTACCATTATATTGCATTCGCTTTCAAAATTTGTCAAATTTGTTAATTTATACCAAATACTGCATGTGTATTAGGTTGCGCGTAGCCTTCTGATTAAAACAAAAGATTGTGAAAATGGGATTTTTAGTAATGATGCTAACATATAATATACAACAACTACGAGCATATTGATTTAAAAGATAAAAATAAGTTGTTACTGCATCCAAGTGATTTGTTAAGCTGAAGATGTAGTCAATGTGCCAATGAATAAAAGATTATTTAGAAAATAATTTTCAACAAAATAATTTATTCATATGTATTAGGTTAGATTTGTTTTTTAGAAATGTTTGTAATGACATTCTTATATTCTAGTTTTTGTATTTGATTCTTTATTAACTTTGTTGTCGACTATTTACATTGGGGATATTAAACTGAATGTATAAATTAGATTAAGTAGGATATAGAAATTAGCCTACAATGAGTACAAAAATCTTTTAAATCAGCGATTGTGCCAGAACCGTATCCTTTTTATTTCTTTTTATTCAGCACATAGTTTCAATTTCTTTAAAATAGTTTAAAAAAATAGAATGATTTAGCATTTTTTTACATTTAGTAGCACAAAACTGAAGTGTAATCGCCACGATAACCGCATTTTTTCTCATCATAAAGTAAAATTTCCATAGTGAGTATATTTTATTCATTTCATAGATTAATTGTTAAATTCAAAATAGTAGCAAGGTTATAATAATTTTATTTTACTAAGATATAGAATAAAGCTGTAAGATATAGAATATTGATATTTTTTCACTATAAAGGTTATGAGTTATACGAATAATGTAAACGTCGAATTAAATAAATTAATCGATGTTAAAAACTCTAAGAGTTATAACGCAGTAAACAGTAAAAGGAGAGTTAACAATTTATTTAATGAAAATTCATATTAAAATTGAAAGTATTAGTATATTATTTTAATGATAGAAGCTAGTTAAGTACATCTCGATATGTAAAAGCGGCAGATATTTTGTAAAATAGAAACGTTCATTCAATGTGTTTGTATGTGGCCACTAAGTTTTTTGTAAGTTCTTTTCAGTTATGTCGCTCGAACTGGCGAATTTTTTTCTAATAAAGTTTTTTAATTTCAGAATTTTTGTTTCAATTGTAACCTAAAATGTAAGAAAAGTACACCTGTCAAAAATACGAGTTGCAGCGAAAGTACGAAGTTGCAGCGAGTGCTCAGCAAATGGGCACTCGCTGCAACTTCATTAGATTGGGCAACAGGGGAATATAGAGGCATAGTACTTGGAAACGCGAAAGTGCTATCTCGCTCGCACAATTGCTTGCAGTTGACCATCTATTTAGTATATAATCTGTGCTTGGGACGATCGTGCCTCTCTATCACTTGTTCCGCGCTCTAGCTTGCACGCTCAGGTTCAGGCGGAACGTGACACTTTTTCATGCGTGCAGCCGGTGTTAATCGATTTATAAGACGTTATCACATTAATAAAATATGTTAAGTAAAATTAGTTGTGCATTGTAAATATAGTGTTTAGAACTTCACATGACTATAATATAAAAATAATTAGTAAATATATTACCTTGAAAGCTAATGTAATATATCCATTATTTTTCCAACAAATTGCGTAATCTGAGGTAAAATAATTCCAAGGATCACTTTGTTTACACCTTTCAAATAATTTGAATAAATTTACAAAGTTTCTTGACCTAGACACACAAATACAAAAAATATCCAGTAAATTAATGTTGATTATTAAGACTAAAAGTTGTCTTTCTAAATCTTTAAAAATATTAAAAATGTGATTTGATATAAAAATTCTCCTATTTAAATCTATAGAAAATAACTAGTAATAAAATATAAAATATTTGGGCTAAAAGGTCACACATAATTAATGTCTTATTAATATTAAAGGATATTTAAAATACTAATCATAGAAATATCCACTAGATAAATATTGATTATTTACACTAAAAAGTTACATTTATTTCAAACTTCGTAAAAAATTTTAAAATATGTTTTGAAATAAAAATTCTTCAATAAAAAGTCTTCTGAATGTCAACATTTAGCAGTTAGGACTTAAAGTTGATCAACGTGATCGCGCTAACGAAATAATGCTCCAATGTGCTTTAATATAAACAGTGGCGGCGCTAGGCGTCGGCGACGTCGGCCACCGCCGACGGCCTCGCGCCTGAGGGGCCTCGCAGAAAAACTAGTTACCTATTTATTTTCGTTTCGCCAATCATCCTGGCTTAGGTTGCTGACCCCGAACAATTCGGGAAAAAGTTAAGCAGATGATAATGAATTTTATTATTTAACACGTGCCCGATGGAAGTGAGTACCTAGTAGGTACTTTACGGGTATTCAGAATCGTCTGTCTGGCAACACTATGAAATGAAAGTTTCGCCCTAATGAGCGTTCTCACTCACACTGCCCGACACGATATCTGTATTGGGTGAAAATGTTTGTAAGTAATGTGTATGGCATTTATCATTTATTTATTTATTGAATTCATGGGTGTAAGTAAACCCATGAATGCAATAAATAAGTCAGTTATACGTGCAAAAGATCTTAATTTAGCACACATACAAACATAATGTGTGTGTGCTCTTCATTATGAGTGTCCGATACCGATATCGTATTGTAGGGTAGTGTGAAAACGCTCAATTTCGCGCACGGCGCACGAGTCTCTGGACGGGGAATCCCCGTGTTTTTAGTTTATTTATCTATATTACATTTTTCTGTGAGAGTAATTTTCTTCATACGGCAACTCGCAGACTCGCAAGCGCACAGTTTCTTTTTATTGTATTGTAAAGTCAACACCCCGACGTTCTGGTGGATAAAAGTTTTACGTTATTTGTTATTAATTTCATACCTAATGTTAAGGCAAGTCAAGTCAATATCAACTTTTTAACGACTTTAACGAAATTATTTCGTCAAAATCAATAGTTACCTATATCTTTTAAAAGTCGTAAATACTCGTAATATTAACCAAGAAATAGGTTTGATTTTATATTTACCTAGGTAAGTAAAGTACCTACCTACCTACTTATTAAAATATAGGTCATCTATTTCTCCATAGAAACCGAAATAGAAAAGTGAATAGGTACCTACCTACTTATTTTTAAACCTGCGCTAGTGTTTTTTCTCGAGATAATAGAAATATTTCGCCTCTCGATCAATGCCTTCGAGTATGTTTTGTATGCGTCAAAATTCGTAATAATTATTTTCACAGAGTTCTTTTTTCATAGGTACCTACATCTCGTGCAGTGTTCCTATAATAAGTACAAAATAATATGAATGAATAGGTACCTACAACAAATTATTTCACTTCTCCATAGAAAGACCTTGCTTATAACAAGTTGCTCCTGCATTACGTATTTAACAAAATAAGTAGGTAGGTAGGTACCTACTTACCTTTGCTTTCTTAATAGTGACTATAAAATAAAAATATTCGATCTGTGGCATGTACGTACATACATATACAGGATGAGATACATATACAGGTGGTCATGGATAAAGTGCAAATACGAAAACCATAGATTGAGACCATTACCCTGAACACATACCGACATAGCTCGGAGGGTCAGCACGTTGAAGTGGCGGGGGGCAGGCCACATCGCTCGTAAAGCAGTTAACCGATGGGGAATAAATAAAGGTTCTCGAGTGGCGGCCGCGTACCGGTAAACGAATCGTCGGTAGGCCGCCACTTGGTGGTCTGATGACCTGCCCGCCTAACATGCGCGGTTTTGTCACGCGTGAAATGACTTTCTATCTCGCTTACTCCAACGCAAATCGAACGAGTTAGCTAGAGTTATGTCACTCTCTCGCGCGTAACAAAGCCGCTCATGTTACGGGTACTGGTGAGGGTCGTCAGGAGTCGCTGGATGCAGCTGGCCCGCGACCGATCAAGGTGGCGCTCTTAGGGGAGGCCTATATCCGGCAGGGGATGCCTACCGGCTGAGATGATGATGATGATACAAAGTTGGCAGCTGACTCGTAAATTTTGTATAGTCGTTTTTTTTCATTTCCGACAAAAATTTTGGCAAAAAATGTTCCGGGTATGTATCGTAATCCATGGTTTTCGTATTTGCACTTTATCCAGGACCTCCCTGTGTAATAATCATCAACCAACTCTTATAATCCGTATCCTGTAACATTGCGTTCTACCAAACTTAACTAAAAAATATTTTAGGTCATCATGTCTGGAGGACCCTCTAAAGACAGAGATGTACGGAGAAAATGGGAATCCGGTGCGTCAAAAAGAAAAAGAAGAAGAGAAGATCCAACCAAGCTCTGAGTTCCAGTATGGTGAAATTTCTTAAAGAGCCTTCTTCAGGTGTCACTGCTTCAGACTCATGTGATGAATCTTTATTTTCTGAAACAGAACCAGCTTCAGAGTTGAATGAAACTTTTAGTCAAATTTCTGATAGAGCTTTACCTTCAACATCGAGTGAATCTACTGTGACCCAAATTTCTGAATCCAATAAAGAGTTAGAAAGTGAGTATATGTGTGAGTCAGAAAATCAAGGGCAAGAAGTTCATTTAAGCGAGCCATTAATAGACCTAGATCCGGGGAAGTGGGTATTGCCACTAAACGATGCGCAGCGCCATGACTTAATTCAAAACGGTCTCGATCAAGACCTAGAGAAACCGGATGAAAATTCCCAAAAGACCAAAGTAAAAGACATTTTTCTAAATTTCATTTTACTAGAAAATTGAGTAACGGCGAAACGCAACATCGCAGATGGTTAACTTACTCCATATCTCAAGATAAAGTTGATTGCTTTCCATGTAGACTTTTTTCACATTTGCAGACACAGATAATAAAAGAAGGATGTTGTGATTGGAAGGATCTGAGTCGGATATTGCAAAGACATGAAAAAAGTCAAGGACACATGGAGTGCATGATTAAATGGATGGAACTCTTTAAAGGAATCAAACACGGTAAAACAATAGATAAGGATAACGAGAGATCGATTAGGGAATCCCAAAAGTATTGGTATAATTTGTTTGAAAGATTGATAGATATAATAAACTACTTGGCCTCACACAATTTGGCATTTAGAGCTCATCGAGAATCCTTGAAATTGAACGATAGTAAAAACTCTGGCAATTTTCTAGACTTAGTTAAGTTGTTATCTAAATATGATCCAACACTACGGGAGCATATGCAACGTATTAATGAAAACCAACTTAATCAACATTATCTGAGCCACGACATCCAAAACGAATTAATTACATTAATGTCTAAATTAGTTATTAACGAAATTATACACCAGGTTAAACAAGCAAAATACTACGCCATCTTGCTCGATTGTACCAGGGACGTAAGTCGTGTTGAACAAATGTCAATAATATTAAGATTTTGCAATTTGTCAACTGGAGATATAGAGGAACATTTTATTGGGTTTATTGACGTCGCAGAAACAACAGGAGAGTATTTAACAAAATCAATATTACAAGAACTGGAAAGAAATGATCTAGATATCCAAAACTGTCGAGGACAGGGATATGATAACGGCGCCAATATGGTCGGAATTAACAAAGGTGTCAGAACAAGAATACTCAATATAAAACCAAGAGCATTCTTCACACCATGCGGATGCCACAGTTGGAATTTACTTTTGATAGATGCAGCTAACTCTTCAACGACAGCCAAAACATTTTTCGGCTTTATCAATAAAATCTATGTGCTGTTTTCAAAGTCAAGTAAGCGTTGGGAGATAGTAAAAAGTAAATTAAAATTGACATTACAACCTCTGTCTGAAACGAGATGGGGAGCAGAATCAGAGCAGTAAAAGCAATATTTTTACAATTTGATGGTGTCATCGAATGCGTGAATGAACTGAAAAATAAAACTGATTATTCCGAAACTCTAAGCGACAGTGAAGCAGTCCTGAACGAAATGTTGACTTTTGAGTTTATTGTTGCAATACACGTATGGTATGAGGTTTTCCTACGTATAAACAATATAAGTAAACTATGGTAATCGGTTCAAGTTAACTTGAAAGTCGCTATTGATACTTTACATTCATTTTGTAGCTGGATTCAAGAATTCCGTAATACAGGATTTGAAAAAGCGTAACAGAAGCTAGATTGTGGAGAAAAGTACTTATGAAATTCAGTCTCAATTTAAGGAAAAAAGAATAGCCAGGAAAAAACGAATGTTTAGTTACGAACATACTGATGAACCAGTTGAATCTCCTGAAATGCAGTTCAGAGTTAATTATTTTAACACAATGGTAGATGCTATAATAGTTGACACCGAATGTCGATTTACAGCGCTCACTGAATATTTAGAGCAATTTGGTTTTATTTATGATACCAATTATTTGAAATCTATGCCAAAAGAGGATCTTTTCAAACATTGTAATGATTTAGGTACAATACTTCGGGAAGGCGAAAACAGTGACATACAGCCTTTCCAACTATATGAGGAACTTCAGTTTTAAAAACTAATTCACTAGACTCTATCAACGACGCGAAACAACTCATCCAATACATTTTAGAAAATAATTTAGAAGAAATATATCCAAATGTTTATATTACAATTAGAATCATGCTCACAGTTCCGGTCAGCACAGCTTCTGCTGAGAGAAGCTTCTCAAAGTTGAAATTGATAAAAACCTATTTGAGAAGCACGATGAGCCAAGACAGACTATCCGCGTTATCAGTTCGGTCAATCGAAGCTAGCCAATAGCGGCTAGACTTAACTACGACACAATTCTGAAAAAAATCAGTGAGGCTAAAACCCGAAAAGTTCGACTATTGTAATTTCTCATTTCTCTCATTTTTTTTTGTCATCATTTTATTAACAATAAAACTCGTTATATTCATAAATTATTTTATAATTTGGCTCACTTAATTTAACGGTTTTTTTAACTGCAAAGTAAAGAGGCCTCGCGAACTTGATGTCGCCGACGTACACATTTGGTCTAGCGCCGCTACTGAATATAAACAGCCAGCGACGTCGACCATTTATTAGCTGCAAGTGTTGGTCACATTTTTTAGTTAACACATTTTTTAGTCAACAGCGTTGATCGTTGATGCACGTTAACGTTAACTGTTAATCGTTTTTTGATCTGCTCTAATCTTGATATTTAGATACTGATTCTAAAACGAATTTGGTGGAATGGTAGAAGTACTTTGTACTTCTAGGACTAAACTGCCTGGTAAAAGTTTTCTGGCTTTTAAAGGTACGAGTGATAAGCTATTTGAGCACAAATCTGCAACTTTTTGAAAATAGTTCTCATTATGAAAGAAAAAGTACTGAATGCTCAAAAAAGAAATTAAATCTCAGTAGCTTGGAAAACATACAAAATGTGGTATTAAGTTCAGTTTAGCAAAAATGTAATTTTCCCAGTTTTAATTTCAATGAAATATACATAAGAAATGACATGTAAAAAATTAGAGCTCGGACACGATTATTTCATTATAAAAAAATGATTTGAAAAATACTCTTTCTAAGAAGAAAGGCCTGTTAGTTGACCGTCAAATATAAATTTTATAACCTCACTTTACGCGATCCTCTGCGCATTTCATATTTTTATTTTTTGGGTTTATTTTTTTTATATCAATTCCTCTTTGTACTTGCAAATATTTTGTTTGAAATCACTAATAATGGTTAAGTAATTAATAAAAAATAAGTTAAGTCTAAATATTTATAACTTTTACTTGTCAAAGTGTATTTTTGTATGGGAACTTTTTCAAATCACCTTTTTTCCATAAAATAATCGAGACAGAGCCCTATTTTATAATTGATACCCGATTTTTTACCTATATTATTTCAATTGAATATAAAAAAAATAGTAAAATCTTATTTTTGCTAAACTAAACTTGTTCCCCATAATTTTAGATTGAAATCCTAATGTTAAGTAAGGTAATTGTAACATTCAGTTTGTAATCAGATATATTTGAATCATTCAGGGAGATTGGAAAACATTAATGAGTGTTTTCCGAGGTTAAAAAAATGAATAAATTTATTCCAATTGAGAGGTCCACAGGAAAAAATATCTGAATTATAATTTGAGAATTTAATAATTGAGTTTAAATTTAGAGGAAATTAGAAGGCAGGGATATGAATCAATGTCAGAGGCAATAAAGCAGGAATACAGTCTACAATTAAAAATTTAGAGTTTCTCTGAATCAAAATTAATTAAGACCTTTTTATTATTATAAAAAGGGCTATTTTGGCACGAAATTGCTAATGAAATAAAAATATTTAAAGATCTAAAAGTGACAAAAAAAGTTTTTTATGATTTTAGTATAGTTGATGTCACTTTAGTTTTTATAGGCGTGAGTTTTGCTTATTTGATTGTCCAATAATATGTTTTTCTAATTTATATATTAAATATGCATTAAGCATTAAATATGCGCTTGGTTAAGAATTTGCAACTATGCATAGATACTTTTTAATTTTTACCTTTATGTACTATTTGACTTTTATGTTACATGTTTCTTTTTAAATACATGTTTTTAATATAATTTAAAACCGTATGAACCATGATGGAGTAACAATTTCTTTTCATCCCTGTCGACGTAAATGCTAGAATGCATGCTACTGTAAGTTGCTGACCGATCACAGTGTGTAACATCATGTCATCAAGATTAGTACATTCTTCCATTATTTGGATATGCATTATAATTTAAAATTTTTCAATATTTGTGTGGTACCCCAAATCTTAAAATATTTGGTATAGATTCTATCATAATGGATTCGTAGGAACTAAGAATGAAAAACTTATCAAGGCAAGTAAAACGGGTCCAAATTAATGGATCTACTATTCACCAATAAGGAGATCCTTTGCCCATCTTTCATCTTCATTATCAGATCCTGACAGGAATGTGTCTTCCATCAGGAAGTGGGTGAAATATTGAATACAGAATTTGTAGCAGACAGACAAAAGAGCAAGTTAAAAATAGGTTTGAAAATGGATCCTTCTACAAAATTTTCTCTATATGAAAGTTTACATTAGAAAATATTTTGCCCATTTTAATTCCTAAAATATTATGTGATCTAATAACTAAAGGACAATTTTGGAAAAAACATGGGAATTATTATTTAGCTTTAGTAATTTCAAGGGCAAACACTTCTTGCTCAAAGTTATCATAACCATTTAAAATTTCCTGTAATATAAAGTATTCCATCACATAAAATAAAAATGTTAATTTTTAGGCAAATATATAAGCGATTTTGAAAATGACTACAGATGAGATAAATTTATATTACTTTAGAGTCAATACACTAATATTAAAGCAATAACAAGCAGATTTTGTATTCAAAATTGAAATGCCGTCAAGCTAGATATAGATAAAAATGTTATGGTTATATCTATCAAATTTATTTATACTTTCTTTAAAATGTTAGGTTTCATATAAATTTAAATTTAAAAAGTTTGTCTACAGTGCTATGAAAATTTATAAGAATTGCTGCAATTTGATTTACATTTAGTATCTCAAATTAATATTTTATCAGACTCCTTCAATTCTGTCATATTGAAAAGCAACTGCCCGGGGGTCCCTTGAATAATGAAAGGCATCATCTTTGCAAATTCTATGGCACATAAATAATTTTCAGCATTCCATGACTCCAATTTCAATATCAAATATCTCATTGATCAAATGGCTGAAGAAAAGAAGTTGTAAAAGCAGTTTAATAAATCACTAATATCTTCATTATCGCTACTTGTTGGTCCTTTGTATCCTGTAGTTATATAAAACTTGGAATGGAAATCTTTCATTTTCCTCGTATTTTTTCACTTTTATTATAAAACATTGGTGGAATAATTTTTGGAATGACTAACTTATTCTCTCAAAAACTATTGCCAAAAAACAGGCAGTAATTTTGCTATAATGTGACCAGCCACAAAGTATCAGGGTTAATTTCTCCTTAATTACTTTAAAGCCTGGTGCTAGATTTACAGTTCTATAGATAAAATTTTGTTGGAAATTCTCTCCCAAACACTTTTATATTGCAGTTTCGTGACAAATTTTTATTTTTAAAAGAATTTCTATTAATAGTTGTATACTACAAAAAAGCTCTCTCCCTAAAAGATCAGTGCTTTTGTCATGAGGTCTTACAGCTAATAGGAATTCTTTTCCTTGTTGTGTTTTCCATTCACAAAAACCTATGTTTTCCAACCATTATCACACTGTCTACTCTCTGTACCTCTGTAAGTAAAAAACTGTAACCCAATTGTTTTTTTCAACACTTCAAATTTCAAACATTACTTTTTATTATACATTTTAGCAATAACTAACTGCAAATAACTTCAGTCATATCTATAAAACTTGATTTTATTTCTAATATTGAGTGTTGTACATTTTCTTTTTGGTTTTAAAGCCTAGTCAATAAGTTCATCAACATCATAATTTCTTGCCAATTTAGTATAATTATATAACAGAAATAGCATATAAACATGTAATGTAAACTTATACTGTATTTAGATCGAAATAATTGAAAAGTAATGAATGATAAATTAAATATTAAGTTGTATGAACTGCAGTACTATATGAAGTTTAGACAAATTTTGGTTTATACCATGAGTGAAATGAATTTCAACATGCTTGTAACTTTTGAGATTAAACTCGGCTGAGAAAAATGGAAAGAAATTAATCGTAAAAATATTTTAATTTTATGTAAAATCATTAACGATCAAAGAGTACAGATCTTTTTTTAAAGGAAAGTTGCAAGTGTATGACAACCATTTTTTGTTAAATATTTCTTCTTCATTTCAAGCTATTACATTATAATATTTATTTGGTAATATTTATGTTCTATTAAAAAAAATTAAAAAATTAAGAAAATCAAAACAAAATATCTTCCCTTAGTAAGCAGATATGAAAAGGTTTGAGAAGAGATAAGAAAATTAAAAGGACAAAAAACTAGAAGATTATATCCAAAAAACAGGTTGTATAAAAAAAGCTTTCAAACAACTAGGAGAAATAAATAAAGAATGGATCACCAGCCTAAAAAACAATAGATACAACAAAATCACAGAACGGAAAGAAATTCAGAGATTAGCTACAAATTATTACAGCACTCTCTATTCAAAAAAAAAACCGACTAAGAGATGGACCCAGACAAAACATCAATCAAGCATAAAGATAATGTGCCACCAATACTTAAGGCAGAAATACTAAAAGCCATAAATTCCCAAAAACTAAAAAGAGCCACAGGCCCGGTGATATACCTAATGAGCTGCTAAGAGGCACAATAGAAGAATTAAGTCCTGATGGTATAATTCTAACAAGTATATTCAACGAAATACTCAACACAGGCACTATTTCAAGTCAATGGGGTGAATCTCACAATATTCTCATACACAAGAAAAGAAATAAAGATGATATTGGCAACTACAGGCCAATAAGCCTCATACTGAATATATATAAAGTGAATGCGAAAGTAATTTTAGAAAGAATAACAAAAATATTAGATGAGTGAACATTGGACAGGCTGAATTTTGAAAGAGTTATAGTACAATTGATCATATTTACACTATTAAACAAATTTTAGAAAAATATATAAAATATCAAAAACAGTTATACATAGCTTTCATTGATTATTCTAAAGCTTTCGACAGCTTAAATCACAACTTCATTTGGTCAAGCCCAAGGCAACAATAAGCAGATGACATATATATTAACATGATAAAAGAAATCTATAAAAAGAGCCAAAGTTGAATAAAATTGGAATGAAAAGAAAACCTATTCCCCATAAGCAGAGGTGTGAGACAAGGAGATCCGCTCTCACCGAAACTATTTACTGCTCTTCAGAAAATGTTTTCAGAAAACTAGACTGGGAAAAGTACGGCCTTTAGGACATTTAGGACAAATTATTGCTCCCAGTGATTTAATGACCAAAGAAGTTAATAAAATAGCTTGTGGATGGAAAAGGTACTGGGCTCTTAAAGAAATCATGAAGAATAAAGAGTTAGTTATTCACATTAAAAAGAAAACATTCAACACATGTATCTTTCCATGTTTAACATATGGATGCAAGACCTGGTCCCTCACTGAATTGCATAGAGAAAAACTTGCCAGGTCCCAACGGGCAATGGAAAGGAGTATGTTGGGAGTAAAACTGAAAAAGATAAGATTAAAAATATGGATATTAGAAATAAAACTAAAATAACCAACATAACTTGCTCATATTGGGGCCCTGCTGGACAAGGGTTGCAAATGATAGAACCCAGTGGAGACAGTTGGAGGAGGCCTATGCCAGGAGTCACCCTGAACCGCGTAATATTCTATAGTATTTACTGGTTATTAATGTTCGGAAATAAAAAGGCTATTATAATTATTATAATATTTATGTTGTAATGCACTCGTTAAATAGAATCAATCAAAATTCAGCATACGCATTGCAAAATTATATTACAACCAAAGTTGTATAAACTAACAAACACAATGCGCTATCAGTAAGGGATGTGATATACTAATATTGGCTCAATTATAAAAAATGATCATGTCAATACAATAATCCACAATAATATATAATATAAAAATAAAGATTTGATTATTAATTAAAGATCAATATTTATTAAATTTTTAGCATAGATTTTGTATAATATAGGTATTAATAAAGAATTAACCAATAAAATTCATGACGACTAAGTGTAAAACGACATGTGCAAAAATGAAGTCTGCAAAGCCACGTTCTGGACTCAGATCTTGAAATTCTGATTTATTTTCTGGGTTTACTTGAAGACGAAGGCAAACTGAAAAATAAAAATAAGTTTAATGTTAGTCACATGTGACCATGAAACAACTGTTAATGTTCTGTATGTATATACAGAGAATTGACTTGTTATAGTCATTCCATTGTATTGCACTCAAAAAACAAGAAACTTTGTCATTTCATTGTATTGGACTAAGAAAACAAGATAGATCAGAGAATAAGATACCCATGAATCTTATCTACATTCATTAAAGTTTTTTTTCATAAATGCAAGGTAAACTGTAAGTTGGAACATACAACATAACTACACCAGGAGATAATTTTTTGAACTTAAATAACTTTTGCATTTTTGCAATGTTTTACATTCTTAAGTCCTTATTTCAAAATTATTAAATATTCATCGCTAGATTTTTTGATATGATTCTACTATCCACAAATGAAATTTCTAACTGCATAAAGTTACGCAAGCCACAATCTTTCGCTAAACTGAACCTATTTCTTTCATATTGTTTCAATCCATAATTATACATAAAGATATTCGAATTAATTTACAATTTATTCTATTTATATGAAATCAGCATCAAATGTCAATATGATTAAAGACTAAGTAATAATAGTTTATATATTACAGTTATAGATATGCAGAAATTGAGAATAAATTTGTACTTTATCTTTAAACAGCAGAAATATCCAAGACCCCTGTTTTGGGTATTGCTAGATTATTTAAATTACTTTTCAATTAATCCATTTTAATAATTTGGTATCATTTATATATGAAGTGGCATGGCATGGCATGAGACGTTGCTTTGTATTTACAATTCCTTTGAATATTTACCATACGTGACATAAATTGCAATAGTTAGGTGTTAAATGTTATAATTTCAAAAAACAATGTTCACTTATGATCTGTCAAAAGTCGAAACGGAATTTTTTTTCTTTCGTCTCAAAAAAATTTTGTTTCTTCGTAAAAAAAATAAATATGATTTTATTACACATTACCTCCCAAAACGAAGGAACTAACTGTAGATATAAATCCACTGAGGAAAGAGTTGAATGGAAATGTGCCGACCAGACAACAATACACAAATTGTATTACACCTGTTAAAAATACATATAGTAAATAAGAATCGATTATTTTAAGCCGGTTTGGTGTTTTGGTTGAATACTCTTTGTATAATTGAGAAATTGTAGAAGTTAGGCTAGACATATTTGTGTTTATTAAAATCACTACTATCAAAGAGGACACGTAGTACTAATCCGTATCTGTTCTGCGGTGGTGGTACTAATGTCATACAACCGGCCGGTGTCACGGAAACAAAACGAACAAATTCTGTACTTATTATCTATGGAACAAATGATGTCCATTTCTCTATAATCTATAGTTAAGTATTTTCTAGTTCATAGGCAGGTATATAATTCGTAGGAAACCGTATTTTTGGAAATTAATCATAACTACTTTTTATAACAATTTAAATCTTGCAACAAAATGAGTTTCTTTTAATTCCTCGTTTTCAAACAAATCTTAAGTTTAAAGTATAATTTATTAAGTTTAGGTAATTTACGATTATGTAATTTTCTATTAAATGAGTTAATTCAAGATAATATGGCCATATTTTAATGACCCGTTTTGGACGTTACAATAAAAAGTCATATTAATGTTTTACTTATAATTTCTCTCTAACGTATGCCAACAATGAGGGTGATGCGATAAAGTTTTCAAGAAGTCATGTTTTCATGTTATGAAGTGCAGTCGCCTTTACTTACAATTTTCTGTTGGAGTAAAAATAAAAGCAATACGAAGTATATTAAAAGAAATTAGATCCTGGCTCCATAACTCTTACATGTGTATTATATATGCTAACACAACCCAGTACAGTTAGAAAAGGAGTCAAACAAGTACCTAGGCTACTGACCACTTAATACTCTATTGCGAGGTTTAATTTATATTTCATAAATCATAATTGGTATAGTTACGAAAAATCATATTTTACAAAGGTGATTAAATACAGGCTTGATAAAAAATTAAACGTTAATGTACCCTTTTATTTTAAAACCCATATTGCTTCTCAAGAAATATAGCCATATTATTCTTTACATTCATTTGATATGTAATAGTTTCAAAACGATTTGAAAAAATGACAAAAAATTTATTTTGGAATATTATGAGTTTTTTAATAAGAATAAAATATTTCTAAGGTATATATTAATTGGTATTATATTCA
The DNA here is from genome assembly GCA_039881145.1 of Druceiella hillmani. NCBI lineage: Eukaryota > Metazoa > Arthropoda > Insecta > Lepidoptera > Hepialidae > Druceiella > Druceiella hillmani. The sequence continues at coordinate 4,093,794 of JAYKKI010000074.1, forward strand.
ATTCAATAACTTTTTGTATTGCATTGTATATTAGTTTTTTATGATTTTATTTGGCTTATTAAAGTACTATATAAATTACCATACCATATAATATTAAAATATCATATATATATATATATATATATATATATATATATATATATATATATATATATATATACACACGAACAAATTATATAGAGTTACATTATTTATCAAGAATTTTATAAAATAATAATATTTAAGTAAACTTTTGATATATTTGCAGTATATATTTTTATTCATAACTCTATAGGCACTGGCACTTTTCAATCGATGAATGAAATGTCAATTATTAGCATGTCATTCTTTTAGGGTTTTGCTTTTGGTTTATAGTTTTTGGTAATAACTCAAAATCAACTTTCATTCAAGTCATCAAAACGTATTTAGTAAAGAACTTTCAAGGAATATTTCATACTTATTTACTATTAAGCAACATTCTTATTACGAAGATGATGTCTGTTGATAATTTTCCCGACTATGCAGTGACCGGGGCTAAGGAAGTTTCATTTAATCCTTACGCAAATAACGGTGGAAGTATTGTGGCAATTGCCGGTGAAGATTTTGTTGTTATTGGAGCTGATACAAGGTTGAGTACTGGATTTTCGATTTACACGAGAGATCAGAAGAAATTATTTAAACTATCGGACACGACCGTGCTTGGAGCTACTGGCTGTTGGTGTGATACATTAACCTTAACTCGTTTGGTTAAAGCTAGGATGCAAATGTACTATCATGAACACAATAAGCCCATGTCGACACCAGCAGTAGCACAGATGCTGTCTACTATGATGTATTATAAACGGTTCTTCCCGTACTATGTTTCTAATGTTCTGGCTGGATTGGATAGTGAAGGAAAAGGTTGCGTATTTAGTTATGACCCCGTTGGCCATTGTGAGCGATCAAATTATCGTGCTGGAGGATCAGCTGGAGCACTATTGCAGCCACTACTTGATAATCAGATTGGTTTGAAGAATATGCAAAACGCAAGTCATGTTCCGATTACCAAGGAGAAGGCTATAGCATTATTGAAGGATGTGTTTATTTCTGCTGCTGAAAGAGACATTTACACAGGCGACAATATTTACTTTATGACAGTGACTGCTAGTGGATCTCAGGAAGAAACCTTTGCCCTGAGGAAGGATTAAGTTCATTTTTTTCTAATGTATTGTTTAAAATTGTAATAAATTACTTTTATGTATTGAAAGTTTGTTTTAATTGCTATGTTAAAAATATTTTATCACTTTTTACGTCTCTAAGTTTTCTATCAGATACTTGTTAATTGTTTTAGGTTATAACATTTAATTACGAAAATTGCAGCGTAATATTAATAGTTACTTCATATAAAACAGTATCGCAAAATGTTTATAATAAATATTCAGTAAAAAAAGTAAATTGCACAATCACAGAATTTTTAATTATAATTTAATCTGTCTTTTTATATCAAGGAGTGATTAAGACAACAATGGTATTGAATAAGTATTGTGTGACTATATAAATATTGATAATTATTAGGGCAAATTCAGTAACTTCATCTCCAACAAAATGCTTGGTTTCATAAATTTTAGCCATGTAATTGCATAAATAAGGAATTATGTGTGTTGATAGTTTGTTATTCGATAATCAGACTAATGGTCATTAAATTCTGGCTTTGTTATGGAGTTAACAATAAGATATTTTTTTCCCAAAGAATTGAGCAGTTCTTTAGAGAGTATTTATTTATTTATTATTTATCTACTTTAATGTATCTAATTGATACATATGGCGGACTTATTGCTACAAGAGCAATCTCTTACAGCCAACCACAACACCAGTCCAGCCCCGTTCAACGAACGGGCGGGAATCGAACCCGGGTTGCCGCGGTGCGTCGCATCGTCAAAGGCCGTATGCCTTGTGATCAACCCAACAGACCATGGCGGCGACAATATAGCCAAAAATATTTTTTCTTTCCTATAGATGGTGTTGATGTGTCTAAAATGGTTTGCTTTTTTAATTTCATGTATATAAAGCCACGGATAATAGTTGGTTGAATGTGATATGTGAACTTGTGAATAATAGCATCGAGGAAGAAGAATCCTCTTCTTTCTCGGTGCTTTTATTCAAGAGGAGTGGGTGAGAAAAGTGGAAGTCTTGAATAATGAAATGGTGAATGATTGCTTAAAACGTGGTGTGAGTAGGAAAGTACTGAGCGTTGTAATTGTACGCAATTTAAAAAAAAAAATATTCTTTGTTAGTTGCTCTTGCTCATAGACAGCACCATTTTAAACTATAGTTTGGGGCTGTGACTCAAAAAACTTTTTAAGGAAATCTGACAATTCTGCTCTATCATTAAACTTTTTATGTTAGATGCAATTATTTAAAAACCGTAATAAATAAAATTCTGTTGGTGCTAAATCAGGCAAATATGATGGATGTGGTAGAATGCGATGAAAATTCAGTAGCTACTGGACGACTTTAGTGCGGCTTGGCATTACTGTGAAGGAAATACACTTTTTAATGTTCTTTATGTGTTTTGTATTTCTGTGCAAAGTCTGTCAAATTGATTGTAGTGTATTGTTGAGTCTGTTGCGATATTTTCTGGTAATAGCTATTAATACAAAATTCGTTTTGCACGAGAATTCCTTTTGCCAAACAGATAACAAAACTTTCTTTTGATGAAGTTTAGTTTTTGGAGTCGGAATCGGCATTTCATTGCTTTTCAATGCATCTTAGTCATTGGCATTTTTGCATATGGTATACGTACAGATATCACTTAACACCTCCATACCTACTAAACGTACAAATATTACTTCACTTAAACACCTCCTACTTTAGAGGACTTACTGAAGACTTTGGAACATTTTCTCTCATCTGATTCCAAATATATCCCCCTCACTTCAGAAGGTCACCTTTATAAACTTCACCTTTTAAAACATCATGTACGTCTTTGTCACTAAAGTTATGAGACAGCAACTTTTGTAACTCTTAAATTCTTTGCAGCAGAGTTCTAGGGAACCTGGAGGACAATTTGTTTAACAAATAATTTAATCCAGAATGGAAAGGAATGCATATTGACTCACTCTTTAGCAGACTTAGTCTGTATGTTGGGTCTGTTTGTGTGATGGTTGATTATTATGCTCCAGATCGTGATTTCTGTCCCAATTTCATTTGCCAGACCCCCAACATTATTTAATCAAGTTTCAAAAGCATCCGTGCTAATTTTAGGTTGTTTTTGGATCCTGGATGTGGTTGTATATGAAAGTTTCATTTCAGAAAGTTTATCAATTTAAATGGATTGTAATGATGAACAAGTTTACAAGGAATTCCGACAAGATTATAGCTCTAAACAGCGAAAATGCAACCCTAGCATATTTGTCCCCTTTGTTGATAATTTTTTTACAAAATTACAGGAAGACATGGCAAGACGTCTAAAGATGTCAAAATCACTTCATGTTTTCCCACCCACCTAGTCCCGTGTAATTTTTAGGGAACTTTTTCCCTTGAGCAGACTTTGCATTTCATCTCTGAGAAGGTTAATACGTCCACCTGATTCATTGAAGAAAGATGCAGCGGTTGAAATAACCGTCACACCATTTATTATGATTGATACGGATTAGACTGTACTGATGGCTAAGTTGAGTTGATGGCTTGCATAAAGAGTATAAAAAGTTAAAGGTTGAATATTAGATACGTATCTCTGAACACCTTAATTTTACCATTCTTCTTGGCTCCTCCATTGTATACTTGACTCCAGTACATTGTAATATCTAGGTTCAAGTTTTGCAACGTCTGCGAACTATGATGATTCAACTTTGTATCGAAATAGCAAATGCAAATGGATAGTTGCTTATTAATAGAAATATCTGTAGTATCATCAGTTGAAGTAGTAAAATATTTGGATTTTTAAATTTATAAATTTTTAATTTCCCGCAGCTCTCAATAGAATTATTTTGTGTGGACTAGCTCAAGTAGGAAGCATTTTTAGAATAATTTTTTACGTGATCGAGCAGTATCTATTATCCAGCATAGATTCGGAATTTCAACAACGCTCCAAAATTGCCTACTCCAGAAGAACTTCCCAATTCTGTATTACCGACATCCCTGTGTCCTCTTAATGGTGTATATTGTATTCCACATAATATAACTGTTTTAAATTATAAAACAGTATTATGTTGAATACTATAAATAAATATAAGTTTTTTAAGATTCTCAACGTCCAAGAAATTTTCTCACGTAACATATTTTTAATCGTTCTTTTAAAGAGTTTCCAATAATAGCAAAGGCTCTTATATGTAGTGTATAGTGGCTGATAAAATACTTAGCTTTTACTGAAACAAAAGTGGTGTTATTTTGAGGAACATAAATTGTAATTGTAATTGTCTTTGACATTTAACAAATGATTTATTTTTCGATTACTTTTAATAAATGATTCTTTTTTCGTGATAAAATGTAAATTAATTTGTAAATATTCTTCAATTATGCATTCAACTAAAAGTAAGTTATGCCCTACATTCACACAATTTATAAAATATACTAAGTATACGTAATTATTAATTAATACATTTATTGCTTTAGCACACCTTTACTTTTTTTATTGAGTTTGAACGGGAATTGCGTCATTTCAATGGTGATGATTTTAAATTTATTTAAACTTAAAACAAATATCTTTCTTATTTATGAAATGTAATCCTGTTTGACTTATTATAAGTATGGGATATACTTAAATATAACACAGAATGGCATTTTGTAATTTTATTCAATTTTGGAAACCAAATCAACTTCTATCTTGTCTGTCCTTAGCCACGTAGCAACAAACTTAAATCGCGGCATAATTTGAAAATTCGGCATAATTTTAGCGGGATTAGTTTTATGATCATATAATATCATATTATCACTTTATATATTTCTAGCTCGTAACATATTAACTACACCTTTAATAATTCTCTAGGCGACATGTAAATTATAAATGTTATTTGTAATTAAATTTGTTGATTACAAAAATTAGCATTTGTGCTTATTGTGTTTGAAACATGGAAATTTCTGTCTGTACTTTAGTGTATATTAGTCACTACTATGGAAGGTTTTAACGAAGGTATGTAATTTCAAAATTTAGTATTTTTACTGTTTAAATCACAATACACGATATGTGTTACGTGGTAAGACAATGAATCTTAGAATATAGAGTGATTTTTATTCTAAGCAATGAATATTATCTTTCCAATTCTTTTTGTGATGTTCCAATATGAAAGTTCTAAGAAAAAAAATTGGTAGTTGCAAACTCAATCATATTGTTTTATATGATAAATGCAAGTTTTCGAATTTTAGTTATGTCACTTAAGTTCCATGTATGTTGCGAACTTTATGGTTTGCAATATACATGAAATTTTTTTTCAGATGCAACCCTGAGGGTTTAAATAAAGCTGACTGTTTTTTTACGCGTAGCATGACAGCCACAAGGGATGCAAAATAAGCAGTGTTCGAGAAGCTTTTCCAACGGTTTATGATTTAGATAACTGTTTTGACAAGGGTCGAACAGGTCGAAAGGTCGTCGTCTATGAAAGAATTAAAGTTCTTTGTATGGTGGCATCATAAAAGTAAACCAAATCAGGACGGAATACGAACAATTTCTTAAAATACAGTAACGTGTGGGTGACTGAAACATTTGAGCTGCCAACTATTTTAGAGCCCATCCTGGTCCAGAAAACCAAAGACCTTGTGAAGTACACACGAAACGAAACGAAAGTTTGGTTCTACGAAACGAAAGAAATTGAAGGTTTTGGTTGATAGCCATTCCGCCTTTGAGTTGGTGCTGGCACATACTATGTCCTTACGAGGTGAAGGGCATTTTGCAGTATCAATCTTATAGGAAGGTGTTGATGTCATCTGCTAAGTTCAGCATCGATCGAGAAGAGTCCAAGAAGGTACTGAATAATAAAGAAGCTTTATCATTATGTTTAGATCTAACAGGTCTTTCGCAGAGTAATTATAACGTGCTCCGGACTATTGTCAATATCTTACGCTACGTCGAATGTCTCCTCCTCAGACTGTAAACAACAATTTACAGTCTCACCTAACATGGATGAATATTCACTCTTCATAGCTTTAGTTCTCCTTCCGTTGAAGCATTCTATAGATGGAACGATTTTCGTTCCTTTGAGTATCTACTCCATATTGCTTATAGTTTCTTTAAAATCATGGTAAGTGAGGGGTGCCGATAAAAAATATGTGATAGATGCTACAAAGAGACAAATCCAAGTCTCATTTAAAGAAAGACTTGGACTTATTATCGACAAACCTTAGCCAGGGTTTGGTTCAACAAATGACGATAATACTGCCATACGATTTTTCAGAAACTAACAAATTTGTGATGAAATAGCAGGAATTAATGTGGAACTCATTAAAAAAATGGCAGTTATTCTCAATGTTATTTCTTATGGTAACGATGTTAACATTGAGAATTTCGGTCAATTCTTGAGTTAAACCTAATCTTCGTATCGGAATCGTTACTCATGGTACTACATGCTGGTTACGGTGTACAAGATATTGATTGGTTCATGGTGTTGACATAATATCTACATGCATACTACCAATAGGGCAAATGTCAGAAGAAGCATTGGAAGCTCACCATAGAGAGATCCAAGAAATATACAAACGTAACACTCAGAAATCCTCGCGGGTTGATATCAATCGGGACTTACCGAATTTGCTTCTTTTGACATAAGATCCGAAAATTTCATCTATTCGAAAGTGTAAACCTAGCGAAATTATCAAGAGAGGTTTTGATCTATGTAATACGTCCAGAACCTACCTCTCCTGCAGATTCTGATGACTCTGACGACAGTGTCGGAAAAAGTAAATGTTTATTATTATGGTAATAAATTAGATCTTAAGTTGTTATTTGTGGATAAGTAAATTTTTTATATTAGGTTGGCAATTTATAAACCTGCCACATTTTCGACCTATTTCTGGAATGTTATAGTAGCTTCTAGAATATTTTTTGTAGGGTATATAAAGAGTGCCGCATTCGAACTTCTGTTCAGTTTGCAATTGAGTAATCGACAAGTAAAGAATAAATTAAAAATGGAAGTATTAGAAAGTGAACTTAGAAAACTCTTTCTTCATGAATATTATTCAGGGCGAAAAACCAGCAAAGCATCACGCAACAACGATGAGTGAAGGAAGTTCAAAGACTCAAAGAAAGGAATTTGAATTTGTTCGATAAACATCATCCCAAGCGACCTTCTACAATTGATTTAGAAAAATTTAAAAGCCTTATTGAAACAGATCTTACATTAAGTTCACGTTCTTTGGTAGAGCTATTTTCATGCTTTTATATTTCAGTTAGGGAATTCGATCCCGGCTTTGTTGTTGTTGTGAAAAATGGTAGAACATCAAACATTAATTTAATTTTTAAACACTTATCCGATGATACTACTTTTAATAGGATACAGGAAAAAAATGTTTTGTTCCTACTTTGTTTTTATGGATAATTTAAAAGCATATGTATTGAATATATTTGGCGTTAATTTTGTAGAAATTCATTGTTCACAATTACATGTAACTACGTGACTTAGTATTATTTCTACTTTCTTTAATTTCTTTACCACCACCTAGGTTTCGTTGTATTACAACATTTTCAGGTGGGCTATTAGCAAAGATGACCTGAAGATGTTATAATACAACCCACCTGAAGATGTTGTAATACAACGAAGCCTAGGTCGTGGTAAAGAACTGAAAGAAAGTAGAAATAATACTACATCACGTAGTTTCATTTAATTGTGAGCATAAGTATTAAAGAGGTGCAACAAAATATTATTTTTTTAAATATTTTACATGTATATATTGTATGCTATTAAAACTTAAGTGTGAAAAATAGGAGAATAGTCATTCAATGTTAACTGTAACAGAGTTGAAGTTTAAAAGTTACTCAAAGAATTTTTAATTAATCTACGAGTAAAGAAATTAATAACATATATTTTATGTATGAACTCGGCAAGTTTTTATATTTGAGTGAAACCTGTGATTACGATCGAAATCTTATCAAAATAATACGTTTATTTGGGTAAGATTTTGTTATGTATTTGGCATAAATTACATAAGTTATATCATCGAAGAAAACTTTTAAAATAATATAGTTTTACTTTGGAAAATTTTTTTATTCCTTGTTTGAAAAATGAAAAACGCCCTAATCTGTGTTAGACTCTAAGTTCCACGAAATTCATCTTTCTACCTGGCGCTTTTCATCATGTTGTAAGGTTCCGTAGTCAAATGGCAAAAAAGGAATTCTTATAATTTCGTCCTGTCTGTCTGTTTGTCTATTCGAATGTCATAGCCATTTTACTCGGAGACTATTGGGATCATGTGTGTAGATGAAATTTGGATGGTAGGTATCTTCTATGGATCGCTATGCAATGAAATAGTTGGATTATGAAAAAAAAACAATATTATGGATGGCACTCCATACATATAAGTAAGGGATGAAAAAAAGACAGTGGGTGTGTGATTAGATAGGTCTTAAAATTATATAGAAGTTCCAAAATAACTTTTTATTTAAGTCAATAGTTGGTGAGATATGCACTTCTAAAGTCTTAAGTAGTGTGCCCCTCCTCTAAGTTTTCAAATAACACATGTGTAAAATTTTGAAAAAAATTAAAGTAGTTGAACTTAAAATAAACTTTAAACGAAAATTGGTTTGAATAAGATATGTTGTGTAGTTTTTAAGACATCATATATTTTCGGCATCGATCGCAACAATAACTTTTGTCATAGTGTTTTTGAGAAATACAGACTTTAATGTTGTTTGGTGCTACGGAACTCTTCATGTGCGTGCGACTCGCACTTGGCCGGTTCTTTACATTTAAGCACCAACGCGATAGCTGTAGCAAAAGTTGGGTTTGACATCTTCAGCACTATACTTGAGATGTCTTGCTCAAGCGAAAACATTAACTTATTTGGACCGTCAATATTATTGCCTGATTAATAATTGATTGTTTCGGTTCAAGATTTTATGCAATACTATTGCACAATAATAGCATTGTGCAATGTTATTATAGGTCTAGGGCCCCTCTCTAACAAGACAAGGCTTAAAAAGATTTTCATGGGACTTGATACAGACATATTTCATGATTTTACAACAAAAGAAATGAAAAAAAAGCCCATGCCGTGCATCACGGGGATTTGACCTTCAGATCTTATCGATTTAACTCAGTCTGAGAAAATCCCGCCCCTTATTCATCGTCAGCCAACCAAGGGATGGTAAAAACCCAGACGCTGCTGGCCCAGCGAGTGGCACCGAGTCCACTCGCCCAACAACATTCTAGTTATGCCCGGCCTAACACCTACACAAGTACGAAAGTATCACAACCCTTTGTCATTTATGTCTCTTAAAAAACTCAAATCGGCCTTTAAATTCTTTTGCGTTAATCAAAAACCATTAACGGGATGTACGTAAAAGCTCCATGAGCTTATTCATAAAGTTTTTCCAAGCATGTGGAAGAATCTTATTTTTATCCTCTTCATTGTTCAGACATTATCTAGAAATAGTAAAAATAATGAAGTAATACCATTTTGAAACTTGGGGAACGCTAACATTGAAATCAAGTATCTAACGAATTATCTGCCAAATGGAAATTGTTAACATATAACAATACTAGCTGTTGCTCGCATCTTCGTCTGTGTTGTGGCCCTACAGTTTTGCGAAGTATTAAGAAATCAAAAAAATCGTGTACGTATAGGCAAAGTAAATCAGTATGCTTAGTGAGTCAGTTATCTGTTATTACACAGATTTCTCCATCACCCTTGTGATATTGTGTAATCGATACGTTGCGATTATTTACATGACGGGTCCTAAGGAGGCCTAAACCACGAATCCCAACCTTCCCATGTAAAAAATATCGCTTTCAAAATTTTCACCAAAAGTTCGATAAAACGAAAAAAAGAAGTTTGACCCGGTCACAAAAGGAAAATGACTTGATTTTAACGTTAGAAGAATACAAAGAATTAAAATGTTAATCGTTAAAACTTTTGAGAACGATTATTTTTTATCACGGGAATCGCCAGCACATATAATTGAAAATATTTTTCTTTAATAATATTTTTTTAACAAAATACGTGCTCTAATTTTTTAATCTTTTCATTATTAAAACTTTGTTATGAATTTATCAATTAATCAAAGCCAACAAAATTATTATGTTCTCTTTATTTTTTCTAACTTTATTAATTGTTCTAACTTTACATGGAAAGTAATTTATAAATAAATAACAATTTATAAATTTTTATAACTACAATTTATGCCTTTTAATAAATACATTTTATAACATCAATAACATTATATATAATATACAATCACAGTAGTATAATACAACACATTGCTAATTAATAAATATAATTTGAAATAGATGTAACTCACAGCTTTTACGTAATGGCTATGACCTTATAGGTCGTTAACAAAATCCTGATTAGTGTTCTTTGTGAACAATATTTTTAGTATTTCCTTCTGGCGCTAAAATAAATGAATCACTAGGATTGTAAACGCGATGGCAAGCGACTTAAAGTAGATCATGTAATAAACAGCTGAATCGAAGGTCAATTCCTATAGCTTGGAGCGTTTATCCATGCGATTTGAACGCGTTTAAACTGAAAAGGAAAATTATTTGGGATGAGTGGTACACGTGGTATAATAACATAATGGTTTCCCCTGTGCCACAACACGTCAAAATTTCCGCTTCGACCAGATTTCTCTGTAAAGTTATTACCTGTAGTCTGGTTCCATTGGGAGGAGTTATGTTGGGAATCCAAATTTAAGCTTAATTTGTTGGGGGAAACGCCGCTCGCATCAAGAGAATTTGCATCAAAAGAATTTAGACATTCTATCGGATAATTAATAGTATCATCTTGATCTACTACTGTGTTAATCGAAGTTTATCCTACTTCATTTTTTCACCTTCTGATGGATTTGTTTCATTTATTGCGCCTCTTGGTCACTTTTAGGAGTTAAAATTGGCGTTCACACAGTCAAGGATTCTCTTGTCGTTATATTCGTTTAATTTCTCCATAGAGTGAACAAATAAGTTCTTCAACAGTATGAACAAAAATATCAAGTGACTCTGGCAGATTTACTTGACCGTTATCTTCTGATATAGTTATTTCACTAAGTTTTAATAATACATCTGAGAATTCTCGGTTTCCAGTTTTTCCACCAAGCTGGGTTTTCATACTGATCGTAAAACGCAGTTTGTTAACTTTAGGCTATAAATAGAATCGTTTTAGATAAGAATTAACTTCACCTGCCCTGGTACTTCGAGTTAATACAGGTAGCGTTTACCGAAAGTCACCAGAAAAGAGGATAGTGGCATGACCCAAAGCCCGATGATACCCATAGGTCTTATATCTTTCAGAGTCCTATCCATTGATTCTACTGCGTTTTTGTTGGCCATTGTACATTCGTCCCATACAATTAGACAACAATCTGTTGGCCATTGTACATTCGTCCCATACACTTAGACAACAATCTGCTAACCTTGTCGCTGTTACGCAAGTTCATAGCTATTTAATATTTAGGAATTTCAAATATAGTATGCGCCCTTTTTCCACCAGAAAGTAAGGTGGCAGCGATACCGGCAGACGCTACAGCAAGAGCAATTTTTCGTTGTCTTCTGATCTCTGAGAGTATTGACGTGGTTAAAAATATTTTTCTATTCCACCAGAGGCATAGAGTAAAAATATTTTTCCTTCCTTTTAACACTTTTGACGGCTGTGTTAAAAATCTGCCTTTGTTCAAGTGTAAATTTCTCAACGTTCTCATTTACAATAGTATTCATTGCGTCTAGACTTTAGCTAGTTTCGTCGGTATACTATCTGTTCATGTGAGGTTGATTGGGTAATTCTTGAGGAGCCGGTAACCTGAAATCAGTCAATAGTTTGTCAGTGAGTGAAATGATAATATTTTGAAGGGAATAAAGACAACGATTAATAACACGTTTGTCCATTTGATCAGCTACATATTTAATGTGCGCCTCAAATCCCATAAAAAGTTTTCTGATAGATGATGCTTTCCCCAAAATTCAATTGGTTTTGAGGGCCTACAGAACACCAACATTACAGCAAACAAATATCGCAGGCGGCTGGGACTGTTACTAACGCAGGCTTCCTTAAGAGTTTCATTCCAGTATTCGTCGTCATCAAGCAAATGAAGTGCTCTACAGGTAACGAGGAATGTTGGATATTTTACGCCGTCAACTGCCCTCAAATACTTAAAAGATGTTGATGTTGGACCACGAACAGGCAGCAGCAGTCCACCAACAGGTGTAAGTAATAGCACTCTATATTATTAAAATGTACAGTATATACCCGGCTCAATGCGTCGTCTTTAAAAATTGTAAAGCCTTCTACAGGACTCCCACGTCGACGCCAGTTAAATAAACTTCTTTGCCTATCGTATGTATAGTACGACTGTATTTCATGGTACGTTAAAATTTTTGCAAACTGATCTCTGTTGCACAACTTAAAAAATGCCAAAAGTGGAGTTTGACGTGGATGGCTACAATTAAACTAAAAGAAGAAAATGACATTATAATATACAGAAAGTACAAAATAAGTATATACAAGTATATAAACTTAAAAAAATAAACATAAGTATAAAAATTTCTATATTTTGATGTCGTTCTTTCTTATGAACTGAATGATTAATCCTAAAATGGGTTTGTTGGCAATAAATAAAAGTGATCTTATGTTGATGGGCAATTGAATTTTATATTTTAATAATTTGGAAACAAACGAAGGAAATCTATTATTTAATGGACATGAAAAAATGAGATGATTTAAATCGCCTTCTCCAAACCCACAATCGCAAATTGGAGACTCTCTGACCCGCAGTCTAGCCAAATGAGTAGGAACAGAACAATGACCCAAACGCATGCGAGATACCACAGAGGATTCCTTTCGAGAGAAAGTAAATGTTGAGAACCAAGGTTTTGAAGGAATAAAAGGTTGGATCTGGAAATATCTCGCACCCGTAATCTGGGATGATCTTTCCCACGCCCTCTGCCAGTCAGACGCCATCCAGAAACGAGTCATGGGAAGAAGATCCTCAATGAAATTAGTAGTGAAACATGGATCCCCGTTCACTGCGGCAAACCGAGCTTTTGCGTCGACTATTTCATTACCAACTATGCCACAATGACTAGGGATCCATGCAAGAACGACATCGGATCCCGATCTCTCCAAATCAAGCGCAAGTTGCTTGATCCGAAGAATCAGGAAACTACAGTTTGAAGAAAATGGATTAGCAAGAAGGGACTGTAAACAACTTAAGGAGTCAGAGAAGATAAGGAGCCTGCGAATCTTTTTGTGTAGGGCATAATTCAAGGCCTCCACAATAGCACGGCATTCCCCGGAGAATACCGAACATTCCTTAGGAAGGCGAAAGTAAGCTGAATGAGCGGTGGATGGAGAGTAAAATGACGCTCCGACATAGCCATCTCTACCGGTTTTTGATGCATCTGTATATATTCGCGTCCAATCCATCCAAAACGAATTCAAGATAGAATTGAACATCGAATTAGCATTTTTGGACTCCTTATCAACTCCAAAACACAAATTTATATTTGGCCTGTGAAATACCGAGTCAAATGGGAAGCTATAGAGAGGGAGAGAAGAATTTTGATAAACGGGGTTAGTAAGGGATTTGAATCTTTGGAAGCTAACGATAAGAAGAGGTCGGGACTTAGAACGCCAAAAAGGAGTATGTTCAATAAACCTAGAGAGGAGGGTGAGTTTAGGAAAAGTAGGGTGAGTAGAAAACCTAGCTGCCTTTAGTAAATAACGATCAGCTAGGTATTGTCGCCGGAGACTTAAAGGAGGATCGACACATTCTACTTGTAGGGCATTTATGGGACTGGATTTCATAGCACCTGCTATGATCCTCAGAGCTTGAGACTGAATGCGGGTCAATTTAGTGGCATTGGATTTGGAAATAGGATCAAGTAGAAATGAACCATATTCTAGATGACTACGGACTAGAGCGTTGTATATTAACTTTAATGTGGAAGGGTGAGAGCCCCACCACACTCCCGAAAGAGCGCGGAGGATATTCAAATTAGTCTGGCATTGGGAGATGACATATTCGATGTGAATGTTCCAGGATAATTTTGAGTCTAGGAACATACCTAAGAATTTGGTATTGGAAAGAACAGGGATCAAAGAGGAATTATAAGAAATAGATAACGGAGGAGTAATTCTCCTTCTCGAGAAGACCACGACAGCGCTTTTGGAAGGGGATAAATCCATACCATGAGAGGTAACCCATTTATTTAGGTTAACAAGGGCAGAGTTCAAAGCATTTTCGGCAACAATTATTGATTTATCAGAAGAATATAAAAGCAGGTCATCAGCGTATTGCAAAACACGACAGAAAGGATTAACTGTTGAGTGAATCATATAAGAGTAAATATTGAAAAGTAATGGACTTAAAACAGAACCTTGGGGAAGACCCTTCCATATAGTTCTTGAAAAGGGGGGGGGGGGTCCAGGGGATCTAAGAATAATAGATCTTTCTAAAAGAAAATTGAGGAGAAAATTTATAATCTTAATCGGAATCCCAAGATTATGAAGATTTTTTGGAGGACTGGAAGGATTACATTATCATAGGCTGAAGAAAGATCTAAAAAAGCAGCAACGAGAAATTCTTGTCGAGAGAAAGCAAGTCTGATGTCAGTGGTTAGGACGCTGAGATTGTCCAACGTACTTTTAGCTTTTCTGAAGCCAAATTGGTTCCTTGGAAAAATAGAATGGTGTTCAGTAAACCATTCCAAACGATTCTTAATTAAATGTTCCGTAATCTTCGCTAGAACAGGAGAAAGGGCTATGGGTCTGTAGGATGAACCTACATTGGGATCTTTATGAGGTTTAGGGATGGGAATTATTATTTGAGTTTTCCAAGACTTTGGAATAGAACCTGATTTGAACATACAGTTAATGAGGGATAGAAGATACCAACGTGTAGATGGTAAAGTATTTTTCACCATTGAATATGACATTCCGTTAATACCAGGGGAAGAATCCTTAAGATGGTGTAAGGTGAAATCCAATTCATTAATGGAGAAATCTTCTTCTAAAAAATGATTGGCGCTAGTAAAGTTATACCTGAACGGTAATTCATCTAAATTTGGGACGGATGGGGGAGCAAGTTTATTTAAAAATTGATCAATCCAATTCCCGTGAACAGATTTGGGAAGATCAGGCTGAAAAATAGACCGAAAGCGTTTTACATTAGACCAGACGACACGGGAGGGAGTAAAAGGAGAGAGGGATTGACAGAATTTCTTCCAGCCTTCCCTCTTTTTTTTAAGGAGAATTCGTTTAGTCTGAGCTTGGGTCTTTCGAAACAAGAGGAAGTTTGCTTCCGACATATTAGATTTATATATCGCTTCAGCCTCTTTACGGGTTTTAACCGCTGCGGAACAGTCTCCATCCCACCAGAGGGGAGAGGATCTGAAGTGATGGTTAGATCTTTTAAATGGGATAAATTTCCGAGCGGATAGGTCTATAGCCTTTACAAATTGGTCATAGCAAGTGTCAATGTTATCCAAGTCCACTGGAGGGAGGGAATCCACTTCGACACTGAGAAAGGTACGGAATCCCACCCAATCTGCCCTATGTAGGTTGTATTTTTGAAGAGGGGGAGTTTTTCCAATATGTAAATTTACGTGAGGGAAAGAAATCAAAATGGGGAAATGGTCGCTTCCAAAAGACTCAGAAAGAATATTCCAGGACACCAAGGATGCCAAGGATGAGGAGCAAAGAGAGATATCTACTGAGCTCGGGTTCTGAAATGGGACAGGAACTCGTGTTGGAGAACCATCATTCAGTAAACACAGGCCAAAATCGTCCTGGAGTTCCACCAAGGAGACCCCAAGAGGGTTGCTTCGGGTGGAACCCCAAGACGGGTGATGAGCATTAAAATCTAACAGAATAATATACGGGCCAGGAATTGAAGATAAAATATCCCGTAGTTCTAATGCTACGGAACATGTTGGAAGGGGGACATATATGGAGAGGATAGTGATATCTTTAACTCTCGCAGCAACAATATTGAAGTGACAACTGCGGGAGCCAAGAGAAATCTGGGAGAAGGGAAGAGATTTGTCAAGTAATAGGGCGGATCCGCCCTTACCATCCGCTCTATCATCCCGGAGACAGACATAGCCTAGGATCTTAAAATGGAATCCAGGCTTCAGCCAAGTCTCCGAGATGGCAGCCACGGATGGAGAATACTTGACAAGGAGGTGACGAAGATCTGCTTTGTTGGAAATTATACTGCGACTATTCCATTGCAAGACCCTCGCCACTATTGGCGAAGCCATTGGAAAGGAGGGATTGAAGGGAAATAAGAATAGATGAGGCAACGTTGGACGGTATTTGATTGGGGGAACTCAGAATTTTGACCAAGGTGGTCAAAAGAAATTGAATAATACTCGTAAAAGAATTAGTTGAAGGTTGTTGATTTAAACCGCAACCATTTTCAGGTTGAGGAATACGGAAGTCTGCCCAGGCTTGTTCTAGAGCAGAGCGGTCATAGCCCTGGTTGGAACTAGTCGAAGAGTGGGATCGGGGTTTCAGAGAAATAATTTTTTTGTGGGATGAGTTGGTAGGACGAGACGGAGAAAGCAAACTTTGGGAAGAAATTGGAGAAGGAAGAGTTAGAGGGGGGAGAGCTGCAACTGAGGCGTATGATTTTTTAGCAGAAGGGACCAATTTGGACGCTTCCGCATAGGAAATATCTCTTTCAGACATTTCGAATTTGATTTTTCTTTGTCTTTCGAATTCTGGACAATTTCTATCGGTGGAATCATGATTTCCACTGCAAAAGATACATTTTGCTTTGTCAAGAGGAAGTGGGCAGTTTCTCCCAACGTGACCTTGACCACATCGGAAACAACGCTCAGAAGATCGGCATTTGTCAGCAACATGTCCAAACCTACAACACTTGAAGCACTGTATTGTAGGGAATTCGTATTTTGAGACTGGAAGCGATGAATAAGCCATATATATCCATTGGGGACGAACTTGGCCATCAAAGGTAATGACCATCGTCTCAGACGGAAAATACATAGGCTGGCCATCAATTATCTTTTTAAAATTTAAGCGGCGGACCTTAGTAACTTTACCGCACCCTTCAGGGACTTCTATATTATGTAAAACCTCCTCGTCAGACCAATCGACTGGAACATTGCGAACAATTCCCATACGACTGACGTTAAAGGAGGGGATAAACAATTTGTTTTGACCTGTGAAGGCAGAGTGGTTAACGAATCGGTTGGCGGCATCGGCAGATGAAAATTCCACCGAAATCCTGTTCCTGCCAATTTGTTTCACTCCATCTCGTATAATTCCATCAACATTAAAATTTTTTAAAGAGGAACCAAATTTCACAGCATGGAATGAAAATCCGGAATTAGGCTGGGGTTCTTTTCTCTGAACGTGAACGATAAATGGACCAACGTCGCCAGGGACGTATAAACGGCCCTCAAAAGAATTCGGAGGGGAGAGGGAGGAGAAGAGGTCGGGGTTGGAGGAAGAGATTTTGAACTTGCTTCTGAAAGAGGAGTGCGAGGGGTCTTACGAGGGATTGTATCCTCTGTTTCAGTACATGAAGAATCAGAAGGATGAAAAGAGGGATTATTCTTAAGCTTATTTTTTTTACAGTTGGGCCTTTTACAATTTTTATTTTTTCGTTTCAGTTCCTGTTGGGAATCCGAAACTGTAATAAAACTGGCAGGCGATGTAGGAGAAGCAAATTCATTGAAACATATAGGAGACTTAGAAGGGTCTGGAGGTTTCGGGGGAATAACTAAGTCCATTTTCCCAAAAGATAACCTGAATCACAAAAATAAATAATAAAACAAATGAACAAAAGAACAAACTTACCGAGAACTGGATAAAACAATAAACGGGATACAGATAAAGTAAAAAATTAAATGAAAATAAAAATAACACAAATCTAAATAAGTTATTGCAACAGATTAAGACTAAATATCACGAAAAAAAATAAGGAAATAATAGAGTTGCGAAAAACCTCTCCACTTTGTTTGACGGTTTCTATGGCAATCCGGTTTAGACGTTTTTTGATAACAAATATTTGTTAGATGTTGCTAGAAGTAACAAAAAAATATGTATGGAAAAAATATCTAAATAAATAAATAATACATTATTTTTAGACATTGTACTTTATTTTTTTTTACCTTAAAAAGTAAATATACTCTATTTGTTTTAAAAAAAGATGGCAACCCTAATTGCGTTTGTGGTTGCTCGAATGGTGTAGTGTTTTCGAGTCGTACATAACCGAGTTTGAAGCTTTTCGTCAGTTTTCAAAGAACGGACAAAACCGCATTCTTTTAGCTCTTTATTTTTGAGCTAAATTACTTATCTTTTTTTAGGATTTTTTTATAAAACAAAGTTAAATTTCTTATGACGAAATTATAAAAAAAACATAAACACAAAATTAATATTTGTTGATCAAGCCAAGCAATTATCATCTCAATAACTGATCAATAATAAGGCTGTATTAAAAATTAGCCAAGACCATTAATTTTTCTTTTAATTTTTTTAGAAAAAAATAAGCTAATGTAAATTAAGGCCGTTCTAGACTTAAAAAACGACTTAATTCAATTAATCGAATTAATGTTTAATTGATAAAATTTAAAAAAATCAGATGAATATTTCAATTCATCTAATAAGTATGTACTTTTGAAGTGAACGACAGCGCGCTTAAAAGAAACAGCAGCGCAATTTTATAAATTAAATCTATTGCAATTAATAAAACTATAAAATAGCGAGCTTACACATGTCAGCAGCGCAGTTTACTAAATGAAATTAATATACCATTGATTAAACTAACCCTTAGCGCGCTTAGAATAATCTGTGACATAATTTAACAAATCAAATTAATCTATATTAATAACAGATCAAATTAAAAGATGGCACGCTTAAAAATCAGCATTGCAATTTAATCATTCGTTTTAAAATATGTTTGATGATACTAATCAATAAAATGATTTTGAAAACAGCCAATTCCAGGGAACAGTGCCAATTCAATTAATTAATTAAATATCAATAAATATATCGTGTTAGGTAATCTTTTTTCCAACTGCAGTGATGCCATAAATCGATATAATATTTGATCTGTAACTTACTTACATGTACGTTTATTTTAATATATATTAACGAAACCAAGTAATTGTCATTTCAATAATCAGTAAATATCTGAAATTAATTCAACTACCTAAAAATTGGAATTCATCAAGCTATTTGTATTATTACATTCAAATTTTCAATGAGTATAGATTTATATATATTTATACAGTACATAAATCTTTTTAACACGTCATTTAAAAAACAAAACGATAGCGTGTTATGTTTTATGTGATATAGCCTTTGCCTACTCGCTTTGAACATGGTGCAACATCTTATAACTATAAGATTAGTTTGAAGTTTATTTACGTCCTGCCTGATTATTAATGGTAATATAATCAAAAGTACTAAAGAATATTTTATGTTTTACGCGCGTAACAGCTATACGTATATTTTCGAAAAAAGTGTACATCAATACTATTCTCCTATTACAACGGAAATGATACTGAATATAAAGTTTATAAGTCCATTATTAAAAAAAAACACTTAATATAAATTATATTTTTTTGTAACAACTGCTTTTACTATTGAAATGACTCATTATGAATTTTCGGCTACCTCAACTTCTATTTATTTTAAATTTAAACTCTGTATGTTTTATTTTCTGAAAATACGAAAGATTTTTTCGACACCCCCGCAAATCCCCGCGAAGGACTATTTTCTTGAAAAAAATTATTTTTCAATATTCTTAGAATTATAGTTTTCGTGTAGGTAATACTTGCGCGAGTTTTTTTTGTGAGAATGAATCTTTCCGTCGTAAAAAGTATTTTTACTATTATTAGTATTTTTACGATCCTGATGATAAGTTACCACCATACCAAATTTCATCGGAATAGTTTCATTATTTTCTGCGTTATTGACGAACATACAATCAGAAAATCAGACAGACTAAGAGAACAATTTCAAAAACTGTTTTGGGGTCTAAATCATGTACGTAACATGTTGCAAAAACTTTTTTGGAAAAAGATTTCATGTACAAGTTTTTGTCTCCTTACTGTTTTATTATATGTATAAATACGTTGCTGTCTTATTACACGTATAAATACGTTACTGTCTTATTATATGTATAAATAAAGCAAATTGCAAGCGTCAGCTTACCCAGAAGGTATTTCCCCACTTAGTAAAAATGTAAATTAATCCACAAAGTTTACACCACATCAACTGACTCATATTCACCGGAAGCAATAGAATATTTTTATCAACACCTGCCGTTCATAAAAATTACATTCATAAATAGGGAAATTTAATATTTATTTGTGCGTCATGGTAGTAATACTTGATAGCAATTGACGCAACATTTTACGCAATGGATAGCATTATCAAACTACATTTAAATAATACATTTTTGTAAGAACATTGTTTTATAACTTATTATACTTAATTGGCTTATTCACCTTTATTTAAGTACTTTCAAAACAATCGCATCACGATTTTTTCTTTCCCTGGAACATTTTTTATTATTTTTTTAGGGTTCCGTATAGAAAAAAGGAATCCATGTTGTTAAATCATCTCTGTCCGTCTGTATGTTACAGCCTTATATCTTCTGCAATTTTACCACTATGTGCATGCAAAATATTAAAAAAGAAACGTTTTTGTACGCGTGTTTTAATATGTTTGATATACCATACAGACATATCTTATATAGGTACTTAGAAACACAAAATATGTGCTACGTACTCGGATCTATGCGCGCGGTAAAGTGCAGGCAAATTCGCAATATTCGCGCACCATATATATATATATATATATATAAATCTATATATATATATATATATATATATATATATATATATATATATATGAATACACATGCATGTAAAGATACATAGGTAAGTTACTAAAATTGAAGTATATGAGGCAGTAAAGAGGGTACACATTCTTTGAATATACTATCCACATAGTAGACTAGTATCCACATAGTAGGCCACTGAAGTAGAACTGGCCAACGCATAATGTGAGAATAACAATAGGAAACCCGTTAACCGCTCCTTTTACCAGAGAACACTGAGAGATAGGGCACGAATGAATAATAACCGGCGCATGTTGCTGCGAGTTAATTGTCTCAATGACACGTGTTCAAATTGAATCACCTTTGAAACACGTTACATAATTTGCTTCAGTAGGAAATCTTTTCATAAGTTTGATCAGCTTTTTTGTCAAAATTATCATAAATATTGTTCTGTTATTATTTATTTTTCTCGTAATTACACTAAAGACGCATGTTCTTAATGTATATAAAATACGACATATTTTCATTTAAACTGTATTTAGGATTATTAGAATAGTATTTAAATCATAATTTGTAAATGTGATAAAATTGTTGCGAACTTGTGAATTACGCCGGAACCAGTGGACAGATTTTAATGCAAGTTTTAAATTGTTATCTTAGACCATCTGTCAACATCTGCAATAGATATCAAGATTATTACATAGTTTATATAATTGAAAGCGACATCTGTTTCTTATACAAGAAACCATCATAAACGTGTAGTGTTATAATTATCTACTAGATGCCGCTATTTTTTAATAAATGTTCTTAATTTAATAGTGAATTTATACATTAGTAACTATGGTGACATCACCATATGTTCTGACTTTAGGGCATGCTCCTGGGTACAACTCTTCCCTCGTTACCTTCTTCTTATATAAATACACTGAATTGTTTAAGACATAAACAAAAAGGTCGCTTAAAGTAATTAGAAAGAAATACCTATCGCAAATATGAATTATTATAAAAAATTAACCCATGCATTTAAAACAATCTTAAATTTGAAAATACAAAGTTATGTACTATATTTAATCTTACACTGAAATTAATTAACTGTAACCGTATATTCCATATATTCTACATTTATAAAACGTAACGGTTGTCTATCTGTCTTTCCGTCTGTTCGCTCATAACTCAATTCCTAGTGGATGGTTGCCGATTTGATTTAGACTGTTAATTAAGTCCCTAATCCAGAAAAGATTTAATGTATATACCGTCGTAATGTATGTAATGTTATAAGGTTATTAAGCTTCAGTTATATTTCTGAAGTACTTTCGCTTACGTTGCGTTGCGTAAACCATTCTATATATGTCTATTAAAATAACGTTAGTTAGAGAATTATTTAAAGGTCTTAAAATAAAAAAAAACATGCATCATGACATACGTACATTTTATATTTCGTAATGAAGAAACGATAGTGGGTCAATATCAAAGTAAGGAAATGTCAAAATATATTTAAAAGCACTTGTGAATTGTAAACCGTGAATCTATCAAAAAAGTATTCACTGTACTTAATAAAATCAAAACGAAAATATTATGACTTCAACGCGACTAGACTTGTAGATAAAATTTAGTTTCATTGAGGAAAATTAAACTGACGCACTGTAGGGTAAAAGTTGGTTTGGTCAAATTATATCTCAGTGGGAAAGGTAGTCATTAACCGAGGAATTTTCTGTGATAAAATTCTCTTTCTACCCATAAAAGCAGAGGACGTACAGCTTCTCACTCCAGAAATTGTCGTCGCGACAAACGTTCGAGTCGCTCTCGTTTTTTGTTTTGCAGTTTGTGACTTTTTCGAGTGCTGTTTTTAACAAGTTGCGCTCAACTGACAACATGTCACGATGGCACGAATCCAAACCAGGTATGTTATTTATTGATATTTCTATGTTTTTTTGTTTTGTATTGTCATCGAATATTAATAAGGTATATTTTTTTTAACATGCCCCACACATATTTTATTTCATATTGATACTTTTGTATTTGGGTTTTTATTTCTTGTACTTCCGATTAAGCCCCCGATTGATTTGCATTAAAAGAGAAAAGATCCTTTTTCCTTATCGTTTCAATATATTTTAGTCACGAATTAGCTCATATATCCAAGTTAATGAGTAAAGACCCATCGACGCACATTAATATTATTTTTTAAATTCGTAATATCTACTTTTTTTTGTTTAATAGGTCTTGGAAACTAAGACCAAACTCTGAAATACGGGAACAACAATTTACAGATAACCTAAATGTTTTTGAAGCAAATATCTTATAACCGCGATTCAATTTTATTTAATAATATATGGAATCCAGAATTAGAATTAGTTAATGCAATAAATACAAGTTCAAATAGTTTTCAACATAAACCTATATGTTTATAATATTAATTCAACAAATAAGTGATATATGTTTTAACTGAAAATCGGTGGAATAAATTACGGCAAAGGATACATACTCCGTTGGTCTATAGTTTAGAGTATTTATATTTTGTCTGTTTTGATATATTCAGGCTTTTTATGAAGTCTATATCTTACTGGAGTTAAATCAAATTGTAATATTCTTTTACTTAACATCTTCAAAATGGGAAAAGCGGAAAATTGATAACGCCCGAATGACTAAGTTATCTTGGATATTTTTTCTGAATTTTGGAAGATAACCTTTCGCATATTGTGAAGTTTTATTTGAATATAAGTGTCAAATAGAAGCTAGAAATCTCTCAGTATATTGTTTGAAAAGCTGTCCTTACTGCCAACTTAACCACGCGTAGGCTATCTAGTATTTATTTTGTTAATAATTGTTTTTACGATAAAAATCATTTTTACTTCTTAATATAAAAATATCCGTTAAAATTTAAATGTTTTTTGTTTGGTATTGCTCTTCTTATACTCTTCATGTGATCTTTTTTGTAAATGTTCAATTTTATTTTCTTAGTTATAATTTTACTATCGTTGCTATAAAGTTATCTTACTAATATTAATAACCAAGATAATTAGTTTTTGAAAATAATTTTTTTTAAATTGAAAGAAGATATATTAATCTAAATATCTAGAGAACTGAGGCATAGAAGCTTCATTATTTCAAATTGCAGTCAATTGCGTGAAAATTTTCAGAAGCGTAAAAGGCATAAGCCAAAATACATAAATAAAACCTGTCAATCATGAATGAAACTCGCATTATGAGGTTTCTGTAGACATTTTCGACACTTATAAACATTTAAACGTACATTGTATTTTTATTAAAATATTTACAAATATTAATTTTTCGCAACGTAAATATATTGCAACGTATTATATACTGAAGATTTCACCGGCGTTAAAACATCGTGCATATTTCGAAAATTGAAAGATCTGGGATAACCGCTACACTTTTCCTGTAATTTTCCAATTAAATTTTATCAACTCTGTTTTTTACTATTTCTTTATTCAGTACTTTTTATATTTTTATATGGAAATTTTAGTACTTTTCAGTACTTTTTTATATGGAAATTTTATATTTTTGCACATTTTTTTGAGAAGTCCGTTTTAAATATGCAATTTCAAATCGTGACAGTCTATGACAAACTCATCACAAACCTTTCGAAATGATACTGCACTGATATATAAAATGGGAAAAAAAAAAATGTTTAAGGTCTTTTTTCATTCCTCTTTAATTGACATACGAATATTTAAAAAAGTTAGTAATGTAAAATATGCGGGTTAATAAGATGTATTACTACGCCAACTTTCAAGTTTCTACGTTCCACGGTTTCTGAAAATAGAAAAATTTTAATGTTTTGCCTAGTTTATTTTTCGTAGGCGTCAAAATACAGGAAATATTAAAAATTAGCAAAGATAGAAATTTGCTAATAGCTCACCTGAAAATGTTGTAATACAACGAAACATAGGTAAAGCTGTGCCGTGGTAAAGAACTTAAAGAAAGTAGAAATAATACTACATCACGTAGTTTCATTTCATTGTGAATAATGAATTTCTACAAAATTGACGCCAAATATATTCAATATTTTTATCATTATTATTTTATCTTTTGTGTAGACTTCAAAAAATGCCGTTTGATTACTTATTTAATATATTTTGTTTTAGTGTCTGTTCGTCCATATGAGTTATTTTATGTGCGAATCACATAAAATAACTCATATGGACGAACAAGTACAAGTGATCAGGTGTCTGATATTATTCCCGAATGTGGGAAAAAGTTGACTCTAAATTGATTATTAAATGCAGAATATGTGGAAAAAAGTATATTGTGTGTTTATATAAAGTAAAAATGATCGAACGGATGTGAATCATCAAACACTTTCATCAGGCCTTATAATTTTGGTCTAATCATTCTCCTTTATGGTAATGGTTTTCATTACCGTATCCATAGATTTATCTAATATTTTAGCAAACCGAATCGCATGGGTCTATAATAAACTTAGGGGCAAACTGCAGCAGCGCACTTTATAACTGAAATTGCTAATGCACACTGCCTCCAACATAACGCATTAAACATTCAGCTTAAATGTATAAGCTGAAATGTTAATGTGTAATTATGTTAGAGGCAACCGTATACATTTCTCGCAACGTCATTCTTATTCAGGCCGTTGTGCTGCTGCTGCATTATCTTTGAATATGGGTATACAACACACTTCAACATATAAAATAATTTTAAGGAATAGATCTAGTAATTTGATCGCGAATATCGGAGTGCTTTCGACTATACAAAATTACAAAATTTGAAATCTCAATTCACAATTCAAACTGTCAGAATAGTGACATGAATCCGAGGTATTTGAGGAAGCCAAAATATGTTTTTTGAATAAACTGACATTGTCTTAAGCTGAATGCGAGGAATTTGAATCTACAGATTCGCAAAGAAACAGCGCAAAGGGGATGAGCAGGAGGAGAAAATTGCTAATAACATCGTCTGTTGTCGCTGACGTTCAAGAAAAAAATAGCAGTAACCATTTGCGTTTCTCTTGTAAAAAAATCTTGTATTTCAGTAATATTTCTAGGGTTCTTGCCGTTTTTTACGGTGTAGACAATGAAGAAACTACAATCAAGAAACTTGAGAAATGATAAAATATTAAGATGTCAAATTGCCATTTGCTGATAAACAATTAGAATTTTTCGGAACCACGCTAGATGATAAATATGCCGACGGTATCATAGAAAAGTTTTCTTCTTTTTTAGTCAATCTAGCTTTCGACAATGCTTTGACTTTGTTCAGATTGGACAGCATGTAAATGGTTACATAATTAGTGATGTTTGTAGTTGGTATTATCGAAATTTAAAAAAAAATAATTTTTGTATATAAATATCGAACTCAAATATGAAAGTCTATATTATGCAAAGAGATGATCATTTTTCAATTCATTTCTATAATGATTGTGTGCTCTCAGAATTGGTAGATGCACGTATCATTCGATTTATGCATATTCCTGATATACCTTATATAATCAAAGCTATTCGAAAAATAATAGATGAAAGCGTTTTGAGTGTTAAAGTACGAATAAGGAGTGAAAGTTGATGGAAGGCTATGGCTGTCATTTTTGTGTTTTCATTCATTGATTTTCATTCATTTACTGTTTATATCATTTTAGTCAAGAAGGTAATTTATTATCAACAGTTTACAACATTTCGAATCAAATTAATCTTATTTTAGTAATATAATTGCATATATATATGAAATGACCAGGTTATCCAAAATTAATTACTGGAACCATTGTGAATAAATTTGTGTACTTCCTGCCATGAAAACACTGCCAGAATCAGCCATATATTGTACCGTGTTACTTAACGAATAACGCAAACCTTACGCAGTTATTAGCCTTTAAGCAGATATTGAAATTTTATATCATTATGAAACCTTTATTTGGACAGCTATGCATTAAAATTGCGTCTTATTTCAGTTTATATGGAGGTAGCTAAAATAGTCACGGCTGACTTTATAGTTGCTTTAAATATTTCTTTCGGTAATTTAGTAAATTTAGCCTCATTACTATAATTAATTGAGCAAACTTATCGATAAAACATCGAATTTTTATATGTACCTTATAATAATTATGGTTTGGTTTTAAATTTAGTACAGCATGCCGATACAGCGAGTGCGATACAGCGTACCGATTTTTAAAGTAAATATTATGGCTAACCTTAGTGTCGTGCGCTAATTAATGTGTGCGTTAAGTAAATTATATAAAATAGGGCTGAACATTATGTTTCGTGGGTAGAATTCATGACAGTGATAAATTTAAACATATTATAATGACAGAATAACGAATGAATGAACACTGATTCAAGTGTGGAAGTCTTAAATGTAAATTGTGCTTCCTATATTATGACTATGAACATGACGTATTCAGTGAATGTTAAATTTACATCGATGAAATTTGAAATAAAAGTACATGGTAGACAAATTATTATAATTTTAGACAAATATTCATATATTGGAAAATATGAAATCTTTGAAATAATGTGAATTAAAAATATGTTCTGAAATTACATCAACCTTCCTTACCGAATTTAATTTCAGTAGTGCAGTACCATACTCCGTATAAAACTTACACCTTGAAGTTTGCACGTACGACACGTGAGAGAAATCGAAACAGAATGTCGGTAATATTTAAGATTAATGAACTATAAACCGAAGAATTTAATAAGATTATTTTTCTGCCCATAAAAGCAAAGCGTGCCCACTTACTCATTCGATTTACCATGGAGACAAGTGTTTGTATTGTTCTCGGCTTTCGCTTTACATTTCGTTAATTTTTCTAGTGTTTTTGTACAATTACCGAATACATGCTATGAATGCTACGAATACACAGATCTAAAGCATTCATATCTTCATATTTCTACGCTCTCTGTTTTGTATTATTACAAATATTAATTAGCTGAAATTTGTAGAATATGGCCTACATTTAAATTATTGAAAAATATGATTATCGTATTTTTAAGTCGATATGTGATACCTCCGAATGAGTTCCTCTATTTATGTTACCAGTGAGATAACATCTTCATTTTAGCGTTGTAATAGTTTTTAGTCATGGATTATTTGCTCAATTGTCCAAGTTAACGAGTAAAACACCCAGTAACACTCATAAATAGTATTTTATAAATTTTTTATATCTACCTTCGTGTAATTAATAAGTCTTTTAAAAATTAAAACCAAACTCGAACACAACAGTTTAGACGCAATCTAAACATTTTAGCATGTTAAGGTAAGATATATATCAATACATATAGCACTTATCAGATTAAAATACAAATGTATATGTCGACAACACGACATCAACAAGTAATTATATTGTGGCCGAAGTGGTGTACTTCTTGACCCGTAGTTGGGAATATATTTTTCTATTTTGATTTATCCATGCCCTTTATGAAGTCACTTTGGTCAATCGATTTTTGATACAAATAAAAAAAAGTGTTACTTCGATTTGAACCACTTACGTACCCAAATGACGAATAACGAAACCCTCATAATTTCATTAATTATGTCTACACATCTGTCACAGCATTATAACTCTTAATTAAATTTAGATTTTAATGAACTTTGGCAATAAAACGTAATATAAATACGCCAATATATAAAAAAGATACCACTATTTTTAATTACTTGATAGAGGGTAGATTCATACTCGGGAATAAAAAATGTTTTTTTCGTTGATTTCTTGTTTCGTTCTTGAATATGTCTTTTTTCAAATTGTATGAAAATAATTTAAATTCAACTGTCGATTCCCCATCATGTTAAGAATCGATCGTTTGACCGCCAACAAATTATAAATTAAATTTGCACTGTACGCCACTCTGATTTGACCTTAGATTCGGGCCAAAAAGAGAACATGGCACCGATAATAACATAATTATCGGTGCCATGTTAATAATAATATTAATTAAACGATATCTATAGCTTACGCGTCCCCATTGATATAACACATAAGCATTAACATTTAAATTGAGGAATAAGACAATTTACTTCCAAGAAGGATTGTTGAAATTTCTATAATATTAGAATGTCAACTATAGTAAATGGATTTAATGAAATAGATTTTTGTTATTTTTAAATTTTAATAAAATTTATAGTGAAATACATACGTGTATAGAACCTCACCCACCAACAAATTATTTTACGCTATGTTGACTTGACTTGAAATCGGACAGACAAGAGAACGTTGTGCTGATAAGTTATTAATTAATCATTTGGTGCCTATTCCCATTGCAATATTCTCCCAAACACATAAGCGTTATATGAAACGAGTAAATATCGCAATAAGATAATTTATTTCGAAGAACAATCGTTCAAAAATATTAAAATATGTAATGAAATTCGAAATCTAATGAAATATGCAATGAAGTACCCGTATCGAAAAATTGTGTAACACTGTACATTAAAAGATTTTGACTATAGTCAAACCAAGACAAGTCTCTGCTATTACCGATTATCTTTTAATGAGTTGATTGCGCAACATGTAATAAAATAAAGTTAATGCCATTAATACGAGATACAAATTCAAAATGAAAGGAACTAATTATGTTGTATCGCTGGTTATAAAACGTGGTTATAAAACAATAAGCAGTATAAAGGTATGAATACTTTGCGCTTTGTCATATCTAACATAAAAAACATATTTCATTCGAGATTAAAATCTGTTAACAATGATAGTCGAAATGAAACTCGGGCGCAAAGGTTTATAGGTAAAAAATATGAACTACATATGTATAAGGTGATAATTTCACTATTCAATCTTTCTAATAATTTTATAAGTAAAATAAAGCTCGATCCGTATCAAAGAAATACACTGCATTACCAGATCCATACTAGATTGTAATATACACACACAAACATTCCCGCATGCGTGCACACAAGCGCGCAAACTCAGGCGCGTGCATGCGCACACGCACGTGGACGCGCACATACGCATACTTCAATATCAACGGAAAACAAGTACAACAGTCCATTGTCCTCTTCATATCATTGTGCTTATACGTAACAAGCTTTGGTCGAAGCTTTTTCTGTTTTATTATACTCTGTAATGTAATGTCATGTGTATACACACTGAAATTGGTCTTTCACATATGAAACATTGTTATTACCAAGAGTGGTGGGTCAATTAACTGGGATGAACATTATATCATGCGTATATAGAAGCCTTAAAAGTGTGAATACACATAAACTCAGTTGTCTGTCTTCAAAGTTATAATTTGTTATATTGATCAGGGTATATTTATGCAGTAACAGCAACAAACTTTATTAGTTTTCATAGTTTATTGCTTCCTGTTGCTATATAAACGGTCGTTTAATACGGTAGTTGACTCATTCTAAATTTTGATATTTTTCGTATAATATTGTGAAATATAAGTTAATTAAAAACCAGTCTTGAAAAAATTCAAAAATTGATTGAAAAATAAGCCGGTTATAGCCTTCTAAATTTGGAGATACGGATAGGGTTGGGTAAATCCCTGTCTCTTTTCCTCTTGTAGAATGTAATGTGCGAAATTAAAATGACCTCACAACACAGTATTGCCGTCCTTGTCTAAAGATTGAATTTAAACTTTTATAACTCGGTCAATTTTTAAAATTATTACAAAATTTTTCAGCTTGCACCTTGAAATTACGATTAATGAAATAAAAAAAAATTAGTCAAATACCCAATTGTTTTTGTGATTTTGGTACTTACCGACCATGGACATTAACAATAAGATGAGAACTAAGTTTGTAATTTAAATTCAGCATGTGACTATGATCATAATAGATATCACTATGATTTTTGAAATCCCTAAATCTATTATATCCCGCATAACCTTTGCAAAAAGACAGCACTGGTCCTCTGCTGGCTAAGAGGAAGACCGTTATGTTAGGAAACGTAAGTACACTGGTTAAGATCATAAGGTTTTGAATCTAAAATAATGTTAAAATTCCTAGAAGATAAGTAATAAGCTGCAGAGAAAGTTGTTATAAGCTGGTGTACATGTAGATCCATCAACAGTGCGTGCGCCGACAACTTCTGGAAATGGGTAGCTAACAAGATACTTAAAAAAACTCCTAATGTTTACCATGAATAAGGAAAGGCTGTCACGAACTAAGAAATACAAACGTTAGGTAACATGAGACTGGGAGAGGCGAACGCAGATTTATAACAAATGTATCCATTCCTTTATAAATTAAAAAATATAAGCCTCCATGTACTGATGAGAATTTACATTTCGCATAATTGCTATGAGTAAAACAGACGGCAAGTAAATATCTCAGTTTGGACACTACATGCAATATTGTCTACTTTAAAACTAGCTGTGTCTGTGACTTAGTCCACGTGAACTTTTGAAAAATATTAACAAACAAGTAAACTGAAAGATCGAAGGTTAAATATACGTAAAGCAATCTGTTTTAATTATAGGAGTGTGCCCTTTGTGTTGAAATATAGAATTAACGTATATTATTTTTTACAGTAGGTCAATTATAATGAAAAAAAACCTATTTGTTAACCTCAGTACTACAAAACGCACCTTTAAAAAAACAAAAAAAGGCACTTAATTCAAATTCTCCTCCCGAGTCTTCATTACAACTTTGCAGAAGCCGCAACAGGACATCGGTGCTGTCGTTCATTTTTAATTAAAGTAATATCGCAATCGGCCTGAGCTCAATACTAGCTAAAAACACAAGTGGATTGATTTATTCGTCACCGGCGTCCAGAAAAGTTATCACCGAATGAACAGGCGTAAGTGTGCTTGTATGCGGACGGATGTATCCGCTCCGGGCGTTATGGCGACGTCTTTTGTTTCAGTTTGTTACCTTATTTAGAGACGTATACTAAATCAATTAATGCAATTTACACATTATTCGATGGGAGTTGATATTAAATTGAGTAATAATAGTTTACTAAATAAAATGTAAACTCAAATAAAGATTTAATTTTAATTAATAAATTATGAATTTTGATTCACAAAACGCTAAGAGTTATATAATGTTAGTAATTGAGTACATTATATATTTTTCTTTTAAATATGGAATAGTGTATTTACAATTGTCGTGTTTACAGCTAATAATATTTCGTAGAAATTAATTAGAATTGTTTTAAAATTAAGATAAATCAATTAATATATCAATACATCTTTTAGGCACTCGGTTATTTCTCAATATTCAGCGTGACCAGTGTGTTATACCCGTCAGGAATTGCATGCACAAGTCCATATTTAGGAGTAAAGTAGGCGCCATACGAGGATTCATGTTTATGTCGAAATCTGGAGTGTAAAATGTCATTCAGAATTAATTAAATAATCTAGGAATGTTTAAATATATCTATTGGCTTTTAAACATAAAGCTTCGTACCGTCTACCGCCTTATCTTGTAATTATGTTAGACAAAGTTACTATTTCTGTGTATTTCCTGTTTGCCATTATTTTCTACATGTTAACTTAATAGAAAAAAAATGATTAAAATTTAAACAAATTCGTCCGCGAGCTAATCAAATCTAATACCATTTAGACTGCTCAAACGCATATGGTGTCGATCAATAAAGTCGACTTGGGAGCATCACTACGTGACGGATTTATCCGTTATCCGGCGTCTGAGAGTAGACTTTTATCATGCGATATTTGCAGACCATTGTTTTTAACAAATTTTCAAAAGAATATCAGTTTTATTTTGCTATGTTTGCAGTAGATTAGTTTAATTTATTCATATTTTAATTAATAAATGAAACAAATGGTTTCATCAAACATAATCAAAATTAAACATAATAACGTTATCACATTTTCAAGTTATAAATAATGGACGGATATATCCGTCATAATGTCATGGGCATTCTTTCATATGACGGATATATCTATCGTTGGCGGTCAATGGGTTAATCTCAGAATTAAGACAAAAAGTTCCAGAAGCATAAGACATAAGTCACGATACAGTAATTCAACGAAATTCAGATATTTTTTCATCTTAACTATATATGAAATTATTAGATTTGCAGATGCATCGAATGGCTTAGCTACGTAGAAAAAAAAGATAGCAAACATAAATAAACATAATGCAGATACGATACATACATTTAAAAAAACTAAACTTGTTTGTCACAAATAAACGGGTGAAACCTAAAGTATTTAGGATAAACAACTGTGCAGTGAACAACTTTTACTAAATCATACTAATTTTATAAAGAGGAAAGTTTGATTGTTATATATGTTTATGGATACGATAAAAAGTTTTATTCATCGACGTATAATTTCTAGTATATAGATGGGCATAAGGTATACAGTATAAAATATTTTTAGTACGTACGTTTACACTTTAGAAATAACGATTTAAGTGAAGTCACTTGAAGCGTAACGGGTGCGTTACAACGGTATATATTGCCAATTGTTATAGGTTGTCTGTTATAGCCTGTTTTATGATGCAAAATCGTGCTACAGATGTTATTGTTACTAACTTAAACAAACTACACTTTTGTAGCTACATTAAAATCACATTTCAAAGAATTGTACGGAAAAATTGAAATGTACAAAAAATCCATAAATTATATGTTAATTATTGTAAATTGTTTATTACAATTATTTGTATGTTATAAAGATTGGGTAGTACAGTTCTGTACTCGATTAGAGTACAGAACTGGACGATCCAATCTTTATAACATAAAAATAATTGTAATAAATAATTTTGTACAGAAATAAGATTGTACAGAATTGTAAAGAAATTATAAAGAACCAATAATTATTCATAGAGGACTGTAGATAAGAAGTAACTAAAGTCTCAATAATATTTTTGATAAATTAAGCGTAAATAATTGTTATACAGAAAAGTAATTAAAAACGAATGCAATTATGGACTTTTTGCCCAGTGAAATTGGGAATGAAGCTAGTATTGTTAAAACTTAAATAGAGTTATGAACATAAATTATATTTGGAGAGTTCGGAATAAAATCAAATCAGTTTTATTAACAATGGTTATAAAGTTTAAGTTACTTATATGAACATTCATTTAACTCTTGTATAAGTAGCAAATTAGAATTTGACAACAGAGGCAACAAACCTATATATGTTATATAATTGACACTCCAGTAAATTTTTCCTTAAAATGTTTACTCTCGGCGGTACACAGTTTTTTATTGTCACGTCAACGGGATATTGGTATTCCATTTCTATTTCTCATTAAAATCGTGTCATTGGTTGTGCGTGCTAATTACCACTGATTTAAAAAATCCGAGTATGATCGTAGTTCGTTGGATAGCGTTGACGTACTGGGAAACTCCTTAAAATTGACCCACAGTGAACTTGTTAATACTTTTAATGCGAATTCAACACGTTGTTGGCACATTGAATCAGCTTCGAAAAAACAACTTGTATGAAAAATATAAAAGTAAGATAAATAAAAGCAGGTGAAGAAAATCAATTCAGTAAATTTTTAAGGTTCAAAATCCTAAAGTTTATTCTCATTAGCGTTGGTGTGGAGTGGCACGTACAAAAATCCATGACATACTGAGCATGTTAATATCGTAAATGGTCACCTTTACAACCATTTTTTGCCGTTATATTTGTAGAATTTCTCGCGTTTGTTTTCCCCTTGCCTTTGATGTGCAAACACTAAATCATGCGTTAAGTGCGTCAGCTAACGCATTGTTTTGAGACTACGTCGAATATTAAAATGTTTTTGTTTCACTTCAAGTCTTTCAAAGTACAGCTGCTGCTTAGTTTATCTTTGTTGTAATTACGCCTATTTTATTTCGAGAGAATGTGTTATTTATCTATTTGTTTATCTTTTAAATGTAAAGCTAAACATCTGATTAACCTTTTCGAAATTATGTATTAAAATATATATTAACATTAGGTCGTCCAGTGACACTACGAGTAAATTCCAGTGACCACAGATTGGTTTTAAATGAAGTATATTTGATAAATGCAGGTGAAATCACATAACGATAAGAAAGTTTACATTTATGTAGAGATGTCCTCGAAATTTCGCGAAAATTGACGAGGGGGACAGGCGCAATATTAAAAACTACTAAGATATTTATATTATGCTTAAATGTTTTGCGATTTCTCCAAAATCGTCGGCGATATACGACAAGATCTACGAGATCAGAAAAAAATTACTGGTGTTAGGCAAAAAAAGTATTTACCATTTAAAATTGTTTTCCAAAACAATTTTACCCATAGAAAATAGCATAAAATTATAACTTTAGTTATACGTGTTACATTCGATCTCTCTTTCATATGTTTCCTGATTAACATTCATATGGAAGAGCTACAACAATTTATTATATGTACCATTTGATCAAAGAATATGTGGGACGAAACATAAAACTAAATGTTATAGTAACGTACGTGTCAATTCAATGTGAAACTAATTGCGGTTTCAATTCCTAAAATATGTGTCACGTTTACGGGAATCGACAAGGTAATTTATTATTTTCAACATATTTATCGGAAGTAGTATATATTGCAAATGTACCAGTGACAAATCACCGCAGACTACAGTCATGAATCATACAAGTTAAACCTTGACCTCAAGCTCGGTATTATTTTATAACATCCAAATGATTTGATAACCTATCGTTTTAAATGATATATAATAATCTACTACGAAATAAAGAAAATATTGACTGATTTTATATCCAACTTATATTTGGCGTTAATTTTATAGAAATTCTGGTGGGCAATTGGCATCTTTGCTAATTGCCGAGATGAAGATGTCGTAATACGACGAAACCTAAGTCGCAGTAAAGAATTTAAATAGAGTAGAAATAATACTACATTATGTAGTTTCGTTTCATTCTGAACTTTTGTTTTTTTTGATAGTGAAATTCATAAAATTACAAATTCAACATGAAGTACTCGAATTCTTCGATGACAAGAAAATAAGTGGTACATAATTTGATACTACTTGTAGCATCGCAATTATAACATTTATTTTATAGAAGGGTTTTTTTAAATAAATGTTATAATTGTAATTATAAATTATAATGGTTTAAATGTTTAAATCAGAAGCGTACCCAGTACGCTTCGATTGACTTCACTTAAATTCATTTAATTTGTTTTTTAGGATTTGACATAAAACGGTTTATCCGATTGAAATGAAACTTTCACGATCATATAACTCCTAGCATCCAGATGGATAGAGGACACATAATATATTTTTAGAACTTATGGGTAATTAAAAATGGCGATTTAAGTGAAGGGGGTGGAAGTACGTCGGTTGCATTTTCGTGTTAAAATTTTAAGCTTTTATAGCTATATAAAACTAATACAAGTTATGAAGAACTGTAGACAATATAAAGCTTTACAAAAATTCAATTGTATATATTGTTAATTATTACCGTTTGTTCCTTTTAAGTGTTTTTATATTATTAGATTAGGGCGTAAAATTATGTATACGATTAAAGCACCGAATAAATAACCGTCAGGAATACCGTTATTAAATTAACCGTAAATAATTGTTATAAAAAGCGATTAAAACAACATTCTGTCGTGGTTCCCTTTTCACCCGGGAAATGGCGGATTGGCTAGTTACTAGTAAATTAAAGAGAAACCTTTGAGTTGTAATTGACGCTTATAAATAACAAAATGATATGTAGGATAAAACTACTTATTGTTTGGGTAAAAAATAGTAATGCTAATAAAAACTTCAATACGATTTAAAAATTAATTTTTTATTGCTGGTTTTCTTTAATTCATAAGTTTATCTATAAGTAAACAAACAAGTTTTACTCTTTTTATATATTTCCCATATGGTTCTCTCAAACGAACAATGCGAATACTTTGTTAATGAAAAAGTACTTGCATTACCCAGCCAGAGAATTGCGTAAGACTAAGAACATTTCTAATAATAGGTTAAAATTATAACGCGGCATTAAAAACAAAAATGGGGAAATTCCTCTAGTTTTTTTACATGAATTGTTCATCATCTTTTTGCTTGGTCACGCTTTTTCAATAAACGTGATTATGTTATTGTAGAATCAAGGAAATTCAGATAAAGTTTAATACACAAAAATGCATGACCTGCAACCAAAAAGAAATATTTTAGTATTGAATATATTTGGCGTTAATTTTGTAGAAATTCATTATTCACAATTAAATGAAACTACGTGATGTAGTATTAATTCTACTTTCTTTAATTTCTTTACCACGACCTAGGTTTCGTTGTATTACAACATCCTCAGGTGGGCTATTAGCAAAGATCTTTGCTAATAGCCCACTTGCAGATGTTGTAATACAACGAAATCTAGATCGTGGTAAAGAACTTAAAGAAAGTAGAAATAATACTACATCACGTAGTTTTACTTAATTGTGAATATTTTATTATTAATATTTAAATACCTGAAATATATCTGTATTACCCTGGAATTATCGTAGAGCTTTCATTACCTGCTTATGTTACTTTCACTACTAGAGTTCATAGACAATAAAATGTTAATGTGTTATACATTATTATTATTATTACAGTGTTATCTATATCTATTTTTGTAATAAAATGTTAATGATGCCGTGATTGCTCTCGTATTACACAAAACAATTAACGGGATATTAATGAAATATTGCAGTTTTTAAGTTTTTCAAGCTTGGTAAATTTCGTTAACACTATTCTTCATTGGAGTTGAGTACTTAATTAGTATTACTAATTAGCTAATTAACAACAACATATATTTTTTTCTATAAGCTACCGTCACTGTAAAGCGTTGTAGTTCCCAATTAGATGGCGGAATTTATTTAATTTTTTGTTAATATTTTTAATTTAATAACGAATATGTATTTACATATTAGTCATTTCAGTAACACATCTATCAGGTTCTAGGGCAATAAACAAGGTGAATCCTAGATAAATCTGTAATGCAATTCTTAATTATACACGAATTGCATATAAATGAACCGGGTGACTTTAAAAAAAATCATTATTTTCTAAAAAAATAATTACAGTCAATAGATAGGATGATAAAATAGAAGAAAGTCATCAAAAATATAACTCGGAAAGTCCGGAAAAGTTATTGGTTTGATTTTGGGGTTTTATAAGTATTTTTGACCTCAATTGAAAAATATTATTTCTAATATTTGTTGGCGGCAAACTGAAAGGGTCTGGTGCGGTGTAATATATTTGTACGATCTGTGGGGGTGTGCAGGATTGTGAGCTCGTAAATAAATTGTTAACGAATGGACTCACAGACAGCTTTTGCATTTTTAAGCGAATGAAAATGAGATTATTCTTAATAATTTTTTGCATGTTTTTTGTATGTTACGTTAAACATGAGACTCTGAGTTGGCTTACCATCATAATAAGCTCGGACTGATCGTAATTACTATTTGCTCAGTCTAAACCGTAGTACGTGGTTATATTACGTCAGATTAAGCACGTAGCATCCAATCTCTTATTTTGTCAGTTAACAATATGTTGATAGAAATGAATGTACTATTTGTTCCATTGTAAAACTCTGTCTCTAGCACCAACTTGAATAGAATCCTTTGAATGTGGTTAGATCTAGTATATTTTATTTGATTTGCAACAAATTCAGGAGATTATCGGAAATCTCACGTGTTCAAACATAACAACGGCCGCCTGGTAGTTTCTGATTGCCGTGAAATCATCGAGTTAAGTATCGCATTCGATCGGTTGGTTATTTTTAGTTTAATATTGGGAGCAGGCGGCACGAACAGTTCATAATTCCCGATACGCTGCCGGTAAATATTTATAATCTGGTGCGCGGCCGCCATCGATGAGTTAGGAACACGATGAAACTGGAGAGGGGCATTTCGGACCTAACTTGGCGAGCTGAGTGGTGCGGTGACGGTGGTTTGTTGACTGTGTGGAGGTCTCAATGAAATTATCGATCATTTAGACAAGCATAATATTGTATAAAAAAATAATTTTTGTTAACAAAATGGTACTAACTATTCTTGTCCGTGTATTCTTGTCCAAACAGCGATATTAATTTTTTGTGACACTTCTAGGTCTACGATGAATCTAACGACACCTTAATTATTAAAATTAATTAGACCGCTTGAATGTTACAAGGGAATAAAGAGTCCCATATATACGTGTACGTGTGAAAGAGATATGTACGTGTGAAAATATATTCTATTTTCCCCGACCTACCCTTGCTTTATTTAGTAATAAAAGTAGAGTAATGTCGGTTGAAAGAATTACAATGTAAAGAAATGGCCAAGTCGTTTTAGAATATGTCGCAAAGTGGCAGAATGTGTAAATTTCTTGTTATATTTTTATAATAGTTATGATTGTAAATTGATAATTTAATCAATGATAATTTAATTCAGTTTGTTAAAATCACTGTAAGATAAAAAATTATAAAGCGATAATGATAAATTGATGGAGAATTACTTTGTCGTTATTATCTAATTTGTATTGTTTACTCTCAATATTTAGTATACTTTAATATTTTGTGCTTTGAAGCTATTTTTAATTAAAGTCATATGAATTTTTAGTCAATAAAAAATAAAAATAAAAGTATAACATTAAACATTTTTGAATATTGAATATATTTGGCGGTAATTTTGTAGAAATTCATTATTCACTTATTAAAAAATTTAATGAATACAAGAAGAATTAAAAAAATACGATGAAAAATAATTGATATGTTATTGTATTTCTCTAACTGTTTTACGTGGTGTGAGTCCTAAAAACAGCTATTATTTCTCAATTTCATTTTGTCGTATTGTACCAAATTTCAAACTGTTGAAAATCCCAACAAAAATTGTTTAGCAATTTTTGGTGCACGTATAAATAACCAGATAAACGTTTAAGCGACTATATTTTTGCTACAGTTTGTTTATAGCCCGTGATGTCATTTTTTCGAAAATACCATGGATGGGTGAATGCAGCAAAGTCTTTTTACCCTTATAGTTTTTTTACGCGAATAAATTTCACCTAGTGTGATTCTATATCATCTCGTGAAAGCCTTCTTTCGTAACACGAACCTCCATTTCAATGTAGCGAGGCCACCCTGGCCACCCTCCACAAGTTCAATTTACAGTGAATATATCTATCTGCTATGGTAGCGACGGTGGTGTAGCGATAGATGCAATGTAATACAAAATTATAAAATAAATTTTGAGATTATATTTATTATAATTGTCTCACATTGAAGCACGATCGATCAAACGATGTTTGAAGAAAATAGGACATATCATATTAATACTTTAAAAGTAGGTTCAACAAAAAAAATCGGAGTGACTCCGGCCGACTCATGGCGATCTAGACGTTACAAGTTAAAACGCCCTAACGAAGAAAGTAATAAAATATAGGAGTGAACAACGGAGATGGCAGACAGAGCGCGCCTCTTGACTTGTGCGGGAAGTCAGCGAAAAGTAGGCCGCCGACCTTAGCCCACAAACGTCACCTGTTGCTGGCCGCCGACTCAACTACTACTAAAGTCTTTCTACAGTACTACAGTAAATGTTTTGATTCACATTTCCATATTAATTATGAAAATACTTATACAGATTCTTATTATAAGTCGATCGACTTTAAGTTTTTGCATTTATTGATGTTTAGGTCGATGATCTAAAATTTTAATTTCAAAATTTTTTCTATATATATCAACTACCACTGAACCTCTTAACCATTTTTTCATATCTGTCAGTGGCCTCATAACATGGATTTGTTAGATAACACTGTAATATAGTTCGAGCGGTTAGGCAGAAAAAATTGCGCTTGTAGGATATACTTGTTTGTTTTATAAAATACTACGACATGAATTTGATTATTTTTTAGAGCGAGTATTTATAGCAAAGCCAAAGTAAAGATTACCTTTTAACAATATAAATTGAAAATTAACCGAGAATTGAGTTGAAACTTAACTTGAAAGAATACATCACATATAACATTTTACTTATTAAAACAAATATTTGTTGTCTAAAATTTCTAGATGTTTTATTAAATTCGTTTCGTAAAAAAATTAAGCAAATAGCCCTAGACACTTTTGAGCAATTGCCAAACAATAAATTTCATTCGGCTCGTTCTACTGCGTTATATGTTAAACCACGGGATAAATTGGCACATAGTTATATTTTTAACTTGTAGTTATATATTTATTTTTTTATAATATGAGATAATAAATTTCTACCAAAAATAGAATTTAATTTTTATTTAATTGCAATACTTAGTTCACTCTTTACAATCGCCCATAAGTAAAAATTGTTCACCAGCATTATCGTTCAACAATGAACTAAATTTATGTTGCGTAGCCATCTTGAAATTAAGATTTATGTATAATGTCAAGGGTCATTGAGACATGATTATGAAAAGTGTCAAATGACCATTAGCCCGTAATAGCAAACAACTATATTTTCTAGCGAATGGTTGGCTTCTAATTTGGATTTTACTTCGAATAGTATAACTAGAGATTACAAGAAACGTAGTCGGTTTCTATACGTAAATATTTAAAAAATTGTTATACAAAGACTTATAATAATAGTATAGTATCAACAGCTTGTAGAATGTAGAACTAGATGAAGTACGGTAGAATAAAATTAACATAGCCGTTTAATAAAATGAACGAAACCGTTTTTTTACCTTAGGACGGGTTCTGTTTTATGTAGTAAGACTTTGTCATAATTTTTAAATGCGTTATCGAATATTGTTATAAAACAATACATAACGTGCCTATGATTAAATTCGATGAAAATTTCCGACAGAAAAATAAATGATCAGCAATTTTGTAAGCAAAAATGTTAATTATAATATGGAATGAGTCAAGGTTAAATTGAACTCGTTGTTTTGTCACGTTATGCTTAACAAGCTCGGACTTTACTAAGTACTGACTACTCACTAAATACTGGTGATATAAGATATCTGACAGGCTGTGTAAATCCTGACTTTATTAACCACCACCGAGTACAAAATGCCTGAACCCCTTTCTGCAAATATGGAAGGCACATTGTAAGTGGGTAAAATGTAAGTTTTTTGAAATTAAAAATTATTTCTGATGTCAAAACGGGTTAAATTGAAGGTGTTTTGAGCCCCTATATTATTCGTTTATAGCAGTTATAATATAAACACTTTTAACTACGTTTTAACTAAGGTTTCCTCTCAAATAATATAACACTAAGTTAACATTGAACCACATAATGAAGCTCAATATTTTCACGATATGACATGTTACATTCGTTGTGATGCATTGGACAAATATGAAATAAAATTAAATAGAAAGAATAGAATAAAAAGATGTAGCATTTCATTTAAACAGGAGGAGGCCTCTACTTTTGTTAAAATAGTTTTATATTGTTTCATTTTATATATGAGGTTATTTAAAATTCAAGGTAAATTAATTACACCTACCCCCCCCTTATCACTCCCACACACCCCCCCTGCCCCCCCCGTCGCTCTCCCCTCCTCCATACCCTCAATCCACACATCTCATTGAATTATGTGATATCTTAGTTTCTGGACGTCATATTGTACGGTAAGTAAATAATGTGAATACTGTCAAGTCTCGTGGTAAAACTAAAAAAGAAAAATTAATGAAAACATTTTACACTTTTCATGCTGTTATTGTTGTCTTACATCCGACAGTCTATTTGTCCATACTACAATTTTAAATAGTCTTAAGAATTGAGGTAAACAATAATGAGAGTGCCAACCTTGGTTATCTGCAGAAGAAAAAAAAGCCATCAGCGGAATTTGGAATGTAATAGTTACGTATTCAATTTGTAGATAATTTTTCAATTAATAGCAAAACTTCGAATCAAATAATAAATTGCCTGCCATCACGCCAATTAACGTCATAATTCATAATCTATAATTAAAACGTGTTTTTTACGTAATGTACGAAACTTAAGTTTCGTAAAAAATAAAGGTAATTAAAAGTTGGTTACAATATTCTCATAACTTTCGTGTATTCATCAATATTCGAGAATATTTTTGAATTGTCATCCCTTGTTTTAAAGCTTTCGCTTTAAATAGAAAAAGAGTAGAATTATTAATGAAGAGGGTAGTTTCAATTAGACAGCTATATTTTGTTTTTACACAAAAAATCAATTTTTATTCTGAATTATTAATGAAGCTATATTTTGTTTTTACAATTATTAATGAAGCTATATTTTGTTTTTACACAAAGAATCAATTTTTATTCTGAATTATTAATGAAGCTATATTTTGTTTTTACAATTATTAATGAAGCTATATTTTGTTTTTACACAAAAAATCAATTTTTATTCTGAATTATTAATGAAGCTATGTTTTGTTTTTACAATTATTAATGAAGCTATATTTTGTTTTTACATAAAAAATCAATTTTTATTCTGAATTATTAATGAAGCTATATTTTGTTTGTACAATTATTAATAAAGCTATATTTTGTTTTTACACAAAAAATCAATTTTGATTCCGAATTAAAAATTTTTTCACTTATATTTTTTCCATTATTATAAATTTCACTACGCCGAGAGTTTGAACGTTGTGATCCTGCGGTATCTAGCTGGGCATATGGACAAAAACGTGGCCTTTTTGAAGGTAATAAAAATAAAAAGTTCTATGACGTGAATGAGTAATTATACTATTTTGAATTATCTATATAAAAGTTAATTATTCTAGAACCTACACTCTGATGTTGGCCTAATCGTAATAACTTTACGCCACGTTTTCAAAACGTTAGTTTAAATGTTTTGAAAAACGTTTATTCCCATCAGCCTGAGAAAATGGAAGACATGCGAATACGTTGATGTAGATATAGTATATATAGGTACTCTTTACTTTGTTCTGATAATGCTAATGGAATAGTACTCTTAGCTATAAATATAACATTCATTTCGCGCACAGTAGCGTAACACGCATGTTAAACATTCATCAATTATTATTTTACGATTAAAACTACAGATTTAATTATCTTATGATAAATTAAATATCTTTATATTAATTGGTTCTTTATAAAACTTAACTGCATGATATCTGAATTAGATAATTAAGTAAAAATAAGGCAATTTTTATTTAATTTTAGGTTCATTTCTCATGTTATCTCTTGCTGAGTTGAGTAAGTGGATATTGTATTTCATTATTTCACAATGAATATCTTTAGTGGGAATACAGCATGAGGTATATGTCTCATGCTGTATTCCCTGTCCTGTATTTCAGAATAACGCGATTGTACCAAGAATATTTCACAGATATAATTGTATTAGAAAGATATTAAATATTCCACAAACCAAGGGTTGGTTATGTTGTCCTTATGACTTATTTGTAATTGCCTAATGTATTATTATGTTTAATACTTTGGGGCAGAAAAGCATTACTTCATAATATCAATCGACTCCTATGCAAGTTCATTATGATTATAAAGTTGGCAGGCTGAGGTTCGCTGCTGAATAGGTTATATACAGTACAGCTGGTCCAGATCACGATGGATATATTGCGTAAAGCTATGCTATCCATACATAATGTATTTAGCACAGGGAAAATAGCAATAAAATATTCACTAATCATTGGATATTTAATAATCTAGACGTTTTAAAGAACAATAAATGTGGATTTAGATAACTTAATACTTTATCCAA
Organism: Druceiella hillmani; assembly: GCA_039881145.1. NCBI lineage: Eukaryota > Metazoa > Arthropoda > Insecta > Lepidoptera > Hepialidae > Druceiella > Druceiella hillmani. The sequence continues at coordinate 4,138,194 of JAYKKI010000074.1, forward strand.
GAATAGGGTTATGCTTAATCTTCATTAAAATATAGAAATTGGACATATGAATGTTTTTACAAAAGAAGTAATTTGTTACTAGATTCAGACTGTGAAAGTCGTTTAGTAAAACGACTTTTGGTTAAACGTTTGGGGAAAAAGGAATGCGAGTAGATTGTGCAATAATAGTATAATTTTAAGGGCAATTCGGTCTAGGGTGTGATTTAATATTAGATGGCATGGTGAACACGATATTTTATTTTCACAAATAGCATCACACTTAGTTTATTCGTTACGAATCTCTATCAGTTCTGGTTGTGGTCTCAACAGCCATGGGCGCAATCACAGAATCATTGCATTTAACAGCATGGCTTTTGTTCGGCGGTGGCTGATCTGTAATCGATACATTTCGATTATAGGACAACTATTTATACATTTGAAATCAGCAATTACGTTTGAAGAGGTTATTATACGGACAAAAGCTTCCTTCGTGATACCTGGCAGGTAATAAACGGTCATTCCGTGATTTAGATTATTTCGTATCCAATTTTCTGATCCTTTTGAATGGCCCGAGTACGATTTGAGTCTAGCTGCAATTTATGAATGAAATGAGGTGGAAATGATAATAAAATTATATAGTTATAATTGCAGAAATCTAGTACTCGAATCATTTCTGGTAAACACTTGGTTTTTAAAGTGTCTCAAAATTACCAATAACTCTTCTTCTTATAATGGGTGGGCCATTTGCGCTTCCCATATCAGAGCTGCCATCTGGATTGCAACTGCAGTAGCCTTCTCTAATAAAAACTTGATATCTTTTAAACGGGACCACTAAAAAGGGGAATAAGTCAATCGCAATAGTAGTTAGCCTTCGTCTTTTGGCCAATGTTACCGGAGTCTGCTGATTTGGTACCTCTCGGGACCTTTATTTGGCTACTGTTCAGTGATGACGCCTCTTTGATTCGCTCTTGATATATTTTTTTGGCTCAAACTTATATCTATCTGTAGTTTCTGCTAGGTTATGAAAATATTTATTCACATTATTTTCTTTAAAACTGGTATCTTAGGGGTAAGGTTGGATGTTGTTTTAAACAATCATTGTGTGCTTGTTAATTTGTTATCACGGCAATTTTTGCATATTTTATTGCAAATTAGTATATTAACTTACATTCTTCCTTTGTAATCAAATCAAAGTATAAATTGCGACAAAGAATAATGTAGTCATGGAAATATTTTTATGTGTCTAGTGAAACTACGCAATTTACACTGTGATATTCAAAACTCGCTATAGTGGCCTCAGTTTTAAGCTTTTTTCTTATTTATACAGTATGACGTATCACATATTATATTTCTTATGGATTATTTTGAAATGTTCATTAGCTGTGTTCGTACGGTTCCTCCCTCAGTATTTCTAACTCGTTAACGTAGTATTCTAAATAAACAAGATTAACATATAAAAACAATAGCTTGAGACAATAGTAACATGTAACGTTCAATCCTGTGACCAGACGTTACTTTTGTGCCCACGTCTTTGAAAATGAATATAATTTAACCCAAAAATAACACATAACAAACATCAACTAGGTATTGAATTTTAGCACCTAATATTTAACTAAAAATTGGTCTACATCATCCTTGATATAAGGATTAGAAAAAGCTGAAGTGAACACAGCGTACACGTATGAGAACTCTGTCCTATATTATATACATACGTAAATGTAGCGTACGTTATTTTTGTGACACAGTTACTTTTTTATCCGATCTCACTATGAAGATGTTGGTCAGTTGACACAGCAAGAATTTTTTCAAAATTTGAAAATAATCTATATAATATTTTTTGAATTGGACCTTTATCATGGAGAAATAATTTAATTTTCAATAATAAAATATTTTTCATTGTGAACATTTTCTCAATCATAAATACATTTAAAACTTTTCTTGTCGTAATCAAAATCTGTAAGAAAAAAACTAAATTGCTTTTACGAAGTAACATTCATACAAGTTTCAAGGCTGAATAAGTTTTTCATGAAAGGTTACCTTTGCATCACTCTTCAAGTTGCTCTGTTACTGTTACTGCTGCCGTTATTGTTGCAAGTCACTGTTACCACGTTACTGCGTTACACTACAATTTTAAGAACATTCATATAAGTTTCAAGGCCGAATAAGTCGTTCGTGCGTGCTTTCATGATGTCGCGCCGCGCTCTGTTTGCGTGCACTGCACGACGCTTAAACTCTGGTTATATTAAAATCCCGAGAACTTGATAAGTCCAAAAAAAATTATTTATTACGATCGTCTCATTTTGTACCAAGAAAGCCGTAGAAGTCGGCTTGCTATACCAATTTAATAAAAGCCTTCACAGACTGTTGCTAAACTGCCAGACCGTTGTTAATACAAAAGCAATCAGCATTTTGGTGATACCGGGCCTCAAGTTATTATCTTTCCACGAGTAAAGTATTTAATACTGAGTATAAAGATATTCATATACATCTACATGTCATCCGAACAGAGACAATACCATGCTCGGAGAAGACAAATGTTAAATTCTTACACATCCAAAACTACACAGAAGTAGATGATAGAAGGAGAAATCAAACTAGTGCATAAAAGAAACAACACTGTCCATTGACCCAGTCCGAGTCTTTATGTGAGAGTATTGGTAACGCACGTCGCCGACTCACCGCCTCGCTATTCGTACGCGCTCCGAGAAGTGAGGCGAAGGCCGCAAAGCTGCTACTTCCAAAGTAGATATGACATAATCGACCAGACCTGTGACCGCTGGACCGCTATCGTTCTTCGCTACTCAATTACGCCGAATATCTCGCTGAGAATACGTACTATACTTAGTCTCTGCCATACTATTTCTCCTCGGTCGAAAACACCTGCCGATTGTTTGAGGAAACATCTGTGCCCATGTTCAGCCATAACCGAACCAGGCAAAAAGGAGCCGCGAAATATTCTCGCACGCAGTGTATTCACACATTTCATCGGGTGATGTTGTATCTCTGTTTGCGAAGTCGTTAATTATAAAGCGAGAGTGGTTAATTATAAAACAAGGGTTGCCGAATGAATATTTAATTAAATATTTTATCAAGACGTGAACCGTTACGTGTTTGAATATTAAGTTTTAAAAAATGGGATCTTCTTGGAGCGCTTTTTCATCGGGTGTAAAGTCGAATTTGAACTGTTGTTGTGGAAAGTTCAAATGCTGTGGACGATCGGGAGAGTATGAAGTGTACGAGCTGCCGCGTCCGCCGTCTTGCGGTGAGTTGTTTATGACGTGCTTTTTATGCGAAGAAGTTAAGTTATAAACAAACTGCTTTTATTTTTTTTTATTAATTGCTCGGTTATTTGTGCTTTATATCGGAAGGAGGTGTCGGTTTTTATTGTAAGTGCTGGTTAGGTACTTCTATAAATATTTGGCGTTGTGATGAAGAATGTAGAAAACAAACAAGCGGTGCGTGCGGGTATACGCACTAAGTATACTGTTCAGTGTTTGCCCAAATGTTTTGTTTTCAAGACCTTTCCATTGTGTCTTGGTATAATTTGTACGTTATCCACCGTTCAGATATTAGAAAATATTAGTTGAGGAATGGTTTCTTTTTTACTTGACTAAATTTTAACAAATCTATATAATTATTTTCCCAAACCCATTTAAATCTCCGATAAAAGATAAACAGAAATTGCTGTATATATGTATTGTATTATAAATAGTACATAATTTTTTTGCATTATTACGACCCTGTTGATGACATGTCCCTACTGCATTTGACATTAATTCTTAAATAAAATTGCTGGCTACATATATTTTCGCATATCTAAATCTGCTTCGTTCTCTTTGCTTAACTTAAAATATATTATAGACTTTGTGAAAGATATTCTGAAAGTCATCCATTATTAAATATTTCATAAATGTAATTTTTACACAATAATTTTTACAATTTCTTCTAACTTATTTTCTTTGTGAATTGTTGATTAATTAATTGTGTTAATTAATCGCGAGCATATTCGAAACCAAATTTATAGGTTGACTAACATTCCTTAGTTAAGCAAGAAGTTTCCGTTGAATGAAATTTCAGAAGAACAGCTATTCTTAACTAAAAGAATTAATGTTGTTAATGAATATTAATTACATTCTTCTGTTATGCACCACGCCCAATTCTTTAATTGTTTTTGGGTTCCAATTTTGAAATTTGAAAGGTCAATTTGTAAAAAAAATAAAAACGACAAATCGATAAAATCCCGCTTAAAACGATAAAATCCCGTCTTAATCAAAATTATTTTTTTATTTATTATTCATATGAAAACAAAATCATTTTGATATAAATTGTTTTAATGATGATAAAATTTTTTATAAACGTGAAAGTTCCCCATGTCAATGAAAATATATTTTAGATAGCAAAATAATTAAGCAAACTACTATATAAATGATATATTTTATGTAACTTATGTAAACAGATTCAGGACGAATAATGGGAATGTCTACGGGTTAAATACACAACGTATTTCATTTCAATACGATCTATTTGTTCTTACGTTAATACGTATGGCTTTTGCAAATGTATTTAATTCAATTTAATACATTTGCAAAACACTGAATTTTTCTATAATGAATTTACAGGCAACGTGAGCTGTTAAAACATATTTTTGTTTGTGTTTTTCCTTATACGTATTAATTTCTATTATCGTTCAAGTAATTCAAATAAGTAACATAAGAAGATATTTATCGTTTTTTTAGAATAGCCGAGTTAAAAAACAACAATTTTGGCGCTAACAATAAAGTCAACTTTATTTCAATTAGATTATGAGTATGGTACTTAGCAAATAATGGTTTCGTCATATAAACATATTATTTTCACCACACCGACCATAGAAATAAATCCAAAAATTAACCTTGTCTCCTAATTTAGTAGGTTCACCCAAACTTCCGAAGGAAATTACAGAAAAATCTAAAAAAATGACCGGTTTTATCATTTAATAGGGGCTCCTGTGTAACTTTTGATCACAGCACGGAGAATACCAAAGCCAATCTTAGACGTAGAAGTTGTTGCTTTGTATGGGAATTTATGTATTATTCCGTCTTCGGCATTCAACACGGGGCGATTTTAACATGAATATAGGAACAATATTTAAAAGTAAATGCACGATCGAAGCTCACGAGTATGGGCGTTTTTAAAGCTTATAATGGTTAGAACAGGTTTTAAAATAGGTTTATTTTTGCACTGCATGATCATTTTGAATGTCGTGACATAAGTTAGTCGCCTGTCACTGATAGTTTATTAATAAATTGAACAGCTGTCTTCCTTATTATTATACATACAGTTTTTTTTAAGTAACGAAACTAACCGAAACAAACTGTCAAATCGCACTATGAGGGTTCCGTACATATTTAGCCACTTATCAAAATTTAAGGGTACATAGTACATCTATTAAACTATTTATTATTTTTTTACAAGGTAAATATATTGCCTAATGTATCTTTCAAGGGCGTAAAAATATGGTTTATATCAAAAATATTTAAATATTTTTGATATAAACCATATTTTTAGATGTCATAACATCTCAAAAATCGTTATAGTGTTCCTACAAACTTTGCGAAGACTTCTAAAAATTCTGTTTTTCATAATTTTAGGTTCAACGGTCTCAGCAATATGGAGGAAGGACCAGCGATTTTTTTGTATATCTCTAAACGTATAATATCTAAAATTAAAAAGATAATATTTTTAATTGCCATTTCAAACGATACCACACTATAAAGGGGATTTTTAAATTTTCCACATCAAACGGTTTCTAAGAAAAAACGGTTGTGACAGATGACGAGACAGATACTAGAGGGATCTTATAAGAGTTCTATTTTTCCTTTTGAGACACGGAACCATAAAATATAAAAGTACATATAAACAAAGTCAACAAATAATAAGCTGCATGCGTTAATTCCTGCTAATTTCTTAAATTTAAAAGTTTGTTCGTTTGTTACCTGGTAACTCTGTAATCAAGCAACGAATCACTGTCGCATCGTGTATGGAACGCCTATCTATATATAGTCTTTATGGCGGAATAATATATATGTTACTACTTGCTAGCAGTTTGGCTTGCGTAGAATATTTTTACCACAATCTAAAAGTTTGTTCGTTTGTTATGTGGTAATTCTGTAATCAAGCAACGAATCACTATCGAATCATGGGTATGGAACGCCTATCTATATATAGTCTTTATGGCGGAATAATATATATGTTACTACTTGCTAGCAGTTTGGCTTGCGTAGAATATTGTTACCACATTCTAAAAGTTTATTCGTTTGTTATCTGGTAATTCTGTAATCAAGCAACGAATCACTGTCGCATCATGGGTATGGAACGCCTATCTATATATAGTCTTTATGGCGGAATAATATATATGTTACTACTTGCTAGCAGTTTCACTTGCGTAGAATACTGGTACCACAAAAAGCGTATTTAGATATTTGTTAAACACACTTGCATATATTTTGACTTACTAGAATGTAATTCGGTATTTATTTTCTGAAAACTAAATATTTAGTATTGCATTATGACAGTAAACGGTGTAACAGGCATATTGAATTTGTTACTCATAAATATCGGGAGCTCAAAATTTTCCCAAATGTTTTTTTAGGAAACGACAAAATACGGGCGAAGTTGCTCCAAAATGTAAAGCAAGTTACATAGCAAGCAAAACTGGCTAAATATTAAAATAACACATATGCTTCCAAATGAATTGATGTGCGCATACGTATTGATAGTTTTACCGTTACAAATTGAACTTAGCCTTATATTGATAAATAATAAAGAAAGAATCACAAATTGATACGAATTGTTATTATTTTAGTATTGTCTTATTAGATAAAAAAATTACAGAATCCATATGCGTGCTAAGTAGCCCAATAATTTAGCAGTGCTGAATTCTAAAAAGTTACTGATTATGATTATATATGGGGACGTAAATGATTATCTTAGGCTTACGTCACGTTACTTACTTTTCATTAAGATATGTTACTGCTTTTTAGGAGTCAGGAAGATGTGAAAGTGATAATAAATGAATAAAGACTGGTAATCGACTGGTAAAAAAATCGTTTGATTACCAGTTCGATTATTCTTGCGATTGCCTAAAGAAATGACAAAATAAAAAACAGCGAAAAAGTATCTTTGTGAAGTCAAGAGTTATCATCTATATCGAGCACTTAGCAGACCATTAACGAGGCCGATGACGTCGCGTCGAACTATATTTGTATAAGGACATTTAAATGCATTACGCGCGGACAGCTGACGCAATGTTACTTCACAACTTAGTCCCATCTTCTTAATTTCACATAAATGTTAATGATTAATCATAATGCATTTTTGTGATATTCGGAAAATACTTACCCGGATCTTAATACGTGACGTGCTCAAAATTATACTGCAGTGCATTTTTGGCGCTTCTTGGAATGAAACCGAACGGAATCCAGAGGAAATGAGATCATAAGGAAACAATTGTATAATAAAGTATTTAAGAGGTATTACGAATGTAAATATACCTGTTAAGTAAGACTAGAACTCACACTATAAGGCTTTCGTGTACATTTATGTATATATAAATTTAAAAATTGTACTGTACATAGACTTAGGTACTATGAAAATATTTGCAAAAATAATTTATTTTCACTATGAAAATAAACTCCAAAGAGTGTCTTTTACAATCGTAAAAATATCTCGAATTTTTAAAAAAACTTTGATTTTATTACTTGCAATTTTTTGAATATTTTTTATTTAGTTCTCTTTAGTATTTGTTATTTAAATAAAGGGTATGAGAAATATGGGAGCCGAATTACAGCTTCCTATGTATTGAAATTTTTGAGATAGATCTAGTAACAAAATGGGTCTAAAAATAGCAATTTTTATGAAGCACCAGATCATTATTTTCAGTGGAAATAAAATTAAAAATCATATTTGAACTTTATTGAGGGGATTAGATGGAAGGACCCCGTGGATAAGCTTCTACAGATTGTCGTATAATATAAACTTTAGTAATTGTAAACGTCATTATTCATTTTGGACCAAGGGACTACAATAGATTGACAAACAAACGGTAAACTGACGTATAGACGGCGTTACAACAATAATAGGGTTCAGTTCGTTCCGTAGGGAGCCCTATAAAGGTGTATAAAAGTAGTTTGGTTTTTTCGAAAACAATACAAGTTGCACAATTAAACTCGAGTCCGAGAACCATGCGTGTGAAGTAAATTAAGAAAATAATGAAAAGAATCATAAAAATATTAAACACGAAAGCCTACGATAATCTAGCTTCATTCACATTCTCAAGCAGTGCGCTGGCGACCAATTGTTTACACATATTTTAAACAGAGCCGTCGATGAAAAATGTGTCACTGTTTGTTTATATTACGAAAAACGTAACAGTGTAACGTAATGTAACATATATGTGTGTATTATTTTTTCAGCACTTTCTACATTTAGTAAAATTTTTACCTGTGGGCAAATTTTACATATCTGTAATTAATATGATTTTTTAAGATTTATAACACTTCTTACAAATAATTAGTTTTTTATAATAAGTTAAAAATTCTGTAAACTTTTTGAAATATTATTCATATCATTATTTTATAATTATCAGATGAGACTACACAATTCATTGTTTTAAATTTATGAATTTAGATGAATTAAAATTTGATTTACAATATTGAAAATTGAATTGTTTGTATGGTAATAATTTAGACAGTCAAATAGGCAATATTTTTTTAATTTAACCAACAAGGTTTCAAATGTCGACCATTTCAAATTTGTAGCCGAATATTATTCATATTTCGTTTGAATAAGTAATGAAGCAAAAAGTCTCAAAAGCTCTTTTGTACTTTTAAAGTTTTTGGAATTTTATAAAACATAGGTTTTGCGGTGAAATGAGTAAACATTCCTGCGTATTTTGATTTTCCTGTTATTTTAATATGTCACTTTGTATTTGGAAATTCTGTGTTCACAATCTTAATCATCAATGATTTGACAATGTTTCCATTTGAAAACTATGAAAAATAGTTTGTAGTCCTTCCATAATCTTGTTACACCTAATTTTCTTAATCAGCAGTTATATCAATTCTAAAACTTTTTTACTACAACGCTTTTCTAATTCCAACTTCATTGACGTTAACTCTTCCTTTTAAGGAAGACTATCCGGGGAATATTTCTGATAGGGAATGACGTGCGTGATGATTCATTACGAAGTGCCCCGTCTGTGGAACACGTATCGCTTTATTAACACAATCTTCAAACATAATAAATAGTAACACATTGACTACTTACATTCGATTATTCACGAGTATGACGCATGTCCGGCGCCATCGCGGTTTCCAGACCGTATCAATTTTTGAACCCTTATCCGAACACGTAGCGAGATGAATGACGCGCATCCGGTAATTCCCTTCGGCCAGTTACTTTCTATCGCAATTCTGATATGTCCGTGACCGATAGGTATCTATAGGACAATGGATGTGTTTCACTTTATTTATATACTGCAGTAATTATATATATATATATATATATATACTGGCCAATGAAGAGTATAAAAGTCTTGTCAAATCGTTGCCATTTAATTTTAATAGTTTTAGAGAACGACGTCCTGAAATTCCTAGATGGTTGACTATTTCTTCACATCTCTAGTACGGACGCAGTTCATGCGATTCGCAACTTTTGAAATAGCGCGTGAACATGCGTGTCCTGTCTTTGCTTATTTGTATGGAAGAAATTGTATATGCAATATTATTTTGGAAGTTCTGTGTAAATAAACATTGATTACCAAATATTTGCTTTCGATCATTACAAAGATTAAACGAAGATCTGATCTTGTAAATGGTCTAGTTTACACGCCTAAATATGTTGAATATCTATCAGCTGGCGGAACTAAGTTCTGCAGTATATCCATAGAGGTTGTGTAAGTAGCATATGTTTTTTTATTCTTGGTACGATTATCTAATGGCTAAAGCTGTTGGCATTCGAAATAGTCAGCAAATCAGGATAGTTTACTAACAAGATTGTCTATGTGTGGATGAAATTAACAGGAAAGGGTCAATAAAAATACATTTTATCTATTTTAGTTGGTCTTTATTCCATGATCTGCTGCGTTGGTATTAATGAGATATGGATATTGAGATTCAGCAATACTTTTCCTAAAAGATGCCATAGAATACAAGTTTGAAAGTGCTTGAGCAGATAGAAAGTTTGCGGAAAGAAAGATAAAAAATTGCTCTTAATAAAATAAAAAAAAGCGATTAACTAAATTGACCATGAATAAGGAGCATCTCTGATGTAATGGTTCTGTTACATTTTAGTTAGCGATCTAATGCCGTCGATTTATGGATAGAAGATGCCGAAATAAATTTGAAACTACGGTTGATAGTTAAAACAAGCTAAAATTTAAGTATGTAGTCAGAGAGCAGTATGTCTTTTCAGTTCTTATTAGTACTTCGTATTGTTGCAAAAATCAATATTGTAGCAAGTATTGATTAAATACTCTGAAGTTGCGTTTGATACTGAATATCTCGACGAGATAATCAGCTTCTTAAGAGCCAACTCTTATTTTTTGGATTCAATAAAGCGATAGTTTAATTATTTTGACAATTTCCTCTCCTGCAGAATCTGTATTCGTAATTTTTTTTGATGAGATAAAATACAAGATAATATTGGTGATAACTTCTTAATATTTCTTATCTCTGAGACTGCACTTTATAAGATGGTAACGATACAACGGTAAATAGTAAACATCTAACTTAGTTACAACAAAGTTTAAATTCAAAGATACCATTAGGTTTTTGGGTTTAATTTGTCTAGTGCACTTAATAATTACCATCAAGATATTCGAATCTTGCGCAGGTACTTAAAAATGGTATTTAAGGGTGGCCACCTACTTACCTGAATTAAAAAGCCATTCGTATACGCATGTCGACATAAGATTGAGTTACAAATCGGGTTTAATTAAAGAAACAGGGCGTTGTGCCTAAAAATAAACATTGAATTCCAATAGCGTGAGGTGAGCTGTACGTGAGCGACGCTCGACAAAGTGGAGCAATCGAATTGTAAACGTTGTTTTTAATAAACGATAGGTACGTTTGAAATAACGTTTTCTTCCGGTGTAAAGACGAGTATAGATGGAATAATTAAATTAGATCCATTATAGAATTTAAGAAAATGTGAAATACTTAGTGTTTGTCCTTAATTGATTGCTGATTGACCAAGAATAAAACTGACCAAGTGCACGGGGAAATCGCATAAATAGGGTTCCTTAGTTCTCTGTATCTCCCGAAATCGTTGATGCAAGCACACTGAAATAATGATAGCTGAAAGTTTTAATTAAATTTGTATACATAATTTTCAAACGATTAGTTCAAAAATTATCATTGCACTTAATTTTGAAATTTAATATTTCACAAACTGGGTTAAAAATTTAATTTTCTCAAACGATCCGTCCTCTAAGATAAAATAACAATCGATCAGATGCGCGAATTGTTTTCCAAATATTTTACTACATATTAATTGAGATTTCTGGATGTCCACTGTAAAATATTATGCACATAAGACGGATGGACGGACATGATGAAATTATAAAGATTTCTTGTTTCACTATTTACCCTAGTTATTGATAAACCTGAAAAAATAAAAAAAAGTTTAATAAAACACTATGTTGGTTGTTATTTTATCTAATTCTTGATTATATAGTGTCATGGTCGATTGATTATTTGTGATTATTATTAGCATTAAAATACTGTAATACACACGAACTTATTCCAATTTCGAAAATTATTATCATGCATGAGACCTCGAAGATTTTATCTTAACATAAGATTGTAAGAACATTTGAATATAAATGCGATTTTTGTGATAAGTAATTACTTATTGTGTATATAGGAATATAATAAATCATAATTTCGTGGACACAGATACTCAGTTAAGCGTACTTAGAAATTCTTCAGGTACGTTTGGTTTACGTGCTGGTCCTAGGGGTGCAAACACTTTGTTGCCAACTCTACCTGATTGTATCTAACCTTTTATTTCATTATCATAAGCAATACAGAAACCGTCTTCATCACTCAGGTGAAAATATTCTAATCAGGATTAATTATTCTTAATACTTTTCCATAGCTTTTCAAAATAAGGTATTTTGATTTCAGACTAGGTTACTCTCGTAACAGATAACTGACTGTTACTATTGTAACAGTACGAAATATTTTTCTAACAAATAAAACAGGTGAAATGGTTCATGTAAGTTTAAAAAGTAAGTTTATTATTTCTATATACTATAATTGTATGTACGTAATTTGTAACATAGTTAGCTTATAATGTTATTAGCGCAAATTTATTATAGAATAATTGTACATAGTGAACGAATTTTCCACGATTTTCCGCGTAAAATTAGGATAGAATATCCCTGACAAAATATTACAGATATTCTATTCTAATGTTACGTGGGAAACATTAAATAATCAGGAAATTTGTGATTTGATAACTTTGTATTTTTAATCAGTATTCGTTTCGTTACCTGATTGGTGAAATTAGAAGTCGGGAGCAATAAAAAATAAGGTAATTTTAAATTATTTAAAACGAAATCAAATTGTTGCTGAATAACGTTATAACACTACACTTTAAGCGTATCTAAGTAATAATTTTGTTCTAAGTAATTCTCATATCCGTTATTGGCACTTGCAATATGCACCGCAAGATGTGTGAACGTGCTTAACACTTGGTCACGGCGTATGTGGGCCTTGAGGACTACAATAACTGTCACCTGTTTGCATGCACGGCAAGGATGAATATGTCATAAGTCTGATTATGCTTCACTTCATGGAATAATGTGACTTGCAAATCATATCTAACCTTTACGTTTAAAATTCCTACTGTGCGTCCAAAATTAAATAATTACATTTTTCTAACAAATAGATTTAAAAAAAACATGTAAAATAAATCTATAATTACATGATAAATGCAATACTTTTCATCCAGAGAAATGACGTAATTCTTGCAGGATGAAAATCGATTTTTGTACAATAATGAAAATTTAGTACTACAACATGTCAATAAATGATGTAACGAGTAAATGCGGATAACTATTTAACTTATTTACATAGAGGTATTGCGAGAATTTTATTAAGACAGAAACAGAAGTTGTCTCATCTGCGTGAATTCACCCGATTAAATAACAGTTAGATGTGCAAACGTACTATTGCAGATGCCTAAAAGCAGTTTACAATAACGAAATAAAAACTGCTATAAAACGTACCAAACTTTGTCGTTTCTAAGTATGATATCATTTCACGATTGACGTAATAAAATATGATTTGAGATTTGTCTAACAAGTGAAGGAGTACACTGTTGTGTATGAAGTTCAATATTTTGTTAAAGTTCATCTTAGTAAATGTCTTCTACAGAGATGTAGTAGTTTTTGTATAAAGAGAAATCGTTTCAGTTTAATAAAATTTGGTCCAGTAATTTTTAATTATTAATTTTTAGCAATTTTTTAATTTTTATTTTTAGCAATATGTGTGCATTTGCCTATGGACAAAATTCTACCGACGATAGAAATCATAGTTTTTGATGAATCGTGTTTAAACTAGGGTAAAAAATAGGGCAAAGGCAATTGTTTAATTTTGTCATGCAAAACACGAAAGAAGTACAACTTTTGCACTTTTTCTCAGATCTGCAAAATAATAGTCAAACTAAACATATTTAAAAGGACTGCAGTCCCGTACTTCGCGTGTCGCCTTTTGTATGTTTTTAAAAATATATCTATTTCTACGTCGGCTACTCTGTCCTCGATTGTGTGTGGAAAAAACTTACTTAAAACCACAGTCTGTTCTTATAATATAATTTTATTTGTATAATTGAGGAAACCAAATACTTGTTAAAACACTGAATATACATGATTCATTCTCATTACTCATTTTTTCTTCTTTTGTTCTAAGTAAATATATGAGCTGCATATCAGTTATAATCATGAAGAATGTCTAGTAATTGGCGCTTTATATTTACCCAATGACATTGATATTTTTAATTGATTAGTCATATGGACGTATTCATAGTGGCTATTGTATTTGGCAAATTGCCTGTATGTATAAAACCAACTAATTACGTACAGTTTGTACTTTTTAAAATTTTGTAATGGCAATTCTTTTTCAAATATTTCTAAATAGGAATAATTTGTCATAAATAACATTCCATTAATTTTAGTGTTATTTAAATTGTTATATAATAATTTATATATTATGAAACATGAAAATTAATATGTTTTGTAATCACTATATTTTTCAAATCCAACCTCATGTAGACATAGGTGACATGGGTAACATATTTCTGTTAATAAGCATAATTCTTGCTAAATTACTCTGATAAATGTATTTATATAACATTTTTCATATTTTTGTAATAATACAAAATATCTACTAAATTTCTCATATATTATTTTACTGTTGAAGAAAAGTGTGAAATCGAATATGACAAGAAATATTTCAATAAATTATTACTAGTTTCTGCCTGCATTTTCTTTCACGTGTATTATTTATTAATAAACAATTTTTGATAATATAAGTTAACCCTTCCAAGAATTGGGTATAATTGTGTTACCTTGGGGTATAACTGTATTGTTTAGTAACACTTCCAGATTGTTTCTTGAGTAGGAAATAAAATTGTGAAGAAGGTATACATAACATATACTTGCCGAATAGTGATTAACCACTAATTTTTTTTCTTGCCTAAAATATTTATTTATTTCACTAATAGATAGAGCTAGGCGGAAGCGGAATTAAAGTATTATTATATAGACTACCAGCTTGCTGATAAAGAAATTTCGTAGTAATTTGAAGAAATATAATTTTTTCTGTGGATTAGAACTTTTTTACTTAGCAACGTAGAACGTTATTTTTCAACATCTAAGCTATAATATATAGAACACTTAATTAAAACATATTTAGTAATTTTTACGTGACGCATTAAAGAAAATTTTAATAAAAACCTATCAAGAACGAGTATAACTCGCACTATGAAGATTCCGTATACATTTAAAATTGAGGATCAGAAAGAAGTTTAAAAAGTTCAAAGGTGCATAGTATTTATATTAAACACATAGTACCTTTTTACAAATAATAATTTTTCACAACCTAAATATATTCCTCGATATATCTTTCATAGGCGCAGAACATGGCGCACATTTAAAAAAAATATAAGATCTAGGATCGAAATCTCAGGACCGACATGTAGTATTTTTCCATATTTTTTCAAATATGCAGTTTAAAATTATGAAAAAAATTTTTTTTATTTATCACAAGAAGCCCTTTGAAGCAATGTCCTGCACCGGATGCAAAATTTAGAAAAAATCATGATCTTTATTTTCATGACCTCTCTTTTGAGATACGGAACCGTAGAAATGGTTATTTATTTTTTTATTTTATTTGTAGTCACCAAACTTATTTTTTGGGAAAAGTTTTTGACATATAGAGTTTTTATGCCTATTCTTTAATTAAGTGTATATATATAGATAATAAAATATTCAATATTCCCCTGATACTAAATCGTTATGTTTTAAATGTGTTAAATAAAAGTTACTGATCTGTGAAATGTTGAAATAACACAGGGAAAAAGTTTTTGTGCCATATCTGGTCATACGCACTTCACTTTTTTAAAAGTTTAAATAAACATAATTTTTGTTTTTTTTTCTCTATATGTAAAAATAAGACCCCAGTTTACGAATTACGACTATAAATATGCTGATTAATTCTAGAACAACTAGCTACAAAACAATACATATATGCTGACAACATCAGACAGAAAATATGTTTTTATTGACCAAGTCATGCAGCGCGAGTGTTGTAAATAAATGGTAACTAGATGATTCCGAAAATGTATGAATCCTTTGCAATGTACCCATAATATCTATATCGATGGGTTAATGGAAAAATTTAAAGCAAGTCGGCGGCGCATTTTATATTTAGACGCCCAGATATATATGACGTTCGTCTTTCTATGTAAGAAAAATATCCATATCACCGAATTTGTTGTAAAATACGTAATTGCTTGAAAAAAGCCGTTATATTAAACAACCAATTACAAAGTACAATTATCACAATATTGAAGGATTAACTTCATAATCAGAAACAATTTAATTTTTATATGTACTTGGAAAGTATTATCGGTATAGGTAGCATTTTTGGTCGCGACTTCTATATTTATATGTAAGACGAAAACAGATTTCAAATCCTCAATTTTGAGTGCATTCATCCTTTTAAATTCTGCGTTGGTACGGATGTTCATATTGAGCTGTTTTTTATTTTCGTGGTATATTTAGAAAATCACTGTCTAATTGTTTATCCCGTACGTCAAAACAAGCAGCATGTTACTTCATAGTTCTTTTATTGGAAGATACTTTTTTTAGGAAGAGGTACATGAACAGATAGAAATAAAGAAAAAATATTTTTTAATTTTTTTGAAGTATTTCGCCATGTATCGAACTTGGGGACGAGGTATTTTTTTGATGGACCACATCGAGATAGTCATTAAAGAAGACTTTTGGAAAACAAACGAAAGTGTTTAGAAATATTTTTTGCTACGCATTCTCCTTCGTGACTGCTATAGTCTTCAATGTATTCAGTACTTTGCCTCCATTTATTAAATTTTTAAATACTAAGTCACAGTAGTGAAAAAATATGGTTACCTCAATGCGAAATTCTCATTAATTCTCATCAATGCGAATTATCATTTCTATGTCTATTAATAAATTTGAAGGTATGTTAAGTATGAAGAATTAAAAAGTACCTAAGTGTAATTTAAAGATGACAAATACTTAGTAAACATTTCATTTAATATTATGGATTGGAATATGGCTGATTAACAATTTTATCACTTATATCATTACAATAATAGTGCACTCTGACACACGTCCGTAGGGCACTTGACTAATTCTATCATTTAAATATTTTTAAGTGTCTTCTATATTTGTATTTTGTGGAAATTGAATAAAAAGAAAGGCAGACAAAATTATTTTCATTGAAAATTCATAGAAAATAATTAAATAGCTATTTATTTATAAACATCAAAAGACATAACCCATTTTTATTTACATCCTCCGGTAATGGTAGTTAAACTTTTAATTTCAAAGCAAAATTTATTTTCCATAGGAGAATTTTTTAACTCCTTTTCAATATATTATTTTGTTTATTTGCCGAGTAGACGTAGTGATTTGTATAGAAGCGGAAATTCGACTGTCATGGTGTCGGGTGGCCATTAGTAGACGTGTCGAAAGCATACGACGTGCTTCCTGTAGCTGAAAGGAAAAATATTTTTCTGATTGTATCTCACATACTGTTTTAAACATATATATATATATATATATATATATATATATATATATATATATATATATATATATATATATATCATCACCACTAATTAAAAATAAAATATATTTAAAAAACTGCGTCGAATAATTGGGATTGTAGATATATCTATATATTTAATTGCATATTATCTCTCTTTCGTTAATTGTAAATTAATAAATCGTTGGTCAAATCAGTTCACGGGGTTATCAGTACAAATACGTAATTATTTTACGGAGTTGTCAGTATGTAATAATTATTTTAGTAATGCTTTGGACGAGATCGACTCGTACCTCATTTTTCAATGTTATTACATCTCAGTACTGCGAAATCTGCTATGGTTATGCAATTAATGTTTTGGTGTTCTAATTCAAAGAAACATATTATTATTAAAAAAAAATGCGCGTTCAACTTTATTATTTTCTCGTAGTAAAAAATTTGTTCGTTTTTTCGAATTATAATCTTCACAAATTATAATCATATTATCATTGAATATAAAATTATCATTATTATTATTATTATTAATTATTTTTTATGAAATTAATTATATTAAATTTAATTATTTTAAAAATTTAAACGAATACTCAGCGTTCAGTTTAGTATAAACAAGTGTATATAATTAATAGTTGAATTTACTAAAACAAATTAATAAAGTTTAATTAATAATTAAAATAAATGAATATGATGAAAATTTCTTGTAATTTATTAATTTTAAGCATTTATTAAATGATAAAGTAATAATTTATAATGCAAATAAATACATTTCGAATTGGAAACGGTCTGACAGTTTTCAGTCTGACAGTCTCATTCGTCAAATAAACTACGTAAATATATTTTTAGTGAGCAACTCCATGGTGTCGATTTCCTATAAATGTTTGTTGTATAATCAGCATCTTCATTCTGTCTATTTTTGCTGTATTCGTAAAATTTTAATCTCATCATTTTTTCATAACGCGCCTAAAGAAGTATAACTCCAAAGAACCTATACATTTCCATTGCCACTTTTAAAAAAATGGCGTATGTTTATTGTTTTTATGTTATTTAAGTACCGAAAAAATAAAAACTTTTTTTAATCTTATGGTTTTTTGAAATCTCGCCTGATTTAGCTGCTCTGAAATATATATAACGATGTACGAAATACGAGCCCATAATGTTGCTTGATGACGCTATAATCGAAAACTTAAACTGAATTTCCTCGAATTTTAGGGTATTCTGCTATAGTTGATTAATAGTTGCTTATAATGTTGTGCAAAGAAAAGTAATTAAATCTTCATTGCTAGATTTCGAAGGAAATTTAGTATCTGAAAACAGTATTGACAGATCCATACGTTCACAATTAAGAGTGAATCGCCATTAGATTCGTCGAAAGTCGCTAACTCTTGGTAAAACTCGATAAATATTTTTAAGGAATCCCACGCTCTACAATCAATTGATGACCTTAATCAACGAACGATTGAATATCAAGAACTTTAACTACACGAGTCATTTAGCGTCGCCCATTGATGCCGTGTCCCATAAACGTAGTACCATATAGGCGATATAGAACTTTAATAGAGCATTATTGTTTATTATTAGCGTTCCGTGATTCCATCATTGGTCTTTGAAAATGTGCGGCATTAGCGTTTGCTGTTTATATGACCAAGGTGAGCGGGACGCCCTCGTAAATCCGCCCTCGCATGTGTTCATTTATTCATTACGGTATTTATGTTGAGGATGATTTTTAAGATAACGTACAGTCTTGCATATATTATAATGTACGGTACGATTATTTTCACGTGTCTTTGTTAAGAATTTCTTTACACTTGGTTTAAATGGATTATAGTAATGTTGGCTTTTAAAGCTTCCGCCCGCTTGTTTAAGGTGGCAAATTTATTTGTGTGCACTTTTTGCATTCGGTGTTTATCTTTAAGTTTTATTTAATTGCAGGTGAACAACAACATTTAATATTAAAGGTATATTTTCTACTTCTGTTAATGTAAATAAGTAATATAACGATGATATCGACTTATGCATTTCGATGACTAAAATAATTTTACCTGTGATATAGAAAAAACACTAAATAGCCAAAGATGACTTCATGTTTAAAGTTATTTATGCTGTTAAATTTGATGTTCGAAAATGAATTATTTTAAATCTTGGCATGATTTTTTTGCAAAAAAACTATACCAATTTTTAACATAAGTAAATATCAAATTAAAATTTCAATTTAACACGCTTTGAGAAATTCACCTCATTTGAGAATAGCATCGCTATTAATAATAGACTTAGGAAATTAGGTCTTTATTTATATATATATCCAACATTACTTTTACTACAGGTTTCACAGATACTACTTGGGTTATGTCTGACATATTCGTACATATCCATAAATATATTAATTACATCCTAATAAAAATCTTTTTAAACTTGAACTTGCGTAGTCGCACACTAGACTACGCTAATAAATTGTATACTATAGTAATCTAAACGGACATAGTAGCAACTATTCCACAATTTTCACCTCTAAAACTTTTTAAATTCTTAAGAGTATAAAAAAATTCATTCCTTGCGAATCCATTTCTTTTTTATAGTGCGGAAATTACCGGATATATGATCTTAGCTTCTTACCATTTATTTCTTCTTTAGGGGAAGTTAGCGTGCAAAGTCGTGTGATATTTAGGAAAATTTCTTATGTTGCTAATTCTCTGCGATTAATCATTTTGAAGGTAAAAGCGCTCAAATTGGGGCATATTTTTCTTGCCAATGTCGGAACACTCATTTAAGGTCATAGTTTAGGTCAAAAGCAAACAATAGGTTTGCTCTAAAACAAAATTGGCATTTTTTTTTGTTAAATGTTACGCTGATATTTATTCCATCAACACATTTATTCTCTCTCGCGAATTTTTTTTGATGTATCTATTGCAGCGGTAATATCGATCTTAAAAAATGTAAGTTTTAAAAAATACCAATGTCAGTTTTCGAAATCACCACATGTAAACACAATAATACGATGTATTTGTTGTGTTTACATGTTCAAATCGTATCGTATTGAATTCTAACCTATCCATTGCATCTAACGTTTTATGTGTAATCAAACATAAAGATAAAACGTTTCTTTTCTAGAAAACTACTATCTTAGGTATCCCAATGGAAGTATTAACATCACGTATGAGACACTATTTATCGAAACTAGTCTTGAGAGTATTAAAAAATACGATTTCGCGATTTTTTAGTTCCGTACCATTCTATATTTAAGGTGGAAATATTCCTTTACTCTAACTGCTTCCCAGAAAATTACATAGAAATACCACCTTTGTGCTATCGTGAAACTGAGCACACTGTTGGCGTAATATTTATTCGTATAGTAACGAAGTAATTGTGCGTCAGCCGTTAGAACCTACGCACTTTAAATAGGAGCTGGCAGACTAGCTGGACCATATGCGTTACCGAGGCTTTGCTCAGTATTAAAAGCTCGGTGGTCGTCGAAAGTATGCTAGTATGAAATAGCTTGCGCTTTTCTATAGCTGCAAATGAAAGTTTTGTTATCCTTGTCATAGAATAATAGTTACGTGTATTTTGTTGGAAAAGTTTATAGTAGGTATTAAAAACTGATAATGAATTACGCTCGTAGTGCGTGGTCGCGATATTTCGGCCGAAGAAGAAAAAAACCTACGGTTGCAAGATTCACTCCTGGTAAATTTTTTTTTTGTATTTTAGCTTCTAATGATAGATTTCGAAACGATCCAAGAAATTCAGTGTAAATAAACAATAGTAAAAATCGAGTATTTTAAGCTCATTAGATAAAACATAGTTTTAATTGTTAACCCACCGAATCTCCATCAAGTTCACCATGTTCAAAATAAATATTTTATAATTTAATTTCTTACGTGTGACAGTAGCTTTGCTTAAAAATTTCATTTGAAATTTATATTGCTTCAATTTAATAGGTAAAATAGCGTTAGAGGTAATATAAGTAACCATGTTATGAAATTGTAAGACAAAAACACTTTAAATTTGTATATAACTGAAAATCAAATTTTTTTTGCAAGTATTGAGTAAATTTGACAAGGAACAGCGTTTTTATTTATTCGTCCTTTTTTATATTTTGAATATAAAAAAACTTACTTAGTGAAATTAATTTCATTTTTGCTGCACAGGCAGTCTTCCAGTCAACCAAAAATATACTTCGAGAAATAGCACTTTAACAAAAAAAAATGTTTCCCTGATTTATTTTATCTAATTAACATAAAACATGTTCCCCTTCCCTGTAAACATGTTCCCTGAATGTTTCCCTTACAAAATCTGTGTTTTAATTTTTTTCGATATAACGCTTTTTTGTCACTAAGACTTAACATACAAATCCAAATAGGAATTTAAAATATTAAGGTGAAAAACATAAGAAAAAAGTGAAAAAATCCCGCGAGACGATATTTGTAATTGGATATTTGCTAACTTTCCGCTGTAATACCTAAAATCACATCTGATATTTATGTGTTGTGAAAGATATTAATAAGATTGTGAGTATAAAAATAAAATTTTATGAGAATAAAAACCTTTTAATTTCTTTATAATTTTTACGTTACTTGTAAATATCTATATTACAGCGTATTTTGAACATTCTTTTCAAATTATGTTCTTTTTGACAAATGAGAAATTTATAAGCTGTCCATCGCTATTCCACATTCAAAATAGTCATGAAAATTTTGGTCACTGAAATCAATTTTTGCCGATCGTTGGACGTTTTAAAAAATTGCAGTTTTAGTGCGTATCGTCGACTAAATTATATGACAATTTGAGCATCATATGATGTTTGTTTATAGAAATAAAAAATACTGTCGAATGTATTAATATGAATTAGTTTAAATTCTAATAACTTATGAAGTTAATAGTTAAGTTATAAGGCATTATGTTCATTCCTTTACGATATTTTTGCACGTAACAGTTTTATCAGAATTTGTAACTATCGTCTGTCTCAATACTCCTGTCCGGTAGATTCTTACAGCGATTGTTAGCATTATATAAAGTTGGTTCACTATGATAACATTGATTTAGTTTAAATCGATAAATTCAGGTACAAGTGCATTACAAAAGAAAAAAATTCGTGTTTCCTTTTTTAAATTGAAATAAAACTCTCATCATAAATAAAGTTTTGGCTCTTTAAAAGGAAGGTGCTATTGAATTTAGAAAAAAAATTAATTAAAAATTCTCAATTGTTGAAACCTTTTAGAGATTTTTTGTTTTTATTTTATTTTTGTACGTTTTATTTTTTTATATTGGTTTTCGTATTCGTATATGAAGTTTAGTGATTTAATCAAGTCGAAAAATTATAAAAAATTTTTACTTGTATTTGTAATTTTTGTTGTTTTTTTGCGTCGCTTTTTTATAAAATAAACTTTTAAGCTGTCTTCGTAACTATGCAAAACGACGTTTAGTATATATTTTTATTCAATTAAATTAAGGTGAATAAAAAAACTTTTGCTAAAGTGTATTTTCTATTTCAAACTTTTTTCGATTTCAATAAAATTCGGAAACAAATTTTAAAGAAACATTCAACTTTGAAAAAAAAGTCTTTCAGGTAGAATTATAAATCACACTTTTTCTATAAATACGTCTATAGGAGGATACAGTATCTTCTGATTACAGACATCGTGTCACAAGTCTAGATTGTTTTGTTTGACTAATTCGTTAACTCTCTCTTCTTACAGACTCTGCGAAGGCGTCCGCCGACGTGTTGTCCATAAAGAGTGTAGACTTATGTTTCACACTAAACGGCGAGGATCACCACACGGATAAGTATGAGCTGATGAGCAAATCTCTGGACCGCTGTCTGGTCGTGCGGCGCGGTCAACCCTTTAAGATCGATATAACATTCAGCCGACAATACAACGCAGAGAAGGATGCAATTTCGTTTATATTCACCGTGGCGGGTAATACATACAGCTTGTACTTAAATTTGGAAATTCTCTTAGTATTTATTTAAATAATGATCCCGACGAGGATTTTTTCATAATTTTGTTTTTGTCGATTGTTTGACCGTTTATTGGAATATAGCCTCTTAGAGTTTACAGTTTTAACTCCATCTTAATATATTTAAACAGGTATGTCTTGTGATGAGTTCAAAGTTAAGAGATTAAATGCTGTGACGAGTATATTTTATACAACACTTAAGAAAATGGAGGGACATCAAGAAATTTTTTTTGCGAAAATTACTAAATTATCATAATATTGTTGCTTGAAGTCATTAATCTTTCCACTTTTAGAAATTTAATACTTCTTCTAGTTTTAGAAATTCTGTACATAGGAAAAATCTGATAAAGTGATAAATTAAACTTAGATACGGACATGACGACGTTGTGATGATTTATTTTTGTGAGACAGAGCGTGAATGAAGGACAGCCATTACATTGGTAAAATACGTATATTTTGTGAGTTCTTTTAACCATTTTCAACCCTGTGACGCGGATACACACAGTACATATCCTTGTTTTTATCAAGAAAGTGTATTTAAAAGCTTTAAATGGGGCGATATACGTACGAATACTTATGACTTGATAACTTTTTTCGCCCGTGTGTCATGTACACAATCTTAAAAATCACTGAGTAAATAAGTAGTAGCTATTGAATAGGTTTAAGATTTTTCTTATAGCCCGCTTCGGTTCGCTCCTCTGCCATCAGAAGGTGGGAGCCGCAATTATTCCCATAAATTTATAACGGATTTTTTGAATGTTCTCGGGATAATCTATGTCTTTGGAAAGTCAAAAGAAGCGAGAAATAAAACAACGAGTTACTAGCCTACAACAAATTATCGGTGCTCGTGCATAAGGTGGATAAAGAAACAATTATTGATTTTGTAAAGGAAAAGAAAAGTAGTTAAGGGTTGGATAACCCAAAAAAAACAAGAAAGTTTCATTGAATTCCTTTTAAATTTCTTTTACTAAACTCACATATGATAGACACTCTCATTCTGTAAGCCAATTTCTCAGCTATATACGCCGATGTCTTCCTTTTTTTGTTTTTCAAAATTTGACATGATGAACTTCCTACATAACATGAAGCTTCTTCTGTTGATAACATCACGAACTAGTACAAGCAAGTTTATCGTTTGTCATTAAAGGAAGATGAGTAAGTTCGCCAAACTTTTTGACCGCGATCTTTAAGATTGTAGGTACGTAGTACGTCCGATCGTACGACATACAATTGATCGTACTTTTAAAAAGGTGATAAGTCTCTTTAAGTGATTAATATAAATTCTCCAACAAATATTGCGGTGAATATTGACTCAGTAACATATGTTTTGTTGCCGTCATAATATATGCTAGACAGGTTTTTGTAATTTGAAAGTCATAGTGATGCAATCATGAGGTCGGTCAAGGTTGCGATGATTTCCGTACAAATTGTTTAATTTTACGAGCATTATAAAGACGGTATTGTTTATTCGACATCTTTAGAATGTCTGTTAAACACATCACATCTGTAGCAAATTGCGTTAAAATCTTGTCTCGCGTTTACGATCTTCATGGCAGCCGTTATGAAAAAAATCATTTTTCCGATATAATGTCGTACAAGTATATATCGACATTATATTGGAAAAGGAATTGGTCCACGATCTATATATCTATAGGTCGTTGATAATTTTTGTATGCAATTTTATACTAATTTTAGTAATAGATCACGTTGGAATCAAGTGAAATAAAAATATTTTTTGTCATTACCATAGCGTGTTT
Source organism: Druceiella hillmani (assembly GCA_039881145.1). Classification (NCBI taxonomy): domain Eukaryota; kingdom Metazoa; phylum Arthropoda; class Insecta; order Lepidoptera; family Hepialidae; genus Druceiella; species Druceiella hillmani. The sequence goes on from JAYKKI010000074.1 coordinate 4,163,233, forward strand.
GTAAAGCTGTGTCCTGATCTTTTGGGTGCGAAACTTTACAGAATACAGAGCTAAAACGTGTGATATCAACCAAATAATTTAACATGTTAAAATTTCTTCAACAATAAGTAGCAGAATTTTTAGTGTATAGAATCCAGCTTTATCTTTTAGTTTGATTACAGCGGAAGCGTGCTGGGCTCATAACCTAAAAAATAATGACGGGGATCCGGGTTCGATTCCCGACCGCACATCGATCGGGGCTGGACTGGTGTTGTATTCTGGTTGGCTGTAAGAGATTGTTCTCGTAATAATAATCCCGCCATATATATCAAATGTGTACATTAAAGTAAATACATAAATAAATAAATAAACTCCAGGTTAGTTTCTATTTTTGCCAATCAATAATAAATAAGTTCAAAACGATACATTATATTTAAGAGACAATAGTGCAGTACCAGATTGATGTGCGCAAAATATGGCTTAACCTTGTCAATCCAGTTGGTCATGTCAGCGGGATATGCAAACAGCATAAACCGAGGTCCTTTTTTGTTCACATAGCTAATGTTTACCGCAAGTGTAGCCGTAATACGGTTTGTATGAGAAAAGGAAGCAATATATAGCAATTAATTCCACGAAAATAATTTTAGCAACTACATCGTACTTATGAATAGAATTCGCGTTGAGTTTGGCTGCACGAATTATTATAATTTGTAATTAATATATAGAACACGTTCACTTTGATTTAATGAATATGACCTTTACCTTCAATAACTGTGTACATATTGTTTCATAAAGTAATAAGACATAGAGAAGACAAAAGTATTTTTAAAATCTGGTTGCATGATATTGCAAATATACGTATTTGTTATTTATGCCTACACTGAGACTTCTATTTAGTTTATATTTATTACAAATATTTTAGGATTTTGAAAAGGTTTTGGATTTTGAAACAGTTATGTCGCTCACATAGTTATTCATGTAAATTTCTTTTAGGTTGATGAATTGTTGGGTAAAAAAGGCATGCGGAAAATATATATGATTTTAATAAATATATCTGGTATAATTCTTATAGGTTGATGAATTGATATAATTCTTATAGGTTGATGAATGAAATTCTTATAGGTTGATGAATGAAATTTCTTATAGGTTGATGAATTGTTGGGTAAAAAAGGCATGCGGAAAATATATATGATTTTAATAAATATATCTGGTATAATTCTTATAGGTTGATGAATTGATATAATTCTTATAGGTTGATGAATGAAATTCTTATAGGTTGATGAATGAAATTTCTTATAGGTTGATGAATTGTTGGGTAAAAAAGGCATGCGGAAAATATATATGATTTTAATAAATATATCTGGTATAATTCTTATAGGTTGATGAATTGATATAATTCTTATAGGTTGATGAATGAAATTCTTATAGGTTGATGAATGAAATTTCTTATAGGTTGATGAATTGTTGGGTAAAAAAGGCATGCGGAAAATATATATGATTTTAATAAATATATCTGGTATAAGCTTGTATTATTTTATATAAGGTTTTAGGATTCCGTAGTTAAATAGCAAAAACAGAACATTTCATGTCTGCCTGTCTGTTCATATATCACGATATCATAACACTTCCAGTTTATGATCCATTATGGTGAAATTTTAGAGGAAGTCATAATTGAAAGAAATTTTTTTTTAAATTTTTAATTATTTTCACCTATATCGAACTTAATGGTGATATTTTTGCTTCTCTATCCCACCGAGTTGGGTATCATTGCAGATGTCTTTTAGAATGCAATCTAAAATGTCATAACACTTCCAGATAAGACTATGAAATTATACAATTATACAGGGAGATTTAATTGAATAACATGAAGACATAGATAAAAATATTTTTTTTAAGTTCCTGCTCATTTATGAAACTAACCGATGAATTTTGTTTAGGGACGAAATGGAATTCATCGAGTTGAATATTGCTGAAGAGGTATTTTAAAATGTTATTATAAATGTTATGTAATTAGTAATATTTTTTTCATACGGTGCCGCGTCTTGCACTACTCATCGCGGGAGGAGTCATTTAAGTTTTTAACCAAAATTCAAATATTTAGAAAATATCCCGATAATTGCTTTTACTCAGTTCTTCAATACATCAACTTGTATTAGACTGAAATATGTGCAACTAAGGTATTGTGCTCAGAAGACGCCATGAAAACCTCATAATAGGGATTACGAAAATAATTGTCGCAAATAACGTTATTAATTTAAATTTCATTAAGGAAATAATATATGCTATATAACGCCTGATTGTCGTGAAGCATAGATTGCATATACATAGCTACGGAACCTAAGTTTATCGTATCCAATACGCTTTTGACCGTTCTTTTCTCTTCTTTCTTTGAATCTGAAGCGGTATCAAAGTAATTGTTTCTAAAGCAGTTTTACAATGATTTATTGTACACGAGTAAATCATAAATCAATTGTGCAATCTCAGTGCAGTGCACATGGTGTAATGACAAGATAATTAGGAAATTATTTTAGTTTTAAATTATAATATTTTACATATTCTTTTTATTTGCCAAACACTAAGGAAAGCCACAGAACTATGATTGCGTTGCAAAGAGCGCTGTAACAATCTTCCATGTTTTCGTAACAAATATCTTTAAGTACATTTAAGTCAATTTTTTACTCCTTCATTTATACTATTAAAAAAGTGAAATGTGATTCCCTCGGATACCGTTGTGATAGTACATAAAGTGTTTGTGAATTAAAACCAATTAGTTTTTTAACTTAATGTATATGATTGCCATTGCAGGCAGCGTGTACTTATATAGGTGTCAGGATTAAAGAAAAACAAATATAAATAGGCGCGAATCGACCTCAAGATCAATTGAGTGGTTATCTAAATTAACGTGTCCATATAAAGATAAAGGTAGAGACACATACAGCAACATATACTTTTATGCTATAAAATCTAATAGTTATTTGTTGATACTCTTAACGGATCACGTTTTCAGAGATTTATGTTTGAGGTTATAGATATATTATTTTTCTTTCCTTTTGAGCGTAATGATCAAACTACTTGTTTCTTTTTTCTTTATGTAGTAGGAATAATTTGAAGCGTAGTTAGATAATAAAAATAAGGAAGAGTTCATTATTTTTTCACACTATAATGAATCCATTCATTCAGTTCTGATAAAAAATGTATGACTCATTTACAATGAACAGTGGCCTTTTGTTCCTTGAATTCAAAAGATCAGTCGATGAATTACTTTCGAATAAAGTTTTGCAACATGGTTGTTATCACGAAATATACGGTGTACTATTATATATAATACGGTCGATTTAGAAAGAGTTGAAACAAACTAGAAAATTATGTTTCTAGTTAAATACAGGTTTATTGATGTCAATACATAAAATAACGCTCGCAAATTGTACGTCACATCTAAAGTACACAAAAGTTAATATATTTCAGATCAATCTTTTTATATTTGGGGTTTCAAATTATGATTAATTTGTCCATAATCTTGAATAATAATTTTGTTTACTGTTATTAAATAAACGGATACTTTCAAACCCATATCAGTTGTCTGATGGCAGTTATTTTTTTTGAACTTCATTAACAATATTTTTATGCAATGTGCAAGTGATTAACACTTCACAGAATTCGTCATCCATTAATTAGGCTAAGAGTGTTTCAGTTTTCGACCTCCTTATCAGACAGTAAAACGCAGTTTTATCTAGTCAATTGTTATTCGTGCTTCTAATTAATAAATGATGTACATACATATTTATTTCTGAAAACTTACATATTTATCTAGAATCAAATTGTATTCAGATTTTTTGGTATGTGTGCAGTCTAAAAGTAGAAATTTATTTCGTTTTTACATATTTTAAATGAAGTTAAGATGGTAATTTTGTAATTTATAATCTTTCTAACTATTATAATGACATTTTATATATTTATTAATTGAACGTGTTCAGAAGACGTTTCTCCGATATCTGTATATGAGTTAGTATGGTTTCTATTTTCTTGGGTGTTCTAGGTGTCCATTCTTTGAAATTCAGAAGAGACGTTGCGCTTATGATATTTATCTTCCCGCTATTAAAAGGAAAAGTATATAATTTTATTGAGTAAACTTGTTGTTATTTGTGCCTGATAATTTCCTGCGCTCTCGCAATCATCACCCCTTTGCTATACCGCCCTCTAGAACCAAATTGTATTGGAACTCTCTAGTTCTCCACGGCGTATTCAACTGCTCAACCACCTGATCGCGGTCGCACCAGAGCGTAATTGATTTATGAGTGTAAGTAAATTTCGTAATCGAATGTGTCGTCGTTATCCTTTGTATTTCTTGTGTACTTTTGTATTCATGTTTAATATATGAGTTTAAACTTTGTTAAACAATTATTTTTTTATAATTACGAATAGGTTACCTATCATGTATCGATAAATGTGTATGCGTGAAGTAATAATGAAATAACTAAATTAAGAATCCCACACTATTTCATTTATTACAAAAACTTCTTTACAAATTTATTAAAAAAATGATTGACTACTGGTAACCGGATGTCGAATAACAAACTTGAAACTACCTTTTTTCATTTATTTTTTATGTTTGACATTTGGTAATTTGTATCCTTATTAATAAATTAAATGGTAAAAGAAAATAAAGTAAATTATGTCAAAAAATTAAGATATCATTATGAAAAAAATAATATAAATGAAAAAAATCATAAATGAAAAAAATGTGTAAGACTGACTTTTCATGAAGTAAATCACGAGCTGCCTACTACATGAAACATTGTTTAACATAAGTAAAGTAAACAAGTGAAAAATTCCCTTTTTTAATTTCCTTGTATAAAATTTTCTTTTCATATTTTTTTACATAGAGGGAGACTTAGTTTATATAGAGGGAGACTGGACGAATGTCGGTTCAATCGATAACTCTTGCGGTCATATCTTTATACCAATAGGGTGTCAGCTTTGGCGAGAACCCAAAAAATCATTACCTACTTTTACTCTTGATTCATCTTAGGAAAAGATACATGTGACTTTTTGCTATTTACCAAATCTAGACCAGCCAATAAACATATGTGAGTATGAATTATAAATATATTTACATCAATTTCAGATGAAAACAAACCCAAATTCGGCACCGGCTCTTTGGTAGCCGTCCCTCTACTCGCGGGTGCGTCCAACCCATCGTCGCCGGAATCTTGGACGGCCGTGCTAGAAAGCCAGATCTCCAGCCACGTCATAGTTCAGATCACACCAGCCAGCAACTGCATCGTTGGTGCGTGGAAGGTTGACATTGATACTAAGAAGCAGGGTGATGGATGCTTTAGTTACACACATCCAAAGAATATTTACATTCTCTTCAATCCCTGGTGCCAATCCGACGAAGTTTATATAGAAGGTAAGTTATAGGATAAATTGTGTTAATATTCTTTTTCGTAATAATTGTGGTTAGCAGATTTGGGAAAATTTTGTCGGAAAAAATTATTTCGGTTACATTTAATTAACTATTTGACTAGATATAGACAACAACGGGACACTACTTTAAGAGTATGCTGACATGCACTTGACCAGTTTATTTAACCGTATTTCAACATTTGTTTCTAGAGCTTTGTGATAAAAAAAATTAAAAAATCAATTGAGAACATTAATAGAAAGGTGTTTAGTAATAACTTGAAGAAAATCAATTTTGTCTGTTGGAGAATACTTTTTTCTTTGTTTTCATCTTCACAATGTTTTACCCAGATAAAGGTACTTTTACTTTTGACATACTACTAAACTGTATACCTCTATAAAAACAATATGCGTGACGTCCACAGAAATAAAGAAAAACAAACAAAAAGACAAACATATACAAATTTTAAGACAAATTCTCTAGAAATATCGCCAAAAATGTTAAGAACCATTGCAAATAATCCAGCATTTTTTCTCTCATCATCTCATTCTTTGATATTCAGAGGATTGCTTCCGTGTGAACTGCGTGACTTTCGCGTTTTTTAAATAACAGTATGAAAATTGTTTAAATGTAAATAGATTAATAAATAAATATATTTGTCATGTATATGTGGTATGATCTGCATGTACCACCGACGAAATGTAAAGAATTGATTGTAAATTACTAAAACGATAGTATACTGCTTCCAAGTGGGTCATTGCTTAACGTGCGTCCGTCTTGCATTATTTAAAATAACGCGACGCGATCTGATGCCGTCAACTGTGCGCGCAGCCTTGTCGCCGCTGATATGGGCCGCGGAGGCGTATCCCACTGTTAGCTGTCCGTTATAGTACAATAGGAGGCATATGAAATAAGAAACATATCTAAATTCAACTGTCTTTAAAAATAGAAGTAGTCTATTATGAAACATCTGTACAGACACTCTCGCTTAAAATATGAATGGGATTATTTTTGCTTGAATTTAGTTCTGTATCATCAATAGTACAGTGATTAATAAATTTATGCTGCTATATAAATATGCTTTAGTTATCCTTATGTAATAAAAGTTTACTGTTACTGTACACAAATAGCCAATAATTGCTATATGAGCCAACTCTTCAAACTAATCAAAATGCAATCAATTTCAAATACTATGGTAAATTGTAAATGATTATTTAAAAGTGGCTTGTTAATGACAGTAAAGGAAAAAAAGTGTGCGGCCACCGCGCGCATCAGAAGTGAAACTTCTTAAAACATTGTTATTCCAAATGAAAACATTAAGGTAAACGTGTAATACAAACTGCGTTTTATTTAGAGAAGTTATATATTATTATTTTAAATAGTCTAATTGTAAATTTTTAATTGTTATTGTTAGTGTAATTATAACTATATATTTTTAATTGTTTTAAGTTATTCTCGGAAAATTTAAGTTCGTTGACATTCCTCAACAGTAGAGTATTTCAATTATTTTTCGAATCACACAATCAATAAATAAACTATTTAATTTGTGTCGCACATAAACCCAAAAATTCATTAAACTCATATACATATTCCATCAATTAAACCGTCATTGCAATCAATTTAATAATTATTTAAACTTTCAGATCTTTACATATCCCAATTAAAACTAAAGATTAGCCAAATACACGTATTTAGTAGTGTTTTGGATAAATTCAGTTCTTATTATCTCCTAAATTCTTATTGATTCTCAGGCGAATTTAGTAAAAAAAAGTTAACATTTGAACTCATGTAGGTGTGTGTTCGTAATTTTCACAAAACTACTGAATCGATTTAATTGCTAAACCTAAAAAGATAATTCTTTTCCTCATAGAAAATCCTCACGACTTTTTAATGTAAAAACTAAGCAGTTCCGGTAAATAATAAATCTTATTAAAAACAATGTAATTTCTTTCAACGCACAACTGGCGGGAGGGAAGTTATGTGGAGATGAATATTATACATCTGCCTGTTGACGAGACTGCTTTTTCCGTTTTTTGATAATCAAAATCACCCTTGAACACAGCAACAAATACATTAAAAGAAAATACTATTCAACGCTCCTCTTTTGCCGACATTTTCCTTAAATGAATTGTAAATAATTTTACAAGTATTATTATTATTTTATATCAACAGATGTCTCGTTATGATTAAAAATAATCAGAAAGCGGGAAAAAACAGCCACTTCCATAAATGGCAATGCAATGTTCAACTTCTCATGCTTGCCACGCAATTTAGTTATTTTGTGGACATTTCCTGTTAACCAGATGCAGCTTATTACACGTGTATTTATTATATAGTATTGTTTATTAATGTGTGTATTGTTTTGGCTAAAAGTGATTCTGATGATAAAAAATTTAAAACCCGTCCACCCCCTAGACGGCAATGTAATATTAAATTTTTAATCCTAATATTCAGTCCTAGTATTTTTGCCATGTAGGTAATTAGATGTGTTCCCTTCAATTTCCATAAGTGATTAAATGCGTATCTATTAGTATTATCAATGAAGATAGATACTACTGTTATTAATTGTGATTCTGATTGTGAACCGGAAGAGACAAACATCCATACCATTCCTATCAAGATGTTATTTATAATATTAAATTCTTCATACTTTTGCCATGTAAATTAAATATATTCCCGATATTAACTGCGAATGAGTAATAACTCATTCGATTCGCAGTGATTATTATTTTCTTTCAATGATGTGTTGATACGATGAAATTTGATCCCGATAGTTAAAAATCGGAAAAAACAATTTCTCCTATTGGCGGCAATGTCATATTAAACTTTTCGTAACTTTTGTCCCGCGAGTCTCACATTAAAACAACTTATATTTTTAACCTGAAATGACTAGCTTCATTGTTGGAAAAGACGCAAAATCTTTTCTACGAAAAATGGAAATATCTCTTTTTATCTTAATTATTGGGCATTGTTGGGTTTTGGCGTAGAATTATATGCACTTCTATAAATGTAGTCAACCAACCTGATAGCATAACATATTTTATGATATCATAGGAAAATAGTGTCGCATTCTGATTTCCGGTTCTGCCCATCATAAAATGCTTGTTCTAAATAGAAACTAATTTACAGGGGTGAGCAACGACTCATCTATAACATCATTGCAATAAATGAGACGAAAACAAAAGCAAAGAACTATAGATGACTGAAATTCTAAATTTAAAAGTTATTTACAACCGTAAATACCATAGATAAACATTAATGAACTTGTCCCTTATACCGCATATTGCTGAATTATATCTCATAAGTTGGCAATTACGACCTAAACATCTTATACGGCAGCAATTTTTTGATTTGTATAAGATATATTTGTTCATAACGTTTTGAGTTGTATAAGATATATTTGTTCATAACGTTTTGAGTTGTATAAGATATATTTGTTCATAATGTTTTGAGTTGTATAAGATATATTTGTTCATTTTCATGGGCGGCATTTCACTACATTACGCAGCACACAATTCTAAGCACTTTTTTCTTGCATGAAATTTAAATAGCCTTCATAACATAAAAGATCCAACAAAAAATATTTAATTACTTTAGTTTTTCGCACGTCCTGGAAAATCGTCTTTTAGCGTTTCCGCCCTTTGAACTATTTTACAGTAAACTCTAATTACATGGATATAACATAAGCGAAGATAGATATGTATTTCAAACAGCAATTGCTGCTTGCATACAAATAATATACGTACGTGATATGAGCAAATTGTTATGCTGCATTGTACCGTGAAAATAATGTTACTTACATGAAAGACAGGTGCAATCAATTCCAATACCACAGACCAAACTCATTTCAATACATCTCTTTCAAACAAAAGTAATTTTTTTGTTTTTGGAAAAAGTTGAATTTAGATTTTAACATTTGTGTTCATTTGTCAATACTTAGGTGCTCTATTTAAGCGGGGATACTGTGGGCTTATCATAAATATTCAAATTTTACGAGTATAAGCTGCCACAACAAACTGAGCTCTTTCAAACAACGAACAAATTTATTTTCGCGCAATTCCTTTTAAAAAGAGAACACACTAATGAGATGAACTACTCAGGAAACGCTAGTTATATGATAGATTAAACATAAACGTGGTTCATTTCAATAAGGCAAATGGTGAACGCGGCCAGAACAAATATGTGATCCTGGTCAAGTATAAATAACTAAGTACATTTCTATTTGAGTACATCCGGTGACCTCACATTCCGTATCCGACCACTTTTCTTGCAGATTTGAAACAGGAAATTATACAAATTATCTGAGTTTTAAGAGTTTTTTTTCACTTAATTATGTAAAATGTTTAACATTTTGTAAATTGTTTAATATTTATTGCTTAGTTAAAATAACAGTATTCACTGTAAAATGAAATACCATAAGTTTTTATTTATAATAGAACGGTCTTACTAAAGTAAACATCTTGATAGGAAATGGTATATTTCCTACGAGTTACATAAAAGTAATTACCTTAGTCAAATACACGATAGTAAAACGAATATCCTATCAAAAACATATTGTCCGATCAGTATGAAAAACTGTTAGGAAATAGGTTTAATTGAAAATATTAGTGATGTGATAATATTAACAAAAAAGAACCAAGTTACTCATTGTTAAAAAATAGCTTCATTACTTTCAGGTGATATATTACTTCGCCTGTTTTCGTAACTGGTTCTCCATATGTTATTTAGTACACTATAACCAGCTAAAAGGAGTAAACACAAAAGAATTGACTGTAGTAATTTTAGTGGATTATTAATTGGAAGTGGAAAGTACCTATACATACAGAACTAATATACACGAGGCTGGATTAAAAATGTTACAGCCCGATCAAACCCGAAACTAATGCTTATAAAAAAATGTATATTTGTCAACATAATTATCATCTAGCGAAATACACATTTTCGATCTAACTTCTAGTTACTGCGCCACTTTGAAAAATATATCCTCAAGGTTTTAAAATATTTCATTCTGTGCAAGTTTCACTTCTTCATTTTATAAAAAAATTTAGCCGCATAAATATTTTTTATATTTGGAAAAAGATGAAAAGTAGATAAAGTCAGACGCAGTGAAGAAGTGCGGTAGTAAATTAAACCCAACAATTGTGATTTTTTTTTCTTAGCATTCCTTGCCATTGCTCTTTAACTGATTTGCGCAGTTGGCGTGACAGGCCGTATGCCTTGTGATCAACCCAACATACGGCGGTGACGATGAATTTTAATTAGTTTGTTTTTACACCTGTGGAAGACATAGTGGGCAATTTATTTAACAATTCATAGTTGTAAATAGTTAAACAATGTACCCTTAAATATTTATAAGTGCCTAAATGTGTACGGAACCCTATTAGTCGAGTTCCACTCGTGCTTGATAGGTTTTTCATATTTAAAATATTATATAATAATTATCGAATATAATGTGGGTAATAGAAGTTCGTTAATATTAAAGTAATGCTCCTCGTATTACTTTAATATTAAGTAACTTCTATATGAAGCTGCTAAATTTTCGGTCTGTCCTTGTATTAACATACTTTGATGATCACTTCTTGCCTTCTGTTACACATAACTTAAATAATATTCATCTAAAAATTTAAAAAATCAAATGAAATCTAATCTAAATTATTCACCGAATCTCTAGTTATGAACGACCCACTTTTACTTTATTGAACCTAATAGGTTAAATAAAATGGTACGAAACATATAGCCTTAAATTGAGGCAAGATATGCCATTTTCCACAAAACATTAGCATCTCTCAAGTTCTCTAACTGGCAAGAAAATGATATTGACAAAATTTCGGGCGCGAACTACATTGATTTGCGAATGTCGGTTATATCAATTCTTAACGACATTCGTTAATAACCCCATTTTTATTAAGTTACACATTAGTACTTATCCAATGAAAAACTAACATATAATTATTGCAGGTCGTGACAACAGAGAAGAATACGTTTTGTCTGATGCGGGCCTTATATGGCGGGGGTCTTACAACCGTCTGAAACCGAGCGTATGGAACTATGCGCAGTTCGAGAAAGACATATTAGACTGCAGCTTATATTTAATGAACGAAGTTGGAAAGGTAAGAATGAAACAAACAGTTGAAAAACAAATGTTTATTTTTGTTTTGTTGAAGACTCCGCATGGGGTTTTATATTCATAATTACAAATAGCATAAAAATAGGTCAGTGAATTTTATACGTCCGTAATTAAAAATAACTTAAAAATGGGTCAGAGTGTCTTTATACATCTGTTAAAAGTAAAAATTACTTTTAACAGATATATTAAGAACTCTATAAGTATTACGATAACGAATTAAAAATAGTTTTAAGACAGTTGGCGGCGAGAAAGTTTGTCAAGTTTTGTCAAGTTGTTAGTGACAGTGATATATGTAATTAATATTTAAATATATCGTGATTAATCAATACTTATTTATTTATTTTTAGTTTTCCTATGTCGTACACCGAACATTATATAAATTTTCTTAGTAGTTATTAAGTAATATCATAATAAACAAACTCACAGACAAACCGACAGTTAAACATTTTACCCGTTTAATGTATGCAGTTTTATAAATACAACAATCCATTTCAATAAACTTTTGGGTATTTCAACAACTTCCAGTGTAAAAATCTCTTCAGACTTTGTTTCGTAAGTGAACCCGCATTTTTTTTATAACAAAAAAGATTAAAAAAACAACAAGCATTACGTTTTTATTTTTACTTTCATATATATTACAAATATGCAACAAAATAATTTCTTAAATAAAAATTTAAAACATATATTATATGCATTTAAACCCTTTGCTCCTTATGTTCTTAGTGGCATTACAAGGGTTTTGTACACGTTTAAGTACATATAACAATTTAAATGTTTAAAGGTATATAGTGTTTATATTAAATTATTTGTACTTTAGTTACGTGTCTTTTACATGTGTAAAAATATCGTCACTTTGTAAAAAATACTTTGTTTTGTTACTTATTAAAGTTCTTACTATTTCTTATTCAGTTCTCTTTTGTATATGTGGATTGGACAGTTGATATGACAAATATCAGATCCGAATGATAGCGTCCTAGCTAGTAGCGTTTTTGAGATTGATCTGGTAACGAAAATGATTTAAAAATGGCAATTCCTATGGTCCACCAAATCGTTATTTTTCTGAAAAAAAAACATTTTTTTCAGCCCCTCTTTACATGTCAGAGGGCCTCTCCGAAATGGAATCTTAAGTATTTTCCTATTTATAATATTAAGCCAAGGAACTACCTAACTATTTGCATTTAGCTTTCTGTCTTATTACATTTAGAAGTTAGATACTTGTAACCGATAAAGAGACACGGAAAGGACGGGCGTGAAGCCCTAAAACTATTAAGTTTTTTGTTCTAATTTACTTATAGTTTTCTCGATTTATTTCTTAAAAAAATTATAAATTATTACAAACATTTGCTTTTTTTCTATTGTATGTTAATAGTAATATAAAGAACGTCATAAATCTTTTTTATTGTAGAACTCAGAAATTTAAATCCAAAAGGCGTAAATAATGTTCAATATTTATCCTAATTGTTGTTTACAGCGATTTTGTTTAGATAAAAAATATGTTGTACGCGACCTTGGTATCAGGATTTATCCGTTAGTATAGCCTAGACACTAACAAAAAAATCAGCTAATGATTTTGAGGGTATCCGGCAGCAAATATTGCAGTTGAGTAGTGGTTGGGTTGATTCCTTTATACGTATAAACGTGTGAATCATAATTACTTCTGTCATTTGGCACAGCGACTTTTGATTATTTCGTCTGGCTATTTAAATTTGACAAAATGTGGGCGCGTATCATTATTTCATTTGTATATGGCAGCGAGCTAATGAATTAGGCAATCGCAGTAACGAACGCTACAAATGGCGCTTAACAGCCCACTTGCTATGCCGAATTAAAGCTAATCAGCTGTGGACGGAGTACCTGTTTCGGGTTCCGCAGACTCCGTTATACTCGTACATATGGGTCTTCTTCGAAATTAAATAATGGATACTTTTTGGTATTACAAAAAATATGATATTATGCATTTCTCTGTCACGATAGAATGTGGTAAGAAGGCAAGGGGCGTTATGGAAGGTATGTCTGATGGTTAGAATGGACGAGCATTTATATTTTATTTATTTATTTTTGCAGAAACTTTAAGAAATGCACCTCTATGCATCAGTAATGATAAGAAGACTAAATAATGCACGTATTCCATGACATTTTAATACATAACGACGACATATTCCTTTATTATTAATTGTTTTTCCTCATTAGAGACAAATTACATTCTCTTGCAAGCGCGATTGGGCAATTGTTGATGTTGGTTTTGAAGAAATATCGTAGCGTAGGAAGTTATTCGGTATGAAATCATCAAATTTACAGGCACAAAATATTTCCATTTAGCAATAAGAAATATATATTTTGTAAGTAAATGCCAAGGCGAAAATAAAAAAAAAGGATAGTAAAAAGAAAAGGATAGTTGGTAACCATAACGTCTCATTTAGAAATATAGAAGTAACGTTTTTTGTACACGTTCAGTCATCAAGCTGTATTTGGTCGCGTGTGGGATCTAAATAATTGTGCCAGTTCCAATCACTTTACTACACGTGTTTAGTACGAAACTAACTTGTTTAAAACGTGTAGTAAAGTAATTGGAGAAACATGTCTAAAGTCTTTGATATTACGCGACACGAATCCAAACCTTCTGAATGATTTTTTCGCTACGTCTGCTAAATGCCCACGAAAACTTCAGACAGAACAGATATAAATAATACCAAGTAGCGTTATTTTACCATTTCATAAAATCATAATGAAAGACTACCGATTTACGAAAATATTGAAAGGAAAACGAAGTGTCACATTAAAATATATCAATATAACGAACGAAAGAGTTTGTGTAACGTAGCATTAATGATGAAAAATGAAACGAAACGTTAAATGCGACGTACGGTAATGGTAACATACATCTTTGAGAAAAGTACATTCGATTTTATATTTTAGTGCATTCGTTAGCCAATACTCGCTAATTCATTAATTAATATATATATATATATATATATATATATATATATATATATATATATATATGTATATATATATATATATATATATGACGCATGTGATATATGTATATATATATATATATATATATATATATATATATATATACATATATATACATATATCATATGCGTCATATGCGTCAGCGTCGCGACGACAATACTATAATACTACTCCTCACAAGCGGCATCGTTATAGGCGATAAGTTATCTAGCATTAAGTTAGTATGTAATCCTAAGAGAGTTAAATACTTGGGATCTTATTAATTAAATTTCTTTTTTTTTTAAATAAATTACGATATTGGCCAATATGATTTCTACCAAAAGGTAGCTCGGTGTCATTTATATAAAGTTTATAAAGAAAAACTAAATAAGTAACGAAAAAAAACAATTAGATAGCGCTGTATTATTTCGCCTAATTTTCTAGAGTGCCAATACATAAACTGGATTTTTCTTGCACACTGTTTCTAATTATTAGTATTTTTTAATTATAATATAAATAATACGGGTAATCAAAAACTTGATGAAATTCTTCGTTCCGATTGGCCTTGCCCTCGATGTTATTTATGTTAACTATCGATTCATAGGTGACATTATCCGCCTCTGCTCGACGCTTGGTAATATCGACACAGTAAAGGAGTTAATGTTAAAATATACCAATTTTTTCCTCTCAATTAGTTGCTTAATCAGTAAATGTACTTATAAAATAAGAATTGCAAGAAACAATTTTATAAAAATGGGGCGGTCCCCACACTCATTATAAATGAAATTTCTTTTTACATTCTCTTTGCGTGTGTCATTGTCAGTTATACCTACATTTATATGTTTCTCTCTTCTCCATTCGCTCTCTCTACCCCATTCTCTTCATATTCCCTTACCGCGCTCTTTCCATCTCATTCTGTATCACTCTTGACATCTTCTTCTCTTTTTGCCACAATTCAATTTTATTCATCGCTTATTCGTATTTTGAGAAATGATCTTAACGTTTCACTTTTTCGTGATGACGTCATTGTCAACGGATGAACTTATACTACCGTAAGGAAATAAGTTTTTAGTTTATGAAGTTTATTTTAAATTATTCGATGACATAACTTTCATGAATAATTATCAGAGAAATCAATCAAAAGTCTTAAATTGTAACGCGAGCTTAACTGCACTGAGTAGAAAACTATTTTTACGTACTTGGGATTTATTTTTATGAATCGAGTATAAAATCTGTTTTTATTGTTACATAATCTGAACATATTAAAATTAATTAAATTTATGGTTCTTTGTTATGTGGAGGCTATAGATGACCTTTATATGGGTTTAAACCTCTTACAGGCTAATCATTCAGAAATAGGGGATAAGAACTCGCGAGATGGCCAGGCATTAAATCGATGGTTATTTTATTATGGCTTTAAAATAGTATGCAGCTCAAAAAATGCAACAATTAATGATCATCTCCCTGGACTTTTACAATCCGATATCATTTTCTTTCAACATTTACTTTGAAATGCATTCATTTGTGCAGAATATTTTTTGCAATGCGATTGCATTCTTGTAAAGTATTGAGTGTCAAAACGATTAATTTTTAACATCATTCTCAGTTGACTTTCCTTTTTAAACTATATGGCAGATAATATTTACAATGAGTATTTAGATAGATATTAACAATGTGGTCCTTATGTACTTTTAACAGTTAAGAGGTACCAGCCGAGGAGACCCAGTGCTTGCGGCCCGCGTGCTATCAGCCGCCGTAAACGCGCAAGATGACTACGGTGCCGTGGTTGGCAATTGGTCCACCGACTTCGGAGGAGGGACTAATCCCACTCAGTGGCTTGGATCCATGAAAATATTGCAGCAGTACTTTAAGAAGAAGAAACCTGTCAAGTACGGTCAATGCTGGGTGTTCGCTGGCGTGTTGACCACGAGTATGTTGATTTTCATTTTATCTTTCTTTACTAGGACTTTCATGTACTTATTTATTTATTTGCGTATAACGAGTTGATTGCAAGTTGCTAATAAATTGATTTGGTTTTCAAATGTAACTTCCCTCCAGAACTTATTATTTTTAAAATCCTCCAAGTTAGTAAAATATTACATATTTATTGTAAATAGTAGCTGAAGGACGCGGCCCTATCAAAGCGATATACGACGCGAATGCACCGAACACCTTACGCCCATATGTACCACACACGGTGAAGACTATCAGTCGAACTTACTGACAGTTAAAAACGTATTTCTGTTTCTTGTTAACTGTCAGTCGAGTTGGAACGAGAGTCTACTTTACTGACCGTACCCTATTGTACGGACCAACTCCTAAAGTATCCATATAAAATACGTGTTTAGCTGTATGTATCCGACTGAGAGTCTTGACCGTATGTCGTTATACGGGAGTTATTCGGCCTTGAATAGTGAGCGATGTGAATATTATTTCGTAGAGAAAAATCGTTTATACTGGTAGGTTAGTGTTTTTTTGACACGGAATTTCTGTTTACGATAAATAAAAGCTCAAATATTATTATGATTAAGAATATGTTACAAATAAAATATATTTTATCATTGAATAATAATTCATAAAGACGCAATTAAAAAAACGTTACAAATTATATCCATCTTAAGTTTTTGAAAGTAGACAAAAACAATTTTGCCTTATCCATTAATTAACATTCTATGTATTAAATTAGCTATAAATGAATAATCCATCGTATAGAAAATTGACTTCAGACATATTTTGTTATTTGTCGTTAACTCTTCATTTTTCGTATTGCGATCTTTTTCACTTCACAATTATGAAAGACGGTACGGAGGAAATGTTTAATTACGAATTTACGTCTTGCATTTTGTTATTAAATTAATGTGACGAATATTTCTTTGTCGTTCCACAGTATGCAGAGCTTTAGGTATACCTGCCAGGACGGTAACAGCCTTCTCTGTAGCGCACGATACGCAAAGCAGTCTGACCATCGATTACTTTGTCGACGAGAAAGGTTCTATTATGGAGGAATACGGTACGGATTCTATATGGAATTACCACGTTTGGGCTGAGGTGAGTTACTTGTTTTTCATTTAATATTTATGTTTCTCGTGTCCTTAAATAAAAAATATTTGTGTTAAAATTAATGTCTTACATTTTACTTAAATTATCAGTGAGAGAAAAGACTGATAAAACCAATAAGGGAGATATCAATAGTAATGATGTAATTACGGAACAGTTGTGTTTTTGTTGTGGAAAATCACAACAAATAGTTGAGAGCAAGAATGCCATGAAGCAAATTTTTCAATCTGTATCTTGTTTATAAAAAAACCGACTATACATGCACACACATGCACACACACAGACACGCCCACTTGCAAGCACACACACACACATATATAAACGCGGTTTGTATTTGAAAAACTTTGATATTTAAAATCATAGTCTTTCTATAACTTTTGCTCGGACTTCTAAAAACTTTGTTTTTTAATAATTTTTGGTTCAGCAATTTTGGAAAAAACAGAGGGACATATTTTTTATAAATTTTGCAGTATGTATTTGAAGATACACTGTCTAAAATTAGGAAAAATAAAAGTTTTGAATCTATTAAAACTAGCATTTTCAAACAATGCACTACACTATAAGTAGTTATATGCAATTTTAAAAATATTTTTTCGAGCACTTAATACGAGCACTTAAACCGAACACTTTAAATGTAATTTATACACCTTCCTCGCTTTAATTAATTTATTCTATTTTCTAGCTTCTGTATGTCAAACTATATTTAGGAAATATATACTTTAGACGGTTAGCATACATTGTAGGCGACTAGCGCTCTCTGGTTTGTTGCAAAATAAGCAAAACTGAAAATATATATTCTTTATTTACCTAAATAAAAATTTACACTCACTTCAATCTAGGTTACAATTAAGGCCCCATACACGATCCACACGGTGCAAGTCCATTTGGGCCGAGTTTATTTTTCCCGACTTCCAAATAGAGGTCCACTGACGATCGGGACAGTCAGTCGTTTCCAGTCGGTAGTTTAAATAATCATGGTAGTTTCATTAATTTAAATATTTAGAATTGTTTCTCCTTGTTAAAAGAAGACTGTATAGTTTTTAAGTTTTGTTTTGACTATCTCCCTATTTACTGAAGGGTCGTTTGTACAAAATTATTTCAATATATTAAACACGAGCAGAATTTCTCTTTGTCTTGCCATGGTAATAATGTTCGTTAGTAACTTGCCAGAGGCCATTCATATCTTATAGTTCATATCTTAGCTCTGAACCATTTCTGAGAAAATAATTGTCAATGTTGTACATTCATCAAAAAATATCTCACGTTTTTTTATGGAAATGTACATAAAATATATCCATGTATTCAATCAATTTAGTCTCATAAATAGAAGAAAATCATTAAGGTTCGGAAACTTTATAAACATTTTCAAATATATGCTATATAATATCTAACGGAATAGGCTATGCCACAGTCATTTGCATCAGATTTGATAAACGGTGTTGTAACGTTAGTAATATATTAAGTATATAAATTATATACAATTTCCAGTGTTTTTCTATTTTCATTTCTATTTTCATTTTTTAGGAGATTTATTAAGTGATTCTCCTGATATCATAGGTGTTATGTATGTTTACATCGTATGGTACATATCTTCGGTAGATATTATTATATATCACTAATTATCATTTGTATTAAACATATGGCAAGCGATTTTCGTACGAAGCAGGTATTCGATTGTCAGGACTTTCCTCTATCAAATACTTTGACTGGATTTTCAAAGAGCATAGTTTGTTCGCGTTATTGATTTAAACTTTATTTGTTAGCGTATCTGTAAATAGCACAAAATTAAACAAATTGAATAAAAGTGATTAATATTTACAAAGGTCTTTAAATTTCTAAAAAGTTCGAAGTTACTCTTTTTCTTGAATTTCTTCGTTTCAAGTCGGTCATTACTAAATATCATATCTATAAATATGTTTAACAAAAAAATTGATCTGAATTCAAAGAACCACAGAATAAGAAGCGTATTGAAAAATGAAAATACGGGTACTTAGTACTTTTGCGGTATAATATAATTTCCGAACATGATCAAATTTGTTTGCTACTAATAGAGTTACGCAATCGATGTCGAGTTCAAGTCAAGTTGATGTTTCCCTTTCTCTCTCGCGTACCTACGTGCATACCCACGCATACAGATCAGTGGTATATTTCATTCGGCGCAGACTTCGAAAATCTCTAGCAGCAGCAGTATTTTTCAAATTTATTTATGTTCGGAAACGATATTGTGGTCTAACTAAGAACTCGTATTTTCATTATTTTACACTTTTCAATGCGCTTTTTGTGCGGTGGTTCTTTGAAGTCGGTTCAGTTTTTTTGACATAACCTTTTATTCTTCATCTTTAGTGTCTGTGATATCATATGTTATCTAGAATGTGACGAACTTACGAAGAAATCAATAATATAACATTTGTGGAAATTGAAACAGATATTTGCTGCGTTTAATGTACCTAAATATATTCATATATACTCACCTAAATGACGTCGTCGTAGTGTGTTGCACTGATCACAATACATGCGGCCTTTAAGGCGCGGCGAACCGCAAGGATCCGGGTTCGATTTCCGCCCGCTTGTCGGCCGGGACTGCACTTGGCTGTAAGAGATTGCTCTCTAGCAATAAGTTCGCCATATGTATCAACTGTATATATTGAAGTGCATAAAGAAATAAATAAATAAACAGGTACATAAATGCTTGCGTACACATATACCCACAAATAACTACAATATACATACGGGTATATAAATAATATTCTCTCTTTTTTCTTCACCGTAGTCAGTACTTTATGTTTGTATACATACATTATCTTTTCTAATTACCTATTAATCTTTTAGTTTCCTGATGTCTTTGTCCTGTATATACCTGTATATACTTATCTACCTATTTACTCTGTTACTTTCTTACTTACGTCACGTCAAATGAGGCTTAAATCGATGAGTTTACTCCTCATAATCAAAGACTTCCTGTCATTACCTTCCGGCTCCGTCATTGTACTCTGATTTTGCTAAAGAGTAGATTTGTGTTGCTTTTAGTCATGTCAAAAATTTAGAGACTTTATTATTAGGTTATTACTAGACCCGCAATATTTAAACTCGATCATGGTAGTTCATTGTTTAGGAATTCTATGGTGTAACTTCAATTTCCGTTGTTAAATTCTAACCAAATTTTCTTGGAATTACGCTGGTGATAAATCCTTTCAAATAAAAAAGAGAAATCATTCAAATCGGTTGATAAATGCGGTAGGTATGACGTAAATACACAAAAAATGCATTCGAATTGAGAAATTCGTCTTTTTCTGAAGTCAATTAAAAAGAAACAAACGGCGGCTAGATAAATAAGAAAACGCTCACGTGATACTATCGAAATTTCTTAACAAACACTATTAATTTTCTGCAGCTGTGACCCATTTTTCCAAAAATAATTATACTATTAAACCGAAACCCCACGTGGTCAGTTGCTTTTCCACTAAGTGTTTGATCCTATGAGTTATGTGACAGGCTGAGCTTTGATTGATAGCTTAGTTGATGGGATCAAAGCATTAAAAAAAACATCTTGCGTCATCAAATTCGGTTATATCGATTGATCAAAGTTGGGAAAGAAATATATTAAATGAATAGAATCGTATTTCATTGTGACTGACTTTAACTTCGGGATAAGCGAAAATAAATACCTATTTTAATATGGCCGCACCATCCATTTAATGTTTGTTTATTTATTATTGTCTTCTTATAATTATGCCGGCATGATATTGCTGATTGTGCGAAAAATTTACCTAACCCATCTCCTACCTTTACCCTATATCTTGCCTTTTAAAATATTGGGCTCCTAATACTGGCTTGGAAAGCAATTAGGTATTAATTAAAACTTGTTAATTTTGAGTAGAACTCGAATGTGTTCCGTACACACTTAGTCACGTGTAAATATTTAAGGGTACATAGTATTTTTATTAACCCATATGCGCTAAACGAGGACGCTTTCTAATCTACCCTCAGCATTTTTATTTATTATGATTAACCGTTTTTGAAGACTAAATCGCAAAGTTTAATAGTGCGTCTGTATTGTTTTTGCAGCTAAATTATAAATAATCGCTTACTGTTATATTTTTGTAGCTGAAGTTTAGTAAATTGGTGAATCATTGTAGCTACGAAAAGATGTTTTGTTTTTAATATGTTTACTTCAAAGGTTTTATATTTTAACAAAAACTTTATAAACATATTGTTTACTTTATGTTAAATACAAGATAGAATAAAAGATAAGGTTCTGTGCGATATGAAAAGATTATACCTATTTGTTGATGTCCCCAATTAGGGACAGTGGGCACATATATAGTAAATAATATATTTTCTTTGTTGACTGACACTGTAGTTAAACCATATCGAAACAGACGTTTGTAGCAAGTGAGGGCTATTGAGATCTCCAGGATGCCTTAAAAGCTCTGAAGTAGATGTGGAAATAGTGGCACTTCCTCCCGAATCAAGCGCACTCACCGATGAAGAAGACGGCGATTAAGACGATATCGAAACAAAATGCTTAGAAATATTCCAGGGAATGTTAAGGTTTTTGTCAACAGGGATGAAGAAGTTATTATCGACAGCAATGAAGAATCTAAGGTTCTTCCTCGCTACCATTAAATCGGTGCGCTTTGGGTATAAAAATTGGATGCTTACTAGTGCTGAGGGATACTGCTATATTTTTGACAAAACACAAAAAACTGACAGCATTAGTGGTCAGCCATTAAATACAAGGGTCGTAAAAAGCCTGCTGGGAAAGCTCAACATGCGCATATACTAAAGATGACATTGCGTTCTTTGATAATTTTTTACGAGTTTATTTCCTGTTGCGGGATTTATGACCATCTGGCTACCCTACCATTGGAACTGTTTACGAGGGAAGAACCATCAATCTGCCCACTATTCCAAACCCCAAACCTGCCTACCATCCCAAGCCCAACCATCAAATGCCCTCTAATATCAATCAAGGAGATGAAGAAGAAGAACCGTTCCGACTTTGACTACTGATTTGATAAGGCTAATCAAATATTGATTTTTCGCTGGCTAGTCAATAATGTTTATACACCGGGGACCAACTATGATATTGTCCTCCCATTAGCTAAAGTGAAACGAAGGAGCTCAGTGGAAAAGGAGAAAACGTATGTTGATATACCGCAAGTAATTGTAACTTACAATAAAAGAATGGGTGGAGTCGACCAAACTGATCAGTCTATTTTGTTGTATCATACTATTATCCGTGGCCAAAAGTGGTGGTGGGTGCTGTTTTCGTATATGCTTGATTTAGCAACTAGCAATGCCTGGCGTCTGCGCATGTTACATAATGACGCGAACATGTGTTAACTTCAGTTTCGACGTAGCATTGCATTCCATTACTTACGACAAGGTGTTGATCGACGCTCATGTCCATCAGCCTCTCTAATGCCGAGTTTACAGTATGATGGCGTAGGTCACTTCCCACAAAAGCTAGCGAAACAATTTCGATGAATTGTTTGTCACAATAAGGCACGGTGGCATTATAAAAATGCATAAAATACTGTGTATCGAGAAACCATATTTTAAAATTTTTTCATACTGAATGAACCCTGTATCCCCATTTGAGGATGGCAATTTTTTTCATATGTAATAAAAAATATAAATTTTATTTTTTATTTAAACTCTTTACTTTCAACCTAATAATTCAGTTTATTTAATTTTTCTACGGCCAATTTAGCGGTGGGCGTAAATGGGTTAAACTATTTTCAGAGATTCTGTAATTAATAAAATGTGTAATTAATAAATTCAAATATCAGTATTAATTGTCACAATCTGGTCGATATCATAATAAGCTTCCTTTTATCATCATCAGCATGAATTCTTGCACCTGGGTGAAAGATTTCAATTCACATGACTCGGGCTTCTATAATTAATAAACTAATAAATAAATATAAATTTTAAAATATAAGGTTCTTTTTGCTGTTGATTTAAGTCATTTATATGGAAACTCCATATGACTTAACTATATTAGACGTTGGTTCACTATTACTATTACTCGTATATTGGCAAAGTGTCGACTATTACTCGTGTACTCGTTATTTATATACTACTATTGTGAATACTTTTCAGATGTTCAAAAAAGCGATTTAACTGATAGAGGGTGGGACATGTAGCTCTAACAAAAACTACTACTTTAAACCGTATTATTACATTAACGGACCCGTGTATCGAAAGTATTAACAACATACCTAATCATTTTGAAAGACCTCTAGCCTGCACAAGGGGTATGCGAATAAAAAAAAGTTGCTCTCACTTTTTATGTAAGCTAGTAGCGTAAAAACAAATTGCTAGAAAGATAAAGATTCATAAGTTTTAATGGTTTATTTTCGTGTATTTTTCGAAATATCTTTTTAAATAAGCAATTTAAAACTAAGACGACAAAAATATAACTTTGGAATATTTTTGTCTTCCTCATAAAAAACCCTTGATATATATAATTTATTTTTATATGGAACAAAAAAATTTGCTAGTGCAAAATGTATTTCCCAATCGCATAGTTTTTGAGAAAATCAAGACAGAAAAGTAAGTGCTCTTATAAGGGTTTATTGGACCCTAAAATGTTTAAAATAACTATGAAAAAAGCGCATCTCATTACGGTGATGTATTTAATAACTTTTTAAAGAAATGCATCTACTTAATATACATATGAACTCGAACTTGTAGTCCTCAAGTTTATTCCAAATCTATTACAAACAATAAACAATTCCAAGTTGAGCCATGTAGAGTATTTTTTTATAAATGCACAGGTGACAGATTATTTACTTAGCTTGATGACATAGTAGTGCTTTTTTTTAAATATAATTTGGGATATGAACATTGTTTAATTCTTGCAGTTACCATATTTCAGCAGAATTTTAGGATTCAATACTTCAAAACAAAAAGATGTAACCTGTTAAGATCAGACATGTGTCTCTCGTTTGTTGGTCAGAGTTTCTGACTCAGAGCCCTTTTTGTCAGAAACCGTCCGACATATAAATTTAAATTTTTGCATAGTTATAAACAATATTAACCCTCGAATATTTTAATAATTAACATTTAATTTTTTTTAATTTCATGTGTCGTATGATAGAAAGGGTGAATTATAAAGATACTAAAACTATTTTTTCAGAATTTCCAATTTCTCAATCTGCTAAAATCAGTATTATGAAAAAATAGTGTTAGTGAATGTTTGCTTAAAGTTTACAGAACAACTATATTGATGATTCTAAATGTCAGAAAACTATGTTTTTAAGCGTGTAATATGTATACTAGTAATATTGGCATGGGGAAAAATAATATTAGTATTTGTAAGTTTAAATGTGTACTGAGTCCTCATGGTGTGAGTTTTATTCATACTTAATAGGTTTTTTCCTGACCTGACTAGGTCTCAAGGTGCACTTTTTTAAATCTTTTTCTTAAGTCATAGATTGTTAATTAACTTGTATAAGATTCTAGTGTTATATGATAAGTAGAATCATTATTTTATGAAATTCTTCATCCTCATTATTTAATGAAATTGCAAGTCTGATTCAATAGTTGTAACAGGTAAAAACTTAGTTTACTCAGTGGTAGTAAAAACTAAAAGGGGTATCCATGTATGTATATCAAAAGTTTACTCAAAAATTTTACATTTAATTGAATGAATTCTCTACTTATAAATAGAACTAACCAATCGATAATAAAGAGTACATTTTAGACTAACATTTTGTCAGCAGTTGTGAGCAGTTCTCAATATTTAACTCAAGATAATATAGATATACTGTTATACGAACTATGGTTATACAAATTCCATGTTCGTGTTTCTCAGCGCTTTTTTCTCGGTTTTCTGTGGTGTGAATACTTTTAGTACATTCATACATATTGCTTAACATTTTTTTTTTCGTTGTCTGCTCTATAAGATTACCAGCATATTCACAAATGCTACATAGTCTTGTCTTGCTCAAAGTTTGATTCCTAGTTGCGTTTTTTTTTCTTGTGTAATCCTTTTTTGAGTATTTTTCTTACCCCATTTTATTAATAATTTTTATATATAATTAGAAATAACAAGTAAAGTTTAGTGTTGTGTGCCATAATCTCCCCACTTAAGTATTCACACACCTAAGCGTGGTGCTAAGTGAGGAGTGCTTGGACTGAGTCATATTAAGTACTTCGAAACGTGTGAGGAAAAAAGTGGTTCCCTACATTGTGAGAAATAGTTTTTGTTGAAAAACTTTTTTCCTAAAACCAATGGTTCAGCAATTAAAAAGAAATAAACCATTAAATTATTCATAAAAATTAATCGTGCTGGAATCTTTCAACCCTGACAATTTTCGTTCAGTCCACAACTAATTACCAATATTCATAATGGTTTTTCAGATTTTTCTGAGCGATCTGGTGATATGTGTGGGGTACACCAATTTTTAAGTTCTTTTCCCGCAAAATGTTTAAAAAAAATTTCAAATTATTACTTGATAACATTAGCTTGAATACTTGAATACAAGCATGGAATTAAATTTTACTTAGGTATTCATAATGTACACTTCTTTAAATATATAACATATAATTTAAAGGTTTGGATGGAGAGACCAGATTTAGGCCCAGAATATGGAGGCTGGCAGGCACTTGATGCAACTCCACAAGAGCCATCTGATAATATATTTAGATGTGGACCTGCCTCTGTTATGGCTGTGAAACAAGGAGACATATTAAAACCATATGATAATGCATTCCTATTTGCTGAAGTCAATGCTGATAAGGTAACCTATTGACTTCTATAAATTATTTAATTCTCATGATTGACTATAGCCAAATTTATCATAAACTATTTGTCATATACCCATAACACAAAGTTATTTACATTAGGTGAACTAATAGTTCTTTTGGATTTCAAAACTGAAGATAGACAGAAATGCAAGTCAAAATGAATAATTGAAGGGTATAATATTTGTGTTTTAGTGAAATGTTCTTTTTATTTCAGGTTTATTGGAAGTACACTGGCCCCACTCAACCGTTGAAAATGATTCGAAAAGACACTGTAAGCATAGGTCAGTTTATTTCAACAAAAGCAGTTTTGAAATGGGAAAGAGAAGTGAGTAGCTATATTTAAATACATTATATAGTACCCTTAACATTTTCATATGACTTCAATTGAAATTAAGCTTATCTGTTGAATATTTACAAAGTTGTGTTGTGAAACAATAGAGTAAATTAACAAATAGACATTTTCAGAATTACACTTGAAATAAACCCAATATAATATTTCATTAGGTTGACGACTTATGAACCCGCCATCTCTGTACACAACATTTTTAACATTCATGTTTTGAATGTTTCCGCTTCTTTCTCAAAGCATGAAGCTGTTTTTCCATTGCAGTGTAAGAGCATGAAAATAACTCTGCCAAAAAACATGAACTTAATCTGGGATCTGTTTCAATAAGGCTTTTAAATTTTTCTAAATCGCTTTGGATTAGGTTTATCGGACAGGTCAAAGTTCCCTTCTTTGAATTTTTGGAACCAGTGCTTAGCTGTGTCGTAAGAAGGCATACCTTCATCAATCATAGTGTATATATTGCGTGATGCTTTGCTGGTTCATCGCCCTAAACGATATTCATGAAGAAAGAGTGCTCTAAGTTCACTTCGAAATACTTCCATTTTTAATTTATTCTTTACTCGCCGATTACTCAATTGCAAACTGAATAGAAGTTTGAACGCCGCACTCTTTATACATCCTACAAGAAATATGCTACAAGCTTATAGAACATTTCAAAAATCGAAAAAAGTGGCGAGTTTATAAGTTACCAACCTGATAACTTAATATGTTTTAATTAGAAATAAATATCTCATGCTAACTAATATTCTAAAACCAAAAGTCAAGACGTTTATTTTTTGGCTGTTTGTAAACAATGTAAAGGTTGAAGTGATTTTATAATAATTTGCTATGTCGGTATAACATATTGGATGTAGGGTAGTCTAAGCTTTATATTAATATATTGGACGTTGAACCGAAAAATTTATTTATTAATTTTTTATTTATATTGATTTTTTTGTTTCAAAATTTCATTGTTACATTTCACAATCAATAAAAGTAATGCTGCAGATAAAGTTTAATAATTATTGACATATATAAAACAAATTTTTCAACTTCATGACACAAGAAATTCTATTTTATTTTTTTGATTAACTATAGAGATTGAATTAATTTTGGTTTGAAAATAAATTTTGTATGATCAATTTTTTTTAAATTTGAAGAACTTAACTGTATTAAACAGAAATAACACCATTTACAGGACATAACGGATAACTACAAGTTCCCGGAAAAGTCTATCGAGGAGCGGAACACAATGTTAACAGCATTGAAAAAATCTGAAAGTTTATTTGCTCGTTATTATTTGAACGAGCAATTTAATGATGTGCGGTTTGATTTTGCTCTAAGAGATGACATTGTAATTGGTGAGGATTTCAGTGTGGTAAGTGCGTTGTATATAAAATATAATGAATAGAAAATAACAGTGTGTTGAATTTATTTTAATGTCTTGTCTTTATAATTACAGGTTGTTGTTATAAAAAATGTTTCTACGAGGAAGGAACATGAGGTCAGTGTAAACTTAAGAGTTGACACTGTAACCTATATGGGAAAAATTTCAGAAGTCATTAAACAGCAAAGTTTCAAAGTAGTACTTAAACCTGAAGACATTACTGAAGTGAAAATGATGGTGACATTTGATGAGTATTATGGAAAACTGGTTGACCAGGTTAGTTGAAATTAGATTATGAGTAGATTATAATTAGTTGTACTGTATTGCATATTGTTAATTAACTGATTTTATAGTCATTGCCAGGAAATAAAGTTAAATATGGTTAAGTTAAATATATTTTGTAAATTTTTCTATCAAAAAGCCTGAAGAAAACTGGCAAATTAAACATAAAACAGTTTTTTTACATTTATTAAATTAATCAATGTATTTTCCCGTTAACCTGTAACACATAAAGAGGTACTATTTGCGTCTTGTTTAACTAAAAGTAAGGATCTGCAAAATTGTTCATATTGAGAAATGATCAAGTTACAAACTTGTAACACATGGACCGATAGACGGATATGATGAAATTATAAAGATTCTTAGTTGGTTTTATCTTAACGCTTTAAAAATAGCACAAAAAATGTACATTTAAGTTGATATTTCTTTTATAGTGTTATTTAAAAATTATTCTGCTTATTAATTTATTTAACTATTCTATTACAGTGTGCATTTAATATTGCATGTATGGCCAATGTATCTGAGACAAAATATGAATATTTCGCACAAGATGACTTCAGAGTTCGTAAGCCCGATATTAAAATAATTGTTAATGGTACTCCCACATCTAAGCAAGAATTTGAAGCAGTTTTTCAATTCCGAAATCCTCTACCCATACCTCTCAAGAAGGGCAAGTTCATGATAGAAGGTGCGGGCTTAGAGGAACAGCTTAAAATACCATTAAAGGAGGTGAGTAAGGAATTTAAATATTATTTAAATAATTTGTCAAACAAAAAATTCGGCAAATAAATAAATTCTTTTGGCAAGTCTCTATCAATTGATATAAAAAATTATGCAGAAGAATAAAACAGAGCTAATATTTTAAAATCAGCTCTATTAGATTTTATAACCTCGATACTAACAATTTATTATTAAAATAGGTACTATTCTGTGTAACTGATAATCGAGAGAATAAATGACAGGTCTTCACATAGATTATTTCTAGTATCAATATCATAAATTATTTTAAGTGGTATGTGTTTGTGGAAAAGTACAGTGAGTCTAAACCCTTCTTTAAGCTTTTTAAACATATGCTAAGTAAAAGCAAGCACTTTGTTAAAAATACTTGACATCTTGAGAAACAATTCCTTAAAAAAGGAAAACAGAATAATAAATGTTTGTATTTTTTATAAAAATAAAATTGTTGTATTTCATGCATTATTATTGTACTTTGCTTCCATTGTCATACGTATTTATTTGGGAACGAAGCCTTTTAGACTATACTCAAAACCAAATTCGGGATATGTGACAATGTGGTATTTATAAATGATGTTATACTAAATAAACAAGTTGTTAGAACTCCTAAAGTGGTACAAGTAATTGTCTTTACTTCAGTATCGCTTTTACCTCTTTCTATAATGTATCACTGATATTTACAAACATATTAAATAGATAATAGCAGCAAACAAGCGACTATTACTTTATAATTTTTATTAGTTAACGACTTGAAGTGAAAGTACCTTATTATATACACTATATTTGGTAAAACCAAAACTATATTTTTACGTAAGAATTAGGAGATAAATTATTTATTGAATATGATACATTTTTTTTTCCAGAATGTTGCCCCAGGAGAGTTTGCCACTACAACTGTTAAACTAACACCGCCATGGGGTGGCCGACATACTATCGCAGCTAAGTTTTCATCAAAAGAATTAAATGATGTTGATGGATTTTTAGTAATTAAGGTTAACGTTCCAAAAGATTATACACCGGGTATTGAAACAAATGAAGTATAGTGATAAGGCTGATATATAATAATTTTAACTACTTAAGTTATAATTTCTAGTTCTTTTAGTCTAGTCACACCTGTTTAAGTTTCTCTCAGAAAATTTCTACCACTTTATCAAAATTTGGTCTATTCCACATATTTTAAATACAATGAAGTTTTAATATTGGCACTATAAAAAGTGACGTATTAAATTCATACTTTAGACATTTTATTATACCATTTGTCATTAATTAGATTTTTTCAATATGATAATACTTTCACTAAAATGTATTTCGTATTTTTTAAAACGCATTAAAACATGTGTTGATTATTCTATCATGACTTTACCAAAATTCATTTTAATTTATGTGTACCTACAGACTACTTAATCAAATATACAACTAGTAAGTCATTCACAATTTTTATATACTCAACTATTCCATGTGTAAACACATTAAATATCTTGTTAAAACATAAGCAAGGATAATATAATGCCAAAAATATATTTTGTTATGGTTATTTATATTGTACTTATAAATATCAATATAAATATTGTACAGTGTAATTATATTTCGAAAAACTGAAATTTTATTTATATATTATATTTCTGCCATTTCCAGCTTAGTTTTTAAGATGTATAATTTATGTAATGAATTTGTATAAAATTTAAATTAATAAATTCTAACTTCTATAAAAATTTTCTTTTATTTTGTCTAGTACAATTTCCTATTATACAGAGGAGCACAATTGTTTATTAATGTAATTTAATAAGATACGTAAATATTTGTTACATTGTTGCTCTTTTAAATTAGATGATATCCAACATATTGGAGTAAATGGATAAAATTAAAAGCAATTTATAAATTAAGTACTTGCAGGAAAATCGTGAATAAAATATGTATATAAATACACATATCATTTAATTTTTTTACATCTAAATTGACTACACTAAATATGACCCATCATTTTTGATAAAGTTTGACTATTGTAATCATTGATTTGTTTGACTTTGTATTCGTTGATTTTAGTTGACATTTTCTGGTAAATTATCTCATATCCAAGACATGATGAAACCTACGCCAGCTTAAACAATTAAAACTTAACCGATTCATTTAGATAAGGTCTTTTCAGACTTTTCAGATTTTGGTGAGTCAAAAAAGAGTTTGGACTAGGACCAGGAGAAATTTTAATTAAAATGGTCGTAGTCAAAAGCCTGACTACTGTGCTCTAACTGTGATATAAATAGGTCTTCCACCACAGAATAAAGATATTACGAAGAACATTTTACATTTTAATGTTTTTTAATTTTAAAAAGTTGTTAGTTTTTAAAACTTTTATTTTATTTCACATCTTTAGTGGATAGCTTTTTTATTTGGTCGATTAAAATTAATTTTTTAATAATGATGATACCTACTACATTCTTCATCTGTGCAACCGAGTATCCCCTTATCAGCAACCACATTCATTTGAAATTTGCATTTTAGAGCCTGTCAAACTCTTGCAGTCAAGATGAATTAAATATCTGTCATCATGTGAACAATACTGCATGCCTTTTTGTATGTATCTATGTGCGTGAATTTATGGCGATACCTGAGATTGTAGATAAACTTGCTTATTTTGGAAAAAACACGAATATTATGTAGCTTTTTTGATACTTATTCTGATTTTTAAGTCTAACTCAAAAATTTAAAAATAGAATCACTATGAAAACTTTTTAGAAAAAAGTTTCAGAATTCCGCATGGGAAGCCATAATTTTTAAAATTAAAACAAGGTTTGATTTTCATTTTCTATTTTTCAACCTCGTTTCCAAAATATTAAGTTTTGTAGTGATATATAATGTGCCTACTCTCTCTGATCCTTCAACCATGGTTTGAAAAATTTTGTATACTAGAATTTTATCAGAACTTTGAAATTTAATTATTTCAATTGCATCAACAATTTCTAAAACTGCTCTTGAAAAAGTTGTGTGAACATAAAGGAAAAAGTATAACTATGTATAAAAATTTTTTGAAGCAATCTAAAAACACAATTTCTTGAAAGTTCTGTTATGTTGACTGAAGGTAATAGCAACCTGGATAATTAAGCTAGTTTTGTTTATTGATAGTAAATTCCAATATATAAGCCTGTTAACCTTTGGACTAATAGCTCAATGATATCTATCAACTTATACATTGTAGAAAAATTATTTTCAAGTATTTATTGTTTATTTGTTCATATGAGAGCAGGTACACTTTCATCATCTATAAAATTTTCTGATGGTAATTTTGTTTGAAGAATAGAAAGTTTTGATTTGTTGCAAAAATTAAACTTTTCATATTTGGGTTTGGTTATATCTGTGAAATCCAACACTTGGGAAGACCCAATTTCAAGATATTCTCTTTTCCCATTATACTGAGTGCATGATATAATCATATTGTCTTGGGAATCAAATTGTTTAGTATCTTTTTGTGCATTCTTCTTTGTACCGATGTTTCTGTTCATCTTAGGCATCACAATAACAAGATGCCCCGTTATTTGTGATCGCTGAGCAGAGCTTGTTAAAACATCAATTTCTTCTGGTAAATTAAGCTGAAATATTTTTCCCTTCATTGTAACTCGTACGTGTTTTGGTTGAATATCGACATCTAAAAGGCTAGTCTCCATGTATTTATATACTGCGATATCTAAAGTAAATTGACCTTCTTCATCACTATTAAAGTGAAACGGGACTTTTGGCTCGTTTATGTTGAAGGCTCGGCCATCAGATGCAAACAAATTTCTCGGTTTCTTTGGTTCCTTTTTTTCATCTTTTTTCAATTTTTCCCGCTGTAACTGTCTGTGACGTTCCATTTCGATTCGTACTTCGGGAGAATGTTCACACTTCTCATTCCAAAATTTTTTAGTTTCTTCTTCGTCATTGTAGTCTATGTTTTTCCATTTATCTACTATCTGTTTCTCCAATCTCATTTTTTGAGACAGTCTCTCTTGTCTGTATTCATACTGTTGAGAATAAATTTTGGGTTTTAGGTTGACTAAGTTTTGCAGGGCGCTAATTCTTTGCGTTTTACTTATTTCTGACCCATCAAGTGTTTCTAATTGTGGTAGTATAGCTATCACATACTCTTTGTAACCGTCATAGTCAGCACAAGGATTACCAGTAAGGTAAAGGTGCTCTAAGGCATAGTTGTTTTCCAAAGACTGTACACTATCAACTTTTCCAATGAAGTTTAAAGTTAGATCAAGTTTATTAAGTGATTCACATCTTTCCAAATTTTCTATCACCTCTATGTTATTAAGTGCAAGATTTAAATATTGTAGATATTTTAACTTGTGCAGATTTTCTATTTTATTAATTATATTAGATTGCAATAAAAGAATTTTAAGTTTGGGACAGTAGTCCGCCATATAATCTAATTTATCTATACTTTCCTGATGCAATGCAATTTCTTCGAGAGGTGCTAACTCTCCATCATGATGTTCTGCACGTTTTCTTAGCAACTCAGCAGTTATTTGCACCATAGTTATTGTACAAAATATTTCTAAGATGTAATTTTTTGTGACTAGTCAGCTTGTTAAATGGTTGCTGTGACAATATGAAACATATTTGTTAGTTGTCATGGAGCATAAACATGCTATTGGCAAACTTCATTTTATTCAATAGCTTTTGCAATGTAATGTTTATTGACGAATAAAGCAAAACATGGATACATTAAGTTGCAGAAAATAAGAAGCGCTGTAATTTTAGCTGGTAAAAATATTTTGCTGAATATTAATGCATGGTTAAAAATGCTGCTAAAAATTAAATTTTTCGAATATAGAAACATGAAACTAAAAACTTTTTTAAATCGTGTCTTATAATTTAAAAAAAATATTTTGCTGAATATTAATGCATGTTTAAAAATAAAAGTTTTCAACTACAGAAACTAAACAATTTTTCATTTTGCATATAAATTAAAAAATAATTATTATTTGGTTTTCTTGCAAGAATTTAAAGTCAGCATAAAAATACCAAAATATATCAATGATCATAAAATTTGTGAAAGCTACATTTTAATTAAATATATAGATAAGATTTAATTTTAAATTGTAATTTTAATTGTTTTCTCATCAATTCAAATACTGGTGAACTTAGGTTATCATGATTTGGGCACAACATTGGGCATTATGTAATTTCATCTTTAACTAACAATGAATTAACTGAATGTTCGATTATGAAGTTGATTCGGATTAAATATTCAATTGCTGATTGCAATTAATATCAGTTGTAATTAAAATCCATTACTTAAACAGTTTAATAATGTAAAGCCTATAATTAAAATTCATTGCAATTAGATTTTGCTTCTTTTACTATGAAGAGAGAGAACAGTTTGTTGTAAATAGGTTTTAGTAGCATCAGGACAATGTGTAAAAAAAGAGATGTGAAATGCTTCATGGTTGTGTCATACTGCTGAAGCACTTGTAATTTAAATATTATACAAGTTGTGTATAGTTTTATTGATTTCAAGACCAAATGTCTTAAGATCAATATTGAATATTCGGTGAGGGCTCTGGCTGAATAGTTAAATAGACGGCAAAATTATTCTGCTGGACTTAAAGCTTAGTTGTACATATGTGATGGTGTAACTATAAAGTCGACTGTGACAATGCCAATGCATCAGCTCTTACATACAACCTAAAGCCTATAATATTAACCGTGCAACAAGGGTTAAAGCAACACTTCTTTAGACTTGACAAGGGTTAACACTTTTTTTCAAGAAAGCAAGGTGATCAGTACATTTTACCTAAGGGAATTAATGTACTTTAAGACAAGCAGTGACGAAAGTGCAAATTCATCCCCTGTTTAGATTAAACAGAAGATGACTAATGAGACCAGACAATTCACACATCTTGCTGGCATAGCTGCGAAGATATAGTAACTGAAATAAATACAAACATTAATGCAAGTAGATAACTTAATCTGCTTGGCTCATCGTTATTAATTGTTAAGACCATTGCAAGGAAAATTATTGCGGCTAGAATTAGTAATTGCTTCACATACATATAAAAACAAATAAGCTGAAAGGAAAATCCATTTGCTTGGTGGGCAGACTACACTTTTCCCATTGCGTGGTTAACCTTGCAACAAAATATTTATTGGTAGCAGTGTTTATTGGAAAAAATTGTTTTTTGGAATTGGCGACATATTTTCCAAAACTGGCATCTAGCAAAGAAAAAAAATATAGCTTCTTCCTAATAATGCCAAAAAATTGATATTTCTGCATAAGAAACAACCGCTTCTATGCTTGATAATAATATTAAATGAATCTTTAAGAATGAGATAGATAATAAATTATATACATATTAAATACATGATAAAAAAACTATTTCAATTTCAGATCAATAACTCAATTTTAAAAATTTTTTACATATTTGGTTTTTAGTATTTGACTAAATACTAAAAATATGACCGAATATTCACTTTAACCCATTTTAAGGTAATCCCGAAGTGAATTTTATAATATATAGGGCATGAACTGAACTGTTTTTGCCATACATAATAATGACTGTACCTAATCGCATAATTATTTTAACCTGTAATTGGTGTAACCTCCTATATATATATATATATATATATATATATATATATATATATATATATATATATCTTTTTTTTTTTTTTTTTTTCGACATATCTTTGTTTATATTCTCAAAACTTTTAAAATTTTTTAGCAGCAATAAGCCGTTCCTCGGTGCTGAAGTTGAAACCAACATCTTACATAAATTATAACAACGAAAAGGCAAGTTGCAGTAATTGCTTTAAGTTCTCTTTTTGTTAATATAAACTGGTCTTTACACGTGAAAAGCTTAAAGCAATAAATTGCTTTTGGTATCCATCATGCACGATGAAGACCTGCTGGAGCTCTGAATGATATTCCCTTGTTAGGCACACCTCCAAGAAATATTTTTGTTAGATTAACAATTCCTTGTAATCGTCCCTAAGTTGAAAATCGTTGAGCTGTTTTTTAGCAACTAAATTTGTGCTACTTGTTACATTTTTTACGCATCTTAAAGTGTCAGGGTCTGAAGAAACCCTAGTGAACTTATTTTGATCAGTATTAGATCAAACAGTTCTAAAACATTTGAAAATCAATATTTCTGGCCCACTTGGCGGTCCTCCAGTGTTTGAAGCACGACTGATTCTAGCATTAGCTCCATTATATGGTGACGACAGGCTAACCAAAGAACATCTTTTCCATCTTCTGCTCTAATAGGATGCAAACTCCACCTCTTAAACCAGTGTTGATCGTAGTGCTATCAAAGTACAAGCATATTATTTTGTTGCTTAAGTTCTAGGAAAGAATAGTGTCATACACAGCTGAAGCACATGCCTGTCCAGTTCCATGGCTAACTTTGGGAACTGCCAAAAGTTGATCCACACCCTGTCCTGAGACCAAAATGGGTAGGTGATCCACTGTTTTGTGTCCTATTATGTCTTCGATTAATTTGCCATCCCAATGAATAGTAAGAGGAATATTTGGCTTAAATTCTTTTTTTAAAGACTCTGCTTCACTTTGCCTTTGCTTCATACACTGGTGACGAATTGAGGATGAATTAATATTGAACTTTGAGCGATTAGCTACTGCATTTTTGTGCGTTGATGTCAAAACGACAGCTCCTTTTCTGTCACTCATTTTAGCAAAGTCGAGGCTTGCGGATATGTGTTCATCGATGAGGTTTTTCATGCCGCGTTTACGTTTGTGTGGTGGTAGATCTGCTATTGGAGGTGCTTCCCTCATTGAAATTTACGACGTTGAATTTTTTTTTCATCATCACTATTGGTAGTCAAAGAAGATAGTTTGCACTTTTCTCGCAGGGATTCGGTATAGCTTCTTTTCGATCGAAAACACGTTGGTGACGAGCTTGTTTTTGCTCTTTATTAATTTTTTTTAAAAGAAATTTTGTCCACATCGCCTATTATACTAGGGCGTCCTCTAATCTTGTTTAGAGTATCAACGTGAGCTATATCAAACAAGTCTTCCAAGTTATTTTGCGATGTCTTTTCTTTATTGTGTAGGCTTTCCAATTCGTTTGGCTTTATTTTCTTTATTTTTTTTTTAATTTAATTAGTCATCGTTTTTAATTTAATTGGTATGCTAGCTTGTTCTCACAATGCCATGATGTCACAAGCAGTAGAATTGGCTGAATTGTGATTGGTTTGTTTCATTACGATTTTAAAGTGAAAAAATAAGCTCAGTACTTCTTTTGTCTTAAGTGGTCTGATGTTTGTCTTACTAACCAAAATCCTGTTTTGTTTCTAGTCAATAAAAGCGAGCTAGATGAGGACATCATGATGTCACAAAGTCTCTTTTTTCTCAAAGATACAACCAGCTTTTATGAAAAGTCCATCACTTTCCAAGCTATAAGACTTTAGAATCGACTGGATCCGGATATCAGGAACTCGTTCTCTATAAATATGTTTAGACTGTCTGAAAAGGTTCTTTCACTAATAATCCCTTAGTCCTACTTTTCCTAATCCCATTTTGTTCTCATTTCGTCGTTCCCAACAATGTCAAGATTTATAGTTAATAATTTTTTTTATTTTTGCTGTTTTTATATTCAGTTTGGTTTTATTTATTTATCTGTATGATATTCTTTTGTTGATTGTTGTTAATATCCTAACTATATTTGTTTTTTTTTATTAATGTCTTTTATAGCCTTCCACAGTAATGTTCACTAATAATGCTCAATAAGTAATACTATGTAATTAGTAAGAAATAAATAAAATATCATTCTTAATGAAATATTTTTATTTACTTACTACGTCCTATAATTATAATTCAGCTGTGAGAATTTAAGAAATAAGAAAGTTGGCTTTGACCACATTAATTAAAAAAAAACATTCAATCAAGGTTATAAAATTTTTTGGGAGTATTTACAACATGTATTTAAAATAAAATTCTGTAACTCTTGGGATTATAAGATTTTCAATGAGAGAATCTTTTCTCTTGACATGAATAATCATTTTCATCTATATAGGTCCAAAGAAATAAACCACAGTGACTCTTATTACAAACAATAATTTGGTTTTGAATTTGATAGTACTAATTGCTACTTTCTTTTAAATGTAACATCTCTTCTCTGCGGAGCACTTTAGGTTTGAATAATTTGTAATTATGATGTTGTCATCCATAATAGAGAATGGGTACTTTAATTTCAAGACTTCTCTTTTTCAATTAATCCATCTAGTGAAGCACTTAAAAAAGGATATTTCACAGAAATGGGAAAACCACAGCGCTGCATTTTTCTTCCAGTTTTTAACTCATATGCTTCAAAAGCTTATGTTTTTCTAGCCACCTCATTCCAAAACTGAGCTTTTTATTTCTATATTTATTTTTGCTTGAGTCTTGGTTTTGGTCTTAATTGTTTTTATCAAATCTAAAGTTACCTGTTGAAAAAAAAAACAATAAAATTAATAAATGTTAGTGTATGAATAATGTCAACTACGTTGAATAAATAACAATAAAAAAAAATTTTATCTTAAAGGAAAGATAGGAAGAAAGGTATTTACTGATATTTAGTTAATTATGAGTTGGTGATGATATGGGAGTTTAAGGTAATCATGATCATTACTTATATCTTCGATACAAGCACTCTCTAAAATTTAATTTTTTCCTAAACATTTTTTTCTTAGAGAACAATAGTATAAAACTTTATTTTTAATAGAATTAGACTAATGTTTAGCAGAAAAGTTAGATTCAGGTCTTGGGTCTTAACATATGTTTTGCTTTATATGCTTCTTCAGAACATTGTATCCTGATATCCCAAAGGAAAGATCTTGTGCCTTTTTAAGTATTATAAATATTGAGTTTCATTTTTTTTGGAGTGTGCCATGTCTTCCTTTTTTGTGTTCATGTTTCTTTAATAAACCATTCATTGTATTCTTTAAATCTCAGCACTGCGTACCATACAACTAAAACACGTTTACACAGCTTTTGGTTCTTTACCTGCTACATATTCATACACAGATTATTTAACATAACCGCTTTCATGGGACTTTACAAGGTAAGCGAAATAAGTTAAATATTTAATATTCTCGGAATGAACTTGCCTTCTAAAGAAGATATGCTCACTTGATTTAGTTGTAGTCAACGCTAAAAGATACCTATTGAGTATCATATTGTATCCCTTTCTATGCATTACGGAATATTCCGGTATTCCTCAGTTTTATTTACAAAGTTCTTAAAAATGTATGTTTATAGTAACTGTGTCAGAGTTTGGTATCATTGTTTTTGGATTCACCTCGTATACAATGTTTCTTCAGGCCAGTCTATTAAGTTTTGTGCATCATCTTGATGGTTATCTACTATATTATCTTTAAAATTGTAGTTTCTATAGTAGTCTTTCAGTCTGTACCAACAAAACAATAACTACAATAAAAATAATAGCGATAATACCTGTTAATAATCACGAGAATAATATTTGGTTGCATGCTTATCTTTAAATAAGTCTTTCATACATGCCAGTCACTTTTGCTCGTTTCTTTCTTAGTTTATGCTTCAAACCATCAACGTTTAAACTTCTGTCAGAATAATTATGGAAATCTCCTCCCATCCCAGGGAGGAGAACATAGCTGCTTTTACATTTTGCTTATAGGTATTGACAATAGAGGGATAGAGGAGGAACAACACATTCTACTTGTAGGGCATTAATGGGGCTGGATTTCATCGCACCTTCCGCAATCCTCAGAGCTTGAGACTGAATATGAGTCAATTTGGTGGTATTAGATTTGGAAATAGGATCAAGGAGGAATGAGCAATAATTCAGATGACTGCGAATGAAAGAATTGTACATAAGTTTAGAGTGGTAGGGTGAGAACCCAGGATAATTTCAAGTCCAGGAACATACCAATGAATTTAGTACTGGAGAGGATAGGAATGTTTGAGGAGTTGAAGGAGAAGGAAATAGGTGGAATTATTCTTTTTCTAGTAAAGATCATCACAGAACTCATACCGTGAGAGTTTACCCATTTGCTCAAGTTCAACAGGGTAGAATTTAAAGTATTTTCTGAAACCATAATTAACTTCTCAGAGGTATGTAAAAGGAAATCATCAACGTACTGCAGTATACGACAAAATGGATTGACGGAAGAGTGAATTTTCTGTGAATATATGTTGAAGAGTATAGGGCTTAGAACTGAGTTCTGGGGAAGGCCAAGCCAGATCGATCTTGTTAAGGGGGGGAGGGGATCTCGGGAACTCGAAGGATGATTGATCTGTTTAAGAAGAAGTTGAGAATAAAATTAGATATCTTTTCTGGAAACCTCAGTTCTCGCAATATTTGCTTGAGAACAGGGAGATTTACATTATTGTAAGCTGCAGAAAGATCAAGAAAGACTCTACAGGAATTGTTGTCGGGAGAAAGAGAACCCTATATCAATGATCAGGATTCTAAGGTTGTGGAATAATGGAATGGTGTTCAGTAAACCATTTCAATCGATTTTTGATCAGATATTCAGGGATTTTAGCCAAAACAGGGGAACAGGGCTATGGGTCTGTACGATAATCCTACATTAGGATCTTTATGAGGTTTAAGAATGGGGATAATAATTTGGAATTTCGGGACATATCCTGAATTAAACATGCTCTTTCTAACCAGTGATTGGAGTTTGCAAGATTCTATTTAATAGGAAACTTATCCAGGTTAGGGACGGAGGGGAGGGCAAGCTTATTTAAAAACGGATCCATCCAATTCCCGGAAATTGGGTTGGGTAAATCAGGCTGAAAAACCGATGGAAAGCATTTGATATTTGTCCAAACGACAGAAGGAGGAGTGGAGGGAGAGAAAGGGTCAGAATTTCTTCCAACCCTCCCTTTTTCTAAGAAGGAAGCTTTGTCAACGGACATATCAGATTTGTAACTCTTTTCAACCTCTTCACGAGTTTTAAAAGCGGCTGAGTATTTTTCATCCCACCGAGGAGGAGAAGGCCTATAGTTTTGAGAAATAGGTATTCTTCAATAGGATGGAGTTACTAGCAGCCAGGTCAATATATTTAATGAAGAGATCGTAGCAAGATTCAGTCGTATCCAGATCCACTGGTGGGAAGGAGTTTGTCTTCGACCTAAGATAAGACTGAAACGCCTCCCAATCTGCCATATGTATTTTTGAAGAGAGGGGATTAAAATTTGAACACGAGAAAATGGTGATTTTACGGTAGTGGTCGCTTCCAAATTATTCGGGTAGAATGTTCTAAGTGACCAGTGATGCAAGAGATGAGGAACAGGAGAAAATATCGACTGCGCTAAGTAGGATATTGAGATGGGACCGGAACTGATGTAGGGCAACCATCATTAAGTAAGCACAGGTCTAAGTCATCTTGAAGTTCCACTAAAGCGTCTCCTAAGGGACTGCTGTGATTGGAGCCCCATGACGGGTGGTGAGTGTTAAATCCCCCAGGAGCATGAACAGACCAGGAATGGATGATAGAAAGTCCCGTAGCTCAAGATGGGAAGGATGGGAGATGTATAAAGAGAGGATGGTGATAGCTCCTCGCAACAACAACATTGAATTGAGAACTGCGAGACTCAAGGTACACCTGGTCGAAAGGAAGTGACTTGTCAAGCAGCAGGGCGGACCCACCCCGACCAACCGCTCTGTCATCATAGTTGTAGGCAGGTATAACTCCGGATCCCAAAGTGGTATTAAGTATTCAGCAATGTCTTCGAAATGTCAGCTGTGCATTGAGAGTACCTGACAACAAGGGGGTGAAGATCCGCCTTATTAGAAATAGCGCTACGGCTTTCCCACTGCAGGACCCTTGCCACCGTTGATCTAGCCATTGAAATTTATTAAATTAAGTGATGCAAGTAATGACAAGGCAACGTTGGATGTTTGGTTGGAAGATGTTAGAATATTAACTAACGTGGTCGACCAAGCCTAACCAAACCTGTTCTATGGCCTGTTCTACGGTTATAACCCTGAGAAGGGGATGACGAAAAACGGGAACGAGATTTAGAGGATAATATTTTTTTGTAAGATGAATTAGTTGGACGAGAAGGAGTCAGTGAATAGGGTAGTTCAGCAAGACGTGAGGTAGAATTAGCAGTAACTGA
The DNA here is from genome assembly GCA_039881145.1 of Druceiella hillmani. Lineage (NCBI taxonomy): Eukaryota > Metazoa > Arthropoda > Insecta > Lepidoptera > Hepialidae > Druceiella > Druceiella hillmani. Next base: position 4,205,328 of record JAYKKI010000074.1, read on the forward strand.
AGCGTACGATCGTCTATTTTAGCAGCCTTGGCATAAGAAATATCCCTTTCAGACATTTCGAATTTGATTTTCTTGTGTCTTTTAAATTCAGGACAATTTCTGTACCTAGCATCATGGTTTCCCCTACAACAGATGCGTTTCGTTTTGTCAACAGCCACAGGGCAGTTGTTTCTGAGGCGACCTTCTCCACATAGGAAGCCGCATTCGGAAGAATGGCATTTCTCAGCTACATGGCCAAACCTACAGCATTTAAAACACTAAAAATCGAATGATTTTCCATCGCTAGTAGGTAGCAGTAAAAAATTTAAAACGTTCGGCTCTTTGGAAAGTTTTTCATTGCAAGTGGTGGTGCAGTTTTTTCTTGAGACCCTCATTGAAAACCATGGCATCATGATGAAATGCAGTATTGATGTAAAGAATAAAGTTCTTTACGAATGTTAATGTTACTATCTTATTATCAGGTATATTGAAAGATATTAAATATGTCAAGTAGTGAGTGATTATATGAAAATACAGCATGGCATTGTATACTCGCTATGAATGATTAATATTTTTTAATTAATCTATTATTGCCAGATTTTAAATAATCTCTCCATCTGATACCTTTACCACTTTTCTCTTTGTATTTAAAAAAAATATGTAAATTAGCTATATAACCTGTAGAACGAAAAAATAGAACCTGAATAGAGAAACCTTTGTTCTTTAAAAAAATCTTTACCTAAATATATTCCATGTTATAAGATATTCTTTTTTTTTTAAAAAAGATAGTAAAACATTTATGAAGGCCCAAAAATTCATGAAAGCTTTCTAAGCTGCTTTTAAATGCTCTAGTCCTACAATTAAAAAAAGTGGTTTTGAGGAAAATGTGGCGTTCCTTTGTTTATACATCGCTAAGAGAGAAATAAAGAATACTATGTGATCAATAATAAATATTTCAATACTAATAATATTTCAATAGTAATTCAATACTATGTGATCAATAATTTGAGTATGATATTGCTAGAAAGGCTATGACGAGATGATTTGAATAATAAACAATTATGTAACATTTTAACAAAAACTTCTTAAAAGTTTGTTTTCCAATGTGACATTAGAAAATATTTAAAAAGAACATAGTGCAATTGTTAAACTGAAAATGGGCTTCTAACTTTTATAATTCTTAAGAAAGAAGATAAAAGAAATTAAATATCTAAACTGACATAATTCATTTTAACACTTTTTGTTTATATATAAAATATTTTAGCATGAATATGAGTGCTTAGAAAAATGAATATTCTTTAGACAATGTGTACTTAAACACAATATTAGGCACTGACATCCTTGCAACATTAGTATATAAAAAAGTAAATTGATTATTTTTTTGGAACTATTGGTTTAAAATGGAACAAAGGGAACGAAATTATTTTTTGTGTGTATTTCTATTGTAGTCTTCATAAAAAGTCATCTGTCTAAGTTACTTCTTCAATGAACTTTGCGTTCTATATATTGTTTGAAGGACTGTGGAAATGTAGTTCATTTATTTTGATTATACTAGCTATACCATTCTTCAGTTTATTAAAGATATTTTTACTTTTATTTTACTAATCTTTTTCATGTTATTGGTCGACTTTTTTGATGCTAATCTGGTATTTAAGTTCACTTTTCTATATTCCTCTAAATACACATACATACTGTTCCCCGGACAGTTTTAGTCTTTGTGTCAGTTTTAAAAGACAATGGCAACTTTTTGGAAGTATTCTTTGTATCTTTAGCTTACTTGAATAAAATCAGTATCAGTCAATATGCCTTCAATGATAAAAGAAAAACAATTCAGTGAAACAAAATCAAACATATAGTGAAAAGTGATAATGCTAATAATGCTCACAATTGGATAGAGTTTGATCCAAATTGTAAGATGCGGATAGCGAGGAAGAGGATAAAGTACACATTGTGCGTTCTTGTTTAACTATCGTTTTGTTGAATAGAATGTGGATTTACTGATTATAGGGGACATATCCGATCAGTTTTTTTAAGAATCACATTAAATGGAACAACAACAGTCGGATTATAATATCGCAATCATAATTTTATAATTGTAAAAAATATTTCCAGAGTGTACAAATGGTTATTTCATATAGAAAGCATAATGCTTGTTAATTAATTTTTTAATAGATATTTATTGATAAAATCTGTATCAATCGTTTAGTTTACCAATAATTTCTATGAAAATCTCTATGTATTATTTCTCAAAGGTGTTTCTGTCGGTGCGCTATATCTGCCTTAATACTTTATCAAAACCTGTGATTTAGCTATCATTTGAAGATTTCTTTCACTGCTAATGATGAAAAATAAACAAACGAATCAAAACTAATTTTGGATCAAATTTTTTAATCGTTTACAATATTTTTTAAATATTTTTATTTTGTAAACAGCGCCATCTATTGACAATGTGTTTAATTACGCGACAGTCGTTCAAACAGTAATTATTTAAAATAGCGCCATCTATTGATAATATTTTTAACTAAAACGCACGACAATCCTTCAAACAGTAGTTATTTATAAATAAATATTTATTCCTTGCTGCTCATTGCCCTAAAAAAGTTGATACCGAATTAAATCAAAGTTTAAAGTGCAACCGAATTTAATTAACGTTAAGCACAAGGTCAGGCGCTTAAAAGAGCAGGGTTGTATTTACCAGAACCTGTTTTTTCGCATGAACACTTCCATGTGGCTTTTTCACGGGTTCGTAAATTCAATGAAATTCATGTTTCTGTAAAAGATAGAAAAGCTAAAAGCCAAAAAGTAAACAATGATCTCATTATAACTTCTAATATTGTTGTCAAACAAGTTTTGTAAACTTAAACGTTTAAAAAATACCTGGGAAAGTCAATATTTGTTTTTTTTAATGTTTTACTATAAAACATGTATATAATAATAAAAATTTTTTACAATGAAACTTTTATTATTACTTTTCAAAATAAAATACCTTTCACTTTCTTATTTTCACATTCGGCGGATTGCGAATTGTTTTTTCTAAAATAATACATGTTTCAATTGAACTCTCTTCAAAATAATTTGACTAGAGCTTGAAGGGTTCCTTACGTTTCCATTGTACTATTATAATTAATTTGATAGGTTAGAGTACATAATTTTATTGGACTTTTTGTTAACCCTTTTATTTTTTGGAACTAGGTCCCAATCAGACAAATGGGTTTATATTTAAAAATAGATGGTTGTATAAAAATGGTGAAACAAATGCAGTGTACCGAAATTCTTCTGTAGAAATATAATAGATCACTTCTTTATGATATAAAGAGCAATCAAATATTCCCGAAATTTTCTTATGATTGAATTTCTAAAAGTTTCAGCAACGTATGTGGGGTTTAACTTCAATAAATTATCTGTGAGCTAAATTTTACCCAAAGATGAATTTGCATAAACGATTTCTTTTCATTTTACACTCGTTTTGTTTAGAAGTTGACACAACGCAAGCATAAACAAAAAGCAAACACCGTAACGCGCTTTAGAAGGCCGCTCGTGTTTGCACATCACCATTCGTCACGCGTTCACAATGCAGCCCGAGCTCGCGCCCTTGTCCGCCAGATGATCAATGCACAATGATACGGCACCAAAATATTGCTGCTCGCAACTATTTACTTAGAACACGGTTTGTGACAGCGACAATGAATGACAGTTTTTTCTTTTTAAATATGAGAAATGGATAGGTTTCGAACGCCGCGGGGTACTGGCTATTGTGCCCGTTATGTGAGAGAATTTTTTGTCCGTTGGATGAATATTAACCAAACATTATTGTCAAATTTACGGTCAGTGGTTGTTTTGTAAACGTTGACCATTTATTAAATCGGAAATCGTCGTCGTATTATTGAAGGCGGTTTGTTGGCAATTTTGAAATGGTATTAGTTTTAAGGAGGACGGTTATTTTTTTAAATAAGATTATTTTTTTAAAATTATTAGAGGGAACCTAAAATACTTGACTCTTCATCCAATTTTTATATCCGGCTTCGTATAAATGGAAATGATTTCACTATCGAATGATCATAATAAAATTATAATCATTCTATATGTAATGTTACATTATCAGGATATTAGCCACCAAAGAAAGTAATTGAACTTTAAAGTATTTTGAGACATTAAATGGTACCTGTTGATGTAGGTATGTACTTCTTCCTCTTCGTTTACTGTTGTATAGTTTTTGAAATGTTGTTATTTTATTTATGTAAGGTGTCTCAGCGCAATTCAAACTTTAAATAATAATAAAAGAAAAACAACTATTGTATTTATAATACTTTAATTACAGTAAACTAAAATACATTTGTGCGAATTTTGTATAATAAATATTACACCATGAAGATATCTCCCGTCACGGCAAACGCAATCCTCAAAGCGTAAGCGCGAATTTGCAATGACGCGCCGCAGAACGTCGACTGAGATGGCTCTCACTTTTCCCGATATTGTAGCCTTCAGCTGCTACAAATTCATAAGAGGGGTATCAAAAATTCTTGCTTTGAGATAATCCCATAGAAAAAAGTCAGGCAGGGTTAAGTCGGGCGATCTGGGTGGCCAAATTATGTCTCCAAATCGGCTTATGACTTCTTTTTTATGGAAATACCGCTCTAATTGTGTCCATGGAGACCCTAGCTGTGTGGGCAGTGGGCCCGTATTGCTGAAACCACACATCTGACTAGTCAACATCTCCTGTCGTAGCTGCGGTACAAAAAAATTTTATTCATTTCGATATACCGCTCGAAACAAACTTTGAACATTCGGCGCTGAGACACTCCTTGTTTGTAATATTAATCTTTTTTCATAAACGCTATTATTTGTCTGGTGACGTCTTATAAGATTATCTCAACATTATTGTAACACTGTTTACATAAATGTTTTATCTTCAGCCATCTCTTATTCAGTTTTTCTCGGAGTATATGATTGGAGTAGCACAAAAAGGGACATAATTTTTTGGAAATCGTTTTTGAAAATTATTTTTTGTAATTATAAGGCGTATATTATTTTTCTCAACGTTGTTCTAAAATTTCAGCTTTATTGCTTCAATATAATCTTGACTTCATACTAAAGTAAGTAAAAAAAATAAAAAGTAAATAAAAATTTAACATCATTTACAGATAGTGAAGTGTCAGAAATATTACCTAGTTATCATAAAATATTTCATCTTAAAATTAATATAAACAGGTTAGAATATATTTGAATGTTTATTGTAAATATTAGCTTATTCAGATTTCCAATAGACGTAAAAACATTAAGAATATTGTTCAAAATATTTCGTCATATGTAACTGTTCCTAATTTTTTTAATTGTTTTGTTCTCATTCTAGCAAGCAGACATACAGGCATGAAAGTATTCATTAACTGTAATAAATACTTTCATATTGTTCTTTAATTTAAGGATTAGAATAAGCCAACTAGCCTATAATGCCAACTAGCAACAAAGCCTATTTTTAATAGAAGTATAAGTAGGTCTAATAGAAGTATAAGTAGTAATCTATATTTTTCGTATAATTGTATTTTACCAAATGAAATTTTATATTTTGTAGTTACCTGCTGTAAATTTACATAGGGATTATTATAACATTTTTTTACATCATAAAGCTGGCAAATGACATAATTTTAATAAAATAAAAATGTTAAAAGTAAAGTTAAATGTTAAATGTTAAATGTAAAAGTCAACACAAATTTAATTACAATAACGTAATTAAATTTAAATCAGTAAATAGCCTATAATTTTTCCTGAAAGTGACGTCCATGCATTTATTCGGGGATAGTATTACTTTTTAAGTCATGGTTCTTTACTTTTTAAGTCATCGTATGTACGTCTATACGTGCGTATTACCGGTTATTTAAAAAATATTGATATAAAACTAAGGCAGATTATAGGACGGGCATAAGGGCCACAATCAAAAAGAGCGGTGAGTCGTCGTTGAAAAAGTTTGATATCAAGCGACGGTCACGGCATATTGGCTTCGGAGTGAGCCTCAAACAAACGTCATATAGGGCGCAAAGAAGAAAGAAGTCGACATATAAAACCAGTTATAATTCCGATTAAAATTCTGAAATAAAAAATAATTCCAAAACTAATCATATGTCTCAACGTTTCAAACAGACATTGACTAATTAGACATATGAATTATTACACCCGCATTCAGTCTCAAGTTCTGAGGATCATGGTGGGTGCTATGAAATCCAGTCCCATAAATGCCCTACAAGTAGAATGTGTTGATGCTCCTTTAAATCTCCGGCGACAATACCTAGCTGATCGTTATTTACTGAAGGCAGCTAGGTTTTCTACTCACCCTATTTTTTCCAAAACTCACCCTCCTCTCTAGGTTTATTGAGCATCCTACTTTTTGGCGTTCTAAGTCCAGACCTCTTCTTATCGTTAGCTTCCAAAGATTCAAATCCCTCACTAACCCCGTTTATCAAAATTCTTCTCTCCCTCTCTATAGTGAGTATTTGATTCGGTAGTTCACAGGCCAAACATAAATTTGTGTTTTGGAGTTGATAAGGAGTCCAAAAATGCTAATTCGCTGTTCAATTCTATCTTGAATTCCTTTTAGATGTATTTGGACGCGAATATACACAGATGCATCAAAAACCCTTAGAAATGGCTATGTCGGAGCGTCATTTTACTCTCCATCCACCGCTCATTCAGCTTACTTTCGCCTTCCTAAGGAGTGTTCGGTATTCTGTGGGGAATTCCGTGCTATTGTGGAGGCCTTAAATTATGCTCTACTCAAAAAAAATCGTAGGCTCCTTATCTTCTCTGACTCCTTAAGTTGTTTACAGTCCCTTCTCGCTAATCCATTTTCTTCGAACTGTGGTTTCCTGATTCTTCGGATCAAGCAACTTACGCTTGATTTGGAGAGATCAGGATCCGATGTCGTTCTTACATGGATCCCCTAGTCACTGTGGCATAGTAGGTAATGAAATAGTCGACGCAAAAGCTCGGTTTGCCGCCGCTATTAATTTAATTGAGGATCTCCTTCTCATGACTCGTTTCTGGATAACATCTGACTGGCAGAGGGCGTAGGAAAGATCATCACAGATTACGGGTGCGGGATATTTCCAGATCCAAACTTTTATACCCAACATTTACTTTCTCTCAAAAGGAATCCTCTGTGGTATCCCGCATGCGTTTGAGTCATTGTTCTATTTGCGATTGTGGGCTTGGAGAAGGCGATCTAAATCATCTCATTTTTTCGTGTCCATTGAATAATAGATTTCCTTCGTTTATTTCCAAATTATTAAAATATAAAATTCAATTACCCATGAACATAAGATCACTTTTATTTATTGCCAATAAACCCATTTTAGGATTAATCATTCGGTTCATACGAAAGAACGACTTCAAATATAGAATTTTTCATATTTATATTCATGTTTATTTTTGTTTTTATGTTTGTTTGTATATTTGTATATACTTATTTTGTATATTATAATGTCATTTTCTTCTCTTTGTTTAATTGTAGCCAACTTATTATTTAATTTTTGTTTTATGGTATAATTCATTTATAATTCATTAACAAGCAACAATGACAAATATCCGAAATATGATTTAATCAGTGTTGCATAGCCTTTTTCCACACTTGACATTGGCAAAGGTTCTCTCTGGAGAGAACGAACGCAATGTAATCAAAGATAAAGATAAAAGACATATGAAAATTTTAAAATACCGGAATTGAAATTTAAATGAAACAAAATAATATATTTTTATTAAATATGTACAACGGCGATAACGGTGGGTATTTAGTATTTCTTGTTGCGAAGTGATATATATGTCCATTCTGTCACATTTGGATACAAGATTTCTTTAGTTACAACAGATTTTCTTCCATAGATTTTCCCCGGATATAAACTAAAAGAGACGATTACCATAAAAATTAATTATAAAAAGACGAATTATACTTCATATACTTAAAAGTTCAAAATTTTAAATTTTTTCGCAATAGCATTCTTAAAATCGGCTATGAGTACCCATAAGTATTGACATAAAGTACAAATTTTTAAGGTTTTATAGTAAACCCAGTATCTGTCGAATTGATTTATCTGAGTCGAATTATTATTTTATTTGGTTGATTACGGCACTGATTATTAGTGACGATTCATTTATTGAAAGATATTTTATCAAAAAATAATTGACGAAGTTAATTAATATTTACGACACTTCTTATTTAATTTTTTTTTGCTGTGAACTTATAAAAAGCAATTTAAACCATTTGTATTTAAGAATTCTTTAAAATTACGTAAACTAGATACTTTATTTTCAATAGTAATTACATAATTCTGTATTCGTAGTAAGTAAGACCGAATAGAGATGGGCGGGTCACATTGCCCAAGGGGGAAAGCTAAAAGAACAAGGAAAGCGGAGGACCGCGCACATTCGTCAGACGTGGCGGAAAACCATTAAGTTATAGATGACTTCCACCAAAATACAGACTGTGGTTCGATTTTAAGAGCTTGGATCCTGAATAGTCACTTATGAATGCACAGTTCGTTGATGGTTTGAAGAATTCTGATTTGATGATTTTGATCTTCAAGATGAACCATGTGGATTATCTAAGACTCAGGTGTATAATTATGAACTGAAACTTACAGTGGGAGCGGGTAAATCTCTAACTAAGCGTGAAATAGCAGCAAGGTTTGACTTTACCATCGCAATAATATTGAACAATTTGAAAGAAATCGGTAAGGTTAAGAAGCCGAATTTTGCACGATTTAACCGTTCGTCTGAGACGAAATTGCCTTTTTTTGCTGTCGCGATATAAAGGCGAACATTATTTGAAAAAGCGAAAAATTATATGTTCGGTTTATTACGTGAAAATGGATCCTTTTTGACAACCGCAAGCGTTCATTATCATGGTTTGATAAATATAAAATGCCCAAACATACTCTAAAACAGAATGTATACCAAGAAAAGCTAATGGTGCGTGTTTGGTGATCCAGTGCTAGTGTTATCATCTATAGCTTCGTGAAACTTGATCAATCGATTGCAGCAGATGTCTACTGTAACTAGATGAAATCAGGAGAAAGCTTGCGATTAAGTAGTCGAGATTAGTGAATAAAGATGGGCTAATTCTCTTGCAGGACAAAGCTTGATCACATGTCGCACATTCAACGTTGCTCAAACTACAGGAGTAACTCTACAATCACTGGACCTTGCCCCAACTGACTATATCTTTTCCAGGATGGCTAAACTGTGTCCATAGTATAGGTGCATATTCATAACCTAATATTTTTTAAGGTAATGTGACATGCTTGTAGATACCTATTATGTGATCATTCACAAACAAAAACATTTGTAGTGGAAGGCTTGGCTCTTGAAATTCCAGTGATCTTCCCGTTGGCTAAGGTATCTGTATCGACGTTTGACTTTTCCCAAGTTTGAATATTTGTGTTCATCGATGATATTGAGCCACATTTATTGCATATGTTAAACGTTTTACAGCGTGGTAAGATGTATATTGGTTAATTAAATTTTGGTTCACGAAATATACATAGTGGCAGAAATAAAATGACGGGAGTGGTGATATCGATCAACGGCAGACTCCAAAGCTAGCACGTTATATAGTAATGCATATTATGTTCAGAAACGCGTACAGTATTATGTTCAGATTTAAATTTGTAAAAAAGAAAAATGTTTTTGAACGCTACTACTCCTACGAGTGTATTGAACTTTTTAGTAGACATAAATATGTACGGGTATCCATGGATTCATCTGTCAATTTATTATTTTGGATTACTTCCTTTTCTCACATTGAATGGTTTAATCTATAAAGAATAAATGTAAAACGCCACGCTATTAATTCCAGCATTTTTAAAAAACAAAATGAAAATGTGTTTCATTTTGTATGTAATATATATATATATATATATATATATATATATATATATATATATATATATATATATATATATATATAAATATGTGTGTGTGCATGTGTGTGTGTGTGTGTATATATATATATATATATATATATATATATGGATATTTTCATTAAACTTTTTGAATATTTAATGTACACGCACCGTTATAGCGCAGCCCCGCTAGAGAGTGGAGGTTAATTATTTCGTTCATCCATCAACATCACAAAAGAACTAGTGCTCAGTAGGCCTACCTGATAAGGCGATAACAAGCGACGCAGCTCACACTATAGCAATTAATAATATAAACTATTTCATATTTAGAATCGTAGTATTCATATTTCGTTGTTAAATTCGTAACAATCGTTCGTTATTTAGGTGCAACGCGAGCGGGTAGTCGGCTGCGCGTTTCGGTCCAACGCACATTCTCTAAATTAATACTCACCGTAGCAGCTCCATTCCCGCGCTGGCGAGTGTGTTGCTGCTTTACAAAATATAATAAATACACACATCAAAACATTAAATAATACGGATACGGAGCGCAGTACAGAGCCGCCGCTGTCTAGATGAATTGGGTGTGACTAATTGTGAGTAATAAATTATTTCATGGCGAAGTACGGTATAATAAAATGATTCCATTGGTATCGTAGTGGTAACGAGGCGGGGTAACGAACCTTCACTATCTCCGTCCATTTATATGGTGGCCCAGGAAGCGGGGTGGTAATGAAATGTCTATACGCGCGCAGATTAACAGTCGAAATATCATGCGACTTTGTTTGAAGGCGGCTACCACGGACAGTGGTCGTCGATGCAATGGAGTTAGATGGTTTATCTGCGCCCGTAATAAAACAGTAGTCAACAGTACTTAGTATTATAAGACAGTAATGTAGGTAAAAGTGTTTGTACATTAAAGACACAAAAAAAATTTAGAATTTTGCAATAAATAATAAGTATTCATATCTATACGAAATATATAGAGAACAGATATTAGTATCTAAAGAAGAACTAAACAATTTTTTAAATTATTCACTGTTTGTACGCGTCTCGCGTAAAAAAAACCACGTAGATTTAGATAGAAGCTCCACTGCTGTACTTCGTAGAGGTTGAATATGATTATATGAGATATATTTCATTCACCGAGGCCCAAGGTTGGGAAGTTAGGGAAGGATATCTGTTTGTTTATTTGTTTGCACTTGAATCAACTAAAAACTAGTTAGTTATTTGGATAGGATTTTGTGTTATGTAGAGTCTAGAAACTTAGGTGTACTTTATCTGGAATATATTAAAATATCAATAATTTAATAAAAGAAAAAGTAGGTATCATATTACAATTTTACGTATCTTATATTTTATAATATTAGACGTTTTTTCACGATAAAATTTTGCAAACTGTATTTCTAGTTTTTGGACATCTGATTCCTAAAGTGTCATTACCGTTGTTACATACAATTCAATCAGGGTTCAGTCGATGTTTGAAAAATTAAAATCACTTATATACTTCACTCACGATTATCAAGTCGTTGCAATTTAAGAAATCAGTCACAAGAATCAAGTTACGGGCATAAATTATATAAGATTATTTAACGATAAATAATTTATTTTTTTATTATAAGTGTTTCCTTTATCATTCTTAATCGTTCTGTTTTCTTATTTCTTCTAATATTTCAATCTTTTTATTGAACTAAATATTGTCCATAGGTACGTGAACAAAGTTACGAAGAGACGCTAGTTTAAGAATAACAGCCGTATGAAGCTGCCTGGGTTATGAAAGTTATTTGTATTTAAACTGATTAAACAAATGTATAAGATTTATGTGTAAATAGCTTCCACAATTAATTCATTAGACGTCTGTCTATTTCTACATTCGAAATAGACTCTATATAAAATGGTATAAAAACTGAAAAACTTTTCTTTTGCATCGTATAGTTTTTGTGAGCGATAATAAATGGTACATTGAACTTTAGCGTACTTTGAGCCTATTTACTTAGTTTACCTAGATATTATCGCCGTTTTCAAGTTAATTGATCGACGTGACCCTTGAATCAATCCACATATATGGGTTGACTAATAAATATCGCAATAATGTTAGTCGCGAATTTGGGACTTTTCTGGGAAATTAATTGAAAGTTCCAGAATATCCTGTTTTAAGGTCTAGGTACAATAAACAGGTCTAGGTACATCATCATCATCTGTTAATGATAGTTAGCGACAAGCCTCCAAGTGCATTAGATAAAAAAAGAATGAATATTGACGTCAAGTACCTACGGACTCCATTATTTTACGAGTTACCTATGATTTATGATGCGAATATCGACACAAATAATATATACTGTATATACCGATCAATCAACGTTGTTCTAAGGGATAGATAAATTTGTTTCAGGAAGTTCAAGGACGAAAACCATGAATTGGAAAGGGAATCCGTTTCGGACTCCGTTGAATTAGATGTACAGGGATTATGACATCTAATTGATAAAAATCGTTGACCGATTACTCAGTTATTGGTCGAGGAACTTACCTAATTACGGTATGTTGGATTGAAAACAAGGCATACGGCTTTTGAGGGGCGGCGGACCTCGGGGATCCGGGTTCGACTCCCGGCCGCTCAGTGAGCGGGGCTGGACTAGTGTTCTAGTTGGCTGTAAGAGATTGGTCTCGTAGCGATAAGTCCGCCATATGTATTAATTGAATACATCGAAGTACATAAAAAATAAATAAATAAATTGTAACCGAAGCACAGTAGAGACGCGTCAGCAAAAATTAGGAAAAGTTGTAAACTTGTGTGCTCGCAAATGATACGGATTTAAAAATGTATTAGCTGTCCTAAATCTAATATGCTATTTTTTACTATTCGCACATTTTTTTATTTCTTAAAGGTGATGTTGCTTGATCAAAATCATATTCTCGTAAAATTTTATATCCAGAAATAAATTTTTTGATGCAATTTAACCATTAGTCGTAATCTTTAATATTACACATTTCAAGGCATTGTCAAATAATTTTGTTTAATAACCGTAAAACAAAAGAGTATTTGTAGAGGTGAGTAGAATATAAGCGCTTCCAAAATAGTTTTTGTATATATGTAGTAAGTAAAAAATATTACTTTTTATTTCCTGCATATATAAGTTAAATGCCAGTGCATAACTGAAAACAAGTTATTATAACCATTCGGTTTATACTTAAAGCACAGTTTAATACCACCCAAGGCTTTTTTCCTATTTTTTTTTATTTTACTTTTATTTTTTACCAGTACACGAGCTTGACACAGTAACACTACCTCAACATCGAATTAGTGTCTAAAAGGGACACCAGACGTCGCCCGCCTGTCCATTCAAACATCAGACGAATGCCATTACCGCAACGGGCGATCTCAATGCAGACTGCAGTTGTATCGAGAGCCTCGCACTTTGCGAACGCCATGGAGGCTCTCGCAGGCTCGGGCCCACCCACGCTGTGGCGATATCTCACTTCATTATATTGCGCTCCTTAAGCGCAAGATTTATACGTCTGACACGTCGACTTCTGTTCGGATATCTATTTATTGCCTCGAGTCCTTTCACGGTGGCGAGTATCTAGCCATTGAGGAGGCGTAGGATTATCTGTGTAAATGTAAACAGGGTTTATGGCCCCGCGGGCCAGCTCCGAGATGGAGGCGCATTGTGGAGTCGTTTAATGCGCCTACGCGGCGGGATTAGGCGCGCGCGGAGTGCGTCCTGTGAGATGTCTCGAGTGCATTCTGCGCGGTGGCTGAGCGCTTATTGGGCCGCCTTTGTGCTGCCGGGTTCGGGACTTTGTCAGTTCGTCGGATTGCGGGTGGCTGTTTTGATGCGCTTTGGGGTGCAGCGTATTCGGATATAATAAAGTTTCGATTATGAATGTTTTTTGGTAATTTAATATTTCACGATATTTCGATGGCCAATTAAGTTCTTTGGGCTTGAGGCGCTCGATTAAACATTAAATCATATAAGAAATCAATCAAAAAGTTTGTTACATTCCTATGTAACAAGCATTTGCATTGATCGATTCAGTTTTTAAACTATGACTTTGGGATATCATCGTTATCAACTTATATGTTAGTCAAATATTTTAATTTTTAATCTGAGTTAGTTATGAAAAGGATAACTTTTCAGGAAGATGGGCTGAATTATTAGAATGGATAATCTCAGTCGACATAGCGCATAACCAGACGCCCAAAAAATGATTTAAGGAAACGGATTCTCTTTGAAACAATTTAATACTCATATTGTACCTATCTAAAAGAATCACCTTCTTTTAATGGTAACGGTAATTAGTACTAGTTAATTAGGACTATATTTTGTTTACATTTTGAAAAAAGGGTATTTCCAATTTCGCTTTCACGATCATTATAATAATTGTATTTAATCAATTTTTCATTTAAAGGTTATTCTATTAAATAATTTCCTTTATATTGGAAAAGTATTATTGCCAAAAAGTCTGAAACACAAATAATTAATTTTTTAAAACTTGTGAAATGTTCTTATTTGATATAAAAACAAAATAGAATTAAAAGATTTCTTATATTGTATTTTCGTTTAATAAAATAAAAATATATTTACAAATACTGATTCTTGTTTTTGGACCAACTACGAAAATATTGAAATGGAGGCTAAATTAGGCTGCGGAATTTGTTTGCTTGTGCGTTCAGTGTTTTAAAACAACTGCATTGATTTATTTTAAATATTGTAGAAAGTGAGTTAATATATTGTATATAGATACACATAATAAATTTGATTAAAACATTTATTTTTTAAGATTAGGTGGAACAGGGGAAGAAATATTCCTTTATATATATATATATAAATATATATATATATATATATATATATATATATATATATATATAGGTCATTCTTTATGTGCTATGTATAATACGATTTCTTTTGGAGTTAGTGAATTGAGTATATAATATGAAAAAATAATTAACACTCGATTAGTATTTTTTGAGTTATAGTGAAACAGACGGCACTGTAGGCGGCATGTAGATTTTAGGTATGTACCTACCTATTTGTATTTTTTATATATTTCACTTTTTTATTTGTAATAGTAGGTACTTATATGAATGCTAAAACACTTACGCGATCAATAACTTCCGTGTTTGATATAGTTGCGGAAAACATTTTTTTTAATCTTCATTATACTTCATGTGTCGAAAGTATTACTTTTTTGGACCAATAAGTACATATACTTACATTTAAATATTTTTGCTTTTAATATGATGTTACAAATGAAGTACAAGTACTTAACGGTAAAAGGTCTCAGAGAAATTATGTAAAAGCTGCAATCCATTAGATTTAAACACAGCTAAATTTTTGCGTAAAGAAATCAAAATTACAATTTGTTGTATTTTTTCTTTATGCAAAAGTTTAGCGTTTTATTTAAAATTTGTCTTTTCCACCTTAATGTTTTTTTAATAATTGTCGATAAGAGACTACGTCGTAGGCAAAAAATTTATTGCGATAATTGCATTTTCGCCTAAACAGCTGATTTATTGATATCGTGATTGAAAAATAGCAAGTTACACATCACAAATCTGTTCATCTAGCTACCCTACCAAAATCAAAACACGTGCTAAATGAACAAGGATCTCGACACAGGACATCCCTGTGTTCCTCGTTCCGCCATGTGTGGTCCGTGCGGGTATCACGTGACACTGTTTGCTGCGACTTGTCACATATTTCTCGGGCCCCTGTCATTAGCAGATGTCACGCGCGAGGCGGTCTACGGAGCCGCTTCATCCTTCTGCACTTAGACACTTACAAGAAACGGTTTGAATGGTTACTCGAATGTAATTTGAGTGGACTTGGTACCTATTTTTTAGTATATTAATGAATTGGCAGTGAAGATATCTGTAAATCATATTTTAACGATTGATAAATAAACTAGAAAAGGTTACACTAGAAAAAAGCTCCTTAAATTTACGCAAACTAAATTTTAATAAATCTTCTTTGTTTATAATTTCAAATTATATAATACATATGTAAAGGTATGGTATTTTACTTAATTCCAATTCATAAATCCTCTTAGAATTACTGCGTAAATGTTTTGTATTAAGTACTTTTCAGGAAACGGAGTGTTTTTGCACTTTATAATTGTTGAAAATAATATACAGAAAGAGGTAGGTATAGCAAGATATAATAAGAAAACTATTTATACTACTGTTAAATATTAGTACAAAAATTAAACTTATATAATATTTAAACACATTGTATTGTTATATACACGACAAATTGAGAAATCCTCCTAAATACTTTGTTTAGAATTTCAACAAAAGGGCAACATTAGAAATCAAACTTGTTGGACCTTAACAATTGTACATGAGTCAATTTAATGGTTTGAAAAGAAATAGGTATGCAGCAAGATATTAGTTATAAAGAACTATAGTAGACAATTATAAAATAACAGAAAAAAAACAATTCCAAGTTACAGAGTATTTCATACATATAATTATCCACCCATCAAATAAAGAAATATAAGTATTTTGTAGAATTTAAGTAACTGGACAACAGAATAACTGGAGTTGTACATAGATACTAATTTTTAGTAAAATATACCTATTTGTAAAGAAGTATGCATAGTATATTATAAAGAATATTGGTAAAAGGTTATGAAATAGTGGTAGGACCACATAAGAAAGGAAGATGATTAAATGTAAATGATGGAAGATGAAACAAATAAAATAATATTTCATTTGAGTAACGATTTTTGTCTATTTTGATACACCCGTTTTGTATAAGGGTATTGATTTAGTGGTGACAATAGTAGTGGTGTATAGAAAGCTATAAGTACTTACTAATAAAAAAAATGGTGATATACGGGTTGGCAGTTCATAAATTATTAGTCGAGGTCAGGTATGTTAATCGTGGAAAATTATCGTTAAATTATTGAATCCACAGTACCTATTCCACTTTTGAAAACAAAGTATTTATAGAATTGTTTCTAAACAATACTAGTATAATTTTTCATTAATTAAAGTAGGGTCTCAAATTTTGTCGTAAAAGAAATAATTTTGATTCCATTTGAAATTTGAAAAAAAAATCGCCGTATAAAGTTATACATTTTGTTTGATATTTTTGTTTTTACTTACTCATAATCGCAAACATATTTAATTTTGTACATGTATTACAAACATATTTAATTCTGTACATGTATTACAAACACATTTAATTCTGTACATGTATTACAGACACATTTAATTCTGTACATGTATTACAAACACATTTAATTCTGTACATGTATTACAAACACATTTAATTCTGTACGTATAATTCACCTACCAAATACATAAATATGAAAAATGGGGAAAATTTTCTTCAGATCGTTATGTTAACTAAAAAAGAGTTAAAATCAAAATAACTGGTAAGTTCCAAGAAGGTAGTTTCTTTATGCGAATTTGAATAAAGTTAAAATGGAAAATGAAGGCTTCAGGTTTTTAAAATCACGCAAAACATGCTGATGTAGCAATTTTCATATAAAATGTTCTACAGTAAATTGCGCTACTAATTTTGTTAAAGAATCTATCTCCCTTTGCTAAACTTTTGACTTCTTCTTTCAAGTACAGGTATGTAAATAGGTTTTGCTGACGAGTGAGTCAGTCAATGTCAAGAGTTGCAATTCTGGTGGTCCATACCTTAGGAACTATAAAAGCTAGGTAGGTATATTTAGGAAATTATAATTTCCTTGCGAAAGTTTCAACTTGGTATATAAAACAGGTCAAAAATGGGAGCTAGAGGAGTGTTAAAGGTCGGTCGAAATGTTTTGTATAAATACACACACGGGGCACTGATGGTAGCCGAGATTTATCTTGCTTGCGCCCTGCCGCGCATTTAGATTATAAAAGATTTTGGAAAGGTATATAGAATGATTTTGACTGAAAATATCGAAAATAAATTATGCCTACACATTGCCTGCGATATACATTTTTACAACCTATGAACAAATATTCTAGATTAATTAACTCTTAAAGTAGTAACTAATTGTTTTTATTTATTTATATGTTTTATCAAAATAACAACTGGCTTTTTATTGTTTTCTGTCGTCAAAATGTTATCCATAGATATTCCAATATTTAAATAAAGACTTACGGGCACCATATCAATTTGATCTAACAATGTCATTTCGAATTATGTTTTTTCAATTGAATTATTTAGTTACATCGTCATGCACAATTTATTTAATTATGTTTATTGGCTCTGTACATCTACATTTTAGTTAATTTAAAAAAATAAAAGATCGTTCCTTAATTGCTTAAATGTATCTACTTAACATTTAACTAAAAAATAATAAGTACCTGCCTAATGATAATATTTTTTTTATTAAAAACACATAAAAAATATGGAAATGCAAGAAGAGAGGATATTGCACTTGTTTTTTTAGTAATATTTACTAAGGAAATGTAGGAAAGGGTTAAGTTAATACATACTGGTTTTGATTACGTTCACAAAATATACATTCCTATTTGAAGATGCTGTGTCTGGATTCAAGTTAATTTCAGATTTTTGTGAGAATAAATTGAGCCTTTATATCTATGAATAGAAGTAATAGCTTTCATAATTCGATTTTTATACAAATATCTTTGATTACTGTTTTTTTACCTGGTATAAAGTATAGTAATACCTGTTGATGAATATACTTGTATAGTTACATATCGTATAGATGCCTTTTTATTTATTACTTGTATTCTGGATTTGATTTCAAATGCGCCCCATAATCGCAAACACATTTAACACCTTTAAATTAGCTCCCATTTTGGACCTAATTAGATGCCACAGTACGAAACTTATATAATAAGTGATGATAAAACATAAAATTAAATTTCCTTATCAATACGTTTTCGTATGGCAGGTCATGAGACATAGCCAGTTTCTTTTTTAACTTTGGTATAGGTATGTAAAATGATTATTGATGTGATCATATTTTATATCAAATTTGTCATATGTGTCATTATAAACCTACAAAACCGTAAAGGATAATTACAACAAAATTTAAATAAATATAGCAATGGAATGTCTTTAAATATTTCGATACAATTAAAAAAAAATGAGCAATAGGCTGATTTTAAACTTGTGATATGGAAGATCCTGACACAGGAATACCTGTACAAGCATTCTAAGATTATGGGATACAATATAGAAAGGAGATTTTTAAATATCATTTTAAATTTTTAAAGAATATAAATAAAAAAAATAAATCATTCGTAAATGAAACGTAAAACCAAGAAGACATGTGCAGCTCAAAGGTTTAAACATATTTGTAGAGTATGTACTCGTAGGTATATATATATATATATATATATATATATATATATATATATATATATATATATATATTGGAACAGCAATTTGTGCGAGAAGTTACTTAATTCGCAATTGAGCTAAGTTGCAATTAGATATACAATGAGGATAAACTAATTAATTATCAGTTAAATAATTTAAAGTGAGCGTAATTTTTTAAATGTATTTGATAAGTTTTAAGAAGGTTCTTGTAGTCAATCTCAAAGGAGAATTGTTGTATTCTGAAAATATAAATGAAGCATTATTCGTGTCCCTCGCGAATTCCCTCAAAGGCGTTTTATAATATTTAAAAGTTTATTTTCCTTTTCAGTAACGCACCTCTCACAGATCACCACTAGACGCATTCCTTCATAGAACATTACAATCGCCCCTAATATAAACTAAATTCCACCCTCCTCTGAGCCCTTACGACAACACGCGTCAGCCTCCCCCGCTGCCGGCATCCGAAACGAGCACTCTCTCAGCGGCCGATTAGCGCGGGGGGCGCCCCCTCGCGAGCGCCTTTCGATACAATTCGCCATACCGCCTCGGCCCACCCGACTAAGCAAACAAACATCGCCACCCGGCCCTAGTTGCCTATTCACTCGCACTCGTTCGTTTCGTTATATTGTCGTCACACCCGCTTACGGCGATATAACTTATACCTTCTCGCTCTATCATAACGCTCGTTAGTTACATTGCGCTCTTGATTGCATTCATGTGCGGTGGGGTCGCGCGGCGCGAGCACAAGGGACGGGCGATGCAACTCGTCTCGATATCGCCTTTTTTGTAAGAAGCACTCGCTGACCACGCCCCTGTGATTCGATTCAATTTTATTAAGTTATCTATTGTCGTCGCGGCGGGCGCGTGATTTACGCGTTGGCACGGCCGATGGATGTGTTCGGGTTCGTAATCGGAGTCGCGTCGCGCGGCCGGGCGGGCGGGCTGCGGCCGAGCGGATTAGGCGACGTAACGAGGTGTGCAACTAGCGAGGCGCAATGTTGCGGTTTGCGTAACCAGCGATGTGCAAACATCGCTCCGGTTAGTCTTATAATTGAACGATGCAAGTTATGTAAGAGCGATGAAATAATAGAAGAAGTTAATAACAGTTGCAAAAATAAACGTTCATTTTGTAATCATTTTTTGTTGCGATATTGTAACGGGTCTATTAGGCGTTAATTTATGTGAATATTGCATGCCGAGTAATGCAATGAAAATATTTTAAATGTTTTATTTATTAGTCTGAATTGTCTTCATTATTCAGTAGTTTGAGATACTCCTGTTCTTTCATTACTTCTTTAAAAAAATGCTTAATATTCTCTTATGGTGGGTCTCTTAAATACTCTTAAGTTTATTTTACATTATCACAAAAGTCGTGTTTTCTGAATATTTCTTATTTTTATTAAGTATTAGTTTGTACTAAATGTTAGTTAAATTAAAGTTATCCCTGCGTGACACTTTGGTGATAAATGTTTGAATCTTGTTAATATTTCCTTTAGGTAAGAAAAATTTTCAGAATTAGCCAGAAAATACTGGCAAATTCAGCGTACGAATGTAAGTAAGCTAAGTCCATGTAGTAGATGAATAAAATCCAGTAATTGCAAATACCTAGTAGGTACTTGCGGATTTAGTGTTTCGTATTACTAGTTGCTTTTGAACATAGATTTTATGGTGCGGCATGAAAACATTTTTTATACCATAATATCTTTTTCTACTCATGGTGTTAGAGAGATCATTAGATGATAAACAAGGTTTCAAAATTGGCAACTTTGAACCCTTGTTTATCGTCTGAACATTTCTTTATATCTTTGAAATTAAAACTGAATATGACGAAGTGGAAATCATGTTGATTTCATATATTTAACCTATGATTAAATATGAGTAACAAAAATTACACTTCACTAAAAACTAACAGATTCTGATCATCTAGGTAATCATTCAGTCCTTGATACGAATTGAAATTTTAATTGTTGATGATGTAAATCACAAAAAAATTAAATTTCATAAAAATAAAATCATTTTTAATTGAAGAATAATCGTGTCGATAAATACTTTGTATCGTTGGCACTGTCTAATAACTCAAAAATGTAGCTACAAAGAAAAAACGTGAATGCAGAAGATTGATGAAATACATCATGTTGTTAATTTAAAGTAGAAAAACGAAATGGTGTATTCATTCCGTTACAACTTCGGGAAGTACTATAATTTAACCACCAGACCATTCAGAGTGACTTTAAGTATATCTCATAAGTATGTTATAAATACACTTTACAGTATGTTATTTACAAATATTTGCAGAAGAAGACATAAGTACTTAGTTCGATATGGAAATATCTTTTAGTTCAAATATAATGACCGCTGACTACATCATCGTGTTGTTTTGATATCTTCATTTTAGATAAATAACATTTAACTGTTCGCAATGTTTCTGAAAAATAAATTTTGAAAAAATCTTCTATCATATTGTTATAAACAAATCATTTAATTGTTGGCAAAAAACAAGATTAAAAGCCCTGCACATTACATCATAAATTATGATTAAAAGACATGAAAGTGTGTAATTGTTTAAATCCACTTTATAATCACAATTAATTCATTATGAAAATAGGAATTTATGAGTGCGGTGGTGCTCAGGTTTAACGCTCGAGCTTTATGTACCAGCTGTACTCTTAAATCTGGCGCACCCTCGGACATAATCAGTTCACAGTTACTTAGGGTCTTTTTGTCGCGATTGTAAAGTGTTTTACTGTCTGTCTTGATGTTTTGTCGTGGTGTTTCTAATTTTAAACGAATACAAGTGTCAGCGTGTGTTTCATGTGTAATGCTTTATTTAATTACAAATTAACCATATTTCTCATTTTTCATTGAAGAGTGTTAAATAAAAATAAAAAAGATAGGTAGAATCCATATCACAAGTACAAAATAATAACAGCTTAACAAGTCATAAACCCTCATAAAACTCTACAATCAATCGCTACCACATCAATCGAGCAGAAGAAACAATCTCAAACCAGGACACTTTCAGTATCGAAATGAAAAAATTAGCTGAATATTGGGTCTACCTACTCGTTAAACGTGAAACAGTTGATGTTTCTTCAATATGTCATATGGTATAATTTACCATAAAAGCATTGATAAATTCTAATGATAAACTGATAACTTTCAAATACAAATTAAAATGGCAGTTACACAAATTTGTGCATGGGTTGTTCAGGAAACCTACTGATTTATATTGTTAATAATGTTATCGTCTGGAGTTCCATTTATTGAAGTATTATAATACATATAGTTTTTTATTGTTCTTGCTCTAAAAATATGACAAAGAGATAAAACTATGGTTTTAACTCTTTGTCATATTTAAAAGATAAAACTACGGTTTTATCTGTTTGTCATATTTAATATAGGTAAGATGCTAAATGATTCGATACGATAGAAATAATATTTTATACGCTTTACACTTTCAGTGTATGTGAAGAATAATCAGTAAAGAAATATTCAATTTTATACTTTAAACTTTAGAAAACAATTTTATAGATTTATATTTTACTCTTTAAGCAGATAAACGCTATTTGATGTTATAGCGTGGTTTCTAAGTAATATTTTCAGTGTAGAAGTTACAGAAGTGACGAGCTGTGTATGAGTACCTAGATACCGATAAATAATGTAGAAGCAATACCGAATTCTTTTGCTTGTTTTCCGACGAATACTTATGGTTGAGGATAGGGCATGACATTTGATTTAAAAAAAAATGTAAATAAAAAAGGAATGGTTGCCAATGTTTCTTGAATCATTAACTTTGTGCTAGAGGAGGGTGAGGTATAAATTTAAACAATCATATCATATTTCGATTTTAACCTGATACTACAATTAGTATTTACACTCCTTAAGATTAACGAAGAAATCCTATACTAAATTTTTTATATTAGATACGATTGATAAAAAATATGCATATAATTCTATATGCCACAACATAAGAAAGAAAATCGCACAAAACTTTCTGTTATTAGTTAAAAATTCAGTTACCCTTGTAAAATATTTTTTACCTACATAGGTATATAAGGCAGGAGATAGTTCTTAGACAAGGGATTAATAATACTTTCACATGGTTATTTACAAAATAATTGCTTATTTCCTTAACGAAAACTTAAAAATTTTAGAGGTATACTTATATCAATTTATATGTTGTCATTAATTATCATGTTATTATTGTGTATTATACCTAAATTATTCTGAGACCACGCAAGAATTAAAAGTGAAGATAATTTGGGTACTGTACCTAGTCTGGGAGTCAGACTAAAGTTTTGTTTCTTCAAACATTTATGGAGCAATTAGCATGTCTGTTACGATATGGTTCAGGGAAAAGAGAACCAGCCGTTTTCCTAGTTGCTTTCATCTTATGAATTTGGGATTTGTGTATTCGTAATGGCTATAAAGAACGTGTAGTTTGCCGTAATTTTCCGAAACTAAATTCAAACGTTCATGAATAAATAAGTAATAGTAGAAAATCAAGATAGTAAAAAAAATATTTTTATTCAAGTCATACTTTTAACCTACTAATTACTAATGATAATCATCAGCTCTGTCATAATCCCTTTTCTCATTGGTAGTTTTTATTGTTCGGTACAATTCATTTTTGTGAGCGGATGATACAAACTTTATGAGGGATTGTTTTCTTGTATTTTTACGACTGGAGTAATTAACGATAGGGGAAAAGGACTTTTGCAGTCTTAAAATATTTAATGAATGTCAAGTTCGAGAGTAAGCTATACCTATTTCCACAAGACATACCTATCCGTTGATGGTAATTTTGTTTTGGAGACGTATTTTTACGTATCTTATTTGTTTTGATATTTTGTTTAACAAATTTGGCAAACGAGGACATTTTCATATCCGAACGAAAATCTGTACATAATCTCCAACCTGGACGATCTGGATTTATGGTATGCCTAACTACCTACAGATCAACGAGCGTTTATTATGAATATTTACTTACCATCATGATTGGTGGAGTCAAACGTCATGGTATTACTTGCTTAAAAATATAAATAGAAAAAGTTAATGCCTACTTGCTTAGGAATTGAGAAAGTTTAGCTATAGACAAAAATAAGAGTTCAATGAAAACCATTCTGTAATACAAAATCACGTAAGAAATTAATTAAAAAATGGAAATAGTACCTCATATCATAATGAAAAAAGTAGAATACCATAAGAAGAAAAGTACTGTACTTAAGAACCGATAGTTACACTGCTTTATCATCAATATATTCTCATGATGACGGTATAAGATTTATTTATGTAGATACATACAGTTAAACAATTTACATACAAACTTAAAATGATTAAATTAACTAAACAAACCCGTTAACCAACATGTTGATTTTCACAATTCATCTAAAACATTAACCCCCCCTTGTCACCTAAAAATCCCATATCCATACATCTCAACACCTACCAACGCCGATTCACACGCACACCCTTGAGGGCGAGGCGTTTACCTACCTCGAGATAAAAAGAACCGCATCAACGCTAAACATCCTACATTATGTAGATCGTCATTGCGATAACATTGTGCCATCGAAGGAGCGAGCCGATGGGAGCCTAATTGCAGTTGACAATCCGCTGAGAACCCCAGCTAAAAGTTCATTCAAATATCTCAAGTCGATTGGGGCGGCGGCGGGCGGTGGGGAGGGGGGCAGCGAATGGGGAGCTAGACTCCGCCCCCGGCCCGCCCCCCGGCCGCGCCCGCCGTCGCGCGCGTTCAGTACGCGTCCGGCCGCGCGCGCGCTATCACGCGTTGTGGGGACGAATTGCAGGTCGCTGATTGGGTTGCCAGATTATTATTAATTGTGTTTAGATTTGTAGGCTTTTTAGCCCGCTCGCGGTGTTCGGGTTGTAGAAACGCGCAAATAAAGTGTTTTCGGTTTGTGTTGACTGTAGATAAATATTATAAACTGGTGTTTTATATTATTAATAAGTAGATGCCATTTATAGTTCTTATGTTATTAACATGTTTACAACGTGTAAACGGACATGCGTATAATGACTATTAATTGACTTAATTCAATATACTTAGATATTATCGTTCGTTAATTGAGAAGAAAAATCTGGGAATAAATAGAAAATTACAAAGGAAAGAAAAATTCTATTAGATGTAGGGGAGTGAAAAGTCCTATCAGCTCGAAAAAGTACTAAAGGTGTTGAGAA
This sequence comes from Druceiella hillmani, assembly GCA_039881145.1. Taxonomy (NCBI): domain Eukaryota; kingdom Metazoa; phylum Arthropoda; class Insecta; order Lepidoptera; family Hepialidae; genus Druceiella; species Druceiella hillmani. The sequence continues at coordinate 4,230,694 of JAYKKI010000074.1, forward strand.
GCTTAAAGAAGTTGCGCTTATTGTTATCATATTAAAAATATTATTCGGTTAATAATAATTTAATTAAGGACGTTTTGACCACTATACAAAAAAGTTTTGTTGAAATCGTTTAAAGAAGGAAATCTGGAACGGTTCGCTGAAAAATTGCGATTGTTCTTTGAAGTCTGCCCGAAGACCTGACGAGACCGGTAGTTCTGGAACGTCTGGCTGAAGGATTTCACTCGTTAAGCGGCAAGATCTCCACGATTCCGGTGGACCTGTCGCTGGGCGCGGGCGATGGGGCCGCGGTGCGGCGGCGCGCGGCCGGCGGCGTGCTAGCGCGCGCGATGGAGGCGCGCGCCGGAATCGCCAGCCGCGCCAGCGGCGCCACCGACTTCTCCATCGCAGCCATAATGGCGCGCGACTCGCCCGACACTGGTGAGTGTGACTCCTTTCTTTAAGTCGTTTGTTTATCATCTCATCTGAAATGAATAGTAATCTCAAAAGACTACAATTGGAGGTTTTTGATTTTTGTACAAATATAAAAAACAATTTTGATATTTGTACATTTTTTAATTTTATTTGTTTGAAAGAAATAAAATTTGTCTTCAATATTCTTTAGGATATATGTAGGTATTATTCGTATTATTTCAATTCGAGTACTGCCGACGGACTGATGCGAACGGATAATAATTTCGGATGCTTTTTAAAAGTCGCAATTTGAAGTTCGTTTTATTATGAGCCCGCAATATAACTAGGGTTTCTTAGGTATTCAAATGTCTATGTCTCATGTCCATTCGTTCGTCTGTCCGTCTATTGGATACGTTTTACAATTCTAGACTTATCGGCATGAAATTTTATTTAAAATCCAAATGAAAATTTTGATTTATTTAATGTAATATAAAGAATAATTATTTTGTAATGAAATTATTGTTATCTAGACCATTCTTTTTTGGTAAAGTCTCGTTTACAGAATGTGTAGTTTCAATGTGGTGTTATATAATATACAAGTCTTTAATCTTTATATCTAACAGATTTCTATTTTTTAACATGTTAATGAAAAAATACGTAATATCTATTCGATTTAAAAAAAGACGATTGATTTAGAATCGAGAGGAAAATTGTAGGCATCTGAAAATCTGCTCGAGAATCGATCCGTCGAACTCAATAGCGAATCTTATTGAATTTTCTTTGATTGTTAATTTTGTTACTTATCTTTTATTATAAACATCATTATATAAATAAACAAAAACGTAATTAGGTATACAGACTACGTAATTTTTTTGCGAATTTTGGGTACGCATTCATTTTCTAGCAAAATTTGAACAACTTTAAATATTTAACACGCAAAATATCTGTAATCATTCATTATCAAAAATAATCACGTAAGTATTTAGGTACATGTTTACAATTTAAATATCCCATGGCTATCAGGTAGGTACGTTAACATATAGATAGGTATAATACCTACCTATTGAGTAATTAAAACGCCAAAGAATATTATTTGATTATGTCGGAATAATATCTTAATTGTTATAAACTATTTACATACCTATATCTTTTCGGAAAGAAAACAAAAAAAAAATTAAATACAATATTATTCATTATTTTTCTTAACTCTCAGTCTTCAGTGATCAGATTTTAGACGTATTTTATTCTCTATCCCCTCTTATCAAATATTACTACTTTTAAATTAAGACAATTACTTTTAATTTATTACTTACAATAGCTATAATATATATTTTGATATAGATATCAATTATATTTTGACATAGATATAAATTATATTTTGATAATATGGATATGGAAAAAGGAAATACGGCATCCTTAAATAAAGGATTTTAGGATAATAAAATTAAAAAGACAATAAATAAAAAAACATTGATCCGTCGAAAAACTTTAGCTCGTTATCCATGTTAATGATCTTTATGGAGCTATTAAGTTTAACTTGATTTTCTTACTTAATACCCACGATCGTGAAATTTGATAATACTAAATGCAGTTTAAATGTTGTGATGCTCGTAATTAGGATACTTAACCATAATATACCATATAAGTGTCTTTGCAGATGGTCAGTCTTCCTACCTACGGTTATAACCTACTTCGTAAGTTGATACAGCTATAGCTGAGTATAATTACCATTTGCAGCGCCATGTTGCAAATTTAACAGGATTCATCGAAGATGGAATTTACTTTTTCCAAAGATATTGTCTTAAATTCTTTTTCAAACATTTTGTTTCATGAAAATTATCCCATAGTTTTTGTATTTTCTAGACAAAAAGACAAGTATTTTTTAAATATATCTATAAAAATATTCAAAATGGTTTATTACAATGACAACGATAGTACGGAAATGTTTCGTAACTTATTCACACATTAATTAATTTTTTTTCATTGCACATCTGATAGAGGTTAGGTTTGAAAATTATCGATCGCCTTCTTCACTCAATGTATTGTATGCGTATGCCTCGCTGATGCTTTATTTGTTTCATACCTGTTATTGTTTTGATTTGTTTTTTCTTAACGTTTAATATCTTTGAACAAATATGAATTAAGGGGAAAATAAATAAGAACTTATCAGAGAAATTTTAATAGTCTTTTTGAATGTAATAAAGAGTGCGGTTACTACATTGTTAGTTTTTATTGTATTTATTTTAATAGAAATTAGAGATGATTTTATCACAATAATATCTATTACATAAATGAAACTATAAAGAAAACACTTAGAATACAATATAATTTCGAAAATTTTATTGGACCTTCTTGATGGAGCTGCTTTATTGGTAATCGTGAGCTTTATATTTGGCGTTATCACGCAATATAAAAAAATAGGAAATAAACAGTATTTATAAGAATATATCATAGAGATTAATATCCTTAATGTACTCGGATTTTGAAGTACATATGTGTGTAGGTATATGAGCTGTAGGTATGTACACTGCTTTTATACTGATCCTGTGCAGCACTTGAGAACAAACTTTTACAGGTAATATCTAGGTATATGAAGGAATGTAGTTGATAATTCAACTACATTCCATGTAATCGTAAATTCGGAAAGAACGTTTTATTTCCAAGGATAAGTAAGTGAGATAAAAAATTCTGAGATGGAGTGGATTAAAAATTGGATGACAAAATTTGTTCAGAACGAATGTACCAATTTGAAGGGAATCATTGCTCAGAAAGATGCTACAGAGAGAAAATTATGAAAATATCTCAAATAATTTCTATCATTATATATTGAAAATATGTGCGAAAATTCTAGAATAGAAAATATGGTAATAACCCCTGAAAGGTATTTATTAGGCCCCTAAAATTATAGATGGAGTTCTTTCTTTCTTTAGATTAAATTTCCTTTAGTGAATGTTAATAAAACGTTAATTTATCATGTGGAATATGTTTCAAGTTTGTTCTTTATATTTCGGTATATAAATATCAAATGAAAGTAAGTCAGTTACTATTTTTAGATTTCGATATAAATTATACGGGTGTTGATTCTTCATTTACATGTGTGAAAATTAGGTAGTGACGTGATACTAAATAATATTTTTTTCGCCGAAATGTCAATGACGAACACAGTTATATCCTTTTAGGATTTCGATCCTTTAAAATTTGAGTTTAGTTTTTCATAGTTGTGTACTTAAAAACAAGGCATGAACATTTTCTAGTAAAAGCTTAATTTGGAGAAATCAATCAATATGCATTGAAATATTTAAAGAAATGTCTATACACCTCTCCACATATTGTATAAAATGATTTCAGGGCATGCCATCAATAATTGGACAGGTCTTTTAAAATCAATTGTAGTTACATTTCCAATTTTTAAGCTCGGTTTGTAAAATATTAATTTAAAATAGAGGTAAGTACAAAACTCAATTTTGTGTGTGTTCCGATACATACCTGGCCGATTTTATATTGTTTATCATAATATTGGTATCATCTCAAAAATAAACATGTTAACATCATTGAAATAATTGTATTAACATATAAAACAATTTACATAAAATATCTAAATATTTCAACTTCTCAATATCAAGCTAATTCTCGATGGCCCGAATTTTTTCCCCGTGAAATCTCTTATTTTATTTCTTTTAGCAAATATAATTCCGTACTCCTAAAATATGGCGAATTGAATTCAAATAACCATTGATGATTTTGAAAAGATGAAGGAATTAATTTTAGTAAAAATATCTAAGCAATTTTTGTAATAAAATAAATAAAAAATGTAAGCACAAGCAGATGGTATATAACCTTTTTATGTATGTAGTTAGTTCTTCATCTTTAAGAAATTCTGAGTTAATTTGTATAAGTAAGTAGACTCTTACATAAAATGGCCAATGGAACTTTAGTGCTAATGCAACTATTTAAATTGCCTTATGTTTATTGTGAGTTTAATAATTATAAACAAAGTCTTTATGCACATGGTTAAAATTATTTAAGTCTTACCAACCATAAAGATCAGTAGATAATATGGACAGTAAAAACGGATGAGCATGAAGAACACGAACGTATGGAGTGCGCAATTTTATGCTATAAATTTCATGCTATATTATAAAAAATAGTTTTTAACCCACTTTTATGTAACGATATCGCAGAAGATTCAACAAGTCTTGACGTGTCAGCAGCTCGTTTTAACTATTATAAAATTAAATTTCTGTTTCTTAAGCTGACGAAAGTTTGACAAGAAATGGTCATGCGCTAACATAATGTTTTTGCCAACTGCCAACTTCGAATAAATCCTATAAGGATACGGTTATTATAGTGACTGGTTAATTTATTGTTATAACATCAACGTAACGATAAAACGAAAAATTATATGATAATTATCACAAACCTTTTATGGTTTGAATGTGTCTTCAAATCACGCTACAGCGATCATAATAACTTATTGTTTATATCTTTACAAAATCTATGATTATGATGAATGTATAAAAGGTTACGTTCATCTACCTGGATGTTTGCTTACAATACAATAAATGTATTTTTGTCTGTTCTTTTTTTCATGTTAACTTAAAACATAATGGGGCCGTTTTATATTTGATCAAAGGAAGTAGCGTTTATGTAGCCTCATATCTTTTTATTCTAATATATCTTTTTAATTTTTTTATACATTCTTCCATGTTCGTTCTTCTTTTATTATAACACTTTATATTAATTGCTATCTTTTGGATATTTCTTAAATTTATCCACTGACATAATTTTCTACAATTTATTTTACTATATTGTCTCAGGAATCATATTGACGTGGTATATCTGCATTTTTTAATTTGTGACTCAAAACTGTTTTTAAAAATAAATAATGAAAATCAAAATAAAAGATTCTTAACAATTGTTTCAAATACACCATTCTAGATAGTTTTTTCCTTTTCTGAATGTATTCTTTTTCTTAACTTCATTTATGAGCGCTTCATTTATTCTATCAGACAAGTATACTCTTCATTTCCTGCTTTTGTTTATTCCTCCACTTCTGGGTAATAAACATTACAAATAATAAAGAGACTTAACCAATCGCATTGAAAATCCTTCTTTTTGATTATGACTTATACTTTTCAGAATTTATACGTGGATCTTTTTCTGCTTACAGGTTACTTTATGTTAGGGGTTAACGCAGAGGTTTGGAAATGTTAGAGGTCGGGGACAAATTTATAATATTAAAATTATCTGTCTCCATTACTGTAGTAAGTCCAAGTAGAAATTAAACTGAATATAAAGCCTATTTATTTTTAAGCGATTTATTAATGAAAAGAAATAGAAAGATCGCTAGCCAAGCTGGTTTGAATACATTTTTATTTTCACGGATTTATTTTTTGATATTCGACATAAATCGTTACTAACGCATATTTATCATTTATTATAACATTCAAAACAATTATTTATTTCCAAATTTACTGTCGATAAATGTCTCTTATTTTCAATTACTGTTATTTTAAATGTATAAAAAAATTACTGACATTATTCTCACGTTGTTTATTTTAATTTTACATATCCCCGCCATAATCCAGGTGTTACTTGACATTCAATGTGACTTGTTATAAAGTAACAGCAATTATCGTACGTAAAACGTGAAAGGGCAGTCAGACCATCGTCGACTCGAACCCCAGTTGCGATCAATGTGGACGGACACTCGCGTCGAATAAACTTGTTACGTTATTGACTCTCCGGGAGGCGTGACCGAGTGCTATTGTGCGCTTGAAATCCGTACAAATTCATCCATATTGCATGTTTGTATTTGCGTTTATTTTCATTTCTAAAGACGTTACTCGACTTAATGTGTGCTAGACTGTACAACGCGCTGCGACGCTGATTGGTTTTCTTTCTTTCTGTGTGCACTAATACTGATTATTAAACGTTGAGCGCTTATTTCATTTTCCGTAGTAAATATCCGTCGATTATAAAATGTTCTTAGTTAATTTTGAACAAATAGCATTGGTTTAATAAATACGATTGCATTACTTGTGTATTTCAAATAAAAATATAAGAGTGCATTTTTATTCCTCCATTTCTGGGTAACAAACATTACAAATAATAAACAGTCTTAACTCCTTCCTTTTGATTATGACTTATACTTTTCAGAATTTATACGTGGACCTTTTTCTGATTACAAGTTATTTAATGTTAGGCGTTAATACAGAGGTTTGAAAATGATAGAGGTCGGGGACAAATTTATAATATTAAAATTATCAGGTATCAACACGGCTGGAGAATGCAGCGACATATTTTTTTCTTTAAAATAGAACAACCTTCATATAGTTACATTGACATTGGAATATGTTTTGCTTCGTAAGATAATTAACACATATATATCCTTTGAATATTATCTATTTCAGAAACAGAAAAGCGAGGCTGCACCATAAATGCATACTTACCTCCGCGGGGAATCCAAATGAATGTAAACACGAAATAAACAAAAAATAAATTTTGATACACATTTTTCAATACTATCTTACTATAAGTATATTGACAATATAAAAATATAACGATCTTTACTTATCACAAAAAGGCAACTTCTGTTTATCTCTTTAAGTGTATGTTTGATTATAATACTAAATTTAAGTTTTTTTATTTATTTGTGGCATTTTCAATCATATATAATATTCTAAATTCGTGCGGACAGAGTGGATAGCTGGCTGGTGGTTTATAAAAACGAATTTGTTTTTCCTTAGAAATTGTTCTTATTAACATGCCAATTCTGTATAATTTTTTTTATGGTGTTAAATATATATAATTTTTTTAAAATAATTTATTATTAATTATTATTTCCAGCACTTTTACCAAACTAGATCGTATCCTTATAGCCTTGACAATGAAAATATATTAAAAACTAAGAATCACATCCATATTTGGTTATTATGGCTTAAAAGCTATCTATTATTATGTTTTTTTGTTTATAGAGATAAAGTAACAAATGTTTATTATCAGTGCGTTGTTTACTAACAGAAACACAAAGAATAAACATTAATAAACACTTAGAAATAATTTAATATTATATAAAGAGAGAATGAATAGAGAATAATTTAATATTATATTATATAAAGGAGATAAATTATTAGGAACTATTTTACTATTAATTGTTATTTGATTCTTGAATGCGATATGCTACATGGGTTATGTTAAGGCATCATACTGTCAATTTACCCGTATAAGTGATTTATTTTAGTTTAGGCGTTGAGATCATACTGGCCGAAATAATGGCTTAGACTTCTTGTTTCGAAGTCGCGCGTCTTTCATATTGAAACTTTATTGCAATTTTAAGTGGCACTTTGAATTTGCTTTGATCAGATGAAAAATTGTATGATAATCGGTTATTCAATAACTACTTGTTCTCTGTTTTATTTAGCATCCGTACTTCAAAAGGAAAAACGGAAATCTTACAAGGCCACTAACGTGTCTGCCTGTTATAGCAGTTTTTCTCAGAAACCGCGTGACGTAGAAACTTTGAATGTTACATAGTATTAAAACACTTTAATCGCCCATATTTTAATAGCTAGTACTGAAAATATTTATATAGGTGAGTAGGAGGTGGTGGTGGGGGGGGGGGTCGAGGAGTTGACCTTTGTTAATAATCGATTTTTTAAAAATTCCTAGTATAAATGTGGGGTATCGTTTGAAAGGGCTAATAATAAGGACCACAAAAATATTTATAATTTTAGTTAGTACATCCTCAAAGATATACTAAAAGATATGTAAAAAAGGATCACTCCTTATTTTCGAAACGATAATCTAAAGTTATGAAAAAATAGTGTTTTTATAATCTTAAGCAAAGCTTGTAGTAAAATTATAGTAATTATCCTTTTTTTTAATTTTTGAAAGATGCATAATGTTTCCACAAGATTTATTTACGTCGTGAAAAATTAATATTTGTAAATAGTGTAATAGTAATACTACATACACTTAAAATTTTTGGAAGTGCCTAAATACGTAGGGACTCTCGTAATGTGAGGTCTATTGTTACCTAGCAGGTTTTTAGTTTCTTATGTTTGGATCCTGCGAACAATTTCAGTCATACATTGTATCATAAAATAGTTCAACTTGTGTAAATTTTATATTTCGTCCAGATAAATTCATCAATTATTTTCGGGCTTGTAAACAATATTTCCAATTTGGAAATTTTGAATTTCGACCACGCCTATATTCCTCAATCTGGAGTCAGCCAAGGTGGTAATTTAGGCCCTCTTTTGTTTCTTATTATGGCAAGTAGCTCTGGCAACTGCCAGCTCTACTTGGTGTCTTCTGTTTGTTGATTATTTAAATCACCAATCTGATAGTGAGCTGTTCCACCGTGATACCGACTCATTATTCCAATGGAGTCTGCGCAAAAAATTACATTTTAAGTGATCAAACGTGCAATGATGATGTACTCCCGTTTGTGCGTCTTCCTTTCGCACAATTATAAGCTAAATGGAATTAAGCACGAAAAGGTTACATCTGTGCGCAAATGCGGTAAAATTATGAATGATCATTACACCGTCAGATCATTGAAAACTGTCAGAAATGCTACAAGATACTAAGATTAGTCATACGGTATTCTACCGATTTTTGTGACATCGAATATATCGTGATTTAGTCCATTCTTTACGAAGTTACTTAAATCTATATTAAAGCTCTAGAAACTTAAAAAAACTTTAATTCGTCTTACAAAATGCAAGGGTATTATGCTCATTTATTCCCTTGCTCATAGATTTTATGACGGGCATAATAGGACGTAATTCCCTTCAACTTTGACGGAAATTACTTTCTTTTAAATAATTAAATCATTACGTTGTTGACCCCTCGATATTCTGTTTATTAGAGGTTTGTACTCCTGACTGCTAGATGAGAGGTCAATATTATAATTTATTTCAACCGCCTAGAGCGTGCACAAATATCCTGCAGCGTTCACCTGTCTTTCGTGTACTTTGTTCAACATAAAACATTAACGGTTTTGATATTTTTTCTGCCCCATGGACCGTATTAGGAATGGGGTTGTGGAGTTACTTGGTGGTAACGATTTATCACTAGTTAGACTAGTGTTTATTTGAATTGGTGTATATTATTATTTGCATTATATTTTCCAATTACTTCTTCTAATGGTACTTCCACATGTCTAAAGCATTGAGTAAATCTGTCAATTGGGCATGGGGTTTTCAAGAAATAAGTAAATAAATAAAGATCAAAACAAATGTTCGTTTGAAAAACATAAGTTACCTCGAGTATCGTTTATATTTAGTTTACATATGACTTTTAAAAGCTTAAATGTCGATGGATGTTTAGACGTTATGACCCTTGTTAGCTACGACGAAAGTAAGATCTAACTGAATACTTATTTCTAGATTATCGTTTTAACGGCAATGAGTAGCTATTTTAAATTAAGTCCGACCAGATATGACTGTGTTTTGATATATTCGCTTATTAATGCATTATTTCTTTGACATGTACAGAAACTTGAAGTGTAAAACACCATCTGTCATCAATTTCCGTTTTATGTCTTTATATATTGTTCAACTCTCTTTATATGACTAATATGATTATGAAATGTTTCAACGTAGTATCGACTCAGTATTTCAGTGGAGTCTGAGCAATAAGCTATATACCATAATTTTTTGTATATAACAACTTCTACCGTACTGATGTAAATTGCCTGTAAGTAATCTTGTCCTTAGTCTTCTAAATGGTAGACGCAGTTGAGGCACCAAGTCCAGAACGTCTCCCAACATCACTTTTCTTTTCTCCTTGTTCTATTGCACGTATTAAAACTACTTTTTATTTACACACAGACTTTTTCTTTTTGTCGCCATATTTGCTCTTTAGCTCCAGCTTACGATTGATCAAGTGATTATGCAAAAGTGGTAATATGTTAAGGGTCAGGTTTACCCATTAAACACGTATGCCTAACGAAAACAGCAATAAAACTGTGTCTATTCATTAATAGAATTGTCGGCATTCGTAATGATAATTTCGGAATCTATGTGAGTCTATTGGTAATAAATATGTACTTGATGATAATGAACAATAAATAACTGCCGCTGAAATAACGTCTTCTTCGTAATAGAGAATGGCGGGTTCTTTACAACTGTTAAATTAGTGTATGGGTTAGAAGGCAAACCAACCAAGATCGAGTAGTGTTTACGTTATAGAGAGTTTTCGATTATAAAGAAATTCGTTATAAAGTGTTTACTCTGTATAATGTTTAGCGTTTTTGTGATTAATTATCTTGGTTATTCTATTATAATGGTTACAATCAGGAGTTTAATTATTGCACTAAAATATTACAAAACTACAGTAGCTTTGCTTGTAATATTGGCGGACAATATTTGGTCATATTTATCGCTAACCCAAAGATGTGTGAATTTATTAGGTAGCGAGCAAATTGACAAACAAATACAATTTTGAATTTATAATTCTATCAAATAGTTTGGATTCCTATTATACGTATAAAATTTTTTTTTATTATTATATAATTTATGGCTTTTATCTTTTAAAATACGAAAAATATATGAAATTGTCGGTAAGTAAATTCAAATAAAACAGTCCTGAATGAATGCTCAGTTTTATTAAGAATATTAAACAATACTCCCACTAAATAACAGCACGATTAGAGTAAAGAATACTTAGTTTTACCTAGGATGGATGTGCCTCGATCTGAATCTCCTCGGGTGGAAATGGGGCAATATTTCATCAAATTTCCCATATTAGCGGCGAATATAATGCGCCATCGAATTGATTTGTGTTTATAAAAACAAAGTTTATGTCAAATAGCGTTAAATATTTTAAGTAATATGCTGTATCCGTAGCAATGACACATGTGTGTTTTACATTTGTGTAAGCTTGCTTGTACATTTTACATGCGCAGGTTTACAGAAGGACTGAGATGTCATAGTAAACAAAATCTATTTTAAAGCAGGTAAAAATTGTATTTAATTAACGGCAAAGTTGTGGTTTATTTCGTAGTTTAGAATTTACCTATGGCATTTTGACTATCATTCTGTTGGTATCAAAGTACAAATAAAACTTGTAAAAAAGTAACAAAATTAACAAGTTATAAATCACTTCTTGAAAACCGTGTTATAAACTTAATAACTTTCATTCACAATAGATTTGTTTAGGATCAGTTTTTCGAAATATATTGATCGTGTCATACACATCAACGTTTTGGAAATTATGAACATGAAAACACAAGAAAACTTTCAAACAAAAATTTATTATTTCTTTTAATTCTTATCACAATTTTAATTTGACCGCTTGTTTATTTCAGTCCAAATCAAATACAATTATTGCAATTTCTAAATACAATAACATTCTTATATTACATTATAGTATATGTGAAGTAAGCTTGTTAATAGAGCTGGCCAAGTGCATGCCGGCACACGCACAAAGTAGGATTCCGAAGTTGTCAATAGTCCCTCGTGCGGGTCGATCGAATTAATTTAATTTAAAGTTCTAATAAATCTCAATTTTTTTCAGATTTTTCAAACCTCTGATTGAAAAACTAGAATGGAGGAAGATTGAAACCGAAAAATAATAAAGGAAGTCTCAATTTAATTTCCAAAACGTTTTCGTCGATATCTCAGTCAATGGAATACGCGAAGAAATATTTCGTTACCGCTTTATATGTGTTGGTAGTTATATTATAATTTGTTGTTTAATATTTTGTTACATATTAGGAGAGAGCTCCATATACTTCTAAAACTTCATTCAATTAGTTCTAAAACTGTGGAAATTGAGAGGCTGTAACCGATAGACGGATGGACTTGGTGTAAATTTATTGTAACGGTAGGGAAAGGGAGACGAAACATCAGTTTAAGTATTAAACATATCTGTTTTCAGTCGAATTAAATATCATATGAAATGTCTACTTATCTAAATGTTCCAAGTATTTATAGATTCGCCGGTTACATTAGGGGTCAATCAAACTATTTCAAATATTTTTTTGCGGGAGATCAGTCCATGGTTGATGGCTAATAGATAACGAACAATCAGTAAGCCGTGAGATCTATGCACGCAAGTATTAATTCAGTTGGCATTTCATTTATCGTACACTCATATCGATAGGTGTACTTTTTTATTAAGCATATAACTCGGGAAACCAAGATTATATTACGAACTCACTAGTTATGTGCTCATACCAGTATATCATCAAAGAGCTACAATTATATTTATTTGACGGAGACCCGTTATTAATTAAAGTGTTTTTACTTAATTAAAGTGGCGAAGACTACTGTTAGATATTTGCAATTTAAATGAAAACATTATGCCAATCACGATGAGTATGACACTCTATTACCATCGCCAGTTCCACTGTATGAAACCGTTCACCGATTGTATAAATCGACGGTGCTGCTTCAGACTTGACACTTTTATTAATAATTAAAAATATAAAGAAACCCACGTTTATCTTTATTCATAAACACAATTATACTTGTTTACGACTGTCTATTATATTGTAAAACTATCATCCGAGCATCTACCGTTAGAATGAGGCGCGTTGTCGGCACGGTGTAAGTGTAATTAACGATGTACGTTTGTTGAATTTTGATTTAATTGATTATCTTCAAAAAGCCAATGAACAAAATTAAGTTTAATTGCCAAATTATTTCGAGAAACCTATAACCGTGATAGTGAGGTGCTGCATTTCACGTTCTTCGGGAAATTATCGGTTTAAAATTGTATATCCCGCTGCGCTGAGAATTTTTAGAATAGAAAGTTTTTTAGAGAAGCTTTTTAGAGAAGTCGGAAAAAGTAAATACAAGTTACAGTTGCAAAAAGTGATTACAAGTATAACATACATTTAATGTCATTGTACAAGTTGGCAACGGGCAAACTCTGGTTGCTACTCGTATCTTTTTCCATTTGCTGCCTTTATTATCGTAAGTTGGCCGCCGGATGCGTATATTTTTACGTATTATTGGTTATTTTCTAATATATATGAGGGTTAGAAAACGAGGAGGACTTCATTGCGTATGATATGGTCAGAAATTGAAGAAGTAAACAGAAAATGAGACGCCCTATTGCTTGAATGAGTGTAAATTTTGATTGGGCTATTTTTGAATGCGAAATAGCTCTTGCTCGCCTGTCTCTGACGTATATGTTAAAGTGATTAATAAAAAGAAAGTAAAAGAAAAATATAAAAGTATACATTAATGTCGCAAACAACAGAGTAGAGCAAGTAGCTCATGCGAGTGAAGTTGCGCCTAAAAAGCTAGCTAGTGAATATGTGAACTAAATGAAAAAGTCGCAGGTAGTCGTAATTAATATGTTCGTCGTTCTGATCGAATTTGAATCTTTGCAGATAAAAATATAGACATGTTATTGATAGAGTTATAAGCTTCGATGTAGTAGTTAGAACAGTCATGAATATGATATATTTAATTACAAATATCTTACAAAGTATCATCAGATACGATACTTCGATAACAGAAGTTGGAATAATAGTTATTCCTAAATACTGAATACAAGATTTGAATGCTATAGGCGGATATGCTGAATATTCTTTATTTAATTAACGGTTCTTTATATTATTTATTTAACACGAGATATATATTTAAAAATGCAATTCATTCAACTAAGAAATAATTTCAAATTAAGAGGAGTGAAAGAAGCAATAAACATTGAGCGTGCTTATTTATGTGGGTGACTTGGGAAGAAGGATATTATTAATGTGAATTTATACAAATTATTATCCACGACGTCATCTGAATGATTGAATTTTATCTTGTGTGTTTTGCAATGATCATAATCGTACACAGAGGATAAGAAGAGTATAGGTATTGAAGATTTCATGAGGAAGATCCTTACTCGTGTAAGGCATCAGCAGAGCAATCTAGGAACGCCAAAGTAAAGGATTTTTTTTCTTATTCCTTAAAGAACTATTTGTTTTTTCGAGATGAGATGAAAATCAATATGTTGTACAATATATAAATCCGTAACACGACCTGTTACCGTCCTTCCAATAAATTCTAAAAGAGTTATTTAATAACAAAAAAGAAACAAAAGTCGTTCATAGATATAGTATCAATTAGATTAAACTTGAACGGCTTTTGTATTTATGATATTAGTTTTGAATCTTAAATATCTTGTAGAAGCATTTCTAATAGCAGCAAGTACTTGACGTGTATATAGGTATTTACGGTGGTTATGTATATACATATGTATATATATATATATATATATATATATATATATATATATACACACATATATATGTACCTATATTTATATTTTAATTTTTTTCTTCTTTTTTTTATTTATGATGAATATGTTGTTACGTGTGCCAGCTCTTAAAGCTCACCATAAGATTTGTGTGAGAAATATTTGTTGAGTTGAAGCGAAAGACGAAATGGTACATAGTAAAATATTTTTAGTTTTTTAGTCTGCGGTACTCAGTTTTTGCCTTAAAGGCTATACACGATATGCCATGCGATAGACATGTAAACAGTCTGTCATTATAACTCAAATAATTTAACTTTTCGAAAGTTGGCTTAATAACATTTACATGCGTTCGTACGTAAAACAGTTTAATAGAAGCGCACCTCATTTGGTATCCCGCTACCTGGGTAGACGAGTAGACGTGTAGCGTTTAGTTTGTTTGTTGGGAGCAAAAATAAAGCAATTTTCGTAAAATAAACGACTCAACTCCGTAACGAGTTCACGGTTCACATGCTGGCAGGCAATTTGTGATGGGCATCATTAGACAATCGCCATTCCCCGCCATCGATCATACACGGCGAAGTGATTCGTGTGACGACAAAATTGTGTGTCAGTTTAGTGTCGTCCGTGTGACGGAGTCGTGTGAATGTTTTATGGGGCCGGCAATGTGGCATGCGGCGGAAGCGCCGCGGCGCCGCCCGTCTTTATTTTTTTATATTGTTTTCCCATAACCGCGAGCATGGCGAGACAAATAAACAGAAGGAGAAAATTGCGCTATTCGATTTGATGTCGTTGTAATATTAATAGCGCATTGGGTAACTGATGTGGGGCTATCAAAATGACATGTTTAAGGTTGTATTTATTTATTTATCGTACTTGCTATGTACATTACACGTGACGATGTCGGTGAATTACGATTTTTTTATTATTTTTTTGCCTTGCATGCTGTCATTTAAGTATTTGTTTTTGTTTCCTATGACTAAGTGTCTCCGTTTTTCGTAACTTCCGTTATTGCTACATATTGTATATTTAAGTTAAGGCAACTTCTCTTCTAACAATTTCTGATGAATATAACGTCACGGCTTGGTTTTTAGGACCGGTTGTCACTTGCTCTTTTTATCACTTAGATTATTACCTACTTGCTTTACTGTGTATTTTTAAATCAGTTCGGAAGTTTGTGGTATATTTTAATTTAAAAAAAATTAGTGTTAACTCTTCGCTGTTCAGTCCCATATATATGAAACATGCCAAATATATATATATATTTAAATTTTTACTGTTAAGGATTTTGCTGTCGTGAATTTTGCTAAATATAAGTACCTGTATTGAATTAATATTTTGGAAATACTGACTAAGATAAGGGATTGTGGAACGCGTTTACAGATAAGCAAGGATAAAAATTATAAGATGAACACCACATAAAAAAGTCAGTAAGTAATTTAGCGACGATCATAAACTAATATAATAGATCATAAACTAATATAATAGATCATAAACTAATATAATAGATCATAAACAAATATATAGCCGCTGATACAATACGTTTTTCCCAGCATAATACTATTATAGCGCAGGTTAATTCCTGTTGAATAATATTCATAGATAGCAACATTTCTTTGAAAGAACACCCATGCCGATTTATTCAAACAACAAACAGACAGACATAAAGACAAGAATTCTAAAAATTGTGGATTTGGTCTTAGCATCGTATAATTCATGATTCTTCTCAATGCGAAAAAACGTACAGACAGACGTTACAATTTTAAGCAGATAAAAATTATTATTATTTAATTAACGGCAAAGGCAAAGTTTTATTTCGTAGTTTAGAGATTATCAATGACATGTTGACTGCCATTCTGTTGGTATCAAAGTACAAACAAGACTATAACTCGTGAAAAAGTAATAAAATTAATAAGTTATAAATCACCCCGTGAAAACCCTGTTATAAAGTCAATAACTTTAATTCACAATAGATTGGTGTAGAATCGGTTTTTCCAAATACATTGATCGTGTCATACACATCAACATTTTGAAAATTATGAACATAGAAACACTAGAAAACTTTCAAACTTAAAAAACTGCACAGACAGACGCTACAATTTTATCACATCAATTGGATTATTTCGTTGATAGGTGGTGTTGTAGTTGTTTCAGCACACAGGCACTCTTCTCTCCTTCGGGTGATTTCGAATTTTATTAACATGAATGCTATTAGCAAGCAAATTTCATGGAAAAATGTTTAGTGATTTGTTTTGAAATTTTGGATAATGTGCTTATTTGAATACATATTAACTAAATGTATATATATATATATATATATATATATATATATATATATATATATATATATATATATATATAAAACCAAATTAGTAATGTGGTAATACTAAAGTTACTGACGACCATACGCTCTTAAAGGGTATTTCTCTATTAAGTAATTAATTTATTATGTAATTAGCTTTGCCCCATGGTTTCACTCGCGTAAAATTGCTGTTTTACTGCCGAAACTATTATAACTATTATTATTGTTGTTATTGTCCTTACTATTACTAAAAACGCTAAAAGATGTCGTTGGTAGTACCAATAACGTAATATCGTAATATTCACCAAGTCAAAGGTTTTTTTTAATCTGTAATATCCAGATCCTATATGTTGCTCGAGGGTATAAACTATTACTGTACCAAATCCCATCAAAATCCGTTCAGTAGATTTCGCGTGATTGATGAACAAATTACCATACAGACAGATAGACAGACCACAATTCTAAAAAATAGTTTTTCTGGCTGTTATTATCATTCTATATGCTAAATCAATCATTTTTTAAATATTTTCCATGTACAGAATTCAATCTGTTACAATGTTGTTATACCTATATTTCTTTAATCATTCGAAATTTTATACTAATTACTATTATTACTAAGATGATCATATTTAGTAATAATAGTAATTAGTATAACATTTCGAATGATTAAGGAAATATAGGTATAACATATTTGGTATGTCAATATTCATTATAACTTAAATATGGTGAGTTTGTTATATACAATTTATGGAATATTAAGTGCCTGGATTTTATTTTAAAATTGTATAAGTTGATTAAAAAAACTAATAGATTTTGCTTTATTGTCACGTGAGAGCGAAATGATTTTGAATGCAATCGAAAACGGAAACGAAGTTTTAAAATATACATTTCCAAAATCGGTAGGAGTGTTATAGAACGAAGGAGACCTACTCCTATGAGACAGAACATGGGTAAGGAATACGAGAGAAGAAGAAAAATAACATGTGTATTCACAGACTATTTTCAAAAAACTGCTCAATGTAAGTATATAATACTTGTATAACAAATTAATTAGTTTATGTCTCTGTTTTTAATGAAAATTTCTTTAACCCTCCTTTAATATTTTTGTGTCAAGTAACTTACTGAGTGAAATTTAGCAAATATTATGTTTCAAATTTAGAAACCGCATTGAACATTTTAACACATTGTTCGAATGAAGTAAAATTAAAAACATGGACATAATTATTTTAAGTTTAATTTCTTTTAAAATATTTATAATAATCTTTATTAAAATATTTTATCTGTTATTAATATACTTATTTTTGTATTTTCGGATCAATAAAAATAAATACATACCACGTATAACTTACGTCAAATAGGCTGTATTAAACAAAAATGAGGAGAGAAATAATGTAAGTTTAATAAATCTCGAGTAAAGGACAATGCGAGTATATATGTGAAACTAGGCGTATTCCGTTTCATATTAAAGAGTTCGTCATGAGTTTCATCATAATACTTAGTATTTTATATATAATATATTCATGTTAATCACTAGGTCTTATATTTCGTCAGTGCCAAAACTGAACAAACCTTGCGAACAACTTTTTCTTAGATAATGACATGTTTGTTTATTGTATTTGAAAATTATTCAGTTTTGTTTTCTTTCTCTTCTATTGTTACATATTTTAAAGCTATCAATGTTATAATTATGACTAGACTTCTATGTATGAATCAAGTTTTTTGAACTAATCGTTACAAATGCATATTATTAAAGATACACGGCCAGTTGTAAGAAAGCGTATGGGCCATGATGCATGAAAGGAGGCGTGGTAGAAGGGAATATTATATCGTTAGATGTAGGATAGGGCATTCTCGGTGCAATATAGGTGACATTTTTTATTGCTTGGTACATATAATATTCCAGCCGGAGAATTTACTCGATACGTGTCTGTTTGTGTACGCACCAAGTAGTTACAAGGCAGTTACTCATATTAGCGTGCAGTTACAGTCGTCCATGGTACTGCGAGTGAACTATTGCAGACACGCGATTGACAACAAGAGAAAAAGACAAGACACAAATTGTTTGAGAAGGTTCTTTTACGAAAGGTACTAATCGAAAACGGCTTAGAAGTTTGAGGGCCTTTGAGAATAACTTTTTTTTGTTAGCTACTCTTAGGTTGGTTTTAAAATGAAATTTGTTTACAGAGTTCTGTTTTTGTTGACAGTGGACTGGGTTGACATATAAAAAAATTGGAAAAAATATTAGCAGTTAGACAGAAAGTTAAAAATAATAATAAAATTATTATTCTATATATTACTGACAGAATTCTGAAGATTATATCAGATCGAATTCCGAGAAAAGAAGTTAAAAATCTGCCTAAAAATACAACTTATCTAACATGTATATTAAACTATTAAGCCATTCACAGTCATTAAATTTTATGATAGTATAAAAGTCTGTTAAGATTTTGATAAATGAATTGACATATTGGATTTTTTTGTAATAAATTTGTTATTTATAATAAAGTTATTATCTTTATTTCTTACTGTAATCGGAATAGTTATGAACAATATATTGATAATAATATAGACATATCTCTACGCCTGATTTTAAGTTTTATGTTTCAATTGTTTTCATTAGAAAAACTCTTGAACACCTGCGAATTTGGCATCTCATTTTTCTGATATTTCTGGTCAAGGAGTTTGAAAGTGCCACAAACAAAGACAGGAGGAGAAAGAAGGAGACGAATAGTGAGTAACGAGATATATATGTGTGTATATATATATATATATATATATATGTATATATATATATATATATATATATATATATATATATATATATAATGATTTTGCGTTGTATAAAGAAGTTAGGAAATTCCTTCTGTGAAGCCGCGGCCGCGTTTGTCCGGTGTTCATATGTAAAAATAAAAAAATGTATCATGATGTTATCCTCGGAAATAAACAAATTTTATTTTTGTTAATTTATACAACTGATGGCCATTTCCTTTTGAAGGTTCGCTGTCGCAGCGCAGCTCGCCGGCTTCGTCGTGCGGGCCGGAGCTGGGCGCGCTGGAGGAGGACGTGGAGGTAGACGTTGAGCAGTGTTCTGACGGTGAGGGGGAGGGTGAAGGCGAGGGATCGCCTCAACGCGCCTCCATAAGATCGCAGACGCCCTCTTCAGGTAAAACATGATTTTCGAAGAATAATAATTATGAGAACGTAAATACGCCGTTTAAGCCGATATATCCTACTCGAATCGAATCGAAGTTGTAATAATTTTAGTTTTATTTTAGTGTGGTGTTTAAATTATTTATTAATATGCATGTTTTAAGTTTGTTTGTGAAAAGTTTACGTGTAAAAATGACCGCTAATTTTCGCATTTTTCGTTACAATTTTCAACAGTTATTCACCAATGTTTCGTAGAATCTAGTAAACGGTTTAGTTCATGTATATTCATTTTTCAAACATATTCATACTTTTGCATGTGAAAAAAATTCGTAGGCATTGGAATACTCAAGTGATTTAGAAACTATGTTCTATAATATTTGCTAAACCTCTAAAAGTAAATGTTAACTTTTTATTATATGTATATTGACAGATGTAATAATACACTATTATGAATAAAAATAAGAAGTATCTCAGGATTAAAGTTCATTATATTAGCTGCTTAACTTTAAGTAGTAAAAAACAATTTGAAAATAAATGTACCATCGACATGTTAAATGTATTTTTTCTACTACTAAAGAAGTTTAGTTTCAACTACAACAGGATAAGTTCACATTGAAGGGTATTAAAGAGCAAACGAAGGTTTAGTTTCGTATCAGATTTGAATAATATTGGTGACATAATGAAACCTTAAATTATTCGTAATCTGTTAATGTTGTGACCATAGATTAATGTTTCATTAATCACAACCTACATCGTTGGAATGATCGCTAAACACGATTACATTACGTACGAAGGCATTTGATTAGATAGCTTTGTAATTTAAGATTCCCATTTTTTTCCTCCAGTGCATTCATTGTGGTACCACTAAAGCACAAAAAACTAAAGGCTTTTTCTGTTTATGGGGTTAACTACCTGTTTATGTTTCTTAGCTGGGAAAGTATCTTAACGATAATATTTCTTCATCTCTTGAATACATAAAAAATATATATAAATAACTTATATAATAATAATGACACAAACTTTCCTATCTGCAATAGAATAAATAATGTCGTATAATGAGCAAAAATCGACAATTAACGAGAGAAATGAGAGAGGAACGATGCATCCATTACTGTATATTATATATTAAGTTACGTACTCAAATACACAAATACATTTGCGCTTACATGTATATAGATACATAAATACACAGTATCCTATGTGTGACAGAGATTTGCAAATTTTAGATATTTGAAGAACTTGACATGAAAGGAAAAAAATAACATAAATCTATTGAGGAACTATAACAGGTATAACACTTTGAGATGGAATTTGAAGTTTCATAATGATGAATCGATACATAAGCTAAGGTGTAACTTTTACACAATTAAATGAAACTACGTGATGTAGTATTATTTCTACTTTCTTTAAGTTCTTTACCATCTTCAGATGGCCTATTAGTAAAGATATCTATGCTTTTTAGCATAGATATCTTTACTGGGCTTTTGCCCACCTGAAGATGTTGTAATACAACGAAACCTAGAGAACTTAAAGAAAGTAGAAATGATACTACATCACGTAGTTTCATTTAATTGTGAACAATGTATTTCTACAAAATTAACGCCAAATATATTCGATATATCATGCGACTACAGTTGCGTGCCGCCCACCCATGACTATGTTTGTATGCACTAGCTTTATTGTCTGACGATAAACGACCTTAGTTACATATTATTGATACATGAGCTGCAGTAATAGCGCGCTGTTTCAATGTATGCTAAGTGATCTGCCCACTGCACGCAGACGGCGGATCGCGCGATACGCCCTCGCCGGCGAGACCGACGCCCGCGCCCCCGCGCTGCAACTGTGACGAGCTGCTAGCGCTCGACTGCCAGCTCGAGACCAAGGAACTGTGGGACAAGTTTCACGACCTGGGCACCGAGATGATCATTACAAAGTCTGGCAGGTTAGTACCCGTCTGGAAAATACCATCTTTATACGTTATTGTAATAATGACCATAAACGTTTTAAAAAAATTATGTTTTTAGGTAATATTGTAACAAACTGTCAGCAAGTGCGTTGTAATTAATTTATTCATATATACCTATCCTCTATATGGTGATCATTAATTATATTTATGAGAAATCTCAATACAGTTACCAATGGTTGCACATATTTAACAATCATATTATATATATATACTTGTTAGTTTGTCAATATGATTCAGGAATACGTGACAAAGCTATGATTTCTTTGACATTGATTGTTTGTCGAATGAAACGTTTAAAATAATCGTTATCACTATGTTTGAACTACAAGATACGAAATAGCCAAATTTATTATAGTTTTATAGCGGGGCGGTGGAACAGAACTTTATAATTTCGTCGTTCCGACCGTATACCACAGAACTGTTTCAATTAACTCTTTCAATTGAAGACTTAAGTTTTGAGATTTTGGTGAGATTTAAAGGCTTAAATATTTACATCGAATTTCGGAATGAATTAGGTTTTCTCACAGGCAGGTGGGAATTATATAATACGTCTTTTAAAATATTATGAAAAGTATTTCGCAATATTTTCTGACACGGTGTCTCCTTCGCGAGATATGAGTCTTCATGATGTTGTGCAGTGTGTTTCAGCGAAACTTTTTAACCACGCATGGCAAAATCTGAAAACTTAAAAAAAATTATTTCATTCAACTTGAATAAGTGAGTTAAAGAGATACAAGTAAGTAATTTATGAACAGTTTAATATTGATATTATGTAATCTTGAAATGTATAAACTTTTATATGTATGAGTATATGCAGAACTCTGGTAGTTCGTTTTCTACAGACGTTTATTATATTAATATTTCGATAATCGAAATACAACACGTTCCTGTTAAGAAAGGATCTTTTTTATATTGTTTTTAATGTCGATCGCAGATTGTGTTTGTAAACTCCAGTATTAGAATTGTGTATAATTTGAACGACACTTTTTGTTTTTTTAGAACGGGAAATAATTTTATAAATATTTGTTAACGTTTTCTGTCTCATCTTGCACCAATGTACCTACGCCTATGGTCTCCGATAGTTAAACCACATAGATGGCTTTAAATATTCTATAGAGTTTCACTTTGTATTTGAAATTATTTTACAAAGCACTATCTTATCATATGTAGTTAGTAGCCCATGTATATATATATATATATATATATATACACGCACACATACACGTAATTGAATGTGAGAATATTGTTTATCATGGTTATTGAAATTATATAAAATAATCTCGAGTAAAGTTATTTATTATGTTATAAACATACACGGCGGATTAAACCTATAAGTCTAACGTTAGTGAAATAAACAGTCACTACCGAAATTCAAACACTTAACTACACGCTTACATACTCGTAGGCATCGATACTTGTAACCGTGTCGTAACTTACGTTTAGAAATTATACATAATGAACCCGATTCTACTCTAGTACTTCAGTATAAATCCGATATAAATTTAAATTAATGCCATTGACTATAAAATGAAGTATTCGAGGAAAGTCGTAACAGAGAATAATTGAAATGTTTACAATATTTTCTCTATGAATATACTTCCGTTTCTGTTGTAATTGTTTGAGACGCACATTGTTATTGTGAATAATGCATTTGTGAGACACCAAATCTGTCGTTAGCTCTAAGTTATTATAAAATGGTACGTAATTTTATGTAGGCATTAATATTTCAATCGTTTCCTACTGTTTGTTGGTTTTGATGCAGCCTATTCAGCATTTTAATCGTTTTTGCGTAAAAACGTAGTACGTAGTACATTTTGAAGGTGCGTCTCACATCTTTGGTTTCATTTCACAAAATACCGTAAATAAATTAGTGGAACTTAATTATTACACAAAAAAATGAAATCAAACTTCAGTCATTAACTCTTTTATGCCTAGGAAACGTCACACTGAACATCTAGCTTCTCTTAAACTATCAGACATGTATTAAATAACATATATTTATTAATAAATATGCGTAATTAAAGTTATTTATAGGTATTTCGGGAAGATATTTGATTGTAATATTTCCAAGTTAATTTTGCAAAAAACATTAATAGTATCGGCTTTACTAACTTCGTAATATTAAGTTATGTAATTTAGTTTAATTTAAAGTCGTCATTTATTTAAATAAATGAACTATATATTTCAAGAAAGACACGTTGACAATTACTGTAATTGAAAACACATTTAAATGATTTATTGCCAATTTAAAACTAAGAGTAGTTCAACATTTTCAGATGGTTTACAGTAATTAATCAGTTAGGAAAACGATTGACACGTCAGTAATATATAAACACTGTCAGCGATTTACTAGGAATCATACCCCGGTCTGTTGCTACAAAAAATGCGACATCACTTCTAAGTTCTCTCCTTTCATTCGTTGGCCATACATGCGAGTACGTTGTCTGATTCGTAGCAGATGTAGAAATAGTGTTTTAACTTCCTTTTGGTAACTTTTGGACTGGAAAGAAGTCGGAAAATTTATCGTTGCTTAAATATTAGTTTGTATTTATTTGTTCCGAGCATTGTTTATATATCATAATAGTTTTGTCAGCGCTTTCGCTGTTGAAGTCGTATTTAGTTGAGAATAAATATTTTTATTGAATACTTTTTTAATATGTATTTTATTCACTTTTTATTCACATTTAAATGTTAAGATGTTATTAATGTTGTGTGTTTGTTTTTATCTGAGATTCGATATATTTGTTATATTTGGTGTAAGAATTATAGATTGTTCTGTAGTCGGTTTGCTTTTCTGCACATATTTCAAAGGTAAATAATATTTTATTTTTAGTTTCGTTTACGCATAAAATAATAATATGCATAAAACAATTTTTGTGTATGATAAAATTATAGACACCTCCCCCCATAACTATGTTCAATTATAAGTTGATACATATGAAACACTTATGTTTATATAACTAATGTAAGTTATAAATGCGCTAAACATTTTAAAGAGTAATCCGATTTCCCTTTCTTTATTTTAATTCATAAATTAAGAAATATGATTTTTTTATTATTTAATGAAAGTTAAATTAATGACTGAATATCAAATAGGAGCAGAAATTACGGTTAGAATTTTTGAGAATTTGCGAATTCTTTCTCGTAACATCCGGCAGCGAGTCCGCTCGTGTGTGCCCGCCTATCGAAGGATAAAAGTCGGACGCGGAACGACCGGCCGTCTTGTGTCTAACCATTATAATTTACGAGCCAAACAACAATTCGTGGTTTCACAGTTCCCTGCGGATGATGCGCCTGCGTGTAATTTGTGTCTCATTGTGGGCGTTTACGAAGCACAATAGACGAATCGTCGCGGCTTTGGCCGCGGCGCTGCGGCGCAAAGAAAAAATACAAATATTTGGTTTAGACAAACGGTTCGGCGCACGGCGGGAGTGGAGAAATGCGGCCGTGAAAAGCTACAAGCAACACCTTGTTTGTTTGTATTGTTGGTGAAGTTGTTTGGGGTGTGTTTTTGACCGTCACTTAAGAATGATTTATGTTTGCCTCTGCCCTGGCGACGCACCATAGAGGGTAAAAACAAATTGCTCAAGTATTGCAAACACTTGAGTAGAATCATTTGACTTGTGAATAAAGTAAAATATAATCAGACAGTTTTCAAATTTGGTACGTAATCTTTGTTGCAATTTCCACGTCGTATTGTTGTACGGCGTTGTGCTTTTGAAATATAGTATACGTAATACGTGACATTAAGCGTTTGTTTAATTTAGGGTGAAAATGAGATACCAGCAGAGAACTAGACAGAGATACGACTTTGTATAAATACCTCGGCACTGCGCAACGGAAAATAAACCTGTAAGTAGCTGCAGCTTGGTGCTTAGAAACTTGTCAGTGTCACCACTTTTAAAAGGCTACATTAAAGTTGGTGAAAGTTTCACGTCAATTGGACAAGCCGTTTCCTTTTAAAGTGCCACTCTTTTTAAAAGATTATATAATCATAGTTATTGGGTAAAAAAATTAGGCGATTAAATTATAAACTGGCACTTAGTATAGGTTTATTAATGGATATTGAATAAGTTTATGTCATCTTCCAAGAAGGTGTGATTGGTAGCATACGGTCCTGTTTCCTTTTAGGCCATTTTTTAACTTTATTTTATAAGATCTTTTCACTATCACTGCATGCACATTTTATGAATCGTTTGCTATGAAAAATTTGGCTTAAACTATAATTATATTTTTTCGGCTTTCGCTTATTATGGTCGTCAGAGTAGAGAAAATTCGGGTGTGTATTGAAAGCTTTTAGCTGATTCATGTTATGTATTGAAGAATTTACTAATGTTTTGGATGTCTTTTTAATGAAGTTTCGAACGGAATATAAAGCTTTTGATCATGAATTTGAAAATACTAAGGATAATATGTTTTCATAGCTATAGAAATATAATCATAGTTTTTTCAGAAAATTCCAAGTGCGCCAAATAAGTCGCTTGCAGTTATAGAACACTACGGACATAACAAATTATTTTAGTTGATCTTATCAAAAATGATTTACAACTGAATCGAACTTTTGGGAATCATTTGGAAAATATATGATTTTTGGAAAAAAGTAAAAATAACAAATCCCTGTTTGAAGATATAGAACATTGCCAATAAGACTACAAACATGTTCTATAGCAAAAATGATCGTATTTTACGGCGTCTAGCCACCGTCCTTCCAATTTCAGTCTCGGATCGAACTGAAAGACTCCAGTCAATCGCCCGTCGCCCGGCACGTATGTAAATAAACGCGATGCCCGCTCGTAAACTGATACGAAAGGTGCTCGACGCCCGCTGCGTCCCGCTAGTCGCGCTCCTCGCCTATCCAATAAATAATACTCGGAACGTTCGCTTTTTATTGTGGCCCGCGCTCTCCCACATTTAAGTCGTCGGGGGAAATATTTTAATTTATTGTACATTTCTCCTGTTGGACAAAACTGTCGCGTCGGAGGCTCTCGACGGAGGGGACCCGCTGCGTTTACGACGCGCGGATTATGTGAGTTTTTTTTATCAATAAGACGTT
The DNA here is from genome assembly GCA_039881145.1 of Druceiella hillmani. Lineage (NCBI taxonomy): Eukaryota > Metazoa > Arthropoda > Insecta > Lepidoptera > Hepialidae > Druceiella > Druceiella hillmani. The sequence goes on from JAYKKI010000074.1 coordinate 4,257,766, forward strand.
CAACACTTTAAGCGTTTTTTTACATTTTTATTTTTATTCGGACACGTTACGCGCTTAATGCGTCGGTTGCGGGTGTGCCGGCGGGGTGCGGGTTTCGGTCGCGCGCTCGTAAGGGGCCGAGTCGGTGAAGCGATGACGACGGGGCGATGTGCTGCGAAAACTTAGAGAAATAGTAATAAAACTGCGAAGCTAATCGAATATAAGGACGCGTCTAGTGCAATTGAATACTTTCTTTAATTCAGATTTTTAAATCCCGTGGTTTTAAATTTAGCACGGATATAGATAGAAAATTGTTGAAATAATTTTAGGTCAAGATTTTTAGGGTTTTTCTAAATAAAATGAAATTCTGTTAGGATGCTGTCTGTCATTGTTAATAAATTGTGTACTGTAATGCAATCTTGATGCAAATCTTTCGGGAATTTCTTTTTAATATTTGATATATTTTCGTAAACCGCATTTATTATTACTATCTAAGTTTTCACATAAGTGTTCTTTTAAATGGTTTCTTATTTTTCTTTTCGATAATTTGAGCAAAAAGTTAGATAAGTGATATATTGATTTCACTTAGCTATGTAATATTGTACGCTCAAAATTATTAATTTAAAATTACTCAGTGTTTAACATTTTGGTAAAAGATCTAACTAAAAAGGTCCAGCAAAATCCAAGATATTTTGCTTGTGATAAAGGAAGAACAAACCTGAGAATAATTCTATTCGAGTTTTTTTGGTTTTTCAAAGGTTTCGCCCTTAAAATGACAAACAATGAAGCAACGTAATACGTGAGTAGATTACAGAAAATATTTCCTTGAATATTGAATTCTGATAAGATGCATTCTTATTCGTTTGGCTGAAGAAAATTTCAAATTCTAGAATCATTAAAATCTTTCAAATGTCAATCGTCGACAATAGGATTTTTTAGTGGTTTCCATACTCGTGTATTTGCTCAGACGTAAGAGACAGAAAATGTCACATATGTTCAGATATTTAATTGATTCGTATAATTGCTGCAATATTTTCAATTTATTTCATTGATATGTCTCTAAATGTAAATAATTGTAGGAACTTCAATAGTTTGATGTTGTATGTATGGTATGGTTTGTATTGGTAATTTACACAAAAAGATAACGGGGATATTTCAAACAATCATACAATTTGATGTATCACAATTCATCACTCATACATCAGAATATTTATTCTTTAACATGTTTCTGTTATTCATGTCGAACCCTGAAGGAATGATGGACGTATCGCCAATAAAACAATCTACAGATCCTCATAATTGATTCATAAACTCCGGTGGAGACCTTTGGTGATTGAGTGATTCGGCGGAAGGTTGTGACGCGGCGCAAGGCGAGAGCCGACGCCGTCCGGTGCGGCCGACATAACAAATCGTCACCCCGTGAACCGTCACACGAACCACCGTCGACCGGACGATGGTCTGGCGTTTTTTTCTCCTCCAAAACAATGCCAGCGACGAGTTCCTCGGCTCGTTACAATGAATTATTATGAGCTAAATATCTCCATGCTCCTCGTTCTTGTTGCGATATTTTTAATTGAGCCCGTACAAAGTAGCCATTTCATTCCGATGAGTAGTACTTACTTTGTAGCCGATTTACTGCTACTGGTTTTTAATTGTTTCTCAGTAGCTGCCTTGGTCGATTCGACTTTATAATGTTTTTTATACTCGCTCGCTTATAATATTATTATCTGATTACACATAGGTGACTACCCATTGATTTTGAGGTACGGTGGGCCGGCTGAGTGGTTGCGCGTCTGGTTTTTGTGCGCCTGCTTGAACAATTTGCCACTCGGGTGCGATATATCAATTAAGCGTCGGAATAAATTCTACGATCTAGATAAAGCTTTCATGGAATTCTATTACGGGGAGATAAATATGAAGATTTCGTTACGTACTTACCTGATAGCGCGCGTATTTACGTCGTTCGGTAGTAAAGTGTTGAAGTTATTTGTGGCAGCTTGTTATTTTATTTTATTAACGTGCAGGCTGGAAATCGGTTTTGTGGCGTGTACTTGAACCCACACGGGATTAGCCTTTTTGTCGGTGTGTCACTGTGTAATACTTTAGTGTATAACCATTTTTTATTGTATTTTAGGTTACCATTGCCTTGACTACCATAATATTTTCAATATATTGACTTCTTGTTCCGGTACTGTAAAGTCTAAAATTAAAAAGGGCATAATTAAATCAATTTCCATAATCGATACCAAAGAATTAAAGATTACATTCAGTAATATATCTATTGGTGAGATAGTGCGATTGTGTGTAGATAATTACCTGCATTTCAATTATAATGAAGCGATAGTCGACGGAAAATTTCAAAGACGCTTCAGAGAGTGCATCTTGCTGAAAACACGACAACTAACATCGTTTTACTTGAGGCCGTCGATTAAGGTATTGGTCGATCAGTAGACACAGGTCTTTAATAGTTGACGTATACGGGATTACTGTGATATTTAGTACTAATTGAGGTAAAGTAGTCATGTTTATTTTTGAAATCAGTCTTTGACTACCGATAATAATAGCTTGAGACTTGCTTGGGTTAACTAAAAGACCCACATTAGGTCATATTGTGACCGTGTAATATTCCGTTTATTACATAAAGAGGAGAAAATTGAAATAGGGTTTTCCTGTGACTAGTATAATCGGAATATTCAGTCACGATTCAAAACTTTTTGCTATTTCGATCGGGAAGGGTGTCTTGCCGGTCTTCCCGGTCGGTATCTTGCGACCATGATTTCAGGTTGGTATTGCAACGAATTTCGTACTTAAGGATAAACATTGCAGAGGCGTTTATCAAATATTGTTACTAAGTTTTCCCAACTAATTCGTCCGAACATATCCAATATTTTAAATCAGTTATCTGATTGATTCTCCCTTAACTCAGCAGCGGCGCCGTAAGTGGCCACATGGATGAGTGAAATGTGCTACTCGCACTGAAGTTGCTATAATATATATATATTATAAGTGGGTTTGGATAGGCTAATGCTTTATTTATTTAAAGCAAGTAGTGATTGTTCAGTTTCATCTTTAGTGTACATTACAACTTAGTCGTTTAGTCGAAATTATGAAAGATTTCGCGCGTTATGCCCATACAGAGATCGCGACGAGGGCTTAATGAACAAATCCTACTTATTTTGCAAAATTATTTAAGATCGTTCTGTACAGAGCGTCTGTTTTCAACTTAAATAAATTCGAGTGATTGTGAGTACAGTTATTGTCCCAGGCGTTTGAGTTCAATAATAATGAGTGTAATTATGGGATTGTAAAGTGTAGTTAGTAGCTTTTCTTAGTAGCATAAACGTTTTGTTGAATTACTACTAAAACTTATGCTACTCGTAGTTGGGGTAGCAATTTTAGTTTTTTATAACCATACATGAACTTGCGTCTTAAGTTAAAGTTGCCCAGTATTTATTGTTTGCTGATAAATTCAAACTGTTTTTACGATTTTTTACTGGAATATTCATACTCTGTTTAAATACAGTTCAGCAATAAGCTAAATTTCAAGTACATCTTAATGATTATCTACTGTCCACATTTTCCGATTCCATATTCGTATGAGATATGTGTCATTGACCTGACACTTCATTTCGATGGGGAATCTTTTCATTCATTTCGATGCGGAATCTCTGCGGGTTCTCACAAGAGGCAGAAATTCTCTGGCACTACATTTGTCGATCACATTATAAATATCTATTTACAAAAATTATTACAGAATAGAGGGTTTTGTTGATACATTGGCATTTTTTTTAATGAACTGTATTAACAAACTTTTTGACTTATTTCAATCTTTTGTTTCTTATGTATTTCCCTGTTTGTAGTCCTCTATTTTAGTTTCAGATGTGGTTAGGTAAAATATATTTTTTGTTAGAAAGGAACTTACAACTGAGTGCATTTTTTAAATTGATATCAAACTTTTGTTGATAATCCAAATGCGTTGATATTATTATTAATTTTTGTTTCCAGTTTTTGTTAGTATGAACGGGGATTTATTTTTTTTGTTCATCAACTTCACGTACAAAATATTTACTTGCCATTCCTAATATCGTTTAAGCTATCATGTTTAATGATGTGTTTAGTATTTGTTGTATGTCTTATTTAATTACCTTAATATGTTTTTTGTTTGATTCATAAGTTTATAAATTAGATCGTATACGTCGAGGTAGTATATATATTGAGGTAGCACATTTAGGTAATTTGTGGTCGAAGGTGATCACTTTAATTTTTTCAGTTTTATTATTGTTTTGATGTGATATATCTAATGGCGCATTTAATGGCGCACCTTCGCGTCTCGTCGGTTCTTTCCGACTTAACACTTTTCTCTCTACTACGCTACACACACGCTACTTTACATGTGTTTAGTGTATCAGCATTGTTTCTTATTTAGTAACTTTACAGGTTTATACCGGTGTATTGCATTAAACTCTCTTAAAATGGTAAAAGCGTTTATTAATTTAAAATATGAGTTATAGTTATAGTGAAAAGTAAAAAGTGATAGATTCACATTTTTCAGGCGTTGCATAACGGCTCGGTTTTTTTTGTTTTATTTCTTTTGATACATTTCTAAAACCTCTATTTAAATATTGTTTATTTTGATATCAGTTAAAAAAATAAGACTTCAAATAACATGTATTATTTAAAAGAGCCCTTTCGAATCAATTGAAATGTTTTTTTTAAACTTCAACCGTTTAAAAATGTACCTTAACTTCAACTTCCAATCCAACTTATGACATATACAACTGTTCAAGATTAGAAACATTCCACTCTGCAAAGCAATTTTGCCAGCAGTCATTAGTCTTTACCGCCTCAATAACGCCTCTTTGTGCGCCAAATTGGAAACGATACTTGTCATTGAGACAAACTCAAAAAGCTCTCCGAAACGCAGACAAAAGTTGACACCCGCACCTCGGATCTGCTGAGGAGCGACCTGAATGAAGCAATAAATTGCCGCTCACAGCTCCGCGTAAGTTATGAGAAGGAGCAAATTATTTTATAAAATATGCAGTCTGCAACTCAAAATAAGGTCGTAAACGATCTCAATAAATTCTTTAACTGGTTTAATGACCCGGTCCGAGACTCGAGCTGGCAGTCCTCGCGGGTAGTCATTGTTCACCTTTTTTCGCTTTGGTTAAGTAAAAACTTTGACTTAATGGCTGTAACTCTTGAACGAAAGCTTTGGAGTGGATATTAAAGTGAGGAGAAATTATCATAATGATATTTTGCATTGGCTAATAGCTTTTTCTATATATAAATTTACGTATCAATTGTTATGAAATATACGTGTTTTTTAATATTTTTTCGTCTAACATACTCTTCTGTTTTCACATTTTATTCTATCTAGTTAAACTAAATTTTCTTCTACTTATTATTACTATTAGTATTTCGTCGCATTACAGACTATTGTCACTTGAGACTGCTTGAAGACCAGGCTAATTTCTAATTTCTCACGGCCCTTAATGAGACTTATTTATTAAATTTTAGTCTTCCTCTGTTAGTGCTTTAATAAGTTTCCATCTTTTTACATATATATGACCTTTTTATTCTTCTAGCTTTTATGTCAAATCTTTGTATATGTCCATTATTTCTTTGTTGTTAAACAATCTTTAAATCATATTCATGTAGGTATTGAATAAAATAATTTTATTAGAAATTTTATTTCTCAGGTTCATACTTTATACCATTAATTTTGTATTAAAAACTTTGTTTTATTTTCATGCATCATCATGATTTTAGGTATATTGTATTTAATTGAATTTTATTTTCAATTAAGTTTAAATATTATCGTAATAGTATTTGTGTACAATAATAGTTTTTTGTTGTAGTCGGTGTTCCACTATTTATATCTGTTTATATATATTTTTTTGGTTTTTTTATTTATGCAAGTAACATATACTTATTTTGTTATATATTCTTGTTCATAAGTTGAGCAGCCGCTCGATTTTCTTAGCGCGCTTTATTTGGTATCATATTTCAGACTATTATCCTCATATACAGTGTACCGTCGAAAGGGTATTATCTAAGCAAGTCAATGTGTCTAACGGCGTATAAATCCAAAACTTTAGCATCCGAAATCCGAATTATAGATAAATCTTCACATTGGTAAGGAGTATTAAATGGTGCATTTTATAAATGAGAGAACGTGAAAGAGTAAGTTTTAAGGATTATTTTAAAGAGCTACAAACATTAAACACAATCCTTGGCTTTAAAAGGTAAATATAATGGAGTTTTGCGGTTAATAAACTACAGGTGTTAACGTTCGAACGTTTATATTTGCATATAAATATAAGAAAAACTGCATTCGAGTTGACACATTCAATGCAATTAATGTAAATTGAGGCGGCCGTGCTCTTTCGTTGTTTTAAAATTACATAGCTCTTCTGTATAAGGTCACTAGTCCTTCTCGTACACGAGCAAGACCATTGTTCGCAAATGATGAACGTCAAGGCGCCCTGTTAGGTTTATTTAAAAAAACTGCTGTATCTATGTATACCTTATGTTGTGTACTCGTTCCATTTGTAATAAAGAACTTATGTTGAAGCGCATATCTTACGCGACCGATATTGCGTGAATTGGAATGTTTTTGATCGTTACATAATTAACGTCACGATTATGTATCGATAAGATTGAAATAATTCAAATGAAATAGTTTATTTGTAAGCCTTGTCCTTTGATCTGTTTATTGATTTATTTTTGTTAGTAAGACCTGATGTTCATAACACTCGTAATTAGTTCTTGAAGTCTAGTAGTATAAGCATTTGGTAGTATAAGCGCCTATTAAGAAGGGATGCAACTTCAATCTTATAAAGCTTAGGTGTATAATCATGTTTATAAAATATTATATTCTGTGACATACATTAATTGTGTCTATTTCAACTTGTAACTAAAATTAAGACGTAAAAGTGGCAAGAAAGAGTTGATTTTACAGAACAAATTCTATTTTTCTCACTCCGTTTTCCATTCCTCTGTTTGTCAGTTACCGTGTTATAGCTTCCACACTATAAATGCTATATGTATAACATTGCACATATTTTTTGAACCTATGTCCAAAGCTAATCGAAGTCCGAAGAAAATCGTTTCATTACAATTCCTCCAGCAGATTTTGTGTGACGTCAGCTCAAATCAACATACACACAGATAGACAGAAATTGTATAAACATTTTTCTCGCTTCTATTATTATTCAATATTCACTCTGTTACAATTTTATTATATGTATAGATTGGAATATGTTTCTCGAACGTCGAATAAGTCTATTTATCGAAAGAAGTCTATGTATAGGATGGCACAGATTTAATAAAAATATTTAATATACGCAATAAAAATCCATCAATGTTTATTAGACCGCTACGCTGTACTCGTCGAGGCTCAGAGTACGCGATAGTGGAATTTAATGTATCGACTATTGTTTTATATACGATTCCTCTTAAGTTCCCCCCTGTCTCTATCTAATGAAGACTTGCTGGAATAATGTGATGGAGTTCTGATTTAGCACCAATAAAACGCCGAAAATGAACCTGGATTGGCTATTCGCTCAGAACGCAATAAGTCATTATTCACTTTCGAGTCGGAGCCCCCGAGGGAAGAGAAAGAGCATCCTTTCGAAGGAGACCTGGCGGCGGACTGTGTTGGCGTAATTTGAGAGCGTCGCCAAGACCTAGAGTAAAATAAAATGTGATCAACATGGAGAAGTACTTTGAATATCCTTTACGCTGTCAAGGGGATGTAGGACATCAAACGTATTCTACATCCTAATGTTTTGTCACTTGTAATTTAAGCGCGGGTAGATTGCAGTATACCAATTGAAATTATTTGTGTAATACTGTGGTTTACTGATTAATCTGACTTAAATATCAGTATTCAATTACTTTACTCTATTTTAATCTAGAAGAATATTTTTTAACTCAGTATATTGCGATTAAAGTAGAAAATAAGAGAATAATTCATATACACATACGGTCATTCCAAATTACGTCTTTAAATTATGATTTTCTGTTATGAATTAGCTCGCCAATTACAGCCAAAATTAAGATTATAAATCCAAAACTGAGGTAAAATTTACACCTCTAAAAATTAGCCAGAAGATGCATAAACATTATTTGAAAATAGCCATACGGTAGTGGGAGTCTGCGGTTCGTAAACCGAACTCAATGCATCCGCCGCCGCCCTGATCGCTCGTAATAACGTGGTTTATGGAGTTATAAAGGTGCGGCGATGTTCTTCGGACAAAGTAAAATTCACAAAGTAAGATGGCGGGTAATTAGATTCCATAATAGCACCGGTGCAGAGATCAACTTTCTGCCTGACTCGATCTTTTCCACCTCACAAGCGTAGTGTTGTTAGCTGGCAGTTATGTGGTTGTTACTGCAGTTAATTATTTTTAAATATTGTGCCGATGATTCTAAGGTCTTAACTAACACCAAAATTGTCATAAACTAATTAACCGTTACAGCTTTGTTCGGATTGACAACATTTTGTTTTAATTTTTCTATTCCCATCTATACGTATAATAAAACTGTAGAATTGGTATATGTGTACATTGAAGAAATTTACAAAAAAATAATTTAGGGGGCATAATAAAAGTAATAGGACACAAAAATATTTTTTATACAATTTTTAACTGTTTGTCTGTTTATTTGTTAGGACATCACGAAAGAACCAATGAAGGGATTCTAATGGGGTTTCGGGGGAGAGGTTCTATTTGGCGGGTTCTGTAAAGCTTGAAGTAGAATATAGGTTTTCTTTCATTGGAAAAAATATTATTTTATAATGATTAATATATGACGTTACACATATTTTAGTCAAATTAATAAGATTTCCTAAAAGTCCATGTAAACCAATTTACGAGTATAGTTAGTTATGCAATATTTATTCACTATACACAGATATTACCGACAGTTTACACATTTATTTAACATATATTTTAATCGTTTAATACAGAATTGTAAGGTCAAATCTTGTAACATAAAAAGGCCTATAACTTACAATCTGTGTTAATCGATAATATACATATATCCTGAAATTATTTTTGTATAATTCATTATCGTGTTTAATTTTTCCAAACATTGTTTTGATAAATCCGCAATGAATTAATATATTTAACTTGAAAATATTTTCATTGGCTGATTTTACAATCGAAATGGGCCACAACAGACACTCTACAATAAATATAAACGTGTGCCGTTAAATTTTCTCGATTTTCCTATTGTACTTAATATCTTCATTCATTATTTTAATGCACCTGTAATAGTTTAACAGTTTAATTTCTAAATATACCCGGCATATGTTCTCAAAATACGTTATATACTCGTATCCATCTGGATACTACAAGTCATGTAATGGTGAAGTTTCAAGTTACTGGAATGCGATGTTTATGTGCTAAATATTAGAAAACAAACACAATTTTCCACATTGTACATTAGTGAATGATAATAAAAAGTGCTGATATTATCAACGATAATGTTAAGATTAAGGTTTTTTGCATCTTATAAATGTCTGCTTGTCAATTTAATGTTTCAATCTATTTGTATGCGGTCTTCACTGATGTCATTGACACATTTGGGAGTACAGCCATAGACTTATTGACACGCTATTACTTATTGTTTGTTATACTTTAGGATTTAAACCTTGGTCATTACGTAGCTAAATAGGACAGAAGAACCAGCACAAAAGTTAATTAATCATATCCAAGTTTAATTACTACTTTGAAGACATAAATAATGTTTTAGTCTGAATCAGATCGAAAGCATTTTTTGTTCGCCATGCGATAACGACCCGAGAGCTCATACAGCTTGATTTGATTACTGTTTTCTATTGAATATACATCGTATATTAATTTTTATTAACTTATTTGTTAAATACACTTACGTGTAAATATGTTTTAATTTTAAATAAATACCACTTTATTAGAGTGTCTTTGTTGGGATACATCATATTTAATTTTGTGCTTTTTTATCCATCTCAGTAGGGTATATTTTAGCAGACAGGCATTACGAGTTAGATCAGAAATAAATTTTTAATTGATTAAAATATTAAGTACAGTAGTCACTTCCTATTCCGAATAATAAATTCTATTCCGAAGTAAATTATCTTATGATACTTTTTACTTCGGAATAGAATAGGAATAGTCGCTTCTTGAAGAAGGAATAGTCGCTTCTTAGAAGGCGTTGAATTGATAATGTACTTATTTCTAGAATAGTTTTGATTAATAATTTCAAAGGAAACAATTGATATTTTACTTTGTAATTTTGTGTAAAATCAGAATTTGGACTAAATAATTTTTTTGTATTATTTTTGTCTATGAAAAGACAAAAAGATTAATTTCAACATTCGAATCGAGCACTTAACGATTTCAAATTACAGTACTTGACCGCTGGCGTGATTAAGGTAAGCGATGAAATAAAGGTATGTTTATCAGCACAGGATTTCCTAGTTTTCCAGATGTCTTAACGATGTTTATTGACGCATAAAATAATAAAGTATATTACCTAACATAATCCAAATTAGTCCTTCAATTTAAACGTATAAACAAAATAGTTTTAGTAAGAATTTCGCTTTATATGTACATACATCTAGACGAGACATCTTACTTAATGCCAGGTCTGTGAGTCAAAAGCCCCAGGGTGAAAGCCTTGCGCCTTTCGAGTATGTAATTGTGAGCCGACGCCGTAATTGAGGGTTTAATACAAACAAAAGCATCGCCTGCGTCGGCGACAGATGGCGCTGATGACACTCGGTTGGCGGGTGTAATGATGAGGCGGTCGTTGACAAAGTCCCTCCGCGCAACCATATGTTGCGAGTACGTGGCACTGTTAGGATGTGTTTATTGGTGTGCGTGGGTTCTTAAACAGCTTTTCTTGAGACCAATTTAATAAAACTATCTGCATGGTTATTATAAAACATTCTCAGGTACATCATTGATAAGATGGCAAGCTATGGTTTTGACTGTGACGCCAGTATTAACACATGGTTTAATTACTTGTCATAAGTGAATATCCAACATTATAATTGAAGAAGGCCAAATTTCAAATTTAAGGTTAATTTTAGGCAAAAAACTCTCATTATTTCATTACGTCTATTTGTCCGTCCGTCTCACAGTTTTTTTTATTCCTATATTTATGAAATGTGGATTTTCCAAATAAAAGGTTCAGAAGGGTTCTCACTCTGTATATAGTAAATTATTAAAAAATACCCTTTTTAACATACCTCCGCATATTTGTAAAGAGAAGGCGAATTTCTTTGAGTAGCTCATACAGATTTTCCAAAATGAGTCGAACGTTTCGTTTACCGTTTCACATTTTTATGACCCATTTGCGAAATATATAATTGCGAAGCGACGTGCAATATGGGAGCCCTACCATTTTAAAAAAATAAAAACAAATAACTCTAAACATAACTACAAAGAAAAGAAAATAACCGTATCTAAGCGTAATTATACAAAAATGCCGATTATGTATTTTATATTAAGTAGCTTTGAATCTTGAGGAAAAAAATTGCCAAATAAACTAGAGAACTTTAGGAAAGGAATAATAGAAATTAAATTAGGGAACAGGATAATATGTTCAGGTTTGGGCGTATTCAGGTATCAATCAGATAAATTTTTCAATTATATTATAAACGCCTGATTAAATTTTATGTTTGTATTTACTAATAATAGACGCTTTATGTTTGTATTTACTAATAATAGACGCTTTATGTTTGTATTTACTAATAATAGACGCTTTATGTTTGTATTTACTAATAATAGACGCTTTATGTTAGTATGTACTAATAATAGACGCTTTATGTTTGTATTTAATAATAAGAGACGCTTTATGTTTGTATTTACTAATAATAGACGTTTTATATTTGTATTTACTAATAATAGACGCTTTATGTTTGAATTTACTAATGATAGACGCTTTATGTTTGTATTTACTAATAATAGACGCTTTATGTTTGTATTAACTATTACTGACTAAAATAAAATGGAAAAACTTTATAAAAATTTACGTTTCATTTGCACAGACATAAAACAGATTGCTTCGAATGCAATCCGCCCACAAATCCGCGAGTAATGTGATCTACAGATATTGTCCTATTTATCAAAATCCTCTTATCTCGTGAATACACCGGCTTAATGGCGCACGTCGTTAGGCGAAGTCACATCCGAGACGCAGCGAGTCATGACTCGATTAAGCGGCTGTCATCGCGCGCTGATGAGAGCAACAGGACCGCATCTTGGCGGTGGGCACGTCATAAAGTGTTATTTACACGAGCGGGATACACTTGATTTGTTTGCTACAAAAAAAAGAAATCGCTCGAGGTCCGGGTCGGTTATTCACGGGTCGTTACGGGCCATTGTGTGCGGGCGCTCGGCCGGCTTCGGGTGCTCTCGGTCGCATTCGGCACGGCTGTCTCGCGCCGCTACTGTGGCATTGTGCGTTAGAAATTGTATTATAATGCGACGCGAGTGTCATATTTCATGCCTTTATATCCGTGTGCGGGTTAACGGGAGGATTAGAGGCGAATTGGCAGCGTAAATATTGTGTTTTTATGCGTTGCTTAGGGCTGATTTGGATTTCGCTATGCGTATTACTGCCTCGTCTCGTTGCCGCTTGTTTATTTGTTAAGAGTGCTGATCGGAGGGAATGTACATATTTGTAATGTTCAAAGTATGCAGGATGGTATACGTATACTGAAATTATGACTGTATTTAAACGTTAGCGTTTTAATTTGGCATTCTTTTTTTTTGCAAAATGGGACAATGCTAATTAAAGGGGCATAAGAGATATTAAAGAGAAATTACACGTGATATTTAACAACGTTTCATTAAGAGAATGTTTTATTTAAACACGCAGGTTCTAAAAGTTTTTATTATTCCAACTATATTACATTACGCTCCGGCGAAAGGGGCAAACCCTGATACATCACATCTTATTATGTAAAATTGATATATGCGTAGATTTTCATATGCTTCCTGGTTAATTCATTCTCGGATTTGAGACAATTATCACTTTGCAGGGTCTTCCGTAGATTTTTTAAAACCACTCACGCCCCACTCATATGCCGCGTTTGCTCTACACTCCACATTTTTCACTCAATTTCCAGATATCTTTATTTTCAATTTTTTCTCTCAAAGAATTTCTAATCGTATTTTTTGATGATTTTATTTTCACAATTCTTTCTTTTTTTTATGTGTACCTACTTAAGTATTTGTACGTAACATTATCAGAATCGTAATTTTACTTTGTATCACTTTTATTAGGTAATTTAATCGGAAAGAAAGACTGTTTTTTTGGAAGTAACTTTATTCAGCGAAAATGTATCTTCATGATTGTAAGTTAAATGTTTTTAGTCAAGAATTTAAAGAAAATATACAATCATTTTGAAAGTTTATAATAGCTGTCGGCACAATTAATTATACTATATACACAATTTATTCAGATATACATACATAGTAACATGTGTACATTTTAAATGGTAGAGACAGAGCATTTTGTTTTTAAATAGCCGCCTACACGCCGCACGAGTCTGCGCCGTTGCGGCGTCAGCGTTCCAGCAAGTGAATCGTTCTGGATTCCGCGCATAGAATATCGCCGGTGAAGCAGTCCACTTCACATCCGGTGGCGACTCATTCGTCTTCCGGAATAGGCGTCGGGATACGTCTGAGTGTCGCCGAAGGTCACTTACCCGATTGAGCGGAAGTGACGTTTGATGGAAGTGTTCAAGTTTGTGAGCAATTATGTTGTCAGTTTGTTGTGCGTGAATATGTTCGGTTTGATTTCGCGTAGTTACTGGCAATTAAGGTTTATGGAAATTAAGATTTATGTATCATTCTCAATGTAAAAAAAATAAGAAAGTTTTTTTTAATCAGTTGAGATTTAGAGAACGAATCAAATGGAAAAAGAATTAACATTGTCGGTGCCGATGTCGTGTCGAATTCTTATGCGCTTTTAATAGAGATTCAATTGTGCTCCGACCACCTAAGTTGTTAAGTATATATATATGTATAATAACTAGCTAAGTGCGTATCGGAATACGTATAAAGTAGAGTGCGGAGTAATTCTATATTGTAAACGGAGCCTCGATTTCATTTGAAAAGACCAATTCAATGAAATCCCACTTGAAGAGATGCACGATAAATGTTAACCTACAATTTATGTGTGGGGGCTACGGTTGCCACATGTAAAATCGATTTTTCCCGGACATTTATACTACAAGGCGCAGACATGGACTTTAAGGCAAAGTTTAAAATAAAACCTAATTGAGGTGGCATTATTTATTTCTTTTTGTTTACACTATAATATAAGAACCATCATACTATAACTACTAGTTATTTAAGACAAAAAACTTTTTTTTAATTTGACCCAACAAAATGTTTTTTGAATCCAATAAAACATTCAGACTAATAAAAATAAATCAAAATTTTCTTGTACTAAGAAATATTAAGTTATATTATGTTATGTTTAACAAAAGTGATTGAATTATTAAATAACAATAATTTAACACACAAACATACGTAACGTTAGATTTATCCAAACTATTAAAAGCTATTGTTAATATTTGGCAAAATAAATTTTTAAATATTTAGTTCTCTTTCGATAATTAATTTTGTCTAACTTCCGTCTTCGAACTTCCATCATTTGACAGTGAAAATATTTAGTTGATTATGTTCATATTTTGATATAGCTTTTTAATAAATTTATTGTCATTTGGATTATCTAACAGCGATTGTTAAATTCAGGAGCAAGACTCTTCGCAATTTATTCAAATTGGAAATTACGCCTTGATTAGATCTGTAATCATTCGATTCCGGTTTTTTTATTGATTATGCTAGTAAAACTGAAATACGTCTATAGTATATATAGGTATCCTATAGTATATATAGATATCGGTATAGGTCTATAGTATATATAGGTATATATACCTATAATAGGTTCGCGAAAAATGGTAATAAAGAAAATTTTTAAGATTTACTGCAACTTTTAACATTTCCGGGAGAAATTTATTAAATTCCTGGACGCGGGACAACATCACAGATATCGGGACTATCCCGGACATCCTGGAAAATAGACAATACTAGTGGGGTAGTAGTATCCCATAAATATTTGCTTTATATCAATTGTAATTTTCCTATCCGTAATATCTTATGCGCATAAGTTTAAAACTGTAGAAACTGTTAGACAGTGACCATTGGCGTGTTTTGTTATATGTAAAACGGTGACAGTATGATAGACGGACAGTATGATAGATGGAATTATAAACGTCCCTTCTTTCACGAATTTGATTTAAAATAAAATGTGAAAATTAAATTTGAATAAGTGCCTACGTACTGTTAATTATATACCTATTTCAGGCCCTCTGTAAGTATCGAGTGCTAGGCACTGGTAACATAAGATGGATATCACAGTCGATAGGGCACGGCGACAAATATAAAAAACTTAGATTTGTGATAGGTTACAAATTAATTTTAAAAACAATTGAAAAAAAAACAAATAATAATATTTTCTATAAATCATTGAGTATATCTATCGATATGTAATCAAGAATAGACAAATATAGCCTCAAAGTAAACCATAAGGAAAGTGTAAGAGACAATTTTGACTTCCTGTTTATAAACTGGTATGTAAGGAAAAGCGACATCAAAGGACGAAATGTTAAACATAGGGATTAGTATTTATATTTTACAAGTGCATCAAATGGTGAAGTAGGTAAATTGAATGTAGCCAAACCTTCATTTAACCACCATTGAAAGTTGTAATACATTAACCTTAAGTGGAGAAAGAGGAACGATAAAACTTCTAAGTCGTCCCACAGCCTACAGTTATCGTAAACGCGACTTTTTAAAGTTATATGTTACAGTAATGTAGGAGTTATGTAAGCTACAGCCTATATCAACCTTTATAAGTATTTTTGGAGCAATGGTTGACGAAAAAGGTGAACGTAGTCTTGAAATCCGATGCAGAATTGAGTAAGTCCGAAACGCCTTCTGCAAGATGAGAGGAATTCTCTGTTATCGTAACTTAAGTCTGACCCTGTGAACACATATGATACGTTGCCATGCATTTTCAGTGTTACTATATAGCGCTGAAACATGGGTACCCATAGAAGCGACATGAATGAAAATTCCGGTCTCTGAAATATGAGCGTACCTCAGAATGTTGTGAGTATCATACGTTCAGAAATTACGCAATGAAACGGTACTTCAGTAGATGTGTGAAGACACCGAGATCTTGAAAAGGATAGAAACACGCAAGGTCCAATTCATTATGCAAGGCAAGATCTTAGGTAGAAGAGTGCCTGGTAGGAGTAGAATATTTTGGCTGAAAAACCTACGCCAGTGGTACAATAAAGGCATTCATTCGCTTTTTCGGGGTAATGCATCGAAAGTTCAAATATCAATAATGATTTTTAACCTCATTTAAGAGCAGGCACTATAAGAAGTCTATGGCCTGTTGATACACTATATGATTATGCGATATATTCTACCTCATTGGGGCATGATGATAAAAAGAGAGATTTTTGTGTAGCTTCTAGGTTCTTTGACACCGGATAGCATGGATTGATTTATTAATATCAGATATACCAGTACAGAACTTCGTAATTTTATGGCACTAATGTAGATTGCATTGAGTACGGAAAGAGATAAAAAAAAATTATCACGCGCTACCGTCGGTTATCGTAGCGCGCATTCCACGCACCCGTAAAGTACTCTCCGTGCTTTGGATAAACAGTTTAGCTGGCCAAACAAAGTAATCCACTGTTCGCTCTCCCGACGGGTGTTTGCTCGCGGCGGCGACGACAATGGCCATCGACGCACAATGGGCACGTAACGAGCAGGCCTCTTGCGGAAGTGAATCGAGCCTGATTGTAGTAGGCGGATGTGCTTACGGCAGCTTGTTGTGATAAGGCGAGGTGAGGAGAGGTGCGGCTTGTTTAGTGTTACTTGTGGTCGGTGATGGAAGTCGTCTTAATTATGTACCTGGATTAAAGGGAACGCATGTAAATTTCAATGGATTCGTGGCTTAGAATTTGGATGTATGGAGAACTTTATTATCACCGTGGATTGTGAAATACATGTATCTCGTCGAGTACTGAGTTCGTTTATTTCATTATATTTTTCACTACTTGAATTGTTTGCGTTAAATATGTTCGTAATTCTTCACTCTTTTATACAAAAGAAAAGTTCCACGATAAGTTGTTGAGTTTGAGCGAGATCACTGCTTTAATATATTACCGAAATAACAAAAAAATAAAAATCAAATTAACGCCACTTCAAACAGATCCCAGAGGCCGAGAGCCAATACATCTGCCAAGGCCAATGCGGGGTATTAGTGCTATTGCACGCATGTTATTAACATATTACCAACAATATTCCTTCCGGGGACACCGTAATGCTCAATGTCACGCCGCAACTGTGTGCCCGGGGCTCAAACGACTTCCTGCCGGCTGCCGCTACTGAGTCGCACTAACGCGACTTTGCGATTGAGACATTAGGTCGCAAGGTCTATATTTGATTCCCGTAGACGTGAATACGAACCGTGAAAAATACGTCAACCATTTGTTATTATTAATCGAAACTATATTTAAATTAATACGTAACATTAAGTGAAATCGGAAAAATTAGACAACGCTATGGCATGACGCCAGTGTTGTTATATAAGACAAAAATTAGTTGCAAGCTTTACTACGATCATATTAGGAGGTTTTCTTGTTTCTCTTTTTTTTATAATAAATTTAAGCGAAATTTACTGTTTCAAACAAAACAATTTGCTCACATATGCAGACGGACTAAAGTCCATTATTAAAAGCATCAATTTTAAAAACAGCAGGGTATTGAAAAAAATAATCTGGTATTTTCGGTGATTTTTGTCGAAATTAAATGCGGTTCGGTAAAAATTCTTCGAACTGAGATTATTCTGTACTTTTCACACTTGATAATTGTGTGTTGCCATCAATGTAATTTGAAAAACGCTGCTGTTGGTAACAACGAGGAGAAGTCATATAGTAAAAATTATATGTACTTCAACTTGCTCAGGCTTCGACTCTTTCATTAGACTTAAAAGTCAATATGTAAAAGTCACATCTTTTTAAAGAATAATTTCAAAAAGGGTTGTTTTAACCAGTTAAGGGTTCGTCACATCGGATTATGATATACAAATAACAAAAAAAAAATTTGCGAGGGCAGCAAAATTCCGATCGATAGTATTTTTTCAACTAATCGCTGAAATATATTAATTTAGATTTTATTTTTTTAATGATATTTAAAAATATAATGACATAAACATTTCAAATACCAAAGTAGATTATGATTGGTTCGTATTTGCTTATAATAATTTTTATTAAAATATTAAAAGTCTAAAATTGGCGTGTTTGTATATTGACGATATTTACGAAAAAACGATTGAGGGTGGCATAATAAAAGTAATAGAACCCAAAAATTGTGAGCTGTCATTGGACGCCTCGAAAACGAAAAAACAAATATTCAGATAGCTATTAATAATAAAATATTAATTTAATTTTAATATTTATTTTTACGAAATAATTTTTACCAAAATATTTCTTAACAATCTATTGAAAATATATTTTTAATTTTATAATACTTTTTAGCCGACAAGACGCGAAGCTGGCCGAATTATGTCGGAAAGAGCCGACAAGAGGCGAGGGTGACTGAATGGCAGGTCGCGACGTGCCATCAGAACGTTTTAACTCCCATCCGAACACGCCATTAGACGTTTTAGATCAAAATGCATTTCGTTATAATACCAATAATTGATAATATATAAAATCATTAAACTAAATTTTGACTTAACATTATAGGATATGATGCATGAATTAATTGGCTGAATTTGATTTTTGAAAATATATTTAAACTTCTTTTTACAAATATTTCATCAACATTATTATTTTATATCGCAGTTCAATTCAGGTTTGCAGTTGCCCAAGTGGGAATTTTTTAAGGTTGCTCTTACGTGACTTGTTTAAATTGTTCACAGTGAATATACCCTAGTAAAAATAACCTATTAAAAATATCATTTAGAACTGCGTTTATCTTTTAAGCTGCAAACGACGAGTAGACAGTAATGTGCATGAATATAAAATACGTTAAATTAGCTGTGACACAGACTTTCCTCCATATAATTTATGTAAAAGTTAACCTTCTTCACAAGAGTTAACTTTGCATTAACGATACAGATTTCTTCTTGGGTCCCTCATAGTTATTCATCGACATAATTGCTAAGCCCGAGGCAATGAATTGACATGTCAAAACTTAACAGATGCGACTACAATAATTCCTTCACATCCTCGAGCCGTACTCCACGTTCGGCTCAAACTGGTAGCGAGCGAAAGTGAGATTACGGCGGAGGCACATTGTAGCGATACGAATTTCCTCGTTAGTTCGCGGTCGGTACAACGCCGCCGGCTTGCAATTTGAAATGTGAAGTTGAGTTATGCCTTCTCCGACACACGTCCTTGAAGTTGGACGGATATGTTATTAAATTTATGTAAAGAAATTATAATAATATTTATACTATATTTAGGTCCGTGTAAATTGATTGTCTATAATATAGTAACATATATGATTGCCCACTTTATTGAAAAAAAGAGAAGCCTTTACCGGATGATTTATTTTTTGTCTAGTCATTTGTCATTTAAGGGTCATAATTGTTGGTGTATTGACTTATGATATTTGTAATAGAGTTACTGTCTATGTCAGAATAATTATAACGTGAATCCAATTAGTGACGAATAAAAATAGATTTAGTTGCAGAAAAGGAATTCAAAAATATGACATCACTGACATATTTTTAATAGTATTATTTTACTACGCTTACAGAAGTGAACTGAAATGTAGAAACCTGTGTCTGTTTTAATTTTTGGAATAAAGTAAAGCTTGTTTACTTCAACATACGATAATCAACTGAAAAATATTCTTTTATAAATTAAACAATTACGAATACTTCAATAATCACGGTCAGATTAGAATAAATCCAATTGTGAATATTGAAGTATTCGTAATTTTTTAATCAATAGGCAATCTATTTGCTCATAAGACACTTATGAGTAAACTGATTGCCTATTGCACAGAATATGCGTAGAATATGCGTTTTAGTTTACATATATATATATATATATATATATATATATATATATATATATATATATATATATATATATAAAGTATCAACACTTAATAGATATATAACTAATATATACATGTATAAATAACGTGTTCTAGCATAGTTGGCTCTATATAACGTAGTAACGAACGATGAATAATAACAATTAAAAACGTTAATGAAACTAGAAAACACAACAGAACCTTAAAGTAAATATAGATAATAAATAACAACAGAAAAGTAATAATAGATGTCCGGAAACTATAATCGAATAACATCTAAGGATAAACCAAATGAATGGTTTAATGTCAAAAATTACTGAATGTTGTAATAGATGGTGAAAAGGCAATGAAGAAGTGAATTAAAAAAAAACAATGAATAGGACTGTCTGGATGGAGATTTTAAAGTAAGTCAAAAAGAGAAAAAGTTAATAAAATTTCGCATCACTGCTAAGTAATTTCATTTTTCCCACTAATATCCTAAACCTAAAGTTTGGATGTTTATTATTTAATAATTCTGCAATCAAGCAAGGAGTCGCTATTTTTGGGATGCGCATAGTAAATATGATGGAGTAACAACATATGGTTTAATTCCCGTGGCTTCGTTCGTATAGGTGCTAATATTACAAAGAGTATGTTTGAATGCTTATAATTCGTTCACGCCTTAGCGACTGGAAATATTTTCTTGAAACTGATTAAAATCATGATGCATAATAAGAATATATTTCATAATCCGACAAATAGCATAGTTCCTGTAGGATGTAACTCGGTATTTTTGTTCAATATCTAAAATTTAGTACTAATACACGTCGATAGATCACGTAATGTGTATATTTAATCTATTGTTTACGTCACCCGAGAGCCAAAACCCTGAGTGTAAATCCAACTATCTTAGTCGGATATCCACGCGCGCCGAATACAAATCTGGTAATACATAAATTATGTTTTAGTAAGGGTTATTATCATTAATATCCGTTTAAGATTTTTAAGTCAACACTGTTTGAGGGAGAGGACTGAATAACATAAATTCCGAAAAAAATGTTATGGCATATGTAAATATAGGGAGGTTAATAATAATACTTTATATGCTGTGTATATATTATGTAATATTGAATGTTATATAAAATTAAATTACAAGTTTCAAAACGATTGCCCATAATAAATTTATGACAAATACAAAATTTGATGAGAATTATAAACCTCGTTAAGTTCTTTTTTCGGATGGAGCTCTGTAATTTTATGAAGACAAATCAGCGTAATTGACGTTTTGTAACTCTGGAAAAATACTACATTTATTTTGGAACCGAATTCTCGGACAATACAACCGAACGGACAATTTTAGACTTTTATGTGTCCAAGGACAGTGTTTAATAAAACTAATCTAAACTCAAATTATTTTATAAGGACTAAGCAATATATGATCAGTACATGTACAAACACATAAAAGTGTAGACTTTTATTTTTAATACGAAAATAATTCCATAAAAAAGAGATTCCAAAAGCTCTCTCGGGGCTTACCTTTGAGGCGCTTTGAGAACAATCGCTTCGTTTTGTAACAGCGCCGTCGAGGGCGCCGCTCGCACAATGCCAACGAATATCCAACATGATTTAACGCTACGAGTTCTTTATTGTCGTCGTGTCATGTCTCGTCAATGTCAACTCCTCTTTCCGCTAGGCAGTCTCACTCCTGTCACTACATCGCTGTTTGTTGCCGATTGACACGCCGGGCCGAGCATAATTTTTTCATGATCTGGCGTCGCCAAAATTTGTAACCTTTGTTGGTTTCCGGTCAGGCATAAGGACCGTAAATCGGGATGAAATATCCAGCGAAACATGAGTATTATTGGATTAACTTTCTATTATTGAGCTGTCTGTAGTTATTGACTGGGATTTTTGGCGTTTGGTGGTTTGCACAGGAATTGATTTTTGGTTTGTTTAGACGTATTGTCGTATGTGAATTGATATGTTTGATATTTGATTGTAGTGGCTCAAATATGTTAAAAGTTTTTTTTTATTACCATAGAAAAAAAAACTTCCGGTTTCATATGGACCAATTTTACTCTATTCGCGTGCATGTCGATTTTTTTTATTATAGGGACTGCCAAAGAAACTTAATACTACGCTTATATAAATAATTTTCACAAAATAGTTATATTTAAGTTACTATGTCATAAAATTTATATATTATATTTTGTTTTTCGTATTATTGCTTTCGTTTTTGTTGTTGGTTTATGGCGATGAAGTTTTATTTTTCATTAAAGTTGAAATACTTGTTTGCAATAAATTAGTTCATGAAGAAAAGAAAGATATCGCATTTTATCGAAAATAAATAAGAAATGTATAGAAAAAATTACCTACTTTTTTGTTGTAATTGTTTAGATGGAAATATTTTTTCACTCGATTATATTTCTGATAAAAAATTAAGGAAAACTCGAATGTGGTCATGTAATTAACAAGGAATTACTATTAATTAAATTGCATATCTATATGTTTATAGGCACATAAAAACACTGATAATTACTACATAATTTTGTTTCTTTTTCAATAACTTGATTTAATTGTGTTCAAATCACATCACACCAGAAATTTCAATCCTTTGCTTTCTTGAAACTTCGAGTACAAAGGCTTAGAAAGACGTTCCTGATTTAAGGAATTTGAATTATAGTTAGCTCGACGCTAGAAATACTGTTTACATGAAGATGGCCTCGTTGGGGTTAGATTGCGTTCCAGGGCGCGCGCCAGTCAATGATTTCGGCGAATACTTCCGTCTCGACTCCAGTAAACGAGCGGCGACGGCGCTGAAACCGTGCATTTCAACTTAATGGAGATACGGAAATTTCTTTATCGCCCGCCATAAAAGGGAGGGTGTGAAAAAGAGAAAACGTTTACGGCGTGTTTAAAACGAGCGAAAGAGATGAAATACTGTCTCCAAATCACCACGTAGATACGGATCGCGAGGGAGAGTTTCAGTATCTGGCGGCGTTGAGTGTAGGTAACTCGCGCGCGTGTCGCGAAGCTGGGGCGCCGCGGTCGTCTCGTTTCGGCATTTCATCGGCGACGGGAGCGGGAGGGCGACGACCATATTGTCGTCGTGTTGCTCCCTAATAATTACTCGGGGCTGGTGGCTTAATGTTTACCCCTCGTAAAGCGGGCGAGGGAGGTCGCGGGCGCGAGGGGGGCGGCGGGAGGGAGCCGCTGTCGCCGAGGAAGGGAGTCGTCTATTTGTCGTTTAAGAGTTAATCAGGCGGGGTAATTTGTAACCCCCAGGAAACGTTTCGGGTCGAGGCGTGTACACATCATTATATCTTTATTAGGACGAGAATATTATCAACATTTTGACGGGGGCGCGCGATGATAACTTCGACATTGCCGGCGTAATGTACAACTTTGCCGCTTTCCTGTTATTAGGTACCTACGGGCCACTCTGGGCGGGCTTAATTTTGTTTTAGGCGGGTTGTTGAGTGACTGCTTGCGATAAGTTGAGATAAATTGGGGTGTGATTATGCTGCCAAAGTTATAACCTATTTAATAGGTATTGGCTCTTTGTTAATGGAATGCTCTCTCACTTACATTTAAACATTTCTATTTCCGGATTTAGTTAATTTTTTTCTCCAAAAACCTCGACACAAATTTTACGTTAGTCATACATTCGTATGATTAAAGGAGTGATAGAATAAAGTTTACAATTATGCTTAAGATTACTCATCATATTATTTAATTTATCACATGTCAACGAATTTCCAGTGCGATGTTAATTTTTTTTACGCAGGATCTTTTAGGTATATTGAATGGTTTAATATAAATAACCGATTATTTAGTTAACCTTCATATTTATATTAATGGCAATAGTATATAGAAGGAAACGTCAGTGTTATAGAAGATGTTTTCACTGGAGCAATTAAAAAAATATTTATTAATTTAGAATAAAAAGTTTCCAAGTAACATGCAACATTTCAGTAGATAAATATTAAGGAATTTTACTTTTGTAAACTTTACAATTTTATCAAATAAATGTTCACTCAACTACGGAAAATAGTAAGTAAGATTACAGAAATGAAAATAAAGTAAGGGAAAAAAGATTATCTAAAATCATGTTTTAATGAAAAATGTAATAATAATGGATTCGTATAAATGTTTAATGAAAAATGTATCAATAATGGATTTCGTATAGAGTATTTAATTTTTATGACTTACGCTGTAATAGAACTTTAAGTAATACTAGCTGTGTCCCATGGTTTCACTTGCGTGAAATTCGGAATAAGAAGTTATTAGAATTGTTTTTCTCTCATATGTTTTTCTTGTGTTGTTTTGTTGTGTTTATTACCATACCAAATTTCACCAAAATTCGAAGATATCGTGTTATTTACGAACAAATTAACATACAGACAGACAAACAAAAAATTTAAAAACATTTTTTCTGGGTTTTGTTGTCATTCTTCATGTTAAATCACTTTTCAAAATATTTTGCATATGCAGAATTCACTCTGTTACAATTTTATTAATAGTATAGATACAATTTTCATTGATTTTCATAACTGTATTTTTTAATTTGTTAATCTTCTTTTAGAAAGAAAACACGTCATTGCTTTTTCAATACGTTGCAATGACGTAACGCGTTAGTTTTCGTTCTCTCCACGAGGACTTGCATCGTACATCGCGTGGTGTGAGCACGCTTTTGGGGTACGCAACATTTTTAAATTTATCCTGTTCGATGGTAACGTTAAAATAATAATCCAGCAAAACTGTAACTACAAGGTAAAAATTATTTTCTGATGTAACAAATGTGAATTATCTAAGAAAGGAAAAATTTGAACAGATTTTAGGATAACATGTGATGAAATCTTACATCCTTATAAATACCTTTAATAAATTCTTTAATATGTTAATTAACAACCGTCCATAATTTATATATAAGCTAGGGCTACCATTTTCAGAGGTTGGAAATATGAAGATTAGAAGAGACTATATCTATAGCTAGTTCGCTTGTGTGATTCGGTTTCATGCGACCCGATCATATGTGACTCGGTCACATATTATATTTGCTCTATTGTAGAATTGATAATATGCCTAGAGGAGTCTCATTTCAATTGATTCATGCAAGAATTGAACACATATTATCTTTTGCCAAAGTAGGAGATAGTGTAGATGGGAAGCTTATTGAGGTACTTGTTATAAATTCTTATTAATAAAAATTACAACCTCGGTACAGTACCATGATATTTAACTTAATAATCGCACAGTTTACCTTGCCTCAAAGGTGTCGATTTATAGTTCATTACCGAATCACCTTTCCCTTATCAAACGGAATGAAATCATATTCCAAGGCTGAAGTTAAGTTTCCATTTTAGGAAGAAAGTGAAGTTGATATCTATCTGTGTAAGAACACTGTACCAGTGCGTATAAACCAAACAAGTAATAAAAAACCTAATAGCCTCTAACGTGAGCGGTAGCCAGCTACTGTAAATTTTTTGTCGTCCAGTAGTTTGATGTACTCACGCATATCACATTTAATTCATTTTGTGTGTGTCTAATGTTGTGTAATGACCGGACGCCGGGAAGGCTAAATTTGATATAGCACTTCTTTGTACCACAGTCGTAGTTTTCATATATTTATACAGTTATTCATTCAGTAATAACTTCTATCGATCCACATTTAAAGTATCGTTTAGATAATTATATATACTGTGATAATTAAGGCTTAATTTTTCCAGGAGTTTAGGCGCTGAGGATGTTATGTATCTATATAAGTACACCAATTAGATAATAATGTCGGTTATATCTACATGGTGCGAAGACGAATTTGAGAGACAAAGGAGTAATATCTTAAAAGATTTTTGAAAACATTTGACTTCATCAAGTATTTATTTTGCGTTAAATATTTTTTCGAAATAAGGTAGTATTGTCTCAAGTAAAATAAAATGAAAGCTTATTGATAAGATATTAATTATTAATACGATATGATTATAAAGTTCACATTATGCTACCGAAAAGAATATATACCAATGTACGCGAACAATAGTAAGCTTGAGTTGAGTGAAAATGTTTTGCTATAAAGTAACAATAAAATGTTACATTAATTTGATTTGTAGAAACATTTTATGTTTTTCAGGGTTCCGTACCTTAAAAGGAAAAACGGGGCTCTTATAATATCACCTATGTCTCTGTTTTGGTATGTCCTGAGGTAACAAGGAAAAAAAAGTTGTTTTTCTCAGAAAAACTGCCACAGCCGTTTTTCAGAAACCGTTTAACGTGGAAACTTGAAATTTGGCACATTAATAAAACATATTAACACGCATATATCGCAATAGCTGAAACTTAAAAATATTTATTTGGAAATTTTAGGGGGAGCAAATTAAGTACTCGGAAATTCTTTTTAATTCCATATATAGTGCGGGATATCGTTTGGAATTGCTTGTTATAAGGGTCTAAAAATATTTGTTTCATAATTTTAGGTATCATATCGTCGGGGATATACTGAAAAATATTCAAAAATAATATGTCCGCCCTTATTTTCAAAACTACTCAACCTAAAATTAGGAAGAAATATGGATTTTTAAAAGCTCACGCAAAGGTTGTAGGAAAATTATAGCGATGATTCTAGATATATTTTTTAAACATTTCTCATGTTTTATGCATACGACAGATATAGTATGCAATACATTCACAATTTCTTGTTTTTAAACCTGACTTTCTCAGAAACCATACGACGTAGGAGCTTGAAAGTTATAGGCATAGCAATATATCTTAGACCACCGACGTTTTTTTTAAATATTTGTATAACAATTAAAGAGGAGGTAAACGAAAGTCTCGAAATTTGTTTTTCTCATTTTATATATCATGTGGAGTCTCATTTGAAAAGGTTTCTTATCAGGAATATAAATAAAATGCAAAAATATGACATACCACCCTTTTCGAAACTGCTTAGGCAAAAATTATGAAAAAAACAGGGTTACTAAAATCCGAATAGAAGATTACGGGAAAATGTCAATCCTAGATCTTTCAATTTTTTAAATAGGCATAGTATTTTTCGCCGGTGAAAATATAGTGTACATAATACGTTGCAATATATTTACGTTGTGAAAAATTAATATTCGACGATAGCTATTTAACAGTAATTATATCTCTCAGTTACTTTTTTTTTGACCCTAATTATTGATCCTTTAAATCGATTGATTCATCCATTGCACATATTGATTCATAAAATCGACATATTTCATCAATTAAAAAGACACTGTGAGTTACAAGAATATTTCGTTTAAAAACCTGTAGACTTTTTATCCCTTCTGATTGACTTTATATCATCTTGTAGAAAAAGTTTCATACTTCCTTTTTTTTAAATTTTGGTCCATACCAAAACATCGAATTTTTTTCATAAATGTAATTGTTGCTTTATCTAGACGCTCGTTTCACAAAAACATGTCAAATTTTAATTAAATTTGTGAACAGTATGATAAACAAAAATGCTTCATCAATCCAATTTTCATATTTATGTAAATTCTAAAACACGGCTGCCTTTTTACTCTAATTCAAGTAATACCTTTACTATATAGTTTACAACTAAGTCATTACCTTAAAATATAAAATTTTGATACAAACCGTGCATGTACCAAATAAGTATCCATTTCCCATTCCTCAAAGTCAGCACATTCCTCGGGAAGAGTCAGGGCGCGGCCGCCCGCATGTCGCATGACTTATTCAAAGCCGCCCGCCCGCCACCTATGCTTACCTGTCGCCAGATGATATATGGCCACGCGTGACCGCTACGTTTTCATCAATACACATGATATTCGTTGAAAACGTTATTTGTAATTCGATGGGGTCGGCGTAGCTTTGTTTACTGATCTATCGGCGTCGGTATATCCTGCTAGCGATCTGTGGGGGCGGTATGTCTTATTTAGGAGAAAATATTGAAGGAATCATAAATGCTTCCGGTTATTGATTTGCCTCAAAAACTGCGGAGGACTGGTTTTGACAAAGCTTTGTTTTAATTATTAGTTGCGTCTAGTTATTACTAAATTTCTGTATAATACTCTTCTTTTTTCTCTAAATCGCGTCTAATCTTATATTTTACGATCTTTTAGCTTTCTTATATATAACGAGTGCTTTTCAGCACCCCGTCCACTTTTAGCATTAATTTAAATATTAGATAATATTATTGTGGAGATAATAGTAAAGCAATTATAAGATTTAAAACTAATAACTCTAAATCGCTTTTTAGACATAAAATTAAAGGAATATCACTTCATTTACGTACAATATCGGAGGATTTAAGTAATTCGACTCAAAAGCCAATATTGATGTGTTGTTGACATAATTCTGAAGTAATTTAATAAAGTGTGCAATTCAGAACAGTTGTTGGTACATAAACCGTAGCAATAACTGTTCTCAATTGCATAGTTTTTGCCAACATATTTTGGAGGTTTTGTAGTAATTATAATCAATCTTGAAGAAATATTTTTAGCGATTGCAAGAAAAAAGTTATATGTAGCCTGGAAGTCATCAACAGATCGAAGTTTTACTGTTATTCGGAGGTGTATTTGTGGAGGCACATAAGTAATCAATTTTTTCTATCATTCGGGAGCGCCACAAATAGTCAACTTTTTATGGATTATATTATTAAAATAAGAATATTAAATTTACATTTCAGTTTTAATCGAAAAAAGTATTTGCGCCCTATCTCGCACTTACTTTAGACATTAATAATATTTTAATGCCACATACACTATGCCTACTTTTTACCTCATAGAAATCTTGTAAAAATGTTCCTTGACATGGTTTGTAAAATAAAAAAGAGCTTATATTTAAAAAAAATATTAAAACTGGTTAAAATATTGTTGCGAATAAAAAACTAATTAGATTGTAATATGTGACAAAGAAAATCCGTTAAATATTTAAACCACAGTGTCTCATTTTGTCTAAATTTAAAGAAAGTTTTATGTCAGTGTTCTCATGTCGATAAAGCTTTGCAACAATGTCTTTAATAAAATAAACATTCACTTGAAAGTATGTACAAACTGACACGAAACTAATCCCATTTGTCTATTTGACAGATTTCATCAATATATCTCAGGTTGTTTAGTGACGGAATCACACTTGTATCTATTTACAAACGTTCCGTTTACCCTGCAGAGAACCAGATGCCAGCAGTGCGCAAACGCAATATACACAATATATTAAAGGCCAGGCAATATAGCGCAAGAAACATCCGCGCTCCGAGTACATAAGCGATGAGCACACGGGCAGATAGCATCTCATCTCATATTGCGCCCCGCTCCCCCGCGGTTGTCTTCGCAGCATCGATCGGTCGCGGGCGGGCGTAGCCGCGACTCGCTCAAATAGGTCGCGTCGACCGGATGCGTGCTTTCCGGTTACTTCGAGCGTAAATACTAAGTTATAATTGGTATGATATGCAGTGTGTAAATATATCTAATATACCAGAGAGGTCCAGCATTCGCCTTCAGTAAGCATTTAAATGCACTTTAAATGTAGGAAAAATAGTATCTGTTTCATGAGTGATTTATAAGAAAGAAGGTTAGAAGTTGTACTTAAGTTATTTTTCTCAGGAATTAAATAACATTTAAACTGGTGTACGTTAATATTAATCCAAACTAGGGTTTATTTGAAAAATCGAACGGAAAAAAGGTGTAATAAAGACAAGTACCTATGATGTCTTTGAAAGCATTTTTATTTATTTTTAAAATTTCAAAGTTTTTTGTGTAATCATTCTCCAATACGTTTATACATGCCATTACCGATTAAGTTAGGGTAATATCGATATGCAAATTTGTGGCGGTAGTATAGTTTTTTGCTTTTGAGAGTAGATAATTTCGTGAAGAAATGAGGTTCTCTACTACCTGTGGTACACGTCTCATTATTCTAGTATATTAGTACTTTGTCCCATATTCCACTATATTAGTAATTGCAGTGGCATTAGCTAGATTCATAATTTTGGTGTGATTTTTATATTAACTGAGAAATAATGTAGCCGTCATGAAATTTTTGGTTATGGTAAACTCAATAATTCTCTAACCGAACGCCGTTGCCAGATTGCAATATGAGAATCAGCCAGTTAATTACGTACATTTAGTGGCGTGGCAACTCAAAAGTCGAGTGTTTTGCAGACAATTGTCGCATATAAAATAGAGTATGGCCACAAAATATTCCAGAGCAATTATTTACGTTTTGCTTTCTTTGTGTATTTGCTTCTCATCGTCGGCAGTTGCCGCGCCGGCTGCAAATTACGCGTCGATCATTACAATTTACTCGCGGGCGCAGACGCGGTCGCGCGGGTAATTCATGTTGTTAATGAATTCATTGTTGCCTCATCACATGACACGGGGTTAAATTTCTTTAATATTGTCGTCTGCTATTCTTCTTAGCGTACGGCATGTGGTTTGAAGGTTTTAATTTCATTTTTAGTGCACTGTAGTGAAATTTTTAGAGCACGGATATGAATGTTATTCGAGAGAATTTTACTTTTATTGATTTTTTACTTTATTTAGTAACTTTGTATTGTCTTACTGACGTTACATTATAGTTAAATAAATAGTTTCAAGACTTTT
This sequence comes from Druceiella hillmani, assembly GCA_039881145.1. NCBI lineage: Eukaryota > Metazoa > Arthropoda > Insecta > Lepidoptera > Hepialidae > Druceiella > Druceiella hillmani. Next base: position 4,288,442 of record JAYKKI010000074.1, read on the forward strand.
CGTTACATTTTTAGAAAGTGATGTACAGTTAATGGTAAAGGCGATATTGGTAGAAAACTTTAGGGATTTGATGCGATGTGCGTAATGATATAGCTATCGCATTTCTGTACAAGTTTGCAAGTGAAATTTTTTTTGTGTATATCGTTTGTTTTCGACAAAATGAGTAATATATTCGTTTGTCTCGCAGCCTAAAATATAGGAAACGAATACAAAGTTAGTCTACTTAATACCTAAGCAAGTTGTGCTCTTTATTTGCTTCAGATATTTTTTTAAGCGGGGACTGCCTCATTCTTTCGAATTCTTCCACGTTATTTCTGTGTCGATTTACTTCGGTTACGATTAATTGAGGGCGTATCAACAATAGTGATTTATTATAAATTATTTTGAGATATAAAGATGCATGTGTTTCGTAGGTTAGATCGAATAATTATATGACATTGTGAATTGTCAATTAAAATTAACGAAGCTTATAATATAAACTAAAACTCAAGTGACATATGTTTGTTTTCTATCGAATGCGTTTTATTTTGCACAGATATACATAGTATACATTCGAATAAATATTTGAATCACGTATATACGTACGTTCTTTTGTTTCCTTCAACACTATAAGCAATTGATTTGATGAAATCTACCACTGCAAAATAATAAAACTAAAGTCAGGACAGTGTCGGGCCTTTATGTGTGCAACAGTTTCTTCACTTAGTGGTCTTAATCGGTAAATGGATCCGATATTAGTTTCATGCACAAAGTTGGTAATTTCTGTTTTCGACTTTTCAAATTTGTATTGCGATACTAAATTTACTACCAAATTCGATTTTAAGACTATCAGGGTAACGAATAATGGAGAAAATGGAGTCAATTTTATTGCCATGTTGACCTCAGGTCTATCATCTGTAAAACGTACATTCATGAAAACTGCAAAACTCTATTTATCTTATTCTTTAATCTTTCCTTGAGGTCTCATGTATGGTGATTTGTAGGATGCTTGTTACCTGGCCAGCCCAATGAGCCGGTCTTCGGCCACGAGATCTTGTTTCCTTTACCCTTCCAAGCAGGATGCCTCGATTCAGGTTATTAAGGTTTTTTTTTACATTATGGCAGAAGTATCCGAGGACCCGACGAGTAATTGTGGGGGATAGCCTACCGCGGATGTCGATTTCTTTGATGACGGACTCGTTAGTCTGATGAGTAGTTCAGGATCTTAATAGCATGCATCATTAGCATCACGTCTCGAAGGCACTCATAAATTTTTTGTCTGCGGTTTTTATGATCAAGGTCTGAGAGTCGTAGAAAAATTTATATTCACAAAGAAAAAATTGAATGTGTAACTACAAAAAAATTATAACTTTATTCTTTAACGAGTGTTTGTTTTAGGTTTACACGTATATATTACAGTATATTATTCTCCTGCTACCGTCAGACGTATCTCGTCACAATCCTCAAAACAATAGCATCGTTGTAACACAATCGGACGAAAGCGGAGCGCATCGCCCCCTCCCCCGAGCGTGACGTGTCAGGCTTCCTTCTGGCGCAGCCCAGTCAGCGAGCGCCACTTTCCGATCCGTTTCAAGTGCAAGGCGTAATTTCGTCAAGATTAATGAATGGCCCGCGTCACGTGAGAACAGACGCGGCGTGAGTCAGTGTGTACATTTATTAATTAGCGGTCGGCGCGGCGGGAGCGGGGCGGGGGCGCCCGGCAGCCGCTCCTCGCGCTCGCCGCTCGTTAGGAGGTCGCCAACGTCAAATTAATTCTTGTCTAGTCATTCCATGTTGAAAAATATTGTAATTACACACATTTTATTAATAAGATTCCCGGTTCGAGATAAGTTCACTAACTGAATGTTGAAAGTTTTTTTCTGTGCAAGTTGTAATGGCGGCGCTCCGGGCACGGACGCCTGTTGTGAGGTAGCGTGTTTGTGTAAGTACTTTCTGACAGTGATCGAGAAATTGTCTCTGGTGTTAGATTGTTTGTAGAAATCAGTTAGGAAAACGTCCGCTCTAAATGTTATGATATTGAAGCCTTTTTCTATAACTAACATATCAAATAAGGCATACCATCGTCTCGTGGAACACGGAAAAAAGGATGAACTTTTCCATTATTCCTGGGACTTATAAATTTATATATATTAAGAACTTACATAAAATTGGTTAGGGAACTTCCACGTCAGGATAAATAAAATTTATGTTTTAATGTCGATTAAGTTTTTTAGAAATGTGTTTTTAAAATTAGGCACTAGGCAATTAGTAAATTACTCATCAAATAATCATAAAGTATTGAAAAATACTTGTCTTTTTATATATAAGTAGCCTCAAGTAAAAAATAAATTTTAATGGATATTGTCTAATTATGCCTTTTGAAATGAACACGTAAATATGGTAAGCAATAAATAAATATATTACTTAGTGCGGGTTGTGCCGGAAAGAGAAAGGGCGAAAGTAAAATATGTTGCATTACTTCAGTACCCTAGCATATAAGTGCAGAATATTGATAAATCCACAGAACATGTACTCTCTGTTCTGTGGATAAATCGGTAGGAGTGATAATGGCGTCGTGTGAAATATTTTTCCATCGGCGATGAGTTTTTTTACATGATATAAAATATAGTATTATCATATCTTTTAATTTCTTTCTTTATTCTAAAAATGCGACAATACTATATTTCATTTCATATAAAAAACTCATTGCCAATAGAAAAATATTTTACACGGTGCCATTATAATTCATACGTAATGCATGTGACTTAGAAATTAATGTCATATAATTTAATGCTAATCTGAATAAATGCCCAGAAATTATATTTTTACCATAAATAATGAAATCACTCCTATTTTTCTATCATCCAAAAATATTACCCGATAATCATTTTATTATCCTCTTACTACCAAGCTTCTTCTTGTACATTTTACAGTTACAAATTTTATTTTATTTAGTTCACAACACCAAAAAAACAAGTAAAGATTGCAGTCTATATCGAAATTGTTTAGTTTAACAGATTTATTTTGAGCAGTAATATAAGGAACGGGGAAAGGAGAAAGCAGGTACAGGGCAAAACATAACAACTACTTGCATTTTTTTCCTCTGCTATATAATATTTTATATCATTATAGCCATATAATATTTTACAGTGTGAAATCCGTTTGACTGAGTGAGGACCTGAAGTAACAGGTTTCCTATTGCTATTTACTTTTATGCTTTTATTAAGTTAGCTCTTGTTAGTGCAGGTACTTGTTGAAGCTCATTACTTGATATATCAATAAATAATCACCGCTTTTTTAAATTATTAACGAAGCTCAATTTATTATCGATGATATTTGTCGTAACCTATAAATAAAGTCACACATTTAACGAATAAATTTTTAATATGTTGACCGGGATTACGTTTTTACATTTGTTTTTATATTTTGTATGTCATATAAACTTTAACTCACCAACAAGTAACTTAGCCAGTTAAATAAATAATTTTGAGGCTAAAATTTCTATTTCAAAGTCATATTATACTATCTGTTACTGCTATGCTTAGTAAACTAGTTTCGGAATATGGCCGCCTAACATTGTCGTATAGACAGGCATGTCTTTGGTGTTAGCTTAAACGGTGTCATTAGACACTAATTGCAATACTTCCACTTCATTGTTACATTATTGACAAGTTGTCTGGCGGATATTTAGCAAGGTGCCTCTATAAATTTACAACATGATATGTAGTTTAAAATAAATGGATATTTGCGATTATAAGCTACCAAATGGATGAGGAATAAACCATCGGTTTACAAAGATATATTATGTAAAAGTATCAAGAGTAATATCATATAATAATCATAATGTAGCAAAGTTTATAGCATGTCGTTAAAATAGCTATTATGGTAGGTATGTGTTAGCTATTTGTCGACGTGTTAGCTATGTTTCGTTTCTGGTTTTAACTGGACTTTATTTTTGAAGTATCACAAAGTTTACGACTCTTACACTAAAATGTCTTGTAAATCATATTAGCTATAAAATGTTCATGAATATATAAAGTGCGTGTAGATATAAATATTAAAGCTATGTAAACATATGTTTTTAAATATTTAAAAATGTAGGAAATGAAAGAAATAAAATCGATTTCTGTAAAATGCCATATATTTTAATTTATTTTAACACATAGGACGCTGTCAGTACTTAAAATATCGTTGTCTCACGGGAGTTGTCAAGTGGTCACTGTGATATTACATATATATATATATATATATATATGTATATATATATATATATGTATACATATATATATATATATATATATATATATATATATATATATATATATATATATAGGTGTGCGCGCGTGCGCGTGCGTGTGAGAGAGTGGGCGCGTGCGTGCATTGTTTAACCGTTTAGTGCCATGGTTTTTTACTCATATATACTTAGAAATGTCAAAGAAATCTTTTGTTTTTGATGTCATTTACCCTTGTCTCGAAAATAAACTGTATCTCTTCCAAAAATTATCCAATTCTAATAATTTTTTCGGAGTTTAAGGATAATAAAATACAAAGAGAATTATGGAAATATATATTGTGAACAAAAATTATAACAAAAACTGAAATCAAAGTCATATCGTGTTTTCGCAGTCCGGCACATTCTCCGTATCAGCAAAATAATTGTTATCGTCACTATTATCACTATCACTCAAAATTTGCATTACGCCAAATTGTGAGCGCACCACAATGTCACTCACACTTACTTTCTTCGCAACTTTAAAACGATCATTTTCACTCGAATTATTTTCGTATTCCGACATTATGGGTTAAAAATTTTCTTTTCCTGGATCCTTTTTATATTGTAATTACTAATAATATTATAATTTGAACTTTATGTAACACGTAGAAAGATAAAAAAATTAGCGATGCGTGCGAGCGACCTCCCCTACCGCGCGCTAAACAGCAATTGATTTCGCAAGCGCCATCGCGCTCGTGGCAAATTTAGTTAGTACGGCACTCTAACTTAAAAACTAGTATATAATACAAATAGCTTACGTGAACTGCATATAAGGAGGAGATTATCAGTTCGATCCGTATGCGTTATTTTTGTTACCCGACTACCGCAAGGCTGAGTAGAAAATGATGATTTTAATAGATTCTGTGTACGGGCATGCCCGATCCTATAGACTAAACAACTAGGCCGATTTTGAAGAATGAGGTGCCGTTGGCTGCATTTTAAAGTCAAGAGTGTCATAGCCTATTTAAAAATACAATACGGCGAACACTGGGCGCTCTATTGTCTGGGATTATATAAACATAGCACTTAAAGCCAAAAGAGGAGTTATTTGATTCGTCTTAACAGTTTGAGTGATGTAGGCTATAACATTTTTAAACGGCTGCCGTGGAACTTTATATATTGGTTGATTTTTTCCCCTACAAACTTGTCATGGTGGGTATCAAATTAAAGGTAAGACCATTTCAAAAAAATATATTACTTGGAAGAAAAATGTGAATGATAGTAACAAACATTGAAATGAAATAATTTATTTGAAATCTTTACGAAGGGTATGATGAAAGAATTTCAAAAGGCAAGTTCAAAAATACCTATATAACAAATATAGAAAAAGTTATAAAATTATGGAGGTAAGAAAAGTTCTCTCAAATTTACTTTTTAAATTTCTATTTTACCGTGGTTCGGTTTTTTCGATTAATGGATACGATTTCTTTTATTTCCCAATTTAATAATCTATAAAATGTATAAGGCTATGAAATTGCGGTATTTAGATAAAAATGATAATTTATGACAAAAAAAATATGTGTCGAAAGTTGCTTTACTCGGTGCTGGGGGCGGATTTTCACGTGTTTTTCTATTCGATTTACGGTTTTATAATTACTTGGGATGTTTTTACTTCGATAATTGTTTTAGTTTTTCATTGGTTTTTAATTGTTTATTGTTTTTATTCATTGTTTTTATTACGTATTTACTTACTCGACTTAATTACGTGTAAGTTTTTAGTAAGGGCAAGCGATTTTCTGGGAAAATCAGATGATTTTCTTGCGTCAAAGATTTAGTTAGATGTATTTGCGCTGTTGTTAACACGCCACGCTTTCTTGTGTTTTCGGCACCGTTTCACTCAGTCATATATGGTTGCACTGTTGTCATTCGATTGCTATTGAGAATCTCTTTCCGACCGTACGTTTTTGTATTTCGGCTTGACTTTTAGACAAGTATACTATATTTAATTTTCTTTATTTTTAACAAACTCATACAACTCCACTATAATCACTCTTCACTAATATTTTTTACTCGCAATCGATAGATCTTAACGAGAGTTGCACATTTAAAAGAGCGTCGTTGTTTCACTGAGTCAAAATTGGTACTGCGTGAAAGTTTTCAGATAGCCCCGCTTTGCGTTAAAATTCTTTAATCCGCTGGCTACCGATGTGTGTATTTCCAATTACACTATATGACGATAGATTCAGAGCAGCAATGAGAAATTGTATACCTTTATTTTGTCATCACAGAATTTTCTGGATTGCCCCATTATGTTAACAAATTTAAAAACGTATTCACGCAAAAACTGAATAGTTATGTTTTCCCATGAATTTTCATCATTTCAGTGCAGAATTTTTTTTCATTTTCCTAAATGATTATATTGTTATTTGCTTTAATTTACATTTTAATGAAATTTTGGCTTAACTACATATACGTTAAATTTGAATAAGCAAAATATAGAAATTAATCAATGTTCCCTATACTTAACCTTTTTTTCCATAACCGTCAGAGTATCTTAGCAAGAAAACAGGACCCAAATATTTTTTTAGTCTCTGAACAGAAATGTTTTGTCGAAAACCACAAAAAGACGTTCGAAACATCGACAAAAACCCATGGCGATCGAGATCTTGATAAAATATTTAACGAGCATTAGCTGTAATTTGGAATATTATAATGCGGCGGGCGAACGGCGGTCGCCGCTGCGGGCGGCTGCCCGTCCGGATGGTGATTCGCGCTCGACTAATGTGTCGGCCGAGTGACAGCTCGGAGCGGGCGGCCCGCGCCGCGCGGCCGTCTAATTGTCCCGAGATAAGTGACGAACGTTATAAATTCGGAACTGAGTTTGGCTTCCTTAGCCGTGACTGACATTTCGCACTGGAAGTTTCTTATTGGCGAACTTTTGTCGTCCAGAAAGTAATAAAGACTAAACTCATAACAGACTTTATTATCAAATTAGCGACTTCATTCGGACAGATGCTGATTCGATTATAAAAAGGGAAGAGGAAGCGTGATTATTCTTTACTGCCATACTATATTACGTATAATTTCGGTCATCATTTTGACTCATTATTGATTTGTTTTTTTTTAACGGAGTTGACATTAGCTTAGCAAAATGGATCAGAAATCTTTCTATTTATTGCGATTAATTATGTTAATAAACAGACTGAGATGCCATTTTTATTACAAGTTACGATGTGGTATAACTGCCTCTGGTCAGATTAGCGACCCCTTTTAACATATACTTTGTGTTTTATTAAAGCGATTTCTGTCCCTGTTATTTTAGTTAGCCGGAGTAAGAAATATGTACTATTTACTCAAATCTTATTTGATTTATATAGTTTTATATTTAACTATTCCGTGTACTACTTTTTAATAGTATTTCATATTCACACTTCCGATTTACCAAAATCATCGGAACTTTGTTTTTTTTTAAATTTTTATAAGTGTAATATTATTTGTTTTTTTTACATGGTTTTACCCACATAGGATTTCTTTAATTATACTGTTCTTCTCGCCGTGTTCACTAAACGCCGCAGCTCCGTTCGCCAAATGATATCGGAAGTAAGGAGTGGAGATATATCTAAGGGTATTCTCGGGATGACCAGAGAATGAATAAACCGGTTTCTTCACATCTTGCATCGTTTAAATAGTGTTCTCCGGCTACTATCAAATTGCTTATCACTGTTCCACGTCATGAATTGCAGAGTAATCATAATCTCCCGTAGCGTGATGATATGTTTGGTAATCTTCCTAAAAGTATGGGCTTTCTAACACAAAACGAAATTGAATTGGCGTAAGAATAGCGCGAACAAACAAATAAATAAACGAATTTTATCACTTTATGTATTATTATAAATATACTTATTGTTATTTAAAAAAAATATGTATTAATTCAAAAACATTCCACAAAACTTGTTAATAAAAGTGTACGTCAACTAAATGGCTGTCAGTTAAATAATAACCCATTCATATGAATATTTTATTCATAATAATAATTTATATTCATTCATTACAATTCCCATTCATAATAATAATTCAAAACAAAACAAAAGAAATGGATAAATTGTTACTTAAAAGCTAATATAAAATCGTATTTTGGTTTATTGGGATTATAAATATAATTTTTATTAAAAAAATGTAGTTTCATGAAACTGTGCGCCGGAAATAATGTTTGATGGTTGAGAAAACTTTGTCTATTTAGAAAACAATATCGTACGTTATTATAACAGAAATTCAGTCACGGTAGATTCAGAATCTGGAACGAAGCTTTAGTTTAGGTTAGTAGCTTTTTTTTTAATTTTATACAAATTTGATTTGTAATTTTTGGAAACGTAAGATCGCAGGATAGATTAGAATATATACGATAAAATATTAACTTATGCCAGGTATTGCTTAAAAATCAGATAGTAACTAAATACTATAATATCATAAATGTGAATATTGAATATCATTTGTAGTTTTCCTCAAAGAGTGTGATCGAATATAAAAAAGTCTACATCGGGAGTAAATACAGTACAAATATTTATCACACATTGATTTGAATCTTGCGTCGATCCCGTAACAGTTATTTTACTTAAGCTTACAACAGTGTATTGCACCACATGAAACGAAAGCACGAAGAAAAATATTTTCATTTTCGAAAATTCATTAAGATAATAGATATCCAAAATAATAGTCGTACTCCAAAGTAATAATCCCAATTCAAATTAAAACGTTTATTAATTTTTGCTAAGAAGTGGATAAAACAGAGATGTAGATTTCATGTACATAGTGACGAATGTTCATTATATTTATGAATGTTGAAATACGAATGCCATGATGGCACTTAATTTATAATTTTTTTTATACTACTAGAATAGTAAATCTGGTTGCTATATCGTAAGTTGCTATACAAGTGTAAAGTTATGCCTACTCAACGTGAGTTGCTTCCTGCGACTACATTTTTGTGGAATTAAAAATATTGCCTAAGGCACTTATCAATTAAAATTTAACTACCGCCATACTGCTACTATATACTATATTCGACTTTAAGTTATGAGTTTATGTATATATGTAGAATTTATTTAAAAAAATAATAAAATCAAAGTTAAATCAAAATTTAATAAAAATCAAAATTTTGAAAAAAAAGGATTTATTTTAGAACTTTATCTTAAATAAATCCTTTTTTGAAAAAAAAAGGATTTATTTAAGATTAATTTGGATATTTTTGTTTTCGTAATTTGGATTAAAAGGTTACATATAAAGCACAAATTTATTTTTTTTATATAATAAATGGAAAATCCAATAAAATATATTGCAAACAGTAGTTTGGCCCAAAAGTAGTGAAATATCTCACGGGACCAAGGCTAAATGGCGTGCTTTTTAATCTTGCCTATAGGGTTTTTAATAATTTATTTGGATATATTCATTCACTTTGTTTTATTTTCTTCAAGGAACATGTTTTATTAAACAATATTAATTGTTTTTGGTAGTTAAACAGCAAAAGGGTGTGAAATTACTTTTTATATTTAAACATGTTAACCAGTGCTTCGTCAAGTCACACGTAAAGATATAGACGTAAAAAGAAAGTATCCATGTATTGCTTCCAGTCAAGGGTGTCCCAGCAAGGTTTACTCGACTTTGTACATCTTACAAGTTTCTAAGACAATTGTATAAATGATATGTTTAAACATGTGAAAACGCATTTATGTATGTTCCATCCTGGAGAGTTGAATTTTGTAAAATAATTGCTTAGTGAATGTCTATATTATGAATTATTATAAATTTTTTTTTAGAATTTATTGGTTTGAAGGGTTTGATACCGGCCATAATTAGTCAGTTAGAATTTTTTTAATTTTTATATATAACACTATGAATATCACGTTCAATAAATGTTAATGCGAAATATTGACGTAAAAGGTTTAAGTATTGAAGAGCTTTTTTTTAATAAACAAGCATACAGATTTTCCAATTATGTAAAATATATAATATCTAACAACTGCTACGTTGAGTAGCAGTTGTTAGATATTCGCTGATGGTCTATTCCAGAAAAGAGAAAATGTTCTCTGATAAGATATCATCTTTACGATGAGATCTTTACAAATTAACCCACATGACAATGTTGTCATACAAGGAAATCTAGGTTGTGGCAAAGAATTTAAATAAAGTAGAAATAATACTCTATGACGTAGTTTCATTTAATTGTGAAAAATTACATTATATTGAATTTTTATAAAATTAACGCTAAATATATTCAATGTTCAATTATATTTATTTATTTCCTCCAGTCTATCTATAGGGAAAGTAAAACAACAGGCGGTCTCAACACAGATGCGTAATTTGCTTAGTGGCTCGCCTGCTTTCGCTTGTAAGCAGCGTGTCATGTGAACGACGCGCTCTACTTTAAATAAAGATTAATGGCCGAACACACTACATTAAGTGTTTTCTACGCGTTAGTGCTAGACTCAGTGGCCAGATCCTTAGTGGTTACCGACGGATCAAGATTTAATATGGTGAAATCAAAATGAAGGAATGATGCAAAATGTAAAGCCCAAGAAGTTTCCACGTCAATAAGCGATACATATTATGTCCTTACTTGTTCATTTGTATATAAATATAATGTACATAAAATAGACACACACACATTGCTTCAAAACAATTTCTTGCAGTTGTGGCACTAATTCTAGTTAAAAACAAGAAGTGATGTGGCAGACTGTATATTTGCGTGAACTAAGAGAAAACATATAAATATAATTGTTTTGGTATATTTTATGCGTAAATATTTGAAGGAAGAAAAGAAGAGGACAGGGATATGGGATGAAAAGAAAGAAGGCAAACGCAGTGTTTTGGTGTTACGAAGGTTTAGCAGCTTTTTAGAGCACTTTTTACGTGAAAGTCCAACTTATACAATAATTTAACTGCGTTCACCCTAAGTGTTCAAAGAAAGATACATCGTATTTGTGAATAAGGGAATGGGAAGGATAAGGTTTCCAGTATATACTCCGACATCATGACAACCGAGAGCTGTAAATGTGGAACCAAAGTATAATGAACTCTTAGGATTATTTAACACGTTATAGAGGGATTAGAGGTTTTATTAATAATTCCGTCCACTGCTGATATTCAGTAAGATGATAAGATTTTCAGAAACCGTTGTTATAGCGGATACACAAATATCTTTACACAAAAGTCTTCAGGTATTTGATACTTTTATCCATTCTTATTGGTCGTTAAGTAGTAATGATTCATTTGAATAAGCCATGTAATTACGTTGATGGCTATTCACAACGTAACGGAGTATTGTTAATATTTAAATACGACACCAATCTTTGTTTATTTGATCTTATTGTGGGAAATTTTATGCTACAGTGTTACTTAGTGAAAATTGTAACATTTACAATTTAATCAACTTTGGCAAGAAGAGTAGTAGGATGTAAAATATGTTTGTGTGGTCGTCTTATTTTGGATTAATTAATTCATTTGTCAGCATATTTTAACAGTAAATAGCTACCTGTTTCAACAGTCAACACAATTTTGTCGTGAGTGATAATACATGATTGTACAAGGAAGCTTACTTATTCTTCTCTATGTACAAGGTCATATGCATATAATGCTGTGTGAGGTCTGCCTTCTTTCTTTCAACGTGTTTTAACATTGTGTGGGCATCCTCATGAATATATGCACACGATATGCGAGCCCTTTGTTGACTCATAGCACAATGAGCCATACAGATTCCTCGCTCGCTCGCTCAGTATAATTTGTAATTTTGAAATTGCGTGCATGAAATCATCACATTACGTAACAAAAATGATGAGGCTTTTATCTTAATTACTGAATAGGCGTATGACCCTTTTGTCGACACATAATTTCATATTAAAACTTTGCTTTGTTACTATTTTGATTTAGACTATATTTATATCTATTGTAGTGTGCTTTCTTCGAGTAATGATTAAAGTTTCTGTACAAGTTAATTATAATTAAAGGAAGTCTACTGTAATTGCCAAGTCTATTATCAATACTCCTCGTTAATTGCTGCCGCGCCTGCTTTTTCATGTTTGGATGAAATAGAAACACGCTCGTTAGTCGCAAACGAGTGAGTTTTTCATTAGACTTATTCGCATTTGCATTCTCCTTATGGCCGGTTTACTAGTGCAACGGAGAAATCTGGGTAGATCTACAAAGGGTAATTGGTCAATTATATAGAATCAAGCTTATAGATAACGGATAAAGCCGGTTTGGATCTGCAAGAAGGTGTTTTGTAGTTGTGTGCACGCTGAACATTTATTTATATGCACCACACAGCGTGTCTCGATAGTTTGCGCATTTAGCTCACTTGCATTGTAATTTACATAAACTTTATAGTCTCTTAATAGTTCTTCGCATAGATTCTGACGATAATCACTTTTGATTATTTATGATTCATGTAACTTTAAATAAGGTATTTGCAATTTACGAATAATTGCGAAACGAAAATGAAAATCCGATAAGTTTTATAGTTCGAAAAAACACACTAATTATAGAAATCTTGTAAATCGGATATCATTTATTATGTATTATACTTCTCATTATAAAAAATATTTAAAATGTAGGAAATATTATTATATTTATTCTAGGAAATATTTAGAGGACTTCAATAATTTTCTTCTATTCCGTACTATAATACCATAAGTCTGCCAATGATAATTGAAATTATGGCAGAATTTAGGCAGAATTAATATTTTATTAATTATTTAGGCAGAAGGTAAAGCTGTTAAGCGATTTTCTTGGAGTTTTCTTTATATTATTTTATTTCACGACCCTTATATGCTTTCAAATGTTTTGTAAAACACAAATTTAAATAACAAAATATAATTAAGTATTTAAATGCGATTCCTACCATTCGATACGAGTAATTGAACAGTTTTGATCAACATTATAATGAAAATAGCATTCACTCTTATCTATGTGTCTACACCATTTCGCCATTTTATACTGCAGCAGATTATTTTGTACATGTCTTCGTTGTTCGATGTTACACACTATCATTACTATTATGACATTGTTTAACTAATCTTGAACGGTTTTAACAAAACGACTTTAGTTCGTTTTTGCTCATTTTGAGGGTTCTGAAAGGAATTAACAAGTAGCCATTATAACTTCGTCGTATCCATCCGTCCATCTGTCACGACGTTATAATTTCTATATTTTAGTAGTACATGCAGTTTTGCCAGTTGACGTCATAGGTTGAGATTTAAATTTTTATGTAGAAAATTGTATAATATACTTTACTTTTTCATACATTTAAAGTGGAGCGAAAAAAATGTTGAACAAGCGTAGGGTGAAATTGAAATTTGATTTACCAATTTTTATGTTGAAAACCTCCTTTGTTAAATATTAAGCTTCATAATGATTATGAAATATGAAAGCTTCATAGTAATATATATTAAGCTCACTTCCTCTAATTTATCAACCATTCATTGCATTTGGAACTTTTGATTCAATTTCTTTCGATTAACTTAGGTTAACAATTTTGAGAAATACAGATAATATAATTTATGAACGTTTCGACACTCACTTCACTTATTTTATTTTTTATGACTTACAACGTCTCGTTATGGTGCAGATATGTTTCAATTGATCCTCCAAATATCATGTTGCCCTATTTAAAAGAATTATTAAAGGTTAAACACACATCACTGTGTTACTATAATTGCTAAGGGTTTACATACCTGATATGATCTGGTTACACTACACTTATCTGGTTATACGATCTCTTTTAAATGTTCATAATTGTCACATATTCTTAAGTTCTATTGTGAGGGTATGTATATTAAATAATATTTGAATGATCTCCGTATTTTTCCACGACTGTGTAAAAAGGTTATGTATTCTGGATTCATGTATCTATGTAAGTTTCTGGATCTATGTAAGTTTCTTTATTTTCTCATAGGGAGGAACGTTTCAAACGATTTTAATAAATGAGGAACCCTTAAATATAGCATATTATTTTTAATTACCTAGAAGTAGAATAAAATGAAACCAGTAATACTTTTAATTAATTGATGTTGAGCCCTTATTTTGAATTTAAATCCATAACGTTCTGTTGCAGGGACTATGAATGCTACAGAAATTCAATTTTCAATTTCAATTTTTTTATTATCTGTTTATAGAACGATGCGTTATACTTGAGAATTTTAACAAGTCTGCTTTCAAATAGACCAACTAATTGTGGTGTCAATTTCAATCAAAGAACATAAATTTCCTTGCGATGAGCTTTTTATTTTTCCATTAATTTTTTCACTGTTTTTTCATTTTCACAACTGCGTGAAAAAAAATTATTGAAAATCTGTTATGTTTTATGTAATTTTTAGTACTATTATCGGGATTATAGTGATTAAGATCATTAATCATACTCCTAACATTCCTGGAACCTTTATTTTTCAACTGAATTTAGAATTTCTCTGTCTTGAAAAAAGTAGTAACATTAAACACACGCAAGTACAACTACAAATCACCTAGTACACTCATTGCAAAAATTTACACTACATTTAATATCATAAAAGTACTCATGGATAAATAGTCACGAAATGTCAGATTGTCCCTGACCTCAAATGCTAGATTATCTAGGATCAATTTTACACGATACTCATTACTTAAATTCCAGTTTGTAAAAGGCTATGCGGCTTGTTTTTTTATTTGCTTCACTGTCAACCCCTTGTCAAAAGTTGTAAGTAGGTAGGCTTTAAATATTAATAAACACACTTATACCATACGTAGGTAATGGAGTATTTGTTAACACAGTTATAATTTAGAATTACGCATTAACCACAAATTGAATTCGAGTGACAGCTGTCAGGTTCGACTTCCCCGCTTATGTCATGTTCGGCGGGTGTGAGAGGAGAGGGTTAATAACGAGTTGAGAGACATCATGGATATTTGGTAAGTTATTTAAATTGTTCGTTAAACAGAAATGTTATCGTTATAAGATGAGAACCAGGGGGAGTTATAATTATTACAGTTAATTTATATAAGTGACGGACTACCCTAGCTGGTAGGATAAATGGTATGATAATCATTACTTTGCATCTCTCGCTTTCTCGTTTCAGCTATACCGATATTCATTAAAATTTGCATATATGTAGCCTATTTGATAGAGATGGATGAGCGGAATGGAATTAATTTTTTCTGTTTTAAAAAGCATTAAGGTCGAGGATATAAATACGTATTTATTTATCAAAGTACTTAGCCATTCCCAATGTTGTGCAATGCAAATGAAAGCTGCTACATATAATATACAAATTAAATGCTTAATCATTGTCTAGAAGCCGACTTCTAAAAGCCGTGTCCCGCTAAATTATTCTATAATCACAATTCCGAAGTTAAGTTAATCGAAAATGAAGATATGGCCGGTTGTGTCAAGTACTTAATTGGATGTAACTATTATACAGCGTTGCCAGGCATCTCGATTTTGGCGGGATATCCCGATTTTTTGTTAATTAAATGTCTCGCGCGGGACAAACATAGTCCCAATTTTCGGGGATTAATCGACGGTGCAACGCGGCCGCCCGACGCGAAGTGAAAGAAAAGCGCGCACGGGGGCGCGACATATTCTCTTTCATTCTTTACCTATTAATCATCGATCGATCATTCGTTTGTTTCTGTCTATCTATTTCACGTTCACGCATGCTTACGTACGAAAGAATACAAATTTAGATACCTTGTATATTTGTTTGATAGTTTGTTTCATTGCGTAAACACTGAGCAATGAGTTGCTTGAATTAATTACATCAAACAAACAAAAGTAAGCTTTTCTTACGTGTTTTTTTGTTAAAATACAAGAGTTAATTAAACTATACATGTTAGAATCGTTTAAAGCCGATAGTGTTGGTTCTCAGTGTATAGTGTTGGTTGCGGAAAATATCTAAGAAGAATATACCTAAGAAGAAAGCCAAACTAGCAAAATATCGCCTAACGAAATACGGTACACATTGGGAGAATGATTATAATTGGTTGTGTATTGCGGAGTCGAATGAGTGTAAAGTTCATTGTACACTATGTAAAAAAGGTTTTAGTATTTCTTATGGTGGACTAAATTATGTATTGAATCACTCAAAAACAAATACGCCAGTTCTCGTGCTGCATAAAATATAACCAGCCATTTCCAGGCACCAAGTACTATCATTTTTGAGCATGATTTCGATGATATTATATATAAAACGTCAGCCGCGGACATTAATTCAATATACCACACTGTTATACATTTGTTAACCTTCAATACTACGGATTGTATTCAAGAGTTATTGCCCCTTCGTCTTATGTACGCCGATTCAAAAATAGCTAAGAATGTTAAATATGGTAGGACAAAGAGCGAAACAATAATTTCTGAAGCACTGTCAAAAGAAGCTTTTTCAATTATACGGATGTCTGCAATATGGGAAACCGGAAAATGTTTCCAATGTATGTGCGATATTTCAGTTTTGAAAAAGGCATCCAAAACAATTTACTAGATTTTGTGAAGAGTAATGATGAGACAGCCGACCAAATAACAAAGGTACTTTATGAAACATTGGACAAACATAATTTAAAATTATCGCAAGTAACTTCATGTGGCGCTGACAACGCAAAAGTCAACTTTGGTATTAATTGTTCTGTATAGACGAATATCGTTGACAAGAACGAGGAAATATTAAACGCCAATTGTTCTATTCATATATTGTATAACATGAGGAAATTTGCATGTGAAAGATTAGAGATCGACGTGGAAGCTATCATCTTAAAAATAAACGGCCATTTCTCGCATTCACCTAAACGTCGTGGGGAATTGATTGAACTAT
The DNA here is from genome assembly GCA_039881145.1 of Druceiella hillmani. Lineage (NCBI taxonomy): Eukaryota > Metazoa > Arthropoda > Insecta > Lepidoptera > Hepialidae > Druceiella > Druceiella hillmani. The sequence goes on from JAYKKI010000074.1 coordinate 4,305,464, forward strand.
TTGAAACTACGGAAATGGAGTGGGTTGAATTATTACGTCACGTTTATACAAGATCTCTGTCTCTCTGTCCTGCTGTTGAGAGAGTAATCAAGATTTGCCCTGCTTTGAAACATTACTATGATAAGCCAGGATTAGGTGCGAAAGCCATTGAAATATTTTTCGGTCGGAAGAAGAGAAGACAAAAACTCTAGCCTACGTGCATTTCATTCATAATATGACGAATGTTTTTGTTATATTAATGCAACATTTCAGGGAAATGACATTGCCATAACATTATGTTTCTTCCGCTTAAGTTAGACTTAAAGGCAAAAAGATTATTTTTTCGGCTACCAGACGAAACAGAATTTAAATAAATTGGTAGAATCTGAAAAGACCAAAGCCATCAAAGACTTTATCAGTTTTTACACAAATTGTCCAGCGTATTTAGACAAACGTTATAATTTTTCATATAAAAATATTTTCGCTAACCTGGAAAATGAAGTTAATTCTGAATATTCTGTAATGTATTGCTTATATTCCTCTGAATATATATTTCTCGGTTATTGTTATTAGTATTTTATATAAAATATTTTCTGTGGTTAAATATTTTCATTATAAACTTAATTTGAAACTCGAATAAAAGGATAAGTAATAAAAAACTAATCAGTATTTACGTTTTTTTAATACGTCCCACTTTTGACGAAAGAATCTAGATTTTTTACTCAAAGGGTTTCATAATCCCGCTTTGTCCGAAAAAAAATCTGGCAACACTGCTATTACATGTATTATAGTAGTTTGTACTCACAAAAAGCTTTAATGGTTTTAAACAATTTTAATGGAATTTTTAAAAGTTTTACCAATTTCCACAAATTAGAAAGTTATTTTTATTGGAGACGAATTAATATTAAAATAATTTAACCGATTGATATAAAACTTACTGGGTTTTGTGTAATATATAGATAAGCATAGAATTTTTTTGAGATTTCTCGTTTGTAAATAGTAGATAGTTTTGTTCGGCACTTTCTAAATTCGTAAAGTGGTTTAACCAGAGTGTTTTAATTTTGATAATATTTGTTATACAGTAGGAACTTTTGGATATATATATTAAGTATAAAGCATGCGGGTGAATTCAGAAAAAAAAATTAAAAATTTTAAATTAATTTAATAAATAAAATTGCTTTATTTTTTACCTATCATTTAAAAAAAATAGCCTGGAAATAGACCTATAATATAAACATGATCGGAAAAAAATGATTATTTTATTTCGAAAAGGTTTTCAAACATATTTATATGAATTAAAATGTAAATATTTTTGTATCTGTTCCAGATCAGAATGGAAATCATTCGTGATCAATACACTTTAGGATTTACTTAGTGTTTAAGTATCAAAGTGTTTTAAGTGAATATCTACACTTAAACACTTTGATACATATCGGAAGTTTCAATCATTTGGCATTTTAGGAATACTCATCAGGGTGGCGAGACCTAACTTCTCTATGAAATGCAAAACAAGTGTACTTGTTTACTTGCTTCGCTTTCAGCCGTAATTCTTTGTCCGATCTCTATGAAATTTTGTGTGCATATCCGATTCTATATACCTCAAACTACTGAGTGACACACACACACACACGTATATATATATATATATATATATATATATATATATATATATATATATATATATATATATATATATATGTGTGTGTGTGTGTGTGTGTTCTGATTCGCGTTTGATGTTTCGTGAGCACATGTATAATAGCCAGAAAATAATAAGAAAATAATGATAATTAAATAATTCGAACGATTTTAAATCTATATCATCAATTGACCTGCAGTACACTCATTGGTGCATAGTCGATTAGAATCTGGAATCTGGTCTCACACGAACCAAGTACAGCTTGATGATTGAACGTGTCCAAAAGACGTTCCTTTGATATCTGTATATGAGACAGTATGGTTATTTCCCCTTTCTATTTCCTACCGATTTCCTCTTGGGTATGCTAGGTTTCCATTCTTAGCAACTTAGAAGAGATGTTTTACCAATGAAATTTATTTTCCAGCTATGAAATCACCAGCTATTAATCAATTATCACATGTTTGTTATACCATCTTTTAGAACCGAACTATATCGAAACTCTCCAGTTACCCGCGGTGTTCAACTGCTCAACCACCTGATCCCGGTCGCACCAGAGTGTGATTTATTTATGATGAGTGAAAGTAAGTTTGTCGAATTGTGTTGTCGTTATCTGTTGTAGTTATCATGAAATTTGTGTTTTTGTTAAACCATTAATTTCTTATCGTTACGAATAGGTTACTTGTAATGTAACGATAAATGTATGTGTATACATTATTGTTACTAATATATATAAATAAATAAATAAAAAAAAAAAAAAAAAATTATATATATATATATATATATATATATATATATATATATATATATATATATATATATTAGTTTATTAAGATGTAGTAAACAGTGATATTATGAGAACGACGCTCCTGATATTGCAAATTTACGTTGAAGGGATCTGTGATGCTCATATGTATTTTTGTATTTATGGAAATAGAAAATATATATGAAATAGATTTATGGTTTATAAAACCTTGGCTATTTCAGAGTTATACAACTAATGAGCTAATGTTTAGGGGTAGGTTCTGATCAGTTGAGCCTTAAGATATTCCAAAAGGAGTTAATTTCGTCCTAAGGGGATAATTTTTGTGTGATCGAGTCGGCTATTCCGGTAGAGATTGATTGTGGCGGTCGGTTATATTCCAGCCACGCCACGGTGTTTTTGTACAGTCGAACGCATCTTTAAATATTCCATTAATAAGACCTCTTCATTACATCGTGAAGATTCAGTTTTCAATCAGCATTACGTTTCCTCAGCAAGAGTCTAGTTTATGCATATATGCTACAGATTTTCGGATGCTGCATACAGCAATAAGTAAATAACTAACCAGTGCATTTTATTGGGACATTTAAGTCAACCTTAGTTAATTGAGGAATTAAATAATATTTTCGAGGAGAACTGGCATTTGTGTAGTTAATTGACACTTAATACGATGAACAGTATATATTAGAATGTGAGTAGAAAAACTGATTGCAGAAAACAAGCTTTAGGAAATGTCGTTCGGAATCGAAATAAATTTAAAGATTTCATTAACTTTTTACCTTGTTTTGGTATTGCTAATATATATGTAATTTAAATTTAAAGGTGCTTATGTCCCTCTTCAATTAAGGCAATTTATTATGAAATTTAATTCTCTCATTGCAATTTTTACGTGTAATGTAAAATGCATTTCAAGCTTTCAATTTCCGGCTCCGACATCGAATGCAACTTTATGAATGGCCACATCAAATTGTGTAAGTCATTCCATAATGCTTAAGTACAATATTTACAGACACTCGCCCCCATTCCACCTGTTCGCGCTCTGTCATGCTGTGAGGCTTAATGCCTTTGAAATGCAACGGACCGATCGTTAGACGATGTAAATGTTCTTAAATGGGCGGGTGGGGAAGGCAGCAATTAACTCCGAACTCATGTAATAGCCAGTATAAAGGTAAATGATTTTTAGCGTTTCCTCACTCGAATGTTGGCTCCACTGAAATTAATATTTAGTAAAACGAGAAACGCGTAGTGGTTTTATAAACAAGTGACTCCATTAATTATTGTTTACATATATAAGTCGTATTATATTTTAAAACTCGTTTTAGGATAAACTGTTAAACTGGAAACGAGTTGGAAAATGAAACTTAAGCATCGCAGCTGAATTATTAACAGACTGGGCAGTTGCGCAAAACAGTAAACAGTGCTTAAAAATATTATCTTCAATCAATGAAATCTAGAATGGCAATTGCGGATTTATTTTTAATAAAAACAGACTGTCCGTAGTTGTAATCTGTTTTCTTTAGTTATATATATATATATATATTTATATATATATATATATATATATATATATATATATATATATATATATATATATATATATATATATATATATATGTATATATATTAATTAATTGGAAATTAGGTTCATGTGAAGTATATCAGTTTGTTGTAGTTTGAGTCAAGTAGATATATTCTTACCCTTACAATAAAATAATAAAATGTACTTTTTTATTATTTTATTGTATATTTATTTTTTATTATTTTATTGCATATTATTGTATAAAATAATAAAATATACTATTTTATGTCAAGTTTTATAAATTTTATTAAAATGAATTTTACACGTTAGGTCGCATTGTCGTATTATTAGTTTGTACTAAAATATTTTGAAATTACACGCCAAATTTAATAATCAAAATGAGAGATTTTTGAGGGAATTAGATAAATTCGGAACGTCCAGCCACGCGAATCCTCATTTTTTTTTCTATTGAGAGATAAGCGAAACGCTGGAACGCCGTTCTGTGTATTATAATTGAGTAATAATCGTGGTTAAAAATATTTAAAATAATATATTTTAACTTAACACTATGATTCATTGATTTCATAATTGATTAAATAAACATGTTAGTATTAAGTAGATAGAATGTTTTTTGAGCCAAATAGTAAATGTTTTAAAGCTGTATAAATATACTAGTTTTAAGTCCTTTTACGAGTTAGATTAGCTATGATGATCGTATGATATTAATAACATTGCTGGTTATTGTACGACATTAGTAATTTTATTATTATTATTAACCATTTTTAACGACATATGTCGTATTAAAGATATTATGAACAGTTATAACTTACGATCAGTTTTGTCAAATATTTATGGTAAAGATGTTATTAATATAGAAGATGTCTCGAACTCTTAAATTAAGATAACATCACCGACTTTCAATATCATACACATTTATAACTTACGATTTATCTATGTAAGTACTTAAGCTCTCATATTCTAACTGTACGGATATTAATAATTTCATTTACGTCTTCAATTTGAGAGTTCGGAAAAACTGAAATCTAAAAAGTGGAAATCTAAAAACATACAGTTCGTTGTATTAATTACATTTCTACGAACAATAATAAAGTTTTATGATTGAAGACAAAGTTATATTAAATAAAATAAAGGTTAGTGTCAGTGGAAATCACGCATGGAATTTAGCGTATTGAGAGAGAGAGAGAGAGAGAGAGAGAGAGAGTTGTTTATGGTATGGTTATATGATGTTTTAGGTTGACATTTTTTTCAAAACGTAATTTGATATCCTCTTTCACACCTTCAAGGGATAAATTTTGACAATATGCGAAATAGGTGTTTGATATATACCAATATATTGGCAATAAGCTTCGATGACGAGGATAGAATAGCAGATAGAGATAGGAAGTCATATAAATATATTTCTTAGTATTACGTACTTTACGTTAAAATTTCTGCGTCGGTGTTATTTTAATTATCATATTAATTATGAAATATTTGTTAGTAGAGATTGCTCGACAGAGTTCTAAATGAAATTGCAAAAAGCTTTGATAAAATGTGCAAAAAACCTTTTTGCTTTTTCAATACGCATTTCGTTACGTACACGCGATAATAATTTTGATGGGACTTATTTTTAATGTTTGAACAAGTTTTCTGTTATTCAACATTTACAATTAATTACTTTAACATAAATAACTTTAATTCATTTTAAATTAATTCAATTATCACTACTAGTGATAAATAGTCTTGATATTTAATCTTGATAAATTATGGATGCTTCTTAAATAATGATTTATTATTTTACTTTCACGTTATTATTTATTTGCCTACGTGTATCTAGTTAAGTGCTTTGTTGGGACAATTATTTAAGCAACGGCTTAAAAAAATCGTTTCTTAGATTTTATAACGCTGAGCAGAAGTATAAATTTGTTTTAGTGGCAATTTAATTTATAAACAAAAATTTGTGAAGTACTAAATATTAACGATTAAAGATTCAATAAAAAATATGTTGTGATATCATATTACATAATGAAATGTAGAATGGGTTTTTATATTTTTTTAACGTCAACTCAGTAGTCTGACTAAGTAAATGGATTTATTTAATAATTTTATTGAAATATGTTAACATGGAAGGCAACCAATCTTTAGCACACTATTAAAGGGAAATAACCATTTTTTGGAAAGTAGATTGTCACGCGTGATTATATATTTGTTTGAGTTATTTATAAATATTATAATATAGGAATATTTATTTTGAAAACCTTTAAAATATATTTTATCGAAAAAAAGTTTAAGCCGTTTCAACACAGTATTTAGAACAGAAAAAAAAACCGGTAACTACAAGTTTACGATCACAGTTTTTGATATAAATATGCAAATAGATACGTCGTTAATACTAAAATTAAAATAGTTCTTTATTTTGTTTATTTCTGCGGCTGAGTTTCTTTAGTATTATATATTTAATCTAAAGGTTATGAGTAGTATAAATAATTATGATTCAAAGGGAAATTCTTAGAACGTAAACAATTTATATAAAAAAACTTTTTAATTTTTTATATAAAACTGAAGTTTTATAAGCAATATCAATACCTATATTTAACTTAACGTTAATTAAGAATTGTTATTTTTTTATTTGCTTTTTATTTATACATTTATCAACTTTTATGCATAGTACACATGGCGGACGTATTGCTGCATGAGCAATCTCTTCCAGTCAACCATAACAATTGGTATTGAAATTTAGTTGGTCGACTGGAAGAAATTTTGCAATGGCAATTTTATATGGTACATATTTACACTTTTATGTTCGATTTCAGGGGTATTTCTACTCAAATTCCAGCATTAGTCCGCTAACATTGATACTTTCAATAGTCCTCGATATCCTTTTTGATTGTAGATGCACCTCACAATGTAACGGTATCGTAGGTTGTGTATTGTCGTTGTGGTGGAGAACAGCTTTTAAACTCAGGTTTGAGGAGTTTCTACTCATGCAGATTAAATTTAACCTTCAAAGCTTTCATTCAAACTTCAAGCGACAAACGACAAGTTGGTTTTCGGATTTAGAGTATAACATCTTTTCAAAGTCTTTTTGGCGGTTTCTGTATAAACTAATTTTGATATTTGGTTGTATAAATTATATTGTTTAAATCTTGATCCTAGTAATTCTGTTTTATCTTTTGACATATTTAAATCTCTTATATTCTATTTGTGAGAATTAATAGCTTCATTCTGTTTGTGAGAATTAATAGTTTCATTTAACAATTCGAAACTTTTTGACGTTAAAGGCTTATTATAGTCAATTTCCATTATTCTGATTTCTTCATCCGTATCTTGGTGGTAGTTTTCAGGAGTTTGGGAAACAAGCCCAATCTCCCTATGGTACTAGCCATGTTACCGATATTACCTCAGGATACACAAATAGTAGTTTTGACACTAAAAATATATTGAAAATAATTAAAAACTATTAAAACTTTAGGTTACAAATGGTAAACACAAGATAGAGGGCATTAAGCGCATTAAATGTAGACATAATAAAAAATATAACGCGTGTACACCACTAAATATTTTTACATATAAAAAAAATTATGATTATTGAACTATCCGCATATTTTCTTATGTTATAAATTAAAAGCAAGTTTTCATTATTAAGTTCCATAATGGAACTTAAAAATTATAACTTATATTTCAATCATATTGGATTTAGGGTGTGAAAAATTACAGGTATTGTGATATTTTATGTAAAGGAAATTTTGATGTAGATCACTTTTAGTATAAGTTTAAATTTTTAGGTTATTTATTTTACAGAAAATTAATAAACTCAAAATTTAAACTTATCCTACCAGTGAGTATGAGAGACTTTAGTGCAAAGCCACATTAACTAATGGACAGCCTGCAATAAAAAGAAAGTAATGTAGGGAAACAGTTAATAATTGCAAGGGCTGTAAAAACAGATGTTTTCATAAAAGTTTTGTTTCTAGTTTTCTTAAAACAAGTTTCTGTATAAGAACTAAACAATAAGTAATTTTACGGTCAGGGTATGGAAAGATAAGAATGAACGAGATTTTCCTCATTTGTCTGATTTTCGTGTAATTATTCTCAATTATCTTGCTGTGGATCAGATAACTTCGGACTGATAAAACTAGACTCCAAAAATTTTAAAAAGACTTAATTAGGAGATCTTATTCTGACGATATGAGTGTTGAAGATGGTTGCGTAAGTTTGGATATATCATTTGTTAGACATAAGGTAATTCTATGCTGGGAGTCAATGCCGTTTAACATGTGTCAATATCTATATTAATTACACTGTATACTGATAAGTCCCTCTTGAATTTGTTTACTTTTGATAGTTGTTTGGTGTTACGTTAAGTGAATAAAGCGAATTGTACCAATAAATAGTATACAGTTACGGTACTAAATGTTACTCCATTCAATTTTAAATTGTAAAAAGCAAAATGTTAATAGCCATATTCTGCGAAGTTCACGTTGTGACAAACAACTGTCAATCGCGAAGAGAATATAATGATCTCGTGATAAATCATGGACACCGACTATCGATATGATGGTGTTTGCACTGCCCATCTGAGCTCCGGTGCTCTATCAGCGGTACGCGGTGGGCGGGCGCGGCGTAGGGTTGACAAACAATCAACATATAAAAATGTCTTTTATTTAATGTTGTGTCAGTGTATTTATGTAATGTTGTATCATCAATTTGCTATATATTTAGTTGCAGCAAAGAACCATATTTATTTGATTTTGGAAATTAAGCATACCATATCCGTGAAAAAATGTAATTGTGATCGATTTTTTTCTGGTTTCATTGAGAATATAATTTTAAAAAGTATTCTATATTTAGTATCGACATTTTTAAAAAAAACTGATGTTTGATATTTAAATGTCTTTTGATAAGAAATTAAGGAAACTGACTTATGATATTTTTCAACCTTTTTAATTTTTTAACGACAGAATAAGTATAGTACCTTTAATAACGTTCTGTGGTAAAACAAGACGCCCATATAATTTCGTTATGTCTATCTGTCTGTCAATCGGTCTGTTAGCCTCGCAGTTTCTATAGTTTTAGACCTATGTGAATTAAATTTTTCGTATATATGCTTCTTATAAAGATCTCAATTAATATGTCGCAAATTATTAAAAAAAAAATTATTTATCACAACTAAATTAAATACGTGACGTATTATTTCTACTTTATTTCAATTCTTAACCACGATCTAGGTCCATTGTATGACATCTTCATGTATCTTTACAAATTGCCCACTTGAAGATATTGTCATACTCTATCGTGAGAGGTGGCATCGGATAATAATGAAACGGAGATTGTATTTATCATTTTTAATTTTTATTTTCTGTGTGTCTCCTAGTCTAATTTGTCAATCATATATTGAAAAAAATTATAGGCAACACAAAACAAATGAAATTATTATATTTGCGCTACCTTGCGTCAACAATTTTAGGAAATGTAAACGACTACGAACTGTAATTTGTGCATGTCCTGGCAACACATTGGCGGGCTATTTTCAATTTTATATTTTTGTTCCAGTTTATATTTATGTTTATAAGACTTTAATAAAAAGCAAATGAATAGAAAATTGGAGAGATGTAAATAGAAGATTAGAAAACTGTCGAAATAATGTCATTTTAAGAAGTTAATACATTGACCTTTCCAGAAGTCATAAACATTGAGACTGCCGTTTACTTGTGAAGATTTTTTTTGTTTAAAAGTCAATTAGCGGTTCAACATAATTTAGTCAAATGCGAAGAAAATATTTAAGACATTAATAACTTTTTTTAATATCGTTTTTTGCTTATTTCACTTAAAGGAGAAGGGATAGTTATATTTACTTTTTTTTGCAGTTATTGAAAATAAGACACATTTTTCAAAAAGTCATTTAAGCTCAAGTTATTTGTATTAAAATTTTTGTTAAAAGAATGTTACCATCATTGTTGAAAAAAATGATGGTCTGCAATTAAAAAAAAATGTCTCGTGAAAATTTAAAATATTAATGCAAAAATATATTATGTTTAATTAAAAATATAATTTATTGGTACCTATTTTGGAAAAATTGTGAAATGCATTTTTAATCATTTTCATACTTTTTACAGGTGGGCTATTAGCAAAGATATCTTTGCTAATAGCACACGTGAAGATGTTGTAATACAACGAAACCTAGGTCGTGGTAAAGAACTTAAAGAAAGTAGAAATAATACTTCATCACGTAGTTTCATTTAATTGTGAATAATGAATTTCTACAAAATTAACGCCAAATATATTCAATATTCGTTACTTTCAAAGGTTTAAATATTTTTTCATAAGCTATTTGAACCATAGAAATATATCAAAAAATATAATATGGCGTATTACGTTACTGTGTAATAAAAAGTTTTAACTTTAAATTGTATACATTATTTTTCATTCATCCTCCGTAGTTGCAACTTATTTATTTCTACGTAAAATTTTATTCAGTAGGCTATATCAACATTCCATAACTTCCAATCTCAACAGATCGTTTGGGATGATTTTCCACTTTAAGATAAGTCTGTTTTATTAACGTAGTTAAAGACTAGAGTCTTGAATGAGAAACATACTTTTTCTACATTTGTAAGTGTATTTACTACTGGTTAAGCTTGCTGATACCTTTCATTAATTTTTCAAGCTTGCTAACACCGAGTTCTTTCGAATGGTTAAGAAGTTAGTACATTTTAAATGAGAGAGTTATTATTTATCTATATAATTGAATGAGAGAGATTATATATTTATCTATATAAACTCAAATATGTCAGCGAGTATGCTGAAATAAATAAGCCTGGACAGATTTTGTGGCATTCTCGTACTACTTATCATGCCTTATATGAAAACGAAAGAAAAGAGATATTATTTTTTAAAATGTTATTTTAAAAGATAATATCTCTGGCCAACCCTGGCGAGGCGAGCCCGCACGCGCGACATATTGAGCTCTTCATTGTTGACACAGGTTGGCGGGCTGCTCTTTCGGCCGGTGTGGCCCCGCTAATGGCACTTCTGTGCGATGCATTCGGTTAGTTGCCGCGTTGTTTGTGCTGCGCCGAGTAAATATATCGGAGCAGTGGCGAAGTAATTGTTCAGTGGATACTCTAAGGCAGTAGTCTGATAAAGAATACTGGACGTATTGGTTTGGGGCCGGATATCGTACGCGGTTCGGCTTAAGAGAAAATGTTGCTGTTAACTTTACAATTTATTTAAAATCGGTTACTAAATAGTAACAGTTTAAAATAAAATGATCTTATACTTTACCGATTATGAATTAGAACGATATAAAATACTAGCTACCCTCATAATAAAAAGGAACAGAAAATTAACTGGCTGGACAAAAAGAAAATATAATCCGTCCCTAGCGAGTACCTAACAGCTATGATACATGCCAAAGCTTGTAGGTTTTATAATTCCTGAGATTTTGTAATATTCCCTTTGAACAATTCCTCGTACACACTTACAATATATATATATATATATATATGGATATATATATATATATATATATATATATATATATATATATATATATATATATATTGTAAGTGTGTACGAGGAATTGTTCAAAGGGAAGTCTGTGATATGTGTGTAGATTAATAAATACATTTATACAAATATTTCAGTTATGTCTTACGAGGTACGGGACCCTAACAAACAAACTTTTTATTTACAATTCAACACGTTCCAACTAATCATCGCAAACAGAACATGAACATAATTCAAACAGAGCAAACCGTAAGTTTTTGCAAGCGGCAATTAGTTGCTACAATTAATAACGGACCGGGTATTCCCTAGCTATTGCGGCAATTAGTTAGGCGGCATCGTCGCGCGAGCGTTGAATACACAGCGAGCAGCGCGGCGTTCCACCCGAGATGCACGCGACCGCTGCACTTTCCAAACGCAACTGCAGCTGGTAGACTGTAATGATGTTTATCAACAACGATGTATCAAGACGTATTTCTTCAGTGTGTCTAGCGCATGTGTAATGAGTTAAATAACTTGGCTATGTGTTAAATTATTCGTCAGTAGTTTCAAATCATATTACGTTTGTCTTCATGTTTTATATTAATTTGTAACTGCTTCTTTATACCTAGGAAACTAACTTTCATGACAATCGTCTTGGTTAATTGTAATTAAATAAAAATAATGTCCTGCTATCAGTATCGGGCGTAACTTTAGTTGTTTCAATTATGGTTAAAATATAATAATAAATAGTCATTAGTATTAGTTTTGATTAGAATTATGACTAAAATATTTTGTAAGTTTTTTATAAGTACCTTATATATCAATTACTGTGAAATGTGAAACAATTAGATGCTTGACCGTTGACGCGAGATTATGTAAAAAAGAAATGGCAAACGCGCACAACTCTCATTTGTGTGGCTTTAGTTTCTTATCTGATCTAAATAAGTTTTAAAGTGTTCACCAAGTATTAATAACAAATATTTTTTTCATGTTCCTTTAAATAAATACTTTCTTTATATTTCAAAACTTGTATTGTTTTTATCTAGTTTGATGATTAAAAAAACGTCATGGTCTATAAAGTATGATAATTTTTATTTTTTAAAATTGATTGTTTCTTTCAAAGTTTGGTTAAAAATTTCATTTAGAACTTTTAATCACGAAGTCTAAAAGATAATTGAATCGTTAGTTGTTAACACGATTTAAACTTATTAATTCGTCAATAGTTAGTCATGATAACCCGCGTTAATCTTAGTTTTCAATCGTCAATTAAACTAAAATTTGCCCATAATTGCCTGCCATCATATAACAATATTACGTGATGAACTCTTTTATATAATATTGATAGCTATAATGAAATTAACAACACTATAAAAAATGTTACATGAAACGAACTGTTAGATATACAACTATGTTATATTAAACACGCAAATTATTAATATGTTTTTAATGTTTATCTTCGAAAGTACTAATTATGCGGCTAACGTAATAGGAGTAAGTTCTAAGCATAGTAGTTAGAGATCTCGGTCTTTCATAATGGATCATGAATATATGCATTTAAACTTTGTTATAAGAACACAACTGAGAGACTCCTGCTCTGTAGTAATAATTATTTTCTGCATCCCACTTTGACAATTTTCACAAATTCGTATATTACAGAGAGTTATACAAGCAGAGGGGAATGTTTTATGAGAATGGTATATTCCCGTATCAATTTTTATAACATGCGCGCGTGTCGTTCGTTAGCAATATAGCAGTTGAGAATATTAGAGATTTGTATGCACATGTAAATAGTACATCCCTTCAATATTGCGGGTTGAAACTATAAATTTAATTAGCACTTATTATCAAAGATAGGTTTCGAAATTCACGATGTAAAAAGAAACCCGTATATGATTGAAAATTGTATAAAATGTACAAACAATTCTAAATTTTATTGTCAATAAATTACTGGGAAGTAATTTTTAAAGATGGTGTAACAAAAGCCCTTTATGAATTAAAATAATAGTTGGAGCGATAGGTTACCATGACCGTAGATACTCAAATTCCTCAGGTTCAAACGTAGCGTCTGCGATGACACAAAGAGCGGTAATTGTCCCCCTAGGCAGCGGCGCGTCCCGGATCGCGCGATGCGAGCTCGGCTCGGCGCGGGAGTGGACTGGCACGTCACGTGGCGGTTCGGCTCCTGTCAAACCTGTCACTCTTGTCGTAGTGCCACATTCTCGCGTCTCAGTGCCGGTTTGACGACGGTGGTTGGAGGTGGTGTCATTTCCTAGATCGCGATGGACTAATTTCGAATTACGCATTTGATAGTGTCAGTCGGAAAGGTTAATTTCGTAGCGATTTTAGTTTCATAAAATTAGAGAATCGGAAACGCCTTTTATCAGGAGGTGGCGATAAATGGGTTAATTTGCATTTTTTGTAGATATAAATCATTTCAGTGTTTATTGAGTTTGTAATATCCTTTATGACATATTTTTGCTGAGGTGATTCGGCCCATTATTCTGAATAATAAAAAGAAACAGAAAATTAAATATATTAAAAATTTGTTTACATTTGTTTGGTCTTTCCTGTAGAGAATAATGTGTTGAAACACACTTATAATGGAAATTATGGAAAAATCGTCATGTTAGTGATCTTATTTGTTATATTTAATTTTTATAGTTTTAATGTTTTTTTTTGAGAGTGGCAGGATTTTATATCATCGATGAATTGAAACGATTTTGTGAAAAAATTGGAATTTTTTTAAATTTCGAAACTTGGAGTTGGTTATTCCGAAAACGGTTGGGTTTCTTCGAAATGTTTTTTGAATGGAATTTTAGAATCAGCTCTCTATGAACTTAGGTTTCATTTCATTTCTAGTAATATGTTTTTAATACTTGTGGATGAAATATTAATTTTTGAAATTAATATTTCATCCACCGACACCACTCAAAAGCCCACTGTGCGTCGCAGCGTTATTTATCTGTCACGATAGTTATCTCAGGTCCGCGGTTGCGCCGTTTAAGGCCGCATTAAAGTCCGATGCATCAAATTTGTTTGATTTTCCCCGTAATTAAGGACGGCCGGGGTCGTCGGCTCTCGCTGTGTCCAAACATTAATCACTCTGGCTGCTCGCAAGGGTGGAAGCGCGCATCTTGCCCTTGCAGCCCCTAAATAATAATTTTTATGGTAAATAAAATTATGTTTTATTCCATCAAGGGTGTGCATAAGTTATGAATACTTCGCTCACTTCCGCCGCGCTCGAGGCTGACTGTTTAAACGACGTTCGAAATTAGTGGCAGCGGGGTTGAATTATGCACCGAGTGCTTCTTAAAGTTTTTTTTTAGTTTAGGGTAGGTCGATGATGCGAGTCTATGATGGACGTAGTTTTTGTGGAGTTTTATGATTCTTTGCTATTTAGCACGAGTGCGTTTGCACCTGGCAAGCGATAATATTATGGTAGAGTAATTTATGAAGTAGTATTTATTAAACTTTTACTTAATTGTAAAATGAATTTAATAACATTGCAAAATTCTCTGTAATTAGTTTTAATTGCAATTATTCTAACTTAATATATGTTAAATTAACTTATTTGTAAATATCGTAAGATTTATAATAATGAGTAATTCAAAAGTTGTTATTTTGAGTTTATACAATATTTATAGGAACAGCTAAGAAGTGAAATGATGGTATTTACGGTATTTATTTTGGTATTTATTTTTTTTTATTGAAAACGGGTACTTATAATTATCTTGTTTACAAATGATGATATATTCTTTGAATTGAAAAAAATATTAACTGAACTTTCGAAGCAAATCGTTGCTGAATCTCTGAAAATCGTTTGAGCACTTTCATTCCAAAAAGTATTTTGGAGTCACAGATCTAGAACAATTGTTTTTTTTATTCAGAATAATTTTAATAAAACTTTCATATTATCTGAAACAAACTTTTAAAGCATTACGGGTACAAAAAAAATAATACCCCTATTTCCCTCTACGTTTAGTACTTTATTTACGCAAACACAACATCTCAATTTTATTCTTTTTTCATTGACTAATGGTTTTAGGAAATTATTTCATCTGAAATAATAATTAAATTATATCCAGGAAAGGAAAATATATTATTGTTCCAAACACTGTTTCTTCAATAATTATACCTGCATTATTATTGTAATAAGGTCAAGTACCAAGTACTTTTATGAAAGCAGCTGTATTGAGAGGCTTTACCGCCCGCTGTGGATTGTCAGTGCAATTTAAATTTATCCAACAATAATCGGCCTTTAATTACCGCGGTAAGATACTAATTTTATAAAGAGGAGTGTTTCGTTGTGGTAGAACGTGTATTATTCAGTTGGACATGGGGGATGTAATATATTTTTAGAACATATGGGTAATAACAATTTAGTGAAAGGAGTTGAAATTTCCGGGCGTATTTCGTGCGTATTTAATTGAAATTTTCGGCGTTATTAAATCATAATAACTGCATTAAAATAATATGTAAGGATATGGCAAACAACATAGAAATCTAGAAAAAAGTCCAACGTACGATGTATATTGGTTTGTAGATCTTCTGTTACAATCTACTTTCTGATGTATGATTAGAATATAGAAGTATTTTTGAGTTATATGTAATTAACCGTTATGGTCCAATTATTATTGTTTGTTATAAGCATTTTTGTTTTACGAGATAACCGTAAATAGTTATTATATAAAAGATATTTAACACAAAAATAAGTCATGGTCCCTTCGGACTTCGGACACTCGGACAAAGCCGGGTTGGGTAGTTAGTATACGATAAAGTAATAAATGTATCGAGTATTTTATTTCCATTTTTAGTACATTTGATTGTTATTCGTTTTTTAGTTTAAGAATAACTACGTGTATACTACATTTTTATGGGACAAAAATAACCAATGATAAATGCATATTGTTTCTCGCTCTATTAAAAGAGTTAGTTCATTATTTTTGTCATACTCTTTCGTCACTGTTGCAGTTATAATTTATTTAATGATGTTGTTATAAAAAGCATTTTAGTTACTATTTAATAATTTATATCGGTGACATTATAATATATATTGAATTTATATATGTATATATTGAATTTAGTAATATAGATATAGTCATAGCTAACATTTTGAAAATGTAGACGAAAGAAAAATTACACTATGTTATCTGCTGCGAAAACTTGCACGAGTAACCTAATATCGTTTGAAATAACTGTTGCGCTCAATTTCTCAGTATCTTACTTGTGACAACTTAGCTGGCAAGTAAGAGCTTAACGGGTAAGTGAGCCGAGCCGAGAATAAACGGTCAGAAATTATGAAAGCTATTAACATTCAACGTTTACACGAGGAATTGTGATAAAATAAATGGCAAAATATTTACCGCGCTGTAGATTTATAAACATTTACGCAATTTACAATTTAATATTACGCAATTTACAAAATTCAATTTATAATTTGGATTTGTCATAATTCGTTTTAAATAGGAAAAATGAAAAAAAAACGTAAATGGTCTCGAAATAATATATTCTATTAATGCCTTCAAAGTTATGAAAAAATACCCGTCAGTTATATATGGGAGCATTGTTTAACTATAACTATAAGTAGAAGTTTATTATTTATTATTCGTAATGATGTAAAATTACTTAGTTCGGTGAAATCGGTGAAACATAGATTGAATTTATTACCGTATATTTGAAGAATGTTCCACTGTTTTAATTAAAGAGAACAGTTCGATATTTCGATCATTGGTTCGAGTATTGTAATAATTATGCGTTGAATATATATATACATATATACATATATATATATATATATATATATATATATATATATATATATATCGTGTGTAAAAGCTATTATGAGTTATGAGTAATTTCGGTCTTTCTTGTTTTAATTTTAATCATTGGATTTGTTGTGAAAATGAATGATGGAAACTAATAACTCTACCCGTATTTATATGAGAGAGAAACCGAGTAAAATTATTATAGAATATGCATTCAAATGTGAGCGGGATTATTCTGAAACATTGTAATAAATAATTATATCTTACTAAAGTATATAGAAAGATTCATTTGAAAATTGTTATTTATTTATACGGAAAAATAGGGCTGTAATGTTACCTTTTCCAATGCGAAGACATTTTGTCTGACTCATTTTATCGTTGTTCGATGAAAACGCCGGTAAATGATTCATTCAGTGTTTAATCGCAATCCGAACATATGACGATTTCGGGAATCGTCAGACACTAGAGCAGTGTCAATATAATCTTCATTTCCATTTTCATCTTTATACCTCGCTAACTTTCCGATATATTGAAGGTATAGCTTTACTGAATATGGTGAAGGAATACAATTTTGCTGTATATTTTTTCACTGAAAAAATAAATGTTTTATGAAATAGTACTGTGATTAAATTTTAGTAGCAATAACTAAAATCTAAATAATCTTTTTTTAATTCTCACTTTTGAGAAGTTTTCTGTTTTAGTCTATGTTTATGACGTTTTTTATCACTAATTTTTATTCTACCTTTTCCAGGCGAATGTTTCCGACGGTACGCGTGTCGTTCTCGGGCGCGCGCCCTGAAGCGCGCTACGCGGTGCTCCTGGACGTGGTGCCCGTAGACGGGAAGCGCTACCGCTACGCCTACCACCGCTCATCGTGGCTGGTGGCCGGTAAGGCCGACCCGCCGGCGCCGGCACGCCTTTACCCTCACCCCGACAGCCCCTTCAGCGGCGACCAGCTTCGTAAGCAGGTCGTCTCTTTTGAGAAGGTTAAGCTCACCAATAACGAGATGGATAAGAATGGACAAGTAAGCATTTTTTTGGGTTACGTTGTAATGAAAGTTCGCATGTATCTTTAAATTGATAAAATATGACATTGTGTTTTAATATTTCTTTATTTTTATAAAAAATGTTGTTTTTGAAATATAATTCTTTGGAAGAGGTTTACATATTGTGAAGAATTTGAAACTTCTCAGACATAGCATTGCATTAATCTACATTGCGGTCTTGTTTGTCTACAAAATTAAATTGGCAATATCAGAGGAGTTGAGATACTACACACTATAAGGTGTCGGTTATATTTTGTGAATCAAAACATATGACAAAAACGTACGTAACTTGTAAATTTTCGTTACGATGTAAGTGTTTGAATGTTGCGATCATCAAAGAAAATTACAGAAAACTTGGGAATTACTGTTTTATATAGATAACGAAGTTCTAATATTCATGTTAACATAGGTAATGAATTGAAAATTTATTATTTTTCGTAATCTATTCAAAGTTAGTTCAATTTTAAAATATTCTGCTAAACAACGACCACATTGATAATTTAATGGAATTCCTATTTCAAAATTTTGAATTTTTTTATGTTGGATTACATACATAGATTTACTTATGTACATTAATGCATTGAATCTTATTCCATATAAAATTACCTGTTTGTGGTTGTATCGTAAAATTAATATTTTTACTATCATTTATTATAAATACATTATATACCAATGTCGCATCGGTAAGAATTTACTTCTGTACTTAGTTTCCAATTGTTTTCCCAAAGTTCGTTCTATTTTTCCTGCTTCACTAAAATAATGGAATAACTCCACGGAGCCTACGATGAGAATGAATGAACTTTTCGTGTTTACGCCGGACAAGTTCTCTTTACAAAAACTGCAACCTGTTATGCGACCTGCTATGCGATGTTTGGATCATCGTACATTCAATCTGTGAACTTGCAATCGATCAAAACTTAACCGAGTATATTTCGCGACGAACGCCGCGGCTGACGGGTCGTGGCCGGTTGCGGCTGCACCTTGTGTGAAGCAATATCGTGTCGGAAAGTGTTTATGTACTTGTGTAGTTTCGCCGCTGACGTTTCACGTGCGCATGTTCGTCCGTGAAACCGATCCTTCTTTGCAGCTGCTCAGCGCCGAGTGCGGACAGATATTGCACCGGATCGATGTTCGTTACGTGTTCATTGTAAATTTCATAGTAGGGATTTGCTAGCCTCTTTCGTCAACTAAGTTGTTAAAATACGCAACCAAGTGGCGTGGGTGGCAGTAATGTGCGGGTTTCTCTTTATTCCAAATTAAATATTCAAGTGAATGGTATATTTTTATTCTATGCAAATACTTGGATAATCAAAGCAATCAAAGCTTAATTTTCACAGAAGTAAAATTCAATATTAACTTTCTTCTGGACGTACCTCTCAACCATTCTACACTTTATAAGCGCTTTTTCACCACTTAATAGCCTTGAATGCATTTTCCGTAGTTAATGAAATATATATTGGCTTCCTGTACACGTGGCATATTTCAATGTGATTCGAAGGTTGATCGGAAACCTGTTTTCTCCCGTGATTGATACAGCCGAAGTACAGCCATTTTGCGGTTTTGTTGAGTATTACTCAGGTGAAGTGCTTATGTTAATGTGATAATAAGTTGATGGGTCTGCCATTGTCTCGTTCCTTAACTATATCCATATTCTTCAAATAAAAGAGTAGGAGAAAAACTTTGTCTGTTTTATCAGGAAAACTAAAATTGTCCGAGAAAAGTGACAAAACTTAAAAATACTGTTATACATTTCAAAACATTTTATTATTATATTTTAATTTTTTAAAATTTTATTATTATATTAACACTTTCTTCCATTCACAAAAATTAATAAAATAATCCTGTAGGTATCAATGTGTTATGAATACATAAATTTAAACGAAAATAATATATACAACATCATAAAGAATAAACTAAATATCGCCGAATTTAAAGGAATTATTATCGAGATAAAATGAAAGATTAAAATAGGTAACCATTTAAAATAGAAATAATTTCCACGTGATTTTTCAACTAGCCCATTGACGAGACGTTTTGAATGTCAGTGTACAATTTTTTCCACGCATGCTTACGCATTTCAGTACTACATATTCATAAAGAGCATTAACCTTACTTGGAAAAAAGGAAAGCGACGACATAAGTTTCAGAGCGTTGCTAATATTTCTTATGACCACACCAGTTTTAATTGGTTTATTATAATGCATCCAGTTGCACAGCTGTCTCTTTTGATTATCTGAATAGCATTCATAAGATGCACATCTCGGGGCACCTCCATGCCGACACCCGTATAATTATCACCTTAACCCGTCAGGATCATATTAAAGTGCACAAGGGTTATGTGTTTTTAAAAAAGTAGTTTTAAGATCAATGTTCTACTGTAATGAGCATCGTCAGTATAAAATACGTAATGTATCTTTATATCCATTTATGTTGATAATTGATTTTGTAATATTATTAAGAATTATTATGTATCTCAAAAAAAGGGAGCCTTTATAAGATCAGTCGCGACTCTTTCTGTCTCAACCGTTTTCCTTAGAAACCACTCGACGTAGAAACTTAAAATTTGGCAGAGTAATACACCTATTAATTATTATTTCACTCCAACACTAATACTTCAAAGTAACACTTAACAATTTTTATATGAAAATTTTGGGATGGGGAGAGGGGTTTGGGTTAGATTAAATGCACGATGTTTTTTTAATCTCATACATCGTGTGGAGAATCGTTTGGAATGGTTAATAATAAAAGCCTATTAAATATATTTTTTCATAATTTTAAATAATAAATTTTGACAGATTTTTTGAAAAATATGCCAAAAATGTGTCGCTTTCGCTTATTTTCGAATTTTTTACATTGGAACAATACAAAATTATGAAAAAGTAGAGGTTTTTGGAAATGTATTATTTTATTAGCTATCATCATAAATATAACATACAATTTTTGAAGTATGCACCATGTTCTTAAGCCTATAAAAGATATAGTATTTACGTTGTGAAAAATTAAGATTTGTAAACAGTTTAATAGAAATAGTATGAACCTTCAATGTTTATATGTAGCTAAATGTGTAAGGAATCCCCATAGTGGGACAGAATAAACTAATTGATAACACTGTTAGGCTTTTCGAGTAGGTAAGAGTTTTTTATTCAGGAAATAATTTGAAAGGAAATGATTTCAAAATGACTATATAAACTAGTTCGTGCGCCTGAATAGTTAAAATTAAACCTTTAGAATATATTCATTTTCTTCGTTTTTTGCTCATATTTAAGAATAGGCGAATATTCCATTTGAAAATTTACTTTCTTTACCTTTCGTCTATAGGGTTTGCAAAATTGCAACAATTATTTTCTCGGAGGGTGCTCTAAAGTACATATGTAGAAAGTTGGAAAATATATTTTAAAATTTTTCATTTGTAATCTGATATAGACAGCCACAAATTTATGAAAGTTAGGTGGTTCCTATTGCTCCGCTATACCTTAAAGTATATAAAATGAAAATCTAAAAAAAATCATGTATTTAATCCACTTTAGGCTTAACAACGGTAAAAGCGTGTGATATTTCATATCGGTTAGGGGAAACGCACTTTACGTTTACGCACTTTACTTTTTGTGGTACGCAACTTTTTTAGGGTTGCGTACCACAAAAGGAAAAACGGAATCTCTTTAAAATTACACATGTCTATCTGTCACAGCCACATTTCTCAGAAACCGCTTGCTCAATAACTAACATTAAAAAAATATTTATATGGAAATTTTACGGAAGGCAAATTAAGAACTTAATTTTTTAAAATTCATTTGTGTCGAGGTTATCGAAGGGGCTAATAATAAGGATATCAAATATATTTTTTTCCTAATTTTAGGGAGTATATCTGCAGAAATGTTCTAAAAAATAGGTTCCATGAGAGAGTACAGTTTTTATTAGTCTACGCAAAGGTTGTTGGAAAACTATGTTGATCATCCTAGATCTTATAATTTTTTAAAATATGCAGTGTTTTAACGCCTGTGAAAAATATAGTAAGTATAAAATAATTATATACTTACGTTATGTACCCTTAAATGTTCATAAGTGGTTAAATATGTACGGTACCCTCGTAGTGCGTCTACTTGTAATTAACAGGTTCATCTATTACTTATCGGAACTATTAATAAATATTAAAAAATATGATTAGTCCTTCAAATAATAAATTTACCAATTTATTTTTATATATCCATCCGAGTACCATAGTACCATATTGTGTTAAATAGATGAGGCATTAACATTAGTACGGTAACTAAACTGGTGTAAGCTGTAAAGTACAATATATATATATATATATATATATATATATATATACATATATATATATATATATGTATAAATTGTTTATGATTATCGTAGATGATTTTTATGTTGCTATTATTTATTCAATGTCATATTTTGTTTTGTTGTACATGTCTACGATCACGCTAGTTTGTCAAAAAGGACTGCTCTTACAATAATTGAGCTACATGAATGGGCAATTAGAAACAGAAACAAAAAAAACGAGTGTGCTGTAGACCACATGACTGAAGTAAAACTTCAAATTCACCAAATATGAACTTTAAAATGAATTTACAATTTTATTCATTTTAAACGTAGAATATTTAATGTATTAAACAAAATAATAATTTGTAACATTTTTCAAGAACGGAATGAAATTACAAAATAAAAAAAAATCACCGTTCGCGTAACGCTAGCAAACTCGCATATATATATATATATTTATATATATATATATATATATATATATATATATATATATATATATATATATATATATATATATATATTTCATGCACTGGCTATGAAAGGAAAAGAGAAAGAAAATGTGCGCGCGCACTTCTCTCTCTTGCTCCTACAGTGTGATACAGACAATAGGCTTACACTGTGTCTTAGATATACGAAACATAACTGGTTATGAGAGAAAGAGAGAAAGAAAATGGGTGCTCGCACCTCTCTCTCTTGTCCCTACAGTAATTTACGAAATATAACTCTCTCTCTTTCTGTCTTCACAAACTTATATCTCCCTCTCAACTTCCGTTTGCCTCGCCCGATCACACTTTTCGTAACGATCTCATCATGCATTCACCAGCTTACTCCCCAAGTCAAGCGTGCGTATAGAAGTTTTACTTCAAAAATAGGGCAGATAATACTAGATAATATTTTAAGTAATTCTGTGATTACATAATGCGAATTTTAATGTTGTATACATTGGCATATTTCACCTTGAAAATGTAAAATGATAATAAGAAATAACATTTTGTGATTTGGGCTAAAAATAAGTTATTTTTCAATGACAAATTAGTTACTATTTTTAAACATTCTCAATTATAAAAATAATAATATACAAACAAAACCTACATAAAAAAAACTTGAGAAAGCATTAAATGAAATTATCAGTGTTAACGATTTTTCTTTCGGTGATAATAATTATATTCCTGTTAATTCAAACATTTCATTAAACGTGTCGCTCAATATTAAAAGCCGCATTGCGTTTGTGTCGATTTGATGATGACGCACGAGGTGTTTGCACTGCAAATACTTAACCTTTGCGTTAAGTTTAATATAGTGAGAACGAGATAAGGTAAGGAAAAAAAACGATCGATTGTAATAGTATTATTTTATACTCAGGAAACCATTAAAGCCGGTTTGTATATCAATTCGATAGCTATATTAATTTAATAGGTTCTTTTCACAGCTTAGACTGTAAGTCTAATTATTGTTAATATTAAATATTGGTTTTGCTTCGGAGCTATAACAGAACTATAGATCAAGTCATCTTGTTATTTAATGGCCTTGGATTAGGTAATTAAGTTTTTAAAATATGGTTGTTATAGGATAACAGTGTTAAATAAATAATACCTCATTGGAGTTACTTATTTTCCAATTATATTTAAACGTGATAAATTACAAAGTGCTTTAAAAATATTACGTGATTTAATTTAAAAAAGGAAAAAGTTAAAACGTTGCAAAATCGAAACGTATATTGTCATTAAACGTTATGAAATGTATATTGTTAGGTTGAATCCGTTCATATGCATTTGTCGCACAAGTGCACACGTACAAGACGCACCGGTAGAGACGAGATAACAAGTAGTGGTCGACTTGCATGCGTTTCATTCATCGCTCATTGTCGGTCGCGCGTGACGCCCTGCTGGGGAGACCACTAATAAATATATACAATAAGTATGTGATGGCTGGTAATACCAATTCATTATCCAATATGGCCACTGGCACAGTATACCTAGAATACTTAATTTTTTTGCGTATATCAGGAGCTGTTCGTTAGATGAAGCAGTATTGCATATATTGTTGATAAAGAGCGAGGATCCGACTTATATGAGATAGCGTGATAGAGGAGTTCATAAAGCAACAAAAGTTTTACGTCGCTTTCTTCTGTATTGTTTATTTACATTTAGCTCTGTTCCAGATTTCAACTATTGTTTCCTCTTGGATGATACACTCAGGAATGCAGTTATGTGATTTCTGACCTGTTTATGAACTCTTAATTTAATATAATTATTTTCTTGGTTTAATAGTGGCAAAATATTAATATAATACCTATTTGTTATATTTTTTGATTGATTTATTTCTAAACAATACATTTTATTTGTAATATGTGACTTATTTAACGTTTAAATTTCTACTGACATTTGTTCAAGATTTGAATACGTAAATGAATAGATGTTTTATTTTTTACTGTGTAACTGCACAGTGCAGTGCAGAAATGTCGTATGATCTGTTCTCGCTTTAGGATTCCAAAACAGAATAAATAATATGTGTAATATATATATATCTCAAAATATAATTTACTGAGGTTATTCATTGATCCATCTTCGTCATCAGCCATCAAATAATATTCAATTTAATGAGGATGTTCTTTGATCCGTTTTACAAAGGATTTTAGCGCCAGCGTAGGTAATCATTTCCTCGGTTATTTGTCATTAGAGAACCCTATTTAAGACAACAGTCATTAAAAAGATGTATAAAAAATCAAAAGTGCATCAAAAAAGTTTTATCAATTTTAATTGAAAACCAAAATGGTACACCTATTAATATTGCAATATTTTAACGTATTTATTACAAAATGTAAAAGTAAGTTTGTTTAACGTACGTTATTAATATAATAGATTTTTTCATTGGTCCTTAATTATAAGTATATGCTCTATTTTCTGTACTACCTTTGATCTGTTTGTATTCCTATTATTACAGAACGTTTCATTAATGAATTAATAACATCCATACAAAAATGAAACATTTCAATTGAAAAATATAACAGTGAGAATTAGACATAAATATAAGGATGAAACAAATTCTCAAAATATGAAACAAATCAATGTTTGGTTCATCCTTATGTTTCTGGTTAGTACAATTATTTCTTGCGTGTCAAAGGCTTCTATACGGAATATAAATTGAGTATGGAAATAACACGAGGAAATATTAAATTACATATAAGATTATATAGAGAAATTATTATATTATGTACAAATTATTTATAGTATCTATAAATAATTTGTACATAAGCTTGGTGACTACACTACGATTGACATTATTTACAAGTAATTAAGTATTAGTAATTGTAATAACTACAAAATGGCAACAAAGATATTTTTTAGCTATCATTAATGAAAAAATTACGAAAAATAATTATATTATTTACATGAACAATCTCTAAGTAAACCTCTAAAGTATTTTTT
Organism: Druceiella hillmani; assembly: GCA_039881145.1. Lineage (NCBI taxonomy): Eukaryota > Metazoa > Arthropoda > Insecta > Lepidoptera > Hepialidae > Druceiella > Druceiella hillmani. The sequence continues at coordinate 4,331,369 of JAYKKI010000074.1, forward strand.
ATTAGACGAACTTAAAATTTATGACATTTAATATGACTTAAAATTTATGACATGAAATAAATATTTTATATTTCAGTGTTATGGTAACATTTAGATTGTATCACGAAAACTGAATGTCTTAAATAAATACTGTTAAAACTTTATACCATTGATAAATGTCAATCAGGAATTCAGACCCAGCGCGCTTTTAAAGTAAATTGTTAAGCGAAAAAGAATTTTATTATTAATCGAAGAATGGCAGACTAAAGGAATTTGAGATAAGAAATAAGTTCACGAAATTAGTCAAATAACAGAATTTTAATAATTTTTACTCAGTTATTACTGGCAAGTTTCCTTTTATTGTTTTATTATTAACTGTTGTTACATTACAATTACCAGCATTTAACTGCTTAAAGAAGGCTTTTTTTAAAGACTTTTTTATTATTTATGTTTAACTTTATTTTAATACAGTAATATTGTATTCAATTTTAAAATGCTTTTTCGACTACTGTCGTTAGCAAATGTTGTTCAAAAATATATTTTTGTAAAATCCGGGCATTCATTTCATAGCTTTATACCTTTTGATTGGCTAATTATGGTTTTAAATAAATAGCAAGACACTTTGACTTGTAAAAGTGGTTGTTATGTAATTATCCCATGCAAAATTTCAAATGTGTAGTTTCAGCGATTTTGAAGCAAGCACGAAGTTGAATACAGCCACACGTAGACCGTGAGCTGCCTGTATTACGGTTGTACGCTACATCAAGCACTAAGGCTTTATGCTTTGTTTTGTTTATTATATTTTTCCATCCCTATCTAATATTTGTTTAGATTTTATAAGTGATTTAATAAAACGATGGCATATATAATGTTTTTAAACATAGTTCAGGCTCTATTTCGCATACGTTTATATCATCTTCTGAAAGCAATATCCAATTTTTAACTAATTTTCAAAGAAATCGTTAAATGATCTTTTTCCTTGTTCTACACAACAATTTTTTTTTCATTTTCTGTTAAATTTTGGCACCTAACTTAAAATAATTTATTAAAAAGATCTCTTAAGAGTTTTATGGGAAAACTGGAAAAAAAATTAAATACACGAATGTAGTAGAAGCGCTATCTCACATTTGTGCGCACACTTTCTCGTTGCTCACGTATTGTACCGCGCAAGCTGGAAACTTATAGGCGCGGTGTGCTAACGACAAAATGATTAACGTTGTTAGTCAGGTTCGCGATACGGCCGACTACCGCTGCCATGTACAGCCACACCTGATGGTGCGACAGCCCGACCACTGTACCGCCTCTGACGATAATCGCAATGAAGGTCGGAGCATCTGCTTGCAAGTGCAATAACACTTGCTTGTGTTAATATTAAGAGAGTTGGCACAAAGTTATGGAGGCGACGAATTGTGGTTTTAAATTCAGTTTCATAGTTTGATGTAGATATTATATTTCTTATTGAAGTCTTTTTCAGAAATAAGTCAACACATAAATGAAGACAACACATAAATGAAGTAAACACATAAATAAGTCAACACATGAAAATAAGTCAACACGTAAATGAAGTCTTCTTCAGAAATAAGTCACACAATACATAAATTAAGAGTATGCAGGGTACTAAATTTGCTGATGGCTTAGCAATAGATACGCATTCGAACACTATTGTCATGTTTGAAGAAAACTTATGTAAGAGCAAGGATTAACATTTAAACACGTCGTTAAAAATTAATAAGTCATTAATATGTTTTGAAAACTAATTATACTTGCGGAAACATAGGTAGGACTTTTAGCGCGATCTCGATTAATAAGTAGAAAACCATTACTTTTTTTAACATACCCCCACATACGTGCAAAGTAGGAATAACTGTTTTTTATTTTTAAATCGGGTTTTCAAAATGTTGAATCCCTTCTTCCCTTCCTCTTATTATACCAGCCGCCACTTGAAAAACTCTAGAAAAGAGAGATCAAATTCTAGAAAATGTCAAAAAAACAATTATTAACATTTTTAACTTGGCCGATTTTTTTAATTAACTAGAATTGCATATTTTTACCACTGTAAAGTATTTTTTTTACAAAAAGTATCCTTTATGTTCAACCCAAAATCACTATATTAATTAATTACATATAAAATATTCATTTTTAAATTACAAAATGGGATCTTATATAAAAACTGAAGTATTTGTGACGTGTAGAAGTGGAAACCATGACAAACAATTAATTTGGTCACCCGATCGTAAATATTTTCTTTACGTTTTAAAGTTATTACCGTTTTTTATTAATATCGATACTTATAAATATAACATCGCTAATACTAATCGATACTTATAAATATAACATCGTTTTATAAACAATAAAAGAATTTATTGCAAGAAAAGAAAACATTTTGTAGTTTGAGGTAAGTATGTGGAATGCAATGTTACGAACGTTGCATTCGACGTATTTCTACCCAATTACAAAAAGAAGCAACGCGAACGTGCGTGAAGCACATTCGCATTGCTTCTTTTTCAAACCTTGACTCTCTTGTTATATCGTTATAGCTAATAGTTCATACCGACCCATTAGGATAAGACTACATACCTGTTCTCGTATTTATTCTTTCTTATTCAATTAAAATTACTTTTTTAACGTTCATTTTATTTATTTTCTTTTTAAATCGACACGTCAGGACGGAAATGTGTACTATTTGTTATTGTAACTGTTAAGGGCTTTTTATTTTCACTTTAAACGTATTAGGAGCATGAGCTTTTAATTATACTCCTACGCGGGAGACGGAAGGACATTTTTAAGACTTGAAACACATTGTCTCTACTATTTCAAGATTCAAAACTTTTTTGTATGATATTTAGTTATTTGTATGTTTAAATATAGGTAAAAGTTCTTGTAAGAATTGATATTGAAAAAATGAAAAAGTAAGAATTGAATTGAATTGAAATTGGAGTGACCTTTAAAATTTTTAAAATGCTTTGGGAATGATGTATTTCAAACATATTTTTTCACCGAATTTTCAATAAACGATTTTACAATTGATATTACAGCAATTAAGGATATATCTACGTTTTTAAAACTAGATTCTTTTGTGAAACTTACGCTACGTTTATTCTATTTAAATTGTGAATTATTTAAATATATAAATGACACTTCGTATTTACTTTTTTAGCTCCTTTTAAGGTTACTTAGGCACCCTCATAACTCCATATAGCTAATAACATTATAACTTAATATCCTTATGAGTCCATCATGTCTTTCCGGTCATCCGTCCTACGCAATTTTATATTATCTCCAATTATAGACCACATGCATGAAGTTTTGCAAATTGTATTTGAAATTAACATGTTAATAAACATAAAGAAAAACTTAAGATGAAATTAAATTATTATTCCAAATGTGTAAAGTGGGGGGGGGGGTCAGCATTTTTCTTATTTTATAATTAAGTACTTATTGTTTTGGTTTAAAAAAAGAAAACAAAAAATATTTTAAAACAATTTTATTTTTGTAGGAAACCCAATAAAACAAAAAAAAATATTTATTGGAAATACATTCAACAAATATTTTTTTTAAGTCATTTCTGTCATTATTAAGATACTTATAGTATAGTGAGACTGGCTTTTCGTTTCTTTTTCAAAGGATGATACCGCCAGTGAAGAAAATCGTAAGAAATGTCAGTGAAGAAGTCACAGGTAATTAAACGTCAGTATCATACAAGAGTCGAAATTGCAATGATTAAGTTGGATGTATTCGGTGTGACTAAAAAAAGCAAAATTTGAAACAAATGATATTTAGGAAAAATATAATATGTACTGTTTTTGAACAATAATAGGTATTACCCCATATTGGATTTAATGTCACATGTGGAAACAATAAATGACAGAGTCTTAAAACTCTGAACAAATTTCTTTTTGCAATTCAAAAAAGGCATCGTGTAATCGGATTGAAATAGTATTCGTCAACGATGATGACGTCAAACTAGCTGTACAACTAAGGTTTTCTTCACTGGCCGTGCCGTCTATGAAAAGATAATGAAAAAGTTGATCTTCCGATATATTGAATACATTAATATACAAAGATAATACGTAGAAAAATAATTTGAAGTATTAGCTTTCGTTCAAAATTTAAATAGTTCAAAACACGTTTTCTCTGTTTTTTAATGCTAAAATGGTATTTACTTTCAGAATATGATAATAATATATAAATAACTTTCTTGTATAGTCCTCTATAAATACCATTTTTATGGAATTGGTGGCAAGAAAATACGGATTAACTGTGATGTATACGTAGTAAATAGTTTTCTTAACTATCTTCTGTTTATAGTATGTATATGTTTCATTTAAAATAATTGTAACTGCGCTGATCACGTCTCTCGTTTCCTATTACGAATTTATTACTGTTCGCCTACCCTTTATATATCATATTTTATATTCATTTTTAAGTGTACATATTTTTTCTTTCCGCTTATTTTGAACAATTAAATGTTTTATAAGACCGCACACGAAGCCGATGAGTTACGTTAATTATTTGCAAACATTGTACAATGCTCTTTCGTTGTCCAGGTTTTTATTCAACAGACATAACTTGTTTATTGCCAATGTAATTAAAAGAGAATATCAAAGCCAATAATGCTGGACTAATTTCTCGGGTCGTTAATTTTTTTTAAACATTGTTTAAGTTAACATGGTCTACATTATCGCGTGATTTATATCTTTATTAAAAACTTTAAGCAAAGAGGTTTCGATATAAAATTATCGTTTGGGGAAACAATGTCTAAGACAGAACATATCGACCTCGTCTTCTAATTATTTATTTTGATTTTATATACAAATCAATACGTTTATAGAGAATTCAGTATTACAAGCGTTTTTGCCGAAAATAATAGGGGTTTGTGAACAATTCGATAGTCCGTCAATTATAAGTTAACGAATCGAATCGAATATTCGATTCAAAAATGGAATCAAATATTTTAATATTTATATCATTCGATTATTTGTCTTTGAATGTTGAATAATTTAACTACTTGTATTTCTTGGGTAAACCTATTTAAAACATTCGAATAATTTGATTCGAAATTCAAAAAATGGATTTTTTTAAAACTTTACAGAGACACACAATAGTTCGAAAATTTAGATTAGTGATGCACGGTTCCTTTAATTTAATTTGTTTTGGAAATTTTATTAATGAGTTTTTTTTTCACTATATTCCTAATATCAGCGCTTTTAAGTTTTCACAAAGAAGGATGTAGCATAACCTCTCAGACCGCACCGACATGGCCAATTACTCCGAACGTAACCCTTAACAAAATTCTAAAAAAAATTGAATTGGAATAATCTTTAAAAAAGTTCAGCTTTCAACATTCATTGCAAAAGTTCAGCAAAAGTTCAGCATTTTATTACACAGTAAAATAACAATTGATTGTTTTAAATTTAATATTAAAAATGTTGCAAGCACAAACAGAACTCGCACTACGTGCATTCTGTACATTCAAATGTCTGTAACGTTCGAGGTTACATAGGATTTTTATTAGGCTATTTACAAATATTACTTTTTCACAATGAAAATATTGTTGTAATTATATATTATACCTTTGACAGGTATATAATCATGCTGCATTTTTAAAAATTATGACATCTAGTATCATCGCTATAATTTTCCTATAATCTTTTCGTAAATTCCTAAAAAGGCCAATTTTTTCATAATTTTAGGTTGAGTAGTTTCGAAAATGAGGGTGGGGAACATATTTTTTTTACCTATTTTTAGTCCGAAGACATATTACATAAAATGAAAAAATATTTTTGAGATCTTTATAAAGAGCCCTTTCAAACGACACCTCGCATTATGTATGGAATTAAAAAAAATCGACCACTTAACTTACTCGCTCTAAAATTTCCAAATGCATATTTATTGGGTTTTAGCTGATCAGTTTTAGCTATTTTAGCGGTTTCCAAAATGCGCGGTTATTAATATGTTTTATTACTATGCTAAACAAGTTTGTACATTAAACGGTTTCTGAGAAAAAAAGCTTTGACGGACATACGGACAGATACGTGTATGATATTATAAGGGTGCCGTTTTTTCTTGTAAGGTACGGAACCCTAGAAAAACGTTGAATTATTAAAAAAATAAACCGATTTAGAAATCGAATCGAATTATTTGAATATTGAATAGATTATTCAAAAAATAAAATTATTCATTTAACAAATCGAATTGAGGAAGTGTACAGTACGAACTATTCAAATATTCGAATATTCTAGATATTTAATATTAAATTCGAGTCGACACGATCGAGTACACCCATAGATATATAATTTAATCGTCCAAGTTTATCAGAGTTTTATTAATATTTGTGTCGCATTTTTTTTGTATAAAATGATAAATGTTTGTAAAGAAATAATCTCTTTAATCAAGGGCCGCTTCCCTTAAACACCCTCCCACACGGGCCCACTCCTACTTAAACGTTTTTTCCACGCCCTTTTTCGAAAGAAGGAAGGCTTTCGGTGTCCGGAAATTGTATTCCTTGCATTTATTTTGTGTTCTTGGTAATAAATAGAAATCTCATGGTAATATTACACCGGATATAGTATGATATTCGGTCGTTCGTCTGCTTGCGTGTGCAGATACGTTGTCGTGACGAAGGAAGAACCTATTGCGAGGAAGTTGCTTTGAGTGACGTCCTGCATGTAGATAATACACATTATTAGTACGATCATACTTGAACTCTTTAAACCAGTTGTAAATAGTAGAGCGAGATGGGGCTTCATCATAAAATGCCCTTCGTAACTTCGTTATTGGTTGAACCCACAATTGAATTCATAAGCAATCACCGAACCAACATTTTCTAGTCTTAAATTCATCTCCACGAGATTTGCATTTAACCTGTCGCCAATTTGTAAGAACAAATGACAAATTCAAGGAAAGTACCTCAAATAATTTTCGAAAAGTTCAGTTTTCGTAATTTGAATTTTTTTTATCATTATTGTAAATGGCAAGTTCTAAGGACTTTAAGGGCTGTTCTCTTAACAAAATGTTATCTATAAAACTCTATCCTAGAGATAATTGGAAAAATAGTTACTTAAAATAGCAAATGCAGCACTCTTATAAGTGATGTTTAAAACTAAGGAATATACTGACGGCATTGAATGCAGACTGTCCAGAATTGAAAGATGTTTCAGCAAGTTCTGTGAAAAATAGGTACAGTTCTGTAACATTTATAGGAGTGAGGTGATCGTTGATTCAAATTAAATCCGTTGATTTAAATTCTTCGTAATAATATCACTACATTGAATATATTTGGCGTTAATTTTGTTGAAGTTCATTGTTCACAATTTTATGAAACTACGTGAAATAGTATTATTTCTAATTTATTTAAATTCTTTACCATGAACTAGGTTTCGTTGTATTACACCTTCAGGTGGGCAATAATCTTTGCTAATAAAGAAGAATGAAGATGATGTAATACAGTGAAACCTAGGTCGTGGTAAAGAATTTAAATAAAGTAGAAATAATACAAAATCACCTAGTATCATTTAATTGTGAATATTACTATATTTTAAAAATATAAAATTTAATATTTAAATTATTTTATTTTTTTAAATAGTGTTCATGCCGTGTCCCAAAAATCCCGTTTTTCCGCGATATGGCCGGTATCATACATATATTGGGTACTATGTACCAACAAATTTGCAAATGCACCAATGTTTCATTTTAGCCGCATATTTCACATCGTTGATAAATCACGTTTATGTGTTTTGGTGATTGCTTCGTTAATTTTACAGTATAACTTATTTTTATTAGTGGAAATATATATTGTAGTTTCAAGAGTTATCATAAAAGATTATAACTTTCGAAATTTTATAGGACTCGCCTTAACATTCGTATTATGCTTTCTTATTTATTTGGATTTATTATAGATACGTATATTTTCCACTTTTATAAATATACGTTATTTATTTTATTTATAACTACTCGTTACATAGACTCATCTTTAATGCTCGTCTTTCGGTTTGTACAATCGACTCTTTTACACTATCAGATTATTTACTTATTAATGTATTGACTGACTATAATTCATATATGGTGCCGATGTGTATTCGAGTTTTAAAATTATTAAATAAATATATAATGTGCGAGTATAGTAGATGAAATTGTACAATTAGTCATAAATATGTTACTTCAGCTGTTCACGGCCATCCACGGCTTTTATGCTGGACGTCATAACACTACACGCATATAAAACACATAAAACATTAAACCTCACGAATACCCAAATTAATTCAAAGCAACGAAATGTAACAGCCCTCAATCTGCATATTAATAATTAGCATATTATGATATTCACATGCACCAAAATTTATTTATAAATATATTTTTATCCATTACCACGATACTTAACGAGCCGAAGTGGCTGTAGTTGTTGTTGGACCGCACATGAGCAGATTATCGAGCCAAATCTGGTCTTTGCTGTAAAACAATTTTTAGTTTTTGGCTGTGTGTTGTCTCTGTTGTAATCATATTTGTCTTTTAAACTGATTTTCTCACTATATAACTACATTCACTGTATATACTGATTGGGTCAGTTTCCGATAAGTGAATTTAAATGAACCTCCCTAAATAATAATTATGATATCTACATTTGAACAATGTTGTCTTACGTAGAGCTTTTTTTTAAGTAGAAAGTTCATTGAAAGATGAAATCATTATTCGTATTTCATTAGATCGAGCTTTACGTCGGTAGGGAGGAAAGGGAAATTTCGGAAAAAGCTTAGAATAAAAAAATCTAATCCTTTACCTGTACAAAGATAAATACTTTGAGTTTTGATTTATTTTGAGTCTCGTATATGGATTAAAACTGAAATAAATTACGTCAAACTGATTATACTCTTTTATGAATACTTAAAACACTCTGACACTTTAGTTAGAGTAGCCTATAATTTTTAGTGGGTCAAGATTATAGTTTATAAGATTATAAGATTCCAAATTTAAATGCATTAAAAGTAGTATACTTTCTCTTTAAGATATTTACGACTGTTTAAATTAAAATATTTGCAATCGCGATATTTTTTCTCGTCTTTCCTCCCAAGTCTTGACTTTCAAGAAACAGACAGCAAAAATAGTCATCAACCATTGTAGGTAGTTGGATTGTGTATTACATTATCATATTCTTGTTTGAATCGTATAAATTTACTCGCTTCCACTAAAGAAGTATTGCTTTAGTAAAGTTACATGAAGAAAAACTATATTTGTTAATGGTATGGGTATTTAAAACACTTAACTTTCAATACTTCTGATGTGCTTGAAAATTGTGACGCCATATTATTTACAGACCATATTCCCTTGCGCATGGTTGTACGCCCAGCTACCATTAATTTTTTTTATTTCCTTAATTTCTTTCTATTTTCTTTTACACTTTACCAGTATAATAGTTTTTCTATCGTTTTTTTCATTTCACTTCGTTAAAAGGTTCGTCTGCATAGAATTTTTACTTTTCGAAGGTTTATAATAACTGTCATATAAGAAATTTAACATTTCTCAATTTAAGAGATATTAGAAATACAAAGGAATAATTTTGTGAAATCGGAGAAGAATATTTCTGTTGTTAGAATGCTCCAAACATTCGGAATTGTTATTAAATAGACTTGCGTAATAAATATTTGATGCAATAAAACGAAACACAAGTTTTTTTTTCAAGTTTATAAGAGAAATATTTTCAGTGGTCATAAGTTTTTAATAAGTTTACTTAACTTTTTTTCAGTGGTCATTATTTCATATCACAGCTTTGATATTTCATATCAAAAGAAAACTTGACAAAAGTGGTATACGTACATGTATATACTCGCAGAAGGTTAGTGATATGGCACCTCGGACCATGGATAAAAGTGGGTGGGAAGGTTCTAATCGCACATAGATCGGGAAATATATTCCTTGTTATAAACTTCTAATTTGAATACAATAAACATACAATTTCAGTTTATCTATTAATAATCTCTAAAATAATTTGTTGTGGGTAGAAAAACTTTTCAATTATGCGTTTTATCGTTATGAGGTCGTAAACAGATTGTAGAGTCTCGTCAACTACTGTCATTTGAAACTCTCACCTAGTATTTGCCTTAATGGCGCGTACTAGTTAATGAATAGCAGACCGAAGACGAATAAATTTAATTTCGATTGCTAAATGTCAGTGGCCAGTGGATAATTGCAGAAATTTTTAAAGATGCTGAACGCTTTCGAATTGAAAAACCCACGACACACCTAACGTTTAAATTAATCGTGTCGGTGGAGATTCTTTGGAGGAGAGTATATTTATATCGTAACACATGGAAATATGGCATATTTGTTTCGTGATAAAGAATTATTTTGCCACAGAAATATATTACTGTTCTGGTTGTATTTGAGTGCTGATATTACTATACTGCTAAAAGACTTGTATTAAAAAAATTTGTAATATTTTCTTTAGATTGTGCTCTAAGGGATGCTTTATATATTACATTTTTGATCGTTCGACTTTTTAATTGCCTGTTAAAAGAATAAGACAAGAAAGTCTATATGTAAGTGCAGATAGGTATTTACAATACGATCGTAGCATGATTGAAAGATAGCAAAAACTGTCGATAAATTATTCAGACTAAATAATCGAATTACTGTCGATCGATAGCACTGATAACATGGTAGTGAATTCGAATGTGGTTACCCTCGACTAAAAATTTCGACTTAAAGACGCTCGATTTTTCGTTCAATCCTACATCGTTACAACTAACGTCCGTAAGCACAACACACGGTAAGAATTTACTCAGTCGTATTTCCTGATAGGTAAAAACATGCTTTGTATGGATACTTTAGCAATTGGTGCAATATGGCAGGGTCGGTAATGTAGACTCTTGTTCCAACTCAACTGACAGTTAATAAGAAACAGAAATACGTTCTTAACTGTTAGTAAATTTGACTAACAGTCATGAGCGTCTATGGTGCATATGGGCGTAGGTTGGAGGAATTAAATTAAGGTAATGAAAAGTCCTTTCGGCTTGTCATTTTGTTCGACGACTGTGTCTATATCATTGAATCATATCGACTACAGACCTAGTTTAACGCCATTAAACACTTTAGACGAGATCTCAATTAACCAGTTCATTTCGACCCAATAATATAATCAATTCTATAACCGTGGTAACAATTGAGTTATATGCGGCTAATCTAACATGCCGTCGATTGTTCTTTAATTGTGTCTAAATAGATCAGATTCGTGAAAAATTCGGCTCGTCTGCGTCAAGCTACCTGCTCCGTGCGCAGACCTCGAGAGCATCTGCCCCACGCAGCTCAATAATAAATACTCGGTCCGTTTGACAGAATTATGACGTTCCATGCCATTGATCGTCCGCGGCCGTAATGAGAGCGGGCGCGCGCGGCTTCCGTTAAGATTTACGAGCTGAGAAAGTTAATTACGCGCCGCGACGTTGCGTGGCGTGGCGTGGTGCGGGTGACGTCACGGCGGCGGCAGGTGTCGGTCCGCCATCGGGGATTAAGATATGATCTCGACAAATTCATCGTATCGGATGGACAACGTGGGGACAACTCGCACGGTAGTTGGCCCGTATTTATATTGTCGGTTGTTCGTGTGATCGTGATGGCGGGAGAAATTTGTTAGATTGCATGAAGTAGAATAAATAAATTTGTGAGATATTTCCTGTATTAATGATAATTTAACTATTTGTTAACAACGTATAAGTACTCACTATAAATTTATACGAATGGTACAGAAATGAAATGTATTTTTTTCAAAATGTAAATAATACGCCGGTTTATTCATTTACTAGCTGTGCCTCACGGTTTCACTCGCGTGAAATTGTTTGTTTTCTCTTGTATGTTGCTCTTGGTTATAAACTATTATCGCACCTAATTTGATCAAAATACGTCCAGTAGATTTTGCGTGATTGACGCACGAACTAACATACAGACTGACGCAAAATTCTAAAAAAGTTTTCCGGCTTTTATTATAATTCTATACTCTAAATTAATCAATCACCCTTTTTAAAATATTTTTCATGTCCGAATTTATTCTGTTAGAATTTTACTACGTGTATAGATAACACTTAAATTTTTACCTAATTTATATTAAATATCTAAAGTTTTGTGTAATACATACTAACAGCAAGGTTTCTTAGTTAATTTTTAAATAAAATAAAAATAATGAAAAAAATCTAGTCGTATGCATAAAACCAAATTAAGATAAAAAACATTTATCGAATTTGTTTTTTATGGTCTTTGAGAAATATGTATAGAGTTTCTCATAATTGTATATTGTCCTACATGTGTATATTGTTCTCTTCTATTGTACTTTGACGGATCTGTGGTAGCATAAGTATTAAAATTTGTTTCCTTGTTTCTCAAACTGTACTCAACATTTGAAATCAAATTTACAAACTTTTCATAATGAGCCTCAACATATCAAAATAAGAAAAATAAATTAGCAATTGGTGATTTTTTCCTCCTTGTTAGTTGTCGAAACGTGATTATTTAAATTTAAGGAAGATAGGTAGGAGTATGTTGAAGATAATGTATTTACGTGTGAAACTTCATTATAAACTTAGACTAAATAATACAGATGTTATTCTTATGGATATGAATACAATCTCACAATACAACCACGATAGTTTAAGCGTAAGGAATCAGTATAGAAAACAATTAAATTCACGTGTACCTACACATACATAAATTTAATGTAATGATAAATATTAATGTTTTTACATATAATTTAAATTGAGTAATTATAATGAAATTGTGAAATAGGACGGAAAGATAAACGTTTCAAAAACCTGTGAAGTACGAGTGAAACTCGCACTACGAGATTGCGTACACATTTAGTATTTACAAACATACAGGAACATGGTACTTTTATTAAACAATTTGCAAATACAAATTTTTCACAACCTAAATATATTGCTTACTGTATCTTTCAAAGACGTAAAACTTTGTGCGTATTTCAGAAATTATGATATGTAAGATCATTTTTAAAGTTTACCAATAACCCGTGGCTTTAAGTAGGGTTAATGTACACAAACAATGTACAAAATGGGATGTGATTTCTTACAAGGACAATTTATAGTGAAAAAACAGTGACTTTGTTATATTTGTAGTATCGACATTATTACTCTCAAAAATTTCGCATAAAAACTAATTGAATGAAAGCGCCTATCAATACGTTCATCGGAACCGTCGTGTCTAAAGGCCGCGCCGCGCGGCACCCGCTGCTGACAAATTATGAACGCTTGCTCGATCGCGCCCGCTAACTGCTTTTTGTAAGCCTCGGCAGGTTCGTGCCACAATACGCTCCTCGCGTCACTGTGCGCTGTGCTATGTTGTCTGCACTGTGCTGCGTTGTCTGCGTGGCGCTGCGAGTTCGTTAATGTGCAAATGTAAATTGAAAATGTTTCAATGCTTTGAGTGTTCACCAGCATCGTTTTAGTATCTGTAAAGTTTCTCATGAAGTCGTGTATCGTCTGTGATTTTAATACATTTTATTAGATTCACGGGTAATTATTACTTTTACAGTTATATTTTCCAATTTAATCACGATAATTTATTTAAACATTTCGGTTTTGCCGAGGATAACGATATATGTATGTATGCGATGTATTTATATACTTTGTTAAAAAAATGTATGTTAAAAAACAATATTACTGGCTTGTAACATTAATAAACAACTACTCTGTTACATTATTTCTCTGCAATTTTTCCTAATCGATATCGTGTAAGCATGGAATATTTAAGTTAATTATTATTTTCCCATTTTTTCACATCGCAGAATTAAATATTTATTTTTAGACTTCTAAAACTGTATTAAAAAGTAAATTAATGTATTTTCAAACCCTAGTAGGAATCGATATGATCATCAGGTTTAGCTACAAATAAACTATCTGGCATTAATTCTTTTTACTAATATGATTTTTGAAATTTTGAATTTTTGAGTTCCAGAGATAACAAGGGTGTAACTATTATTCTGTAGTTCTTTAATTTAATTTGAAGCTTGCTATGAATAATATAATGGTAAATATAAATAATTACACCAGATTCAAGATTATTTTCATATTTTATAATGTTATATTCTTGATAAGTACATGATATTAATAATGTATTATTATAAAATATGGAAATAGTTTTGAGTTCCAGGGTAATTATTTAAACTTGACTGTAATTTCTACATTTGAACAAGACATACCTTAACAAGTTTACAATAATATATTTAGTAAACGGTATCTAGTGACAATTCGTTTCTAGGACTTTATGTATTGGCATTAAATTTTGGCGCTTGATATCTCAGTTGACGGCTAACACATAATATTTTTAAGTCTTTATGTTTGAAAAAAAATAGTGAGGCAATACGAAAAAAGTGCTAGTTACGTCAATTTATAATTCAGGTAAAATTTAGACCGCTGTACTTAATACTTATTGCTCAAGCTCAAGAATGTTTTTTCTGAATTGCCATAGTTATGACGACGGAGGAAGTAGTCGTAAAATTCAGCCAGTCGTAAAACAAAAACATAAGGAAATCTCAGTAATTTGAAATTGTTAAATTGTTGGCACATTCTCACCGGCGCTGTACGGTGGCAGCCGTGTCTGGCGCCACGACGATGACGGATGATCCGTGCGACTCACGGAGACAGGACGAGATAAGAGCACAAAATGGCCCCGTCGCTTATCTCAAACGATTCTTAATGAAGAGGATAAGACACAGAGATGGTCTGCGGTTAGTAAGTCGTGTAGAGTTGTGGCCATATAGTCATTTAACGGGTTGATCTGTTTTATGATAAGGAACATCTTTGTTGGCTCGTCGGAAGCTGCTTTTTCGAGATGTTATCTTTGTTTTTTTGGATGTGGGATTAGTGTTTTTTTGGATGTGTTACTAACGCCCACTTATAAAGTAGATACCGGGTTATTTAACGGGTGTAATCGTGATGAAACACGAAGTTAGATGAAATGTTTGTAGATAAACATGTTTTCGAGATATTTTATTGGGTGTAGTTAATTTAGTGTGGGAGAATCGTAATAAAATATTGAAAATTGTAGATACTATAAATATTTTCAAAACCATATATTTAAATTATTAATTCAGTCACTTTTTTAATTAGAATGTTTGCAGTTAACAGTAACTTAGTAGCGTACTTAAATATTCCAATTTCACCAGTTTTGTTTATATCTCTTTATATAGATTGCTACATCACAAGGTAAAAGAGAAAATACCTTTTATTGTGAATCTTAAATATCGAGTAGTTTTTACGATGGTTCTGCAAAAATATATTGTAGTCTTGAGTTTACGAAAGTATTTTTGCGTCGAGTAATAGTGCGTGTTTTTATTTCAATATTCATTTTTAGCTCAACGTGAAAATGTTGAAAATATAAGATGTGAAACAAAGCATGTGAAACATTTTGCTTTAGGCATTTTCTCAATGTAGCGATTTTTTGTGCCTTATTTATCAATATGCATAAAATAAATGCACACATAATATATGTATACAATGAATTCATTCCGTATGAAAGCAGCTTTATTATATATAGTTAACCGCAAAAATAAGTAGTTGGATTGTAGGTAGTGAAACATCCGATATAAATAACTCTGACTATATCAGAAACGTTACGAAAAAATAAAATATAGATAAATTACAAAAATACTAGCATACACAATCTTTGCTAATAGCCACCTGACACCTAGGTCGTAAAAAACTGAAAGAAAGTAGACATAATACTACATCACGTAGTTTCATTTAATTGTGAATAATGAATTTCTACAAAATTAACGCCAAGTATATTCAATACTTGCATGCAATTCCAAAGTGGACATAACTGACATATACTCCATATGTCAGTTTTAATTAGAACGTCGTATTACAACATTAGGTGAGGTAGGCATTTAATTAGATAGGTTAGAAGAGCCTAGCTAGGAATTTCTTAAGCGAGCGACTTTTAAAACTTTTATCGAGATAAGTTTTGGTTTCAGAATTCAGTTGATTCCTAAGTTTTGCGGCTTGGATAGAATAATAATTTTAAAAGCAGACATAGTTGTTTGCAGATAATGAAATGAGTAAATTTTTAGAGCGTAACTGAAGATCACGAGTCTTCTTAATGCTTTGTTTTCCCAACTATAATTTTGTTAAGGAACCGTGTCTACGTTTCCAACTTTAATTAAAGTTAGCACTGTTAAACTGATTATACAGAATTTAGTTTTAATATTTTTGCCAATAGTAATTATAATTTAAATTATTTCCTGTCTAATGCGTTGTTATAGCTGCACTTGTAGATTGTCAAGGCGATAGTGGTGAAGCGCAATAAGCGAGTCACTATTTGCAATTTCAAAGAACTATTTTTTCTCACGCTCACACTTAATTGTGGTGCTAATTTAAACTTACAATAGAAAAATTAAATTAAAATCTTTGTAAGAAATCGACTTATCGGTAAATATCGAGATGATAGTACAAGATGTAAATGTGAAATAGTTGATTATGTATATTTAATTTTTTGCCAAGGCGGAAGTGTAGGGTTTGATTGCTAATATTTTTGGACAAGTGACATAATTTCGTACTTTCTATTGGACGTACAATCGGTGTTACGAACTCATAAACGGCATTAACGTTCTTTTGTTTAACATTAGCAAGAAATACCGTGGGTCGTGTCGGAGTATATTTAGCACTCCAATTTTTTTAATTTATGATAAGATTGTTTTTATCAATATGCATGGGATATTATTAAATACAAAATTTCATTATTTTACTGTAAGCATATTTATTAATAATTCAATCACATTTTCCAATTAGAAGCTCGTTATCTCGAATGGCAATTCGTTCCTAACAGTTTTCAGTCATCATACCGATACAATGATAATAGTAAAGTACACGGGTCTTTCTGGCTTTATGAAATTCAATTGCTTCTTTTAATGGCGCTCACTTTATACATGCTCGCTTTTGATTAAGCCTTTACAAAAAATCATCATCCTGTTTTAGTTAATTATGGGTTAAATCGAACCATAATAAAGCAACTTGTTTTTTTTTTGTTACATATCGGTTTTAAGTAGATCTCAACTGGGTTGGTCTTTATTGAAAAGATCAGCATAAGCAACGGTTAATCACACTGTATTATCGGAACTTCTATTCGATATTTTATGTTTATACATGTATTTTCCAATCATTAATATATGTTGTTTGTTTATTTATATAGTACATTGGACTGACTACTGTCCAAAGCTTTACTCTCACTAAAGCTTTGTCCAGTAAATGAAGCAAAATATCGGAAGTTCTTGACATTATGAAATATAAATCGAAGTTTTCTGAAAGATTTTTTTTTCTATAACGTTCTATTAACTATACCAAAAAGTAATGAGGAAATCAAATTTAAAATGTTAATTTTATGTTGGATTTTTCACTCTAAGTGTTGAGCCGGGAAAATCGACACCGGAAATACGCTTCGTGGAATATTTTATCTTTATCACAAGTGTGCGTCACTTTTATGCTTAATTTTTCAACCCTATACTACAATGTTTGATAATTTTTTGATGACAACTGGAAAAGAAAATAGCGTGATCATAAAGTTTTTAAGATTAGGTCTTGAGAGTGGTCTTGCACTTGGTGACCCAATTAAATGATTTATTTTTAAAGTAATATTTCATTAGTTAAATATAGCACGTAATCGTTCTACATCTAAGTCCAGCTACAAGTATTAAACATATTTATGCTCTCCATTACTTCCATTAATTCGGTCGCGCCGCAGCGGTATCCATGTCCAGTCGAACATTCAACGCGACGGCGCCGCTGCACGTTTATTTTATCAGCCGTACTCCAAAACAATGTGTTATTAATGAATTCCGAGCAGTGATTATGAAAATGAAATTCAACAATAAAATGTTTAATGTGAATTTCACGACGTAATTACGTGCCGCGGTATCGGGCGATCGCCGCGTGGGAAGCGCGAACGCACTCTTTACGTGCGACAAACGCCACCGACGAAATGCTGGAATGGACTTGGCGGCGCTGCTGGAAGTTAACGAGGTGTTCGGCGAAAGAAGCGGGAGACTGTAAAGTAGGGAAAATGGGAGACTGTAAAGTGTGGAGAGCGATGAAAGCGATGTGGAAATCAGAATTTAGAAATTTCGTGGATTCGTTTCTTTTAGTTCATAGAAGTTTAGTGAGGTACTCGTAATAGATATGCATGTGGTGTGATTTGCAATTTTATCATTTAAATATTTTTTGATAGGGTCTTAGGCCGGACCTAACTAGGCTGTGGTTGGGCGGGTGGACTCGGCGTCACTCGCTGGGCTAAGCAAGGGTCTGGGTTTTTACTGCCCCTTGGCTGGCTGACGACTTCAAGGAGCGGGTTTTTCCCAGACTGGGAATTAAATCATTGACATCTGAAGATCAAATACCCGTTATAATGCACTACACGGGCATTTTTTATTTAATTTTTAAAAGAAATTGTTTTTAACATTTTTTTCCCTAGTGTAGAGAGGAAACTTTCATAAATAAAATTAAGGTTCCATTTACTATTTTTCATTTTTTAGGTTCTGTTTGTGAAACAATAAGCTTCAACGCAATGCACTTGGAAAACGGAAAAAGTCTAGGTAACTCCCATTTGGTTAGCAATTTCTTTTGAAATTATTTTGTTTAACTTACTTAATGCATGTTTTGGCACGCGCTTTGCCAGTGATTATTCCAGAAAGCCCGTTATTTATGTATGTGTGTTAATTGTAATATTTTAGAAAATCGAATATATTACTTAAACCATTTGGTTCATAAAACTAATCTGCATATATAATAAACAACGCAACGTTTGTTAATTTAACTATTTTGATTTGACTGGCACCATTTTACAAGATATTTATTATAAAATGTTATAAAGATCAGTTTACGAGTTTTATTAAGTAAATAGAGTCAAAGTTTATGAAAGTACATCAACCCTGTTTTTAATAGGTAATTCATAAAACTTGAAATTAAAATAAAAGCTATTTTAAAAAGAAGATTAAACAATTTTGAGCTTGACACTGGGAATTGAAATTGTTTTTTTCTGAAAATGTCAAATCAGTTGAAGGGTTTCATTACATCTTTTTCTTGGGATTTTCAAATCTATGATGACATGGATTAGTTTTTTTATTAATCCACAGTTTCTTTTTATTTAGATGTGTAATACGTTAATTCATTTTACCATCATATACAATTACGGAAACGATATAAATAGTAAAATTGTAACAGGGTAAATTCGGTACATACAAATATTTAAAAAAAAAGTGATCGATTTAGCGTATCGAAAGGTAGTAGAAGTCAGAAAATCTGTTTTTTTTTAATTTTTCTCTGTGTATTAATTTGTTCGTCTATCATGCGAAATCTACTGTGCTAATTTTGACGAAATTTAATATGGTAATAGATTATACTCTCGAGTGACGTACCTATAGGATATTGTTTATTTGGATATTATAGATATAAAAAAAAAAGAAACCGACTCGGTAAATATTACGATATTGGTACTGCCAACGCCATCTATTAACATTTTAAGTAAACTTTATTCCCATAGATATATGATAATATGGTACTGCTAAATTCATTATCATTTTTACTAAACTTTATGCCCTAAAAGTTCTGTGAAAAAAAATAAATAAAAAAACAAAAAATTCCTAATAACTTTTGTTACGCTGAATTCCACGTGAAGATGTAGCTTCGGCATCGCTAGTATACACTATATGAGCCAAAGAGTACTGGCTGATTTTCTTGCTGAAAAGAAAAAAAAACAATATCTTTACAATGAGTTAGATACTCGGAATTCGTATTACGTATACTTAGATCAGTAATGCATACAAAGCAAAAAAAAAGAATATCGAATCAAGTACAGATGTAAGGAGACGCGAGTTAGAATGAATGGCGGTTTAATGAGAGTACCAAGGAATCAACTGGTTCCAAGAAAGACACGTGTGGCAGTCAATGTACAATGTGCGTATAAGTGTAACTAAGTGTTTGTATGTATGTAAGCGAATAACGTAATTTAAGCAGAAAATATTTGCATATATATACATATATATATATATATATATATATATATATATATATATATATATATATATATATATATATATGTATATAATAAAATTGTAAAAGAGGTAATTTTGTACTTGGAAAATATTTTAAAGAGTGATTGACTTAGCGTATAGAATAATAGTGGAAACTGGTAAACCTGTTTTTAGAATTTTTATCTTCCGTCTGTGTGTTGATTTGTTCTTCAGTAACGTGAAATCTACTTCACGAATTTCGATTAAATTTCGATTAATGGTAACACCGTGTACCTTCGAGCAACACATAGGATATTAGTTTTTATCTGGATATTACATATACTTTTTATACCGAGTTCCATGCGAATAAGTCGCGTCGGCACAGCTAATAAGAAATAATTTCATTGAAGATACGAGTTTAAAGGTACACTTTGTTTAGGGCAGGATATTAAAGAACAAGGGTTATATTAATCGCAAATATTGTTATGGGAGTAAGTTAAATGTGACTACATAGTCTCCAAGTGAATATTGGACAGAACTTGGTTACTGTCGTATAGAGTGTCCTTTACGAAAATGTAATTCAATAGGATGAATCCTTCATTGTGTGTATACCTATGTACTAATTTGGAGCTAAATAACATTCATGTTATTATTGCAAGAAATTAAAGATATAGTAAATAAGAAGTTAAAAAAGTTAGGTAATCTTAAATTGCTCTATATAATTATGTGGGAGTTCCGAAATGTATTTTCAGTTACAATTGTGAGAATTGATAAATTCTGCGGGTAAGTTATTATTGGAGTATTAATTATTCAATCTACTTGGCTGATGTACAAATTATTCTTTGAGTTTTAATCAGTAAAATTAGAAGTTAGTTTTCGGACTTGTAACTGAAGCTTCTTATTATCTTTTAAATAAATGGTGAAGTAGTTTACCCCTTTAACAAATGGAACCTGAAGTGTAGAAAAAAGGAGTAAAAGATCATTCTACTGTTGGACCGTAAGTTCGAAACTTTTTGTAAGTTTCACAAGACATAACATTGATATTTTGCGCGACTGAACATTGTGTTGTACAAAAACCAATTAGGCATATTATTATAGGTTTATGAATAAAATAATTTTAAAGTATATTTATTAAACGAGTTAATAAACAATTATGTATAATAATAAATTGAAAGAAAATATGGCGAAATACATTGATAGAGAAATTTAGAGCGATTTAAGTAAGGAATATATACATTTTATTTATGTATCTATCATTAAAGCAGGGTAAGAAAATATATTGAAAAGGCATACTGTTCTATTCTGAATTCCTTTGTTGTTATATTTATTAAATAACATTTTTTAATAAATATAACAGATTTAAGGTAATTAAATGGATGGAATTATTGTAATTAATATCGCACGTGAAAAAGATCCGTTTCGATAAACTGTGTGTGTTGCGATTTTACGAACGAAGAACTTTGATGACATTGTGAATGTTGACTTAATATTTATTTACGCATTATAGCCGAGCAATGCTGAATTGGATTAATAAGTTAAATGAACAATGATTAATTGCTTTTAAGAGACATTGAGGCGGTACATTGAAGTCTGCTTAACAAGTTACATTTCCACATAAACGTGTACACAGTGATGACTAGTTAGAGCTTACAAGTTTAGGGTTGAAAGGATTCTAATTTTATAGAGCTTACAAATTTAAGCTTGTGAGGGTTTTAGTTTTACGTGTACTTTGGAGCGCGGGATGCTTTAAGAGGGTAAAGTTACGTTATATCGTTGATGCAAACAGTGCGTCGGTATAAAAACTAAAACATCATACACAATTTCTACGTTACTGAATCGGCTGCCTACGAAATTCACCTACCTCATTACCACCAGTCACGACAGGAGCCCGCGTAGATTGCGGTCCGTAATAATACCGCTGTGCGACGGAGGCATATTAAGGCGTATTATTAATATAGCGACATGACATATTTATTAACTATTAGGTGTTGCCTAGTGTTTTGGTGAGGTGCCTTTATCGACTCGACTGTTTGGTACTGTATACTTATTTATTGGTAACCTCGAAGCTTGTTACGGAAGACTTTAGGTTTGAATGGTTATGTAACTAAGTTAACATTAATGCCCGACTCGGCTCCGTGCAAACTATGAGTAAATTGATCAGACGTTTTAACACTTGCTTATTGTCAATTTATGTCAATTATCTTGCTATTGCATGTGGTTGCTAGTAATTTAAAATCGAACTCATTCGAAGCATTCTGACAAGAAATCACTTTCAAAATTGACTAGAGTTTTTGGTCGAAGTTATTGTGCTTAGAAAATTACATGATTGTGAATATTTTTTATCGTTGACCTGAATGAAGAAATTAAATAAAGCGAAAACCACACGAAAAATGTTAATTTCATTTATAAACCCGACTTCTTTTTAGTTATTTCTCAAAATATACGAGTATAAGTATGCTAAATTTTTTTTAAAAATAGACATAAAATTTTTATTGTCTGGTTTTCTAAATAAGTATGAAGTTTATTTTTCGTGGAATTTCACTGATAAAGCAGTGATTTAAAAAATTTATGAGGCAGTGCTTTTGAGAATTGATTTGACATTGTAGATAAGGTCAATCTTCTAGCTTTATGGAATCTCTTCTAGATATCTATATTTTTTTTAATAATATAGAATACAGTAAAAAATAAGATTTGAAGGTATTCATAGTGTATCTTAATGTATTAAAATCATGATAGTAAAACAAAAAGAGTGCTACGGATGTTCATCCTCTGAACTACAATTTCAGAGAAACGCAATTAAATTTTTTTTTTCAAATGGAAAATTTAATATGAAACGTAATTTTCTTCCATATCTAGAAAAACTAGATTAGATACGTCTGATTGTAATGAATAGGTATATTATAACTTAATATAAACATATGAGAAATAAGCCGAATATAACTTTAATAAGTATTTATTTTGAAACTAGTGTATAGTTTTACTGAATCATGGCTTTGTTATAGTCTTTGCTAGTTTCACCCAAAGTCGATATAGTTTCGAAAATATTTATTATTAATATTTATTATTGTGAAGAGAGAGAAGGAGACATAAAATTAACATTTCAGGCCGCAGCCTAACTAATAAAGTAGTTTGGAGTTTTAGTGGAAAATAATATGGGTCATATATGACATAGAGCAATTAAATAAAGTGGAATTTTAAATCTTTAGTATTTTGGTTTCAAAATGTATTTTGTGTATCTGTTGCGTGTAACAGAGGTACATATTGGGGTGTTTTTTAATTTTTGAAAGATTAAAACAACGTGCAGACAAACCATTTAATTTTATTTCCTTGTATCGATTTGTTGTTGCATATTTGATAAGCCGGTGCTTTCAATTTATGTAGCGAGTCTTTCCATCTAGGATAGCAGTACCAGCGGGAGGCCTGTTAAAGAAGTCATTATCTCTGTACGGTAAATTGTTTAGGCGGGTAATGATCGGTAATGGACAATTATATTTATGACAAACGACGTTTTCAACTTGAGGTAATTTACATTATTGATTTTATTTTTTGTCCATCTGTCGTAAATCCACCATTTAAACAGTGACTCATAAATCTAGATTTTTATGGTATTTGGAAACTTTGTGTTTTTGCGTCAGATTCGCAGTTTTATTTAAACTTGAACCTCTTCAGTATTCTGGTCTGATAGTCATCCTCACTTTTAACATAATTTATTATTTTTCCTTCAGACTTATTTACTCTCTCGCAGTTTATAAAACTGTTTCATTTAAAACGGTCGACTTTGTTAACCTCCTTCTTTATTCTTTCGTAAATCGATTAAAAAATACACGACAAATTTACTTTTGATTATAAAATGATACATCGTTGAAGATGAAATGTGTAATAATATTTAGCTATAGCAGTGGTGTACATAAAATTCGTGTAAATAAATTATTTGCTTCTTGCTCATTTAACATTGAATCAGCTAGTAACCAAACTTTCTCAATAGTCGTTTCTTAATTTTAAGAGTTACTTTATTTAAAAAACTGATAGCTTCTTTAAGTCCATTTCTTAAGAAATTTCTACATATTATACCTAAAGGTTTGATTTTCACTGGACTTCGTTGGTACAAGGGGTTTATGATCTATATATACAGTGCTTTTTTTTCAAAATTCACTCAGTCTTAGCCATTTATTTGTGTTCTATTCATCTTTATCAACTTCTTTTAAATAAACTACTAAAATATATAAAGTCAATCATTTCTTTCCAATCAGCGTCATCCGCATGTCAAAGAGGAGCTTTGCGTATATTCTATTTAAATTTCTCAACCTTTCTGCAGCTCAAGTAGCTCCTATTCAAATGCGGGAAGGTTCTCGTCTAACAACTTCTGGGATGCATACTTATTCTATTAACGCTTCACCCACTCGGACTGTGACGGTTATCCATTTACTTTAGTCATAGTACGATTCTAATCATAATTTTCTCGATTTATTACGGTAAAAAAGTGAAAACGGTTCCCTTATAAATCATTCACGTATCCGTCCGTCCGTTAAAGCTCTTTTTCTCAGAAATTGCATGACGTAGAAACTTGAAATTTGACTTAGTAATAAAAAAATATTATTGTGAACGTATCTCAATAGTAGTCATAAAAATAACAAACGGATTAAAATTGCATAGGGGCGAATTAATTACTCGATTTTTTTTAATTTCACACATAATGTGAATTTCGTTTGAAAGGTTCTTAAAAAGATTTTTTTCATTATTTTAAACAGTATATCTTCAAATATGTTCTGGAGAATATGCAGAAAAAATGTGTTCCCTTATTTCCGACTATTAGTTACAAAAAAATAGGATTTAAGAAGCTTACACTAAGGTTGTAGACAAACTATAGCATTGATGTGAAATATATAGTAAGCAATATAATTACATTGTAAACAATTTGCATATGTAAATATGTTAATTGTTTAGGTACAATAACATATTTAAAAATAGTAGATAATGCACCAAAAATTCCATTGCGAAATATGGGACTAAGTTCTTTGGCAACTAGAAAGCTAAATTGATTCGGTGACAAAGCGAAATAAGATCAAGAGAGCGCCAAGTTCTATTTGTACCAGTGCCAAATACCATCTTATTTCATTGGCGGCCCATTCAGTAATGCACTGTTTAGTTGCTGTCAACAAAACCTATTAGTTAGATGAAAATTTCTTTGACGACAAGTGTGATTTAAATTATTACATTGAAGTAATCTAGGAGCGTCCATACTATTAATTATATATATATATATATATATATATATATATATATATATATATATATATATGTGTATATATATATACATATATGTCCATATATATATATATATATATATATATATATATATATATATATATATATATATTTATAAAGTAGTAACCTTCCAAGTATTTAGCTACATTTTAGTTTTTAATATTGTAATTTTATGTAATTACTATAATTTTAATCGGAGGCAGAAATGTATCCGAGAAAGAGTCGTGCTTTGGATATTCCTCAAATACGTGGATACGGTCAATAATAATTTATAAAATAGTTGGCGATATTATTCCATACTGATTAGTTGCATATTAGTTTTTAACAGTTATGATTAACTGAAATAAAACAAAAAAGTGTGCCAACCTCAAGATTTACTGCATCATTCACATTAATTTTTTCTACGTCCACTTAGTGCGTCCACGTAGTTAAATTACTTCAAATATGCGACTATCTTTAACGCTGACAGTTAAAGATAGTCGCATATTTCAATGAATTTAATGATTACTCTCTAAGCGTAATTGTCAAATTACATAAAGTTTGAACATATGTGGTACCTATATGGTTTGTTTAAGAAGGGCTTGGTTCGCATCCGTGTCAAACCAGGTTTGTGTAGGTATAGGTTTTCAAGATGCATACCTCGTCCTCTTTTGTGGAAAATGTCATACAGTTATAAGTAGAAAACTTTTTCTTGTAGATACTCTTACTTGATGATATGAGCATTCGAGACGTATGGGTGCAATCTTGTGAGTAAAACAGTCGGAGGTCTAATTGGTCCACGAAGAATATTTTTTCAGCAGACAATAGTTCAAGTGTATCTTTGAGATTTTAAATTTAAAAGGGTTTATAATTGAAATTAGTTTCGCCGCACGTACCTAATGTAAACCTCTCACTATAAACTCATAATATGTTTATAAGTAAATGCAATTAACCTAGTTGTTAACACGAAATTAAGAACATTTTTATTAGAAAAAGTTTAAGATAAAAAAACAATATGGCCGTTTGTAGTCGCTTACTGTTAATAGATCAATTAAATTAGTATTTGGGTATTTTGTTACAAAAATATGCTACTCAGTCAAGTACTAAACAGTATTTTACAAAAAAAATTTATATTTTCAGCTTTATAAAATTAATTTTTACATTTCGTCTTTTTTAGGTCTTTTATTTAGTCAATTTAGTTATGCAATGACAAATACAAATGTATAATACAGGTATAAGAGTTTATTTTGGCATTTGTTCTGCTTTTTTTTTCTTTGAATTATTACTTTGTTTTCTTTGTTCCAAAAAATAAAAACGTTTCGGTAAATCTATTGACATTTAAATTCATTATAACATAACGTTGTTTACATCTTTTGGATTTTTCCTAGGGAATTCAGATTCAAAATATAAAACTCGCGTTGTTTCTTTTTCTCTACTTTAATG
The DNA here is from genome assembly GCA_039881145.1 of Druceiella hillmani. Lineage (NCBI taxonomy): Eukaryota > Metazoa > Arthropoda > Insecta > Lepidoptera > Hepialidae > Druceiella > Druceiella hillmani. The sequence goes on from JAYKKI010000074.1 coordinate 4,358,034, forward strand.
TATCTTAATAGTTATATACGTTCCACTGCCATTACACATTTACAACCCTGTTTATGCTCAAGCGGTATGAACCTATTTCGTCGCGTTATTAACCACATTCTCCATATACTGAACAGCTGCAATCGATTCCATAATAAAGTTGGTATGGCCTTTTATCGTTCGCTCCCTTTTGTCAGGTTACTTTCTCCTTTAATAGGTCTGGTTTGAAGAGTTCTAAGTAACGTATCATGTGGGGAGTTAACCTACTGTTAGGTAACCTACGGTGGGGAGTTAACCTCGGGGTTGTTTCATGCTCAGATAATTAGAATTTTGTGGGATTATATGTTCAGATTTTGCATGTATCTGTTATCTATCAGTTATTTTCAGATTTTGCATTAATCTGTGTAGCAACCATCGATTCTTTTATTCCGAAATTTACAGTAATCTATCGTCCGTGATATCAGTGGCTACCTTATCCAACTGTGACTAGGTGTCCTTATATAGAGTTTATATAATTACGAAGAATTAAAATCAATCAAAATATAAAACAAAATATATGTATTCATTTTTTTCTTGCCGAAAACAATCTATGTAATTTGACGATTACCCACTTTCAAAACGTAATTGTTTAATCATATAAACTTGTAAAATATTTGGAAGTACACTAACATTATGTGAAATGATAGGCTAAATTTAGTCAATTTGTGTAATAGTAACTTAAAATTGCCATAAATTAGTGAACTAGCTTATGGGACGTTATTAAATGTAGTTATATCCTGTCAATAGCGTATTATTTGATGCAATTTCCGGTATATGGAGCCAGTGCCGTGTTTATTAAATCAAATTCAACTAAAGTGCTTTTTTACTATATCTAAGTGATTGTTATGTAGTGTAGTGAATGAAATTAAATAATGATTTTATATATTGCTGCTTATTTATTAGGTAATACTTAGTCATTACCTCCATATGATTATAATGACTTTATGCACTTTTTTGTACTTATGAAGACATGTCTAATTCGTAAAAAAATACTAAGGTTTTTGCTTTTTTAATATTTGTTGTGAAATATTAATAAAATAGGTATGAATAGATTTTGCTTATAAGCAAAATAATATAATAAATAACCAAGCTATTTTTGTTACAAAGTTTGAAACGAAATCGGTGGGAATACAGCTCCACAGTTCGTTATTCCTTTCAAAATTATGTACACAATTATTTTTATTCTGTAAAATAAGAGTACTATTATGAACAACAGAAAAAAAATATTTATCGGTGAGAAAATGGCTCATCATCTCACGATAAAATTGAAATATGTGAATCTTACGAATTCTGAACTCAAGATATTCAATCAACATAATAATTTCACATATGTTTGACTACCATTAGTAACGTGTAGGTACCATTCACCACGAGACAAGCGCAACCGTACACGACGGCACTCACCGCCACTCTAACCACTCGCTACCTGCGCACTCCGTGAGACGCCATGTTCCCTCCCACCATGAACCGTCCCTCCACCATGCCGTTGCCTAGCAACGCCCCCCTCGTTTCGCCCCACCCCCCTCCGCTTCAATGCACGCGTAATTTCATATCTTTTATTAAATTTACGGAGCGACAGCGAACCGAGCTCGTTTAAGGCTGGGGTTACATTGTGAGAGAATTCAGGCTAATAGGTATGTTACGAAAAGCGAATAAAAAACAAAACCTTTCTATTAAAATAGTAGGGAATTGCATAGCAAGTCAAATATATTGGCGTCGTCTATGGAAATGATATGTTTTTGTTTATTACAAATTAAATATGTAAGAATTTATAAAACATAGAAGGGACTATAGAAAACACACGATCTGTATCGATACAGGGACATTAAGTGGCTGAACGCAGCGCAGAGTGGAGGAGCGTTACTAATAAAACATAATTTTATATCCTAAATTATAGGATAAATATTGAATGAATAATGTATATTATGTGTATAACAATATCTTATAATAATAGCTTCGTGTAATATCAGGGTAAGTAAAAATACTTCAAAACGTAAGAAAAGAAGATTTCTAAAGGGTAAATTTGTATGAAACGACATTTTGAAAAGTATAAAAGGAAATTATTTGAAAAAATACTTACATAAGAACAAATAAGCCGATAGCGACCAATAATTGTCGCCAATATTATGATAATACAATATTATTTAGATTGTTGTGTTTTTTTTAAATAGAGGAATTACTTACCTATTTTCCTAGAGAAAAAAGTGACAATTTCTGTGCTTGCGTGTGTAGGTAATAGTACAAATTACCTGTTGATCGTATTATTAAAAATAAATTTAATAAACTAAGAAAGGTTTAAATTGTTCTTTATTGTACGTACATGACCTCCAAATGCAAATAAAATACAATGATTACGACAAATGCTTCTAGTTTCATACAGATGTTATGGCGTTACACAATTATTCTTTAATAGATCAAGGAATTTTAATTTAGATATTCAATTCATTAAAGTTTAAATAATCGCTCGTCACCTTTTTATTTCGTCTATATCGTTAATGTGACCGCAGCGTAATGTCGCATTGTTATTCCGCGCGCATGCAAATTTCGCGGATGGCCACCGTAATTGATATGTACATAGGACCGCTCTGTGAATCGGACTAATCAGGCGATGTGTGGAATAAGGAGGGGAGGTATGTCCTTGTTATTCTGTTCGAGTAAACCTGGTGGTAGAAGGGGCTTACCCGCGGTTAACAGCTTGAGGATTTGTCGAAAGTAGTCGAATTTTAAGTAGGGGTTACATATGATTGTATTTCAATGCAATGCATATATGTTTACCTAGATATAGCTATTATGTAATAAGGCAGATATTTTAACGGAATAGCAACATCATTTGTCTTTCCTAATTGAAATTAAAATAAATTAAACTATTGGATATTTTTTAAAACAAATGTGTCTTTCTATCCGAATGTCCCAAATGTTTTAAACAAATGTGTTTTTCTATCCGAATGTTCCAAATGTTTTAAACAAATGTGTTTTTCTATACGAATGTTCCAAAATAATGTCAATGGCAAGCGCTCAATCGGGAAGTTGAATTTCGTTGAATTTTTGATTACCTATATTGTTTATATTGTTACAGAAAATTTACTATGAGAAACGGGTCAAGAGGGAAAATTGGTTTTCATTTAAATTATTAGTATTTTGATGTGTGAAAATTAATTCAATATTTTTGCGAAAAACACAGTACCATCTAATTGAATTCTAATGGAAACTTAATTGGTTTTTTTAATAAAATTTAAATAGTATTTTAGTGATCTTGAAAACTATCCTGAAAATGGCAGTTTTCAAGCTAATAAAGCTACAAAGATAATTCAAAAATCTAACTGTATCTAGATAATATTTTGAACAATTTGTGACATTTTTCCGGAATTATATCACTGAAACAATTATTTTTTTAAAAATGCAATTTTTTAATGGCAATATTTACATTTTTTTGTCCTTTTAGAGTAACTATCATGTAACAATCTTGAAAAAGATATCATTTTTCAAGTGGTATCCCCTTTCTGTGGATCCCCGAGTACAAAATAAGACACTCGTTATCAATAAATTGTCTGTACCTCATCCCATTATCAAGATATACTATTGCAATGTTAATGCAAGAGTTAACACTCCTGTAGGACACGCACACCGGGCGCCACGCGACATCTTCAAAGCGATATCGATGCGATGCGGCAAACATCTTATTAGACTTGGAATGTTGAATTATGGAATACTACTTCGCGAAAGGAAAATTGGTCATACTGCTAATTCAATATTTTTGTTATGTTTTTTTCATGGTATTCCTACATATAATAATGAAACGTTCAGATATAATTTATGACTGAGAAGAAATAAAAAAATATTTTATTGCTAAAACATGAATTATATCTCTGCAATAAAAGCCCAATTCAAAAACATTTTATATATTATTTTCATTTTATATTTTTCAGAGGAATCTAGAAAAACCTCTGCTATCTCAATTAACCAACGTCTGTACATATTAATTACCTATGTATACAAATCATAACATTATAACATTCATAGTAATTGATACACGTCAATTTCAAAGAATCGCACTTATTATGGAGATTGCAATATTTCGGATGATTTTACTACATCTTCACCGACTATGATCCCCACCTTTATTTATTCACTTTAATGTATGGTCACGCTTCATTCAGAGAATGGGATGTACAGCATAGATTTTTCATTTTATATATTATTAATTCAATTATTTTTTGCTATTCGTATTTGGGTAGATCAGGAACGCGATTACGTATAATTATTTCTCACAGAGTTGAATGATTTTTACTTTTCACTTAATTTCATATAAAGCTATGAAAATTTGTACGTGAATAATATAAACGTGAGTGTCTAGGTATTCACTGAATATTTTAATAATAATTTTGTGTCACACAAAATCTAAATGTCCCCGTTGTATTTTGGAATTATCTTTTATTAGTCTGTCTATTTATCTGTTTGTTAGAGCAGCATGCCCCGGAGCCATATATAATAATTCTTGAATTGCTAGTATGGTAATAATTACTATATTATATAAACATTTTTCGTAGTTTGATAATATTTTTCTAATTGAGTTTTCTAAAAACTTTCAATTATTTTTCGAGTGTAGAAACGTCATTTATATCAGTGAAAAGTAATAAATTATTTTAAATGTTAATTGTTCCAAAAACTAAGAAACCCCTTCGATTTATAGATAACTTGCATTTTAAAGAATAATAGTTTGTCAACTCATTTTCAAAAAAACAGTTACCGATTAAATTCATTTCACTAGCTTGACTGTCTTTCTCAATAAATATAATTTTCTTTGTAAATGTTTGAAATATTCTTTTTCTTGAAAGTATTATATATTTCATTGATCTAAAATAAAAAGCGATTGTGAAGATTATGTCGTAATTTTTTGTTGATTGTTAAGAAATATATGAGGTATTAGTATAAATATATGAGGTATATTTCATAAAACACATAATTAGAAGTAGAAATATATGAGGTATATTTGATAAAACACATAATTAATAATAACCGTTTTACTAATATAACGAGAATAAAGCTTCGCTTCTCTTTCATCTTGTACGACTTGACCCTACCGGCCATCGCACGCAAAATACGATTACAATTGTGGTGCTAGAATACTATTGTACATTCAACAGATTTATTATCAAACAGAGTAATAACCATAATAATTACTTTGCATTTTAACAATAACGTCCAACATAACTTTATTTGGTTTAAGATTTATATAAAATAGTTTATATTCTATTCATGTATAAATATTTTATAGATTTATATGTAATTAAGTGAAAAGTTAGAGTAAAAATATTTCAACGATGTGAAAACTCTACTCAAACAAATACAGTGAAATTTGTTGGTTGCAAGTTTAAAAATAAGTAAATTAATAACGTACATAACAAAAGAAACGAATGTGTACAGTGCATCTCGTCCTTTCAATAAAGTGTGTCGAGACATCACATATACAGTGGCAGATTTCAAAGTTTGAACAAACATAGTTTCTGAACGCAACACATAAGAGGGGCGCGGGGGGCATCGTTAGAAGCGCAAGATGTTTTAGTGCGGATGTTTTAGTAGCCACGGAACAGTGGAGTGGAGAGCACCGCGCTTTTGCCGTCGAGGCGTACATTTCGAGTGGATTTTCGCTGTCTGTAGCACGCCGTCGATTTAATAATCATTACAGTATTCGTCGATTACGTGATGGACCATCGATCAACCTCATTCAGTCATGGGTAGCAAGGTTCAGAGCTACAGGATCAACATTAAATAGGCCCAGGCCAGGACCTACACCATTGGTAGCCACGGATGAAAATGTCGAGCGTGTTATGGTTTCTGTCGTTGAAAATCCCCGTTTACCATTGCGTACACGTTCATCGATATTGGGATTTCCGAAATCAACTTTACAGGTAATAATGCGAAAAAAGCTCAAGTTCCATCCATATAAAATTCAAATTGTTTTTCAAGATTTACACGATTCTGACTTTGAATCAAGAAAAACTTACGCGAAGGTGATGTTGAGATTTCGTACTGCTACCCGGATGGGCAACATATTCTTTAGTGACGAAGCTCACTTTCACATTGGAGGATATGTGAATAAGCAGAACTTTCGTTACTGGGATGTCCACAACCCAAGACAAATGCATCAAGAGCCTTTACATAAGCCTAAAGTAACAGTCTGGTGTGCCATGTCTGCATCTGCAAGCATAGGGCCTTATTTCTTTGAAAATCAACGTAGCCAAACTGTAACTGTGAATTCGGAGAGATATGCCCAGATGTTAAATTGACTTTTTCAGAGTAGAGCTACAGAATAGTCCATTCTTCAACCAAAACACATGGTTCCAGCAGGACGGGGCCACAGCTCACACTGCTAATGTGTCCATGAATGCAGTGCGGCAGTTATTTCCAGAAAAAAACATATCCCGAAACGGTATCGTACCGTGGCCACCTAGGTCACCCGATTTAAGCCCATGTGGCTTTTTCTTATGGGGATACTTAAAATCCGTTGTTTACAAAACAAATTCGAGCACTGTGACACAACTTACAGAAAATATTCGAGCCGAAGTCAGTAGGATACCCCAGTCGCTCTGCAAACGCGTTTTTGAAAACATGCGTGCTAGACTCGAAGAGTGTGTCAGACTCGATGGCCGCCATTTGGAAAACGTGGTTTTTAAAAAATGAAATCCGCATTTGTTTTTATAAAGTTAAAATAAACCTACTATGTAGTAGAGGTGTAGTTTTTTTTACAATTTTTCAAACATTGAAATCTGCCACTGGACACCTGTATATAATAAATGCTGATTATGATTGCCTTATTTTGTACTCAGGAACCCAGAGAAGCTGACTTCCTATACTAATTTAACGACACTATATATATATATATATATATATATATATATATATATATATATATATATAAATATATATATATTTATATAGTATAGTGATATAATTTATTTTAATATAAATAGATTAAACGTAATTTTGATTACTTCTATTTATTAATACCTAGTCAACCAGGTAGCATTTGAACAATGCTACCTGGTTGCAGCAGTTCGATTTTTATGAAATTTATACTATTCAAACTGTACATAATGACTTTATTTGTGAATTGTTTTAAAGTGAGCAACCTGAGAGAATTAAAAAAAAATTGTAAATTAAAAATATTTAAAAAGAATAATTACGTAAGTGATATAATTACATAATATTTTTCATAAAATTTTCTATAGTTAGATGTTGGAGTCATCTTTCCGATTTTATTAGTTTCAGAGAAAACGGTGTGAAAATTTCGACATTTTCTGTATATTTTTCAAGGTCATTCAAAAACGATGCGAGATAGGACGTCTTATAATTAATAAAAAGTAATGTGCTCGCGTAACATACCTAACAATAGCACAATTGGCTGGGGGAGTGCTTTCGATGTGCTTTAAGCTTTGTTAAAAGCTTTGTTGATACACAAAGTATTTAGCACTCGCTCGGCTATTACTAAATTCCCTTTCGAAATAATTTTAACGATTCCACATCAAAACTCCCCGGCCGATTCCATCATCAGCTGATTCCGCCCGACAACGAGCGATTCGAGGAAAAAACGGCGGTTCATTTCGGGGCTTTGTTATTAATGCGGCCGTGCCCGCCCCCACCGCTCCAGAAGGCACCCAAGATTGATGATATCGTTAATGGCACCGGCTCCGCGCTAGAAACTCTCATTTCCTTATTTATGTTTTGTTTTTAATTAACAATAAGTCGGATTATGTAGCTTCTAGCTTATAATATTAATATGTCCAGTCGAATTTCTGCACCTCTTTCTGCTGGGCCGGAGCATTGAGCCGGGCGCTCGAGATGCGTATCGCACGCGAGGTCCGCCGGTAGTTGGTACTCGGCTCTAGATTAATTGCGTGGATATCATATTTAATATTGGTTGTGCGACGCGGTAGTGAATTAGGTACGCGCATGTTGCATTCGGTAAGAATGGATCATGCAAACGTTTCGATGGCCCTTTAAATCGAGTAGATTTTTATATGGATGTGGAGAATTCTTTAAAGAACAATGTAATTTTATTCTATTTATTTAAAATTATAAATCTGACAGTTGGTTTAAGATTATAAAGCTGACAACTCTACAACGAAGTAACGAATCGTTACCAACGGGGATCACTTTCCATAGGAGCTTTGGTCCCAAAACAAATACATACGAAATGGTATTCTGTCATTAAATATGATATCCTAAACTTACAATTTTAGTAATAATTTATATCAATAACATCACCAGAATTATATATACACAATTAAATTTCATCAATAAATTACTTTAAAACTTCTGTGTCACTAAACATCCAACTACTCAGGCATAATTCAAATAAGTAGATTAACAAACTTGGGGCAGACAATTACCTAAACTTGTGGAGAATGTTGAAATGTATCAATTAATAGGAATACCAGATCGACTGCGATAGGGCGTTTTGAGAATATTCGTTAGAATAATAGTACGATGTGTCTTGTATTGTGTCGATATGGAAGTCGATTTGGTTAGTGTGAAATCTGAATTGACACCTGAAAACCGAACCGACTTCGATACCGACGCGATAGTCTGTTGAAAACGTGTGCTCTAAAACGTCGTGTTTTCCTTAATGTGTTTTCCTTTCATGGAAATAATAGCAAAGCGACATTATCATGTTGACGTTTGAAAAGTTTGCGTCAAAAACGTCAATATGATAATTGTTAAAGTGACATTGAAATATATATTTTCTCATAAATTGTTTTTTTTGTCGATTAAATAATGCGAATGATTAAATAAATAGTATCTACTCGATATTTTTGAGAAATCAATTAGAAATTTTTTATTTTATTTTGACTTCGGCGAAGTTTTTTCAGAAAATTAATGTTTTCAAAAAATTTTTCAGTAAATCTATTGCTTTTTCGCACCACGCTTACTCTTGTCCGCGGTGGGCCAAATGTAGCTACACCCCATTGGCACGCATATATTGTGCGGAATTTTCACAAAGGTACGCTTTTATCTGTGCGGCTTTGCTCACGCGGTATACCAATGCCGCGGAAAGTGTTTTGTAGATATTTTTTACACGCCTGAACAGTTGAATCGATTTTTATGAAACACTTAGTGTAGAAATAATTCATGATTCGAATTAATATGCAGACTCCTTTTTAACTCCAGAAACAGCATTATATAATTGACAATAAATGGCGTAATGTAAATGATGTTTTCCGAGAGCCCAAAACCTGCATGTTTTTGTTAAACACGGAAAAACGTTTTATATTTAATTACTATTCAGAGGTATGATAAATGCCGGTACATGAATAAAAATAAACGCGGTTGAAGCGGCTGATGAAATGTAGATGTGTTATGTATATTTTTCAGAAGATATATATATATATATATATATATGTATATAATGGAAATAGCGAGGTTTTAAAAGTAAAAGTTTAAAAAGGGATTAATGAATAATGAATTTCCACAAAATTGACGCCAAATATATTCAATATTTAAAAAACAAGGTAATTCAATAAGAGGAAGCGGCATTATATGTTTTGTTTATGTTTCCTGGTCTTAACAGTAATTCCAACAATTATGAGTTGCTTTTATAGTAGCTTTGTTGCACATATTAAAGGGAAATGCATGTTGGATGTGTTCTTTAATATCGGTTATTATTTTGTTTAATGTTGGGTAACTGATTTATGATATGCTCGAGTGCATTTTAGAATTATTTACAATTATAATACCTAAATGTTATAACAAAGTGAAGTTGTTTTGGGTAAGCTAAAGAAAGCGCCAAAATATTTAGGCTAAATACCATGAAAAGATATAATAAAATAAGTATAATTGTATTTTATATTGTATGTAAAATGTTTTCACTGATTCGACCAATAATAATACAGTCAAATAAAGCGTAATAAAAGCTAAATGAAAGGGTTTTATGATATAATTTAAGATTTTTCAGCTCATTTTTAGAACCTTAAACAAAGATCTGTGCAAATTTTCAGCTTTTCTTCTTTCATTCCGAGGTTTAATCTTTATTTGACTGTGCTAAATGGAATTTGCCAAAAATATTTTAGGTTGAATATCTTTTCACAGTATGCTTTTTATGTCCATTTTTTTTTCGCAGTTGGCAAGATTCATAACATTAACAATACAATTAAATGCTAATTTTTTCTAAATTTATTGTAAATAATTTCTTTTCATTTTCAAAATCTCCTCAAAATTTAGTAGCAATATTGACAACTGTTGAAATTTATAAACACACCGTTTTGTAAACATGGAGAAGCAAAACACATTTTTAAAATTCTTTGTTGGCACTATAAATATATATATATATATATATATATATTATATATATATATACATACATATATATACACACATATATATATATATAAATATACACACACACACACACACATATATATATATATATATATATACATATATATATATATATATATATTGGCTTAAATGTAGCAAAATGTATATTATGTTTTTTCTTTACAGATCGTTCTAAATTCAATGCATCGGTATCAACCCCGAATTCACCTAGTGAAGGTCCGGGAGAACCAAAGTGGACCCATCGTGGACCTGGAGAGGGAGCAGTTTCGGACCTTCGTCTTCCCGGAAACGGTGTTTACGGCCGTGACGGCTTATCAGAATCAACTCATTACTAAGCTGAAAATCGATAGTAATCCCTTTGCTAAGGGATTCCGTGATTCGTCGAGGCTAACTGATTTCGACAGGTTAGTTGTTTACAAAGTTTTATACAATCAATTTTTACAAGTTCAAGGTTATTTAAATGTACGTCCTGAAACTTCTCGGTATGTAAGTCTATGTTAAGTGAGTTTTACTATAAACCCTTTTACATACTTAAAGTCAATGCCCACCTAACTAGTATGTAGTAAGAAACATTATTTGTGAATGGCAGCATACGGAACCGGATGAATGACTACAGAACCGGTTGAATGACACGTTTTTACAAAGTGGAAAACTCATAATAATTTAACATAATAATTTTCTACAACGACTTTCTTAATAAACACTTTAAATTCTACGAGTATTAGGAAATCATTATTTACTCTATGCTCATTTTTGGAGAAAATCGGAACTACTTGACAACATCTTCCATAATGACAGTGTAATGCTTACTTGTACTGTAAAAATTACACCTTTTAAAGGCATATTTCTATTTCAGGTTTATTAACGATGTTTACACAAGGTGGAAGATTTGATATAGCACAGGATAATTTTATTTGAACAGAAATAATTTAATTCCCGGGAATTAACTTTTTGCTTTTATTAAAGTTTGATATGTTTATTGCACTGAGTAATAAGTAACATTCGATTTTTGTCAATATTTGAGAAATAAATCAAATTAATTAAATAAATTATGTTTTATATCAGTACAGAGTACTAATGAGAATTCTAAAATAAGTATATGATATACATTTAACATTTGATTTTAAGTACTTTGCTGGTATGGATTCAGTATTTTTTGTTGTCAATACAATGCTTTTTGTGAATTAAAAAATATATAGTTTTTTATGAATGTATGTACGTATATATGGGTATAGTGTATTGCGAGCAAGTGATATGACACACTAACTGTTTTTATTGTATAAAATTTGTGAACATTGTCTATAAAAGATAGTACTGGTTAGAATTTTTGACAAGTTAGTGAGTTTAATTAAGTAAATTGTACTTTGAAAAATAATAACCGTATATCTAAAACACTCAATAAATAGAGATGAAACATCAAAATAAAATGGTCCAAAAAGCGTAAAACCAGATTTAATCTTTAAAATCATTGCCGAACTTGATTGGTGCCTATGAAAAATCACATAAATATTTTGTGGCAATTTCTAAGTCAATCACATTGATATTCTACCCAAGGAATGCTATACCTATTGTGTATTTTATATTTCGTTTCACTAATAGCTTTAATAAACATATTCAAAGAGTTTATTTTGTTGTTAAAAGTAATACCAAATACCAAAACGATATCAGAATAATATAAACAAGGATCACAACAATAAACCTACCAAGTAAAAGTAGAACTCGCATTACGAGGGTTACTTACACGTTTCGGCATTTTGAAATGTACATATTCACATATTTCTGTTAAATTGTTTATAAATACTAATTTTTCACTACATAAATATATGGTCTATTATGTCTGTCAAAGGCGTAACTAAGTGGTGCATATTTAAAAAATTATCAGGTCTAAGATAATTGCTATAATTTTTCTGTAATCTTAAATCAGATTTTACCAACCCTATTTTTTCATTAGTTTTCTTTCAGTAGTTTAGAAAATAAGGGACGTGGAATGTCCTACTTTTGCATATTTTTGAGAATATTTTTTTAAATATATTAATATATACATACATACAAAATTTAAAAAATTTATTTTATTTATCCCCTCTTTTGTTTTTTTTTATAAATATTTTTAAAAAGTAAGTGCAAAATAGTTATGTAGGTTAATAAGATGTATTACTATGTCTAATTTCAAGTTTCTACACCGTATAGTTTTTCAAAAATTACTGTGACAGACAAACTAACAGGCAGACACGTGAGTGATATAAATGTTCTCTTTTTCAGTTTAAGGTGCGGGACGCGAAAATTTTTAAATAAGATATTAATTTTGGTGACCCGTAATCTGGCAGTTTTATTTAAATAATTAATTCAGAATTAATTCAAATTATTTTTTGGCAAAATAAGAAAACATGCACTTTATACATATAATTGATGAAATAATTGAAGAAACAGTGTTTTCAAAATAATGTGTTTGAAAATGGAATGATTACGTTTTAAAGATAGTATGTTGCAAACATCTTAAAGTAACAATATATTCTTAACCTGATCCGTTCTGTACAGTTATCCATCTATCCGTAGCCTTTTAGCGTCGATACAAATAGGATAAGACTATTCTTTAATTACAGGTACAGTGAATCTTACTATACGATATCTGATGTGAATATCGACATCAGAAAAAAATACTTCGTGTAATTGATGGATTAATAGGATAATATCTCGCCCGAGATAATCAATGGCGGAGGTGTCTAAAATAATTGGGTTTAATCCAAGTTCGTGTCCATAATCGCTACGGTCCTGGAGCCCGCAGACTAATGTACGGCTATGGTCAGATCGCAGGCCGAGTGTATCATTAATAGTTTATAAGAGGCGCGAGCGCTGAAAGGCGCGCCGTCATTAGTGGTAACGCGCGGAGGCGGGCCGCGAGCGATCAAAGGGTGCCGCCGCCGCTGCACGTAACGACAGTCCGTGACGTCACTGCGGTCTGTGTGCATCGGACCTGCTCATAATTAGTTGTTACTGCCTGAACTGGGAGTTATGTGGCCTTGAGTGCGTAATGAATGTGTTGCATTTCGATTATAACTTAATCTATTCGCGCGGTAGTATGCAGGCGAGTTCCCGACAGCTGTTCGCGTACCATTTACACAAGCATTTCGAGTTACATTTGACACCCCTCTAGCTCGATACCTGTTTTATGTACAAGGTACTTTACGTAGCCAAATGAGTGATACTACAATGCAATTGAAATTCGGTAAATGTGGCTTTTGTACACATAGTCTTAGATAAAGAACCCCAAAATTTATAATTTTAGCAAGGAGATTTATCTCAAGATCAAAACTATTAGCCTGTTTTCACTTAGGAAATTGCAATTTTGCATTTACTCAGAAGAAAAAGTCAGAAATTAGTCAAGAATGAGTTCATTGAGTTAAGTTGGATTAAGATGTGGTAGCTAGGGTTAGGTTGTGTTAATTTGATTTAGCTTGGGTAAGTTGGATAGTATTAATTAGAATAAATCACGGAGATTTTTCAATTGTCAGCGAAAAGTCATGAAATCTCATCAAAATAATCCTATGAATGACCTTTTAAATTTCAATTTTATTTTGAATTCGCCTACAGAAATGATTTGAAATTTGACGGTTATTTTAATTTCAGCTATTTTTTCAGCTAACACCTAAAAAAATTTTCCAACTTTTCATATTTGTATATTTTATGTATTTTATATATGTCGATTCGAAATGTAAATTTTCTCAAAATAAATTTTTTTTTGAGTTATATTATGGCTTTACATGATCTTTCTAAAACTATAATTGCAAAAAATAATATATGTATATAACACCAGAATATGTATGTTACTAAATATAACTTTTCCGTAACCCCATTCTCGAATATCATGGGTTAAATTTGTTTTAGTCAAAATAAAACAGTAAATATTTGTTTTTAAAAAAATACTTCGATAGTTTTAATACACTTCTATTTCTGCCAAAAATTAAATAAGAAAGCATTTCTTTCTTGTTAATCTCTTCATTTTGGGGAGACCTTCATTTTTCACCTTCAGTCGTGATATTTTCAATGCCTAAACGGGATGTTGTCGACTTAAAGTTTGTACCTATTATAATATACTTTAATCCGAAAATGAAGTCTTAGATTAGGTATAATTTAACGTCAATTTAAATCTATTATCATAAAATTACGGCTCTTTACGGGTAGTACTCGCATGTTAAAAAACCGCACGATATTTTCGTTTTTTTCGGTTTAATACTCATTACATATTTGAATAATTTTACATGTCTCAATAGTAACTAAACGATTTAATAAATGTTAATAACTTTGGGCAATTGAATATCGTGGGAAACACTGAGCTCGAAGTGAACCAGGTTGTCTGATAAGTTTCTAAATTGAGTACAGTTCATTTAATTCCGACTATTATTGCCCGTACGTACGAAAATAACTACTAATATCGAATTATTAAATTCACTTTAATTAAGTATACTTAAAAATATAGCTAGATGATGCAGCATAAAAGAAAATTGGATGAAAATTAAATTAGCGGTTCGTAGATTATAGGCGAACATAAGAAGTACAAAAAGTATTATAATTCTTATGTAAGGAATTAAGTAACATACTATCCGTGCCCACGACTTTGTTCGCGTGGAATTCGGAGTAAGAAAAGTTATTAGTATTTTTTTTTGTATTTTTTCGCTCAGAACTCTATGAGAATAAAGTTTACTAAAAACGTTTAAAATGGAGTTACAGCTAAATCGGTTCCGCCGGTTCCGATATTGGCGTGTACAATGAACATAAAATGTTGATTGATGTATCCGTTTTATTCGTAAACCGATTGAAATGATACAAAGCCTAAATGTTAGCCCAAGCTAATCTAGATACATCAGTGAAAACCACATCCAAATCGATTCAGCCTTGGCCGAGATTTGTGTGCACAATGAAGGTACAGAAGGAACAGACAAACCGGCAAATAGAGAAAAATTCTAATAACATTTGTTTTAGGCTTAGTAGCGTATCTTATATATATATATATATATATATATATATATATATATATATATATATATATATATACTTATGTTTATATAACGGGGAAAATCTCGTTATATAAACATAAGTATATATTAATATTTTATTCAATCATCATTAAAATTACCATTTAATGTTAATGAATCTTAAATTATCACTCGGCCTAATGAAGGATTCAATTTTATTGCTATTTGTTCATTTTAGAGCTCTCCCGACGGTCGCAGATACGAATACCCGGCTGTGAGTAATAACAATTCTGCGACTCGCATGAGAGCGTGACATACCAAAACAAAACGTGTAACAATGAACATTTTAATTACGGGAGGTTCTTGTGCCTAATTAGTTTTCTGCCGTGTCGGTCGGAGTTTACTGCGGCATGATTGTAATATTGACATATATCTACATAAGTTTTTTGGCTGTCAGCGTTATTTTTAATATGTCTACAAAATTACTCCGAGTCACCTAAAACTGAAAATGGCCATATATTTACGAAATTACTCCGAGATACCTAAAACTGAAAATGGAAGAAAGATGTAATCAAAAAAATACAAAATGTCCTCGGTCGTGTCTAAGCCGTAGGATTTTACGTAAAAACGGCAAGTTCTCCGATTTCTTTGCATCATTGCAGGAATTTAATTACAGTAATACATTTGTATCGATAACATTTATTGTCTTTGTCAATACCAAGAACGTTTATCACTATTACATTCTACAGAATTATTGGAATAAACATATGTGAATGTATGTCAATAGCCGTATTGTCCAATATTGTCGATTCCGTTATTTCCAGCGGACTTACCTCGAACCCAAGTCATGGAAATTCGGCAAGTCTGCCTTTCTGTCGCCTCCGACGTTAAAATCATCCGTAATTATGATAGATACATACGTCAGGTCTTGTGGCCTCGGTGTTACCGAACCTCGGTGTTTACGAATGTGCGTCCTCCATATGTGTCCCGGGATGCATGTAGACTGAGGCCAGAACGAATTGTCAAATTCGTTCTGGCTTTTTACATTCACCATGCATATGTCTCCAATGTAGGGTCCGATCAGGTGCACGTCCAGTTCGGCAATCAGTATGTTACAACGATATACGAATTCATATTGAATAACGGATTCAACATTAAGGTAGATGGCTACTCGGCCAGCAGCTTGTTTCACTCCACCAAGTTGTGTCACCGATGTGTTGTCATCCGACACGAACCCAAAGCTCGCGATCGGAACGGTGCTCTGATCTTCATCCAGGTTTCAGACAATTCCAGAAGGTCACTGCAACCTAGTATCTGGTCTGAAGTTATATCGCCTGAATATGCGACCTACCTAGAACCTTTTTTCGTTTCTAGTCGTATTTTCGTCTCATATAGGCGGATATCCCTGAAAAAATATAATTTTTCAACTTTGGAAAGTCATCAAATTTTTATTAAAGTTAATATCAGAGTTTTGGAAATTCGACACCTGTAGAGGATGGCATCTAGCGTCGCTGTTTGTTAAAAAATTATGATAAATATTTTTACAATTTTTAAATAATATCCCGAAATTTTATCTTTTTCAATAACAATGGTATTAGTATGGTAATAGAATTTTATTTTCCATACTAAAATTGCATTTAGAATGACTGCTGTACGTGACTTATTGAGCGTGGATATTTAAAATGTAGGAAAGGTCCGTGCATCTTTCAAAATATTATACGTTCCTGAATTATCAGACGAATAAAACTATATTTAATATATTTTGAATGGATATCAATATCTGCTTTTGATTTTATATTTAAAATATAAATTATACAAAAACTTGCATGCTATTAGAACAAGTCTCTCATTGTAGACTGTGTACAGTGAAGTGAGTAGCTATAAAGATAACCGTTTACAGTCAAGAATGAACCTGAGATGACATTGTGATGTTTTTTGAAACAATTACGCGCTTGACTTCCTCTTGAAACAAACTTGCTATTTTATATAAAGTATATTTTGTATATTTACCTCCATCCCCGCATATTGGCATCTGAAGGGCCAACTCAGACTATCGTCGGCGGCGAGCTCACGGGGAGAGGTCAGCCGGGCCGGCGTGAGTTATGGGAGGCGGCGCGTCGTCGGCTCGCCGCTCTGTAATCTGCGAGCATTAGGGCCGCCCGCGCCGCCTTGGGCGGGGCTGCGGGAAACGAAGGGATGCTGGGTAGGAGTAAGATTGACCTGTTCTGCTGTTGCGTGATCTATTTGCATGGGAAGATTGGGTATTTGACATTGTTCGTGTGCTTGTGCAGCGAGGGAATAATTTTAGGTTATAATGTGATGCACGTATTTTTATATTTCTACGGAACGCTTTAAAAATGAAACGCTGTGGCTTAAAAGAACTGAAACTTTTCACTATTTCGATTGTAATTTTTGCTATCAGATGGTCTGTTCTTCTTATGTCCTATTTTCATATAGCATCTCAATTTTCCAGATATTTTAAGTCATTTTGCAATTTATACTTGCGTATGCAGTACTTGATATTATATTACTGTACAATTTTCGATATTTTATTACTGTAATGTTTTTGATATTACCTTACTGTTACGTTATTAGCTTGTTTTTGGGAAAAACAATTTTTGATTAAGTTCCAGACTTTGGAATAAACTGGATATTGATTCTTGTAGTCCTCTTTAGTACCTTTTTATTTCCTTTTATTTTAAGTTCCATACTTACTCTGGCGTAGACTGAGACATCATTACCATGTTTGTAATATTTTTAATGCAGTTATTTGAATTCTAGACCACAATAATAAGTCTCTTATTTCTTCATTGACAAAAATAATTTGTACCTAAGTAAATATATACTTGAATTTATAATCTTCGATAAAAGAATGAGAATTCCATACATGAAATAAAATACTAAATTTTCAACATTTCTCGTGTTCTTAACGTGAGGTATCACGCGTATCAGGTCGTGACTAGCAGAAGCTATTTTAATATTTAAGATATTATATGTCTTGAACACAAAACAATCATGAGCTGTATTTTCTATTTTTATCTGCGAATTATGTCTACAATATATACATACATATATATATATATATATATATATATATATATATATTTCTGTGAATTATATGGAAGCTTTAAATATATGTAAAATTTATTTTCTATTGACCATTGATTGCGATTATTCTGTACACAGATTATTATATATCACGATAAGAGTTTTATATTGATATTTGTTGGAAGAAATTCTAAAAGTATTAGGGGAATTTATTGCCTCTTTATATATACGAATACAAAACTGCAGTATCTATATAAAATTAATAGTTCTGAAAACAAATTGAAGAATATTATACAATTTGAAATTTTAGAAATAACATTAGACGTCGACCGTTCTGTCAAGTGTATTATGTACCAGAACCGATTAAATTCAATTATTTAAAGTCATTTCTGATAAAAGATCACACCTTTTAGGAAAAGTTGGTTAGCCCGTGAGACATTGACTACTCGGATTTGAATATTGTTTTTTATATAGAAAAAACCCTTACGTTTTTAAGATAAAAAATATTTGATACTTAAACAATACTAATTGTTACCCATGTTTACAGCAATTGGTGAGCTGTATATCTCTTATTACCATCATAAAAAGGATAAAATTTATGATACATCTTTATTATCCGATATTATATTAAATTAATACTTGTAACTTATAATGTAAAATACGTAATTACTATACCACTTTTTTAAACGCATGCAATGTTGCATTGATCGCGAAACAATATAATGATCGTTATTAATCATTGCGTAGTGAAATTAATTGGCATTGAATATCTCTACTTTGCGGTCGTATCGCTATGAATAGTGTAATTACGAAGATTTCGCAGTAATTACTCGATTAGGACGTAACAAATGTTGTGATTATGGTATGAAGATGAAGTAAATAAAATGAAAAATATGTTAGAATGTAAGAGAGTTAAACGTTTTGTTGAGTGCATGAGCCAATACATTCTTTTATTTAAATTAAAATAAACATCATTTATTAAAAGAACATTAAATATCAAAATTATTGAAGATGTGATTATCAAATTATACTTATTACTAATAGTCATTAATTAATTTTAATCATGATTTTTCTATACGGATATGAAATTTGAACCGTTAAGCTTGCCGGCGAATACTTGATGCGCTGGAATTATGGTGCTTTAGGTATTTATTAAAAATTGTCTGGGTAGCGCGCTGCAAAAATATCACCCCTCAAAGAACTTCACAGTAAAGAAGTACTTTCATCAATAGAGCAGATATGAATACTTAGTTTTTTGGTTATATTATTTGTGAAGACGGATTCATGGGGAACGGGCAAAAGATCATACGGCCGATCACCAACAAGAAATCTCCTAAAAGCATTGACACAGGTGAACCATGGAAAGTGAATACAGTGGAACAGTATTTTTGCAACGCAATCGATGGAAACCAGTTGAGGACGAATCGCGAAAAATAAGCTATATTATCCAGCTGTCAGAATCCAGACCAAAACTGTTACAACCGATATTGATACAACCTATTAAAATATGAAAATTGTTACGACCGATATTGCTTTTTTGTTTCTTTATTTTGATATATGTAGTTATAGATAATGTTGGTTGTAGTGAAAAAAATCTCGTTAAAAGAGGCAATATTTTAAATTTCTTTTATCTCAAAAATAAAGGTAAGTGTTGTAAAATAACGCACATACGCATTACACTAATACTCAAAAAAATTAGTTTTAAAGTTTATGTTTTATAAATAATTATAATCCCAATAATACTAATAAAAATAATAACAAAAACAAATGAGTCACATTATATAACATGTAATTACTCCCGGACCTATATAAATTTATAAAAAGTTTATTGTTCTACGGAATATTAGTGAATGTTTATAAATTGCCATGAGAAAATATACGGAAATTATTAATTACTTAGACTTATAATTTAAGTGCTATAAACAATTATTAAAAAAAAGCTCATGTAGCACGTCATTTCTCAAGTAATTTAATTTTTTGTTATAAGAAGTTTGTTATAGGTTTGTCATACACTGCGAAAATAAAAATTACCAAAGCATGTTAATAAAAATAAATTATTGAAGTTAAACATTTTTCGAAATCAATTTGTATTAAAGCAGCTTGTGTTTTGTGTTTTACCAATTTTGTTCTTGGCACTGCTTATTATCACTTGTTCAATATCAACCATTAATAGTTTCAGGAAATAAAATATTTTTCCGTTACCTGATGTCAGTCATTTTCCAAAAAATGTTTTAATTAAATGTAAACTTTATTCCTATAACCTCTCTTCTTTATTTTCTTGAACTCTGTACCCTGCGTAGTCCCCAGACCTGCTTTATACGGAGAACTCGTAAATTCCGTATATCGTTGAGTCTTATGACTCCCGTTTCGTAATCCGGATGCTATTTCCTTTAACTTGGTGATATCTATAAATTGAGTGTCTGTGTTTGAAGAAGTGGAACACTCGATGAAACTACCAGTGGACTAGAGTTAGTTTAAATGGAACTATTGAGTGATTGCAATATTTTTGGTATAGGTAAAGATGTTGGATTTTCTCATGGAACTTCTTGTAAATCAATTTCCAAAGAAGTGACATTTGGCTCATTTGGTTGATACCAAACGCTTCATATGCGGCCACGAAGAATGAACGATACTTTTTTCGCAGACGAGTTTAACATGTTCAATGAAATGTTGAAGCCAAACTTATAAAATATCTTTCGTTATTTATCTACTAAAGAGGTTAAATGCAAAAATGGATCCGAGAGGAGGGCCATCACGAAGCGTCAGCTTTGGCGTTTTTTCGCTTAAGTATTATCAACGAAAATTCAAACAGTTCTGTAGCACTGGCGCTATTGTATTCGTCTCTCATTCGCAGTTGGTGATTGCTCGGATCATAAGTTTACCTTTTTAGCTAGAATTTTGTGAGATTTTCTTTGCACAATGGATAATCAATATGGAAATTTTTTGTACCGTCCATTATACCGTGGCTATCGCCAACTTCGGTCAGTTTGTAATAACACTCTTTTACAACTTGAATGAAGTCGCTCTAGGCTGATATAAATATAGTTCGGAATGATATTTCATACAATTCTAATACCATTTTTTCCAGGCGTATGATTTTTTTTGTTAAATCTGTGTGATAACTTATTGCTCAACGAATTCGTACTTAAGAATGCGGACATCTTTTGATAAAAAGCCAAATAAACACAACTTCCTTTCTAAAATATGATTCATTATAGCAGTCACAACCTCCGGCGTAAGGTCACCTTCTGAACTCTTTATTTCAATACGAAGTTTAACTTTTTCATTAGTGTTAAATTCAAGTCGTCGTTCTCAGGTAACTTTGGGAACAGCATAAATTCTACTAGCATCATTTAAACCATTTAATTTGGACAACTATTACGGCTTCAATTAAATTAACGCACTTTTATTGTACAACAATGAAAGTGTCATAAAATTGTAAAAAAAATACTTACTTTTGCTGTGCATAGATGGAAAATATGATGAGACTTAGAAATTCCAGAAACACTTTTGTTACTTGCCGCAATCCGTTGCGGAACCAGGAAGGGATATATCCAATGGTGGCGAACATCAAACCGACCATGGTTTTCAGGCACTCGAAAATTGGACAAGGTGTCGATTAGACTTAAGTTTCCTTATTTAGGCTATCATTGGTTCGTTGCTTTGACTGAATTGCTAACGTTTTTCGAAAACTATCACGAATACACGCGAGCGAAAAAGACAAGCGCAGGAGTCTCTGCTTTTTCCTCCTCAACGTTAGTTTGACGATAACAGCCATTACGAAGTGACGTGCGTTTATATAATCTATAGGTATGGGAGAATTAATTTTTCATCTCTGCACAGAAAAGTAAAGACTATATTTTATTGCATTTTTATTGCATTTTCATTGTTGTACAATAAATGTTTTTATTTGAGGGCATAATAAGTGTACAATTTGAATATTTAAAATCTAACAATAAATGTTTGTGTTTTTATAATAAAACCCCTTGTTGCCTATCATTGTAATTACCAGTATATACCATAATTTAACTAGTCCAATGAAGGAAATTATTTTCTTTTAGTTTGCTTATTGGTAGAATGACGAAAGTATTAAGATAATATTTTTATGAGAGGAGAAAAAGTAGTGACGACTCTTATAGTTGGAATGAACATAGCATGAAATTAGCCACGGAAATTTTAAACAAAAAGGAGATCGGTTTGAATGATGCTAGTAGAATTTATGCTGTTCCCAAATTTACCTTATGATGACAACTTGAATTTAACACTGAAGAAAAAGTTAATGCTCATATTGAAACAAAAGGTTCAGCATGTAATATTACGCCGTAGGTTGTAGTTCAATGATTAATTATATTTTAGAAATGGAGTTGTGCTTATTTGGCTCTTTAACAAAAGATGCTCGCATTCTTACGTACGAATTCGTTGAGAAATTTAGGTTATCACACAGATTAAAAAAAAATTGTATAATAGTTGTATGAAACAACATTCCAAACTATCTTTATATCAGCCTAGAGCGACTTTATTCAAATTCTAAAAGAGTTTTATTACAAACTGATCGAAGTAGCCGATAGTTACGTTATAATGGACGGTACAAAAAATTTCCATATTGTCTATCCATTGTGCAAAGAAGAACTCAAAAAATTCTAGTTAAAAAGGTAAACTTGAGATCCTAGCAATCACCAGCGGAGAATTAGAGATGAATACAATAGCAGTTTACTGTGCAAGTGCTACAGAATAGTTTAAATTTTCGTTGATAATATTTAAGCGAAAAAACGCCAAAGCAGAGTTCTAAAACGGCGCTCCTCTCGGATCCATTTTTGCATTTAACCTCTTTAGTAGATAAATAACGAAAGACATTTTATAAGTTTGGCTTCAACATTTCATTGAACATGTTAAACCACCGTCTGCAAAAAAGTATCGTTCATTGTTCATGCCCGCATATGAAGCATTTGGCTTCAATCAAATAAGCCAAATGTCACTTCTTTGGTAATTGATTTAAAAACAGTTCCTTGAAAAAAACCACCATCTTCACCTACATAAAAATATTACAATCGCTCAATAGTTCCATTTAAACTAAGTCAAGTTAATTGGTAGTTTCGTCAAGCTTTCCACTTTTTTAAATACAGACGCTACTTAATCGCTACGAATTTATAGATTTAAGACGCTACGAATTTATAGATTTATTGATAATTCACCTCAAGTTAGCTATTGGCTGTACTATCTTGCAGGTATCACTAGGTGTAAAGAAAATAGCATCCGAATTACGAAATGGGAGTCGTAAGAATCAACCAGCTACGGAGTTAACGAGTTCTAAATGCAGATGTGGAGACTTCGTAGGATAAAGAATTACAGAAAATAAATAAGAGAGGTCATGGGATTAAAACTTTTGAAAACTCAAGTCAGCGGTACTGGAAAATAAGCAATTTGTGTTCCGTCGAAGATATGATTCAATGTTAGTATGTCAAGTATGTGTACGTGAAGAACGTGTTTGCGCGTAACCTGTTACACATGTAAATATTTATTTATAAACTGTACAAACTAATAAAAATTATATAGCACGACGAAATAATGTTTCCAATTTATCTAGTTTTTTTAAAAATTTCTTGTTAGTGGTTTTTATGAGATAAATTTTCTTCTTATCGTATGGTTACTATTTGTAATTTTATGTAAATTTGACATATGTTAAACGCAAAAAAGCTAACAATGAATACTTTTTTAATTCGTTTTCAATGTTATGTCACTTTATTATTTTATTTTTATTTTAGCCAAAAAAGATAATATTTGTTTCTGCTTGTTACTTACAGAACCGAAATAATTAAATTGGACATCTGAAAATTGTAATTCCTAGCACGACTTTAAAATGATTTAATTAACGTGTTACAGCCAATAGTGGGTTAATAACATCCCTTAATAAATGAAATTCGTTAACATTTTTAAGTAGTTTTAATTCTCGTAATACGCGTTTACATTATTCAACCTGTGGTACAATAATCGAGTCGAAGTAGTTCCAAGAAGGTGCCAGTGGTTCAACAAGAGCGATTTGTTTTTAAATTCAAGTTGTCATTTTATTTTCGAATATCTTGTGTTAAAACTATCAATGGTTGAAGATGAATAAAATACGCTTAAAATAGCGTAATGTCTCACTTTATATTACTGACCAGTTTTAAAATTCTGACGTTAGAAAAAAATGGTCCAATACTGGCAAACTTGCCGTATCTTTTTCATCGTGCCCCTATTTCTTTCTCATTTAAAACATTAATTAATTTTTTTCTTAATTAATTAAAAACTCCAGCAGTTCATTGAAGGAAACAAATGGCGAACAGTGAATTGGATTCACGTCCGTGAATAATAAACATTTTTGCATTTCCACAATAATTGCTAATCCAAGAATCGAACATGTAATACGAGTATATCGCAAATCACCCTCGGTCTAAGTACCATCATTCAGCGAATTTGAACTCCAACAGCGAGCCTCAATAAATAAATATCTATGACGAGTTAATCAGTGACAAACGGCAACGGGGTTCAATAAGGACATAGTGTGAATGCCGGGCGCGACGCGGACCCGGGGGAATGGGAGTGTAAGGCGGGCGGGTAGAGGGGGCGCACCGGCGGCGGGGTCCAAATTACAGGTTGCGAGGTAATTTTCTAATTCCTTCAACTGTTGCTAATCGCCTGCCAATTTATCAAAGCGGCCGCGGGCGAGCAAAAAGCCGATCGGGATAAACGTTTTGACATATCCTTGGTGTTGAATTGTTAAATGTGCCGGCCGGGCGGGAATTAGGAGTTCTGCTATCGACGGGCATAAATATCGATGTTATTTTGTATATAATTTGGCTCGCGTTTGATAGGAATTTCATTGCGGTGCATTTTATAGGACTGGTTTTGTGGGCGGCTAATGAAGACATGATAGTAAATGTTGAATATTTTATTTTATCTTTAACTTTTTTAAAAAGATAATCACATTTCTACTGAGTTATTTTTAACTATTTGGATGGTAAGAAATTGTGTAATCTTCAAAAAATTAATCTTAAAGATCAATGTATTTATGATTTGGATATTAAGAATAGTCTACGGAAAATAAACTTATTGGTTAGGAGGCAATGTCTAGTATATGGTACTTAAGATAGATTATTCCGGTACATTTGAATTACATTCCTAATATATTTAAATAGAATAAAATATAATATAATTATTAATATTTAAAATATAATAAATATTTTTAAATAAATATATTTTAGGTTAGGATTATATAAAAGATGGACTTTCGTCTGAACAGACTTTACTTTAGTTTGTAGAGGAACAACGAAGGAAAAGAACAGAGGAGATTTGTAGAGGATCTTCGATTTGCCTACATTATTTTCCCTTTCATCACGATGATAATTGTGTATAACAATATTAAAGACGATAAGCTTGCTTAGCTAGTTGCTGCCGTACCGGTACCGCTCCACGCCGGTGAGGAGAGCTTCGTTAATTCCCCACGCGGCGAGCGCACTGTCGTCATGCAAATGCGAGGCGACGAGCCGCGTCGCTCGCGTGCGTCGCCGTCCTTCCTTCCTTTCCTGCTCCGCTTCCTCTTCCCGGGGCCATTAATCTTCCTTATCGCCGTCGACGATCCGCCGCCCCACTCAATAACAAACAATCGTAAGAACAAATGGCATGAATACGCCGTCAGTTTGTTTCTCATTTTCTCATTAAAATGAGTTTTGTTAACAGTCACGGAAAGGCTGTTAATTGGAAAACATTGTTTGGTAATGGTAAAAGGCTGGCTCGGTCAAGAGGTAAGGGCACTTGGCGAAACGCGTGCGCGGAACGGAAATGATAGCCACGTGTGAATGGCTTGAAATTTATTATGTGAAGACAAATTTAACACATTTTTGAAAACACACAGTGTGATAATAGTTTTAGATTTGTGCTAATTAGTTATATGCTATATGGAATATTCAGATCATTATTGTTTAGTTTTCCGATGTGATGGTTATGCCCTAATGATTTCTAACTTATTGAACATCTCACATTTAGACTCTTGAAGAATGAAGCTTTCATTCCAAAAATAATGCTTCAAAACTTCTGTTATTTAGATATTTGATTTCATAACGAGGTTTTTGATATTATATATTCACAGCTAAGTTAAGATTTTATTAAACTCTGTTTTCTAGTATTTACGGGATATTAGAAGAAGCCATCCAAATTCTAAAAACGAATATCTTATAGTCAGTAAATATTCCGGACTACTGCAGTAACCAAAGCGACGATCGTCCATAACCTCTGGGCGTCACAACTGGCGGCTGCAGAAAGGGACTACATGGTGGCAAATAGGAGACAGTACGACAGTGCAAAAATCAATTCAGTTTGCACCTTGACTTTGAGTTCAATTCGATTCCAGTTCAGTTCATAGATCAGTCAACTCACTTGAGTATACAGTTCGAACAATCGGCATTTTAACAGTGATAGTCAATCTTGTTAACAGTATTTTAAATAATAAAGAAGTAGTCAACAGTATTGTAGATCTGTGAACGTCGAATCCTCCCATCCAACCTTAGTCAAGTGCAACCCTGACTACTATCTGTCGTCCCGCACACTACAATTAAAATTTTTTTGTTAATGCACAAACTCCAATTTTCTAACAATTTTACTATTAATGTAGATATTTATTAATGATTGTACGTTTTGTTTTCTGGATTTACACAGATCTTAAATGTATGTAAATTATTATCTAATTTAATTCAAAATTATGCTTACAATCGTATTAGCTTGAATGAAGATGAAGAGGTCATTGAATAATTCTGGCAGATTTGACGTAAGATGTTCAGTAAATAAGTCATATCTAAACTTTCCCGGGATAGAATGCAATAAACTTTTAAATTCTTAAACACGAAAGGAATCCAATTTCATCTTCTTACATTAAATAAAAACGCTATATTTACAAAGACCTTCTGTAAGTTATACTATTCGTTGGTTTAATTATCTCTGATCTATATGCCTACGAGATAATAGCTACATGTGGTATTGTGAGCTAGATTAGATACTTTTTTATTCCTCTCTGGTAGCTGCGGATGGTACACTAATAAATTAAGACGCTCTAAAATATACTCTATAGAGTATTGGTTGATTGATAAAGGTGTGATACAATGCACTTCTTTTAATCTGTCACCATTTTGAAATAGTGTCAATAAGAAATAATAAATTAATTAGATTACAGCTGGATAATTAAAAATAAGTAACGTTAACGTGATTACTGAAAATGAAACTTACGATAGACCGGATGATTTAGACTTAAAATATTTTTTCCTCTACATCGGCGAGTAAGAATGAAACTAAGGATTTATATTTGTATTTTAGTTTATGGATGTGAAGATCCTGCTATGCTTTTGTTATATCCTTTCGTAAGGATCGTATAAGATTGAGAACGAGATGCCTAATTACATATGAAAAAAGCGTGAAGAGTTAATTTAAAATATTGAAACAATACGTCAAAGAATTCGAATGAGGAAGCGTGAAATAATCATAAAAGAGGAGTTATAAAAACAGGAGAGCGAAGACGTGAATGAATAAAGCGATATACAATGGATCGAATAGTGATATACTCGCATTTGATGATAAATAGAATAGTAAAATAGCTAGACTTCTTACTTGTTATTCATCAAAATATATGTCTTGTTACTATAATATAAAATACAAATATAAATCTATTTTTCATTCTTACCTGCCGATGTTCCTTAATTAATAATTAGAAAAATATTTCTGGCTGTTTGCATTTTTTTTCTTCCAAAAATGACGATCTATCTTTTAAAGTACTTGCGTTACAAACTGCCCAGTTGGTAAATACTGTCTGACTACAAACTTATTGATACCTTTTGCTTTATCGTACATTTCCGTCGTATAATAGCCTTTTGAATGTGTCTAACACTTTGTAAATCTATATAATTAAAATATCGTCCCAGAACAATGAATAATGTTGATTGATTCATCGGCTTTGAGATGTCTGTCGAATGGAATGTGTATAAAAAATTTAAATGGACCACACCGGGTGAAACAATTAGTATATATTAGACAAAGCAATAGATCTGGTAAAAGGCTTGACTTGAGAGGTTTTGGTTAAGTATTAATGGTTAAGTATTAATAAATAAGTATTAAAGAATAAAAACCACATAGTTAGAGAGGTAATCTATGGTATAATTAATTAAAGAAGTTGAACAAAGTAAGTCTATATAAATTTTTATTAAAGGCAAAGTAATGTAAAAAGTATTATGGATAAAGAAGACGGTAACAGTAGTAAGTAAATAATACTAATGTTGCGGCCCGATAAATATAGTGAATATGTAATGACAGCCTTGAAAACTCTACATGGAATTAAAGTATATTTAATAAGTGGTTTATTGTTAGAAAATGTCATATTTAATAACTGCATTTGTATATTCGCGAAGTTGAATAGGTTTAACTTATACAGCAACGTGGCAAAAAGCAAGATAACATATTAAAATTGGATGCGAAACCTGATACATAAAAAGTTCCATAAGTGTAATAAAGCAGTTTCGTTTGTTCACAGTTTGTAAAGCTCGTTAAGTTCGAAAATTCCATTAGTTTTTAAAACCTTGATGTAGTAGGTTGCGCAAAAAAATCTGCGCGTTCAAAGCTATTAGTTGCATCTCCGCTCGGTAGCGGAACTTTCCCTAACAGCCGGCTCGTCCGCCGGATGCGAAATTAATGGTGGGATTTAATAATTACTGGGCGCATCATTAATGTTTGCACCTGCTTATGGATAGTTGTATTTGCAAACATATAGTTGTCGTATTTACTTTGGTAGATTTTTCAAAAAAGGTAAAACATAAGCTATAATGTAAATTTTAGTTTTGTTTCCGAAAGTCGAAGGATATGTGAAAAATAAAAGTTTGGTGTTGTGGGAAAACGATTGTGAGTCGAATTTTCATTGGAATAGTAATTTTCAGTAAAATATATTGTAAATACCTATACAATATCTATTGAATCTTTTTTAGTAAACACAACAAGCGTGCGTGAAATTTCATAGAAATTAAGTTGTTTTTGCAGCTAATACTGCCATCTCTAATTAATATTTGTTTATTAAAAGTAAAATATGTTGTTTGGTAAAGACCTTCAGAACTTTCATTTTATACTATTTTTTATATATTTCACTAATTATCACTTATCTAAATCCATAATTAAATGTTATCATATCTCTTATTAGCTACTTGTATAATTGAATAATGGCGTATGTGGTGGCGTATAATAAATGAAATATGAAGCGTTTCGTGAAGGATTACTTGAATAGGGGCGTGACAATTATCTGTGTGTGGATATGATATTAGCATACTTACTATAAAGCGAGTGCGATTGACGTAATTGAGTGTAATATATACTAATCGACGTAAACATTTCGTTAGCGTGATATACCTACGATTTTAATTTACGGTTATATTAAAGTTTGAACATAATAAAAGATGGTGATGGTTATTTTATAGTATATCCACAATTAAATAAACGAGACCATCATATTTAATTAGAGAGAAAAAATGTGAAGATCCGCAATGAAACTTTATGTTTCATTAAAACTAATTTTGCTATTAACGGCATAATTTAATAACTTTATTGCAAATTAAAGCAATTTCTGTGGCTAAATGAGATAAGAGCTAATTGTATTGCTCTAAATATTATACTTTTAAGAGTATATCCACTTATAACAACATAACAATTGTTTTAAAGAAAATATAAATGTAACCTTTTAGTGCAACCAATTGCTATTGCAAAATGTATTCTTTTTGTTGGACTATTAAGAAAAATATTACTTTTTGAATTAGACAATTTAGCAAATAATATTCAAATTTATTTAAAAAGGGATAAAATTATGCAATGTAGAGGTTGACAAAATTGTAACGTTTTGGTGCAAGTTTTTGTTTTCTTAATACAACCTTTTCAACCCTGTTGATTACGAATTGATCAAATTTAGGTTAGGAATTATATGTAATTCCTGTAACTAAACGTAAATTTATGAAAAACAATATTTATTCACAAAGTCGCTAGGTAGTTTTTTGGCGCAAGTTTTCTTTTCTCTTAGAAATTGCGCGAATTTTTGAAACTGTTTGGCGCTGTATTATAAACATATTGTAAACAACGTAGTAATTTTGTTGTGGTGTTTAACCGATTTTAAAATGGTGAAGAGAAAGTTTCTTGACTAGACCTCTGGTTTTTTTGTATATTTATGTTAATGCCTTAATTGTATGCAGTGAGTGAGAAGTTGCATTTTGACGTTTATTTATTTGTTTAAATAGAGAATTATTTTCGCTTTTGTTGTTAATATAATAATACCCAGTATTATACAATGATGATGTAAAATTTAATTAATGAAATTTGCGAGTTCACACTACACAACAATGTTTTTCACGATATTCAATACAATATATCTCTTTGTGAGTTATTTATCATATTTTTTTAAAATAATTATTTCTACAGTAATCGTTTAGTTTGTAAAATTGTAAAAAAAACACGATTAAATAAAAGGAACAAAAACTGTTAAATACAAATTCAGGTTACGTTTTTCTTTCAATAAGTTTTTTTGTGACATACATTTTTGCCGCTCTATTTTAAGCCACCTTGTTTTCCTTGATTTACCACTGTACCAAAATAATTTAATTTTAATTCCTCCACAATAACCGCTTCCTTTAGTAAAATATATAAAAAAGGCCCTAAAATATAAATCTAATCAAAATATATTTAAAATAATGGATCGATCCAACTATTACCCGTGAAATTTGTCGAGACATTCACCTACATCGCTTCAACTAAAAATTCATTTTATAATTAAGTTTTAACACTGAATTTCACTCAAAGCTTTAAATATTGTTGTAAAATATAGACATTTTAACAGAGGGCGGAGCCCACGGCCCAGTAGTGCTGCCTGGTGTTGTTAAATCCATCGAAACCCTCACTAAGCTGCACAATGTATGTCGTGTAGATGCATCTAGTAAAACACAAATAAACCGATATTTCTGGTTTACAGAGATGCGAAAAGGCCATTTTCCTGACATATAAATATTCGTGCACCTACAGTGTTCTTTTGTTAAAAATACAAAAAAATTGAAATACCTATTTTGTTGTGCTGTCAGTTATTTTTCTTTTTCGATTTAAGAAATTTATAATAAAAAAAAACTTCTGTTTACCATCGAATTAATCTAATTGTACAAGAATCGTTTTAATTTTTTATTTATATTTCTTAAACGAGTATTTTGTTGTCTATTGTAAGTTCTATGATTTTATTTAATTGTGTTAATTGACTTTGGAAATATATGCAATTGAATTTGTAGTCTTTAATAAAATGTTAGATGTACGAGTACGTAACACTTAAACGCTCCTTCAACCTGCTACGAGATCACACCACTAATTACAGCTCTTCGCCACCTCCCACCAAAACATATCAACGGCCACATTAGGAGGCGCACGACACCTAGAGAGTATTATTGCAAACAAATTACGGACACCGCCGGCGCCGCTAATGACAGAGCGCCGGCCTACCCGCCCGCGTCCGCTCGTCGCTCGCTCGATCATTCACTCTGCCATTATTAAATTGGATGTTTCTCATAAACGGGTTTAAAAGTACTTCACTTAGGGTCATTAACTTAATAAAAGCGTCGAAGTAAGGTAAGGCGGCGGCACAGTGGATGCGGGCGGGTACTTCTTGCTACTCGCAAATGGTTTATGATAAAAAAATAATTAGGTTCGAAGTGTGCCGTAACTTGGTTGAGACTTTGGGTATATAGTTTAGGAGCGATTTTTAATATTAGCCAGTTTAATTGTATAATTACAATGTATTTATACACTTAAACTTGCTAAGTGTTAAATCGCAATTGACAATATTACAATTTAGTATTTAATTATTTAAAACTTTAATAACTATCGGTATAAAACACTTTATATCTATATTAATAGTCCAATCAAGCAACGAATTGCTATCAAATTAGGTAAGCACCCAGAACATTATGCTTAATATTAATATCACGAAAAGTGTATATGTATATTATTTAGTCAAGCTTAAAGGACTAGACGTATTTCTATGAAACTTGAATAGGCATAGCTATTATATAAAAAAATTAGTGCTACAACATAGAAGATGAAACGTGTGTATCAATTCTATTGCTTACCTTCTTGTGAATTCCATCGTCTTAATGGAAAATCCACGCGGACAAAATTATTTTTTATGGAATTTATTATAATATAATAATACTACGAATTTAATTGATTAAATCTGAATTTCCCCTAACTTACATTGCTAATTAATTACTTGACTTTTCTCGCTAATCAATATCAATTTAAAAATTTTAATCGAATTACATTTGACCACTGTTTATAAATTTGAACGAAGGTATTTATTTTTTCTTCATGATCATTTTCTAGACAGATAGAAATTACTTTCAAACGTATATCCAATATGGATTCAAATAAATTGAACTTCGATGCGTAGTCATCAAGCAGAACAGGTCACGTAGGAGGAAGTCGAGGAGCCAGCGCCGCGATAACGTGACGGCAATAAACACGTGCCGGCGGGCGGCGATGAGCATTGGCTGCGCAGAGGAGGAATGGTAACACGTTACAAAATTGACAAGCAACGTTGAATGTTGAACGCACGATCGCTTCTAGGCTACTTCGCATGTAGAGTTAAATATACGACGGCGTAAGAGAGAAAATGACTCTAGTTATGTGAAAGGAAGTCATAAATGAAACCAATAAATGGAAAAATAACAAACATCTGCTGGGTCTAAGTGAATCTGCTCTACGAGTATTCCGTATTTGTGAAAGTTTAAACATTTAAGGGTACATAGTATTTCAATTAAACCTTGCAAATAATAGTTTTATTTATCACCATTTAAATTCATCGTTTAGCTTGTTAAACATAGTTAAATTTCCAAAACTGTTACAATTGTGATTTGTTTTCCGATATATTTTATGTTAACTTTTAGTAATAGTGTTATTTGATTTTAGTTTTAGCCACAATTAAATGAAACTACGTGATGTAGTATTATTTCTACTTTCTTTAAGTTCTTTACCACGACCTACGTTTCGTTGTATTGCAACATTTTCAGGTAGCTAAGATTCGATCTTTGCTAATAGAGATTCGATCTTTGCTGAAGATGTTGTAATATAACGAAATCTAGGTCGTGATAAAAAACTTAAAGAAAGTAGAAATAATACTACATCACGTAGTTTCATTTAATTGTGAATAATGAATTTCTACAAAATTAACGCCAAATATATTCAATATTTTGGTTTTAGCTGTTTCAGATGTGGAAGGTGGAAATGTCGTTGAAATTTTCAGTAAGTTTAATATTTTTAGAATTATAAGTAATAAAAAACCGGTTCGAAATTCATATGCCCTTTCAATTAACATCCTATACGACTGCAAGCTTACATTTTTTCTATCATAGTCAAAATTCTCGGACTAGTATTTTTAAGGATTTTACTGTTTCAAAAATGTGGGTCGAAAAGCTCCCCTACTATGGAAAATTTCAATTTAATCCGGCAAATAGTTTCCTAGAAAAAATAGCTGTGACATAGATGGATTGAGGGACGCCAGAAAGATCCTATCAGTTTCCGTTTTTTTCCTTTTGAGGTTTACTATTATATACTATATATATATATATATATATAATACTGAAATATAAGACTATAACTTCATGAAGATGTCTACAACATCGACTTTCAATTATTAGCTTTTGCTTGACCTCACGTTATCACATCAAAACGGTATATGTACAAGTAGGTATATCTAACATTATTTTTATTATATAAAAATATTCGCAATTAAGACATTTTGTTGTGGCATAAATGCTGGGAGGAAATGCAGCTGGGAGTGGAGGGGAATTGGCTGATTAATTAAACTTTTTTAATGACACCTGATAAAAACTGATCGTATTTTTCTTATGCCCTTATTCATTATTTTTTATCGCATGTCGACTATTTTTAAGAATTTCATTAATTTTTTTATGTTAAGTCAAGCGTTATTTTTAATAATAATTAGTGCAAATAAAATTTTTAATTAGTGTAAATTAAATGAAAGCATATGTTAACTAAGTAAAATCTAAATATAGAAATTCAAACGTCAGTAGTGAAAAACGTTTCCCATTATCGATCCGAATTATGTGTGCAATAATTCTCCGAAAATCATAATTCGGATATTTTAAGTAATTTTTGTTTTTGTATAAAGTAAATATAAATAAGACAGAATTTTTTTTGACTTTAAAACGAATGGCAAGAAGAATTGAAGGAAAAAATGATAGACGGAATGATATTAAAACAGAGACATTAAAAGGAATGAAATAGTTTTCGTATCCAATTTCTTTGGAATACGAAATATTAAAAGCAGTAAGATCCTTTGGAATACGAAATACTAAAAACAGTAAGATATATAAGTTTGAAAGTTGAATTAAAACTGTTTGTATGTTTAGGTATGTGTCGTGAAGTTGGTTGAAAGTCGCAGCGGGGCACCGAAAGAACTGTGCCGTATTCACTAAAGTGAAAACTGACAGTAGATATTTAAAACATAATTTATTTTAATGTAAAATAATTTTAGAAACATTTATCTTCATAAAAATGTAGAT
This sequence comes from Druceiella hillmani, assembly GCA_039881145.1. Lineage (NCBI taxonomy): Eukaryota > Metazoa > Arthropoda > Insecta > Lepidoptera > Hepialidae > Druceiella > Druceiella hillmani. The sequence goes on from JAYKKI010000074.1 coordinate 4,393,009, forward strand.
GAATGCTGACAAATTAGTCAAAGATGCCATTTAAATTAATAAAAGTGTGATAAAAGTGACTATGATTTACTATGTAGGAAAAAAATTGTAGAATAAATTATATTAGATGAAAATAACGACTGTTAAGTATGAAAGAACTTGTATCAAGAGAGTTTTTCACACTCTTGTATATATGTAAAATGTAAATATTTAAGGTTTCGTATTGTTTCTATTAAAGAAATGGCAAATGTTAATGTTTTTTCCCTAGAAAAAAATATATTTGTAAGTATATATTTTCATAGCGAAGTTTTCGTCACAACTATATATTTCTTTACAACTGCTGATTATGAGGATAGTTCCAGCACATGTGGGTAGCATTTTGCGTCATTAAGATGATATAAATAAATACCAATCAATTACTAGTGAAACTCGAACTAGGATGGTTCCGTACACATTTAGGCACATAAATATTTAGGTGTTCATAGTATTTGTATTAAACTATTTAAAAATGTTAATTTTTCTCAATGTAAATATATTGTCTACCTACTATATCTTTTACAGACATAACAATACACATTTTAAAATACAACTTTGTTTTTGCACCTTATTTAAATCACTTGTTATTGAGTTTCTGCGAACTTTTTACAGATCAAACTACATGTCATAAGTTGTCGACTATTATTCGTAAACTAGTAGATCCTACTTAACCATTACATTTTCCGTTTAATATCGATATATATTATACTAACTATTGTGAATAATTGTCAGTCATTCCAAAATTGGTGTTTAACTAGTAGGCGTTTAACTAGTGTAACGTCACGTAATTCTGACAAAAATGACTACTTTAAAGCCTAATATTTGGTAAACGAGTTTTCGGGTCCAAAAAGTGTTTGTCATACCACCAATATTTTTGAAAGACCTATTCAATGATACATTACATGTTAGGGAGGAAACTTAAAAAAAATTTTAATATTTTATTTTATAATTTTGTGGGCGTTATAAATGTTTATAGCATCGGCTTTGTAGCACTTATAGTATGTGAGTGAAACGGCTGTGACATATAGATGGACAGACAGATAGATGAACATGGCCAATCGAAAGGGTTCCTAGTTTGGTTATGGAATATCAAAAAAGAAAAGAAAATAAGAAATCTATACTGTAATAATAATGTTGTCAATAGTACCATGTTGTAGATAGACCAATCTAGGAAAGTGTGATAATAATTGTTTTCCTATTTTTAATTTTCTGTATCGCAACTGGGAAAACGGAACATTTATTAATTTGCCTCGGTGTCGATTTTCATTACATTTACATTTATTAAGGACTCAAATATGGAATAAAATCTTAATTAACAACAATAAATTCGGAGATAAAATGAGTATGAGAATGAGAATGGGAAATATAAAAACATGAAATTAATTTACAAATGAAAGTCTGTCGTGAATATAATTTTTACAAAAGGCACGTTCTTTTACCCCCCTCCCCCCATCTATTGAAGCGATAAGAAGAAAAATCTGAAAAAAAGAAAGATGCGTGATAGGCGCCTCTCTCTACTGAACGGAAATTATCGGCAGTATATATATATATATATATATATATATATACATATATATATATATATATATATATATATATATATATTTATATATATATATTTATATATATATATATATATATATATATATAATTTTTTTTTAAGTTAATTTCAATTATAGTGTGGAATAATTATCACATGAGTTCGACTTGCACTTGGCCCCTTTATCAAACTTAAACAAAACTTTTAAATTAACCGACTTCTTAGACGTAACGTGACAATTTAAAAAATGCCTAGAACCATGAAAAATATTATTAAATCCTAAAATCGACCAACAAATAAAAGACACATAACCAATGTTTTATTTTCGAAAATGATGCAAGTCTTCAAAATATGTAAGTTTGTTAAAATTATAATGTGGCACAAAATGTTGCACTAAGTCGGTTGAATATTTTAGGGAAATTCTAAATGGAATTCATACAAGTTCTTCAAATGAGATTTAAAGTTTTTTTTAATAATTAGGTTTTTTAACGGCATACTCTTCTAATGTATAATAGTACAATATATATTATAAGTAATCATGACAGCTGTGGTAGATGATGAATCAACAATCACGCAATACCCAGAAGCGACAACTCCGCACAAGCCGTGGCACGCCACAAAAGTCACAAACGTTCGGCGCGATGCGACGGAAAGAAACACAGCGTCGGACGCAGCAGGTATCGACGACGATGGAGGCTTTCGTTGCGGACGGTAGTACAGCGGTCGGTCTTTCGTTTGAGACGGCGCCGCCCTGTAATTTGCCGGTGGAAGTGTTGGCAATTGCCAGTAATGTGAGCGGCGTAATAAATGTTCGTAGGCCCGCCCCGCCCGGGCACATTATGTCAGTTTTCAATCTTGACCCGTTATTACGGACGTTTACAAGAGCGGGGACTGGCGGACCGGGCCTCGTGGGCTTACAGATTTCGATCACTTTCATGGCGAATTATTTCCAACCGAAAAAGCGCCAAACGTGACGTTGGCTGTGTTAATTTGAGAAAAATTACAAATATTTCTAAAACCAACAACGAATTAGAGCGAATCTTGAAATTTTGTTGATTTTCGTATTTATAACAAGATGAATTGAAAAATAAGTTTGTAGTTCATTTGTGAATAAATTCAATCAAATTAAATGCACATAAATATGTTGCATATTTTTAAATCAAATCTGTACAACTTCCTAAAATGAAATAATAGTGAGAGATATCTGAATATCGAAAGAAAAAAAATAATAATTATCTAATTATCAGGGCAGTGAAAACAAGCTTCTACGAAGAACTCAGTCATTTTTGTATGTCTGTAGGTATATTTCTTTAACTGGCGTCATTTAAAAACTTCTTGACGGATTTTCTCCATTGTTATATTCTTTAAGTCCTGAGGGATGATAAAGGGCTCATGTCATATTCTTTAAGTCCTGAGGGACGGTCAAGGGTTTCATTATGTTGTATGTTTTTTATCACAATCGGATACTAACCAAGATTATTAGAATTTAATATTTCGCTTCTGGTATTGCTTAGCAGAAGCAAAATATTAAATTCTAATAAATGATGCTCTGTAACACTTAAATTTTATTAGCAACTCTCTAAATCGGTGTAAAGGTACGGTCATATACCTAACTGATTTGTTTGTTAAAGCATCAGGTGAGCACTATTCAGTTAAATTAAATAAAAATTTCACTAATATAATTTCTGAATATCATATTTAGATATAAATTACTTTTTAATAATTTTTTTATAACTAATTAAATACTAGCCCTCGCGTTGTGCCACGTTGTAAAGTCGAGACTGTCAAAAATTTACAGGCAGGATGTAAATTACTTTCATCTTTAAGCAGGTCAAGGGTACTTTTGAGATGTAGACATTTTCATCGGGGAAAAATTCTACCACATTAATTATGAAAATTTATGAAATTGAAGCTAATGCAAAAAATATTCGACATTTAATCGTATAATATTTAGGATTGCTGAAAAAAAGTACGTGTTATATGTATTATAAAAGGCGATGTAACCAGATCACAATAGAAGCTTGATAATCACGTACAACTCTGCTTCTTTCAGACTGAATATGTATGTCCTGTGTTAACTAATATTACAAATTGTTAAATAACTCTAACGATTCGTTTAAAAGAAGTAAAGTAATTTTGATCGATCTTATAGACTAGACGTCAGTTTTATTGGATTTGGGATAAACATAGTTGGCCCGTGCGAATAATTCGCAAGTCATCGAATGGTAATACGCGTTAGTTAAACATATTGTCAATATATGGCGCTGTGAATTTTTGTTAGAATTACGTGATCCCACTCATTGCTAACTAAACCCTTACTTTGAATGACTGAAAATTATTCACAATAATATTACGAAATTAAACGGAAAATTATCACAGCTAAGTAGAATTTATTAATTTACGAGTAATAGTCGATTAACTTATGACATGTAGTTGGTTATGTAAAAAGTTCACAGAAACTCGATACTGGCGACTTAAATCCGTTGCAAAATAACTTTTTTTTAAATGTGTATTTATTACGTATTTGAAAAATATAGTAGACTATATATTTACATTGTGAATAATTTATATTTGTAAATAATTACTGTTTGAACGACTGTCGCGCATGTTAGCTAATCAGATTGTAAATGACGCTGTTTACAAAATAAATTTGAAACCTTTGAAAATTATACATAGAGATTACCAGTATTGAAATTAAAATAATAATTCCAGATTTGAGCAATTACACCAATAAAGAGAATACTTACAATAATATTTAAATTTAAAAATTCAAAATATAAATGCATTTCTTAATATAAATAAACAATACGAAGATAATAAAATTAATATTACCTGTACATAATTTTTAAGAAACGTCTATAATTTTTGGGATTCTGTAGTTAAACTAGGAACACATTTAAAACGCCTCAAAGTTATGAAATTAAATCTAAATAAAAATGTTTAATGTGTTTCCTTACATGTGAAATGGGGGTGATTTTTTTCATACACCCTATTGTGTGTAGTTTCATCGATTAGGTCTTTTAAAAACATTGGGCGTATATCATAAATTTGTCGATATAGGGCGGGGGGTCCATTTACGAAATTTTAGGCTTTCAAGTGATCATTCTTGTTAGAGTTACGTGTTCCCATCCCCTACCAAATAAACCGTTATTTATGAATATTTGAAAGTATTCGTAAATGTAGTAAATATAACAAAATTAAAAGGAAAATTATCACAGCTAAGTAGGCTTTAATAGTTTACGAGTAATTATAGTCCAAATTATAGCGTGTAAGTTCGACCTGTAAAAAGTTCATATAAATTACATACAAGTTAATTAATTGAATCGCAAAAATAACTTTATATTTTAAAATGTATATTTATTATCTCTGTGATACACTAGACGATCTATTAATATATTTACGTAATGAGAGATAACTTTATTTGAATAGGCACCATACGTATTTGTAAAGTGTCATTGGAAATGTTTGTAAGTACCCTTAAATGTTTGTAAGTACCTTAAATGTTTGTAAGTACCCTTAAATGTTTGTAAGAGCTTAAATGTATACGGAAAAGTAGTCGTGTACGATTTCTACTCTTACCTCGCAGGCTTTTTGTTTTATATTGTATTGGAGCTTACAAATATGTATACTGGCCATTTAACACTGCGACAAGAACGTGATATTCTGTATTAACATCCACCAAGTTTATCGGTTTCGATATATTAAATAAGTTTTACGTTAACAATAAAAGGAACGACTTGGCTTATAGTATTATAATTCTGGAGTTCAAAAGATCTCGTCTGGAGAAACGTCGGCACATGTAAGATCATATGGCGGTTTTGTGTGGGCTTAGTGCACAAGACGTGGCACGGATCGACAGACCGAGCGATAACTGCGCCCGGCGGCACTAAGACGAGATAAATAGGAATAGTGTGGAAGGATTTATGTGCCTTAAAATGCCTATTAACTTTTTGAAGGAAAAATTGCCGACCTTTAGAAATTCGCTAAGCCTTTACGCATATGAGATTTCGACATTGACTTTTTTTGAAAATAATAGTGGTTTTTTATATGTGAATTCACATTCTATTATATTGAGGACGTAAACATATTCAACATAAACATAATGTAATTATTATTATTGAATAATAATTACATTACAGATAGAAAGAGATAAGAAATAACACATTTAATTGTCTCTAAATACGATGTTTATTGCGCTATAGTTGGAATGCAGTATTTAACAATTTATCGGTATATTGGGGGCTATTAAGTCTCCTGTTATATTTATAGCCTTATTTGCTATTAGATGACTCATTTCTGTATTATTCTTATATAGATTCATGTTCCGTATTATGAAGTACCTTATTGCTCAGTATTATAGTTTCACGCTTAAATTATTACAATGGCTTATGCCATTTAATTAACAATTAACTGGGACTACTTGATTAATAATTATTGATAAAAAGGGAGTTATTTAAAGTTACTTTCTATTTTTTCATAAAATTGAAGTTTTCTATGTCTTTCCACGTCGCTAAGTTACCACATTATTTTTACATGACAAAAACTGAAAATTGTGTCTGTTTTTATAACGAATTGAAACTGCTGAATAATATATGACGAATAGTTAAAAAAAGAAATGAGGTTCTAATGTCAACTCAATGAGGGAAAAAATGTCTATACAAACTTATTCTTACACACAGGGTTTTACATGAGAAAGTTAAAATTAAAATATTTGGCTTCTAGGATTGTCAAGCTATGGATGATAAATTAGTTTTTGTTATCTGTTAGAACTGATAGAATTGCTGCGATTGTTGTATAACAATAAACAAATGTTCAGGTTTTAGATTGCAGTAATTGCGATTCAGCTTTTACTATAACTTCCATATACAGGTGTAATCAAAGCTTGTATATTATTCATATAAGGTAGGTAATTCAGTGTATAAAATTACGACAAATTTAAAAAAAAAAAATACTATTTAAAAATTATATTTTTTTTATAAAAACAGGCTTCAAATATTGTCAGTTTAATGCGCATGACCACCAGTATTAAGGATAGGTTATTTTTCACACATGTACACATATATACAGCTTGTTACAAAAGCGTATCTATTATAATTTTTAGGATGGTTCTATATATTAGACTGAGTAAAAATGGTAATGAATTATATAAAAATTCTCATCTGTATTTCGGAAAAAATCAAGACCAAAGATGCAATTCCAACAAAATAAATGTTTACAATTTTTATAAAAACAAGCTTCAAGTATACTTAGAAAAAAAAATATATGTGTAAGATAAGTATTCATCACATCAATTTTTATATACAATATGCAATTCTCTCTATTGTTTCTACAAAATTACAAGAATTTTCCATTTTCATACGAAGGAAACTTCTTAAAAAAAACTACAGGAAAAAAATTTCTTCCCTATACTTAATCGGTTGCAGCCTTTATTTCATTTCAATTGTTTTTAAACTTCAAATTACACTTCCAAACTTTTAAGATTTGTTTCCACCGCAATATAGGCCCAAACATGGATAACCCTAATATGGATATCGTTGTTTGTTACGATTTATGAAATTTTATTACATTATTTGCAAAATAAAAGGAGATAATATAGTAATACTACGCCACTTCGTATAAACCTTGCGTAGTGCAGTGAGCTCAATAACATTTAAAATGTTTGAACTCAGAAAAGACCTTTAACGGCCTCAGAATCTGTTGGTTATGTAACGTAACTTATCATGAGCGGTATTTCAATAACTTTTCAAGTTATTAACGTAAATTATGTTTAATCACTCGTTAATGATCGGCACCGAGGCGATGTATATCGGTGGGTGTAGGCGCGTCGCTCGGGGCGGAGATGCGTGTAAATGAGTCTTTTCTCGCCTGCGATGCGAGATGGATGTGTATTTTTTTTGTTTCAAAAAGCGGACTCCAAATTTCGCTTAATAACTATGTGAAGACAATTGTTGGTTAATGGAGGCTTTGGTATGTTTCTGTATTTATGATTATACCTGTATATTATTTATTATATTTGTAGTGCATTCATTTTTATTTCCGGTTACGATGTATTTCCTACTCCTTAATTTATATAGGCGGTTTTGTGAGATTCTCTTGATTATAATGATTATTCATGATCATAATGATTATAAATAATGATGTTTCCATATTCATTAAATCTAGTTTATGTTATGCCTCGTTTAAGGTAGGCGTTAGTCCATAAAAAAACTATTGTTGTGTAAGAAAATAATATTTGAAATTGGAAAAAGAATATAATTTTTTCCAATTTTAAAATATGAAACTAATGTATTATTTTAGCATCTTTGGTCCGCCGAATATCTAATTTGCAATATTTTTTCTTTCTATTTTGAGAAGATAAACTTGACGCAATAAATTGATTTTCTATGATTTCTAGAAATTACACTGTCATTAAATCTATAGTTATACATACAGATACTTTTAGTTCCAAAAGGCGTAAATATAGTGAAAAATAAAAAGAAATTGTATGTACGAGTAGTTGTGAACAGTCGAATGGCTGGATTTGATTTGATATCATATTTTTGACACTACAGATTGTTTTTATTAAGTAAAAAAATGGGCACCAATGGTATTCGGCATACATTTTAAAGGGATGTTTTTAGTTTCATCAATTTCTTATAATATAATGATTTCAAAATACATGTTGTACATAACATTTTTAATATAGTAATTTCTTAAGTTTTTCTCAAATAAGTTAGGTTCTGTTGAAATTCCTTAATAAATAAATTACGTTGCTAAGTTGAAGTTATGTTTGAACATCTTCTTTGTAAAGTATTTCTATTACTTTCAAGCACGAGAAATTAAAAAGAACTTTTGTTATTTATGTCATACGTAAATACAAAATCTTTCCACGTATAAAATAAATACATTTTGAAATACAAGTGTTTTGAAATCATTGTTATAAGAAATTTATAAAATATATCTTTATTGGACCATTTAGGAACAATAAAACTAGAAATTTTCCTTTAAAATATATGCCGGATAAATTGGTGCCCATTTCTTGTATTCAACAAAAATAATCTGTGGTGTCAAAAATATAATATCAAATCAAAACTAATTTAATTAAACAGTCCCTAATTATAAACAAGTTTTGTTTTACCATATTTAAATAGCATATCGAAGTTAATAATTTGCGTTTGTATGCAACGGATTACATTTTATTATGTAGATGTTCAAGTTATAATAACAATTTCATACTGCTGTTGTACTAATACCATTTTCAGCTATTCTAAGACCATGTTTCAGTATAATGAAAGCTAACAGGTTTACCTTCACAAAACATGTTTAATCTTCAAGACATAAGCTTGAAAACATAATTCACTTTTAACTAATTTCTAGTGGAGGTTTATCACAATACATTGGTAAACTGTTAAATGCTTAAAGTCGACTTAACGTTTGAAAATCGTTATTAATAAGTGTATTTTACATATTGTCCGAGAAATTAATTCTTATTTTTATACTATCTATAATAATCTATTTTTCTATTCTAGTTATTATATAATATATTAGTTAAGTAAAATATGAAATTAACTAGATTAAATTATTAAAAGTCTTCAATAGAATCTTTGTTCAAAATTTTTATTAGCCTGTGTATTGCAGGCCATTTCTACACCTCTTTAATTCGTTTAATAAAATGAATCTATAGGACATAGAGATCGTTTGAAAACGACAGAAATGTTTGGTTACTTATTTATCATTTTCAGTGTAGTATTTTAAAGACAAAAAACGGTAAACGCCATTGAAAGTAAGAGTTCAATAAAAGTTACGAGTGAATATGAGATGCGATTATTTAAAACTAAACAATTTATTGTTTTTTTATGAAATGTTAAAATACTTTTACATAATACACTACACTATATTTAAATATTGTAAATAATTTTGATCGATTGCAATGTGTACGCTATTAGAACTTCATACTTTTTTTATCACCAGTTAGCGTTGAAATAATCTTGCACGGTCTCCAGTCTCTATTTCTAATACGATATTTTTTATTTGGTGCCGTTTGATTTTCTTTAATCTATCATTTTTAGTGTCATTAATTTATCTTCACTAGTTATCGTTCAGTGGACGAAATTCGACTGTAATTCATTAAATTTTTAAGTTTGAACGTTATTGAGGTTCTTTTGTCAAATAGTATAACTTTTGGACTATTATGTGTTTGACATTGACAGTATGAATCTAAACAACGTATCTTTAAATTTATTTGTAATATATAATTTAATGTACTTGTAATACATATTATATATAAATTTTATCTTTCTGCACTCCTTCTCGGTATAAACGTTAACTGTGCCAAATGTCACACCCCTCCGTGCGCACGGAGGGTTGTGCAATTTTGCAACAAGCTTAAAAAGGGGTAGGTAAAAGTTCTCTCGTTGCGTGTATATAGATGAGCATCGTATAGGTACGTTATTATTGTCCACATTAATATTTTTATTCTACATGTTTAAGGCAAGAGTCTAGTTTGATAGCAATGCAATATAAAAAAAATTGATTTAAATAAAATCATACTGGTCTAATTGAGTTATTATATTTACACATAATAGATACGTTTCAGATTCAATATATTGTTTTTCTAAAGGAACGAATGTTTTTTCCATTATAATTTTTTTAAAAGCGTTTAATATAAATAAAAATGTATTAATTAGTAGTTGATATTGGTACATTTTAAATTTAACGAATACAACATTTAATCATCCAATTATACTCATATTACTAGACCCTATAATATATCCAATGAGCGATTTAACTAACAACAGAACCTAATTCTCCCCTCATCTTCTCCTCAGAGATCCGATGGAGCTGATGCTAATGGAGCAACAATTACTGCGTGCTCCGCTTCGTTTATACGCGGCAGCCGCCGCCGCAGAGGGCGGTGCGGGTCTTCCGCCACCAGATATCTTTGCGCCGCCGGTACGTCTTCTCCGACCTCCCTGGCCTGCCTGGCCCGCTCCAGCGGATCTCTGGTTGCCCAAGACCTCTCTGGCGGGACCTCATCGTTACTCACCGTATCCGACACCGCGACCGCCGCCCCACTAGTCCCATCAAGGGATTGTTACTTCAATATACCGGTTGAAGAAGTGTATTTCGAGCATATAGTAATAGAGTGATTGTTGCATTGTCTCGACAAATATACTTGTAAATTTGTGTTTAAGATGTGAAATTTGTTCTGTTTAATTGAGGTATGTAAAATAAGGGCAGTCAGTACAACGCTAATTGAAAGTTTTTACGCGCCCTTTGCTAGTAGACTGTACATAGGAAAACCTGAATATGACCCATGTGTTACTGTGTCCTGACAATAGAGGATAATGAATAGCTAGTTCGCGTGTGAGAAAAAGAGGAGCAATAGCATATTATAATTTGTACATTTTTTACTGAAATTTAAGACGACTCAAAACAGAGTACTGCTACAAAGTATATGTACTAAATACTGAGATATCATAGAATACCAATACGTTAAATTTGTAATTGATTTTTAGGAAGGCTATTTTATTCTCTTCGCAAGATAATGAAATTAACACCGATTTGTTATAAGGGATGCGGTTACTTCAGTTCCTTTCAATTCTCAATATTTATTACTGGGCTAATGTAAACAAGAAAAGATAATTTGTCCAATTGCCTTGAAGACTAAGTGCATCTGGAGTAAATGTATAGCCGTGTATGGAGTAAATGTATAGCCGAGTATAGCCGTGTACTATACTTATATTTATTTTGATTACAAAGGAAACGTAACATGTTTTAGCAGCGAAAATTTAGGTGACGAACGAGTGAATCTAGAATTAAAAACGATCCAGTGGATTGGATGATGAATAAAAATGTAATTTTCCAAGTGTGAAATTTAATATATTTATATTAAACGTGGTAGAAAGGAATTCGGCAAAATGTTTTTCAAGAACCGTGTCAAGTGTCCTAAGTGAATTAAATTTAAATGTTTGGACTGAGAATAGTTTGGTCGTCATTGCAAGTAATGTAAGCAAAATTTGCCTATGGAGTTATCGACGCGTGCCAATATTATTGGTTGGATGTTTAAATGTTTTAAATTGTGGTGCGTTAAATAGATAAAAAAGGAAATGAAAACATGGCGCCTATTCGTGTCCGTAAACGTCAATTGCCGTGTAAATAGTGTATTGTTTATGCCAGTCCTTCTCAAATACATGATGATTTATATGTTTAATGCTGTGTTAACATATGAGCTGATTGGTAATAAAAAAACAAAAATATTAAATTATTTGAAGCAGTAATTTTGGATTGAATTTAAGAAGCGCTGGTTTATACCAAAGAACATTGATATATAAAGACATTTGTAAAGATTTGTGATTCGAGAAAAATATTTATAATTTAAAATAGGCACACTCTTTTATATCTTTAAATTAAATTACTCTACGAACGTGTTTTATTTTTTTTATTAGTTAAATATAAATTTCTTAAGGTTAAACGTTATTATAATAAATTCAGCTATAGTTTTCATCAAGGAAGTGAGACTCAACATACTTATTCATTTTTAGAAATGACATTTTGATTCGTGGTTTGTAACTGATGTTGGAATTGAAAAAAACAAAATCTTTCATCTCACGAAGACGAACGCCTGCATTATAGTATCAGTTATTGTACTAAAAGCATTTTTGTATTTTATGTATTCGATAAGAATACGGCATTTATAAAGGTGCACCATTAAAAAAAAACACGTTTGACGCCATCGTCTTCGTGAAATGATCTATGCGAGATTTTTATTCAAAAAAAGAATTTTTAATTTAAGTAGCTGCTCTCATAGGCTACTAAATCTTTGAGCGCATTGGTGGCTCTCTTCTTTGTCTTGTCATTGTCGTTAAGAATAAAATAATTACTTTTGTACCGCCACCTAACGAGCCCTTGTCAGGGTCCATAAACGAAATTTGGCGTGAAGCAATTTCAAATTAATATTTATATAAACTTCCATTTGAATGTAACTTTTATTTCCTTAATCGAGTTCCTTATGGCATGTGAAATTGCGGGTTTTGATTGATATCGCGTATTATATCTACATTTAAGATACTTTTTTCTGGTAACGGTAGATCTCGCGTAGATCTTGTCGTTTGTCGCTTGCATTTTTCTGGAGATTGCAAACTGTGTTACAGTTTACAATCTTTCTACAGGCATGAAAATCTAAAAATTTTTATACTTTTCCCCGACTTTCGCGAAGTTTTAGGACATATAAAAATAATTGTAAATTTTTTATGATTATGTGATGTGCTTTTTTGAGTGAGCGAGATAATCCACAATCAGAATGTCAGAAATTTCTTTCTATTTTAAATTAAATACTTCCTGGAAATCCAATCTAATTTTGACAATGAAACTATTTAATATATTTTTTACTACGAAACAGGTTATTTAACATAATTTACTTAAATAAACATAGGTAGCGTATTTTTAAAACATGTTGTTCCTCTCATAATACATTCCGTAAGATACTCGTACTTAATATGACAAAAGTGAATACTTATGAAATAAAATACTAGTGAAAATGTATTAATTAAGCAAATATTGTATGTACATATATTACTATATTATATAACTACTATACCATTATTTTAATGTTAGTATTTAATTATTTAATTGTAAAAAAATTGTATATAATAATAATTGTAAATAACATATCTTAGTACAACTTTGCCAAAAAGAATATGTTGAAATACTGACATTGTTTATCTTTATTCAATTGATGTTGTGATTTTTATTTATTATTTATAAACGATGTCCCTAAAAATTATAAATATTTCCATATGTCAATCAAAACTTGAGTCAATCTAAACATATCTTAACATTGTACCTCGAAGAGAATGTTCATGATAAATTCTTACGGAAAAGGAAATTTTAACTCAAATACGAGCTTTATTGAAACTTTTTATTTTACGTGAAATTTTCTAAATTGCCCCTTTCTGAAGTGTGAATTAGTACATCAGTTGTATTTGAGATGAATTCCTCTTTTTAGACGTAAAGTGTAATTATAATTTTAACGCCATACAAATTTTCATTCTGCATTCCTTTGTTAAAGAAATTTTGGAATACATTTTCATGAGTATGTATTATGTATTTTATTTTTATATTTGAAATGCTTATCATTCTGGAATATAGTTCTTGTAGAAACAATTTTCATGTGTACAGATTCTGAGGTCGATATATTGTATGCCTATAATATAAAGTATATACCCGTATTAAATTTTCTAATATGACGATTTGTTTAAAAGAAAATCGGTACTTTATATTTGAAAAATAGGTGTATAATACGGTGTGAATTAATTCGCTCAAAAACTACACTAATACTGATTATAGGAGTGTATAAATATTTTGTAATAAAGTAATGGATTTATATGTTATTTAATATTTATTATGAATAAACGAAATTGTGTAACGAATAGATGAGTGCAAAGTTCGTAATATTACCTTTTTGGAAAACGCATCTCTTCTTATTTACTTCAGAATTAGAAAAAATAAATAAAAAAATTCTATGTTAATAGTATGAATTCTTGTTTGAATAAGTTGTATGTAAAATTTATTTTAATTCAATAAACTAAATATTTCCGTAAATTGATTCATTCCTACTTTTGTTCGATATCATCAAAAACGAATTTGTACCTATAAAAAATACAGAAAAAAAATTGATTTGCAGTAAAATATATGGAAAAACATATTTTTACAAAAAAATAAATAAATGAGTAGCGTAAAATTCAAAAGGCGACGTTGGAAAGAATCAGTTACTTGCCGGATGGCTTGTGATATCAAAATATTGATATTTTTTTCAAACCCTTGAATTGAGATGGCATTTTCACGCTTTATTGTGGTTCATGTATGTTGACTCAGTATGAGTTTAATTAAAATATATTATATGAATAAAGTGTATAAACAAACAAAAAAAACTATACAAAGAAAATAATAAGTTTATTTATTTCGCTAAATTCTCATGCAAAGCCATATTATCTTATTCGGCACTAGGGTATCATTATATTAGGGTACATTATCTGAAATATTAGTGCTACCTCTGCTTAATAGTGAGAACTAAATAAATACAGTTACACTATTTTCAGCATATAAATACGTTTTCAATACCATGTTAATTCCGCAGTGGTTTCTATATTTGAGGCTTAAAGTTAAACCTTTATTTCCATTGATGTCATTTCCCGGCGTCTTATTTTAACTACTGGAGCAATTAAATAGATGCAAAGTTTTATAGATCATTTCTGTTTTTTTAATAACACCTGTTTTATTTATTGATTGAGACAAGTTTGCCCGAAATCAATTCTTAAAGACGTTAGTTTGTTTTAAATTAAATATAAAATTGTGTGAGTATCTCAAATAGTTTATTGTTTAAAAACGGTGTGTGACGACGAAGATGAAAGCGGTCACTCCAGATATTGTTTGTAAATACTTTTCTGGATATTTATATTACATTGTACTTGTTGCTGTATGTAGTATTTGTGATCGTTATTTATGTATGCATTAGTGACATATCAAGAGGTGCCACCTCCTTGTACCTTACTAGTGATTAAATGAATGTGAATTACTTTTAAAGTTTGTTTTATTTGCCTGTACGATGTAAGGAAACATTCAAGAAATGTTAGAATCTTGTCATATTATTCTAGGTCTAAATAATCAAGGTTCTTGTGTAAATGGTAAGTAAATACGTATAATACGTTAAAATAAGTTTTTAAAGATTTATTATAATAATAAGCGACTTATTAGCTCCTACATATTTCTAGTGCATGAGATTGAATTCCAGTTTTAAATACCGAAACGAAATTTAGAATTTTATAAGTTTTTTGATCTTGGTAATAAAGGAGAGATCGGTACAATTACACAACGTTGTGTCCTATGAAAGTATAATATAAGGGGAGGCCGCAGCAGAAATTACGAGTATGTTCTACTGAGGTTATGTGGCTCTGTCTTTACTTTTTGCTTCAGTATGTTATGACATAATTATATCTATGTATTTAGTCAAGATACAAATGTTTTTACTTTTTCTATCAAAGTTGTATAAAGGAACACGTCTATATGAATTTGCGTTTAAGGACATGTCCCTCCAGAAGTGATCCAGTGCTCCAGTAGTGATCCATGCTAGTGGATCACTAGTTAGGGTTTAACTAACTTACTTGTTTGTGTGTTGCTTTATTGACGCACTCGTATTTATTATGTAATTAAGATGACTGTAGAAGGTATGACTTTCAGCCAGGTCTTTTCTTTAACGTTCAGTTTTTTCCGGATGTATTAATTTCAGTAATTTCAGCACACTACAGTTTCATAAAAAATATAATAAAGCCAGCTTTTAGCTTCGTTAGTATATTTTTGTTTATGCTGACGTGGCTAGGTTGCATAGAATCAATGGATGTTAATAACACCTCATTGACAGGATTATGTAAATGCAATAATTAGGTTTTTTATATTTACTACTTCATCTAGATGAAAGACATCATAATATTGTAAATAAATATATAGACATAACTAATAGATCATTTTGGTTAATTGGTCACTACAGGTTGTTATTTACAGGTATTGAGAAGGTGTAAGGAATTAATTATATAATATTTATTTTGGTAAGTATTACAGCTAAAAGAAATGATGAAGGCTAATTAAGCGAGGTACAAAAAAGCGAAGCAAATAAACGTGATACGTAGATCTAACGTCAAACAAAGATATCTAGGATAATAGTGAGTCATTTAACTATATAACAGACAGTTATTTATCTACAGGTATATATGATGTTATTGAACAGTTTTGTAAAACATTTGGACATGTGAATTGATAGTGATACCAATTTTTATAGAGTTTCTTTTATTTAGGTGTGAGATCATATAATACACAATATTGTTAATATTTATTGTAATTATATCTTAGACGGAGTGAATACATTGACCATTTAACAAAATACTGACAGGAGTTTAAACAAGTATTTTATTAATGTTGACTTCTTTTTTTATCTTTTTTAAATCGCTTACTTTTCGTTTAAATGATGATCCTATTATAACAAGACATCCATTTTATTTTTTGTTTTGGAACACAATTTAATAACTGAAAAGTAAATCAAATATAACAAAGCAAAACTATGGCTAATATAAGCCACCAATAATATTCCTTTTCTCGTACGATAGTGATTATAGTCATCGGGTTCTAAAATATCTTTCATAAAGGGCCGCTAGCGTTGTTACTTGTGCACACATTTGATATGATACTTCTCTTTCAGTCGGACGTCTATCCAATTATAATTGACCCGTGTGCAAATGATTATTGAAATAAACATTTTAAGGTAATATTAATAATCGGACCCATTCTAATTATTAATATTATTGAAATGTTTAATTCAATATTCATTTACAGACTGACGTTTATGAAACTTTTCATTATTGTTTTGTGTCAGTGACGAACTTTGTAATAATGAAGAAAGATTTGTCGAAAGTTGGATATACGTATTTTAACTTAATGCGTTTCAGTGCTCAATTATTGTTTTGAAAGCATCATAAATAAGTGTAAGATTATTAGCAGAGAAGCTTATATGATAAAATGATTATTTATTTAGCGTTCTAATCATTCAGTTCATATTTAATAACCTTACTTCCTATTGAGCGTTTGTATCTATTAATTTTATTTCCTGTTGAGGAAGTGCAATTTGAAAAATACTATAAATTACAAAAAAATTGTATCATCTAAATAATTTTTTAGCAATTAGTTATAAGTATTCGATATAATAGTTACTAACATAATAGACTAAAAGAATCTAATTCTTTCTGATATCGACAAGTTGTACTCGATAATTTTATAACTTTTTGACTTAACTTTCTTTTTCACTTATTAAAATATAATCATTGCGTATGGATTACATGCTTAAAATCCCAATTTGATGATTAGTGCAGAGGTCATTGCATTACACCAAGATGTTGTTTGAAATGTTTATATAAAAAGCTTGAAAAAGTGGTCAAGCGCGTTTCGGACTGCACATGACGTAGGGTTTCGTAGTCATTTAAATCTCTTAAAAATGTTTATGCAAGTTAACCAAAATAGTGATTATCAAAAGTTCTAACCAAATGCTAATAAACGGAGCTTCAAAATGCAAAACGGTAAATTAAAACTCGATTTAATTTGAAAAGATTTATTCAGTATTTGAGTAACGTATCTTGTCCCATATATGTCTTTCAATTCCTGGGATGAGCTATAACATTTCATTAAAATAATCATGTCATATTTGTGTCATTATAAAGCGCAAATTGTAAAATGAAAATTGTGAAGTGTAAAATGCAAAATTTACTTACAAAGCGTAAATTAGGTAAAATTAGATGTATACCTTTGTAAATTTGGAATATGAATTACTGCATAATTGTAATTTTGGATAGGTATACGATGTGTAAGCTCACTATATTATATTGGGAACCTATTAAAATTAATCTAACTGGAAGAGATTCTCGTTTCCAATTATTAATATTCTTAAAACATTTAATTCAATTATCATTTACAAACTGATGTTTATAAAACTTTCGACGTTCGTTTTATGTCAGTGAAAATCTTTGTATTAATGAATAAAGATCTGTGGAAAGTTGGAGAAACGTAAATTAATTCAATGTGTTTCAGTGCTCAAGTATTGTTGATATCGAAATACTCTTGGTAACATCGAAAGTTTTGTGATCATCAGTTTGTAAATGATAACTGAATGAAACATTTTAAGAACATGAATACTTAGAAATAAGAATTTGGATGTCCGAATAAAACAGAAGTATCATGTGCAATATATGCACATCAATGTCATTATAATTATCATATTTACGTTTGGAGAAACTGTGAGAATGTCACAGAATGACGAACGAAAGTGATAGTTATTAGGCTTCTTATTTTATGACAGAACTCTAAATTCTAAATCAAATTTCGCTTTATCCCCAAGTTATCCACAACATAACCGGGAAAATTTGTACCTTACGGCATTAGGTAGTAACGGAAGGGAAGGTGTGAGATCGTATAAACGCCAGAATAAATTCATAGGAATTGAGGTTCACATCCTTGCCCCTCCTGCTCCCACTCTTAACAGTTATGTTTTATTACATTCCAACATCTACTAATTAAATATTGTTTGTGATATGCAGTTATTAAATGTATCTATATATTTATTCTTCCCCCAAAATGGCGCTTGAGTTTCTATGATCTTTTAATATTCGGTCCACAGCTTCAACATGGGCTCTGTGACTCATGGTACATTGGTCCCACATGATCAGTGACGCGTCCTGTAACAATTTACCAAGAGGCCCGTTTTTGCATGTGGACCATACGGATAATGGGAGTTTGAATGTATAGTGTGCAGTTTCTCGTCGCTCAGTAGAGTAGCGGTAATCCTTGAAGAAGCGATTGCCAGAGCTATTTTTCCAGATTTCCTTACCTGTGATAGTAATAAATTGTCGAGGAAATTTAAATAAAAATACGTTTTTCGTCGCACTGTCAATAATCATATCAAACACCTGTAATTCGTCTGTGACTAATTTTGGCAAATTTCTATTGAGAAAACTTTCAACTCACTGACGTTGTATTGACGTACCAGCTTTGCATCTATCGCATCATATCGTGAGGAGATGGTAATCCGAAATCACTTTAACTTTTGTCATTCAATTCCAATAGTTTATTTTAAATTTTTACTAAACCTTCGTTGCACATATCGTCGTTGAAAGGCAAAGTAAAATTCTGATTTTGTTCAACAATAAAATCAGAAATCCGTGTTTAATGTCTTCACAAAAATTGTTTTTGAAGTTGTCCCATAATTTTAACTGTTCAGATGGCTGACAAAATAATAGAATAACAACTCAATAATAATACAACTCTTCCTTAGCTTTAATGGGCATTGTGAAATCGAAGCATCGCTTGAATTGTGTTTCCAATGATCGTCAGTTTCGAGCAAACTTCCATCACGGCAATTTGCTTGATACGTTTCTTTGACATTTTCATTTAAAATTTTTGAAAGTTCGCGAATGAAATTGGGCCGCGCATGTGACGCAGTAATATTCTGAGATAAAAGCACTCAGATTAAGAAAGGTGTACACCATATATTCTTCCCAAAGCAGCGTCTTTTTTATGCCTGGATGACCATTTATGTTTTAGCCGCGCTATCTTTTTGAAAATTTTTGTTATTATCCCACGTATAATAGTGTGATAATAACAAACATTCATGGTACGACAGAGTTTTTGTATATTCGTTCGTGCTGCAGAGCTCGAAAAAGGTTAAAAGTGTGGGTTTGCGTAGGTTTTGGGCTATTTGGTTCAAGTACACCCTTAACAGTTTTCTAAGTGTACGGCCAAATGCACGACAGTAGGATACCGGTCGTGGAGCGGATAATCTAATATTCACTAGACAGATTCTGATCCGGCGACAGTATATCATTCTCTCCTGTCTTAGTGTCACATTCTCTCAGATACTCATTCTCTCCTTATTCTCTTTGTCGTTGACGAGACTCTGAGAGTATTTTTTTGAACAAATACCGTTTTTCATACATAGTGATATTATATTTTAATCTCCGCAGGTTCTATTCGTCATATTTATAATATTGGATCGTCATCTTTATCCAGTAATTTAGCAACTACCACATTGTCAATTTCATCTGGTTGTATTTTTCTTTCCAACCAAAACTACATGTGGCAGTGTGGTAATCCCCGTTTTTGTCATTCAACACTGATATTGCGTTTGACTTTACCGAATATTTCGTCTTTTGTGAATAACTTGATAATTTTTTTCATCTTTAAATGAAAAACCCTTGAAATTATGTCAAGACGATCAAATAATTGCTGGCCAGGCAATAGCTCTTCCTTAATCTCGTGGTCATTCCGGATTGCAAGTAAATATCACAAGTAAATTGGGTTTCCAGTAGTTTCGGACGTACATCACAAAACGACGTGTTGCCTAATATTTGGAAGGTTTTCATTAGCATCTTGATTCAAAGCATCTCATATATATATATATACATATATATATACATATATATATATATATATATATATATATATATATATATATATATATATATATATATATATATATATATATAGTCAGTTGTTTCTTTTTACGTATATAATTTAGTCTTTCTGATATAATTTTAGCCATCATGTCGACATAGTACTAACTAACTAAACAATCTCTGTAATAATATAAGGAATTAAAGCAATTAGATTTGATCATCATCCTATACATATGAAACTGTATACTTGAAATAGTATTATTCCTCGCTAAATTATGTTGAGTGTTAAATAATAATCATCTTCGCCTTTTACAAACATTAAAGGGTGTTGCAAATGATAACGGTGTAATGTAGATACTCTTTATAGATTATTACATTTACAACGAATCAGTATATCCCCAGGACATTTATTTCGTCGGCTAATAAAACTGAAACTTCGTTTACTGTAGGTGAATTGTATCTTCCTTGACGATGATGTGTGAAGTGTGAGCAGCGTGAATTATTAATTGTCCGATGAAAAGTTATGCTTTAAATCGTATTTGAAACCGCGAATATATTTTGTCATGGCAGCTCAATGCAAAATTCAACTCGCTGATTAAATCTATTTTTAGGTTGGGAGTAATATTAGATCGCAACGATAATTGATCAGCATCAGATATAAAATAAATCTGTAGAAACTGCGGACTTTGACCTTGAGGTTGGAGGACACTACCCTTCAAACCTACCCTTCTGCTTTAAATGTAGACATAGTTTCCTTCGCGAATTTCTTTAGCATTGAATAACGTCATTTGAAACAGTGTACTGTACCTGCGTCTGTTATTTAAAAATGCGCAGATAATAGGTGAATGTCTAACAAGAAATGGTGTGGTTGTGGTGGTTCCTGTGTATTAGGGAGAACCACTTGACTTCTTCACTCTTTTTTTAACAAAACACTTAGAGCAAATTTCGTTCATTTGACCAATTTTTACAGTGCTTTACTGAGCATATACATTTATACTTGGATCATAATTGAAAATTCCCTAACGTACCTTGTGATATATATTCTCTATGACTCGCGAGACACTGCGTAGTTTCAGTGGAGGACTCTATCCCTTGGCCTATTTTAGCTGCTCTTGCCTGAAATGTTTGCCGTGAAAGTTGTGATTTTCTCTTAGGCATGTTTGTTATTGGAACGAAGGTCCTTATGGCGCGTTATGCGCTTGGTGAATGAGAGTTAGCCAGAAAAGGGGGTAAGATTTCGAACACTACTTTTGTTATAGGTATGAAACGAACGTATTAGCACTAACGTAACGTAAAAATTTATCTCGATGATTTTTTTTGTTAATGGGATAATATATAACCTATGTCTATCCAGAAGCTCTTTTCTAAATATTGGTGAAATAATTTTTTAAATCGTATAAGTAGTTTCGGAGATTATTTCCTACATCCAAATTTACAAACTTTACTTCTTTATAATATATATATATATATATATATATATACATATATATATATATACACACACACACACACACACACACACACACACATATATATATATATATATATATATATATATATATATATATATATAACAGAGGAAGAGCGGTGACGAAGTTACGGTTTATATGCTGTCCACAATAGATTTCATGGATTAAACAGAAGGGGCGACATTTCCATAGACTAAATATGTTATCACTCCTCCTTAATTAGATAGACCTTCCTGCCAGATAGACCTGGCAGATGAAAATTTCTGTACTAGTTAAGCTTACATTGTGAGCCTTAATCTAAATTTTCTGATATATATCTTTCATTTTACCTTAATTGACATTTTACTCGTTATAGGTTTGAGCAACTTGATAGTTGTAGGTTTCCAATATAGCGTGTCTATCCAAAATTACAATTATTCAGTAAGTCCCATCCTAAATTTACAAAGTTCATCATCTAATTTTATGATAGATGCATCTAATTTTATGATAGATGCATCTAATTTTCCTTTTATATTTTACACTTCAACTACGTTTTATATTTTACACTTCATATTTTTGATTTTACAATTTATATTTAAGTCACACAACAACTGCTATTCTATGCTTAAAAACATTTCTGATATTACATGAGTTTATGTCTATACTTCTTCTCACTTGTTACTAAAAACTTTGTTTGTTATTTCAATGACAAATTGAGAACCAAAACATACAACTGAAACTGGATTTGGGTAACAAAATTGAAATAAAGAGCTATTTAATTTGACAGAATACATGAGCGATATGATCTACAGTTAACATGTGCTAATGTGTACTAGTTAAAGAATTCATGGTTAACAATGCAATTAATGTAAGACTTAAACATTTATAAGGTTGAATACTGACAGGCTGTTAACATTAATTTAACAATTACTACAGTTAGTGAGGTTGTTTAAGTATAATCTATTGTATTTACCTCTTACATCCCAATCCTTTATGGATTCAATTTTCTTCTAGGTAAGACTTTTATGAATATTTCTGGATATTGTTTCTAGTCTATATTGTTTCATATTTCATTACAGTCTATATTGTTTCATATTTTGTGAGACCTTGATTATACTTATAGCACTTCTGTTATCAACATTTATACACAAAGTCTTTTGATTGAACTGACTTAGATTGCACAGTAACATTTCTTGTGATTGTTTTCGAACTTGTCGGTTTGTTTCTTGATCTCAGCGTCATATTGAAAGGGGGAGTACTTCTTGATCTCACATTTAGTGAACATGAGCGTCGATATGACGAGGACATATTCAGATATGTGTCTTTCTTACCATATTGGCAGGTTACAGGTATGCCCGTCGACTCTAATGTGTTTCGGGAACTTTAGGACCTGACTTGCACTTTTACTTCGTGAGAGAAACAGTCATTTATGATTTTTAAAAAGTACCTCGCTCCACCCAGCTATGTGATTTCCATTGGACCATAAATATCCTAGTGCATTCAGTCCAGCATTTTTGTGGTGTTCGAACCTTTATATTTAAGAGGAAAATGCGTTAGTTTGCCTTCTAGAGATGTTACGCTTGCAAATCCGTTATTCTTCTTGGACAATTAACTATACACCTTGGGTATTTTCCATATTTTTTTTTAGGTTTTAAACATTTAGATAACCCAGACGTTGGTACCAAAAATATCAGATTTGTCAACATTTGAAATGTGTGTAACTAAAATATGTATTTAATCTGTAGATATTGTTGACCAAACTAGCAATTATAGTTTCATTATTTCTGTTTGCTATGAAACAACCTTCATTGCTAAATATTACTTGATTACCGCTTTTAATGATTTAGCTAAACAACAATAACTTTGTTGCTAAATCAGGTACACATCATTAAATATAATTTTATTGTACTGAATTTTATCATTACAGACGTCAAGGTTTACTTGACCAGAACCTTTTATGGAAAGTGGTTTGTCATCCACCATTTTTATCGTGTTAATAGGCGATGCTGTTCCTGCCACTATGCAGTTATGATGGCTATTCGTACCAGCGTGAAAAAGGTAATTCTGTTTTGTCATATGCATGGAGGCACCTTGCCTCGATATCATTACTGGAGGCACTGAAAGTAATAGTGTAACTTAAATTCTGCTTCTGCTTTTGTCTGCTTTTGTTTTTACTCACATCTGAATTCTGTTTTTACATGACCGAATTTGTTACAGCCAGTTAAAGCACCCGGGGCCTTACCGAGGATTATTTTTGCATCCTTTCTTTTAAAATTTCTGTTTGTCGTGAACGCTTTCCTATCATTATCATTGGTTTATATAATTCTTGTAGACAAGAGTATAGCATTGTTCTAAGCCATTCGTCATCCACCGTAATCTTGATAATTCGAAGTTTATGTGTCGTGGTCATTATTCTGCTGATGTAGCCTACTATATTTTTATATACCACAAGAGTTGTCGTACACCTATGTTTAAGCAACCCAACGAGACATGATAGCCCAGTATCGCCGAAAGCACGTATCAGATTATTTCGAACTTCTTTCAGTCTGAGCTTGCCGAATGTGAACATTAAAATATATGCCAATTAACAACATATTTTTTGTTCTTACAGTTATTAATTCAAAATTTGGAATTGTTCCCTTAATTATAACGTGGGGTAATTTTTTTATCGAACCGTCCATTTTAAATAATTACATATTTGAATTCCTATTGGAATCATAAACTTATCAGAATATCATTGTTATGTGGCGATGCATATTAAAACATATCAAGGCTCACTGGCTATTTAATTTAGATTTACTTTTGTTATTAATGATCTATATAATGTTATAAAAACATACGATGAGTTAAAAATAGTTCAATCTATGTAAAATCTAGACGGAATTATTTCTAATATGAAGTTACGCCACAATATTTTGAGATGTAAAAACAGCTTAACATGAAAAAATAACATATTTATGACAGTTACAACAAATATTAACTAACTCTCCACATAAAGATAAAGATATAAATTGAAACAACAAAATTACTTAGCGTAATTTCACGATACTTACTAATTGTCAGTAGACAGTGGAACAAGGTTTGCTTTGTACATATAAGAAGGTATATATATATATATATATATATATATGTGTGTGTGTGTGTGTATACATATTATATATATATATATATATATATATAAACTGTGAAAAATTAATTTAAAAATTTACGTAAGTAACTGCGTAGACTATAAGTTTGATGTTTGACAGCCCTTTCTTTGTAAGAAAATCAATTTTTGAATCAATTTTTTAATTAAAATTACCACTTGCGGGATTAATTTTTTCAAGTTCTTTGTTTTTTTTTAATTCTCACCTGAATGACATAGTCTAAAAAGTAATATACATTCCTGGCCGTTTTAACTTGTCACGACGAAAATGTACATTCAAAATAGTAAACTAGAAAAAGGAAATTGAAAATGGGTAACGCAATAACTAATTCTATAAATTAAACTCACGGACAATTAGATATAAAAATGGACAATTAGATATTTTTAGAAAGTTATTTTCACTGAAATTAGTTTTCTCTAGCTTCAGATCGTTATAATAACACACTGATTTTGTTTGTATGCGCTATGTATGATGCGCTAATTAGATGTAACTATACATCTAATTAGCTCATCTAATTTCGGATTGTTTCATATATTTGTATAAAAAAAGTAGAATTGGTCTACCTGTACAAAATTGTTGAAAATATTTACGAAAAAAAAATTAGGGGCACATGATAAACGTAAAAAATAACAAAAATATTGTTTTTGGTATTGTTGTCAGTCTATTTTTCTGTTTGTTTGTTTATTTTGTAGGAACAATTGATTCTAATGTTTGTCATCAGGTGCTGCCGCCTGATCAACATTTAGATTTTTAATTAGAGGCTTGAATATAGCCGATATTTTTATTTAAAATTACTTAAACTACTAATTTAATTCTATAACAAGGTTTTAAAAATATTTTATTACCTAGCTTAAATAATTTTTAATCATTTTTATTATTAATTATTACTGTGGACATTTTTTATGAATTATTATTATTGTGTAATTAATTATTATTATAAAATAATAATTATATATAATTAATTATTATTATTGTGTGTGTTTTTATTATTAATTAATATTGTGTAAAAATACTCATTCTGGCAACTAGAAGATTTAGTGAGTTGAAAAGAATGTTCGAAATATTAAAACAAAATGGTTTTAAGATATAAAACCAAAAAAGGAGTTTTAATTAAGATTTACAATGTCAGATATAAAAAAAATGTTATAGTGCGATGAATTAAAAAATTACGCAACCTACGAAGAAATGAAATGACTATAGAACTGAATTCTTATACAAAGTGCAGCAAGATATGGTGACCCTTGTAAAAGTTTTCAATTATGGATAATGGAAAATCGGACTAGCTTACTGAAGACAAAAAAACTGCGAATGGCGACACAAACTCCGACAAGCAGACAAGCAGATTCGTGATGCAAAAACTGGTGAATTCAACCAAATACCGATGAAAGCGGACAAGGTGAACATCAAAATATCGCCTTTTTGGGTCGATCGTCCCGAAATGTATTTTTTCCAAGTTGAAGCACAATTTGCCATTAGTAGAATCAAGAGTAAAGAAACTAAATTCAATTATTTAGTTGCCTAATTGGAGCCGAAATAAATGGAAATAATCTAAGACATTATTTAAAATGATACAGTTAATAAACGTACAGCTGCAAAAAAGAGAATACTTAACACATTCATAGAAAGCTAAAACTACCACATCAAAAAATACCGCTGCTTATAGATCTGGAACTAAGCGATTTGAAACTTAGTCAGCTGCTGCTAAAAATGCCACAAACCATGTTGAAATCGCTTTGGTTTGACGAGATACCGAACGGAGTGAGAAGCGTTTTGAGTGTCAGCGACGAAAAACTCTTGCTAGAAATACTTGAAACAATGGCCGATAAGATCATCGAAATGACCCCGCAAGTATCTGATGTGTCAGCTGTGCAAACAACACCAGCGGAAGTAGAGATTTCAAAAAGGTTTGCTGCTTTGGAGACGAAGATAGAATCACTGAGTGTACACAATTCCAGAAGCCTCGACAGAGGAGACAATAAAGGAAAAAGAATTCGCAGTAATTCCAGAAGACGTTTTAATCCTAAGGGAAAGTACTATCTCTATCATTACCGATTTAGAAAGAACGGCTATCCTGAAAAGTGTGTACAACCATGTAGCTTTGTGGAGACATCGGAAAAGTCGTCACAGCAGTAGACTCAGCGGCGAGTATTGCATGCGAAGAAGTAGATTGCCGCATATACAGACTTATTTGTATGAGACCAGACAATAAAACAACAATTTAACTCAAACCAGGTGCAGATATGTCCATTATCCTACCAACCAGAACCGAAAAAATGACTGTGAGTACAAACTGTATTCAGCAAACGAATTCAAAATCCAAACGTATGATATGAAAATACTAACGTTGGACCTTGGACTCCGTCGTCCATTTCAATGGCAATTTGTTATAGCAAAAGTGTCAAAGGGCATGCTGGGCGCAGATTTCCTGAATAAATTTGAATTATTAACTGATATCCACAACAAGAAAATAATTGACAGAGTAACAAACCTTTCGATTACAGGATAAATAACAACTATTGAAGAAAGTTTCTCATTAAGCACGCTTGTGATAAAGTCAAGCTTTCAGATATATTAAAGCAATATCCCGATATAACAAAACCAAATGTCCTTAAAAATCACTCAAAACATAGCATTAAGCACCACATCAACATGATAGGACAGCCAGTTTATTCTCACGCAAGACATCTAGATTAAAAAAAACTCAATTTGTCTAAGCAAGAGTTTATGTTCATGCTGGATAATGGGATTATCAGACCTTCGAACTGCCAGTAGGCAAGACTTTTACACCTGGCGACAAAGAAAGATGTAACAATATTATCCTCTGGAGATTATCGTCGTCTCAATGAGCAAACTACTCCAGATAGATACTCCATCCCAGGTATTGAAGATTTCCATCTTGTTCTGACAGGTAAAACAAACTGTTCCAAGCTGAACTTGTTCAAAGCATATTACTTAATTCTCATAGTTGAGCAAGATAAGTACACTCCAAAGATTTGTGCATGAAGTTTTCAAAGGCGTAGACTTTTTTCCCTATTTAGATGATGTGCTTATTGCTTCACCAGGGGAAGAAGAACACAAAATACATCTTAAATTAGTTTTTGAAAGGCTGAACCAGTATGGACTATGCATCGACATCGCCAAATTAGTTTTTGGTTTACAGAACATTGAATTTCTTGGACATAAAATCACCCTTGCTGGTTCAAGTTCAATCAATATTAGATTACAAACTGCCCGCAACAATATAAGATTTGCGCAGTTTCCCTGGAATTGTCAACTTTTATCCCCGCTACCTAAAGAACGTAGTTCAAACCCAAGCTCCTCTCCATGAACTCCTGAAAGGGACAAGGAAGAAGGATAAGAGAAAAGTCCCACGGACAGATGAAGCCAAGGACCAATTTGAAAAGTGCAAAACGGATCTTGCCAATGTTGCGCTCTTTAGTTTCCCGAAACTCGAAATCCCATTAGCCTTGTGCACAGATACATAAGATTAGGCAGTTGGGTTAGTATTACAACAGTATGAAGAAGGAACATGACGGCCAATTGCATTTATGTCGAAGAATTTGAATGAAGTACAGAAGTCGTATAGCACATATGACAGAAAACTGTTAATTATTTACCTTTCAGTGAACCACTTCAAACATCTGCTAGAAAGTAATGAGTTCACAATGTTCCCGAACATAATCCGATTACATTTGTTTTCTTACAAAGGAACGAAAAATCTTCACCATGACAGCAACGACAACTGCAATATATATCTCAGTTTTCAACTAATATCCGACACATAGCTGGCAAAGACAACATAGTTGCAGATAGTCTTTCCAGAATTGAAATAGTATCAGCGGTTATTTATTACGTTGCCGTTGTAGGCATACAAGCTTTGCAATTCTTTATCCTTATGAAGAATTACGAAGCTTAATGAATAACCAAACTTTAAAATTCAAAGCCCTTACTTTACCATCTGGGAAGACTATTTGGTGTGATACTTCACAAAAGAAAATTATACCTTACCTACCACCCTATCTCAGAAAGAAAAATTTTAGCACATACATGGTTTTTCTCATCCTGGTATAAGATCAACATTTAAACGGATGACAGAAAAGTTCATTTAGCCAGATATAAACAAGTGAAAGAATGGGCAAGGACATGTGTTGACTGCCAAAAGTGCAGTTTCAAGACACACCAAATCCAAACTTTTACAGTTTCCAGTTCCTGGTGAAAGGTTCATGACGATTCATGTGGACCTAATAGACCCCTACCACTTTCGGAAGGAACGATTTATTGCTTGACATGGATTTACCGTTTTTCCTGTTGGGTGGATACAATACAACTGGCGGATATTACAGCTGAAAATGTAGCCATAGTATTTTATGAACACTGGATAACTAGATTTGGAGCCTCTGCTATAATTATTACTGACCAAGGAAGACAATTCAAATCTCACTTGTTTTGGAGCCTTGTTGCAAGTTGCGGTGCTAAAGTGTTGCACATAACACTCTTACCATCTGCAGCGCAACGGGGGAGGTGGATTTACTGTTTGTTTACCGTTACTAACGTTGTCATTGAACGCTTAAAAGTGCAATCAAATCCCATGGAAACACCAAATGGACCGTGATGCTTCCAACAGTGTTACTTGGACTAAGAGCAACAATTAGACCTGACACTAATCACTCCATATGTCGAATGGTGTATGATATACACATACGATAACTTGGAGAGTTTTTCGATCCTCCGATGTCGAGGGTAGATAAAGAGGCCTTTGTCACTATTCTACAGGACATGAGTGAATTGAAGCCAATAAAGGCATTAACAAAGTATAACCACAAGGTTTTTGTGTAAACGCATGTTCACATGTGTTTGTGAGAATTGATCGTGTAAAAAAAGTATTCGAACCACCTTATGCAGGACCCTTCGCGGTATTAAACAGAAACGATAAATTTTTGTGTGAAAATCAAAAGATGAGAGACAAATATCTCCATTGATAGATTGAAGCCAGCTTTTCTCTTGCAAATGTATGATGAAATATTACCATCAACACTTGTGATAATAACCCTGTGGTAGAGCAAAGCACTTCAGCAGTGACTGATACACCGGCTAATAACAACCCTGTGGGTGAACTAGTATCAAATGTGACTGATAACTCCCAAAAAGCACTAGGTAGGAAGAAAAGTTAAACTGCCTGTTAGATTTAAACTTTGAGTGAAAATTGTTATATTAGTATGTTGTATTTATCTCGTAAGTTACTTTTACAGTTTAACTACATTCCATTTATGAATAATTTTGTTAGATAAGTAATGTTTAACAATATATTGGTGCTGTTCCTATTTGTTTAAGCATGATACAATTTTTTATTTGTATATTATGCATATTAAGAGGTTGTACCATGTAATATGCAATCAAGTATAAATAGGCATTGATATGTAATCGTATTGATGTTCAAGTGCCCCTTCCAAAATATGTATTCGTTACTTGGTTCTTGATGGTGGAGTAATTTTTAATTACAGGCTTGAATGTAACCCATATTTTTATTTAAAATGACTTGAACTACTAATTTAATTTTGCAACAATGTTTTAAAGATATTTTACTAACTTAAATAATTTTAATATGCTATATTTACTCACAATTTTTTGCTACTTCTATTTATGTTATTGTTACTGTGGAATTTGAATTATGTAAAAATACTCATTCTAGCAACTAGAAGATTTTTTCAGTTAAAAAGAATATTCATTTTCGAAATATTAAAAAAAAAATTTTTAACATATGGAACCAAAGAAAGATATTTTAATCAAGAATTATTGAGTCAGATATACAAAAAAATTGTTACTGTGTGTTAAATTAAAAAATCACGCAACCGACAAACAAATGAAATGACTATTGAATTGAATTATTATACAACCTGCAGCAACAATCTGTTTATTTATCACGGAAAAACTAATAATTAAGTTCAGATGGGAATTTTGAAAAAAAAATTGAAGTAACATTTAGTTCGGTTATGGGATTCGGTTTGCTTAATCAGAAGATATGCGAATATAATATTTTAAAAAATTAATTTGTATTGTCTTAGTACATCATACTAAAGAAGTAACTGAGTACTCAATGCCTAGTAATTACAAAAATGTATATATGTGTTTTAGTCATAGCCTTAATATACTACGAATAGTGGATATGGCGAAAGAGGCAATGACCAGAGGTGACATGTAGAGTAGTGCAGGAGAGGTAAGCACTTGTGTAAGCAACTAGATTGCGGGTAGATGCAAACGAGTAGATGACATTGTTGGTCATCCTCCACATATAAAATTTAATGTTTTATATAAATTTATTATAAATTTACTTTGTTTCCTCAATTTCTTTAAAATTTGAATCTACTGTAAAATTTATATTTTAATTAGGAAGGTTTAGTATTAGTTTGTATAAATTTGATTATTACTTCCTTTTTTATCTATACATGTAAGAAAATTTTAGAATTAGTCTATTTATTAAAAGTATTTACGAAAAAAGACGTGGGGTGTTGTGGGTCGCCAGAAAGAAGCAAAAATTCTTATTGATCGCGTATTTAATTATTAATTCATAAAATATACTACCGATACAGTAATAAATAATAGATATATTTACAAACGATTTTCGAATTATCCAGTTTATAAAATGAAAATATGATCACCGTGAAGACCCCGTAATTACGTGATGTGATTCTTTTGCATGCGCTTGCGTGTAGTTATTATCAAGCAATTTTCTTTCCTTGGAACAACTGTACACACACACACACACACATATATATATATATATATATATATATATATATATATATATATATATGTATATATATATATATATATATATATATATATATATATATGTTTAAAGAGAATGAAAGTGGGAGCAAGGCATTTTTTTTCTCTCTATTACTCACCTCGCCCACTCGTATGGGCATCAATACGCGCTGCTTAGCCAATGAGAAACATTTTATCGCCGCATTCGTTCGTGACGTTTCAATTTTTCTCAGTTCTCCACCTCAAACGTTCGTTAGGAAGCTTTGCTTAAAAAGCATTTAGGGGAACAATACAAAAGTGTAGAACATAAAAATATTTTTGTGGAATGTTTGTCTGTTTGTTTGTCCGTTTGTGTGTTTTTTTATATAAAAATCACGCAGAAACTACTGAACCATTTGGGATGAAGTTTTTTAGAAAAATATAGGGATTAGAATCAAATTTTTTTTATTTCATTGGTAATTGGTTACATTATCAAAAGATGTGCGAATTTAATATTTTCAAAAACTAATTTATATCGCGTTACTACAATAGTAATAAAGAATTATATAGCAACCCGACACTTAATTAGTAATTATATAAATGTACAGCCTACCAATATACCTCAACAGACGGGGGCTATGTCTATTTTAAATCATGCGGTTAAGTTTTCCACCTATATAATTACAGATGAAGTATGAAGTGGCACGAAAGGGGCAGGAGCTTGAGGGTAAGGAACCCGAATGCAGCCAGATGCACGTGGGCAGATATAGTTGTCGGTCGTCTTCTGCATATATATTTTTTCGATGTTGTATGTATTCGTTATAAGCTTACTTTGTTTCATCAGTTTCATTGAAATTTGAATATGTTGTCAATGCTTATAACTTAATTATTTTAGTACCTTTAGTACTGTATACATTTTATTGTTACGTACTTTATTTTCCACATATGTAATAAAACTGAAAAATTCGTGTGTCTGTACATTGAAGATACTCGAAAAAATATTTAAGTGAACATATGAAAACTAATAGAAATATTGTTTTTCGAATATTTGGTCATTTGTCCGTGAGTTTGTTTTTTGTAAATTTTTACTGATTGATTCTGTTCGGTCTAGGGTAACGCACTCGACCAATTAAAAATAAGATATGGTAGTTGGACGTGACAATACAGAGTGTACTTATTGAAAAAAAGTTTACTGTTTTAATAATTATAATAGATAGCATTACGTCAATAATCTTACAGTTAATTTAATAATATTTTCTAAAGGTCCACACGAGAACGAAGTCGAGCATGGCTAATTCCGAATAACGGCATAAGCTGTGGAATGAGGTAGAAATGAAGTTTGTACATTTTATCTAAAATTGCCCCCACTGTTAGCGTTCGGTTTGTACTTTCTAACTACGGATTATATTCTAAATGCAGATTTCGCTTCAATGCATAAATAAAATATGTTTAAATATTCATAAACACGTATTGTATATGTGTCAGATATTCTGGGTAAGATACGTGTAGTTGCTTAAAAGGCACTGCGCGCCACTGGTTTTGTATGCCATAAGAAAGCATTAATATTTTACTTATCAACCATTTATCTATTTGGCAATCAATTTATGATCACCTTGTTAGATAATATGTAAATTAGCCTGTTTGAAATTCTGAGAAATGTAATTGCGGTTTTCTGTTTGTTTATGATGCCTCAGTTTTATATTACTCGACTGCGTAAGTGAGGAGTCATAATGTTTTTTTTCGGTTGTACGTACGTGGCATACTTTATAAAACCTTCCGAGCGATTTTCACATTTGAGATGTCATTGAATTTGTTATAGTTTCGCAGGTGACATAAGGTATATGATGTTGACAATTAGGTTGTTAATAACCATACTGTCCTGAACAGCTTATTCATTTCGACGACTTTATGATCTTTATATATGAGGTGTAGATACATAAATAAAAACAAATTATTCTTAGATTCGCTTTCCCAAGATTTGTGTTGACTGAAAGAGATGCCTTTAGCGATAATCCCACTTTTATAAATTAGTTCTCTATTTATGTCTTTATATTAAATCATGTTTATAATAATTTCATTCGTTTAAAAAAAAAATCAATTTGTAAACAACCATAAATCCGAAACTATAAATCTGCCGTAAGGAACATTTTCTGGCTCCCTAAATATTGAGGGATCAAATGTAATTACTCGAAAACGGGCGCCATCAGACCTGCGTTCTCGTCTTAGTTTATCCGGTTACGAATATAGACGATGATAATTAGAAGTCTACTGGTATAGATATATTCATATAGTCAGATACTGATATATACATATTTACAATTTTAAACACCTGTAACTTCACTTAACCTGAGCAAA
This sequence comes from Druceiella hillmani, assembly GCA_039881145.1. Lineage (NCBI taxonomy): Eukaryota > Metazoa > Arthropoda > Insecta > Lepidoptera > Hepialidae > Druceiella > Druceiella hillmani. The sequence continues at coordinate 4,427,225 of JAYKKI010000074.1, forward strand.
GAGAACTTTTTCACCACTGACTGAGAAAATGTTTTATGACTATATTGCTGTTTGGCTAGTCAGTTTTTTTCCTTTCCTTATGAGCTCGTTTAAAAAGGTTTTGTTCCTTTTTTATTAGTGGGTTTTTTATCAACATTTTTGAAAAAAAATTTTTATTTATTTGTTTGTTTTTTTTTCATTTTCAACTATTTCAATAATTTAAATCTCGAATGCTTAGACTTAAAGATTACAAAAAAAAATACGTTACAAGAAAAATAATTATAAGAAGAAGCATAGTCATAAATATCGTAACAGAAGTAAACTTTCAAAAATCGGTAATAAATTTATAGTGTAAAAATCATAGATTTTCTAAACGTAACCAAATTAAAGAACGCATGTTTAGTTCGTTATTCATAATAAGTACTACATAGATCGGAATGTTAGAAACATATAGTTGTAGAAATTTTTACTGAAACCATAGAAAATATAAAGACTGTTTTGATTATGGTTTTTCCAAAAAAAATATTGTATGTGCAAGTAAGTTTTGCGTAATTGTTTTTAATGTGTACTAGATTTGACGGTGATGCAATTAATAATTGTTTTTTAAATCGAGGCTTTTACTTGCAACTTTAAGACGAAGTAGCCTATTTAGTGTGTAGATATAAATGAACATTTATGTTCATAATATTATTTCTACTGGAACGCTTCTTGATAAGAAAAAAAAATTAACAACGGTATTTAAAACAATTAAACACCTCGAACACTTAACCGATCTCCCTAAAATTTTATGAAGATTGATTGAGAAACGAGCCGAAAAAAATATACAAAGTGACATTAAACGTTTTTAGAACCGGTCACTTAATCTCAAGGCATTAAAAACTAAATAATAATTTTGTATGTAGGATTATGATATTTTATTCCAAATTTCGAAACTGACATTGGTCCCGTAATTTTGAGAGTAATTTAAAAATTGCGTGTTTGCGACAAAATGATTAAGGTTAGAAAATGTAGAAATTTAAAAGATTTTTACGCCCTTCACTATGGTCTCTGTCAGCAAGAAATTTATTCACAACATCAAACATTATGGTTCACAGTTAAATGAAACTACGTGATGTGATATTATTTCTAGATAGATAGAAGATAGATAGATCTTCGCTAATAGCCCACCTGAAGATGTTGTAATACAATGAAACCTAGTTCGTGGTAAAGAACTTAAAGAAAGTAGAAATAATACTACATCACGTAGTTTCATTTAATTGTGAATAATGAATTTCTACAAAATTAACGTGAAATATATTCAATATTCAAAACATTATGGTCCCAAAAACGGACCTGTACTCACTTCAGTGATTATATCGGGGAAGAACTATGATATATGTTATATGGTACATGTTATAAGTAAACTAAAGAAACACCTATTGGCTACTTTAGGCATTGGTTTGGCTACTAGCCGTAAACCTGCAGCGTGTCGCCAAACGATGCCAATATTTAATGAAGGGCAGTCAGGTGCTGAAATAAGTTATAACAGCTAGTTGTAATATAAGAAACTCAAATAGATAGGTAATCCACAAAGTGCCCACTTTGGGGATTACCTATCTTTCTTCTAAATTAAACAAAAATTGCCGATAGAAATAAAAAATTTAATTTTACGGAAATATGGGTCAATAAATAATTCTAACACTATGCTAGATGACAACCTTTTGTTTTTTTAAATAATTTAAGAATAGTTTTTGCAGCTGGTAAATAAATATTTCTTTGTTTTTTATTTCGCAGTAATTCCTAAAAAAAACACTCATGAAGCAAAACCGTTGTTCAAAGTGACATTGCTCTAGCCCATTCCGTTAAATAAAGAAATATTTTAAAGAATCTTAATTAAAACATTATTGAGTTATCTACCTACGACTTTCGTTTCCACTATTTTTATTTATTCCCAAAAATCAAGAATATACTTAGAGACATTTGTAATATATCGACGGTAAAGTGATCCCTCCTATCTAAAAAAATATATTTTTAGAGGAAACGAAAAAAAGTTTTTTATTTTTTACACCTATTAATTAATAATTTGTATATTGGGAATTTATCATCATATGAACCTTTAATTTATGACATTAATGAATATAAGGAAATCCTATGATTTACTGATTTAAATGTAGTTAGGAGATATTGTGTTGAAGTTATGGATAGTTTTAGCTAAGTTAGGAGGTATTGCAAATTAAAGCAAACAGAAATCCAAAGAGAGAATATTTATCATGAGACATTTTAACTGTTTATACTTCTTTTGCTTATAAACCTTTTTAAGTGACAAATAGAAACAAAGTTTTTCTTCTAAGTAATCAGTAATTAACTCACAAGGTCGTTTTAATCAGAACGTGGCGTATTAAAAATTTACATGTTCCTATCACACCATAGCATATTATAATTAAAAAAAAACATTAGATATAAACAAATAACGGGCGTTTTGCTGGTCAACTAACTTTTAAACAAAAGATAAAGCGTCATAAAATGTATGACAGTCTCTAAATAAAACTGTTTTCAATTGCTGAAGATAGTTGTACTTAGTTGCCTTAATCGGCAATTTGTTCGAATGAAGTTGGCGATATATCACTTTGTTCGGTAATACTTTAGCTCGCTGTGGTAGAGGGATCCATTCTGCGTCAAAGGCTAGCTTTACTTCGATGGATTGTATCGCATTTTTAGAACTGACGTAGTTCTTGATGAAATTATAATCTACCAGAACTGTTTCGTACGGCATGAGGCTACGGGCTTCTTTGGTTTTAGTGACAATCACTTGGCAAGTGAATCTCCCGATTTTTTAATTTACACTCAATTGTGCTATGAACCGAGATACACTCCATCTGAGTGTTACCGGTTTCTAAACATTTCTGGGTAATTGTAACATTGTACTTTTGACTTAAATTGAATAGTGCATTAGACTGTAAATTTTTTCGGTTTTAGTACGTGCAACCGGCCGAGTATGGGCAGTTGTTGCAGAATGCAATGCATCTTCAAATAGTCAATTACACACATACTGAAAGAGATTGATGTTAAATCAGCAGCGGTTTCGTCGAACCATTAACACGTGCAGTGGTGTGTTGTTAAATTAAATATAATTAATAATAAATAATGTAAATAAAAAATAGTCGAATAACAATTAAATAATTAATAAGGCGCTTGCAGTTAAGAAAGGACAAACCTTTACAGCCTCTAAGTCCATGGTAAGCAATATAAATTCTCCCGCAGCGGCCTTTTTATTGTCATCTTCTTTTTGTTTTCTAGCCCTGTTCTTCAAATTTATATATGTCTGATAATCCGTTTCATTTAAATTTCCAGTATTATAACTTGAACAAGTATCGCATGTATCTTTTTTTAGAGTATACAATGTGAGACTTTCCTCGTGGAATTTATTTTCTAACGTCAATCGGCACAGGTTTTTCTGCTTCTATGCAGTAAGATTTGTAAACTTTGTATAATTCAGAAAGAGAGTGATACATTGGTTTTATAAACAACTTACTTCAATACTTTCGCATATAATGCGACGGCAGTTTTTGCAGGCAATTTAGAAAATTTTCTAATCTTTGAATCATACTCTCTATTCCAGCTCTCTGCTTCACTCGTCTTTCTATTCGTATTTTTTTGTACACTTCTTCTCGAGTTGAAGACATTCCAAACTCACCCTGTTTCCCCCATGACTGAACCATATAAGAACTAAATGAGAGTTTGTTGAACATTTCTTTACACACTTGGACTTTTCGGAATTCTTTTATCAATTTGCAATGAATAGGTCAGTTCCTTCACGCCTAGAATTCTCACACGCCATTGTCATAGAATGGGAATTTAGACGTAGATAGGAGATATTGTCAGCAAAATTTACGCAATTGAACTTAGGAGCTATTTTCATTTTTTAATATCTCACTAAAAATTACGAAATTAAATTAGGCGGTCTTGCTAGTGCCTGCGAAATCTTATTTTAAATCCATTACAATAACAATCACAAAAATTAGGAGGTCATTATACTTCGTCTGATTTCCAAATGGCGCTTCAAAGGGCCGCCTTGAGAAGAGTGAATCCAATACTTCATTTATTAGTTCCTACAAAGATTAAAACGATATATTAGTAACAAATTATAGATTTAAATTATTTTTTGAGAATTAATAATATACTAACTTTCAATGTTACATTGCGAGGGTATTTAATTTTTAAAAAAATGTTTTCCTTCAAAAAGTCATTGACAAATTCTCACTTGTCTGTGATATTTTTGGTTAAATAAAATATTTTTTCATCATGACAAACAGATTAAGTAGAAACAAATACACATTCATATTCGACTTTATGATATATGTCTAAAGAAGAATATTTGAATACATAGCGAAAAGTAATTGAAATAGGTAAAATTTGAAGAAATAACGATGAATTTAATTCGGTCGGTATACGAAATTTCTTTATAACCATTATATATTTGGTTGGCTAATAAGTTTTTAACCCCGAGTTGCTGTCAACAATTTTTATTAAAAAGTTTATATGTTACACTAAATTTAATTTAAGTATGCACCATTAGTATCTATTATTTATCCCCATCTAGATGTCTAGGTCTAGTTACAATATGTCTTTCTTGTTAAAGTCCGGTGACTTTGATTAAAAAACCGTGCGAGGTCGTTTTGGAGATCTTCTTTAACGTTAACATAATGGTTACTTAGAGCCCTGGTTAAATGGAGATCAGAGGGCGCAACGACCGGATATGGTGGATGACATGTGCTCTACAACATGTGCTCTAGCATTATCGTGTAAAAATAAACTCGATCCTCAATTTGTTAGCTAATCGGTCCAGTTCACAGTAAATATCTGCATTAATTGTAGATCCCTCTGGAAGAAAGTCCCAACGAAAAGTGCCCTTGACATTTCACCAGCAGCTGAGCATCATCTTGTTGGCACTTATTTCAGGTTTGGATACTGAAACTCCTGTTCAGTCCTATCAGTATTTGCGTGTATGGTTAACGTATGTAATCCACATCTCATTGCCTGTTACTAACTGATTCAGCCAGTCGAAGTTACGTTTCAATATCAATAACTGTTGACAAGTATCAACTCTGCACTGAAGGTGTATGGTGACAACTCGTGGGGTATCCACAAACCATATATTGAAACTTTTCCCAATTCGTCCCCATTCCTGAATTTTCTGAAACAAATTTTTGCCGTCGCATAAGACACCGTTGACTTACCCATCGCATGACATATATTATTCGTGGCAGTCTTTGCATCGTGATCCAGACGAAATTTGTAAAGTAATGGAATCCGTTCGATTTAAATACATTATCTTTTATGTAATTCACTTAAAGCTCTGGCGCTGACTGTTGTCAACTGAATGCACTTTGGCCTATTTACACGCTGCAGTAAAACCTTTTAGAAGTTTCGACAATCTTTCTAGAAAATCTCGAAGTTGTGGCTAAAAACTTACTAGCGATGTTATGGCAATAAATCCATTATGCAACGAGTCCCGGCTCATGAAATTTTGTCCACAAACCTCAATTTTTTGTTTCTCCCAGATCAATGAATAAAATTACCTCATGTGACTAAAGTACCTTTGAATAAGCTTGGCTTGACGATAGTGTGGAAATTGCGCATTAAATTCGATATTATTGTTGTCTGACCGGCAACTAATTTGTTTTTGATGAGATTACTTTCGTAGATATGTTATAACTCTCCAAATATACGAAAAATGTAAAATTATTTTCTTTTTTAAAATGCATATTAACACGTTATATTGGAATCTTATATCGATATATGAGCCTTAACCTTTCTCATATTCAATAAACAATTTCGAACACCTTCGCTCACGTTTCTACCCTCCAACTAGCAGTGCACGACACCCAATAATTTTACACCCCTGCAGACAGACAATTCGCTATTTTGGGCGCCGCGAGTGGGCACCTTTTGGCCTCTGTAGCGCATGCTCCACATTCATATTTAATCAGGGGCGGATGCCCGCGCGCCTCATCTGATCAATAATGGGCGTCGCGGATGCTGCGCTCGCCGCTGACGGCCGCTGCACCTGCGAGATAGATCAGGTGATGTAGTAATGATGTGATCATAGAGGTATTTAATTAGAATTAGACGATTTAGTGTTTGAACTGAAAGGTTTAAAATGAGATGAAAACATGTCGGAATCTTGCAGATACAATTAAAGGTATGTGGATAGTAAAATTGTTTCATTAAAATTTGTTCTTTTTATAATATCATGTTGCTTCCCATAAGATGCGATAGATAAGTACGATAAAGTGTAATGATGCGAATATCCTGTTACACTTATTTGATTGGTAATAGGCATATAGGATTGAATATGGATAAATATACACTCTTAATCTTTCAACCAATCCCCTTTTCAGTAAATTTTTGATTGCCATTCTAGATCCTAAAAAAATTGGTAAAATTTTAAAAAGTAAATAGTTTTATATATCCGAATTTCTAAATTAACATAATTCCTAATGTAATACCAGAAATAAACCGAAGTGTTCCAGCTGATTCATGGACAACGAAAATATTTAAAATAAATTTCTAACTAAATAAAAAACTAAGTTGTTGCTGTAAAATGCTTAATTAAATCTATTCAGTCTATCACAATATGGTAAAATATATTAGCAGACGAGATTGTAAGAAATATTTTTGGTGGTGTACAGATGAATGAGATATGGTAAAGAAGAATTCACGGCTCTACCTACCGTGAGGATTGGACATTGTATAATTTATCCAAAAAATAAAATGGGCTGCCCGTGTAATGTAGATGAACGATATAATAAAAATAAAGTTATTTAAAAAAAAAGCAATTGGAGTAGACCAAAGCTCGAATTCATTTACTGCCTTGAGGATAATTTCAGCATACTGAAGACAAGGAATCGAAGAACGATGGCCAGAAATAGGTAAAATGTGGATAAGCAGATTAAAATAAAAATTAAAAAGCAAATTAAAATCACCTTTAAAAGACTAGGGCTTACCCTGGGCTGCCACGCTAATAAAAAAGATGTATTTCATTATGAAAAAATTTAAGTGAAGAAACTGGTAAAACAAGAAAATTAAAAAAATGTCTAATTTCTATTTTCTATGATTATGAAACTATGTGTTAATTTATTTATGGAATTAATTTACAAGTGTGGATAACAAAATGCGTTTCAGGTTTTTAGCAATTTTTGATCTCGTTTTGTTTTGCTTTTATTGATTGAAGTCAAACATTGTTTTTAATCTGCATTAACAAACTTTTTAGTGAGTAGCCCATATGACATAAAAAAAATTTCTCTACAATTACGTTGTCTTTGTTCTTAAGAAGATATTAACTCTATTTTACCGAAATTTTTATATGCCTTTACCTCTAGACTGAAAAGACTGTACACATCAGGTAATTTTTTACCTTACGGCAATCATGACGCAACAAGTCAAGTCAAATATTAGTGTGATTGCATAATCAAAATGAGTGTCGAAAGAAAATTAAATATATAATACATTCAAACACACACCCGTTATAAACTAAAATCTACGAATCAGCACTGCGCTGGCTTTGTGAAATGATATTCGACTTTAGACCAGATCCCCCAGAGCTCATAACATTAATAGAAGTAATAACAGAGGAGGTCCATACTGTTTATATCATTTAAAACTTTGTTATTATCAACCTCTATCGTGCGATGATATAATTAAAAAATTGTTGACTTCCCTAACTATAAATAGCATTATAGTTTTAAATAAATTACTTATAATTATATAAATCATGGTGTTTAAATTATGTGTCATATGAAGAAATTATTTAGTTGTATACAAATGAAGTAAGAAATCTCCAGATATCGTAATTTTAAATTTCATATTGGAGATATGAAAGATTAAAATATATATTGAATCTGATCTAGGTGAAATTTCACAACCTTATTTAAATGATTATCTTGTTAACGCATTAGGTTTAATAAAATGTATAAAACAATAGTTATGGCACAAAGACTACAATATGTTACGGGCAATACTTGGATAGAAATTAACCAAGTGGATGCCATGAGAACGGTTCTATCTTCCGGCGGAAAGGTCTAATCGCGACTTTAACCCCTCGCCGGCGGCACTTTCAAAGAGCTGCGTCGTGAGATCGCGGCGGCCACAATCCACCGATCGCACCGCCAATATATCCCGCGCTATCGAGATCAGCAAATAAATTAAATAATTCAAGCTGCTCTGTCTGTGTACTCGTTCTGCGCGTGCGTCTGTTGCTTTGTTGCGCATTGTGATATACCGATGGAAATTATTGCGTTAAGAGTCAACTTTGTAGGGTGAATCGCGTTAATACTCACTCGTAAACTGAACGTGAGATTTCGTAACAAGTACTTAAAGTACTTTTCTTTGATGACAAACATTATGAAATGTAGATAAAGTCTTTATTGAAAAACGAAAATTTATTAGTATCTAGTCTCTTTTTAAATACACCAATACATTCTTACTCCAACCTAAATCATAGGCTAAAAATATTAGAACAGGCAATTTTAATGATATTTCATAATGTTAATAAAGTTATAAACTAATCCCATAATTAAATAAACGTCGATAATTATAAAGCAAATATAATAATTTTAAAATTTTGTATTAAACTGTTATGCTATTAGCAATTTTTTTTACATCCCATCGTAAGAAGTGATGACGAAACGCCATTGTATACTTTGATGACACGACGATCCATAATTTTACGAGGATCTAGTTTTGGTGGCACACGACATGTAGATTGGTCAATCTCTTTCTTGCTTTAAGACTCATATTATTCGCATTGATTGTCTTAAATGTCATACTTCCGTATTACTTGCATGTTGTTGACTATTCTTTTTAATGTTCCTTTTTTGTGTAAAAATAATTTTATATCTGATTCGAACCCGCTACTGCGTAATAGCCAGAGAAAATAGCGATACAGGATAAAGAGAACTCGGTTGGAGCTATTGTCACAACTTCAAATTTTTAAACGATTGTATATAAAACGTTAATATATTTCTACATAAAAATATTTTGAAAGCACTTCTTTCCCTATTTGTGGAAGCTTTATTTCTCAAAGTTGGTTTTTGATTTATTTTTAGTACAAAGCTCATATACATTTTCGTACTGACGTACAAACTTCCATTAATATAATCTGGTATCTGGTAACATTATATTTGTTTTGTATTACTTCTTTAGTTTTCTTCACTGGCATGTAATCCCATAATACATTTGTTCCTTTACTACTTAGTATCTCCGTGGTCCGACCATAATATTACTTAAATTAAATTCGAAATAAATATTTTAGTTTTAGAGAAGAATATGAAAACATAAAAAGTTTAACAATTTATACTTTTTTGTCAAATTAAGTTTCTATAGAAATTTAAGTTTAATCTATCAAATAAAAAACTAAACACAGGTAACTTAAATGTTTCCTGGAAGGCATTTTTTTAGGTTCAGATATTTTTGAGAAATACTTATTTCTCTTTCAATTTTATTACATACATTAGAAAAGCTGTCTAGGTTTTACGGAGCTTTTAATATTTTTTTTCTCTTTTTCATTTATAACAAGTAATTTATTATTTAGCCGGGACATTGAGTACTTATAATTTTTAATCAGTATTTAGTCGGACCGCTATGATCAAACGATCTAAACAGAATCACGCCTTTAACCAGTGCATAGTAATAACTCATATTTCATGTCATTTTCACAGAATTCATTGTTAACAAAATGTTATTATTTTTCGTTAAACATATTCTACTTATCACTCATTAAAAATATTCTAATTATTCTTTATCACTATCAATTAAAATGATTACTGATTGGTTAAAGTCTTATTTTCATTACGAGGACTAACGATATTGATAAATGAATAAAATCGATCAGAAAAAACATAAATTGTTGTACGATGTGTCAAAATAATTGTATGCACGAGGTGTTGCTAATGGTAATAGATATCACTGACATTCATTTCATCGGAGAAGCAAAAAATAACGCATGTTTTGAATTATTTGCATAAATTTTATAACTTTGCTATTTTGTGACACGGGCCTTATGCAAGGGATAAAATAAATTGAATTTATAAATTATTCATTTATCTTGCTCATTCCACAATAATAAACGGTCCTAAAATATTTCAATGTAGGGTTTAAATGTATCGTTTCAACGAAAATCTTTTGTTACCTGGCGTTATGCAATCGAATACAATAAAGTATATAAAAATTATAACTCGGTGTCAAATGTGTAAGGATTCATTTGTTATAGCCACATTCCCATAACATTTATACACCATGACATATCGTATATACCTCCTTTTTGAATGTATTTTTAAGCGAGAATATATGATGCACATTAGCTATAAAACAATTTTAAAACAATTAGCATACTTATGTTATTAAATTTTAAAAAAATTAGTATATTTATGTTATTTCTTATAACGTTAACGCGTTTACGAATTGCTCAATTGGATAAAGTTACTTTTAAAAAAGTGGTTTGGAACATACTTTGGTACGTTTTGTGTTAATGAAAATGCGTTAAATAAATTGTATGCGTCACTTTTAGACGAAAAATCGCAGTCTCTCGCATTTTATTATATTATCGTATCGATCAAAATATAAAAGAAGCATGTCAAGAATGAGTAAAACTTGCACTACGAGGGCTCTGTACATATTTAGGTACTTATAAACATTTAAGTGTACACATGTTTCTATTTATCTGTTTGTAAATATTTTTTTTTAAAATATTGTTTAATAAATGAAGACAAAGGAAAGTCTATATTAAACACGCATATAAAATACACAAGGACTGCAAACGCTATCGATAAAACATTTTGAAAAATTTAGTTTCACTCATCATAAACAAATCACACACTGGTGCGAAAGCGATCAGGTGGTTGAGCAGTTGAATACCGCGGGAACTGGAGAGTTATGATGTTATTAGGTTCTAGAGGTTTGTATAGCAAACAGCTGATGATTGTGTATTGAGCACAGAAATTTGTCAGCTACGAAGAATGAAAGTTTACTCGATAATACAGAGCATAGGATTTTTTATTCTGATAGCTGGAAAATAAAAAAATTTATAAGCGCAACCTCTCTTCTTAGTTGCGAGAAATGGAAACCTAGAATACTCAAGAGGAAATCTGTTGGAAATTGTAAAGGGGAGTGTGGTTAACACGGTCTTATGCACCGATTCAGAAGAACGCTTTTTCATCAAGCTGTATTGAAATATGAATCATCAAAATGTACTTGGCTTCGTGTGGACTCTTAAGTAATTGAGCCAGATTCTTATTGGCTCTGCACTAATGAAGTGTTCAGCAGGTGAATATGACTGAACACTTCATCAAACGAATTGATCGCAAGGCATACGGCGATGGAGACCGGGGTTCGATTCCCGGCCGCTCCTCGAGCGTGGTTCTGATTAATTTTTTTTTCTCCCTTTCTGAATAGACTTTTTTTTAAATAAATTATAATAATGTACTTAATCAAGAGCGCAAATAATTTTAGCTAGATACGTCACTTTTAATGAATACCTTACCACCTAATACACAATATTTAATTAATTAGTCTCGCAAAAATAAATTACAATACTTACGTCAATCGAAATTTTGTAATTTATGCAAAATATGCGAGTTATAAATATTTAAGGAAAAAAAAATGTCATGAATGTAATGTATTGAAACATATAGGTCGGTGTCATTGATAATTTTACTTAGGCGTTATCGAAAGCGTTTTTTTTTTATTTTAGATTTTTTTTCAATTTATCCTAAGTGTTCGTTTTATTTTATTCAGTTCCATTGATTTACATTCTTTTTTTTGTGCGTGTTGAGTGTGTGACGTATAACGTTTTAAATTCGTCGTGAAACTAACGAAAAACAGTTAGGAACAAAAAATAATTTGGACACGTTTCACGTATAAGTAATTTTTTTTTCAAATCGTCTTTTTATTATTACGATAATAATCACGAACGGCTACGCATTCGATACGTCAAAGTCCTCTTTCACGTTTCCCCTTTCGTGTCGCTTCGAGAAAGTTTTCTATATATCATTGGCGCTAAACTGTACTTGTCCCGAATTCCAAAGTACAATGTCTTCAGTGGATTTATATTAAGTACATTTAAATGAATGTTTTAAGTTCATTTAATCGTTCGAACATCTAAAATTGGCACAAACGAATTCGAACAAAACCGAAAACTGTGGGACCAAACAGGCTTACGTGACGGACGGTCACGAATTTGTGTGCGCGCGCGCGTGTGCGTGTGTGTGTGTGTGTGTGTGCGTGCGTGCGTGCGTGCGTGCGTGCGTGCGTGCGTACGTGTGTGCGTGCGTGCGTGCGTGCTTGCGTGCGTGCGTGCGTGCGTACGTGCGTGCATGCGTGCGTGCGTGCGTGCGTGCGTGCGTGCGTGCGTATATATATATGAATGTTCGTTACGAGGTTAATGAAGTGTACAGCCATATGCCCACAAATCGTATATGTTATAAAGAAAATGGAAAATGCGATATATTACATCTGTTTTTGTGTATCGTAAGTTTCAACCAACACCGATAGTAACAAATTAGTGGCACTTTCTCAATATTATTGAGTTTCAAGATTTTAAAACTTAAATTGTAATTTCATCATTTAACTTTCGGACAGAAGTGGGCGTGTAATTTGTTCTTCTATGCACATTGGTCGGTGATATTAACTCCCAGTAATACGGGAGAGTATTGTGGTTGGCACATATATTTCAATAATTTACATGTTAGGCCCATATACATAACATTTTAATATATATGTGCCCAAATATATAAGAAGTACGTAATATGTTTATATTTACAATTATTGAAATATTTTGTAGATACTTTTCACAGGCGGAAAATGTGTTTTCTGTCTTTAATTTATTATTGCAAGTTGATCGAACTAATTTCACACTGAAATACTTAAACTTCCGACATACCCAGTTAAAATTTTTGAGACAAGGGTGGACACTGCAAAATGTTTAGAGACTCGTATCTTGCGAAATAGGTGCGGCATCAAATAATGTTAAAACATTATTTTCCATTGTATTTTAATAGATCTCGGCAATTTAACACCACTTTATACGAGCCGTCAAAAAAACATATTTCATTTAAAAATTTAGTGCGTGGAAAAAAATAAAATTTTTTTAAAACTATTTTAAATTGTTTTTTTTTTCATTTTTGTGTACGAGAGATAGCACAGTAGAATATAAAAAATAGAAGCAACTAGCAAGTTTGTAATTTATTTATCGTTTTTCAGAATATTCTCTGTTACACTCTGACCGTTTCATTCTTCGGTACCACTGGCAGAAGCAGTGGGTTCACTCTTCCTTTGACGTCTCTTCTTCCTTCGACGTCAAATATTCAGACATTTGTCTGACCGAATGTGCCCAGGCGTTGTCGTGTGAATTCTACTGGGAGGGCGTTGCTCTCAAACTATTTTCCAAAGAGGCGCACGATTGCTGGTATATCAGTATGCGGTAAGTGTTCTCTTATTTCCCAGAAAAATCTTACGAAGAACCAGGCGATCATCATTTTTTTAACCCTCCTTTCAATTTTCTAGATAGCTTTACAAAAGAAAATGCCCACTACGCGTGGACCTCTTATTCTCGGATTTATAACAGTCTTAACCAGTGTCCTTAACCCTTGAACTTCAGCGCCTTCAAGAGAATCAAATGGTAATATACGCCAGACTCTCGTAATCTTTTGACATCCATTTTTCGTGATGATGATCTTGGATTTGACATTGTCGAACAGCGGCGTATTAGGAATGCAGCGAGCATAATATCTGTTATAATCGCTGGGCATAATCTCTGATCCGAATTTGAGTCATTCTGAGTTAGACAATCTTGTGAAAAATCTTAATCCATATAACGCTGTAGACATTGATAGAATCGACAAAAGATTGTCAAGGCAGTATGGAGTATTGCGGCACATGAGATGCTTGCTGTTTTTAACCGCTGTTTCCGCTAAGGCTCCTTTTCTAGAAAGTCACCTAGCGATCCAAAATTTTATAGACCCATTACACTCCTTCTAGCCTTCGGAAGTTGCTCGAGCAGGTTCTAGCGGCGCGTTTATTGGCGCAATTATCTCATTCGCCCGAGTCAGAGAAATAATTCGGTTTTCGTTTCGGTATATCTACATCAGATGCGATTTCAACAGCTTTGTCGATGCGTGCGCGGACAAATACGTTCTTGGTATTTTCTTAGACATTTCCGGTGCGTTCGACAGTGCCAAGGGGCCAACCATTTTGTCCGCGTTAGAGTCCTAGGGAGTGTCAGCGCACTTCTACCGTATTTGGATAGATTACTTACGTGATCGAGTTGCATATATGCAGGAGTGAGACACTGCAGTACAGAAAATGTTGACCAGGGGCTGTCCGCAAGGTTTGATCCTCGGTCTAATCCTATGGAATATCATGTTCGATGGAATAATCGTAATACCCCCTCAGAGATGCGGTATTACCGCTTATGTTGATGACACTTTGTTGATGGTCGGAGAAGTAAGACGTACATAAATAGAGAATCGGGTAGCGGAATCCCTCGGTTGGTTAGAAGGCTGGAGCGTTAAGAATAAGTTCAGTTTTGCCCCACCAAAGTATGAGTCTGTCCTTTTCAAGCATAGGCTGACGAGGATGGTTCCTCGTGGTGACGACCGCGACAGAGTTTCTTAACACAGACGTGATATATCGGTAAGAGGGCTCGAGCAGCCTTTCACTCCCTGGCCCGGGTAGTATGTGCAGGTTGGGGGACTGAATAACACTACCCCCCTAAGCTGATGTATGCGGCAATATACATAGGCATATTGGTCTTAACACCTTCGGTTTGGGCTTCTTGATGCGTCCGATTTCAGCAAGATAGACGGTTTGTGCATAGGTCGCAGCCCGTGCCGTTGTTGGCCTTGCCTAAGCTTACATAATTTATTCGAGGCATGTGTTTTGGCGAATGTTTTGCCTACCGACCACGTAGTCGCAGAATGCACTGCAAATTTCGTTTTGGCACGTGGCAAGAACTTTCATGCGGGTTCATTATACTTTGAATTTTTGGCTGAAGAATCTCTTATTGATAGAAATAGACGTAGTTTAGAGATCGTCTATGCTTATTAGCCGTCTAGGTGTACCTCCGATTCTAAAGGAAAAACAATTAGTTATTTCTTCCCCGATGTGTTCGAATTATCAAGTAACTGGCTCGTCAGTTACTATTACACTTCGCAGTTTTTAACGGAACATTCCATGTCAACCTATTTGGATTTGCTTTAAGAGATAGCCCAGGGTGTTACTGCGGTTACGAAACGCAGGTCATGAATTAATGTAAGTAGCACTATGGTGCGCTCAGAGTTTTGTTGGACAGGATGCATCCTAATATTAGGGTAAAATTACGAGAAACTTTAGAACGTGGAATTCTTAGTCACTGTGACTTAGTTGAGAATGTACCGAACTTTGATTCGTTTAGAACGTTCGCAAAGTGCGTTCTCGAAAAAAAGGAAGGAAGGACAGTATTCTGACTCATTGCGAAGGGACAGTGTTTAATCCAGTTGGGTGAAAGTCTTCGAAAATCCCTTAACAGTGTCCTGTATCTACGGGACACTGTTAGGGGATTTTCGAAAACCCTTTCTTATATATATATATGAGGGGTGATGTTACGGGTCCCAGGAGAGGCCATGACACAACCCGGATGGGAGTAGTCGTAAGTTGTGACGTTTTCGAATATAACATTTGAGTGACTTCCGTCGAATTTTTTTTACATTTTGCGACACCAATTAATGGGATAATGTCTTTGGGCTTCGACCAAATAATGGAGTACCCATATAATGCAAAGCTTCCTGACGCTTAATTGTTTGGCTCATATCGATATCTTATATCAATACTTGGCTCTTATCAACATGTAAATTTGCTCGAATCTGCTGATAGGTTAGGTTAGATTAAGGTCAGAATAAAAGTACTAAAGAAAGTTGAGTGAATGTGAATTGGTACGAATAAATATGTATCAATTTTAATTTCTGGTTGCTAAACAGTAGTTAAATTTTGGACTTCCTGAGTTGGAAAAAATAAATATCATTAAAAACCTTAGGTTGAATTGTCGATAAACTTATTCTAATTATGAAACCATGAAAGCGTGTACTTACTTAACTACACGCTTTGATTCTTTCTTAATTAGAGGAAAGGTTATGCGATTATCGATACTACTTTAAATTATTTAAAAGTTCAATGCACCCTTTGTTAACCTTCTCGGCAAGTATCAAGTCCGCAAGTCGTAGTTCGTGAGATGCGCCAGATGAGAGCGCGATCGCAGTGTAAACAATGGCGCGCTGCGCCGACCTGTCAGGCGGCCACTTTTCTTTCTCGTTGATCACAAATTGCTCTTCAATGTCCATCCGTCAGTTGCTCGATCGATCGACGGACAAGGTGCAGCGAGCGGAGCATTGGTAGAGTAGCTATATGCATTTCGCTCCTCAACCTGGAAAATATATTTGTCATTCTATTATCTTGTATCACAAATACAAATTTTGTTAAATAGCAATCTGAGCATGCTAATTGTTCTTTCATGTTTCTAGAGACATAAAATGCGATTTAATTTTTGTAACATTCCTAGACATCGTAGTTATTCAAATACATCGAAAAAATTGTTAAGATCGGGTAAACACGCACTTTGAGGGTTTAATTAGAGTTTGTACGAACTTTTTACAGAATCAACTACCTAACTTTTTGTCATTAGGTAATCGACTATTATTCGTAAACTAGTAGAGCCTATTTAATATTGATAGTTCTTCTTTTAATTTCTTTATATCTACTACTACTTTAAATATTTTTCAGATATTCAAAAAATTGCCATTTTTGTGTTAGGAGGTGGCGACACGTAACTCTAACAAAATTGGGTACTTTAAAGCTTAATATATCATAAAGGGAACCGTGAAACGAGAAAGCGTTTATGATGTAACTTCAATATTTTTAAGTCTTGCTCAGGGATGTCCTACACATATGACCATACTAAATTTCAGCCTTGTAGCACTAATAGTCTGCAGTGAAGATTGATATAAAGACCAATATGGCGAAACTATAAGGGCTAGGAACCCTAAAAAGTGTAAAACCATATAATTCTTCGATTCATTATTTTATAAATAATAAATTATGTTCGCACTTTTATTTTAACGCCACACAAAACGAGGCGAAAGCTCATCCAACGCGGCGCATCCGCCGATGTGCCTGACCTGCCCGACGCGGGGGCGCGACGCGCACATCCGCTGTAGATTGACGCGGACACGGGTCAAGTGGACGCCTATCGCGGACGGTAATTGGTACTGTTTGACGAGGTCAGAACGTCAGTGAGAACCAGCTAGAACTAATCTTTTGTTTTGCGCTATACTGTATCTGTATAAGTGTCTAATGATTGTTTGATCAGTACTAAGATGTGGCTGTTTATGGCGATTCGAGGGCGTTTTTAGGTTTATGTAGTGAAACGAGGTACCCTTGTAATTTCGTCACACCTATCAGTCCGTCCGTTCATCTGTCATAGCACCAATGTTCTGTAGTTTTAGACCTATGTTTATGAACTTTCACAAGTAGTAGGATCTCAATTAAGTTTTAACAAAACATTTTTATTTAAGTGTATCTTCTAAAATACGTCAGGTAAAATACGTCAAGTAAAAAAAACATGTTTTAGCGACCTTCGACTAAAGTGTCGCTTTGGTATCCTAAAATTAAATTAAGATTCCTTTCAATATTTTTAATTTTTAACTCCCGTTTAGGATATTACATTCTGATTAGAATTGGATATATGAAATTTCAAAGTAATGTGCAGTGTGTTCGCATCGCAAATAATTTGTCAACCATAGGTATGAACATATGAAAAAATTCTAATCATTCAATCATAAATGCCGATTAATATAAATTCTGTTAATCTGCATCAATAGTTTGAAAAGATATTTTCACGTATTCTGTCATGCATTTAGCCGTTTTTTGTTGTTATCCAGATTTTGATATGTTATTTTGTTTACATTCTATGAAAAACCTCTAATTGTGAAAATTTATAAATATTAAGGAGTCTTTTGAAACTATTTAAGCCTTAAAACCTTGGATTTGTTCCGTACAAGAAATAAGCAAAATTTTAAAAATTTTATTACTTGTAAAATGTTATACATATCCAGTATAATATTTTACAGTCAATCAAACAACATTTAACTAAATATTATAATTATGTGGTAGTAAAACGATAATCTTCCATACAAATTGAGAGGCAAGCTGTTGACGGGTTGACTGAAAATCATAAAATTGCGGAAAATACGGAACGGTAGTCACGTAATTATGAAATTCTGATAAGAACTCACTATCACTCTAATTATATTGCACATAAAATGATTATGGAATTTATATGAAAAGAATTGAGAGATAGTAAATAATAAAAACATGAAAAAGAAATCTGGAACATATTGATCCCTTATAAAACAAGGGGTATGGAATAGAGCCAGAAAAACTTTCATCAAAATAAGGCAATGCCTGATTTACTCTAATAAAATATGAACGAGTCACAATTTATTACAGTGATTTAGTATTATCAACCTCGTATTAATCATAAATCTGGGTGGGTTATTTCAGATCAAGAGTAACAGGCTTATCTGAGTTACAGTAGAAAAAATTACCTCTACAATCTGGCTTGCCAAGCAACGTATAGCAATAAACTTTTAAAATATAGTCTTTAGCATATGTATAGAGCAGCTTCGCACTGAGAATGAATTAGTTTCAAGACAAATACGTTATGATTTAAAGCCACAATACGTTCAATGTCGACACATATGTACGATATAACAATGAAATAAGTGATATACCATAGTCACACCCAGACCCCGCACGGATGAAATCCTTTCGAGCGTAATTTCGCCTAGCTCATAACTATGCAAAAAGGAGATACTAAAGCGGGAATATATCAACTTGACTCATATCAAAACCTACCTTATTACCTTTATTTATTTTAAATTACGTAATATAAAGCCGGAATTCGCAATTTTCAAACTGGACTTATTATTAACATACCTATCCCAATAATTTTACTAATAGAATATCATTATCGACTTGGTCAAATACGTTTTTAAAATCAAGATAGGTTTCATTTACCTGGCTAGCTCGATTCAACTCCCTAGCGATAAATTTACAAAATTAGTGAGATTACTGATGGTGCTCCGCATGTGATAGAAACCGCGCAGGTAGTCTGAAAGCTGGGATTAAATTTGAAAATAGATTCGGCAGTGCAAAATAGTTTCGAATAGATACTTTAGCCAATTTTGACAATACTGCTAAAGGTCAATAATTTTTTTAAGTCTGTATTAGAATCAGATTTAAAAACAAGAGTTATCCGGTAATCTTTCTGACATACGGATAAATTTCAAAACTATGAGAAAGATTTAGTGTAAATGTTTATTCTTCTTCTTTAATGATTTTCCAATTACTGAGGATCGTGATTCACGACGATGGGTGCCGTCTTGATGTAAATTGCTTGTGATTTTATACTAATCTGTCTACCCCTGGATGTTCATTTGTAGAGTGCTTGGGATCTGGAACGCTCAGCACAATGTCTCTCCCAAGTTGACAGGTTTTTTTTATAATAATATGGACCAAATATCTGACTTCTTGGTTTGTTGAGCATTCCAAGGTACCAACAGTACGTAAAACCGTACCAACAGAACCGTAAAAATATGGTATACTATTAAAGTTGGTACAAAATTAATAGTGGTTTTTCGCTGTAGTGTAGTGTAGTGTCGTCTAGTAAAGGTTATATAAGTAATTTAATGAATATACCGGGTCAGGTTTTCATTAAGTAGGTAAGTTTGATTAAGTAAATGGTAGGCTACCAGCAC
This sequence comes from Druceiella hillmani, assembly GCA_039881145.1. NCBI lineage: Eukaryota > Metazoa > Arthropoda > Insecta > Lepidoptera > Hepialidae > Druceiella > Druceiella hillmani. The sequence continues at coordinate 4,447,027 of JAYKKI010000074.1, forward strand.
CGGGAGGCTTGTTTGTAAAATAGAGCATCAACTTATTAAAAAGAAAAAAAAACTTAATTAAAATACTCAGCAAAGGTGTTCGCAGTGGCCTCATTCAAGTACTTGTTCCCGTCGTGCGACATAATTGCGGAAAGCTACCGGTCTGAGCGCTTGCGTTTAACGTACGTCCAAGATACTTTCCAATCAGACGTAATGCTAGCTTCGACATTTTATACATACGCGCTACGCAAGCATTTCACGTTAACATCGTTTTTATAGCGCTGACGATAAAAGTATATGTAAAGTCAAAAAAATTCGTAGTTTATTTAGTTTTCTTCGCAGGATGAATCACATTTGTTTTATTTATATTTAAATTGTTATTAAATGAGAATCATTAGTTTATGGCTTTCAAAAATTGAATCATGAGTTTTAGGACGACGAATTTTAGAAACACGCAAAAATAATGACATGATTTTAAATTTAACTGGGATATTCCGTAAGGAGTGGACCAACGATGATAGAAGGCGTCGGTGGTAGAGGGGGGTTATTAACCATACGAAACAATAAATTTTATTATCCTAATAGTTTTAGAAATAAAAAAATATTAGGCCTAATAGTTTTAGAAATAAAAAAATATTAGTTATTGTTGTTATTTCTGCTTTTTTATTATCCAAGATCTTTAAGAGAACATTCGTCTTTCCAATTAAAATGTTATTTGTTCGTTATTATTGGTAACATAAAAATTAAACGGCGAAACATGTGCATTCTTTTTTGATTACAAAATATGGGACGTTATTTTTGATCAACGCTAGTGTAAAAAGTGTGTGGCAACATTGTAGACCTTAATTTCAAAAACATGTAAAATTCACACAGATTCCAAAAAGGTATAATTTTCTGGTACTAAGTCATTTCATAACGTGTTTTTTGTTCCTAAACCCATACCATTGATCATTTTTTTGGTCATGGTAAAATAAAACAAGTGTATGATCGTACCGCATTTATCATGTTTTTTACAGTATGCTCAAAATGGCTTCCCCTAGCTCTTAAGCATTACCAGCATCTTCTTACAAAGTTTCTTCTTAAGCCTCGTAAGGCACTTTCGTAGTTTTTTACCACTATACGGTGTAATTAGGTACACGGTGTAATTTTTGCCTTAATTGTTGTTCATTATCGTTAGTCGTCTCATAGAACACCTCCTTGAAATAATTAACATAGAATATATTTCAATGGATTGAGGTCTGGTGAAAGTGGTGGCCATGCAATTATATTGTCACGTTTTATTCATCGATTTGGGTAAGTTGCATTTAAATATTCAGTTACTTGTCGCGAAAAGTGGGCCGGTACGCAGGTAATCGTACTGTGGCCACATCCTGTCACGTACACCTTGTGGTATTTCATTCAACAGATTTCCAAGTTCGCCTCTTAAAAACCGTAGATAATGAACCCCATTAAGCCTCGGAGGGAGTTCTAATGGACCGATAATTTTGCCGTCCAGGATTCCAGCCCAATAAATTGCCCAATAGATTGATGTTGAAATTTATCTTGCTTTACTATGTGGGATTCTCGATGACCCATTGGTGTAAATTGTGCATATTAAATACTCCCATTCTTTTAAAACATGATTCATCGCTCCATAAGACTGAAATAAAAAAAGCGGATCTTGCCTGTATCGACGTAGCATCTCCTGTCAGAGATAGTCAGTAGTTAGCAGTGCTTGCACTCGTACGTTGCCATGTACCCATGGCACGTATATAAATTATTTCTTCTCAAAATGCAGTATACTTACTTCTGCGACACCAATACGCCGGGAAATACGCTGAACACTAGTAGAAGGAGCTTATTTCACTTTGGCCACTTGATGGTCATCAACATTTATTTCTAGGCCTTCCTTCAGGAACTACATTTCCAAGAATTTGACCCTCTAAACGTGCCTTATTTATACGAAGAAAGACTCTGTGATCGGGATAGTGTTCGCAATAGGTACGTGCGGCTTGTCGAGTATTCCCATCACATAGCCCGTAAATGAAATACATTTCTGCATATTTGCGAGCAGTGTAGATCTGATGCATTTTACAATGAAGTGGGTCAAACAATATCCAAATCACAAGCACAAACAAGGTTCAATTCAAGCGTAGGTCAATAAATAAAAACAGTGGTAGGGAAAAAGCAGCAAAAACACGTTGTTACTACAAGTAAGTCCCTAAAGAAGCGAAGTTGTTGAGGGAAGCAGTCGTTTGATTGCCGAGAATAACAAAAAGACCATACGAGTGGGAAAGAGATAGCGAAATAATTTTGATAAGCGGTTGTTTTGATCGTAGGCATTTCTGCGAACGCGGTTTTATTTCAATAAAGCAGGTATTTTTCGAATGTTTACAGAATTAATTGTAACAATGTTACCTTTTTGGAACCTATGTGAATTGTAAATGTTTTTGAAATAAAGTTCCACAATGTTGCCATACATTTTTTTTACACTAGAATGTTCGAAAATCACTTTTCATGTTTTGTAATTGAAAAAGTTTTTGTTGCCAGTAATAACGAATGAAAAAAAATTTAATTAGGAAGACGAATATTCTCTTAAAGATATTGGATAATAAAGAAGCAGAAATAATAATAATACCTAATAAAAAAAATTTTTCATGCGCAATAATAAAAATAAAAAAAAAATTAAACAATCGCCTAGGATAATAAAATGTATTGTTTCATATGTGTAGTAACAACTTCTATCACTGACATTTCGTTGGTGCACTCTTTACGGGACACTTATACATTGTAATAGAATTATTTCAATATGGCACTCTATCAAAGCCTTTTTTCTGATAATTTGCATGTCCTCTAAATTTCACGTATTAAAGTAATAATTTCTTTCTATTGACTTAATATTAAATACGAATTTTTATTTTATTTAATATAGTGTTTTCCAAACAGAAGTTATGTTATAATTATAATTTAATTTTTAGAACATTATGTACGTATACCGTATTTAGCATTGACGTACACTTAAAAACCCGAAATTTTCTTGTTGGCTTTTTTAATTTTTGAATTAAATGTGGTTCTAAATTATTAGCTATTTTTTGTTTAATTTCCCGCTTTGAAATATGTCTCCATATTTCGATATATGAAAATATGATTTTGTGAAAGTCCGAGCCTGTCGGAACGGTTCAACGTTTTCGCTGCGTGGATACGGGATAGGCGCAATTTCTGTTGTGCCAATTATAGTTCAGCACAATGCACAATTATAGTAGAGTACACCGTTCAAATATAGGTCAGCACCGTGTCGAATTAGAGTCCGACACAATGTCCGATTATGGTCCAGCACAATGTCTAATTATACTCCAGTACAATGTACAATTATAATACAATGTACTGTTCAAATATAGTTCAGCTCCATGTCCAATTAGAATCCGTCACAATATCCGATTATAGTCCAACACAATGTCTAATTACAGCCGGTTACAACAGCGACGAAAAATAAATCACTAGGCCGACTAAAAGGATCATTTGAAACCAACTGCCTGTGCCGCTACGTGACTGGAAAATATACCTTCAACTAATGCTCGTGACGTCACTAGCCATCTTGAAATTGAAAAGTAGGCACTTTGTATTGCACCTTCACCTAACACAAGAGAAGTCATTTACCTCGTTGCCGTCAGGCACTATTTCAAATGCCGAATTTCTCAGATTATATACATTAAAATAAACCCCACGATAGCTCAGCCAACGCGCTCGATGCAAATTTCAATAGTTCCTCCCTTTTCGCTACTGCGCAATCACTCATCTGTACACAATTATTTGTTTAAGTTTCACTGTTGCTTGTGAAATAGCAGATTATCTAGGTTAAGGCTTCGAGAACTACATTCCAAACGATCGGCTCTTAATATGCGCCTTCCATTAATACCAAGCATTTGGCGTTGGCTTCGCATCGTAGATCACAGGGTTGATGTAATAGAAAGACAACCAATTATCTGGTCACATACATTTTTCAAAATTATGTCCAACGACGCATTATTTCTTACAATAATACGCAAAAGACTGATAATGTCATCTATGCAATGTTTCTGCTCAAAATGCTCAAAATATAAAGAACATTTCTAAAATCAATGATTACAAATTTATTCTGCAATATCCAATGAAAGCCCCAACAATTTTTACATTGCCATAGCAGACACAGCTGTTTGAGACTATGGTTCTGAAAAATTGCGGAGATTATATCTAAAGTACAACACTTCACATAGTTATTGCAAATGTAACCCAGTACCCATAACCTAAGAGCTTATACAATTCACAGACAAAAATAAAAACACACGATTAAGTGCAAAACTCATAGATAAAAACAAGACATGTATTTAAAGTTCAAAGTATAACACTGTGTAGATGTACAAATAGAGGAACAGGAAAGATTAAATCTAGAATTCAATCAGGGCGACCCTCTAACATAACGAAAAAGTACGAAACGAGAACATAACTTAGAAAAAACATTACTATGAACCGTCATAACGCACGCTAAGATTTTTTCTCCAATTTGTATATTCATAATTTGTAACAAGTTGTGTGGTTTTAGGAAACCACGATGAAAGTGAAACTTTTTTTCAGATTGTAGGCATTTAATTGAGAATTTTTCGAAAGCTACTTGATTTAGGATTTTAAAAGTAATATTAACTTAAGACGTGAAAAAGGAAATGATAATAGTAGACAAGACATATAACTATGAATGTTTATTTTACTCTGCGTACTAAAGTACAGAATACATAAATAAATAGAATGTTCGGTATGATATATATATACATATTAAAAACGTAGATCAATATTTATATAAATCATTGAATTATTTTAAATTTCGATTATTTGATCACTAACTTCATCTTCGCTTTGAGTCTCATAGTTTATAAATGTAAATAATATTTTGTGGTAACTAAAATAAGTAAACATTGACATGCATTCTATTTTTTCAATGTGTCTGGTAAAAACTGCATCGATCGTAGTACCATACCAACGCTGCACAGCTGATGAGAGCTATAGGTACCGCCATATTGGTTTCTTTACCCCCACTCCGCGGCCGACTGTAATGCGACATGCGATAGTTAAACGAAATATTCTGAGGCGATACAATAAACGTTTCACTTTAATAATTTTTAATTTTAGTTTACTCTAACTTTTTACTTCCTTTTATCATTTTGGCCGCGGGTATATATTAAAATGTACTTAAGGGGAGTTTTGTACTTGAAAATATACCTTAAAAAATGTTGTAGTCGGCTATATTTTCAGGGGTTAAACTGCGTAACTATTTTTAGAATGTACATCCTAGCTCAACACTACGAAGTGTTGGATGAAGTGATATTTTTCAATTAAGTTGTACGCTACCCGGCCGGTTGTAGGAGTGATTAGCAACGAAAAGGTTAATAATTTTAGTGTTTTTCATTCATTTTTCATTTAATTGTATAAATTGCGATAATGTTTTTAAAACGAAGTTATTTAAAAACCGCCAGATTTTAAAAACGGACATCGTTTTTTCTCTTATAAAATTATCTTAAAGCATTGTTAAGTTCACGTATCAGATCCAATTTAATATTAATTATATCTGGTGTAAAGTTAGTTTAACATTTATTCAATAATTTTATTAAACTTTCAACAGTGAATTTATGCAACAAAATTGAGTGTAACTTCACATTGTATTACTATCAATTTCACTGTCAATATGTTTGGGTTACACTGTATTACTGCTATTCTTAAAATATTGCAGACTTAAAGCTTCATAAGTATTACAAAATAATGAAAATGTGAACAGTTACATATTCCATGTCATAATCTATTCAGTAGTTTTATTGTTTTATATTGTCGTATATTCTTACGTTTATTTTTTTTTAAATAACGATGTAAAATGAAACAAATGAAACGCACGCCAACTTAGTACGGCGGAAAAGGAGTGCAATTCTGTCGCGTGATCGCCCACGGAGGAAGCGGTAAATCAACGAGCGGCGCTAAGTCCGTACCGCCTCCAGCGGTGCATCACTACTTCGCTATTAGCACATCCGGCTTTCCGCAATAAAAAGAAGCTTTCAAAGGAATATACACCAGCGGTATTTACGTTCACTGTGAATAAATTATGACATTTTTGACTTTTTTAATACTTCAATAATAGTCATAAAATAGTCATAGATTGTTATAAATATTTATCGGCCTAAAAAAATATTAATTTTAATTTAAATAAAAAGTAGGGTTCATAAAAAGAGGGTTCATTATAGACGTAGGCATTTATGATCATTTAAGAGTAAATAGTGTTTTCATTTCATCAACTATATAGAAATATTAATATTATTTTTCACTATAAAATATTAAGTAAGCAACTAATAAATTCGTCATTTTTTTCCAGCGATTTTTGGAATGTTGAGAAAATTCTTCATCCCTGATAGTGTATAATTTAGGACGCAGCTTCCATTTCCTGTTCAATTAGCAACTTAGGGAGTAAAGAACAAACGCGAACAAACCCTAAGTTATATCGATATCGATTAAAAATAGATTAACAGCCTGCGAGAAGGACGCACGTCTAGGTTACTTACGTCCTTCTCACAGGCTGTTACGTATGAGAAAACGCATATCCAGGTGTGAGAAAACGCATATCCAAGTTACGTAAGTAATTGATAAGTTATATCGATAAAAAAATTATTAACAGCATGCGAGAATGACGTACGTCCAGGTTACGTATGTACGTCCAGGTTAATGCATGAATTTTGTTTTGTTTTATGCAGCTTAAAGCGGCAATAACACACATTTAGATCTACCACGTAATTGTAGCTTGGAATACCCTCCTGTGTCTACTCAACGAGGTTCTCCAAGCAAAGTCGTTGTATGTGTGTATCGCTTGCAATAAAGCAGTAACCTAGCGGTAATGTAGTAATACATAAACTGCTTGTGAAATATATTTAAACGAAATTTATCAACATATTCGCCATCTTTACAGTTTGTGTATTATGTTATCAAGCAAATACAGGAACTACGTCAAACAATGCGAAAGGAAGCTAAAATAGGAAGAAAAAAAATAAGTTTCAATTGTCACTTAATATTACTTTAAATTTGAATAATGTATATATGTTATTAAACGTTTATAACAATTAATTATTAACAGCGGTAAATAAAATCCTTAAATGAGGAGGAGAGGGGAAGGGTAATTTTATTTTTATGGGCTGCGTGATGGTGCTGAAATCTTTTTTTAAAGAAATTTATTTATAAAGCATCTGAATAAAATTAAACATTGTTATTAGAGTCGAACTTTATTTGAAATCAGAAGAAGTAAGATTGAAGCAGTTATCGTTTTGGAATTTGTCTTTATTGAGGGAGGAAGGATACAAATGCCCGACACTTCTCCAGAAACCTTCCTGGATGCGTCCCTAATTGTGAATATTAACGGAAACACCATAATGATAATATGATAAATAAGATAAATTGTTATGTTATGACGTCTATGAATAATTTATCTTTACACCGTCTTTTGTCTCCTAGCTGGGGCAGTGGCAAAGGAAAGTCTTATTTCTAAATACTGATCATTCTATGTTATCTAATATTATAAATGCGAAAGTGATATTATTGCATTATTTGTTTGTCTCGATTTCACGTCTCAACTATTTACTTAAGATTATAATATCTAGATTATAATTAACCTATAAGCGTATTACTAGGTTTATACATCTCTACCTATAAAATTACTATTAAATGACCATACATGTCACACAACTATTAAATGACCATACATGCCATACAATGACCATACCACATATATAAACTAACAGTTGGTATATCGTTGATAGTACCCATGTTATGCTTATTTTATCAGTTACCGTTTTAAAATTCGTATTTGTTAAGGGAGGAAGGGTATGGTGCGTAACACTGTTAGTACCTATGTTATTGTTATATATCATTGTTAATACCTATGTTGTATCAATTTTATATATATATATATATATATATATATATATATATATATATATATATATATATATGTGTGTATGTATATATATATATATATATATATATATATATATATATATATATATATATATATATTTAAGATATTTAAAAGTGACACCCGAATTTGTCAACTTATTACTGACATAGCCATGATTTTAAAAATAAATATTTTATTATCTTTTACTCCATAATATAATAAAACTGCATATTTTAGACAAAAAATGCTTCTAAAAGAATAAATATCGCTAAGATTTTTTTAACTATTAACTTCATTTGGAACGTATCCAATTTAGGTACGCGACAATTACAGGCATTTTGAGTAGATACGACAAAACTTTTGAATTAGCATACGTCAAATGAATGTGTTTCTTCAATTTTGGATTTGGACGCAGTTCAATCTCTGGTTTGTGTCGACAGCTGCAGAAGTGGTTCGCTGCTATAAAAAAACGGTGCAACACCCAGCGGGTTCGCTGCATCGTAAATGCTTTTTCATTGCTCGTATATCGACTGAGCATCGGTGCACAGTGTCGCAATTTGAAAGTTAGTAAAGGTTTATAATTATGTTCGATTTATTTCCATGCAGCGTTATCGAGGTTATTAAGAGGTGTCTTCGGGATAAATCTGAATTTTTTATTGGAATGTCTTCCATCCACTTTCATTAAATGATATGGAATAGGTGTATCTTGCATAATATATATTTTGAATGATTTGAGCTAGTTCAAAGTAGAAAAAATTGTGGTAATTAAGATGGATGTATATTTATAATTATGACCCAAAGATTCACAAAGATGATATTCATAATATATGTACATAATAGTACAGACAAATTGTGATAATGTTGTATCAAAATATGTAATTAGTGAATAGTAGCGCCATCTCTTATCGTTTTGTAGAAACTGTTTGTCTGTCTATGACAATTTGCTATAATAAAAGACAGTCTATTGCGATAAAACGTGTTTTACTAGAGGTTATGGGCGTACTCTGTGCTAAATTATCAGTTATTTTCGTGAAAATAGATAATTTGTGAAAGTTATATCGCGGAAACATGACTACGAACTATATTGCCAGTGTTCCTAAACTAAAAGGAAGAGACAATTATGATGAGTGAAGTTTCGTGGCTGAAAATTTGTTGGTTCTTGAAGGAATGGACAAGTACATCAAGCCAACGGCAAGTTTTGAAGTTAAGCCAGCAGACGACGCAAAAACGAAGGCAAAGCTAATATTGACTGTGGACCTATCGTTGTATGTGCATATTAAGAATACCAAGAGCGCAGCAGAATTATGGACTACATTGAAGACCATGTTTGATGACTCCGGTTTCTCAAGCAAAATAACATTTGATTTCTATTCGGCTAGATAATTGTGATTCAATGGCTACATATGTGACTCAAATGGTCGAGACAGCTCAACGGTTGAACAGCACAGGTTTTACAATCACCGATGAATGGGTGGGTTCATTATTATTAGCAGGTTTGTCAGATCGTTATTCTCCCATGATAATGGCAATTGAACATTCGGGCATTTCGATAACTGCAGATGTCATAAAGTCGAAATTGCTCGACATGGAAGTGACCAGAGACAATGACGCAGGTGCTGCATTTGCCGCGCGAAATAATCATTCGTTCAATAAGTCAAAGAAAGGCAGTCCCGGTCCTTCAACGTCAGTATCAAACAAGAAAATGACAGCAGCAATGACAGATTCATCGAAAATAATTACATGCTACAAATGTAAAGAAAATGGTCATTATCGAAATCAGTGCCCTTTATTGAAGAAAAACAATAGTAAATATGTTTTTAATGTCGTTTTCCTGAATGGAAAGTTCAATAAAACTGAATGGTACGTGAATTCAGGCGCCAGAGCTCATATGACGGTGAACGAATCTTGGGTAAAAAACATGAATCGATAACCGTGTTTACCAGAAATAGTGGTTGCAAATGAATCTACAGTGTCAGTAGTTTGTTCCGGAGACGTCGACATTGTTTCAGAACTGAAATTTGAAATTACAGTGAAGGATGTGCTGTGCGTTCCCAGTTTGACAACAAATTTATTATCCGTGAGTGAACTGATTAAAAACGGAAATAATGTGATATTTGATGAAAAACACTGCTACATTCGGGACAAGAATGATGTTTTGATTGCTACTGCCGACCTGTCAGATGGTGCTTACAAGTTGAGGTTAGAAACACAAACTTGTATGTTGGCCGCACCAGCAGTTAGTGGAAATCTGTGGCACAGAAGATTAGCACACCTAAATAGTCAAGACATGAACAAGATGAGAAATATTGTGAATGGTTTGTCATATGAACAAAATTTTGACATAACCAAATATCAGTGTACAATTTGTTGCGAGAGAAAACAAACAAGATTACCCTTTTCGCATGTTGGTCAGAGAAGAACAGAATTATTAGAAAGAGTTCACACAGATATTTGTTGACCAATGGAAACCACGTCATTGAATGGTGCTCGATATTTCACACTATTTGTAGACGACTTCAGTCGGATGATTTTTATATACTTTATCAAGAATAAAAGTGAGGCGCTCAGCAAATTCAAAGACTTCCAAACACTGGTTGAGAATCAGTTGAATAAGAAAATAAAGATGATACGTTCAGATAATGGACTTGAATTTTACAATAAGGAGTTTGATAATTATTTGAAACAAAAGGGTATAATTCATCAAAAATCAAATAATTACACGCCTGAACAGAACGGTTTATGTGAGCGAGCCAACCGTACAGTTGTGGAGAAGGCTAGATGTCTATTGTATGATGCAAAGCTGGATAAACGATTTTGGGCAGAGGCAGCTAACACTGATTTGAAGAATAGATCCGTTGCTTCAAGACTTCAGACAACTCCGTACGAATTGTGGTATGGGAAGAAACCAGATCTCAGTCACATCCGTTTATTTGGAAGTGCATATCCCCAAGGAACGTCGTTTGAAATGGGATAAGAAAGCCATGGAGCACATTTTAGTGGGATATAGTGAAGAGGTCAAGGGTTACCGGCTGTATAATCCTGCGAAGAAGAGTCTTGTTATAAGTAGAGATGTCATCGTGATGGAAAATGAATCAGAGCTCAAAGAAACAGGCAACAAGTCAGCTATCTGGATTCCTAACGAAGAGACACTTGCAGATAACATAGAAAAAGAGAGCACAGTTTCAGTGGGGGATAAATCGTCTCATATTTCAGAGACAGAAGACTGCCCAATAGATTATTCTTCAGTGTATGAGGAGAGTAATGAAACAATAACGGAAACTTCATCTCCAACCACAGACATATTAGACACAGAAGTCCAGACATCAACCCCAGAACAGACACCAGAATTACCTGAAAAGCGTTCCAGGAAAGCAACTGAACGGTATGGTTTTACATGTCTTTCCAACACTGTTTCAGCATTAGAGGAGATAGTGTTCTCAGAGGCTCTTGCAGGGCCTGAGAGTGAACAGTGGAAGAATGCCATGGCCGACGAGCTGCAATCTTTTGAGGACAACGATGCATGGAAGCTCGTTGACAACCCCGGTGATGTGACAATTGTGAAGTGCAGGTGGGTGCTTAACAAAAAGTTTGATGTGGACAATAATGTGCGGTTTCGGGCTAGATTGGTGGCAAAAGGTTTCTCGCAGAAACCTGGAATTGACTATACGGACACGTTCTCTCCCGTGGTTAGACATTCAACGCTCAGATTATTGTTTGCTCTCAGTGTTAAGATGAATATGAGTATTGATCATTTGGATGTTACTACAGCATTCCTAAACGGTTTTTTGAGAGAAACTATTTACATGTCATTACCTGAAGGTTTTATGAACAAAAGTGGGGGAAAGGTTTTAAAATTGAAAAGAGCAATCTATGGGTTAAAACAGTCTTTCCTTGCGTGGTATGACAGAGTTAAAGATTTACTATGCAAATTAAATTTTAAAAACAGTCAGTATGAGCCTTGTTTGTTCACAAAAACTAAAGGTGAAGCTAAAATTATTTTGGCCTTATATGTGGATGACTTTTTAATTTTTTCGAATTGTCTTGTTGAAAGTAAAAAATTAAAAGATACTTTAGGATCAGAATTTAAGCTAAAAGATTTAGGACCTGTAAGGCAATACTTAGGCATGAAAATACATGTTAGTAAAAATGTAATTACTGTAGATCAGCAGCAGTATATTGATCAGCTATTAACTAGGTTCAATATGTTGGATTGTAAAATGCATAAAACACCAATAGAGTGTAAATTAAATTTAGAGAAACCTGATAAATGTGTACCTGATGTTCCATATCAGAAGTTAATTGGATCATTAATGTATTTGGCAGTATTAACCAGGCCTGACATTTCCTATTCTGTTAGTTATTTGAGCCAATTTAACAGTTGCTATGATCTTACACATTGGCATTATGCTAAACGCATTCTTAAATATTTGCAATGTACAAAAACTTACTGTTTAAAATATTTTAAGGGCAGTAGCAAGTTAGAGGGCTTTGTAGATAGCGATTGGGTATGCCATAGATAGGAAGTCCTACACGGGCTTTTGCTTTACTATATCGGGATCTGCCATTTCATGGCAAAGCAGAAAGCAAAAGTCCGTATCTCTCTCTAGTACAGAGGCAGAATATACTGCTTTGTCTAAGGCAGCTCGCGAAGGAGTGTATTTGAGAAACCTGTTACATGAAATAACTGGTAACTTATCTGTAATACAGATCTATTGTGACAATCAGAGTGCTTTAAAGTTGTCATTAAGTAACCAAAGTCACAACAGATCAAAACACATAGATGTGAGATTCCATTATGTAAGAGATGTTAAAAATAAATATATTAAAGTTATGTACTTGTGTAGTGAGGAAATGCCTGCCGATTTACTTACCAAAGGACTGTGTACTATTAAGCATTATAAGTTTATGTGTAAATTGGGCATTGTATTTAAATGAAATTGTTGTTTATTTTGATAAGTGGGGGTGTGATAATGTTGTATCAAAATATGTAATTAGTGAATAGTAGCGCCATCTCTTATCGTTTTGTAGAAACTGTTTGTCTATGACAATTTGCTAAAATAAAAGACAGTCTATTGCGATAAAACGTGTTTTACTAGAGGTTATGGGCGTACTCTGTGCTAAATTATCAGTTATTTTCGTGAAAATAGATAATTTGTGAAAGTTATATCGCGGAAACATGACTACGAACTATATTGCCAGTGTTCCTAAACTAAAAGGAAGAGACAATTATGATGAGTGAAGTTTCGCGGCTGAAAATTTGTTGGTTCTTGAAGGAATGGACAAGTACATCAAGTCAACGGCAAGTTTGGAAGTTAAGCCAGCAGACGACGCAAAAACGAAGGCAAAGCTAATATTGACTGTGGACCCATCGTTGTATGTGCATATCAAGAATACCAAGAGCGCAGCAGAATTATGGACTACATTGAAGACCATGTTTGATGACTCCGGTTTCTCACGCGAAATAACATTTGATTTCTATTCGGCTAGATAATTGTGATTCAATGGCTACATATGTGACTCAAATGGTCAATGGTACAAAAAAAATGTTTTTGTTTTTTATGCCATTTTTTTATTACCTCTTTGACAGCTATTAATATATACCTGTATTGTACACATATTCTTCGAGTTAAATACATCATAGGAATATTTTAATGATTTCATCGTTATACTATAAAAAATTAAAAGCCTAGACTGAAAAAATAAGTAAATTGGCGTGATTTTTTATTAATTTGTTTTAAATTTCAATCGATTATCAAATTCTCAGTGGACACTAGCTATCATCAAAGTGACAAAATTAATTACTAATATATTAATAAAGTTCAAAACCACAAATCCTGTCGAGAATCGACGTAATCAGTAATTATTTTAACTGTATCTGCATCTCGCGATTAAAAATTTAATTACATTTAATATTAAATGATAAAATATACCAGGAACAACATCTCAGCAAGTGTACATTGAAGCACGACAATTGTGTACTGAAATTAATTATGATCAATTAAAGAATTGAGGATACCAGGTGATGGACAAATCGACTTACGCCATACGTACAGATATTTCATATCGCGAAGACAATTACCAACAAGACGTCTGGATAAAAGTAAGTATGTATACTAGTCTATCATGTAAAATAAAAAGTGATCGACAAAAACATCGTTACAAATTTATTTTTTTTTCACTCGTTTCAAGAAAACAACACGACATGTGTAAAGATGTAGATCGCCATTATTAGCCGAAAGATTATTACTTACGATTTTTTAACCTGCGATGTTTGTATCAAATTTTGTTACTTACTTGCTACGTTAGTCTACATTAGGCTATAAATTAATGGACATTAAGCCAATAAAACATTGTTACAGAGAAGAGTAAGTAATTATAATACTCTCCTAACTCGATTCCTAATTGCACCCTCTGCATGTATCATGAAATTTGATCCTGAGTCACTATTATGTATTTTGTATCCAATTAATTTATACTTCTTTCCTCGTTAGTTCAAGTCAATTTTTCTAACAACATTTTTAAGGGTTACATCTTGGTAATTTGGAAAATTTGTCTTTAAAATGGTGTCAAAAATAATTTCATTTAAGAAACCATTACTAAAGCACAGACCATTACGAATATATATTTTTGAATAGTACTACTGGACTATCTTTTCGCACAGTAAACGAGTGTAATAAAAGTCGTTTATTTCCTTATTATTTATGTCCACATATTCAAGCATAAAATAAACTGTATACTGTCTCAGCAGTAGCGGTATGCGGATATATGCGAGTTGAGTACGGAAAAACAAGTGTAATGGCGAATCAGCTATTATTATATTGATATCTGTTCGATCCATGATGCTTCAACCACGCACACCACGCTCAGTCTTCATTTCGCCTCATGCTATAAACTCAATATGGGACTGACAATGCATGCCACTGGATTAATGATTAGTTTACTGGTATGCGGTAATTGAAAACTATCAATCGTTTGTAGCAACTATTAACGAGTTCGTAGGAAACTAGATAAGGCTTTCAGAGAACATACATACATATATTAAAATATATAGCCTTCTTAATGGTGAAATATTGTTTTTTTATAATTACTTTTAAAATTATTATAAGTATATATTAATTAAAACTATCTATTTAACAAATATTTTTCACCGCAGTGCCACGTAACATTTTGAAAGGTATATTATCCAAAGTCCAAGGCTATGTTTAAGACGATTATTACGTCCTTTATTATGTCAGATGTCAAAGTATAATAGGATATCTTAATACTATTTATGTGACGGGTGACTTGTTTTGATGTTCGGCTTCTCGTTCATCGCGTTATCCTAACACAGGGGAGGGAGTACAATTTTAACAGGGGAGGAGACGTAATTTCATTGTCCTATTTAGAAACAGACAATGAACCGATGCATGATATAAGTATTGGGAATAGAGTAAAAACACTAATAAACTAATGACGATTTATGTTTTATAGTTAAATCACAAGAAATTAGTATTATTCCTCTGAAGTGATAAATTAAATAGAAAAAATGAGTCAGGTACGAACTTACGTTTATTGCGGAGTTAGATAACAACAATATCCTCAACTTATTGGTGGTCTCGTATCTTATATAATTGATTGATAAAATGTTTTGTATACGTTGATAGACGCTTCTGTTGGCGCGTGTAACTTAAGACATAACACATAACCAGTCCCGGAATACATATAAAGTGTCTTGACCATTTCATCTACAAGTAGATCGTATTGCGATCCGGACGTATGATACGCACAGTTCGTTTTTGAATATCAATTTCTCGCACGTCTTCAAAATTTAGTATCGAATAACTTTGTTGACGTGAAATATGCTATTCTCATGATGGTCGAATGTTTTATACGTTTTATTCTTGTTGAAATTGGATGCATATATGCACATTCCAAACAATATGATGTGTTTTTATAGGGTCCAGAAAAGGATACTGTATGGATATCGATATTTATACCTGGTATTAAAGTGTAAGAACGCACAAAATATTTTATGATTTCTATACAAGGGAGAAATTTCAATTTGTCGTTGCAAAAACTGTAATAAGTACCTATATTTTAAATTGGTCTTTTTATAAATTTAACCAAAATTGATGATATGTATACTGCTTGATTTCTAAATTGATAAAACGCATAGTTTAGGACAGGAAACACTTGTTTATTAAAAATATTAATATCTCTACTGATTTGTATCAGTCGATAATGCAAAACGACTAAAGTCAATGGGTCAATGAATTCTGGTCGACATGACGATCCAGTATTTATGCATAGTCACAAAAGGTGGAAAAGAACGAAAGAAAACTTGAAATACGTCTTAAAAAGGCCTATTTTATTTTGTTATTCTATATGTAATTTTTTCTTCCTCTGAGTTAAAATCTTATTAAGGTACATGTTTCAAAATAACTCGGCATTAACGAGCTTACAATGCAAGTATGCCAATAAGGCAACCTCGCGGAGCTAGGAACTTGACGTTGATGTTGCCGACGAGTGACACGCAGAAAAGGCGCAACGCGACGGAAGCCGACCACCGGGCACGTCTGCGTTTACCCCGACACACATCGCCGCAACCGCCATTAAACCCGAACAGCGATGCATTGTTGGTAATAAATCCAAACGCTCTCAATACTGATTGAGTTTTTATATTATAATCAACACTTCATAGCGAATGTCGTTTAGTCATTGTTTTGACTGCGCTCCGCAGGCAGAAAATTGATTCCTCGGTGGTCTGGACTGCCGAGTCTTCCCTCACGGCGCTCCGGATTCGAATGGCCCGCTTCGTTCTGATTGTTTGGATTGGTAGAGTCGTAAACGGCCGGCGTTAAGATTGAAGCTGGTCGGGCGCTGGAGCACCCTAGGTGGTCACCTACGGCGCGTTGTGTGGGATCCTGTATTCCTGTGAGATTGCTGTTTTCTTTTTCTTTGGATTTTATTTTCAATTGGCGCGGATTGTTGTTGTGGTGGGTAAGTTGCAGGATGTTGGAAATTATTCTTTGGAAAAGACTCACTTGATATGAATGATTTTTTCGATAATTTTGATTATACGCATAAAATACACAAAATTCTCAGTGATCAATTGTAATGTAACCGTATGGTAAACTCATAAATTTCGCTTTGTAATTTGTGTTTATTTTAATAATCCGTGTATTCATTTTTAAATTACTTTGATCAAATTCTATTTAACCCGCCTTACCGTCTGTCGGTTTGTTAACATTATTAGCTGCGTAAGGAAATTATGAAAATAAGAATCTAAAAAACATAAAATAAATTTGAAATAATCTTTTTATGAAGAGTTTTCTCTATTAAAATGAATATCAGATGCAATACAATTATTTTATTTAGATACAGGAAATTCAAAAAAGTTTGCGCATCATGTAAATAATCATAAGAAATACATGAACTATTATATGGCTACCGGTATTTTATTACATTTATGTGAAAAGAAACGATTAAACGAATATTTCACTTAATAGCAATATATTGTCTTTAAATAATTGACTAATAGGTATAATATAATTTTAAATTTTTTTTTGAAGCAAGATTTATGAATAGTCATTACTACCATCCCCCATCTCTTATAAAATTACTGGCTCGAAAGAGACAATTACTGATAAGAAAGTTTCAATAACCGATAACGATAGTCAAAAAATTATATTATTGTTTTTTTATTTTATTGAATATAGACATATTGCTCTTATTTTAATCTATTTATTATTTAATTATTTATTTTTTAATTTATGTACTTTAATGTATCTAATTGGTGCATATGACTGACTTATTGTTGCGAGAGCAATCTCTTACAGCTGACTAGGACATCAGTCCAGTTCCGCTAGATTACTTAAGAATCCCAGATTAATTTAATTAATTTAAAACATATATGTAACAAAAACAAATCATATTTATTGTTTTATGATATTTTTCAGGCAGAATATAGGTTCGGAAGTTATTCTAATTGAGAAACTGCTCAATTGATGTACAGTAACCTACAAAACCATAATCTAGTATACGTAGATATAACGTATCGTAGTAAGTAGGTGAAATTGTTGAAAACGTTTGAGAGAATCATGACGAAAACCTAACATCTGACGTCATTTACTTACGTATGCATCTTTTTCAGGGTATTGATACTGCATAGAAGCTATATGTATTTTTTATATTGCTTGTTGGATCTAAAAGAAACGTACAAGATAAAATTACTTAGTCATCAAGCTATAAATATGGTGCATATGTGTGTCCTAAATGGTGAAGATAAATTTTAGCCATAAGTTAGGTAAATGTTCTTAATTTTTTCACAATATCAGTAATAAACAACTAAATTATTTCAAGAGACTACATATTTAATACCTCCACGAGCAACTTCACGCTGTTGACTTTCCGACTCCGACTGGTTCCAACCAACCCAGCGCCCATAAATCACGCTTAGAACTATCAAATAATATCTGGCAAACGAACCAGTAGCGCGGACGCTGAGTCGGCACCCGGTGGCGCCGCCCGCCTGATTTACGATGTCCGACCTCATCCGTGACCGACTAATTGCTGATCTCGCCACTCGTACTCTTTCGCGGGATTCCAGGCATATATTGTCGCGGTGTTTCGGATATATAGGATCATTGGCTTGTGTTCGCTTACTTGTCCGTATATAGCGGTTCTCATTACAAATTTGGTTAATTTCCCACCCTAAAAAAATAAACTCCAAACGTAACAGAATAATTGTTTACTTAATTATTTGCATTGAAACTCACATTCAGAAAATGGATTAATTCGAAAATAATTCTGAACCTTCATGTTGTTATGAAATGGATATAGTGGATCTCATCAGTGATATCACAATGCAACCACTAGACGGCGTGTGGTGCGAAGAGCGGGCAGTTATTATACTGACTCTCTCAAATGTTTCTCAAATTCCCATGTGCTCGGTGCTTCATTTTACTTTTGGTCAGTTACAATTAAACTGTCTTATTTCTTCCTAACCTATAAATTTAATAAAACTAACCAAAACTCTATCTAAACAAAACTATATCTATCATATAAATATATTTTGGCTAGTTCCCTCTTTCGTTTTCAAAAATTTTCTGTCTGCTATCGAATAAAGAATTATATAATTCTCTATTAGACATTATGCAGCGATTGAATAGAAGCTTGAAAGAGTTTGAAAATATTCCATTAATTTTTTTCGGTCGTAATTTTCCTATTACCAGAATTCACACTAAGAATAAGTACAGGTCAGTACAGCATTAGGATATACCCAGAAATAAAACACTGGCAAAAAATAACATTTTGATTACAATAATTTTGTTCCCTATTTCAATATGATGTTACAGCAGAAAATTTCCTAAAATTTAAGTTACGCGCTTATGTGTGCATATGTGAAATTATAATTTTGTCAAATATTCATATTTGTCTAATTATATCGTTATCTCAGCATTTCCTGTGTGGTCTGCATTATCTATGGTTGAGGGTATAAAATCCGTGATTCTGTCACTGTAACCCTTTTATTATTCGGCGACAATAATAGTTGTGGTCGCTGTATCGCTATTTGTACGAGTTCATCGTCTAATGGATTAATAATAATTTACGCATCTTCCAAAAATAATTATAATTCATCACGTTATGGTCAGAGTAGCCTTAGCTGACAATAGTTTTACGATTAAAATACGTAAATACAAAAATGTCAACAAGGCGTCAAGGACCAAACGGTAATTTTTTGACATTGATTAAAGAAAAACTAAAGAGCCTTGAAAATTATTCCCGCATGGAAATTTGCAATCAAAATTCATCTCTAGTACTAGTGTTGACGCCGTAGATCCAAGACAATTTTTAAAGGCCAGATTGAAAATAATATCATTAAAAAACTCTACAAATACTATGCACGTGCAAGAAACTCAAATCGAAAAGAAAGTCTGTACGTGCCTTCGATGATTCAGAGCTAATACGGCGGGTGGATTTACTTCGAGATCTATGTACCATAACTCTTGCCGAATATCAGAATTTAGAGGAATATATTAATAAAATAATGACATTGGATTTAAAGTGAAATGCGAGCAGCTCGGATCAATCCAGTGGCAAAGGATCGAATAGACGCATTCCGAAACAAAAGAAGGAGGTGGTAGTGACCGGTGCTATAGTGAAGAATTATCTAAATTCTTACCTTTAAACAATAATGTTAGCTGACTCTGAAAGGTGGAAAATGTCGTTAAATGGTAATTGCAAACCTATAATTAAAATGGACATTAGTAGAAAAGCCTCAGAATGCTTAGCCTATGGGGTGAAAATAGACGTTTGGCATCGATGAAAAGTCAGTGGGTCCACTTTACAAGTTTTCACTTTGTGCAAAATGGTACGCACAAACTGAAGGTTTAGAAGGACAATCAGGATGAAGCTGCTGTTATTTAGTACAGTAAGCGCTAACAAAGTCTATGACCTCTACCATTGAAGCAGTCTCTAACGGCCTGTGCAGCCATCAAAGAAGCCGTGTGGTTAAAGCAACCTATAAATAAATTAAGTAAGTACAATCAAAAGACTGCGCACATTAATATTAAAATCATCATGAAATTAAAGTCATTGAAGTGATGAACTTCATAAACATTTCAAACGATGCATATACAACGATGTTTTGGAAAACAACAAACAAGTTGAACCTTAAGCCCAGCCGGCCCGTGAATGTTGACGGTGTGCAGGACTCCTCTGCAATAGCGGAATTGTTTCGTCAGCGATTTTGTGTGAAAGCCTCTAGTGAGTCTGCGCAATCGGGGCCACCGAGCGTGTGTGATGGGGGGACTGTGCCTGGGGACATTAACGTAAGCTTCGCAGAGAAAGATATAGCCTCAGTGATTAAATCAATGAAAAGAGGTAAGTCACCAGGTTATGACAGCCTTAGCATCGAGCACCTTCGGAATGCTGGAGAGCACTTGCCTAGAATCCTAGCATTATTATATAATATGTGTGTTAGCCACGGCTACCTACCCGAAAAGCTAATGTATACAATTGTTGTACCCATTGTAAAAAACAGGACAGGGGATGTCTCAGACGGTTCAAACTACAGGCCTACCTCATTAGCTACGGTTATTGCGAAGGTGCTGCCTGGTCTGCTTGATGGTCACTTAACTAGGAGTATACAACTGCACGATGGTCAGTTCGGCTTTTGGGCGGGCCTATCCACTGAAAGTGCCATTCTGTGTTTCAAGCAGACTGTGCAGTAGTACACCAAGCGTAAAACACCAGTGTATGCCAGCTTCCTGGACCTGTCCCGGGCATTCGATATGGTTTCGTACGACTTGCTATGGGCCAAGTTGCGAAATCACACTAGTTTGCCTCCTGAAATTATATCTATGTTTAAGTACTGGTACAATAATAAAAAAAACACAGTGAGGTGGGCGGATAGTGAGTCGGACGAATATGGTCTTGAGTGCGGGGTGCGTCAGGGGGGGTTGACCTCACCCAAACTGTTTAATATATATGTAAACGGGTTGATTGGAGAGCTGAGCAGTACCGGAATCGGATGTCATATAGACGGAGTGTGAGTTAATAACATCAGCTACGCGGACGACATGGTGCTGCTCAGCCCTTCTATCGGCGCGTTACGCAAGCTGATATGTATATGTGAACTGTACGCAGAAGAACACGGACTCCGATGCAATGTAAAAAAAAGTGTGTTTATGATTTTTAGAGTACCCAAAAAACCATATCCAGGTCACTCGGTAGCCCTCTATGACACATCTTTAAATAGAGTCACTCATTTTAAATATCTGGGTCATTGGGTCAATGAAGACCTCAAGGACGACATGGATATGGATAGGGAACGCAGGGCGTTGACTGAGCGCTGCAATATGTTGGCTCGAAGATTTGCACGATGCACGGTACCAGCAAAGATTCCACTGTTTAGGGCATTCTGCCAGACTCGTGCAGTTTGTGGGTTGATTATACGCGGCGGGCATTTAACGCCCTGCGGGTTCAATATAGTAACGCGTTCAGAGTCTTGATGGGGCTTCCGCGGCACTGCAGCTCCAGTGGTATGTTTGCGCAGGCGCGCGTGGACGACTTTCACGCTATAATGCGCAAGCGCACTGCGACCATGATGACGAGGGTGCCGGGAAGCTCCAGCAATATGCTGATCATGTGCGCGGGCCGACTGGACCTACCTCTTTTGACACACTGGATAGGCCTACATACGCCATTATGATTTAGTTAAATGAATTTATGATTGAGTTAATTAAATTAATTGATTTTATTACTATTTTACTTTGAATTTGATTTGAGTAGTTTTTGACTTGTTTTATTTAATTTTATTTAATTTGACCTGACTTAAATAATTTAATTTGGTGTAGTTTGATACAGTTTAATTTTATCTGATTTAATTGACTTAATTTATTATGATTTAATTTGTATTGATTTAAAAATTTTTTTAACTGCAATTGGGTTTGACTCCATTTAGTATAGATTTTATTTGATTGCATATTTTATGATTTATTAATGATGTAATTATTCACTATTTATACTAACATTAGATTAAGAATATTGTTACCTATTAACACAATTGTATGGACTATGGCTGAAATAAAATCTTATTATTATTATTATTATATAGACATAAAGTTTATATCTGTAAAGGAAAAATAACATGGAAACGTCATCGAGTTACACTATGCATGTACAAACAATCAGTATGGTGCATTAACTCGCTGATTTATTACAGAACCTTGCCTAGAACTAAACTTAAATCTATAAAAGTGTAAATTGGAATATATGAGTCTAATACAATTTTAAAAAAAATGTATCCGTAATTCTTTATTTTGCAATATGCAACCGTCGTATTATATGTGTAATTATTCAAATTTATGATCTTTCATACTATCTGGTTAACTGTTTAATCTCAGGTAATATTGTTTAGTGAACTATTAACTGCTAACTTTTCGACCTATCTGCGTCGTCTTGAAAACTGCTTAACTTTATGTTATACTTATCAGTGTAATATTAAAAATTAAATTTTGTCTTCATATATATTTATAATTTTAGTGTAATTAATCTGTTCATATCTCTGTATGCTGACTCTGATTAAAACCTCTAATTAAAACCTTCCTAAAGGATGCTGCTCTGTAAGCTGCATCCTTTAGGAAGGTTTTAATTAGGTGGAGCATTGTAATATTGACATCAGGCTAATCATATAGTAATGTCACCTGTGCTTAGTATCTATACCTCAGGGAATAATATGCGAGACTCTGTCAATGTATTTTTTTTTCTATCCGATAATATTGATAGTTACAGTGACAATAAATCCTCATATTTTATTAGATAAAGAATCATCCACGTGTCTTCAACAAAATAATCATAATTTAACAAATTGTATCTCAAATACTTTTTCTATTAATGTAATATAAATATTTTAATTTCTCTCTGTCAAATGTACTTAAAAAGTTTATGTACTCGAATCTAACGTAGCAAAGTTCTTTGGAAACTTTGTTAAGAGTTTGTGGTATTATAATAAGTTTTGTGCAAAAAAATAATTTTTTGAGATCATAAAATAAATGTAAAAAAATCGTTCTAGCTAGGTGTCAGGATTATATTTAAGCAAGACTAAAATATATTTTCATATTATAGGCTTTAATATAAAAAAAACTTGTTTATAGTTCTTTTATTTATTTGAACTTTGTAACATCATGGCAAGATAATTTTAATATTTGCAAATGAATAATAATTGTGTTTAAATGGGGAGGGGGGGGGGGTGCCTATTTTGTTGATTCAAACAAATTATTATTTTAAGTTTTAAAAACGAAAGTAATAATAGTTAAAGAAGGAAAATTGGTATAAGTTATCAAATAACTTTATTAGGTAAAAATTAAATTTATGGTCATATATCTACCATAGCTACATTTATGGTCATATATCTACCATTTATGGTCATATATCTGCAATAGTTCCTCTGGTATTTTTATCTTCACTTCAACTTTAGCCAAGTATTGTTCTTCCGATTCTATAGATAAGTCCAGTCTTCCACGCTTTTTCCTGCAATGTAAAAGGCCACATTCATTTATTTATCGTCATTGATAAAGACTATTATTTAAAAAAAGAAAATTTTCTTCCTTCCGATGATCAAACCATAAAAGACCCATCGAAATAACGTACGAAAGAATTATTTTACTAATAAAAAAGTTAATCTGCAAAAACTCTTAGATTGAGATTATGATAATAAAAAATTAGTGAATGGATTTACGGGAGTGAATACGAACATAGAATTTGC
Source organism: Druceiella hillmani (assembly GCA_039881145.1). Lineage (NCBI taxonomy): Eukaryota > Metazoa > Arthropoda > Insecta > Lepidoptera > Hepialidae > Druceiella > Druceiella hillmani. The sequence goes on from JAYKKI010000074.1 coordinate 4,471,191, forward strand.
TTTCCACAATAAGAGAATTTGTCTTCTATATTAATATTGTGAATTAAACATTTGCCTGGAAAATAACATACTATACTCTATGTATTGACATGAGTTGGTGAAAATTTTGTATACGATAAAGTCTTACTTTTTTTTATTTCATATTTGCCCAAACGGTTTACGCAAGCCTATAGCCGTGTGGCGAGGAAAATCTTTTACTAGTTAATTTATTTACTACTTTCTATACACTTTAAATTATTGACAATGACTTAAAATGAACCAAAGCTATGGCAGACATGTGTTATGGTCATATATCAATTGGGGGAGTTGCCTAAAAGATCCTTGCAAAATATAAAATCATACAGATGGAGACAGTTCCAGATCTTTGAAAAGCGATTGAAATTATTGGAAAATAATCTACAATTTGTGTGCATAAAGTGAAGTAGAATTAATAAGAAACCTTAAACATATTTTCCAACTCCAGTTTACTTTATGCACACATGTTTATAGAAACTGTTAACCGTGATTGAATAAAGTGGTTTTTATTCACTTGAAAACATAGGAAAATCATTTAAGATAAATATAGTTCTTTCTAATAAATATAAAATATCATCTATTTGGTTATCCTTTCCAAAATTAATGACATAATTTATAAGTAATAAATAAATACATGATCAATATTTTATATATTATTATCTAGTTTTAAACGAAATGTAAATAACTAATTATGAATTAAATACGATTACCAAGAGGAGAGTATTTTTGACGTTGACTTAATGACAGCAAATGATTGGTGTTTTGGAGGTTATGAAGCATTAATGCATTTATTAAAATGTTTAGTAATAGTTTTGATGGACATTTTTGGCTACCATGAAATAAGTTCATTTATTTATGACATATTTATATTATATATTATCTCAATTTTAACCGTGAATCATGACTTACGTACATTGACGCTATTTGTAAATTATCATGAACACTGGGCCAGACTGATTTAATTTAAATTTCATATCTAAGACTGTTATTTGAAATGTTCTAACAAACTGTTTTTTAACTGCAGATAATTTTTTAAGTTAAACTGATAAATTTTAAACTTCAAATTCCATTTTAATTCTTCCCTTTTATCTCAATTTACAGCTTTTGTATTGAGAAAGGCTAGCGTTGAGCATAGTCGTTATATAAGTTATTAAATTCATAAGACTATGAATATGAATACGTAAAGTGGGATGAGTAGAGAAGTTAGAGTTGGGAAATAAAAAAATGCTTTTATGTTTTAAAAAGAAATAATTTTCCCTTTAAATTATAGAAGCAATTTTACCATTTCCTCGAGATCCCTCTGCTCAAAAAATATTCATTTTATGTTGATAAGGTTATATTTTAACATTTTACTCAGAAGCTGTATAGTATTTTAAAAATATTAATGTGTAATCTTAAAAAGTTGGCTAATTTTATAGTTCATTAATTGATCTATAGCTAATATTATCAAACTCTAACAGAGATGTTTCTGCACATTGAAAATATTTTTGAAAAAAATTGTGGAATATATTATTTAGATTTGTCTAAATCCAAAAGGTATTTTTCCAAAATTGTTTCCTTTGTCTTTCTATTCGTTCGCTCGAGATTCACGCAGCAACTACTGGAACAATTTGATAAAGATTAAGTTGCTTTTATCATTTTTACCAAGGAATGTGTCTGTCTTCCTTTTTACCTGTTTATATGTTTGTTTCATTATCACGTAAACACTATAGACCGACTCGAATCAAACTTTTATTGAGAACGTGAATGGCTAGGTAAACATTTAAAGATTATCTTTCTTCACATATTCCCTAAGGAACTTGAAATTCGATTTTTATTACCCACGTAGTAAGACTTCGATCTAAGATGTAGACGTTATTCAAGCTAAGATATAATTTATTTCTATTCCGATGTAGGGCACTTTTGAGATGAGTCTATAATGGCGAAAAAAACCGCCGCTAATTAAGAATTGCATCAAATGAGCAAAGCCGTGGGCAAAAGCTATTGAAAATAAATGCAAAAAATTACTTAAAGTTACAAGTAATGTGATCTTGTTAGATATGCTAAGGCTCCGTCTAGCGTTGTCATATCGTACTTTTATTATAGTCTACTATGAAAGGGGATTTTATTTGGTTTTATACTTACGTAGAATAATATTTTTGTTACTTTATTTTACTTTGTATTGAACAGTTAAATTGCCGTATCTTATTTTTAGTTGATTGATTGCAATAAAACATATATATACTTTATTCCAAATTCAATGATATTCATCCCTTTAGCTGTTATTACGTAATGTGAGAACAAATGAACAGGCTTACAGACAAACGGACGAATATTCTATAAACAATATTTTGTGTTCTATTCCTTTTATTATATTTCCTTAAATTTTTTTTTTTATAAATACCTTTAACGTACAGATACACCAATTGCATAGTTACAATAAATGTATTGACCGATTAATTTAATGCGCTGTTTTCTAACCCAGATAGCTTCTTCGTTGAGAGCAGATTGAAATTTCTGGTTGAAACTTCCACCCGTCCTCCCACTTCCATGGATGCGGTGCAAAGTGGTTGTTGGGCTATATAATGGTATTGGAATATCATTGATACAAAACTGAACTTGGGATACTACCTTGAGGCAACCCAGCCTTAATTAGCTTTTAGTTTGAGTACGAATCGTCGATTAGTTAGGTAAGATTTTAAGAGTTGATAGAATTGATCAGAGACAGACGATCTTAATTTGTGTAGTAGGCCTTCATGTCAAACTTTGTCACATGCCTGCGCTACATCTAGGAAGACAGCAGAGCGACTTTTGTTCCTTTATGCTTTTTAAGTAACATCAGTAAAACAATCGACCTGATCAATTGTCGAGCGATAATTTCTGAAAGCAAACTGATGAGATGGCATCAGGTTTCTTTGATCAAAAATAGGTGACAAGCTTTAAAATCAGTTTCTCAAATAGTTTTGATATGATTGGCATGAGTGAGATGGGTTGGTATGATTCAAATTCGCTTAGATATTTGCCAGGTTTCGGCATCATAATAACTTCAACTGTTTTCCATGTATCTGTGACATAGTTTAATCGAATGTAGGCATTGATCAGAACAGTTAATTTAACCAATGCCTTTTTAAATCTTTTAAGTATCTTACCTCTAACTAGATCATATCAAGACGCTTTCTTCAATTTTAGTAAGTGTAATTAATGGCATTCTGTTAGGATAAATATTAGCACCAAGACAGCATCATCTCCTTCATGTGGATAAAATTTTGGTTCAAGATGTTGAGCAAATGGTTTTTTCTTAATTAGTACGAACCCATTTTCCACCATTTCTTTTAAAGGGTTACTTGAGCTGATGGTTAAGATGTTTAGTAGCTTTCCAGAGTGAATTTTCACTGCTACTATTTGGAGTAATTTCTGTGAGAAACTTGTTAATTGATGATTGTTTGATATTTTTAATTTCTGTAGTTAGTTGTCTAGTAGTTAGGTAAAGTTTTATCATATGGGCTTCTTGATTGATGCCACTTTCTTCTAAGCTTTCGTTTTCCTGACATTAGGTCTATAATTTCTTCTGGTAATTAAGAACTTTTAATTTTTTTCAATAACCCGCGTACTATTCCAGACAGCTTCCTGAATAATAAAGCCATCTATCTATTTCTTTTTCCAATTTATTAATAATCTTAAGCGGAAGAATTAATTTAATATCATTTCCTAGTAGATGATTAAAATTATTCCAATCTGTGTATGTATTAATCGGAGCTACTTTTTGTTTTTTCAAAATGATCTTGTCACTATCTTTCAGGTAAATTGAAAAATGATCGGAGCTCATGTCAAGTCCCTTTTGAATTTTAATATAATTTTATGTCATATTTTAATAACAAAACAGTCTATTAGGTTTGATTAACATGAATTCTAATCCATAACTAGTAGCTGCCCTGTGTAACTCCCGTCCTTTAGAAGTGATTCGCCGTGAGGCCCAGTGGGTCTCGCGGCCTAAAGGACGGGAGTTACACAGGGTAGCTACTAGTACACAGTGGGTGTGCTTAGCCTTGAAGTCACCCCAATGATGAAGCAGCCATTTAATTTGTTGAAAAGCATGATGTATTAATTGGCATACATACTGTACGTAGGTAGGTATTAGATTGCACTAACTCTGAGTTTTTGTTTAGTTGTCTGAACAGTTAAAATTGAAACTTGGATATCACAAGTCACATATTGTTTTTCTTCAAAGTATTTAACGCTGATTTTGATACTAATATATCCACGAGCTCTCTACGAGCGGGATGAATTGTTTGAGTAGTTTTGAGTTTAATAAACGATTTTTCCGTAAAATGTGTCCCTGATATAAGACATATGTCAATATTTTCTGTATACAGGATAGATTGCAGTTCATGTTGGTGCTGCAGCAATCCAATGGCATTCTGTTCCATTATGCCTAGAGAAGTCTTTGTCAGTTTCCAGAGATTTTAATGTTGCTATGGATTTTATTAAGTCACAGATTTTGATCATTTAGCATCTGCATAATTTCTAATAACATGTTATCCTTACTTAATATTTACTTAGTTATAGAAAAATTTCCAGCAACAGCTTAGTTGCATAGACCTCATTCTCAATGGGCGTTCTTACCATTTTATTAGCTTTTACTTGTTTTTTAGTTTTCATTTGACTGTTTCTCAGTTTTTGAAGTTCTTTATTCACTTTATATTCTCGATAGCTGGCAGCATGACCACATTTTAATTGCCTATCTCTTGATTTATCACAATTAGCCGTGTGTATAACACATCGAGGCACCTTGTTACAATAATTTTTAGTATGACCAAGTGACTGGCAGGTCTTCTACAGCGGTATTGATTTATTGTTTTTGATTGGTTCAATAGTAACGACCGCGTTACATACCTATTTAATACTGTATATTTTATTTATGTTCACATTCATCATAAACAAAACAATAAACATATTGAATGGTTGCTTGATTTTCCATTTCAATTTAGTTGTAGCGTTCAATGCTTCCAATGTCTGAGATTTTTGTTCATTTATAATATGTGTAGGGTTAAAAGAATGGTGTATATTTTTGATCATTATTGTGATATCTCTGTCTTATTTGTTCTCGTTAGAATTCCATGAAATTGCATATTTTTTTTTTCAATTAATTAATCAAGGCCCTATATGCATAATTACTCGAGACATTTATTTTATGAACTTTATTACTCATTAATATAGTTTGAAAGTGATCACCACCAATTGTCTGGTTTATTAACGCAGTTAATTTATTAATATTTTCAATGCATATAGCCAGTGGTTTTTGTATTTGTTTTGGTTTTGAATGTATAGCAGGATTTATATTATTACGTTCTTTCTTTATCGCTTGTTGATCGGGTTTCGGTAATTTCATAGCGGCCAACATGCTTTTTTCTTGCTATTTTTAACTCTTATCCATTCTGCGTTGACTGCAAGGTCATGATCGCTTAACATATCTGTTCCGTGAGGTTATTTCACTTGGCTACTAATTTATTTTTAATTTCTTGATTTCTAATTTCATTGCTATTCTCTCGTTCTGTTCAATTCTGTTCTACTCGTTCCTGAAGATTAAAGATAATTTTTTTTCGTATTTATTTCTGTCTGGCTGACACCAAGCGGAATATAGTTGTTGTTCATTTTGTGTGTTTCGGGTATTTTCAGCGAAAGGTATCGATGCATTATTACATGCCCTAATTATTACATGACCTTAGTAAATAATTAGGATATAAAGAAGAAATGATCATAGTCAATAAGTGACTTTTGTAACAAAATAAAATTAACGTAAAAGTATTGAAAATATTATTTTAAGATTTTTAAATGTTTTCAATTAGCAGGAAACGTACAATAGGCTTGGAATAGTATTTAATGTTGAAGCTGTATATATGCAGTGACGATATTATTCTCTTTCCATTGTAGATGAATAAGTTAATTTACAGTAGATTTTTGTTTCCGAATAGTATGAGTAGTAGTTGATAAAATCAGAAAAGAACGAAATGCTAAAGAGCACTTTTTGCGATATCGGAAACAAATTTCTTTGAACATTTTGGGGAAGGGAAGTAAGTTTATAATGAATACACAAAATATAGAAAAATGTTATGTGCAGTAGACAACCGAAAAATATCGTCTGTCCTCATGCGTCTGCACGAATTTTATTTACTTACTCGATCACCTACCCCTCCCGCATCACTTCACATTCCACCTCTCCCATGTCTATTTCGTCAGTATATGACCGGGTGGAAAAGTGTATTGCTGCGATTTATGTAATCACTATGCATCGAGTAGTTAGCCACTTCTTTGTTGTTGTTGTATTAATGCCATGTAAATATATTTTTGAATATATTAAATTGGCACATCGTCTCATCGATTAAACTGATTCCTATGAAATAAAAATTAATTTCACTTCAAGTCAAATCCTACGGTTTAAAAAAAACTACACAAGAGCTGAGTCACTTGATATTTATTTAAACAGATATTTTTTTCTAAAACAATATTATTGTATTCTATTACTTTTATTATGTGCGTTTGTAAATTATTCTTTTTCGTAAATAACTTCAATGTATAGACAGCCTAATTCCACAAAATAATTTTATTTTATGTGTAAATGAGTGTTGTGACTACTTTTAAAACGCGTAAAAGAGATTTATAAAGAAGAATTGATCCAGTTTTCATGGTTCCGACACAGGTTTTACATCCACTTAATATCGCATAAACGTGCAGTGATCATCGAAAGTTCCCAATGGTGTCCCGTTTCTCCTATCAACCGTTTCCAACAACACGATTAAAAGAGCTGCGTTCTCAGGCGGTATAGGGAAAAAGCTAGAAAATTTATTAGTTTACGATGTAATTTGTTTTACTTCAATGTTGAAACTAGTCATTTATCTCTACTATTTTAATAGGACTAGAATTATAATTAAATGGTCATTTTTGGCATCAATAAATATAAACTATTTTACGTAAAAAAAACAACAAGGAGCATAGCCTCCTATATTCCGTTATGTGGTTATGATGTTACGTATTCAGCGTTACGGACTATGCGTGTTCTCTCAGCCTTCACCGATGGCAGCAAGATTATCAAGTCGCTCATCTAATTACCGTGGCGGCGAGATGAAAGGTCCGCTAATAAGGCTTGCGCCTCCCGATCTTCACACCGGTCCGCCAGCCAGCGCTTACCTGCGCCGCGCCGCCTACGCGCCTGTCAGCTAACCCGTACTCCATTTGCGTGCTTTCTTTTTGCGATACATTTTTGCATACAAAAATATATGTGATATTTTGCATACAAAAATATATGTGATATTTTGCATACAAAAATATATGTGATGTGATGTTTAAACTAACAAACGGAAATATTTAAATCTATTTCTGGGATATTTTAATTTAAGGATTATATTTAAAATTTTATTACGCGGAAGCTGTATCATTTCAGTGTGATACTACATTTTTCCAGAAAATATGAACAGGAACGTAGTTTGGAAAATATTTTACAAAATAAGAAAAGTAAATAAATATATAGAAAAAGAAATTCAAAATTTATTATCGTGACACTAAAATGGTTATTGGTTATTACATTCTCCAGGTTATCACATGAATTAGGTAAATAAAAAGAAACATATGAGATTCGGTTAAGGATCTGGGTAGTAAGCTAATTAATTTATGAATCACTAACAGAATCCTCAACAGCATCTGATTTGTTTCATTTTTATTTACCAAATTTACATAATAACATTTGAATCCTAGGGTAAACATTTTTAAATTTACGTTTCTATGTATTTATTCACATCATACCTCTGTAAAAATGAAAAAGAACGAGACCAGCTGAAAATCAAAATGATAGCCTGTGCTCCTAGTAAAATTTATTGTTCTGCTAATAAAAATTATCCTTTATCCGTAGCTGATCCTGAAGGTCATAGGTATGTGAAAATTTATTCTTAGATCTTGAGTATTTTTATTAAATATTTATGAGACCACTTAGGTAAAAGATTATAAAAAGTATTTTATCAAAATCCTATTAATACTTTTTGAATTAGCTATATAATGTGCTGTGTATGAATGTTGTTTCCGTAAATATGTATTCTCAAAAAATGTTTTGTTTTCTTTTTCCCACAAATTTTCTCTCGAGCTTTTTAAGTTTCCATCATTTGCAAAATAAAAATGTTGTTTTTGACTCTTGGCAATATATTTTTGTTTGTTAAGTAAACATATTCTGTGTCTTTTATTATTAAGAAAATTACCATCTTTCTCATTTAACAATTTCGTGTAGTTATCAGATTAATAAACCATATCGAAAATCAAATTACATCGGAATTTTCTACTTTACCTTGGATTTCGACTGTTCTATCACTTGTTTACCACCTCAGCAGAAAAGAAGGGATGAAGGAAAAGGGCAATAATATTGCTGAGAAAAAATATTAATGCGCTAAGTGCGATGGTTTGTCATGGGAAGATTTTTGAAAATTTTAATGCTGCACATTAAATTAAGTGCCTCACAATCAAGTTTCTTCGAAGTTCTTCGATTTTTGTCGTAGTGTTTTTTTTTAATTTTATGCAATGAAAGAACACAACAAATTAAATAATACATGTCGTTACTTCTATGTTCTTTCCCATTGATAGGTAGTGATAAATATCACGTTGTTCAATCGTGCTGATACTACATCATATAAAGGAACTACTTTTATCGCTAGCATTAATACAAATGCACTCTAAGTTCCACTGTCATAGGAATCGTCTAAAATATTCGTCAATATTATAGTAATTTTTTGTAACATTGCAATTGTATTACATCAGCCTTATTTGAGTAAAGGTCAAAAAATTGTTGATCTTCCTCCACGCGATTATTAGAGACTGGTCACAATTCGGAAATATACGGTCTTACAAACCAATTGATGGTCAGAAACGAAATTGGTAAGCATGTTTTTGATATTCTCGTCAGGTTTTGGTTATTTCGATTCGATGTCGATTTTGGACATGCTGAGGGTACGCGAAATGTAAGTAGGAATTTACTTGATCGGACCCTATTTAGGTAAACTACATTCATGCGTTCTGTAAATGACATAGTATACTTAACAGGGATTGTGTGTATTATAGAGGTATAATTAAATTACTTCTTCGATATTTCATAAAATTGTTTAGGTATCTACTTTTTAGTGCGTTATGTTCATATGCAGGCTTTTCGACGTTTTCTCCGCAGCAACGCATCGCACGTGTACGCGCAGTGAATGGAAATCTAGACTTGTTCAAACCAAGATTTGCAGGACTTGTTCTAACTAAGCATTACAGATAGAAATGTTAGTGACGAACACTGTGAAAGTTTTTTTTTTATAATTATCCACCTTATAAGAAACCCTACCAAAATGAATAATACTGTGACAAACACATTTAGGAAAATTCAATGTTACGTAGACAGGGCGTCTACGGAAAAAAAGGAATCGGCTAGTGGTCTACGGAGCAAAAAATTTGGTAACTTCTGGTTTATGCGATAGAAAAAGTAGCGCCTTAATTTTTGTCAAGTTCGTTTTATAACTGAATAATTGTTTTAATTTTATTATAAGTTTTATTCTGTTTGTTTCCCGAATGGTAACTTACGACATAATCACAATTAATACATTGGGTGTTTGTTTATAGTAAGTCAATCCCCACTTCTTCAGTACTTTTTCATTATTGGTTGACTTACGATACAATACCATATATTAAGTATTTGATTGGATCGTAAGTCACATATGTTTAGGTCACACGTGGCATTGGAACCTATAATTTAATAAGGTCTGGATAAGATATTTACTGATTTATTTTAATGCTTCTGTTTGGCTTTAATGGAAAGAAGATATTTATAATCCAATTTTTGTCAAGTGGAAACAGTTTTGCTCACTGAACGCGCATATCACCTGGTCTTGCAACAGCTTCTTTTTAATGAACACTTTGGTAAATACTTATTCCTAATTTTAATCTTATGGGGTGTAACGTGGCATCATTTGCTTCGAGTAACTATAAACTTAGATTTAATATAGTCACGTCCCTATTTTAGTAGGTCCCTATTTTATTTTCCAGAAGGTTTTTAATTATAAGCCGATCACCTGTCAGATTGCACTTTTATTGCATGTTTCGTAATTTATTTTTATGTTTTGTTTAAGGGATGATGCGTTAATATTTTATAAATGTATATTATTTCTCCCTTTCTATGGCAATTCACCGTTCGGAGAATCGTTTACTTTTTTAATCATTATAAAAAAAATCAACCACTTCATTCGCCATCATCGAGTTAAGTTTCGCAACATTCAATGTGTTCACAATATTCAATTCAACCACACAAGCCCATCGTATGTTACCTAGAAACAAACTCAGGACCTTATCAACCTGCTCACGATGGACCGGCAAGTTGCAGACCGATGCGGGCAGGCGATGGGCGGGGCGCGGGGAGCGGGCGGCGCGCTAATGGGCCGCGCGATAAGATCGGCGCGACCACGCCCACCGCGGCGCTTTGATCGCGCCGCCGCCGCCGATGTGAAGATACCGTGCTCATACCTGCCCGCCCCGAGGAAGCAGCGCTTGTTGATCGTATTTTGGAGAGATAATAGGGTGAGCGAGGTGAGCGTGAAAAATGTGGCTCGTGTGAATGTATTTTGTTTATAGACGTGGTGTGATGCTGACATGAACAAATTCTTATCGACTCGACCCCGCCAGGGTTTTAAAAGAATATTGCAAATGTTTGGGCGTAGATCTGTGTCCGCAAAATGTTTGTTGGATTATTTCTGTATCGTGAACATTGCAAACTAAATGTTTTTTTTGGCGATAGTCGGTTGTCAATTTATTTCGTATTCGTCTCGCCCGTGGAGGTAAGTATCCAACGAAGATAAATATATTTTGCAAAGAGGAAGCGTTTCGTCTTAACTCAACTGACGTTAAAGCATGATTAGAAGTGGCGTGCGTTCGCTTAAACAATTTTCACTAAATTTACAAACTTTCTACCGAAAAGTATGGGTGTGTGCCCTCTCCTTGTACTCTCACCTCCATGGCCTCACTCATGGCAGTAAGAATATCTCACCATATTTGTTTCAGCTATTTTAAGCATGTATACAATTTATAGCTGCTATGGTATATTGATAACCATTATCGAAGAAGAGGCAAATTGAAAAGTTTCAATATAAGACCGTAGTACAAACTTCAGTACAAATTCAGGTCTGATACTGATTTTATGTTATTTGAATTATCGGAACAGAGGGATGGTGATGATCCATATCTTATGAAAATATAATTCTGATAAGATGCGGCATATTTTATTAGTATAAATATATAGACAATGAGCCTATGTGTTTGCATTTCATGCTAATAGTACCTATTCTCAAAATGTAAATTTATTACTAAATCTCATTTGTCACGATTTGGCATTGCCTTAAGCATAAAACTCATATTCAATTTCTAAATGTTTAATTATCATTTGCCAACATATACTGCAAGTTTCAGAATTTGCCGCTTCTTCAACTCCGGTGGAAAATTAAATGAAGATTTTCTTTAAATACTTTTAAAACCAAAGCTGTTGAGTATATCCAAGAAAAGATTTTGATGAGGAATGTGATTTCGAAAAATTTAAAAAATCTTAATAATTTAATTTCATTATAACATTGAATCAGTTATTATGGGTTATACTTTACGGAAATTGGTTACGTAATCTTATTCGTAACTAAATAATTTTCAATTAGTCATAAAGATGTAAAATACTAATCTGACAAAATACTTAGTTTTGTATTCAACTTAATTTCAAAATGATTATGTATAACGATCGTTATGCTGTTGGCTTAGACTTAAAATTACACGTGAGTTAACGTTATATTTCGTAATTAATCTTATAGTGTGTATAAAACGTCCGTTTCGTGTATAAAATGTGTATAAAACAATATAAATTTTCCTTATTATAATAGTACAGAGAATATTGTTATTAGCACTATAACAATTTTCTGCGGATTCTATTTTTATTTATTTTTGGGAAAGCAACATCGGTTTTATAATATAAAATATGATAAATAAATAGAAATAATCAACGTTATTTATAGAACATTTTTGGATCCTGTCCTTTCCAAAATATATATTTTTTTAAATATTAAATTTAAAAATAATGTCAATAACATGCATAGACGAACTCATGTCACAAAGTAGCAACATTAATTGGTGGCAGTATAAATAGATAAAGAAATGTTTGATAATCTGAACTGAATGCATACGGACGACCAAATAGGTGCAAATTAAAGTTCCATTCAGTGGGAATAAAAATGCTTTTTAAGTTATAACTTGCTTAATAAAACTAAAATTACTTTCTATGAATTATGACTAACAATTCTATGTTACCTTTAGAACTCATATACGTATATTAAAAAAATACGATTATTATAAACTTAGAAGTAACTATATCGTAACTAATCAGTAAAAGTTTATAACATTTCCGAGGCATAGAAAATATTAAAAATAAGTTGCTCTTTAAAGTACCGCATGCAATAAGCTCGACTGAAATATCCTGTTGATTAATAGCAGATGGAAAGGAACGCAAGATAGAATAATATATGCTTTAAGATCTCGCAAAATGTTCTTAAGAGACATGCGTTATTATCGGACATGAAACTGATCATAAACATCCTCCGGCCGCGTACTCAGCACCGTAGAAGGGTCAATAAAACGCTAGCGAGAGGAAACGATTGTAGTTAACGAGATATTGTTCCGCAAAATTATTATCAAAAGCGATAAAAATAATTTTCATTTTGAACGCAGTCGCAAGAAAATCAACGGAGCCTTCGTACACACCATGAGTCGCCATTACCTGGGTTTATGACGCATTACTCATCCTGACCAAATTGCAAGGGGATTGCCTGCAAGCTTGCACTCACAATGATACGATGAGGTTGTTGGTAATAATCGTTTCTTGTAGCAGTTCGCTTCTATATATGGCGCAATGATTGTGAATGTCGGCATTATAAAGTTAATTTATTATTAATGCTGATGATTTATCAGTCTTGTAACGGAAAACTATTAATATCAATATGGTGAGGGAAACTTGTATTGACCTGTCGTAGGTTCTTTAATCGTTTAAAGGATATTAACACAGTATTTGAATTTTATTACTAATTACGTTTTCTTGTTATTTTTTTTATCTTTGTTCATATTATATCAATATTTTATTATTCTAAATAAATATAAAATAATTTTGAGATTTTACGACAGGACCAAAATCTTCATTGATTTTTGGAAAGAATAAATATGAAGAGGATGAATTATTTGTGTGTGTCGGTACATACGAGTAGTTCTTTTTGAGATAGTGGTTATACTACGTACTTTCATTCAGAGTTTTTTAATATGTCCTTCAACAGCAAATTACTCGACCAAATTGTACCTTTAAACCATAAAACAACTACGAAGAAAATTGTATTACATTTCTTTAGCAATTTAATTTTTTTAACTCGAAGGATAAAGAAATTAATCTTAGTTTCATTACATAGTACATTTACCTATATTTTTCTTATTTTGCATATATATTTTAAAATAATGTGAAAACTTTAAGCTTTCCAAGCTTGAATGGAACACGTGGCCTTGATGTGTTTTTAACCATACCATTACTGTTCTCAGATGAAAATGGTTGAAAATAGTTCCAGCTTCCCGACAAATCAAAAACTTACCAGTATCCGTAACGTTTGCAGTACTTTCAAAATTTTTTTTAGGCACGGCTAACTATGTAGATAAAATCTGTTCAATATCTCACTATAACAGTTTTTATAATCTGGGGGCAGCTATATATTTGTATATTAATGTACATTTAATAAAATTTAATAGCGATACAAAATGTTAATGTTTCTGTACTTATGTTAATTGAGAGTATATCTTCAAATGCGACAAATAGGTATTTTAAAATAGAAGGCATTGTGAAGATTTTGCAAAATGTTTACAGGACTAATTATAATTATTGAAAAGTTTTATTAAAATGACGGGGTATAAGATGTGTTTATGCCGTATTCAGAAAATTTCTTTTTAAGAATAATGCTAAAGATACCATCTGTTATTAATAGAACTAAAATTTTTAAAAATAATAATTGAAGCAAAGGTATGGTGCCATTTTAAAATTGTATGTTGTATTATATGTATATCTACGTTGTTATGCAAAATCTTATGTCGTACCTAGAATATTTTTTGGATTTGGATGTAAAATGTTGTGCATGTATCTGGAATCGAGTAGAATATAAAACAAGGTATTTTTTGATTTGTCGCATTTCTGTTTATCTTTTTTGTTAGATAAACAGAAACGCGACAAATCTGACTGCATGCGACAACTACCGGACCGATTGAACGTGATTTTACCTGGGATAAACTCATCGATTATTCCTCTTACATTTTTCTGAAAGCTTATGTTTCAGATTAAAACCTAGACAACCTTCCATTCTAATCGAACCTTGTATCAGGGACATTTTCTCTGATGTTTTTAAGTTAGGTTGTCTGTTAGGACATCACGTAATATAGTCGGGACTGCCGCAGCGATCGAGCTTAAAATTCAATTTAAAGAGAGAGTGTTCTTTTCTTTTTATGAACATTAGATAATTTACAACAGAAAGCTTCCTCTGTTATGTTTTTCGAATTCAAGAATAATAGTAGCAGAAACTATTTCATAATAGGAGAAATCTGCGTATGTTGATTGAAAAATACTAAACTGGTTAAATAAATATAACAAATTATATTTTCCGGGTCGCTAGCTTACATGAGCGTAGTTGTTAAGAATATTTAAAATTTAGGATAAACCTCGCATCTGGTTTAAATTCCCTTACTGCTTTGAGTCGGTTTGAAAGTTAATATTTGTAAATTTTATTTAAAAATAGTAGTTATTGCTGTCGTATGCTACGAGTTACGTCTGTGATGCAGATGCATCTGGGATGATGAAGTCGATGAAATATAGAATATTGAACCGTTATTTCTATTTAACTTTTGTAAATAGACTTGGGATTTGAATGTTTGACTATTAAGATAAAAATTGCTCGCTTCATACTAATGCTGGTGGCGTCCTTAGGGACATGCGACGTACGTAAATAATATTTTAGTTTTTTACACACGTATTATTTCTCTAATCTTTTTAAACTAGCGCTTTCAGGATCCCAAAACTTCGTATCTGCCGATACTTCTACTAGGCAACCACCCGGTCACACTCGGTCAACCCATCCACCTGGCAGTTTCGGGCCACCGCGCGCGCTTGCCGCCACCATTCCCTCTGAGTTATCACTCTCTAATTAGAGCTGACACGCTGAGTTGCTCTAGTGGCTAGCCGATACCCACCCAATTAGGCTCACCGACTAGAGCGGCGCCGCTTTCTGCCCAGTCACCGCTAATTAAAATATGACGGCCGCCGGACGCCCGTCAGAATCGGCTGCCGCCGCCCCGCAAGTGTTAATGAATGAATTATAGCCCAGCAGTTGTTAATGTCATTTTCTCGTTATTCATGTTAATGTGCGGATAATAAAAGTGTCGTGCTTTTGTTTCGTTGTATTGTTTATAGCGGGGCTTAAGAGGTTTTTTTATTCAGCGGGATGGGTCTAATTGGCTTTCTAACGGTTCGCGATGGAAATTTTAGTAATTAGTGCATTTATTAGGGAATAGATTAAGTGAGAGGTTCAAAATGTGTAGGTGTAATTTTTGGACATATATCTTGTTAGTGAGAGTGTTCAAATTAATATCGATTAACTATTAAATTTTTTCATCGACTTTTCAATGGGCTTACCTATTTTTGTTAATGCATTTCATTTTTTTTAAATCGTTTTTTCTTTTATATGTAACTAACGAATCTAGACTAAAATATTGATAGTCTGTTTATTTGTCGATAGTAATAAAAATATTAATTTCATAGACATATATACTGCAGATAATATTTTATAGATTTAATTCAACCCTAATTTTTTCCGATTTTCTTGTAATTACTTTACGAGATTGAGGGAGGGGAGGATGAGGCAATGATATTTATTTTATTTTTAAAAATTTGGCCCAAGAAAATGAACAAGTGTCTTATTTCTATATTCATCATTAGATGAGGATGAAAAAAAAATGTTTCGTTTGACTTCCTCGAAGTTATTAAATTTGGGAATTAATTTTCCTGTACGTTACGCTGTTACGATTTAATCCAAAATATAAATAATTATAGTTACCAACCTACTTATTACATTCTTTATTTAAATATATTCTGTAAGTTTTTTATATTCACACTTGTTTTAGGAAACAGAATTTGGATATTAATCTTGTATTAGCTTTAGTGAAATAATATAATTATGGAACTGTCTAGTTGAGATAAGTGAATTTCAGCCGTTTTAGATTTTTTAATTATCTAAATTTTCGTATCTTTGAACTACATTTTTTCGGCTGGTTAAAATCAATTCATAAAATTGGTGGAGACTATTTCATCCATATATTAGTATTGTACAGACTCACTCAACATTGACTAAAATTGCTATTTGGATCTGTGATATCGATATGAGTATAAGGCAAGGGTACACTTTTCCTCTTTTTATTTTGAGATTTTAGTAAATTTATCATGTCTGATTAAGTTTCATATAGTATTGTTATATGACATATGTTCTCTTTTATTGATCAATTGTTAAGTATTACGTAAATTTGTTTAATTTTGCCTTCATATTATCACGTCCATATACTACTTATTTACACGTTACCGTGTTAGGATTTCGTTTTCGTCCAACATTGCTTTTGTTCATGGATGTTTGCTTTATTTTCACGGAAAAGAAAAAAATATTTAGTCGTATTCCACGTCGAAGCTAGTATTGATTATTTAACCTCTAACAGGTGTTTTTTTGCGAAGTTAAGAAAGAACTTTAGAATGAACAAAAACAGATACAAAATCATGATAATGGCCGTGGTATTAGTTTTATTGAAAAGGTAATTTAATGCCATTAATGTTTAAATACGAGTTCAGACATATGAGTGTCACGGCTGGCTCGAATGAAGCACTATCTGGAAGTGCAATTCTCAACCACATTTGGGTCGTATACTGGCAATAACGCAGCGAACGTTGTCTTCCGAGTAATCCAATGTCTGTGGTTTATCGGCATAGACTAGCGACTTCACACATCCCTGCAGAAAATAATCCGTAGGTGTGAAATCACACGATCCTGCAGACTAATCGACAAGGGCATTACGCGAAATTATGCGCTCATCGAATGTTTCCTGCAATCAATTCATTGTATCGCTTGCTATATGGCATGTTGCACAATCTTGTTGAAAACGAAGCTCGTGAACATTAATGCCCTTCAATTGGGAAGTAAAAAAGATCGATCTATACCGCTCTCCATTGACTGCAACATTCTCATTGGCATCATCTTTGAAGAAATACGGGTCAAAGATTCCACCAGCTCATGAAGTACACTATACAGTGACTTTTTGTGGACGTAATGGCGTCTCAATTATGACACATGGATTTTCTTCACTCCAAATTTGGAAATTTTTTACCATTAAAATATAGGTATGTGGATATGGATTTACTTAAAAGCAGAATTTTTATAAGTTTTTGTAGCAAAAAATGTATGTGCGTCAAAATGAATGGTTTTTTCAAATTTTTAAGTAATAACAGTATACACATATTTATTTAAGATTTAAAAATCACAAAATGTTTTACAATTTTGTTGAAAAGTGTTTCATCAGTCCAAACTACTCAAGTGACTACACTTTCTGACAATACTTTCTATTTAGTTTAGTTTTGACAATACTTTCTATTTAGTTTTCTATATTCTTCGACATGTTTATTATTAAGAATTTAATTCTAACGAAATTCACTCAATTCATCGGGTCATCACCCGGCCAATCTAGATTCACTAAACTCCCACATGAGAACTCTGGGGAACACACACGCGGTCGCGCAGCACTGTCGGAGAGCGCAGCCCATTACGCCCGCGCCGCCGCCGCCCCGAGATGTTATCTGATAAGTCGCGCGGAGGCTGTTAGTTCGCTGTCGGATTACGTCGCCGAGGAACGCCGGTCTTTGTGCCGCTCTGCCCCTAAGCCGGCCCGCACCTTGCGCCCAACTCAGCCTCACAATCCACGCGTCCGAAGGCCGACTTAAGGCTGACGTGGACAAAAAGGCCGAGTGGTACGACAAATGGCCGCCGCGGATTGAGGACGAATGCATTGTCTAGTCGATGGCGAGTGGTAAGTCATCTTTTTGAGTTTATTGATTCCAAAATGGTGTCTGATGTGCAGATAGTGGGAGCAGGTCAGCATGTTTTAATAATTGTGTGCCTTTTTTGTTATGTACATAGTTGCCAAATAAATTTTATTTAAATTTCTCTGTAACATCACGTTGGAGAGATTATTTCAAAGTGACAGATTTCAAATTGTCACACAAACATTACCTGCATAAATAGTATGTGATAATGAATATTATTTTAGTAAAATATTTAAAACAATACAATTTTTCATAAGAATACACTTTCGTTAAAGCAAGGGTAACTACAATGTTAGGCCCAAGGAAAAACTCTGTGTTAACCACACGCAGTGGGTTGAACTTAGTTTTTAAAGTTTTAAAAACTGTTTAAGCATTTTTACGATCTTTTGTATATTTATAATTATTTGTTTATTATATTATTAGATTCTCTTTCTGGAATGTGAGATTCACTGATGAAAAAACATGTTTAAATTTTAATAATTACCGGTTGTGATATACGCATTCAAAAGTATCAGGTGTCACATACATATATACTTCCCGGCAGGGAGGATTTGAAACAATTCCCCCTGAGTACTAATTATAAACTATAACTTGGTTTACTTTAGAATAAAACGAGCCTTTCTGAGAAAGAAGATACGAAGAAATAAGGAAATGTTGTAGGACATCAAATGAAAGGTTATCAAAACTATAGTCCAAAAGAAACTACTTAATTTTCTTGCGTAGATTTTTAAAACTATTTTCCAAAAATAATTTTTAAAAACTCCCTACTCTATCTAAAAAAAATTGCCTAGAAAAAATTAAGTATTTTATGATTTAAGTATAGTTTGTAGATACGTATAAATAACTATTGGTCACGGATAAGATAATAAAATTTATGTTTATCATTAATTGTGCAAGTACGACACGAACTTGATCAGTATTTTTATTTTCAATGAAGCTTTTTCAATTATTTTTGGACATAATTGTACTTTTGTTATATAAAATATGTGTACTCTTAATTATAACTTAGATTTATAATTTAAATATAATATAACTGAACATAAAACTCAAAGCTACAATTTTATACAAACGTATTTAATATTAAAGTTACTACACTTAATAAAATCGATAATACTTTTAATTTTTCTCTGTAATTGTTAATCAGTCAAACCGTAATTACAGTTCATTCACACAAATACATTGAATAAACCTATATTTTCTTATTTTATGCAAAATGACATTATTTTGGAAATTCGTAAGCGCCTGAATAACAGGCATTATTTTTACGCTAAATCTAGCTTATTCCTATATTGATAGTTTATAAAAATATCGATATAGAAATAAGCTTCCTAAGTACGAAAAAAATTCGCACTACGAAGGTCAATACCCACTTAAGTACGTATAAAACTTCAAACAAATAAGGGTACATAGTATTTTTATTAAACTATATACAAACATTAATATTATTTTTCACCTCGCAAATATGTTATTTAGTGCGTATGTCACAGACGTTAGAAAAATAATTTTGCACTGAAATACTTGCTAAATATCAGCCAATTTTTTCAATTTTAACCCCTTGTTAAAAATTAAGATAAAGGATACTGGCAAAATGCTTCGGAGATTCCCATTTAGTAGAAGAGGCCATGTTAAGAATATTATCTAATATTTTTATTAATTTCAAAATACCCCTTCAATGATACTGTAAGAAAAATAAAATCATCCCTAATGTCGATATATGGACAGATGCGAACTTCAAAAAAATTAAGAGACCCTTTCTTCTACTTTTGTATTTTTACAACAGTTTTTCATCACAATCGGCCTTAATTTGAAATATCAATGATGGACGATGTAAGGCGAGGTAAGGTGTTGGATGACAAAAATTGTAAGGTATTGGATGAAAATGTTGATGGATACACCAAATATGATCTCGTCGCATCACTAGTATTGCCTATATAATAAACTTAATTTGGTTTCAGAATGATTTCTTTTAGATACCTTCAAATTATAAAACCTACTAACGAATCAATTTTGCCCTTCCTTCAACAGCTTTCAGTAAACTGGTGGTTTAATTATGCTTAATTCTTACAAGGAAAGTAAAAATAATTAAAATGTTTCAACAGATAACGGATATTAATATAGATCTGGATCCCTTGACGTGCAAGCATACTTTTTTAAAATAATTCCTAGACCTTGTTTTCATTTTCATATTTAGTTTACAATTTACTTCTAATAAATCATAAAATACTAATCATAATAATCCTAATCTCATATTTAAATCCATTCTTTAAATAAACAATTTTAATTATAATACATCATTATTTTACATGTGTTTAATTCAGTGTTAAATTTTAATATTAAAGTTATTTTAGGCTAAATTAATTGTTATTGATTTTATAAAATTAAGATATTTAATAAAATTGACACAAATTGGACATATTTTTTCTTGGAGCACGACAAACATTCAGTCAATTTCATTTTCATAGATCAAACTGCGGGATAAAAGTACAAAATATGTATCCATACTACTTTCTAGGCAGTTTAGACTACAATTAATTTCAAACTATTATGTATTTCAAAATCGTTACTAATTTTCTGTTTCTGTGCAATTTTTTAATTAGGAATATTTCCAGTGATAAATTCTAAATAAAACCCTCATCGTAACTCAAGTTCCACATTTTCATTACTTGTACAAAGAAAAACAAATAAAAACTGTTATACTGTCACTCGTCTCGTCTGCAATTGACAGTTTCGTCTGGGATTAATTCGACTCGTCCGCCATTGTAATTCAGTACTAAATGTCAGGGAGCAACAGAGACAATTTCAGAAAACTACTGCCTTTAGACTGATCAAGATTAGATAAATTGTTTTCTTCGAAATGACATTAATTGACTCTACTGCAACGAAATATGAAGGTTGATGTTTCATTTTTATTCGACAAGCTGCAACATGCAGAAAAAAACAATCAAGAACATCAACTATCTTAAACACCTGCCAGCGACAATACGTTTGTACATACCTGGCGCATCCTAGCAACTCGCGGAACGCGATACGTCAAAAGATAAGATATTTCGATCCGCTATATGGGTCGATATGCAAATTGACCGAGGAGATGAAATATTGGATGCGGCCGCTGGACCGCTTGATCGCTATCCGCTCGGCGCGGGTGTGGTCCTCGCAGTGCGATCTCGAAGCGGCGGACCCGCGACGGGCGCGAGTAACCCGACACGACGTGCATTCAGCGGTGGCGGTCCGGAGGCTGGAGCGAATAATGGCTCGCGGGTTATCGTTTGTCAAGTGTACTGCTATTTTTTTTTTGAGTTGCGTGGCTCTGGAATAGCGGTGACTGTAAGGCGGCCTTGACGTTGTAGTTGTTAAAGACTTACTGGTTGGAAGTATCGGGGAATGTGCGTTGGTTGAGGGGGCAAAGTCATTAGTAACAAGCTTCTGGGTTTTAAATATTATTAATTTGCTGGGTACTGACGGAGAAAGATGGTAACATCCAGAATGTTACCATCGTCTTTTAAGACTTGGGTAATATTAGATACAACTAGTTGTATTATAACTGAAAAAAACTTGTGTGAAGGCGGAATGATTAAGAAAATTTTAATCTGTATATTATATATTAATATGTGAAGAGAAATCTTTGTACCGATTTTTAGATATATTGAGCTCAGAGAAGAGTGTGAGTTATATATATATATATATATATATATATATATATATATGTGTGTATATATATGTATATATATACATATATATACATATATATATATATATATATATATATATATATATGTATATATATATATATATATATACATATTATGTTCCAAAAACATTAAATTATATATTATAATTAAAATAAAAGATTTTTTGTTTACGTTCATACTATCAACGTCAAATACATAATAATCTGTGGTCGTCGCACAGAATAGAAATATTGTCGCCAAAGAATTTTAAAACGTTGAATCAGTTTATAATTGTGAATTTTTTGTTATTTCAAATGTTCCTTTTTCAATAAGACGTGGAGTGTATGTCAAGGCAAATAAGTGTTTATTTTATATTTTGTGTAATAGATATCTGTATTTTATATATTAGTGAGATACGTCTTACTTAGTATACACCTGTTGCAAAAGGAAAAATCTGTCAGCTTGATTAATATACACCTGTTGCAAAAGGGAAATTTTGTAGTAGCAATGTGAACTAACTTACACTCGCCAACTTATTAGTGTTTTCAATAAAGTCGATAAGTAAAATACGGTCGAATTTCGACCACTGGGCGACCACTAGTTTACATATTTTTATTTTTGTTTTCGCAAATAATTGCCCGATTATTTATATGCGACTTTGATCGGCGATGCGGTTTTTTATATTATGGTTTTTATTTAGCCCACATTTCCCTGAGTTTGTAATATAAAAAAGGGTAAATTGGAGTATAATTAGTTACCCAACTGTGGAAGTAAAATATTTACGAACATTATGTTCGTAAATATTTTACTTGGAAAGTAATATTTAATGATTAAAATTATTTTAAGAGTTAGTGATGATTACATTCTTTTTTTAGTGTCTCGACGAATTCAACGAGTTTCAGTAAACTAAAAAAAATAATTCGTTGCTCTGTTGTAGATTTATTAAACGACAAACATTTTTCGATTTACTATGATTAGGGATTTTGTACTCATTCCATACTTGTGTCGAATTGTCACGTCTACTTATATTTCAAATAAGGACGGTAAATAAATACAACTAAACTTATTTATCGTGTCATGCACATTATATATAGGCAAGATCAAGATTTACACCCTTGTCATCCACGGTTTGAAATTACACATCATTTTGTACACCGGCAAATCATACCCCAATCTTTATGTGCTGACTCATTCAAAGTTACAAGTAACGTTTCATTCTTTGCTGATAAATTTTTGTGTAAGAAATTTTGCCAAGTATATATTGATGCCATATCTATAATGCTTACTGGTTGGAAATATCGTCAGATATTTAAAAAAAAAATTCTTTTTTTTTTGTTTATATCCCCTATATATAAACCTACATATAGACTCTACATATAGGCTTAGAAGTCACTCCTTTGATTTCAAAATAGTTTCACTGTTAGGAAAATAATTTAACAAAAATATCCATATATACAATACTCTATTAAAATAGTTTTTCTGAAGAAACCGAGGTGTTTCTGAACCAAATCGGAGAGAGAACAATTATCCAGATGCTATCGTTTCTTACGCTGACAAAACAGAAATACCTGAAGGCAACGTTGCATATTTAATATCTCAAAAATATGTAGGTATGGTATTTTTTCAGATACTCAAAAGTTGAATACATTTTATTAGTATTTCATGGAGGTAAAAAATTGTTTACTTACACTATATATTGGACAGATCCTTCCGGAGATCTTACAGTGTGTATATATATATATATATATATATATATATATATATATATATATATATATATATATATATATATATATATATATATGTGTGTGTGTGTAGTTATATATTAACGATAATATAATATATTTTAAGTCGATGTACGAGAAGTAGTCTAATATGCTAATATTACAAAATAGCCAAATTAAATAATTCCATTTACGCAATATATTTGTTTAAATACACGTAACTAGATTTTTAAAAATTCGATTCTACAATATTAATTTTCTTGATTAACGTCAATATGTTTTAATCTGAGACGTAAATTGTAGTCTTCTTTAGGAAAAAAATAACAGGACCCGGTGTAGACTTTCCTCGAAAGATGTTGGAATTGTCGAAGCGAACGCCGCGTGCGCAACAAATTCGTTCAAAATTCAAATCGACGAAGCCGCCGATCCACTCACGCGATGGTGGAGCCGAACAATACGAAATTGTGAGAATTGAATCCTTCTCTCAATCATTAGATAACGGGGGCCGATGGGCGATAGGGGCTCGGCGGGGGGCCGCCGAAGGCGCTCGTCTTCCTGCTGGCTTCCCGCGCGAGACTGTCGATATGCTTATTCGCTCGGGCATTGAAGGATCGGTTTGGGTTGGTGGCTCGGTGGTTGGGTTTTTTAAAAATGTGTATCGCTTGTGATATTTGAATGTTTTGTTCTGTTTTTTTTCATCAAACATGGTGTACGCATAAGGCTCGTCAGAAATTATTTCAATTATACGCATTAAAATAACATCAGCTGAGGACGAGGTAAATTTAATACAATTTAAATATAATAACGACAGCCAAGAAGTAGGCTTCCTAAGAAATCGGATGATTTAAATAATATACATTTTTACAATTACGTCACAGCTGAGCGCAAGACACTCAGAATTTATATATAATGAATTGGTCTTTAAATATAAAATTAATTCATAAGTTGAGGGACTATAAAATGAGGATAATGTGAAATTTTCAGGTAAGTGAAAATACACATTTTCACTTATATTCCTCATTTTTATTATTGAAAACATGTTTATTATAATATTAAATGCAGTGTTTCATCTTAATGTAATTTTATTTCTTTATACCATGTTTACTCAAAATAATTATTGACCAACAAGTCGCCCGTCCTGACGTTTACAATAAAAAAATGAACCACGACTATCTAGACTACGTCCTGGCTTTTTCCGATCAAAAATGGACCACGACTAAATCACTACTGTACATAATATTTATTGACTGTTCATTTATTAAATATGGATATTTAACGGTCTAGTTATTTATTCTATGCTTTACTCGAGTACAAAACAGTACGGTTAAATTTTGCATTCTGATGTTAGCCATACACATCCTGAAACTTTGAAGAACTGAACTGAACTACTTTGTTGTAGCTATAATCATTTAAAAGTTTAAGCCAAATATGGACTCGGCACCTTTCGCTTCCTTTGACTTTACTTCTCATTACTTACATATTATCAAAAGATGTCAGGTTTTTAACGTTATTAGTTCTACGACCGTTAAACTTCTTGTCGTGAATGATATCGTATAAAGGTAATGAGAATAAAAATATCTGAAGTTGACATTATTATATTTACATGGGATATTCACTTCTAATTTTAATGTTTTAATTGATTTTTTCGATGGCTCAAAAACATATAGAATTAACAGTGGATGCTGGCGAGATATGATTTTGTTGTTATGTTAAGCGGTGCCATTCTTTTATATAACTGTATATAAGCAGTATTATACCACCTGCTTTGAAATACGATCGGATCGTATCGGATCAGATTAGCGTTATAAGATAGACATAAAACGTGAGGTCGAAGAATGACCTTACTCGATAATCTCTACAGCGTCACAGTACTTGAACGGAAATAAGTATTTTTCTAACTTTAAAGTATTTCGTCTATTTATTTTACGTCATGTGTACTTGTATGATACACTTGGCTGTAGTTACACTCTAAGTAGGTGTCGTGTATAAAGATATATTGAAGTACCAAAATAATGTGAGTACAGCTTTGATTTCCATCCGGATTTTCATGAATATTGTATAGTTGAAATTGTAAAATATGTTCCATATATATACGGTGAATATACTAACTATTCATTTAAAAAGTATCCTCAAATAAAACACCCTCGTAATACGCAGAGCAAATGCACATAAGTAATAATACGTTACGAAAATGAGTATACATAACAATGTCTATATTTTTAAATACAAGCTGTTCACAAATAATATATGACCTTCCCAACAAAAGGAACTAAATATTGCTCGTATCTGAAATGGTGATTTCTAAAGATGTAATGTATATTTCTAAAGATATAATTTTTATATTTTTATCAGGATATTTATTTATGAATATATAATTAATCGTGAATTGTTTTATAACTAAGGCCCCTTTTTAAACCCTAATTTACATATTTTTAACAGATTTGTATATAACATGCACATCAAGTAAAAAGTTGAAACAGCCAAGCTTAGAAACTATTGTAGTCGAATTAACATTCAATCAAAATTGGTTCATTTTTTTCCTCTTATCTCAATATCAGTCAATTAATTAATACTAAATTAACAATTTATAAAAAACGTTAATATTAATGATTTCTTCACAAAATATCTGCATAATCTATGTGACGATAATTTTACATCATAATTAGAGCAATATGGTAGTATTTATTAACAATTTTAATTAAAATAATAATTATCTACTTAATATTGGACAATAGTCATTGTATTCTTTTAATCAAATTTATCAAACTGGCAACAAGGGGGCTTATTACCTACGAATCTTCATTTTCAAAGTAAAATATAATATGAAAAATATTGGATAGATGGTGTCAGTTCCTAATTTTAAAAGAAACGAAGTTTATATAAAAATGAAACAAGGCATGTGAAATCGTATTTAATTTAACTAAACTTTGTATTGCTACTGTATTTAAGAGTTAAAAAGTGGAGAACCAAAAGTTATTACAATTGAAATTTGACTACCTAATCTATCTATATTTTATTGTTCTACATTTATTAAAATCAGATATTTCAGCATTCAAAATGTGATGGAGAATACGTGTACCATGTACATCATATTTTTACCTTTACATAATACGCGTCTTCTCTGATACTAGACAGGGCTCATTTCTCCAGTACAATGTAAGGAATATGAATATGTATAAAATTGCTGCTTTCTGAAGTATCAAAACACATATTTAAATAAAGCTAAATGTTTTCTACAATTATGGTGGCAAGACAATTATTTATTGTCTTACCATAATTGTCATTGAAACTATACTAATTTACTAGAAATAGAAAAGTTTAGACCGTGCGATTTTTTTAGCACCGTCCGATTTTTAAGAAACATGGAACGCTCAGTCATTCTTTCTACCTACGAGAAATATAAACACTCTCACGCACACGTACACACACAAACACGCGCGCGCGCACACACACACACCCATCACCCACACACACACACGCACAAGTGCACGCAAACGCACGCCCGCACACGATCGCGCATACGCACACGCAAACACCATATATTTGTTTTAAATTGTGTGCTGGTTTACCACGAAGTTTCTTCTCTCTCTCTCTCTCCAATTTCAATTAGATTTTTTAGTATTACTATTAATTATAGTAGCCCTACTTTAGAAAGTTAAAAATATAGAGAAATTTCAGCTTCAACATGCCCCGCATTCAAAATACGGTTTGCATAGAACCAGAACTTAAATTAATTGCAGGAAATTTTCTACTTCATTTACCGAACAGAAGCTTATAATATTATTTGTAATCCTTTTGGGTTATAAATAATATTGCAAGCTTCTTTTCGGTATTATATTAATAATATTGCAAGCTTTTTTCAAGCTTCTATTTAACCGAAGAAGGAATACACTTAACATAGGAAGACATTTGAAAGTGCGCTTACAACTACTCAGCAAAAGCAATTCATCAAACGAGTTCTCCGCTCGTGCCGCACGCCACGCCAACCTGCATAAATGCATGCCGCATTTCCTATGTGGGAACTTCATATTAATCCTCCTTCGCGCCCCCGGGGGCGGTACTCAATCTGTTTACCGCGGCAATACAATGCGCCATACATCTCGTTCTCGTTATTAATATAAATCTGTAAATTACATTTGTTCGATTAATGTGACGGCGAATTGCAATCACGCAGAGCGGGGCCAGCATCGCCGAGATCGCGCCCTTGACTGCAAATAACGCCCCTTAATGTATCGTTTTACTTCACTTGTCGAGTTCGTGTGTTAGATATGGGAAATTATGAGGAAATTATCTGTTTCCGTACGTGCATCATTGATATAAGTCATATAAACACACAGGGCCAAAATTGAACTGTTTTGTATACATATGTATTTTACAATTTAAATAATGTGGTTTAATTTCTAACAAAAAATTTAACCACTCTTAACGCAGGAAAACTTGCCGTATAACACATTTCTCGATCTTCAAACTTTTTTTCTCTAGACCATCGGAAAGTCTAATAGAACGCAATGATACTGCATTAATCAGTTTATAAATGTAAATGAATTATCAAATATTATATATTACATATTATATATTAAATAACAAATCATTGAAACTATTAAATAAAACTCCGTGATGTAGTATTATTTCTACTTTCTTTAAGTTCTTTACCACGGCCTAGGTTGCATTGCATTACAACATCTTCAGGTAATAAATATTCTTGTTAATAGCCCACCTGAAGGTGTTGTAATACAAGGAAACCTAGATCATGGTAAACAACTTAAAGAAAGTAGAAATAATACTACATCATATAGTTTCATTTAATTGTGAATAATGAATTTCTACAAACTTAACGCCAAATATATTCAAATTATTGAAAATAAATTAAATTCTGTCATTTAGTAGAGAATTATCAAATCACTTATAACGTATTGAGATGTGATTGTTTTAAAATAAATTGATGTCACTATTAAAAAATTAAGGAATGGACTGCTAATAAATTAAATAGTGTTTAGTAATAATATCCTGATTATTTTCTATTAAATAATGAGAATAGCGCAATGCAGTGAAATAATTTTTTTTCATCACTTCGTACACTTTTTTGAAGGTTTTGTTTGTATTCAATCTTCATGAGACGCAGCGCGATAAATTATTCTCTATCTAAGATAACATCTGAGATATTATTGCTAAGCTATAATATTCACCTAGGATAATTTGTTATGGTATATATGCGTTAGGATTCATTAAAAGTCGTTCAATATTTTTAGGTCACACGTGTTTAGAAGGCCTTAGCGACAGGCAAAAAATTTAAAAATTGTTGTTTTAACTTTTGTAAATTTGAACTTATACTATTCAATTAATTTCTCAGCAGGTTTTCTATGTAAAGACTTGACCTGTCTTGTAATTTTTTTATATTAAATATATTGGGAAAACAATATATTCTTTTGTTCAGGGTTTCTTATTTCCTTGTCAAAAAGGAACTGTAGCATAGGAAAAAAATCGTACCCACCACACAACAAAAAAATATTTTCAATCACAGGGTAATTCTTAAATTTTGTAAAGTTACGCTTAGAGTGATTTTAATATTCTTTTAGCCTTTTGTTATATTTATGATCCAACGATTGTCATAATTTATGAATATATGTGCTTGGTTGGACAGTAATTAATGAATTAAATTTACGTCAAAAACTAGACTGAAAATTTTACTAACATTTTAATAAAATAAATATACACAATTGTCTTTTATTGAAAGTAGCTATTTAATTATAAAGAAACCAAAATAACAAAAGAAACAACATATGAAAAATGTAACGAATAACAATTAACAATCTTTTTTAAAATATTTAGAATATTTTTTTGTTTACTTTTGACTACACGTATTTTGATATTGCAACGATATTATCGTTGTAACATTGTAACTTTTATTGATAAATCGATTTTTCATAAGAATTTTGTATTAAGGAATATTGTGAGGAACATTTACGTGA
Source organism: Druceiella hillmani (assembly GCA_039881145.1). Lineage (NCBI taxonomy): Eukaryota > Metazoa > Arthropoda > Insecta > Lepidoptera > Hepialidae > Druceiella > Druceiella hillmani. The sequence goes on from JAYKKI010000074.1 coordinate 4,500,739, forward strand.
ACAATTCTTTTAAATTAAATTATCTACTATTAACATTAATACTTAATGAACATCCCAATCTGCTCTAATATAAATAATTTATTCAAATAGGCAACAAATTAACAACAATTAATTTGGCAAGATATCTAACATGCGGAAAATAAATATTATTAATTTAAAAAAATGTTGTTTGCCGATGTGGAATTTTCGTATTGTAAAAAATATTGTTTGATAAACGAAACTGTATATATGGTGAGTTTTTTATAATGAAAGAGGACTATCTGAAATCCATCACCCAGGTAGAACATTACTTCCCAGGTAGAACATTACTTCCCAATTATTTTATAATATCTGATTCAAAGCTTCGAACTGATTTGCGTGACATTTTCATAAAGCCTTTTCTGAAAATTTATTTTTTTTAATTTGAAATGATACTTCTGAATAACTTATGTTGCCAACTTAATTTGCCTGTGTATATTATTACATATATTAGAATTGAATCTGGAGCAACTTGACGAGTAAACGAGCCAAATATAAATTCTCACTTTTCAAAAAATGTGTTATTGAAATTAAACATAGTACATATTCCATTTCTTTCAATTCGTTCCAAACAAATAGAAGATAGATAAGTAAAAATTGTTGCGCTTCAACCGTTTTTAGAGCTACTCAATTATGTAGAACCGTATAAAATGTAACCTATATTAGAACGCGGGGTACACTCTGTCTAAAGAAAGTCTGTCTAGTGAAAAAAAAATGTTAGTAATTTTTCACTTAAACTATTGTTGAAATATAAGCTTAAACAAAGTAATAAGTCATATTATAATATATTTTCCGATAAATATTGTTTAAAATATTAAAAATAAATGACATTTTAATACTTTAGCAATTAGCTGACAAAGCAGTCAAATACTTTAATATAATAAATAAAAGGGTTAATATAATTTCGTGTCATAAAAGATATTGAAACTTTGGTTTGTTACCAAATACAAAGAAATGATTTGTATTTGGTAACAAAATACAAATAATTTTTAGATATATTTTTCAGAAAAGGACAGTTATAGTTTTAGTACATTCGAAATTATTAAAGTTTTCTCAAATATTGCTCTAGGGGGACTGATAAAAATATAAACTTTAACGCGAAAAATAATCAGAAAAATCGGAAAGTAATTAAAAAAATGTTCATAAAATATTATTCAATTTCGGAATTTAACAATTACTTATTTGTGATTATATAGGTAAATATGAATTTATATATTGCGAATTTTTGTAATTTCCAGCTGTTTTACTAAAGCATCTTTTCTTTATTGTAATACAAATTATACTGAAAAAATGAAAAGGATGAAAATATTTAAAGAGAAAGTCGTCCTTCCTTTTCTACACTCTTCAAATCAATAATCATCAAGTCCCTGTTTTTGAGAAGGTACAAGAAGTGTTCGACCGGACAATATAAGTGGCTGGATCCAAAATGGTCATAATTGAAATAATGAGTTCTCGTGTTATTTCTTTTTATTATCTTTTTATATTTTTAGACATTTGAGTCTCTATTCCATATTCTGCAACTTTGTTGAATCACCTTCTATCCTGAGCTGACGAATTTTTTTAACTTTTTTCTCCTTTCTTAACGTGGCACGAGGTAGCAAAAGAAAAATTCGCGTTTATCGGCAAACCCAAACATGAAAATATTTTTAGAACCCATTGATAAAATCACTATATTTATTTATTTCTAACTTCCCACTTGTATTTTTAAATAAAGACCGGTAAATTGGTTCAAAATTAAATTAAGCGACTTGCCTAAATATGTGCTTCTGCTACTATAAAGCTGCTCACACTAATTGAAAAACTTTTCAGCTTAACTTCTCTTCTAATGGATATGAACTTGTGCATGTTGAGCTTGAGGCTTAACTAAATTCTATGTTTCTTTTTAAATTTTAACTCCGGGCACGGACTGGATGAGTAAAACCAAACAGGTACGCAGTTTCAATGGATAGGATTACAGTACTGATTAATCAATTTTTACTCTTTATTAGTACTGGATATAAAAAAACTCTTCTAAAATACAACAAATTTCAGCAAAATATTTTCAGCCAAGCTATCTAGTTTTCTTATAATTTACATTTCAGTAATAATATTGTAAGTATGGAAAAGTCTTAAAATAAAAAGAAGGCATAAAAAAGATCATATGCATCTACGTTTAAAATTTCATATACCTATCATGTACGTATTCCTACAACAACATTAATTTCGCGAATAGTTATTCACCTATCTTTCATTTACAGAGACACTCTGACGTCCACTGCGCGGATCGTCTTCTAATGGTGTTTTGCTAGCTTTAAAATGATTGTTTGGTAAATAGACAGTGCGTTTAGATTCCGTAGGCTCCCCAAATACACCCTTGAAGACGATGAACAATTTCTAAAGGTTTCACACCCTCTTTAAACAAAAAGAAAATGATATTGGTCTTTGAGATTTAGCAGCATCTTTCGTGCTTGTGAAAAAAATACGTTAAAGTGTTAAATAAATAATAATAAATAGTGTTAAAGAAATACATCTGTATCAGTCAAGAAACAAATACAAACTGAATAATATTGCACTAAAGAGCTGTGTAATAACCGTGTCAAGACTTGTCTTAGACGTAAAGTATGGACAATAAATTTTACACATTTAAAACAGAGCTAAACTCTTACAATTTTGGAAACATGCCTCGTTATAAAAAATAAAGTCGCCAACTTATTATTTCTATATTCGGTTTTAAATAATGGATAGCTGCAAAAGGAGTTGAAATGGCAAGTTGGAGAAAAAGCCTATTTTTCACAAAAATACCTGGATTTTGCGGCATAGTAAATTGAACGTTGCATAGTTATTTTTAGAATTAACTTTAATAAAAAGATAAAAAAAAGAGAGCCGACACGGGACGCCTGGCAGATGTGAAACATCGTGTTCGTACAAGTAATATGCATAAAAGACAAAATTATTACAGGAACTAAATATAGCATAATGAAATAATGAAAAAATAAAGTATTACAAATTTTTTACAGAAAATGGTGACTTTATTTAATAACCATTTATTTACAATTAATACAAAAATAATAAAGCACAGATTATGTGTACCGTAGTAAACAACAGCGTCAAACTGAGTGAGGAAGGGGTCCCGTAGTCGGTTGCGCATGGCGATACATCGCCAAACCATACAATCTACTACATATAAATTATATATATATATATTAGTAAAGCGTGGCGACCCGTCGCCACGGCAAGCATCGCCACGCCTACGATCCGGTTTATACCTGCGCCTATAGATGTTTCACATAAAAATAAGTTATTTTCCTAAATTTAGGGGTAGTTTTAAGAGGGAAGGTCAAATGACTCAAAAACGAGACTTTTTGCGGTGTTATTTTATGTGGTTTCTCTAAAAAACAGCTCACTGTGGTGTAAACCAAAATATTTCCCTGATTATGTTATCTAAAAATGGATCCTCCGCCGGCATGTTCTTACCTGTCCCCATCCGCATACTCGATACACTTACAATATGTTGGCCGTCCGTTGCCGGTCGCCTCCTAATATCGTCGATCAGGAATGCGACTGCTACTGGCTGCTGCAAAAGCACATATTCTGCATATTCCAATAATTTCGATCGATATAAAATTTTCTGTAAAACTGTCATAGTTCCTGGTAAAAATATCATTGCTTTTACAATAAATCAATCCCAGGGACAAACTTTTACAACGCTTGAATCTATTTGAGGTTATAGTGCTTTTCTTATGGGCAGCTACATATCAATTTATCCAGAGTGAGAATTACAAAAAACAAGTATGTTTTATTCCTACAAACTAATAAAACTATAAATATAGCTGGTACCGATTAAAAATATATTAATTATACTATAATACGACGCGAAGGAAACCGAGAGCAAAAACTTGTTTAAAAAATAAAGAGAGAGTTTGAAATTTTTTACGTGCCTTTAAGTAATAAGCATTTTGTATGTATATATAATTTGTCTCTAAGTAATATATAAGTTTATAAATTATTTTCTATTATTAAATAAAACAAGTAATTTTCGGAGAAATTGCAAGGTTTGAAGACATCAAGTAGGAAGACAATATAAAAAAACGGAATTTGACTTTTCGTATATACGATGGAAAAATATCAATACATAATATTTAGGCAGCTTAAGGTTATATTTTGCTACAATTATCTCTGCACCGATATTAAATCACATTTTCGTTTAAAAGCCGACAAATGTACTGTTCTATAAATACAAGTTTGATAACAAAAATATAAAATTACATTGTAAAAAAAAAGAAAAACACTAGTAAATAAATAATGAAAACATGTAAAGTTAAATCCAACATGGTCCCATCGGCCACGCGAATACAAATAGCCGATTTGAGAGTCATCTATCATCTCACCTCACACCTACCTGACTACATACAATTGTCGTTAAAATTTTGACTCTCAGAACACCAAATTACGTTAACGAAATTGAGTAATGCTCAATGGCAAGATCGTGTGAGGTATGGCGGCGATGAAGCGGAGCTTAACCTTTGATCGAAGCTTAATCGATCAATCACTTTCGTATTAAATAATCCCCGAGTGTCGTGGCTGTCTCCGTCGTTTAGCAATCGATTTCCATCACACTTGACTTGTACAACGGTCTTGTGGAATGCATTTTGCCGTGTGTAGTTAGTTCATCTTTCCGAAGTCATAAATGCGCTCTTATTTACGTCTACACTTGTTACGAAATTGAAGCTTTTATCTGGAGATTAAAGTATCTTAAACTGCACAGTGTAATACAACTTCGTGTTAAACGAGGTAAGCTATTCAATAAATTGTGTACAGGCATTTATGACTCATGAAAATTGATTAATAAAGTTTAGTGATCATTTATTGGAATGAAAAGGAACATGTTCGAAGAGTACATTGCGACAGTTGAATATTTTGCTTCAGTGGATATAACCTAACCTAGTTTTAGTTGGCGACTTCGTTTGCGTGGTAACATGAATATTTTAATGTTGTTTTTTTTACTGGTATTTTTATATATTTTACGTATTATTGTTAAACCTATATATATATATATATATATATATATATATATATATATATGTATATATATATATATATATATATATATATATATATATATATATGTATATATATATATATATACCATATTTATGTTGTAGTTTTTTTTATTTTGCGGAAGTAAAATATGAGTCTTTGGAATTCCTATTATGAACAACGTGACATTAGCTGATAACCCATAATTTATATACCTGATGTACTAAACTATTCAGTTGTTGTTTTGGCTGAGTTTGCAACGGCATCGTCATGGTGAAGGAGGATTCTACTATGTAGACGTTGTTTCTTTTTCCATAGGATTAGCTGGTATACCTGTGGGCAGTAACTATTCTTTAATTTTCCAGAATGAACGTTGGATAATAACTAGTCCCTCTGAAGAAAGAGGTGATCACCTTTTTTCTAGGAGTTCGTTTAAAAATAGAGAGGTTCGTAACGGTATATCCAGCTTTCGCCACCCGTGACAATGTTAAATAAGGTAATTGAGTCACCTAAGTCGAATTTTTATAATATTTTGCGACATCAATCATCGCGACAGTATTTTTTAGTTTTGGTCAAATCATAAGGTATACACCTAGCCCAGCGTTTCCTGACGTTGTTCACGTAGAATTTTCTGTACTTGGCTCACACTGACGCTTAAACATGGCCGAATATACTAATAGATTACTCTCTTATCAATATCTATTATCTAGTTATCTTCAGTTCTCGCTGTTAAGGGACGTCCCTCTTGACTGGAATTGATGCGACCGCGCTTGAACTTTTTAAACCAGTTGGAATTAGCAGAGCGAGATAGGGCTTGATCACTAAATGCCAATCGAAGTCGATTGTAAATTTATTACTGGACGAAAATCTCATAGTGTTAAATTCATCTGACGTGAAACGCAACAATTGTGATATTGCCGTCCATTTGTAAAAACAGATGGACCAATTAAGCAAAGTACTTCAACGAATTAATAAAAGGTTCAATTTTCAAAAGTTGAATTAATTTTTGATAACCAATATTACAAATGACCACTTATGAGAACTTTCAGTGCTATCCTTCCATGGGCAAGTTTTAACTCATGAAATTTAAGTGTCTGATATTATATGTTTAAGTGTCTGATTACGTAAAATCTTTTGAAGTCCAGTGCTGATAGAGAAAAAGAATTAAAACATTTTGGAAATTTTATCACACCCGATAATTTGTGTGAAAACTATAGGTATTATTTTTTTCTAAACGAACTACAAGAAAAAAATCCGAAGAAAACTTTTTAGTTATTTTATTGAATGATGTTTTTATAATATTCAACTCGCTCTCAATATATTATGGGCGCAACCCATCGGCACTGATAAAATATAATTACATCATTTGATATGGTTGCATAAAAATTATTGTGAAAAAGTGATTCTAATAAATTTCGGACTCTGTAACAATGATTTAACTAATACAGATAGGCTACAAGTAAACAAAACATCTAAAAATGTAGTATCTGTGTATGTGTCAGTACTAACGCTAAAATATTTTTATATGTATAAATATATTCATATTACGTCGTATGGTTTCCATCTTTTAGTATCGACACCATTTTGTAGAGATTAAATTGTTTTTGCACTTCCTGGATGAGCTTAAAGTTATAATGGACCCTATAAACTAAATTTGCTCGACAATATTTAGTTTTGTTACACGATCGCTCGCAATTGCTGCCAATCTATAGCGGACACTTTTTTGTGCACTTATTGCATGGGCCATGTCTATCTAATATTATTTGTATATTTACTCTGCAAACATCATTTTACTTGATTAATTATTCTCTTTAATAGAATATTAAATTCTCTATTTTACGGTCTATACTAAATTTTTCGTCTTTGTTCAAGTGTATGGAATCCCAGAATATTAGTTAGCATAATTATTAAACGCTTAGTACTCGGTAAAAGTATTTGGTTTCTTGTTGTTTAGAAAGTTATACTTGATTGTAATATTTTATTACGCACAATATATATTTACTAGACACTTTACACATAGACTTATTTCAAGTCGTTTCCTAACGTTACCAGATCCCACTAGCCGCATCAACTTTTCACCTTTGTTGTACTGACAACACGAAGCCCCGTGTCATAGAGATACCATAATAATAATCCGTTAATTGCATCGCGCTTACGTGGAGTGCAATTTAAAAACGAACAAGTTAATAACAAGCTAACAACTTTTTTAACGCGAAATGTTTGTGTTGTTAAAGTAACCTTAAGAAGTTAATAAGTCATTATTATTTACGTCTTTTTTTAGTTAGTGGGTGTTATTGCTTAGTCCGGTTCGTGAGGGGCCATCTGCCGGTCGAGCATGTCGGTGCGAGCGTCATATAAAGCTGTAAGCTATAAATTTTTTTTAGTAAATGTAGACATTTGATGAATGCTATTATGTGTAAATTAAAGCGTTCCAATTGGTTTCGTTAATTTATACGAATATGTCGTTCTAATCGATTCGTTTTACTTTTTTGCAAGGCGAACACGCCACTCAACAAACTTGCTTACACTAGTTGAGTTTTCAGACTTAATTGTTATTACGTAGATAAAAAAAATTGTAATTAGCTCTTATAATTTATGGCAGTTAAATATAGAAAACTGTAAATTATGTCAGATGAGGAAATCGACACCTATGCGCTGTAGATTAAAATCTATCTCCATTAAAACTGCAATATTTTTATAGTCATGTCAAATATGATATTAATGTGTTGTGTATATACTTGTTTCTTGTGAAATAGTCTTTTTATATAATTATGCTAATTACATTATTTATATAATTATGCTCATTACATTGATTGGTAATTAGATGTGTGACCGCATGTTTTTTTTTGGTTTGCAAATATTTCGGTCAAATACGTCGATTGGCGGTCACTGCTTATATACGCTGTATGATCTTGGCTTCGTTTTAAGAAGACTATAATTTCATAATTTCAGTGAATGCATCCTGCATACAAATTTTTGTATAAGTTTGGAGACAGGATGTAAATATATTCACAAAGAATTGATGTGACGTTTTCTCGAAATCTTACAAACTAAAATTACTTTTATCCTACGGCAACACACATCCTAAATTAAAATTTTATATTTTGAAAAATTCTGAAGGGGTAAAAAAGGACTACACACGAGCGGGTGTATTATGAAGTGTCACCGTAATTGTTTGGAAACTATATGTTTTGAGGTACAAAACCCTTTGAAGTATATGTAAAAATAAATAATGTTATTTATGTTAACCAATAAAAATAAAATTGTTCCTTTTTTATTTCCCGGTTTATAGATATTTAAATAGATACAGAACTTTCAATAATTTGGAATCTAATGAAACACCATGATTTAAAAAGTTAACACAAAACAGTTTTTCTCCCAAAGTTGTTACATTGCGTTTTCATGTCAATTAAAAAAATAGTTTTTAATTGATTTCGAAGCAGTATTTGGTAATTTGTTTTATAATTATTGATTTTATTTTTTTTAACGCAATTATTTTTAAGTTTAAAATATTTCTATGCAATAAAAATAGTCTATTTCCATTAGTCGACAATTTTATGTACTTGTTGGTAGAATTCTTTTATATTTTGTTCTTCACTGTATACTGTGTCAGATATATATATATATATATATATATATATATATATATATATATATATATGTATATATACATGTACACGCCTTTTATCGTTTTTTACAGTTAAAAATAATTAATATTGTGTAATTCAACAAAATAAATTATTCCTTATTTTTACGGGATTGACTAGGGAGAGCCATTGATTTTAAAAAGATAGAAGAAATTACTCATTCTGCAATTTTTTATATTAAAACCATTTTTTTAGATTTCCGTATTCTGAATAATATAACGAGCCACACACGTAATGAAAATTATGGACAAAACATCATGTCAACACTTTGTGAAACGTCAGCTAATTACATTAAAATAAGAAAAAAGAATATTTTTGTTGGTTCCTTCCTGAATAACGAAAATATTAAAACCAAACAAGCACCAGGATCTAATTTACAAAGTAAAGGAAACAAGTTTGATAAATATTATGAAAATATTGGTAGAAAAGGAAAAAAAATCAAATTCCTGATAAACATTCAATTTAAGTGAAGTATATTTATTTAAATTTCACGTCTCTAAAAAAATTTCAGGAAAATAAATAAGTAAATTCTAATTTAATTTTTGAAAAGATCCAAGCGAATTAATTAAAAAAAAATTAATTACTTAAAATGGTATAAGTTTTGATTTCGTGGAAAATTTTATCATTATTCAATACTTTCCTAACAGTGATCATGTATTTCATTAAAGTATCATTATTTAAAAAAAAAAGTTTTACAAAAATATTAATTTTTCATCGCAAAATCTGCCACTACACGCAGTGCAGTTTACAAGGACTATTTCTAATTACTCTTATCTATTGTTACTATACAGGATATATAAATAATAATTCATATCCAGTGCCAATATTTTTATGGCTTTATTTATTTAGGCTTTGCTGGACTTTCAAAATCATTGATTTTGGCAGTCACTGACTAATTGACAAATCTTCAAAGTTTGTTGATTACTTCCAAGATACCTAGATCCATGGCATATGGAACATAGATAATGTTATATACGTTCATATAAGAAAAAATACAAAAAAAATAGAAACTTGTTGAAAGATTCGAGAATCGAGACAAAATCATGTTTGCAGTTATTTTACCAGAGTTTGTATGTAGGTATACGGAATTGGTAACTTTATTATAATTATTTGATGAGTTTGATTTTGTGAAGTAACTACAACTACGTATATACAATCAATGGGCATTTGAGTAAAGAAGAAGAAAGAGAATGAACCCTATGTCCCATTACGGAATTGCCACAATACGAACACCAAACGTGTCATCATTAATTTCTCTTTTAAAAATAACCAAAAAAATTATGTTAAGGTGGGCTATGTATCTCATATATCGTAGAGAATGTAAAAACCGAGGATAGATCATCGTACTTCCTTTTACTGTTGGTGATATAAAGAATTGCGATGGTGATGTCCGGGATCCTTATCGCGAAATATGTAACTAATAATCTACATATCTTTTACAATTTTAATATAATTTAACGGGTCCAGTAGCCCTAGTTCTCAAATAGTCCAATGATTAACATTATGTAATTATGAACTTGTCAAGAACATACGTATAATTTATGTAATTTTGTTAACCGTTTCAAAAAAACTACGTACATACACAAAAAGTTCAAACTGGAAGGGAAGAGTGTTTCACACTCAGAAGAATATGTTTAACATGTACTTTCGGCGACTCATGGTTAACACGGCGAGTGGGTATGCTTCAATATTTATGTGCGACAACATTTGCTGAATACCAAAATATAGAGGAATATATAGTAGAATAATGACCAAATCGCATAACCTCCGAAACATTGTATTTGAGGGCTGCTTCTTTTTCCCGATTCATAAAAACCAATGGTCACAGAGATCGAAAGTGCCGGTATGAAGATTAGGGTTAACCGTATTAAGAAGAAGACTTTGCAAGATGTCAGAACAATCGTCAGCGACACAAAAATATTCAAAAGCGATCAATATTTCAAAAGGAATGGGGCATAAAATAGTTACAACGAAGGACTCAATCGTCTTAAGTGTCACTGATTTGGTCACATAAATGCGAAATTCAGATGAAAGCAAAAATGGAAGAAAGACAACAAATCAAGAAGACTCAGGTGCTATATTTACAACCTCAACAAACATTACTATAGCTCTGAACAAGGATTCCGGTGCTTTTATTCACATGGTCAAGCATAAACACCTCTTGCATGAAGAAACGAATAACCACTGCAATCAACGGTGGAGACGGCGTCAAATATTAAAGCAATCAAAGTAGCAAACAATACATTTTTAAAAGTACTACGACTTCTACAATAGTAAGGTAAAAAAATACTTAAATATATGCTTTACATAGGTATGTGTAAATGTACATACTTTACGGAGTCAACAACAAACCTATTGCCAATTAGCCAATTTAAAAAAAAAATGGTTGTCATATGAAATTTAATAGCAGAGGTTGTTTAATGACACATAGAAAGAAATGAAATTAAATACAACAGTCAGGAATGCAGCATACACGCTCGAACAGAATGTAGGGGCGGAAAACAAGAACAAAACATACAAAATACCTATTCGATGCCAACCTATCAAAACAAGAACAGTTATAAAAAGTAGAAATGTAGTCTTTTTATAAAAAAGACAGACGCCCTAGAAATGTGTTGTTAGTGGAGAATGCTTGGAGTATCGTGAACAGAGTTTCGTACGCATCCATATCCTACATAATGAGGCAAAACGATACCCGATTTAATTATATTCTGCACAATAGTCCCCGCATACGGGAAGAAAATTATATCTTGCACAATTCTCACATACGGGAAGAAAATTATATCCTGCGCAATTCTCGCATACGGGAAGAAAATTATATCCTGCACAATTATCGCATACAGGAAGAAAATTATATCCTGCATAATTCTCGCATATGGGAAGAAAGTTAACCCGGGCTGGTAGGGGAGGTACATTCCAGTCTCCTTTGCACATTAATCAACCGCAACTGGTCAATGGTTATATAAATACTAAATAATTTGGATATTACAAAAAATATATGGCACTATTTCTTCTCATCTTTAGAGTGCCATAGTAAAACAAATTGTCCTTAATATTTCATCACATCCCTTTATCATAATCTTGCAGTTTCTATAGTTTTAGACTTATGTGAAACATTTTGAAAATATATGCTTCAGATGGGTTTTTAATTAAAATCTAGTAAAATATTTTTTTCATACTGTTCATGTAAAGGAGAACTTATTTAATAGTATTACGATTTTAAACCCGTTTACGAAATATAAGCTTAAAAGCTACATGGATTATGTCCTACTCTCTTGAATTCTCCAACTGTTATTTAGAGACATCTGAAACTATTCTAATAGGATTCACTTCATTGCAACTTTTAAAGCTAATTTCGATTAACTAGCATCAATAACATCAAGATATACAGGCAATTACTGAATCCTACTTTTAGAGTGCTCCGAAATGCCCTTGACCCTTTTTTTGATACGATAGTTTATTGCGAATTTCTAAAATTTGACTTGAATTTGTCTTGGTATCTAATCACATAGATTTCAAAATGTTCAGCACTAAAGAATGACTAAACAATACATTTATAAGCTACATTTAGGCATCTATTAATTTACAGTTATTTTAGAAATATTTATTTCTGACTGTGCTGTTCTCTGTCGACTCTTATAAAACGGGTTAAATGTAGAGAACAAACCGACGTATAAATAAATGAGTTCGAACACATTTCGGAGGCGCTACATGTATCTGCAACAATGAAAAGCAGTAAAGTTATTTTACAACGCGGGAGGGGTGCTTCCTCTCTCAATTTCGACGTAAGGGCGCTTCGCCAAGAGACTCGACCCGGCAGCGGTCGGCCCCATAACGTATATTGCGTCCTTGGGCACAATTTGTTGTGCGCGGGTGCGGCGACGTCGGCGGAGCCGCTTCGCGCTTATTAAATCAGCGCGGCGCGTGCGAGCGTAAAATGAACTGGCGCCCCGCGGGTCGCGACACTTGGCAAATGTTATTTTTGTTTGACAAATGGCTTGGCTCGCGTCGGGCCGTGCTTTTTATGTCAATCGGCGGTCGGCTTCTGGGCTGGCGGGGGATGGATGGAGAGTGGAAGCTGCGTTTGTTGGTGGTGGCTGGATTTTTGGTATTGGTAGAGTTGAGACTAGGTCTAATTGACTTCATTGGCGCTTAATCCCACAGATTTATTTGCATTCAGCTCAATTTCAATTACGTTCGACAAACTTGTTTTCAAAACGACACTACTACCACATCGGTGTACCTACTAAATCTTCTAGAAATAAAATCTATAAAAAGAAATGTATAAAATTCTTAAGAAAAAGTATTTTATCAATCTTCTCAAAAAAGCATGCAATTTGTCCCTCTCCCACTTTCTAATTTTTCAACTATGAATTTAAAATTGATAAAAATTATTTATTAAAATTTAAATAGAACTTTAACTTAAAATTTTTCGGTTAACTTCCATCAACAATTTTAAGAGATGTAGACTATTACGTTATAATATATATTTAGTTTTTCTTTATGTCGAAAGAAACTTGGAAGATGTCTGATAGGTATATTTAATTAAGATACAGGTTGATACAGTAAGAAGTAATTTATGTTTGAATGTTGAAAGTTGTTAGATTGTAACAAGCATGAAAAAGTTAGACCTGTTCCTTATTTCGAGCAGTTACATTCCTTACTTACTAGGTCCCATAATTGCGGAAAGTCGTATTCAGTGAGTCAAATGAAAGTTTTTTTATGGTACTGTGTTTTTCATGTTACTTGCCTAAAATAAAAACAAGAAAAATAAATATAAAAAAAGAACGAGAGATGTCGTGAGATACCCGGTTGGTATGAACTTCCTTTCATTATATATTATGTAAAACATATATACGAAATAAGTAATGAATTGAAAAATTAAAAAAAGAAATGAAGGGATCGTAATAAAATTATAATTAATAACGTTTTTTTAAAAGTCACGAAATTAAATATTTTACTACTAATTATTATAAATTTTTTTTTCTTTCATTTCTTTTAAACACGCAAAAGATTATATTGTAGCAAAAGTTCGGTCGAAATCTTACACTTTTATACTGTAGCAAAAATGTCTGTCAAAATCGTATAGTTTTTTTTCGGTCTAGCTCTCGTTCGCAAATGTGCGACAGCAATTTCTTTCCAAAAATAGCCGTTAATTCTTCCGCATTGAAAATTATTTATAAACGAATGTAATTTGATATTCCGTAAATTATATTTTGGACTAACTCGGAATGAAAATATAACAGTGGTAAATAATTAATTATTTTATGTAAAGCGGAAGTAACAAATGTACAAAAATACTTTAAATCTGCAAAATTACTATATCAATTAATGGAATTTATATTTGACACGTCTATATTCCAACCTCTTGTTTTCCAATCCCTTACAAAATAAATGCGGCAAATACAAAAATTTATTCATCGTTATCATAGTTACATAATCAATGTCTATGCCACCCTCTGGTTTTCTCTTCTATTTCTATCCAATATCCATTTCCCAAAATCAAATCCACTTCGTCTCCAATGTTGCCAGTCATCCCACACTTATGTTACCAGGTCTACTGTGTCAAGTCGCCCAGCAGCCACCACTATCTAACTCAATATTCACCCTCTCCTGCTAAATCCCCCTCTCTCCGGCCGCCCTCCCCCACCAGCCGACGCGCTAGCCGCGAAACGAATCGAATTATAACGCCATCTGCGTGATTGACTCGTCAATTTACTAACGGCCGAGCGGGTAGAGTCGCCGAAATACCTCAGCTTATTTTGCTCATCGCGCTGAATATTATACGAGTATAGTGCTGTGTGAAATGGGGTGGATACGTACTTATAAGAAGTAGGAAATCAACATTTATTATCTTAAATGTGAGATATAGAGATCTTCTAAGATTCAACGAGGGTTCAGATGTTTGGAACAAATAAACCTTTTGCATTCTTTGAAAATGATCTAGATTGACGTGACTGTAATCTTTTTAGGGTTCCATATTTATAAAAAATCGAACCTTTAAAAGATCATTCACGTGTCCGTATGTCTATCTGTTTTCTCAGTTAGTTTTGTTTAAAATCATTAGACACAGGTTGTGGCACGGTTGTAAAATAACTATTGAATATCTAGACTTCAAATTAGTTGTTAAGAATGACGTCTACATGTGACATCAGTAACGGTTTTTTTCAAAATCTCAATAGTTAAAGACAAAAAATGTAACTTTATTTTAGTTTAAAATGTTATGTATAGTATGGCCAATTCTACGAATTTAGATATATTAATTACTAATGAATAATAAAGCACGTTAAAGTATTACAGACTAAACTTTTTCTATTCAATAACGTTCACGTTAATATTTAATTGTCAGTGTTTAATATAGGTAGCATTTTTAAAATTCCGTACTTAAAACATAAAAATGGATTCCTTATGATAAGATTTTGGTGTTTCTATTAATAACAACTTGAAATTTAATACAATTGTAAAATTTATTTTTCTACGTCTAATCCAAGATTTAGAAATAAATGTGATAAAATTGAAAGAATTTTGAAAATATTTTCATTCAAAATGGGTTTGAAAAGTGGCGTTTGCAATTTAAAAGTGGAGTAACAATGTCAAGTGAAACATCACATTAAGAGGTTTTGTATAACCCTTTCAAAATTATTTCTTTCTATTTAAAGCCGCCTAATTTTTTACTTACGGTATAATAGTAAACATACAAAAAAATCATATCTCAGAACTTGGCAAATCTGAAAAAATTCTAAATGGTTGAAGTCTGTAAAATAGTCTTCTATATATTGAAAGAAAAATAAAACAAAGTTTCAGACATTTACAGTTTTCGAGAAAAAAATAAAACTTAAGTTTTTCTTATATAATACATTAATCTCTAGACAATAACCATGGAAAATATGTAGATTTTGGCACATTGTTGTAGTTTTGTTCTCAGTACTAATGTCCTGGGTGCGGAATCCTCGAGCCGCGATTTCTATTCGCGTTTAAACGGTTTTTTTTTCAACATGTTTTTCTTATTTATGTACAAACCTGAAGTTTGCTGACAAGGCTCTTCAAGTATCGTACAACATATTAATTTTTTGGAAGATTCTTATTATGTTTGTACTAAAATTAATGAAAGTAAATCTGTCTGTGTTTGGTCTGTTAAAATGCGGCAAAATTGTTTGAATTTACCTATTTTTGCCAACAAAGAAGTAAAATATGCAATATTATTGGCCGCGTGCGTGCACGCCCGCACGTACTTATCGAACTTGGCGCAATTATTATTTCAGCATTTCGCCATCCAGCCGACACGTCGGCCATAAATACCCCTGACGACCCCCCCTCTCGTACTCCACGCGTCCCCTGCTCTCCCGGGAATTGTTTTGAAATTACAACAGAACTAATGTCGGCGACGGGTGACCGGCGACCCGTGATACGAGTCAAAATTTACAAGTTAATTGATTTTTTTAACGTTACAATCGTAAACTGGATTGGGGGTAGTTACGAGCTGATTTGCGATACGATTAAACAAATGTATTCATTATTTGTGATGAATTAGAATTTTGATAAATTTGATTAGTAAATGTATGCAGGAAGTTTTTTTCCTTATCAATGGAAAGACGAATGATGACGCGTTTAAGAAAGTAATCGGGCAAATAAATATCGTTCGAAACGAATGCTTATTTATAATGCCGTTTTTATATCAACACTTACGTTGAGGTGCGACAGACAAGGATAAAAGGAAAATGAATATGACAAAAAAGATTATTCACTATTCAAGATTATTACTATATTCAAGCTCCCTTTTGAGAAAGTAACGGCCTACTTCTTACTACATAAATATGCAAGAGGCTTTGAAGACCCCTAGAGTTTCATATATGTGTCAACTATTATTTCCATTCAACAGGGTTAATAATTTTTCTGCATAAGAAATGCAAAAGAACTTTCTATAATTTTGTAAGCAGAATTGTAGGAAATTTTAACAAGATTCCTACAATTCTGCTTAAAGTTTCAAATAATAGATCAAACAGGTCAAAAACACTTTTTCTTGTCTGAATCTTTTTAAATTGACTCAAAACAAGCAGATGTTTTTTGCGGTACACTTAATATGACAGTGAATTAGCTTCTTTTTTATGTTTACTTCCGTTTGATTACTATCGAGTTATTTACTGTCAGAGAAATATGCAAATCACAATCTTCTCAATAAATGACATTATAAACATTTCAAAGTCAGTTGACGACAGTGACAGTGTTATCACAAGAGTACGCAGAGCTAAAGTGTGTAAGGGTGCGTGTACACCCTTGCCAAATACGAGATCCGATTTGATTTAAGTTCATAGGTATATTTATATTATATTTATAAAAAAAGTATTTTAAGAATAATAAGGAGACAAAGAGTAACCCAAAGAAAAAAATGTTTATCCAAGTGTATTAGAAGAAGGTCGTAAGTTAATTGCAGATGGAAAAAGCAAACGGAAGATAGTAGAGGTACTTGGTATGCCTAAGTCTAGTATAAGAAAGAAATTGTAACCAGAAACTGTGTCCCAATCCTTAGGTAGATATAGAAGTATCTTTACAAGGCAAATGGTGATTTAATTTCTTGATTATATTCAAAGTTTTGATACAATGTTCTTTGGAATAAGTGCTAAAAATTTTAGGCAGTTAGGTTATGATTTTGCATAAAAAAATAATGTAAAACATCAGTTTAACAAGGAGTTGAAAATTGGAGTAATGACTGCGGAGTGTTTTTTGTACAGACATCTTTCTTTATTATTAAATCAACCGACTTTTACTAGCATCACAAGAGAAAGAGAACTACTTTCGAAGAGAAAAGACATTTTAGAAAAGAAAAAAAGTCTGTGTGAAGAAAAGATGTACACTAACTCTGAAATTACCAGTCCTTTGGATTCACAAGTTATAGACCGAAACTTATGAATCCAAAGGACTGGTAATTTTACGACAACTCAAAGCCTTCCAGAATGCAAACCTTTATCAAGAGAAGCAAAAGGTCTGAGTTTTAAGTAGTTCTCCATACAAAAGGTTCCTCCAAGGTGAAGCTGTGTGGAAAAGTCAAAAATTTTACCAAAAAAAGAAAGCTAAATCCACGAAGCTGAAAACTGAGTGGGCATAACCTAGCTGCTCAGAAATGTGTAGGGAATCATTTGTAGAAGATTTGACACAGTGTATTTCTTGCAGAAAATTGTGGCATGAGAAATGCATAGCTTGTCTAGGTCATGGTCGCTAGATATGTGACGTTTGTAACGTATATACGTTATACGAACTTTTATTCTACTGCGCACACTTGTACATCAGACTACGTACTGTTGTTTATTAAACTTATAAGCTCATTTAAACTTATAAGCGTCGCTTATAAGTTTAGAAACATTTATTTTTTGTTAGCTAGACAAACTAAGAAGCAAATAAACTATAATATCTTCACTAAAATCTCTTATTTTTTGCTATAAAATAAAAAAGGGAAAGTACGCACTCCTGCACCACCCCACTCTCTTAAAAATCAAAATTAGTAATCATAAAAAAAACTAAGCTATTTGGTGTTTACAGAAATCAACGACGAAGTTCATTTATGTATTTGAATGTTATGAAGGGACATGCAAGCATATTGTTTACATCGTATCGTAGTGAATATAAATAATATACAAAGACTATTTATATATTCAAAAGAATATTTGTCAAATTCAATATAACCAATAAAATTAAACCGTTGGGCGGAAACCAATAAAGTTAACCTTATGAAACAATTTTCAAACTAATTTAAAATCATTTGTAATGTGAACACATGCTGTAGATATAATAGAAGTTACATGCTTGAGTTAAAATATTCCAGATAACATATGAAACATTTTTTCACTTTCTTCAATGAGATAGCTATGTTTATTACGCCCTCGATCTTTGATTTCTTTTGATTAAAACAAAGACTTTCGACAACATTTCTTTTAAATTTTGTGATATATTTAATAGTTTAAAAAAATTAATAGACCTGTATAATCAAATTTATTTAAATTTTCTAGTATTACGATTTTGTGTATTTGTTATTTGTTCTCAATAATAAATTATTTATCTTACGTGCAGCCGAGTACAATTTGCCTCGAGTGAATAGAAAACGGCACAAAACATAAAATTTTCAAGTATTTAAGGATGTATTAAGTAATAGCAAATAATAATTAAAATTATTGAAAAACGTGACTTTCAGTACATTGAAAATTGGTCGTGGACTACTCAAACTTCACAATCTTAATTTTGAGCAATGAAACAGGTTGAAATACATGCAAACATTTGGCTATTGCAAGTGAATATTATAGATGTATAAAATATTGGAAGTAGTTAATGTACATTTGACCACATATAACAGTTTGAATAAAAAAATATATCCATTTTATAAAGTACTTATGACTGGTCAACATGACTAAACAAGTTAAAGCGAAAGCTGTAAAAAGTAAATTAAAGTTTCTTTGAAAGTGCAGAATCAGTGAAATTCGCAATTTAAAACGAATACTTCGGAGCTTTGTAACGTAAGTTTTATCAATTAGACGGGAGTTCGTTCCATGTAATTATGGAATTGTCTATAATTTCTAATGAAAAGAAAATTTGCATATAATTTGTGACTTTGTTCATAAAAGAGCCATTCAACTCTTTAATCAACGTCTAGGCACTAACTATATAGCGAAGCGGCCAACAATAAAAAGACAACTACTCACCCAATAATCGTTTGCGCAAAACCCCAATCGAATTACCGATGATTTGTGTACTTATTCATTATTGTTCGATTTGCTGATGGTGGGGTGCAACGGGCGCGAACCAACGTCGGCCCATCCATTCAGGCGGCATAATTGCGGTCCGCCCCGATCCATTCAAATGGCTGTCTTATTGATTCGTTCAATAATTTGACGATACGTGGCCGTTACAATGGCAAGCGCTTGTAGAACCACTCGTACACGTGTGGTTTGATAGCCAGATCGGATCTGCGAGATTCGGTCATCAAAAACATGTAATAAATAGGTAAAAATTTGGCGAAAGTAAGTAGAAGTAATTGACATTGAATTGACGTTATTGAAAAAGTAATTTACATTTATGAGTTATGAATGATTAAAAATAAAAAAAACAAAGAAATTAGGAAGATATTTTGTCCCATGATATTATTAAGAACGAAACGTTCATGTCGCGCTATTAGCCTAGTTTGCAAAATGCTCATAACAAATATGTTCAAATAAAAGCACAAAAGTTAGATAAATTCACGTTTGTTTTGGAAGCAAACATAGATTGTGAGAGCAAACATATACTGTGAGTAATCGTACATTAAATTGATTAATATACAGCCAAATATTTATTTTCTTTAATAAAGTATTTTTTCTAATTGCAGATCAGTGTTACTTCGTGAAGCAAGTTAGTATAAAACAAGGACAAGTTAGGATACACAAAAACAATTATATCAAATATTGCATTTTATCATAAGATATTGCCAGTGAAAGTGCATAAACATTAATATGATTTTGCATAATGGTTCTAG
The DNA here is from genome assembly GCA_039881145.1 of Druceiella hillmani. Classification (NCBI taxonomy): domain Eukaryota; kingdom Metazoa; phylum Arthropoda; class Insecta; order Lepidoptera; family Hepialidae; genus Druceiella; species Druceiella hillmani. The sequence goes on from JAYKKI010000074.1 coordinate 4,520,917, forward strand.
GCCAGCTTACTTTACTCACATTGATGCAGTTTATTTAATTTTATAAATATTTTATCTCTTCATATCTTCTATAGTTTCGTAGCAAATTATCTCTAAATTTCATTTTATTTAAAAACGGTAGTCACTGTTACATACATACATATATGTATATATATATATATATATATATATATATATATATATATATATATATATATATTTATAAAACTTCCATCGTCATATTGACCGTAGCATACTGAAAAACATAAGGGTGTATTAAATTTAGCATATAATGGGCAATGACAATTTACGCCGATGAAGCTGAAAGGTGCGGTTGTGTTTCTGAGATATAATGTTTAAAACGTAGTAGCTACATTAATGTAAAATGCGGAGAGGTTATACCGAAATAAAAATGTACACAACAATTTCCAGCATGTGTAAGAACTAGTTTATTTCACAAAATTAAGCGGTGCTTTCTATATGTACTCGAATAAAGCATAGAACTAAAATATAGACCATATATGGATCTTTTTTGTTCAGGAAAAACCGGATCAAATAGTATATTTAATCAGTTTATACAGCAGTTAAGCGCTTTGTCGTAAATCGAAAAGCAACAAGCTGATACCCGTTACCTAATATAGAATTATGAAATTGAAGTACAGTTTTTAATACGCTTATTTTATATTACACTACGACAGCGAGATAGATAGATAGACAACAATTCTACAAATGAGTTTTGGATGTTTACGCAGTCATTGAGAAATCCATTCAGCCTAAAAGCAGACATTCAAAATCGCAAACAGATACTTAAATTTTATTTATGTTTATAGATAATGTATATTTACACTAGTATATGAGCGAAATCAAGAAAGCTTGTACGTTTACTCATTTGTGTAAATTGTCATATTTTGAAATATATTTGGTAACTTTGAAAATTGCTTAATTCTTGATGGAATCTACTGGTATCAAAATAAAACTTGTTATATCTCTGAATAACTCATTTCAAAATTCTTATGTGATTATTTAATATAATTTAATGTCTATATATTTTAATTTGCAATTAAACATTGAATATATTTGGTGTTAATTTTTAAAAAATGCATTGTAATATGATTTTTCACAACTAAATGAAATTATGTGATATAGTATTATTTCTACTTTATTTAAATTCTTTACCACGACCTAGGTTTCATTGTATGACAACATCTTCATCCTTTATGACGGATCTTTATGAATTGGCCACCTATTGTAGCCAACGTAGTTTTATTTTGGTTGTGAAAAATCAAACTGTAAATAAACCTTAAGCCATATAGATATTTATTAATAACATGTCACTTGTCTCTTTGGTATTAAAAAAAAATGTCAAAGCCTTATCATAAGCTTTCTTAATATGTATTAGTTTTATATGACAGGCGCTTTTACTGAGATATATTTGAGAACCACCTTAACCCGTTCAAACAGAATATTGAATTCGAACTTAAGGTTTTGATTGAATTTTGAACGATCTTTGGACCGACGCGAACCTGTGGTGACGAAGACTGTTTCATGTGCGGCCGGCTAATGTAATGCATAGTCGTGGAGTAGATCGGGTGGGCATGCATTGATTACGTTTTATTCGCGTAGGCGCCGGGGTCGTAAATCGTACTGGCAAGTGCACAGTGATTGGGTTCCAATGATCATTTATATCAATATAGTCTGTCGGTCGTTGGCGGCTGCGGGTGGGAGCTCGCTTTTATTGATTTTATTGGGAAAAAATATTACATACGATTGTTTAGATCTGAATATCATACGTTATTTTATGTTATTCGATTGGTTATGCTTATTTTAAATAATATATAACTTGGCGAAACTAATATTTAATTTTTATGGTTATTTAAATACTTGTTAAATATGTGAAATAAAAATTAATTAGGCCATAGCCGCCGTAACTTTAAAGAATTTCCAAGAAGAAGTGGGCTCCAGGTTGTTTTATTCACAAAACTATCACACGTAGATAAGCTGAATATTGATTGTCTTATCGAATATTGATTGTCTTAACTGGACAAATTTTTGGAGCAGAAACCTTTAAAAAGAACATTTTTAAAATGTATGTTGGGATATAGAAAGTAGCTTCAGTAGAAACCTCAAAAACAATGAAACTGTGAAATCTTGCTAGTAAGAAGCTAAATATAGTTTTGCCAGTATACACAAACAAAATAAACTCCGGACACAAGTACAAAAATGAAAAAAGAATCATCAGAGAGGCCCCAAAATTAGTCTCCCCTCCGGCCAAATTTCACTAGCAATAGATACCCATTTTTTTCATATAAATTGCAGAGAAAAGCTATAGCGGTTTACTGTTTCAAAAATCAATATGTTAATAAGTACAACATAATGAATCAACAATACTTGTAGATATTATTTATCTATGTAGTAATATACATTATATTGCACGTAATACTTTGACTTACAATTTATCACATTATGTCAGTAGATATTTTGTAATTTATCTAAATGAACATGAATAATAAATACATATGAAGAACAAGAACAATTAAAAGTATCGAGGGCAATCGGCATTTCAACTTCCGCCGCATATATTTATTTGCTTCTGTAATAAAGTAGAGCATGCGAAATTAACTGAAATTAAAAGAAGACAAGAACTAAAGCAAGCACCTGGCTTGTTTTTGCAGTTGTTTTATTAATTCTCGTGATCAATTTGTCAGGTGAATTTCTTAAGTATGATTGTTTGCATTGTTATTATGTTGAATGCTCTTTATGACTCCGTAATTTATTTCTTTTTTTTATTTTTGTAATTTTTAATTTATTTGTATTATAATCTAATCAATTATTTGCATTGTCGCTTTTTTGTGTGTGCGCCAATTCGAATAAAAAGGTAATATGAAAAAGATAAAATAACGATTATAATGAAATAAAGATTTGATTTATGTTAAGAGTAGATAATTATGAATTTCTTTATAACTGAGTAAGTCGGATGTATTTTACTAAAGATAGTTTAATATTTTTTTTTTCAGAAAATTTACTTAACACAAAAATTGTTTTAGTATTTTACGTTGTCTAATGTTAATTAATTTACGAATAGATTTTATTTTAGTAGTGAAGTAAATGGCTGATATTTTGAATATTTTAGTAATTATTATTTTTTTATAAATATTTTTATACTGATAAAATATTAATACAATACTTATTGATCAACGTAGGGTTATTTGTTGACATATTATAAGTACATACATATACGTGTGCACTTGTATTTTTTACATGATTCGGAGGTACATATATGTCTGCTTAAAAACCTATATATCTGCCTTAGTAACACCGCATAATATGTATTTACAACGCTTAGTGACACAAATATTTTGAGAAAGATTTACATTCGAATTATACAAATGAGAATGATCGCGTTTGAAAACAACGGTCAATTCAGTATTACGAGGATGGAGTAAAACTGAAAATCATGCAGTCACCCACGAGTATAAAGTTATTTTAAAATATAGTATATACACACACACACACACACACACACATATATATACATATATATATATATATATATATATATATATATATATGTATATGTATATATATCTACATATATAAGGTTGGCAACTTACATAAACTTTTTAACTTTTTATATGTAGTCAATAAAATCAATTGATTAATCAATCGTCTGAAACTACCTGCGGTATTTACTTCAATACTTGTCGCCAACGTGTAGGCAGAGCTAAAGTTCCATCCTTGTAGAAATTTCTGGGTTTTTGACTGAACACCCGGTGAAATTCGATTTTTTATATTACTTTCGTCTTTCAATTTTCTATCACATAAATTTTTAGACAGAAACCGAAACAGATGGTAATTAGATGGCAAAAGATCAGAGAGTGAAGTAGCATACTCCATCCAAGTGAAAGTAGTTTTTCACTCGTTACTTTTGCTACGTGGGGTCGTCTTATCATGTAAAAATAAACTTTGCTTGGATTTGAAGGAAGTTTACCTTGTAAGCTAATTGTTCACAATAAATTTTTAATTGTACTGTTAGCTTAGAAACATTCCTAGTGAATAACTCCATTTATACCCCACAATGCACTCAAAAGTATCGTCTGTCCAACATTATATTTTGGTCTAGGTATACCTTTTTCTCCAGCTCCTAGCCACTGGCATTTCCACTTGTTAATATTTAACATAAGCCACCCACTTTTCATCTCCTGTAACCAGTACCTTAGCCTTTTGGCGGAACTATGGGAACTCAGTTGCTCCAAGGACACATTAGCTCCTCTCTAAAGTTGAAAGTGTGTTAGTTCATGTAAGAGTTGTTCTCAAAGCATGAAGTTGTTTTTCCATTGTAGTATAAGAGCATTAAAATAGCTCTACCAAACAACGCGAAATTAATCTGGGATTTGTTTCAATAAAGCTTTTAAATTTTTCTGAATCAATTTTGGAGATCGCTTTGGATGAGGTGTATTAGACAAATCAAAATTTCCTTCTTTGAACCTTCGGAACCGGTGCTTGGCTGTTGACGTTTTGTGAGCAACTTTCACGAAGAAAGAGTCCTCTAAGTTCACTTCGATTTATAATATATTATTTACTCGCCGATTAGTCAATTGCAAACTGAATAGAAATTCGAATACCGCACTCATTATATACCCTGCAAGAAATCGGTCGAAAAAAGTGGCAGGCTTACAAGTTGCCAACTTGTTATATATATATATATATATATATATATATATATATATATACAGTGCACTCAGTTGACGACAGTCAGCGCCGAAGCTTTAAGTGAATAACATAAAAGATAATGGATTTAAATCGATATCAAATACGGATTCTATTTCATTACGAATTTCGTCTAGGTCACATTGCAAAGACTGCCAAAAGCAATATATGTCATGCAATGGGCAAGTCCACGGTTTTTTATGGTAAAAATTTGGTTCAGAAAGTTCAAAAAGGACTACGATCTTGAAGACGAACCCCGTACCGGACGTTATGTTTAATTTGGCGTTCAATAATTAGGACGCCTATTTGAGAACAATCCTCGACTGATGTCTCCTCAATTGGCAGATTAGCTACACTGCAGTCATGGTACCATAGAAACACATTTGCACGAATTGGGAAAAGTTTTAAGTGTGGTGAATTATCTCGGAATTTTTTTTTTAAATCAAATTCACCGGAATGATACAAGAAAGGAATATTATCTCTGCAAACTAGATGGCGACAAATAGTAAATAATAATCGTGCATACTTAAATTGAATTTAATGTAGCATATCAATTGTTTAACAAAAATTGTTAACAGCAACTCGAGGGTTAAAAACTTATTAGCCAACCCAATATATTGGTATGTATTATTATGCATTGCTGATCAATGACATGGTGATCGGTGAATGATCTTTCATGACTATAAAAATGGCGAATAGGTGGAGTTTGAGTTATCAGCCAGCGACACGTGCCATATAATGTCACTACTTTACATCAGCATCAACTGTATAAATTCAAGATAAAAGGAGTAAATACAAAGGATCTAAATGCTTTTTCAAATTAAATAGCGAGAATCACAAACGTAGGCATTATACAAGAGGCTGAATAAGTTATCGATGATCCGTCCAGAAGGACATTGACCTTGAACGTAGCCCGAAGTTTCTCACTTTAACGGGAATTGTGAGATCTCTAGTGAATGGACGTAGAATAAATAAGTTGTAATTGTTAATGTAGTCACGGCAGGAATGGGCCGAAATAGCGGTCGCTACACGATGTCGATAATGAAATTATATCAGTTGATTGCAAGACCACACGAGCCAATGGTTGAGAGTATTTCCATATAGTTTATATAGAAAATGTTTATAATAGTTCAAGCAATAGTGAACTTTCAAGATTTACTCTGGAAAAAAATGTACAATGAAGATGTCAGCAGAAGCTAATAACGGCACAAGTACCATGCCATCTTAACCCTAGGGCATCTGACATTCAACATGGAAAACCGATTATTTCGTTTCACAATAAAATCCATATAAAAATAATCGATTTTTCTCTAAAAGTCCTATCTTCCCTTCCCTTTCTGTTCTTATTCCCTTTCTGTTCGTCAATTTTACGAACAATCTAAATCCAAATATCTCGTGAACAATTGATATTATAAATAATTTTATTTGAGTATTAAATCTCTTATAACTTTTTCAAAGAAGCGATTTTCGTATAACTTACTCGAATTATAGTGCACCTAGATTTACAAATTTTACCGAGTTTATTACCTTAGATTTTCCAAGAAAATTTAATCCTCATAGCTTTTATTATTCATGAACCACAGTTGGGTTAAACATTAAAATACATTTATATTTAAAAATAAGAATATGTTACTTTATTGTACAAATTGAGTCGTATGAATTTCATATTCCTGAGAAAAAGATCGCGTATTTATATTCTGCCTACCTATGTATATCATTTTTCGTATAAAAGCATCTATGTACGAAAATAATCGGCCACCACCTACGCTATAATATTAAACCGCACATTCGCCCACTTAGCTACGCCAGTGTCTAGATCGTCGACGCAACACCTAGCGGGAGGTTATTCCGCCCCGAGTCGTTAATGCCTTCAACTTCGCACCAGATAGGGCGGCGGGGGACGCGGGGCGGGTGCGCGCTGTCGACATATGCCCTCGTCCAATCGAATGTCTGAGGAGGCACTAAAGCACACTTGTACTTGCTGTGGTGAGTTATAAGGCCGAATGTGCTCCTTCGCACGTAGAGAGAGTTTGTTTGTTGGCTCTGGGTGCGGCTGGTGAAAATTGATGTGGTAGAAAGGTAAATCTTCCGCTTTTCATTTGATTACTCTACGTGATGAAAAAAGTTTCTAGATTAGTAAAAATATTTTTAGACATAAACATGGTAAAATAAAAAAAATCTACATAGTCGAGCCATTCTTTTGCCAGAAAACATTAGCTTATCAAGGACAGGAAATTCATCATCAACCGATGATTTCAAATATAAATACTACGGGGTTTTTATAAGTAGTCTATTTTGGGTTTGAAAATCAACTTTACAACTAGTTTTTGGTAGCCACTTCCGCTATTGTGAAACTTAGTGAATTTTAATGTGACAAAATTATTTTTGGGAAAAATTATTTCTTAACTTTCGGTATGAAAACCATTTCCGTGTTACAGAAAATTAATTAGATATTTTTGTATTTGTGAAAGTGTCATTTTGTTGCATAGTGATTGCAGACGTTTGGTGACTCCGACAAAATACATTTTAGTGTCGTGATATCGCAGCGTTATGGTTTTTATGGTACATTTCCTGCAGTCTTGTTAAAATGCGATGAGTTATTTTTACGTCATATGAACCACAAATATACAGTCCAATAGACAAAAAAAAATGTTGTTTTGTTATCAGTATTATTATAAAAATGAAAGTGAGGAAAAACGGACTTTATGACGATTTGTCTAAAGACGGGTGGTAACGGCCGCATACCCTTCATTCCCATAGGTACAATCGAATTTTTTACAGTTTACGATTCCTGAATCCGATCAAACCTTATCATACAGAGTTAGCGTCATAAAGAAATAGTTAAATACTATATAGTATTTCTTTATGGAAAATCTTACTTTGCATATGAATATCGACTTCCAACATATGAGCACATCTGACACACATTCCGTATACTAGTTAAGGTACCAAGCGACGTTATCATCTATAAACCGATTTATTTATGCGATCGAAGCTCTAACCGTCCTCGCCTGCGCCCATCAAGACTGACGCCGGCACCGACTTAAGATAACACTTCATACATCAGGTGAGCCATCCCCATTTTACAGCCGGCCCGAGCGTTTTACGTGCCGACGAGAAAATAACAATTTGCCCGCAAACAATTTCATCACACTTACGGGGCCGCCCGCCGCCGTAAAGGCTTTATGCGGGCCACTCGCATTTTCGAAGAGCCACCTTGGCCATTATCAGAAATAGAGGGTGAAACGAGACGGCGGGGTGTGGGACGTTGGGCGCGGCGGCCGTTTGTCAACAAGTTATTGTAAATCGATAGGAGCCGCCGAAGTGGAGGCGTGAGAGTTTTATTGCGCGAATTACGCCATCGGCGGCGGAGCGGAGCGGAGGCGGCTGCGTCCGTCGGGAGGCGTCGCGGCGCTAATGCCTTACCGGTTATTTCCGGCGCTAATGTGATCGATACAGGCGTTGGCTGCCTGGGGATTACGTTGGTGGTGCTGAATTTCGATTAGGGTAGGTCATTTTCTGTAATCGATTTTGATAATTTTCAATCAAAACTATTCAAAGTGAAATTCGTAGCCGATGCGTGAAAAATGCCTGAAACAAACTTTTTCACTTCACACATCATGACTTATAACCTTAAAATTTGAACCACTATAGTATTATATATTTTATGTTTAATACTATAATGGTACGAATTTATTAGCGTATTTAATTATTTAAACAAAAACATTTAGTCTTCTGGAATAAAAGAGCTAAACACAAAAAAGTTTCTTCATTTTAATTTGCAGAATATTAAAGCGACACTATTAAAGCAATTTGTTTTCATACCTTCTATAGTGCTGCAGATGTCCAAACTTTGCAGTGGTTTTCCACCAAAATTGTTTATCGTTGTATTTTTTTGCCATTGTTTATAATACTTATTAATATTGAATATCACTTAATATAATATTATAAACATTAATATTGAATTTGTTTAGTAATTTTCAACTAGTTGAACATAATATATTTTAATTAAGCATGTTGTTAATAGATGATGCTCCGTGATTAAAGTACGCTGATGAATGAATAAATAAACTTGATTTCAATTTGTGCAATGCATCGCCGATATATACATCTAAGGTAATAAAGTTTCGCTTATAAATTCTATTCCAGATTGATTACCTCGTTTTCTTATTTAATTTCTGTTCTCATTCTTGTCCGCTTTTTATAAAATATTTTTATTTTATTCCTGTTTTAGGATTCCGTAGTGAAACAAGAAATAATTACAATTTCATCCTGCTAGCCCATCCGTCTGTCTGCAACAGCCGAACCATTTTGTACTATTTTATGTCAATGAGAATGCAAGTATATATTTCATATGGAGATTTCAACAAATATGTACAACTGACATTTTGTGGAAGATGACGTTTTTTTTCGCTTAAAAAGGCAATGTTGAAAATATCAACAAAAATATATCCCTCCCCTATCTCCATAAATTCTAAAATCAACATTAGAAGAACATAGCGTTACCGGAAGCATATTTAAAGTTAACTGGAAATCTATAGCGACCACTAAATCTCACAGCTATTTGGAAAATTTACAATATTTATAGGCCTTTAAAAGATATACTAGGTAATACATATATTTACATGATGACCAATGATATTTGTAAACAGTTTTAGGGAAATACTAAGGGAATACGGAACCTTCGCAGTGCCAGTTTTGCTAGCGCTTATGGGTTTAATGATTGATACGAGAATCCTATTAATCATATGTTGTTACTTTTTAATAAGGTCATTGCTTCTTATATATGGACATAAAATACGTGGCAATTCGTAATGGCAGAAAATCCAGCTCTCCATGTACATTTATCAAAATTACGCCAAACGTAAACACTTGAATTCATAATAAAACAGAAGGAAACCGATTTCCCGGGCAATGCAAATGTACACGAATTAAACAGGCGTTGTTGACGTATTTAAAACTTTGTCCTTTGTCCTTAAATTTGTTTACTGAACTAAATCTAAAATATTGGTCAATTAGTTTAATTAATCAATTAGTTCATTAGTTTATGTTACTGATTAACAACATATTGTCACGTTTATTTAATATTGAATAAGATTATTGGATATATGATGAATGAAATGCATAAAATCACTTACCTACAATTTACTTGTAATACATGTTTTTTTGTCAATTTTATTTTACTTTTATTTTTACAGTTAGAAAATCAAAATAAGCAACATCAATCCTTTTACCCCACGGTTTTCGACTTGTTCAGATATGTTGAGAGGTCCTGTGAGTTATGATTTTAAAAGTTGGTAAAAATCATTGTTTTATTTTAATGGCCTTAATTATGAATTATATTAACCGTATTTACATGATCTACCAAAAATTTCAATAAATAATAATATGTGATATACAAATAAGAAATATTGCCGATTCAAGCTATCGATGTACATCACAGAGAAATCGTAGCGAATCTCAAGGACTAGATTCATATTTAGGATTAATTGTGTTGAACTTTAAAATTCTGGATTTATATTTAACTAGTAATGTCAAAAACTCTGAATATTGGAGCAATAAAGATATTAGAACAACCATGGAGCAATTTTCCGTAACTAAAAAAAATAAGTTTATGTTACACATAATTAATATACATTTTTGTTATATTTGAACATAATTTTAGCATTTTTTGTTTAAACGTAAGATATTTTTGCAATATTAACAGCTAATCTACGATTTCTGGTACCGAGGTATCATAATTCTGATAATTATGAACCTGGTAAAATTGATATTATATAGGCAAAATTGTAGTTGCTAAATATTATTTTTTAGCGAAAAACAAAAGAAAGAAATTGCATTTTCACAAAAAAATGCTCAAATGATGATGTCATTGGATCATAAATTTATTAAAAAATGTTGACTCAATTTTACTGTTTTGGGAGACCCTGAATACAAACATTTTAAATGCTGTATGCAACTAAATTTTCCGTTTAAAAGTTGGACGCCTCCAAGAGGCAGACAGGCAGACAGCTAGTGAAATATTTTCCATTTGGGTTTTTGAATGTGGAACTCTGAAACCATGTACGCAGTACTTGCCAGAGCCAATATATTTGCAGAATTCCTCTCCTCATTTTTTAGGGCTCCGTTGCCAAATGGCCAAAACGGAACCCTTATAATTTCGTCTTGTCCGTCTGTTCGTCTGCCTGTCCATATGTCAGAACCATTTTACTCGGAGACTATTGGCACTATATTAGACTATGGTAGGTGTTTTCTATGAACTGCTGTACAACGAAATTGTGAATTATAAAACAATATATATTAGGAGTAACACTCCATGCATGTAACTGAGCGATGATAAAAAATATAGAGTACGTAGGCATGTGGGGTATCATTAAATAGGTCTTATAAAAGGATATAGTGGTTCCTAAATAACTTTTTTATTTAAGAGAATAGTTGTTGAGCTACGCGCTTCTAAAAAAGTGTGTTAGCCCTCCACCCCCTCTAACTTTTCAATTAACATGTGTAAAATTCTGAAAAAAAGTTAAACTAGTAGAACTTGAAATAAACATCAAGCGAAGATTGGTTTGAATAAGTAATATTTTGTAGTTTTTGATATATGCGATTTTTTAGGTAACGGTCACAGAAATAACTTTATTTTTCACAGCATCTTTGAGAAAAACTCAGAAGTTTAATATTGTTTGAAGCTACAGAATCTTTCGTGCTCGAATCCGATTCGCAATTGGCCGGTATTTTAAATACTTGTTTAATTTTTGTGAGTATTTAATATTTATTCTCACTTCAAATATTTCTTTCATTATACTGCAATCTATTTTGATCTTCCACAATACGCAACGTACTTTTTTATTATGTGATTTATACCTATATAAACGATTATATAATATGTGCAAAAATGTCCTTATCTTGTTGCGAACTAATTACTACAGAAGAGATATCTGCCTGTCAACTATAACAACTGGCCCGGTAAAATTCACTAAGTGGTTGACTAAATAAATCTGGTACAGATAAGCAAAAATGTACAAAATAAAAACAAGTGGAAAGTACATTATAAAATAAAAATAATAATAAATATACACAATACTAAAACCGAATATACAAATTATAACTATTGAAATAAGCTGATATTGAAAAATCGAAGAAACAAGAGGGCGGGTTTATTAGATAAAATTAGAAAAAATAATAACCTTTCAGACGACCTTTGAAGACATATGTCGAGGACGAGTTTCTGATTTTAGGATCTAACTGGTTTCATCCAGTAGCTGGTAAAATTAATAACTGTTATAGAAAACTGGGTGATAGTAATACGAAAAGTAAGCAGTTTTAATCGCTTTTATCTTTCTGAAACGCTCCGTGTTGTGTAAACTACCTCGATTTTAATAAAAATTCTTTATCTAAAATAGAACGTCTCTAAAATTTATGTATTTGCTATATCTTTTACTTCAGAAAATAGGACCATGTTCTCTTACTTTAGATTGAGGCTTAATAGGTTGAAAATTCGTGTCCATTCTATGTATTCTTAGCTTTCTATTTAATACTTCATTATGTATTCTCAGCATCCAACTTACCTTAGGTGCCATGATCTTTGATTACGTTCTAAAAGTCTATTTATTTATTCACAAATGTGATACCTCCTTCCAAGAATACTTACTGACTATGTATATTATAGCAAGTATTGATTCTATAGTGAATAAGAAAACATTTTCTGATTTATTTTATATATTGGCCCTTAAATTTTAAATATTATAAATATTTTATGTCAGTTTCTTTTATTGTTTTTATTTTACTACTCTAATCGCAATATGTTATGTTCTTATGAAAACTAATACATTTTTATACTTTTCAAAACAATAAGCTCTTCAGCGGGCGCTGAGTGCCCTGAAGAGCTTATTGTTTTGAAAACAACTTGGATAAATTTATTGGACATTGATATCTAAAAGTAATGTGTTGAATAAATAAAGTTACAAAAATGTTACTATTATAATGTTTTGCTGCAAATTAAAATGGCTATCTATGAGTTTTATTTATCCAATCATAGATACTCAAAAACGGTTATTTTCACTAAAATAGTTTCAAATGTAACAATTTAAAATTAAATCTAGTTAATTGTGCGTCATCTAAATAATATTAGTAGCGGCAAAGCGATCATCGAACGTCAAACACTAGTTGTTTCCCAAAAAAACACTCAACTAAAATCACATCAAATATTAAGACAACTCAACCAACAACAATAAAACAACAGCAGATCTACATCTCCAACCCCAATTTCAACCCTGCATTCGCGCGACATGTAATATGACCAATTTGGCTCTCGCCGAGATTCCCCTAGTCGCCAGGAGCCCGGCAATGTTTAACCAATCTACTTACAAATAGATACGGGAAGCGATCATGTAAAATGAATCCCGAACATAAATAAGGGGACACGGGGGGGCTGCCGACTATCGCGCGCCCCCGCGGGGACAAATTTGGCCAGATAAGGGCAGCGAGCGGTCCTAATGCCCCGACTACTCCCTCGCCCTCACTACACTAATTCCCTTTCAATTTACCGATGTCAATTTCGCACTAAACGTGTCGTGTGGCGACTCGTGCCGCTCGCTGCTGGAATTAATTTAATTTAATTGGAGATTTGTAGCGCCAGCGGGCCGATGCGTCTCTATTGGAGTTGGCGCTGCGATCGGTCGGTGGCTCGTAGTCATCGTTCTTAGAAGCTCTCTTTGCCGCCAGTGCAGGTTCTGAAGATGTCTTATTGCAACAATTAATTATATTTTTACAAACTAAACTTCAAGTTGAACCAAGAAAATATGCAAGTCTGTTAGAGGTGGCGCGCGGGGGCTGCAATTGGTTAGCAGATCGCAACCATCGTTCTTAAATGCTCTCGTTGTTGTAGTATCAGCACTAAAGAGGTCTTATTTCAACGATTAATTACTTTTTTACAAATCGAACTACAATCTGTCGGTGGACCGTAGCCGTCGTTCTTAAATGCTCTTGTTGTCGTCAGTACCAATGCTGAAGAATCACATGATTATCGTAATGATTATTTATTTTTTACAACCGAAAGAAAATAGACAATTAAAATGCAGGTCGTCAACGCGTTTCTGATAGAGGTGGCGTGCGATCGCTGCGTTGTAACCTTTATTCTTAAAAGCACTCGATGTCTTCAGTATTAATTCTGAAGCGGTCTTATTGCAGTGAATAGTGTATTTTTGCATGAAACAAAATTGTAAAAAAATGATCAAGCATGATCCGTTTACAAATGCAGGTTTCGAAATGGTTGCCTGTTTTAATGTGACATTTACGAACTAAGAACGCTTAAAATCCTTAAATATTTTATAACCCATTATATCACTAAAATAGTTATGATAAGAATTTGGAATATCAACTTCATATATATTTGTCATTGATAAGATTCAAATATATATTTTCCCGATAAACTAATTTAAGAAGTATAGCAGTATAAAAAATATCAGAGTTTTATATGTTTTTTTCCAACACAAATAATATCAATTTAAGGTTATGTAAAAGAATTAACATCTATTTCTGTATATTCTATTCAAAAACTTTATTTAAGGTATCAAAAATGCGCTTAAGAAAAAAGTTCTGACTGTAAAATCAGAACTTTTTTTCTGAATTTACAGTCGAATTCAATCAATCATATTTTTGAAAGGACTCGAGGGTTTATTAAAGTATTATTTTTAGAAAGTATTTTATTTGTAATTTAAATATGTTTATTGGTAATTGTGAAAAAAATATTTTTAAAAAAACGACAAATTCTTACACACAACGTAATCATAGTAACGTAATAAAACAACTTTGTAACTTTCTTACGTTTTACGGGTTAACGTTTAAATCTCTTTTACAATTATGTAATTTTTTAAAGACAAGAGTATTGTTAGCGTTTATGGTATTCCGATGCTATTGCACGTACTGGTCTGTAAACCATTACCCTCAAATTCTCAAAGTCCGAATGAGGTCGTCAAATATCAGCTGAGCAGGAAATACTGTTTACGTGTTCTTCGCGGTCCTGTAAAACGCATGGATAATGTAGATTAAATGTATTTTAACGACAGTTTTCAGCTGTTTTCAAATAACGTTAAGAACTGAAGTATGACGAAGGATAGATTTAAGTGTTCGATATTGAATGTTGTTAATTTACAAGCACAATACATAATAAATAAAAAATTTAATCACCAATAGGTATTTTACAAAAACTGGAAAATGTATTTTAAAACTAAATAGTACTTTAATAACAACGACAAATTTGTTTAGCCCTCTTGTTATACGTTACGCTCTTAAGATATTCACGCTGAGACCAATTACCATCTCCACTGTCAATATGCCGTTATCGTTGCAAATCTCCTAGCGAGGGCTCTGCCACCCCCGATCTCTTCAGCCCTTGCCAATTCCAAAAAGACAGACCGGAGTGCGACTAGGGAATTGAGTGAGTTAACCCTAACGGCTCTATCATCTATCACTTGTAGAGGGGATGTGTAATCATTTTTAAGTGCATGCAAATCGGGATGTAAATAATTGAACGAGATGCATCTCGAATTGGATGTGAGCGGCTAATTTGGATTTAGGTATACTCTGTGTACGATTTTTCGGTTTCAGGTTTTATTCACTCTAATCTATCATTAATTAATTTATTTTACGCAGTATATTTAAGCAATATGTAATAAAATCTTAATATTCACCTGTATAAATAATTTTAACAAAGATAAGGCATCATATATTCGTAAGAGTATATCCCCTTGAATTCAAAAAAAGGTTAAGAGTTCACTCAGCCAGTGTAATGACATTTTGCAAAAGATCAAAATTTTAAAACTTAAACAATAAGAAGAATATAAATGTAGTCTTATATTGATTTTTATTTTATTTGAGAATTAATTTAATACTTTAATAATGAGCATATGTAAATAAACATTCGGAAAACATTCAGATATGAAAAATATTCTGAAATGCCATTTTTCATAGAACTGTGTTTTCCATGGCCAATAATTAATGTAAAAGTTACGGTCCTTTCGTTAAAGTTACGACTTTATAAAAGGTGCATTCAGCAGAAAGCATTCCGTAGAGGTAGACGTAAAGAGGCATACACTGTAACTCGTATAGCAAAGGAATTATTCATTAGATTACTCGTTAGCTAATAACATTAGTAATAAACTTCGTTCAATTATCATTAGGCCTCCCAGGTGAGTCAATAATATAAAAAAAGTAAAACAATCACCCATTAATTTTTCTTGTTATTCTGAGTTGCATTCTTTTGTACATGTATGAAACATAAAATGTTGATTACAAGTAAACTTCTGTTTAAAACAATTCTAAACAAAAATTTGAAAATATGACTTAATGTTTTTTGACAATATTCTAGTGCGTAGGGCACTTACGTAAGGTGCGTTTCTTTTTTAAATTTCTTATAATATGTAATTTAATCACTTTTTTATACCGTTTCAGTTTTATCTCTAGTGAAGTTTTGTTTTATGTGTCAAAAAGATACTTGATGGCGTTGAACACTTCGTAAGAAAAAATAAAATTATACTCACCGGTGTATTCATAATTTAAAACCTATGGATACATTTTTCTATTTTAGTTGAACTTAAAGTTATTTCACAAGGGGCACCTTGAAGAAAACGACATATTCCATTCTGGGGTATTGTAAAAAGAAACTTTGTAAACAAATAACAAATTAAATCTGTTACAGATTTGATATCATTATCTGAATATCAAAATTATAATTTTCTTATTACAGTAAGTTGGGTTCAGCATGATTTTTATGTCAAATGAAACGGTTAACAATATGAGTATGTTCGTTTCCCCAGTAATTATAACAACAAAATTTTGTACACAAACAATAAATGTAATATTCTTACTATGTTGTTATTCTCTCTTGCTATGTTGATTAGTGCGTTGTAATTAAGGACACTGCAAATTATGAATGAATCTAACTTAATTATATACAGTTAATTTATGTATATAACTATCCTCCAAATATTGGGTTTCGAAATGTACGCCAAGATTTACAGGCATGGCATTTCAGTATCGCTCCTTATTCCTTTAACATTTGTCGATATAAATTTGGATTCATAGGAATAACCTTATTTTCGTTTTTATTTAAATTTTGAGTATCATATTATGTTTAGTGACATATACATAAATATATATGTAAAATACATGTACTTAATACTACCCTTGACGGAAACTTTCGTTGTTGCACAACTAGCGGTAAAATTGTAACGATGTAAATCAATTTAATATTGTTTGGAAGCAAACTACGTTAAATTATTTTGCCGATATACTGAAAGAATAAACGTTAAAATTTTCACTTTGTAATTGACCGCATATCAATTCAAATCTATCAAATAATCCGTTTTTGCAACATTGACATATATTTGGGCGCGATATCAAATAATCCATTTTTGTAACATTCATATATATTATGATTTTAAGTATTTTACTTAGGTTACCTGTGATAAAATATAAATAAAAAAAACTACTTTTATTTTAGTAGTATTGTTAGCTGCCACAATTTATGTTATTTTGTCGATTCTGTAACAAAATTCTCCGTCACATTTTCACAAAGTTTCAATTATGAGTTGTTGATATTTAAAACATGTAATAAATTATCCTTGTCATATTCACCACCTCACGCTCAATTAAAACTTAAAAATAAAAATAACCAAAAATCGATTGAAGTTTTTATTATCTTATTTAATAAATTATTGTGGTCACTATATTCAATCAGCAACTTTGCTACCGCACACATATCTTTCACATTATTTTTAATTTTAACACATAAATATAAAGATACAAGTATAATCTACATATTTATACACGAATTTCCTTTAACATAAGCCTTATAATTTTAACATTCAGAACATACAATTATATTGCCTCTTTGTGAAAGTTACTTGATTGATTTAAACATTGTAAACGAATAAAACTATTGTTTCTAATCGAATAATCATAAAATGAAAACTGGTTACATTAATTTGGTGATATTTGATAATGAGTCAAATCAATCCCCGCCCGAACAACAAGATATATTCACAATGAATGATGATAAAATATTTTAAAATACTTGCTATTGTATGTGACTTGTAGGTTTATAAACAAAGCTCGAAATTAAATTGAAATAATGTAATTTAAATCATTCTACTAAATAGAGTTTAAAAACTAAACCGGATATGATGTTATCCCTTTGATCTTTAAATAGTTTAAAATTGCTTTATGGAGATTATAAAGAATTATATAAGCCTATAAATACATTTGAAGAGTAGGGCTGAATGGAGGAGTGCAATTTTATGTGAAGGCTTCATATTGTTTGCGAAATATTTCTAAATTCTATTTATAATAGTTATAATACTTATTAAAAAACTAAACAATTACCCACGCATAACCTGTGTAATTGTTTAGTTGGTTGTTATAATTCGACCAAATAGGTAATATTCATGGAACAGATTAATGTCTAATATTTATTACTTATTTTTCATTTTGGATTTTTCAGTTATTAATATTAGACATGATTGTTCAGTTTAAAACTGTTTCAGTTTCAGGAAGAGGCAGGGTTCAGGAATTTATCAATCGAATTAAACTAAATAAAAACTTTGGTTTTGGCTAAAAGAAATCAAACAGTAAGTAGATGTATAAAATCCAATGGTACGAAATAAACGAATTCACCGCGAGTTTCATTTTTGATTTTATGTAATTATAAGTTAATTTTTTTCGTAATTTCATTTGTGAAATGTTCATTCTTTAGTTATTGGGGGTATTCAAATTACACGTTTTCTTCCCCTCGACCTCTCCTATCGTAATTTTTTATAACACATACAATCATTTAATACTGCCAGCACAAAAGTTAAAATTTAATTCCCATATCATGTTATTGTCTCTATGTCTGCCTTTCTATCTACAGTATAAATTAAAAATAAGTGAATGTACATATATATATATATATATATATATATATATATATATATATATATATATATATATACGTTTTATATACAATGTCACATGTTGTAACTATGTATTCTCAAATAGACCAGCAAAGTATGGTTAGTATCAAGTGGAAATTGCAAGGCTTGTTTTTATATATTATACTAAGATATGTACATAACTTAGAAGTTAAGTATAAATACTTAGTTAATTGATGCATCTACATCTAAAACTGAGTTAAAATCAAGTCACTTACTGTGACAGGTCGTTACATCGTTTTCAAATAAATTTGAAATGAAATACCCGCCCAACTAAGTGGGAATATAACCCGAAGCTCTCGCAGCGACTTATATATTTACATAAATGCCATGCTTCTATTAAACTATACATACAGAGTAACAATTTTATTTCAAATAAATATTTTCTAAACTAACGTAATCTACAAATTTAATGTTCTATTAGGAACACTTATTTTACGCTCGTCATAAAATAAATTTTACTATTTTACAATTTTTACAACTCGCTCCCGCTGGCGCGGGCCGCTTAGACAATTTTATTTACGAATGTGTTTAAAAATTATAGTTTTTTTTACAAGTTAATATTCCACAATGAATATGTAACAGACATATTCGATCGATACATAATCGATTAAATCATGGAATAAGTTTCCTTTAATCTGTCGGTAAGTGTAGCAACGAGTGTCTCACCGAATCGATTAATTTCCCACTTTCCTGTGTGCTACGTAGAGCGAAATATGCACTTACAAGTTAATGTCTAAATTTACGATCGATTAAAATAATAAGTACCTATTATCTTTTTTGGCTTCATTTTAATCGAAATCATACGGCACACCGTCTTCGTTTATTCATACATAAGTGAGTACATCAATATAAGTCTTTAGATACCGATCTTTACGGCATAAACTCATAATACGTTTCTAGCTATTGTGTAACGGAATATTTTCAATTCTAGGTAGGACTCTGAGGAGAGAGATCATTCTGCTCGCGGACGCTGTCTGGTGAGGACACCGGTGAAACGCGTCTCAGTGGTGGCTGGTAGGGTGAGAAGCGGTGTTGGGCTAACGGCGCTGCCAAATGCGGATACAACGGTCTAGGTAATTGTAACCCGGAACCAGAAGCGGCCGCTAACTGATGCTGTTGAGCTAGAAGTTGTGGTCCTAAACAAGCCCACTGGCCCCAGAGAGCGGGGACGGCGCCGTAGAGCCCACCCACGGGCCAGGGCGCCGCCGCAGCGGCCGCCCGAAGAAAGAGCTGCGACCGCGCAGCTAGAATAGCCTTCTCCTCCAGCGTCAAGTTGTTGTTGTGCTGGTCGAGGTCACCGAAGGGACGCAGCGGTGAGCGTAGATAGTGCTGCTCCGCCAACATCGACTCCATTGTCTCTCTGAAGTATAAAAATTTAGGATCATTGTTGTTGGTCCGAATTAGCTTGTAAATTATTAGTTTAATGATTCTATATACAGTGAAAGGCAAAGCTCAACCAGCCCTTAAGTTAAATAGTGTTTAATGTGATTAATAATGATTGTAATAATCATAATGGTCTATTAACCGTGAAATTAAATATCATTTTGGCTGTTAACAGCTATATAGGATAATACTGTTATTGTTACGAATTACAATGACGAGGACAAATTTTGAGAAAGATATCGTTTTGTGCTTAGATTTGGATAAATTTCTGGTTAACATGTTATCTACAATATAACAATCAGCAATTTAGTGAAATAAAAAAAATGATCTAGATTTTTGAGGATTTGAACCCACCCCCCTTAATCGACTATGTTTATAGTTTTAATTCTTAAACCTCCAAGTCATTTATACAAGGTATGTTAAAAACTGAAATCCTCTTCAGGTTTTTGTGTTTCTTTGCCGAAATGTTATTTTGAATCGTTATTTTGTTCAGTGTAAAGATTAAACGCCCGCTTATTACGGGTCGCAAACGCATTTAGCTTGACAACGCTTAAAGGATATTACGTACAATTTTGACAGTTAACTCGAAAACGTTAACGCGCGCACCGTGCACGTGTACGCAGGCCTCTCGGAGCCGGTTTCATAATTCGACGCGAGCTGAGAGCCGACAATATAACAGCTTATTAGGGCAGCGCAAATAAAATATTCAGCCCGTTCGGCTCGGCCCCGATCTCGGCTAATTGCGCGATAAAAATAACGAGCGAATGATTTTATTCGCGTATCGAAACCGCGGGCGGCTCGAGAACGTGCGTGAGCCGACTGCCGAGCGGGCCTTGAATTATTTTCAATATTATCATCTCCTTTTTATTAACATAAATGGGCCAGCACATTGTATCGACTCGATTATGGTTACCCTTGAGATAATTCCTACCGATCACGGTAGGAAGCGATTCGCTCCGTAACTTCTCCATTATTAGATTATTACATCCAAAGGTCCAACGTGAAAGTAAAGAGATAGTGTTACAGGAAATTGTGATCGAATTAAGTTAGTTTGTGAATAAAACAGCAATTGTTTGCTCACCGGTAATATCCGGTGCTGTTGATTTTCAGCAAGTTCATGAAATAAAACATTACAAAAAAAAGGTTAATGGTAATCAATATAAGGGTGTATATTTTAAGTTTATGATTAAAAAAAATTAAATTGTAATTCAGACTCGAAAAAGTAAGTTGGTTTTACCTTTCGAATTCGGTGAGTCTGGATGAATCTCTGAAGCCTTTCGCGAACGGATTGCTGTCGATTTTAAGTTTTGTGATCTGAAACAAAAATATATTAATATTAACTTCTGCAAATTCCATGAATGTTCGAGTCGTTTTAGAGATAACCGTTAAGTAATTTTGACTTTTGAATTTTGAATTTAGCAGTGATCGTCACTGTAGGCACCGATACCAAAGTATACGTACATATTTTACGTATTTTAAAAGTGCTGCTTTAGCAATAATGCAAAGAATTGATTTCGTAGCTATAAGCTGCGGAAAAAGTAATTTTAATATATAATTTAAAAAGTACAGGTAAGTGCAATGACCGCTAAACACATTTTGTTTTTTATTCAAGATTTATAAAACGTTACCTTAATTTACACACACACACACGCACACACGCACGCACGCACGCACGCACGCACGCACGCACCCACCCACCCACACACACACACACACACACACACAAATATATATATAATATATATATATATATATATATATATATATATATATATAGGTTTTATTTAATGCAGCAAATTTTAAGTGTTTAATTTATCTTCACGTAGACTATTAACTCACTGAGTCATTGTTCGTTGATTTACATGAATTTAATATAACACACTAAATATTTATATTTACATTTTCCGCAACATTACAATACATTTAAATTTAACTACTTCTTCTTAGTTAATTTAATGAAAATGCCTTTCTCTTCACTCCATATTTGTTTCCTTGTTTTTTCCTGTAGTCATAATAGTTTGCAACCGTAATGATTTTTGTGAAAAACGTATATTTCTAAAGGTTAGATTGTTTTTGTTTCTGAGATTCGTTAATTGGTCGTATCTAATTTTTTTAAATGATAGTAATACGTAATTTTATTTCCTTCGAGCATACTGAAATTAGGACTATTTTATTGACATGGATATGAAAAAAAGTTTATTTGTTTCTTTCTTCGTTTTTTTTTATTTCTAAAAACAATAAGATACAGGATTTCGATTTTATTTCTAAAATGTTTACTTCCAAAGTCTTAGGGTTTCTTATCTAAAAAGCGTCTGAACGGAACCCTACACTATCGCCCGATTATTTATCCGTCTGTTTCCTATTTTAGGCTTAACAACCACAAATAAACACATAAGTACAAATAAGTAATATTTTAATTTTTCATATAAATTAAGAAGAAAGAAGTAAAGTGTATAAACCTCAGTTATCCTTAAGATACGGAGGATAAGGAACGATATCTAACAACAATAACTAACTTTTGAAAATCAGTAAAGGCTATTTTTTAAACATAGTTCGCGACTGAGGATCAATTAAACATATTAATTATACATAAAACATTTTCTATGTTTAGGAATTACCTGTTGAAATTTAAAATATTGCGTTTTTTAAATTTATCTCTGTCATATATGAGACAATTTCATTTTCGCTTCGTATATTTTCTTTTTAATAAACTTATTATCGTGTGGCAAATCTTAAAAGAAAGTATATCATAAAATATTAAACAGGTTTCCTTCATGACGATGACAATAACATGAATTTAACCTAAAAAATATTTCCATTTTTTATTTCTTACTGTGCTGCTAAACTATGACATTAGTCTCTAACAAGCGCATTCTCTACATGCAAGGGTCATCTGAAATATGCTTTTCTGTTTTTATTTTCAGGCTCTTAGCTGTTCTTGCTTTTTCTGTCAACGCGTTTATAATTTTTTATTTGTTTCACTTTTATCCATATCTCGTGCCCATAATCTGTTATAGCGTTCCACTTGCTAATTGTAATTTGTTTCAAATGATTAATAATTTGTTTCGAATGATTGTAAGAGTTGTTTTAATAAAGATTTCTTCGTGCTAAAGAAGTTTTACTTCAAAAATCTGTGTTTGAAGAATTGTTTATAACATTCTTTATGCCATTTATTTTTAAATAGAAAGTACACATTCGTAATGTGTACTTTTACACATGTGAATCATTGTCGTGATAGTTTGACAGCGGTAACCCGAATCCCTTTAATAAGCCGTTATAAATACCGATTTATTGTAATACTATAAAGCGGCGTACTACATATTACAATACATATTCTTTGCAATTAAAAGTCCACGTATATCTTCGATCAAAAGAATATAAAATTAAAGAAAAATACCTCCTTTTTTAAATAATTGTAAATGTTAAATGTGATACGATAAAGATATGCGTTTATGAGTACTTATAACACTTACTTTTCATTCAGGCATTAATAAAATGTCATCCTGAATAAAAAAATATTTTATACCTCTTCAAATTCTTAAAATTAATTATTCACAAATTTCTCTCAAACCATTCATTGTGTGCGTTAGTTTTTGGAACAGAAGTGTCGCCGGAGTCACGCTGCTTGACGATAAATAACCGACGGTATCCCGGGGAGCGACGTCCGGGACCACGTGCGAGGTCCCGTCCTTTTATTTGAATAAATTCGAGTCCAACTCGGCGGGTTTGTTTACGATATTTATATTGTAACGACCGATTGACGCTTCCTATTGTAATTGAGTTGGATTTTTTGATTATAAATTGTTTATTTAGGGACTTCGTCAAGTAATTGTTAACATCGTCTTTCTATAACATGTATTTTTATTTTCACGCCGTATCCCACTGTGATTATGTAAACGAATTGTTGCACTGCGTTCTAGTGTACGTATGTCGATTAGACACCCCCGATACCGTCCAGGAGGCGCTGCATGGAGTAACGAAGTATACGAGTACATATAGAAATGAAAGTATATATATATATATAAACTTTGTTTTTTGCTATAACTCTTAAAAATTAAATGTTTAATAAATTGTATTTTACCAAATTAAATGAATCAACTTCACACGCATGAGTAATTAAAGAAAAACATATTTTCAAGTGACACGATTATTAAAGCTTAAGAATATCCATTAGTCGTAATTATTGTTTTTTTCTTAATGAGATATAATTCTTTAACAAAAATTTACCTTTAAAAATATTTTTTCGTTAGAAAGAAATGTAGAAAAAGAAATGTAGTCATTGTTTAGAAAGTAATTTTTTTAACAAATTAAATGTTAGATCTCGTTGAAAATTAAAACAGAAAGCTAACAAATGTGATATGCAACTAACAAATGTGATGTCGTGTCGATTAGGTACAGGTATTAGGTATACTTAAAAATATTAATTTCTCAATGCGGCTGTTTTGCTATTAGTATATAATTTTTAGGTTTTTTTTTAAATTTAATTTAATACGCGTTGTATTACCCATTATAAAGAAACTACGTTATAGGACAGCGAGCTATTTAGATTATTTCATACTATATTATTTCATACATAGCTGCGTCATATTGAATTTTCTATTTATACGTTTGAAGAAAAACATGTGAATATTTTTTGAGATAACAATACGGCGGGGGAAAATGGCTCGTAAGGAAGTTTTCTGGTTCTTGTTGAATCATATTTACGAATTGGAATTTTCCAAAAACGTTCTTAAATAGAAACTTAAAAATTGGCGATTTAATAATTTTATCTCTTAAAAATTATTCTTAATTTTTAAATTTGCTTGTTATTCACCTCTTTCATTATCAATATTAAATAAAGAAATACTAATTGTAATTTCATCGCATTTGCGAATAATAATTTTTTTTTAATTTTCAAACGAGAATTTTAGTGCAGTTAACCGTTATTATTTTTGCACCTAAAGCATTTATCGATCTGTATCATATTTTTGTGTAAAAATACAGCCCATATATGATAGTGAGTATAGGAAAGTTATAACCTAAAGTAACTGCTCATTCCGGGTAACCCCGACGAAAAGGGACAATAACCGAATTTTGTTTTAATTGTTTATTTATATACTTAATAATCATTTACTTCTTCTGTGCTTAAATCAAATTCAGTATTCTACGACTCAATCTTGTATGAAAGAAACGCTTCTAATAAACGATATAATTATAATTAGCCTTGTAAATTCTGAAACTTTTTTATAGATTTTATTATTATGTAAAATTCTTTCGAACATTATTTTGTTATAGCTGTTCCGGTTTTGTATCTTTAACACAAAAATACTACTCTTTCACAAACAAAATTGTGATTTAAAAAACAATCTGTAATAATCAGCAATAGAATTTTGTCTATAAACTTGTATGTTTTTATACTAACTTCATGCTTTATTTTAATACAAGATTTAAGTTTCATTTAGAAATGCACCCGATACACTTCGGTTTCGTTCATTTAAATCATTAACGCTTTGTTAAATATAGATATGATCATTCTGTACGAATTTCACGTTAATCGGGAAAGTTTCTTATTAATCGGCTAAGTCATTTAAAACTATAAAAAACAAACAACACTTACCTCTTTACGAAATTAAACTGATAATCATGAAACATAATACGAGTGTCAAACTGTTACTTTGCGTCCTAATAACACTGAACTGGAGTAGGCATGTTTCTCTCTGATACAATATCCCTGTAAAGGGAGCCATCGAATGAAAGTCCCACAGGGATAAATAAAATTGAGCTGATATAAGAAGTGATATAACATAAAAATTATTTCAGGTCGATGTAAAACAAACACCCGCTTTGGTACGTTCGTAGTTCGAGTGTTGGTACCATTTACGTAAGATTACACAATAAATACCTCACTTCGCTAATACAAAGTCAAATAGGATTAAAGCGGTTAACGCATACACAGGTACACGTGTACCTATACGCATATTAACTCACATGCAGACTTCCCATTCACCGGCCGCTCGAGACGCCAACGAGCGAAAATCGGCTCGCAATCATTAACCCCGCGCGGCGAGTTCATTTGGCCCGCGTCCGCGCTCGTCATCTCGCGAGATGAGAGCCGCCGATGATGGATGACGGAGGAGGGTCCCGCGTGATGGATGGACCGTGGAGCGCGCGAGGCCACGCCCACCTCGACGCTATGCCGTCGGTCAATTAGCTCGGAGCAGCGTTTGTGGTGTCGCTATAGTATTGACAGTAAATCATCGCTTGGCGTCGCTTTATAGTGCCAAGGATTGTGGCGGGCCTTGTGGCAAGAGTAGATTGTCGTCACCATGGACAGGTACCTTCCTTACATGTTTTGAAAGACCGTGAAAGTTTTCGTGTCATTGGATGTCTTTATAGCAATATAAATATTGTTGTTTAGAGTTCTTGTTTAGAGATAGACGCCTTCAAACTGAAATCACGCGAACAAAGATCAAAATTTCACAGAGACTCGGAAAATTCTGTTTGCTCATATTGTAAATTTTAATTTGACATTTTTAATCAGAAAATTTTAAATATTAAATAAAATAACTGATGCTGGCTTTTATTGACGAGGTAATAATATAATTTATACAAATTTTTCTGACATAACAAATCGTAGGCTTATTTCTGCCTACTTACTGCTGTGTACAAAACCTAATCAGCACTTCAGCCATTGCCGTAAAATTAGTTGCGAATCTGTACTACCTAATTAAATTATTATTTGGATATAACAAATTTCGTTTTGTTTTTGTACGAAGCGAAAGATTCTATACTGAAGAATTAAAACTCTTTTAAAGTAATATAGTACTGGCTACATATTCACATCAGTAGAGTGTTGTTAAATGTTAGAAATAAAAATTAAGATGAAACGAAATGGCATCTTTTGTAACTTATTTCAATAATTACTAATGGTATTGTGAAGTTAAGCTGGTATTATTTATATGCTTTTTAATATTTATGTTAACTTCATCTACAAGACTTTTGACAATATTGTTTGATGTTAACTTGTCACTATTTGATTTACAAATACTTTAAACATCTGCGCAAGAACTATAAATAAAAAACTGATACTTTTTTGTTAAATAAAGGTCACGAAGAATTTTTTATATAAAAATTATAATATTCATAGAAAAAATCCTGAAAATATGTATGCAATAAAATTTCACATACAAGGCACATCGATATTTAAATAATAATCAAAAATACTTAAGTGAAAAAAATAATTACGAATATTTTTGTATGTCTTGTGTATGCGGGATTTGTATGAAAATATTTTTAAGTGTGAAAACAAAACTTCACTTACGTATATTAAGTTTGGTTTTAATAAATCACAGTTTGAATATATTTGGCGTTCATTTTGTAGAAATTCATTATTCATAATTAAATGAAACATATTTCTACTTTCTTATATATATATATAAGAAAGTAGAAATAATACTACATCACGTAGTTTCATTTAATTGTGAATGTCACAGTTTGTTTTGTTTTCTTATTTTTTCCCTTTCATCGGCTAATTTACTTTTTTCCTGTAAAAATTGTTAGCTCTAATCTCCCACTATCAATGATGCGTATTGATTCTATGGTCCAAGATAGAATTCTTAACAATACGTCTCTGAACTTATCTAGCTATATATAGTATATAACTGCTGAAAGAGGTTGGCTGGAAGAGATTATTCATATAGAAATAAGTGCGCCAAATGCGATATGCAATAAAGTTGATAAATAAATATATAATAATGAATGAATTATGATATTTCACATTATTTTGTCCAAATTGTACGATACAAAATATGTTTTGTGACTGTTTTTTACTGATTCTGATTGAAATTTAAATTCATGTTATCTTGCTTAATATATTCAAGTATATGTAGAAATAAACTGTAGTTATCACAATAATACACAAAAAACTACTTACATATTAATTAAGTTCATTTGAATCGATTTAGTCAATTCCATTCAAAATGTGTAAATGGTAAAATGAAAACAACAAACTTACGTTTTAGTAATTTATTTTAGAATAGCAGACGGATATCAGCTACAAATGAATTTAATTTACCTAACTTAACACCTGCTAACCACCTTAACGATCATACGAACTTCCTTTTAATACGAAGACTCGCACTATCCTAAACCTTCACTCGAAAACTCTGTCACACGAAAACTAATTAATATAAGAGCCGGCGGTAATGGTCTGCTCTCGCGCTCTCACGAGAAGAACAATGCGTTATATTTAAAGCGGCGGGTGATTGACGCGCAACGGTGGGCGGGCGCCGCCCATGACGCTGTCGGGTACTAATTTACTACTAGCAAGCTTTTAAAACAGGCGCGACAGTTACGAGTGTTCGAAGGAGTTTAACGACAAATATGGTATGGCCATGGGTGGTTGACGAGATGCGTTTGCTGCTCATTTACGATACAATTCAATTCCGGTATTAAAAGGGAAGTGCATCGTATGGAATAGAGCTATAAACACACAGAAAAAATCAATATTAGTTCTAAACGCTGGACCATCGCAATTTGAACAAATGGAGGCCCGTGATCGAGGCCATCTGTATTTACATACACTCCTTTCAATACTTTAATTACTCCATATGATCCAAAGTATCTATACTATAAAGTAGATTAGTATATTCTTGACCCAAGTCATGTGTCGAAGCTGAAAAATTATAAAATGTACTTGATTTAGGATCCAGTACATTTTAATTTTTTTTCACTAAGAAGTTGTCTCTATAAATATCATCAAGGGTCCTTCGATAAAGTTCTACCTCTCAAAATCCCTAATCACTACCTCTTCTTAATTTCATCTTGTTCTCTGCTCTAACTTCTCATTTGTATTATTATTTAAAATTTTTTTTCCATAAGAGTATTTATTTTTAAAAGTACAAATTCTAAAATATTTTATTTTAATCTAACTAAGAATTAACTAATTATGAAAATTGATCCGAAAACAAATTCTGCTGATGTTGTTGAAAGTAAATATCAACTATTGTATATGCCCTCACGGCATACTACTATATATATTTTCCATCTAAAGAATCATTACGATAGAAGAAAGTAAAAAGCGCAGCAGTTAAATTAGTTAATCCTAGGTGATTAAACTATTAAATTGATAGTCAAGATATTCATTCATCTACATCCTACCTATGAGAAAATTAACCAATGATAAAAGACAGTTTGTCCCTTTTCTATTTATAAGTGGTAATTATATCCTTCACTAATGTTTGAAGACTTAAGGGCATGTTATTATCAATGTATTCATTTATTTGAAAAAAAGTAAATAAAAACACCGTAATTATCGTCATTAGACACATTGTAAATAGCAGATAATAGCATATAGCACACAGAACGAAATTTTCCAGGTAGTCATAATTTAGTAACAAATGAATCTAATTAAAGAGTTCAACGCAAATTAGCGAGACAATTGTTCAACAGTTCAACGCGAGATAGCCAGACAATTGCTAACGCTAAATGTAAACTACTCGAAAAAGTAAAACTATCGGGTAGTTCAATGTAGAAGATGGAATAATTCATATGTTACTTATTACTTATTAATGCCAATAAATTATATATTTATATATATATATATATATATATATATATATATATATATATATATATATATATATATATATATAAATTTCAAATATTAACTATAATATTAAAGATTGAAGAATTAAATATTTATATTCTTCAGTCTTTAACATGGTGGTTAATATCTGAAATTTATAAACAATTTATTAACATTAATATTTGCTTGAAATTAATGTAAGTTTGTGGGATATGGCTGTTTTGTTCTAGCCATGAAATAAAGCGATCAACTGATATTGTCGCATTTATTCAAAGTAACTTTATGTTACGTGACTTACGAATATTTGAAAAAAACTGCTATCAGTCTACCTTAAAATGTGATTGAAAGTGTTGTTTTTCACACTAAAATACAACTTATAATAACGTCAAAACTGGTAACTTTTGTGAGATAATTTAAAAAAAATGTTGGCAGTTAAATTTCATCGAAGTGAGAACGTAATTAAATAAAAGTGAGTACTAAGGAACAACATTTGCAAATGGCATGTTATTATCAATAATGTTAAACATCGAATTTCCAACGGTCATGTCAAATGGCTTCTACAGATCGTATGCCTATTGATAAGTCAAATATTTACGTACATATATGTATGTATGTTGGGTATACGCGTCTGAATATGTATATAATAATCGTTACTTATACTTTATAATATAATATACGTATATTATATTTATTGTAATTCAATACTCAGATCGATGGGAACGATATTGGAAATTGAATTGAATAAACACAGATTTATGGGAAAACCTTAGATTTTTCATAACATTACTATGCTCTGCTATCACAGCCATTTTAGTTTTAGAAAAAATATGTTTCTCGCTCACGTATTAAATAACTAAACATCAAGGCAAAATAAATTTTAATTGGTCTGGAACTGTGACATATACAATAAGTTAAATAAAGCTTAAGTTAAATAAACTTTTATTTATTTGCACCTGACACAACCACGGGAATTTGGGAAGATTATTTAATATGTATTTTATATAAACTTATACACTAGACACAATGACTTCATTTTGTTTGCAATTTTCCACTATTTTGTGGCTATTTAAACAGATTTTACCATTTTTGATACTTGAATTTTCGTTCGCTTCGATTAGTCTAGGCTAGGTCAATATATGTTAAGTTAGGTTAGGTTAGGTTAAATTATGTTAGGTTAGGTTGGGTTAGGTTAGGTTGGGTTAGGTTAGGTTGGGTCATTGCGAAAAGAAAACTGTCAAAGTCATCTCAAAGCATGTGTTCAAATTGCGATTCATTGACATGTTCTTAAGATATCGCGGTATATCTTCAAAATACGTTATTGAATCAATAAGTAACAGCCGTAAACACAACATACAATAATAAATCATCGAGGTCGAAATATATAATTGTCGAGACAAATAATAAGTAAATAATTGATATTAAGTATTCAATGTTTTCAGGCTTGTCGGTCGGTAACTAAAGTAATATTAAAATATATCATCGCAATAGGATTTGTGCAAAACTTACGAAATGTTTGTTGACTAAATAAACGATTATTGCAGCATGCGAGGTATTTAAAAAGTCGACAGTTTAATGCCCGAGTAATAAGAAGCAATTTAATAAATACACTGCCTCCTACAATTTGCGGTCTGATTGATGAGATTTTCCCCAAGCGGTAGGTGTGGATAATATTGTATCTCGAAATTTTGATGAATCGTTGCACTGTGGGTTGTTTAACTTTTAATAAAACCATTTATTGTGGGTCGTACATCAAAGTTTTATTAATTTTTAAGCGAAAGCTGCAGTTACATATTTATTAACATTATTAAAATTTAATTAATATTGCTAAAGTTAACAATATGTTATTTGGAGTATACAAATATAAGAAAATATGTATAATATTATACATGGCAAATAATAAGAGTGCACGGTCTCAGATAAAAAGAATACGTAGGTACACGCTTATATATAAGCTATATTTAAAACAAAGTCACTTGTAAGTCTTAATAAATAAATCGCATATAACAAAAGTAAATCAAGACATTGAAAACGAAATACCGACAGTGGCATTGAAATAAATTAAAATAAACTAAATGAAAAGACGATAATATACCAAATCAATCGAACGACAAAATTGTTGGCAAATTAAAAAAGTAATGATAGAAATTGACCAAAGTCAAGACCTACAATTTGCGTGGAATTTAAATCAAATAATTAGTTTATATTAATCAACGTTAACATAGATGGAATTAATATAATTTGTCAGAAGCCAGAGGCGCTTCAAGCTACTTTTGAACATTTTAAAATCGTAATCAAATTATTTTGAACTCTGAAATTAAAAGTAGGCTATTGGTCAAATTATTGTTTTTTCGGTAAAGGGCAGTAGATTTCTACCACTTTTAAACAATGTGTCTAAATATATAGACGGTAAAGTTGAATATGACAAAGGTATGGAGAAGTAATTCTGTTCGATACATTTAAGAGAATAGTGAAAAACTTTTTTTTAAATTCTTCATAAGGAAAAATTGTGACAATTTTAAAAATGTTTAAAAAATTATTTGCCTGATTGAGGGTTAAGTACGTAACCGTCAACTGTTTTATGACAAAAAAAGCTTATGCTCCATTCTAAACATTGAAATATTTGTGAAATATTTTTGTTGAATTGAACTGATATTGAAATATTTTAATTTTTATTGATACTTGAGATTGAAAAATATGGAGAATATAGTAATAATTTTGTAAAAAATTCCAACTTTAAACTTGAATCTCTTCAGAAATGAATTGACAATTACATCTCAGTGGCGTTACCGTAGTCAACTTTACATCTTTATACGTATAAATGAATTTTTAGAATACTAAATGTATAGAAAATTAAGTGTTTTTTGGTAACTGCCTCGGAAATAAGAATTATTTAACCAGTTTTGAAATAATCAAATTAACCTTGACAACACTTTTAATGAGATGAAAGATAATTTCGATACGCATGTTGTTATGGCAAAACAAACATTTCTTCCTCGTAACTGATCTAATTAAACATCTTATTCGCTTATTAAAAATTACATAAAGTCTTCTAAGTTGTCTTATGGAAACTATAAACATTGAGACATATGGAAATCACTTTTTTTGCTAATGTGAGATATAAAAAAGAATAAAAAATATATTTGAAGGTACAATTGGTATTGAAACAGGTCACCGTATTAGCCAAATAAGACACATTCAAAATATTAATGGAAATCTGGAAATTGGGAAAAAGGTGGAAATTTAAAAATGGGCATAAATTAGAATTTGTTTGCCGATAATATCGATAAATATTAGTATTCGTTTTCAGGGCTCTGTTGGATGGCTCAGACCATGGACTCTTTTTAATTTCGTCACCGTCATTTCTACATTTTATTCGTATCTATTTAGAATTTTACTCGTAGATACCTACTAAAAATAAGAATTATATTTGGAATTAATACAAAATTTATTTAAAAAAACTGAATTGATGAGGATGGAATATTTTTTTGTGCAAACCATCAAATGATACGTTATTAAGTGGGTTTTTTGAAACGAACATGAGGATTTTTAAGCCATTTTTATTTCTAACATCTTTTCGAAAAATATTAACCTTCAAATTGCAATATATCCTCCCTCTTTGAAAAAAAGCCAAAAACCTTGTAAAAGTCACTACACAAACATAAATAACATATTCATTTAAAATTATTTCGAGCATGCCGCAATAATAAGTTTATTTTATTCATTGAAAATACATTTTATCGTTTTTTTAATTGACTTTGGCTTTACTTTAAAAAACAATTATTTAAAGGAAAATGAAAGAAAATGACCAGGCACGGATATCCCTGTTACGTAAGTCATATTCTAATGAAATGCTCACGTATAAACTAAACAATGGATCTTTCGTTTGTATAATGAGGTTGTATTTGACTAAATAGTCGTAATTTTAAGCACCATTAAGGTTACTTAAGCATACATTATAATTATCGAACCGCCTACCCAAAGATGTCTTTGACTATTATGTTTTAAAAGTACCAAAAAACTCCAAAATTGGACCTTTGACACCTATCTCCCGGACAATAATACTACGTGTTTACAATGCCATATTCAAATCGGACGACCGTGTTTGGTGAATATTAACAGCGCCGGTGTTGAGGTGTTGAGGACACCTCGCCCGTAAACCTCGCAGTTGAATAGAATGTGGTAAAAGTAAATAAAGTCTTTTGTTGGGCTAGCTCATTCATATGCAATGTTATGGTAATGCCGGCGACTAGGCGCTTCGCTACTTGAGGGTACCCGGGGCCCGCCCACGTCCGTGCTCAAGTCGAGGCAGCGTCACCATTGTCCGGGCGAACGGTTCACGCCTCTTTTCACGTTCAAACTTGCGTATTGCCTGCCAGCTGTACTTCTGCTGTCGTATTTCCGAAATCATTTAATGTTCGTTATTATTTAATGCATATTTATAGTATTAAAATCTTAAGAAAAAAATACTATTTTCGCATCCTTATCAAGATTTGATCACTACTTGCTTTTGTCTGTTGTAACTATTGAAATAGATTTTATATAATTGTAGTTCGAGTTTGAGAATATCTTTGAATTGAAGAGTTTAGGAAATGAAATTATTGCTATAGCATCCAGTCTATGAAAATCGGAGAGGTAAGGTATTTTATAACAAAATGTTATTGCATAAGCACTAATTTTTTTCCTTAGATAATAATTAGAATAGAGAAAAGACCAACTTATTATACCATTGACGAAAACTCAAACCTTCCACTTCAACACCATTGTTCCTTTGACCCTTATTATTCATTCATAAAAATGCATTTTGTTCTATGATGGCTATTTTTTTCTCCGATTGATTAGAAATAAAATATCATAAATATAAATATTAAATTGCAAATAATAAATAATTTGATAAAATAAACAACTGACGATAACTATAATACAAATAGTCATACAATCATCCTCATATTCAAATAAGTTCCCGAGGATTTCGCAAACGGTTAATATGATAAATTATATTATTGTTTTGAACAAACATCACCAGACTCACACTTGAACATTTAAATGGTCAAGTGTGAATCAAAGAAAATAAGATAATGTCTCGACTGTGAGAGTTACGCTTAGAATTAGTTAGAATGAGTTTAAATGGTCAAGTGTGAATCAAAGAATATAAGATGATCTCTCGAGAGTTACGCTTAAAATTTTAATTTAATAAGGTTTGAAAACTATCTATTATTTGAAGTCAGGTTTTAAATATGAAAAAAATGGTACGTATGCGTTCGAAACGCAGAGTTGAAATTAAATTTCCGTACAAAAATATGCCGATTAAACTATCGGCGGCAAATACATCGGCTAGAAAAGTATATAGAATATTTGTGATTACATGTTCACTGGACCTCCATTTTGTGCTCGCGTCGAGTTGTTTTACCGCGCATAACGCAGTCATTCCAAGCATCTATTGTTCCCGTTGGCACTTTCTGTCGCCTATATACTCGCATCTACCCCTGCATTTATAATTGTATCGAAGCATGCGACTTCACATCCATTTAAAAAGATGTGGACTTGAATATTTAAAACTTAGATTTTGATCGATCCTGTTCTTCTATTTGGAACACCTCTCTTCTGGCAAAACCTTCCAAAAACGTATGTCTCACCGAACATGAAGAGCCGAGCAAACGAGCCCGAGCTATATTCTGCACTCTACAAAATTGAACGCATTTCTATTATTTTATTCAAACACATTCCGCGAGCGAGCCACTTGTTACGGGGCGGCGCGCGATAAGCTCGCGCATCTACATCAAACGAAACATAAATAAGACGCTGCCGTCGGTATGCGGGAAATTCTCGTTTGCTCATTTCTTACAAAAATGTATCGTTGAATTGTGAACATTCTTCAGCGGAATGATAGCGCGGCGCGACGTGACGCGAGACGAATGCGGGGCGCGAGCGGGGAGCGAGCGGGGCGCGGGAAAACCTGCAGAAATGGAGAGAGCGCAGCAGAATGGATACGATACTTTTACGTAGCTGTATTACGTCATAATATGGAAAGCGATGAAAAATTACATTATATGAAATAATAATTTTAATTCAACATGTTCATTAATGCTTCTTAATTGTGAAATATATGAAAGAAATGATATGCTGACAAAATTGGATGAAAATGCGACTTTAGAAAAGCTGTGGACTGAATGCTGAGCTTTTGTTAAATTTAGTAACAGTAAAAGATGAACATAGGGGGCATAGGTAACAAATAATATGGAAAAGAAAGAGGCACACCGAAACAAATTAAGCATACAAACATTTTTCAAGATACGACCCGTCAAAATGGTTCAGAACAATGCTTGCATGGTATAAAAAATCAGTTTATAAAACGTTTTATTAGAAGTATCATTCAGACTACAATTTAGGTTTCCTAAACAATCAATTTTAAGGAAGAAAGGAAATTAAATTCCAAAGCCTTGATTAGATTGACAAATTATTACAAAAATTATTTGAAATTCATACATAAAAGTATATTAAAAGGATATTTATATACTGTTTATACGACTATATAGAAACTCGAGAAGATCTTTTAATTTTACAGAGTATTAAGAAATTTTATTATAGTGAAATTTCAATTGTTCCTTCAGTATAAATGTATTTAAAAGAGATGTCGTTTTTGCAAAATATATTTTCTTCTATATAACTTGATTTTAAACTAACTCGTATATGAGTAATAGACACTGAGCCCTATTGTACAAGTACCTTAGTATATTATGAATAAATGTTTTTTTAATTAAAATAACCACAACTTCCAGGTCATAATTTGAAATCTTTAAAATTAGTAGCGTTAGAAAATTTGATATTAAAGAAAATACTGCGATAGAATACTACCTAGAATAATTGGTGAAGGAAAGCGCTTTACTACAAAATGTTAATAGATAACCACTACAAAATATTAATGGATAATAAAAATAAATGGATATATGGATAAAAATATTTGGTGATCATTAACTATTTTTAAGAAAGGAAAATGACTTTTATTTTACAGTATTATGTAAGAATCCATTAGTTATACTCATCCAGTTGTATGGAATAACTGTAGATAGCATTTAATGAATGAAAAAGTCTACAATTTTACACTACGTATTATGCAATTCGGCTTATCAAGGTAAAAAAGAAACTTGGTTTTTAAAGAACGTTAGGAACAATTTCCCGAAACATTGTTGAAGGCTTGCGACTTTTAAGATTGTGTAACCTAACAAAATATTCTATTCAACACGTCAAAAGATACTTACTCCCATTAAAATTAGTAAAGAAAACACAAGACGATTCTTTTCTATGCCTCGACCTACTCATTTCGATGTCATACGCTGAGTCAAACACAAAGTATTTTCCCGGAAAAAGTGCCAATAGCGCATCTAAAACTGGAATCGACCGCGGGTGGATCATCAAACAGCTACGCAGCTCGCCGCCGACTTGTCTCAGATGAGAAATGTTGAGTAAGTTGTCGTTTAACATTCATTGTTACTGACACATTACAAGCGAAATTATAAATGATGAACCACAATTTTCATGTCGCCCGCACCTCCGCGTGCGTTTCTCTTAATTTTTTTAAACTTGATACGGTTTCGTAATTTATTATCAATCTTGAGAGATAATTCACATGGGCACAGGCTGGTGTTGGTTGGTTTCGTAAATGAGAGACACGCATAACATACACACACATATGTACACGACCGAGTGCGTAATAGGGTTGACAGATATTTTGTCGCGAAAGTCACATTTATTTTACTATTTATTCTGTAAAATGTAACATTATAATATTTGAGATGAAAAAAAATACATTTAAATATTTGAAGTTTTTTTACAAAAGTTGAATAATAGTTTTATTTTAATAAATCGGCGTTTCATTTTTGTACCGATACAAGGCAACTAGACAATAATGAAGATGTCACTGTGTAATATATTTACGCGTATACGAAGAGGTTAAAACGCGTTATGTAGATTAGGCAAACAATAGACACGAAGAAGTGTTAGAACATTTTGTAACAAGAAAAATTAAAAAAGATACATTATACTCTTGTAAGCAACTCACAAAATTTATGAAATTATTACTAGAAAAGGAAAATGGTTCAATATGTACAACACAAACACTATATATATATATATATATATATATATATATATATATATATATATATATATATATATATATATAAATATATATATGTATACATATATATATATATATGTACACATATATATGTCAATAACGGAACTTTTAGTTTTCACAATATTTTTATAAAATGGTTGTTATCGTTTAATCGATCGCTTCTTCACACAAAAGTCCCCAAATTATATTTCACACTATTACCATACTTAAAAGAAAATCATATTAGAATAAATATTAATTACTTAACAAAATAAAGCCTGTAAACTTTTCAATAGAATACATAGTAAAATAAAATAACTAGGAAATCATGTTGGGAAGCTCACACAAATAATTATTAAATATATCCCATTACTATTTCTAAAGAAAAGGATATTATTCTAATGATTATATGAAAATAAAAAAATACTCTTTTGAACGTGAAATTATTTAAAGGGAAAAAACACAGTTTCAGTTTTAATATAATTCGCTTCCTGTTCATTCTTTTTGTCACAGTATTGACGGAAATGTTATTAGTATTTAGATTTTCCGTGATTCCAGGTGAACCGGAGCATCTGGCAACCCTGATCGGCAGTGAAGAGATAGACATTGGCGGTGGTTGTTTATGATAATGTCGGCGGTCGTGCGACAGCGCATGTTTGTAAACGCGCTGCGCGTATTACTCGCGGCGTAATGATCGGCTCTTGCCGTTCGTGTCGAGAGTAATTATTCAGACATCAATGAAACTTTTCGTGACGTTTATTGTTTGTAATATTTTCGTCGGGACGCGTTCACTATTTATTTCATTCGGTCGAATGTTTGACGTTTACGCGTCCGGTGGAATGGCGCGGGAAAGTTAGTGGGCCGACCCGTTGTGTGATGTTGTCGATCAGCGTCTTTCATGCTTTGCGCTAGCATTATTATTTTTATATTATCATTTCACATTTATACAAAATAAACTAGTGTAATTAGTTTCTATTTCAAATACTTGACTATTAGGAATCAATTTACAAAAGCAAATTTAAGTATTTCACTTGTAACAAAAGGACAAACGCTTTTTGAAATCTTAATTTTCAGTCAATTACTGAAGTCTGTTGGAAGACATATTTATTGAACTTATTACTACTACTTTTGGATGAAAATTGTAATAAATATTTTTCCACTTTTTCCATCCCTAGAAACTGCAATAACTCAAAGATATCCTCTTTCGTCCCCTTAGGTTTTTCAAACTACAATTCTATTAAAATGAAGGTACAAAAAACAATGTTCTACTTTTTCCGCTCGAACCATGAGATTCATAAAAATGTCACTAAAATTATTGTAATCTATTGGAAAAAAAATTATATTCCCCCTTATAATAATATAATACATTCTTTAGACCATTAAATCCAGATGTACTGCACGTACCATAGAGTCTGCCGTACTACTAAACCGCTACTGGGATATATTTGTAGCATATTTTATAACATGTCTATTTACTATTGGTATCCCCTTGAATTCTAAATATATACGTGCTGTGTTTTTCATGGTAAATGCTCTACGACTGTATGGGATTATTAAGAAATAATTTGGAAAATATCAGCGTACGGTAAATTGACTTAAAGAAATATATATATTATATATATATATATATATATATATATATATATATATGTATACATATATATATATATATATATATATATATATCTTTTTTTTTTCTTTTATACGGTACATGAACAAATAAAGCTTTTTTAAATCACATAAACGTTATGATTAAATGATGTTTTAATAATCGTAGCTCGACTATTTCGATTATTTCTAATTTCTGCTACGTATGTACGTACAATAACAAAAAATCTCCCC
This sequence comes from Druceiella hillmani, assembly GCA_039881145.1. Lineage (NCBI taxonomy): Eukaryota > Metazoa > Arthropoda > Insecta > Lepidoptera > Hepialidae > Druceiella > Druceiella hillmani. The sequence continues at coordinate 4,560,476 of JAYKKI010000074.1, forward strand.
ATAAATATTATAAAATACACATGTAGAATTTGGTTATGATACTATAAAAAAACATTATTGGAATGAACTATTTTGGTGTCTCTGACTACGAGAACGATTTTATCGGAATTCTTATTTTGTTTTTTTACCTGTCTGTCCCGGTATTAAGCAAAAATTTCTAGTCAAAATTTTACGAGGGTCTAACTGTTTGAGACACTTTCCCAAACTCTATAAAACCTGATTTTAAAGCATAAAGGCAGTTGTGATTTATTTATTATATTTATAAAAAAATATGTGCTTAATTGTTTTTGATTACTGAAACCAAATCTCTAATCATAATTGAATTAAACTTCCAAAATAAGGAAAAATTATATTTGATTTCAAATTCATTTCCTAAAATGTTGCTTAGATCATTAAAGAACATTTAAAGCTCGAATTACTACACAAAATTGGAGCTTATAAGAATACAAGACTACAGAGGGGAAGAGAGTGTCTAGTTCCAATACTTTTTTATTTTCTTTTTCGTCATATTAAATATATTGTTCATTTTTGTCATATTAAATATATTGTTAATTTTGTACACCTATAACATTCAGATATTTAAAAAATTCTTGTACCATTTAAAAAAGTGTTCAAAATAACAACTGTACGCTGCCAAGTGTCATTAATGACAATAAAAAGATAACAAAAGATAGTCTATAATAACAATCACAAGTTAAAAATTCAGTATGACTTAATAAATTATATTAAGTTCTTCATATTCGTATACACATTTGTGTTAACTATGGAGTATTGCATTTTTTCTTTTATATCTTATTAAGATTCCGTGTATCAGCATAAAAAGAAAACCCTCCTAAGAGCATTCATGATATGTTCGTCTTTCTGTCTGTTATAACCATTTTTACCAGAAACGGTTCAATTTGTTCAATTTCATAATCGTTCAATTTAACGTAAGGGAAAAGCGTATCAATAATGAAATAGCGTATTAATAATGAAAAAGCATATTAATAATGAAAAAGCTTATTAATAATGAAAAAGTATATTTCTATAAATGTATTAAAAATATTTATATAAATTTTTTCGAGGAGGCTTGTAGCATATCAATAGAGAGTGTTGAAAGAGGCTTGTAGCATGTCAATGTAGCATGTCCATTGAAAGTGGGAATTATAAAGATTCATAAACAATTTTGCAAACGTTTGTGTAAGATAATTCTACAGATATAATGTTAAGAATATTCCCAATAATTGTACTCTCCTTCTACTCCCAAAATTGCTAATTTCAAAAGTATGAAAAAAATTAATCGATGTTTACCGTAACACTATAGCAGTGATTCTAAATCGCATAGCTTTTGTGAAATTCACGATATTTTACGATTATCAAAGATATGCTAAGCAATTTATTTCATTGGTGAAAAATAATTTTAATATTTTGTAAATAATAAAAAGAAATACTATGAACCCGCAAATGCTTTACCTAGATGTACCTGGATATGTTCAGAAAGCTCGTTGTGCGAGTTTTTCTCTTGTTTATAGGAATTATTTAACTCAATAATTTGGAACACTTTATTAAATATTATTTCAAAAATTAAAATATATTTTCTTTTAACTTCATTATATTATTTATCACTCCTTTATTATACCATTATAAATCCTCTTTTTCCAGTAATCATCCTTGTAAAAATAAAATTAAAACCAATCCTTCAAAGTGAATGGCATGCAGAGACTATTTTAGTTACCGAATTTGCGACTGATGAGCATTTAAATGTGCATCAAAAATGCATTTTCCTAACCCTATTTTATAACTAACGATCAGTCACTGTTTTCATGCAGTCGTTTTTATAAACTTTCGTTTTTAATAGTGGTAATAAAATAATAAGCATTAATAATTAGGACATCAAGACAGTTCCCAACTGGCAGAGCCCACACAGTTTCTTTTGAGTCGAGGTTAACCCACTTTTTGCGAGCGAATAGTTTACGACTGAGAAAAATACACTGTATTCGTTAATTCAAATTAGCTTTTGTTTATGTGGCTGCTAACTGTCATTGCATACGCAAAAATTGTATCATTACCTTTTCGCTAACTTTTTACCACATGTTTCCGCTTAAAGAATTCACACAATGCTTACGCAAGCTAGAAATAACCTTAAACGAGTAACAAATAAAGAGAAATACGTGGAACTCGGTTACATGATTGAGTATGAGATAGTTCTTATAACAGCTTCGTAACAACGAAAATATTATTTATATTCTCATACTCTTGTCTAGGTAATTTCTGAACCAGATGTTTTCAACATTGCCTTTAAACTCGACGCATTCGAGCGTTAAGTACTGACATATTTCTATTACGGAGCCCCTCGTCTGCGGCAGTCAATCAACATTCATATTTAGGGTTGTGAAATACATGTAATTTATTAATATGCTAGTTTCGAGTAAACACTTACAAGGGTCGGTTTCAAATTTTGAACTTAGTTACATTATTTTTTTTAGTTTCGTTTGCTAAGACAAAATAAAAAGTTTTAGTCAAATGTGAAAATCATTGGATTTGGATACAAGTTGCTTCGCTTAGTTTTTGAAAATTATTTAATAAAAATGATGAACAATGTTTTGATAATCTTATGCAGAGCACGTTTATTGTAAATGAAAATTTGTGAAGGAAGCCAAAATCACGCTCTATTTCTTTACCGCATCCAATTGAAATAGTTATCACGTTCAACTTTATTGTATTTTATTTATCAGATAATTATTGTTATTGATTCTACCGTCAATGATCATAGACCAAAGACCGCTAATGATTTAAAGCGGTTTGTATTTCGATAGACACCATTGAGTTAAGAAGTGTTATGGCTTGAATTTTAGTTCAAACCGAGTTTTCTTACTACATTAGTCGTCAATTTGTAGGTAAAACAGTCATAAATAGTTATTTTTTGAATCTAACTTTGCTTTCGTTGAGAATTGATTTTCCTGCATTGTGACATTTTTATCTTCAAGAGTCCACCAATCGTTTTTTGAACAGGTAATCTACAAACTCTGGTACATATTTCTACGCAACTGGTTTGAAAACATTATAAATTACGATTTTTGTAAAATTCATTTCTGTAAAGAAAATTGGCAGAAATAAACAGAGATAATTTATTTAGGACACTTAAAATGTCATCAATTCCTTTTTATTAACTTTTCAAAAAATAGGGACCTTTGTCTTTACTAAATTCATATCGGTTAATGTCATACAATTTTGTAATTTGTTTTCATTTAACTTTTGCGTGTTAACGTTCCTAAACAAGACAGTTCATCAAAATTGGATATTTCTATAAACTGTCTAATCCTATATAAATAGCCTGACAAACATTAAGTAATGATGCTGTAAAAACAAAATGTTGTAGCATTGTTTCTATATTTATTCTTATTTCCATTGATTGTCATGATGATATAAGATATTATTACTATAATTATAATCTACGAAATAGAATATGACTGTGACATCTGTCATTTTATTTACACTTGATCGATCGATAAGTTTTCTAGTTTATTAATATTGGCCCGTGTCTACAATCTTAACGGCACCTCCATTGTTTTTTTAAGCACAAGAATTGATTTTTAAGCACAAAAAAGTGCGACTTTTTCAATTTTCGTGGAAAATTACGTCAATAACATTTCGTGTGCTGAACACAATAACTGAATATATTTTAAAGTGGAAGACATAAAAGACGTAAATTTTTCGGTAGAAGACAACCAAACGTAACACGTTTCACATAATATTTGTTTTCCTTGTTATTATTATATGTTGTAACACAAGTTGTCCGTCTGTTCTGTAATTTATCATACATGCCGTGGTCGCGCCATCGTTTTCAAGAAATCTGCTCCACTGTAGACGATTACGACGTCCGAGTATATTTTTTAAAATATGTCGTTTGTTTGATGTTAAGTGTTTGAAATAATTGTGCAACATTAATTAGATACCTAAACGAACAAATGAGAATTATAGCGGCCATTAACATTAGTCACAATTATTCGTAGACTAAAGAAAATCCTTTGTATTCACGCTAAATTTGAATGCAGTCATTGCTGTTTCGCGTTATGGCGCACAAATTGTTTGATAAATATTTTTAGCGAGACATCTTGCCGGGTTAGTTTCTAAATATTTTAAATCAACATAGAGAGTTATGTCGGGCAATGAGACGTAGCTATATCGCGGTCAAATAACTTTTATCGAAGTCGTTTGTTTACTGTAAATCGGAAGACGTAAATAATTGTGTGAAGTTTTTAAATAGTTTTGACAATAAATTATAATTATTCAAATCAAAAAATATACATAAGTTTTTATCAACCATATCATGAGAGTTTATATTAAGACTAGTTGCCCGGGTAAGGCCAGGAGTTTTACCCTGGCAAAAAAGGGATAACGATCATATTTTGTTTTAATCGCTTTTTTGTATAATAATTATTAAAGATACTTTATTTTAGATTTTTAACAGTATTCTTAACTGTTTAGCATTTTTAGTAGAAAGTAAAACTATATCATTAAATCTTAAAGCATAAAAAATGTTTATAACGCTTATAATAAACAATTTATAATAATAAGCTATATACGTACATCCTGACCATTTTGGAGATATATAATGGCAAGTTATTCTTCCAAACTTTATACTACCGTAGCATAAAAATACTTCTAAGCTCCAATTTTACAATAGAAAACGGGTTTATAACAGAATCAGCAAGTTATATGGGTTTAAAAGTTTAATTCGAAAATATAGCCGTTCAGCTTCAATGCCTTTTATTTTTATTTAAATAGTTACACACCTTTCTTCCGCTTTCCAAAAATATACCTACATCCTCTAGACACTATTTAGTATGCAACAGTGAAAATTTTATATTCATCCTATAAACCGTTTTTTGGTTAACTCTAAAAAAACAAATAAAAGTTTCTACTTAATTAAATTGGAAAAATATTTGGAAAATCCATGAGACTAATTTGTTATATTATTTTATTTATTTCCTCATAAATATTGGAAATATAAAAACTGGAAAAAATATTAATGTAACTTAAATCAATGGCTATTTTTCAAATCAGGTTCAAATAACATCAATACAAGAAATAAGCGAATACACACATACACACACACATATATATGTATATATATATATATATATATATATATATATATATATATATATATATATATACACCAAATTATTCATGTAATAGTAAAGATAATAAAATTAGAATAAGGTGTGATGTAGTATTATTTCTACTTTCTTTAAGTTCTTTACCGCGACCTAGGTTTCGTTGTATTACAACATATTCATCAACAGATTCCAAAGAAGTATTATCTTTGCTAATAGCCCACCTGAAGATGAGAGATGATGAGAGCTTTGTTGGTACCATACGTTACGAAATAATAGTATATGTCAAATTGAATTAAAGAAAGTGAAATTTTATTATTTTTAAATTAAACACAGCAATCATTTGAAAAGCTATCCAATAAACTCATCTGACCTGCCCCATTCTGTTAAGTGTTAAAGCATACTTTGCTTTAGAACCGACTTACATTAAAACTACTAACTAGGTCACTTTTATGGCATTATTACTGTACATCTCGCGTAGTTTAATTTTCATTACTTTTAATTACTTGTACTCTCATTACAAAGAATCGAAAGTATTCAAATCATGACAGAGTTATTTTAACAGCTCTCTTGGTAATGGCCCGCGAGATTTGACGCAACCCTTCCTCGCCGGACGGCGGAGACGAGTGACGAGCCGTCTCGTCATCAATCAGCGGCGGGCGGCGAGTGAAGACCGCCCAGGCGTGCCGTCATTACGCCCAAATCCCAAGATGAAGTTGCTGCATACACAATTAGCGAAAGTGTATCTGGGTGGCACTATGAGAGATACGATTTGGTATACAATCACTTTGTGTACTTTTTTATACATGGTGAAATACGTGGCTCGACAAAATATTTATAATGCCAGTCTGTAATGAAGATAATTAATGCAAAAAATAATGCTGAAAGTCATATTAGATGCAAAGGATGGCATACGAAGATAAGATATTTAGTATATTAATACTATCATGTACCATTTATTACATAACAGGGTTTACTAATGGATTGTCTGAAATATAAAACTTTGAAAAGTTGGCTTGGTGTTGAACTTACTTATTTGTAAAGTACTTCATACTAAAATAATATTGTATTGTATTAGTACTTAGCAATATTTCCTATAGAATCCACGTGGAATTTGAATTAATAATGAAAATTATTAACTCACATATTTCGATATATATATATATATATATATATATATATATATATATATATATATATATATATATATATAATAGTAAGATACTGAAGGAATAGAATATTTGTCTGAATATTTTGACAAGCACCATGTAGGAAAAAATTGATTTCTGTCGTATAGGACATTTTGAAACTATTTTTGTGAAATATTATGTAAGGTAATTCTGATATTATTGAACATATTATTATTAAAATCTACGAAAATGAAAATCATAAAAGGACTGGATTACTTGCTTGTCAGAAAACTGTAGCGATGGCAGTAGACCTCACCGTTTTTTTTTTAAATATTCACAATATCTTTTCTTACATTTGTAAAAGACCTATATGCAATATATTTATTTAGTCAAAAATCTTGGGAAAAAATTTAATGAAAATACTTCTGATGGGTACAGAAAACATTTATACTTTTGCTTGTTGGATATATACAGTATACAGTTTGTACGAAATTCTACTTTTAATTAAGTTTGCTTTGTACTTGATTTATGTTTCATAATAGCAGGGCTAGAATCTAATAATACGTATTAAACATCGTAAATTTTGTTTAACTATACTCAAATATATTGCGCCTATATGCAAAAGAAAATGCCAGAAAAGGTAAAAGTTCAGACATGTAGGAAAATATCATCATTCAGCCAAACACAAAATAATTTTATATTTAAATCATGTTGATTATTATTTATTGTTTCTTTGAAGAAAATTATAAATATTTCATACGAAAATAACGTACAAACGGGAAATACCATTTTGGCAACTTATAGCATTTCGAGAATATTCGAAAATGTTATCGGATATTCTACTGGACGGCAATTAGGTCTAATCATCTTGATGTACTTTCAACGAAAGGACATATAAACCGCGTGCAGTAGAAAATTGCTGTCATATTGTTGTCGTTCCTATAGTAATATTGAGCTATAATAATTCTTGTTATGCAAATATTATTTTTGCATTTGTTTTGTTAGTCAAGAATTGCATGTTAATTTGGTTAAAATTATTTTTAAATTTATCATGAACAAATGCAGTCTTTATTACAACAAAACTCAATATGACCTATTGAAGATGTATATGTTAACAATATAATCGAAAAATTACAAATTAGAAATAAATCGTAAATCATTAAAAAACTCCACCACTTAATTATCAATTAAAGAATTGGATGACAATTTCAAAGAAGATTTCGTTTATTTATTTCTTTCCGTACTTTACAGCCGCGCTCGATGAACGGCTGGGAATAGAACCCGGGTCCTCGGGATGTGCCGTACCGTCAAAGGTCGTACGCCTTGTGATCAACCCAATATACCACGGTGACGTTTTCATTACCTCACAAAGAAGCATTTTACGTGACCTTAAAAAGAAGACGCTCAGCGTTTTCTCGTCATCCATTAATGTTAAAATTAGTTCTAATCGCTTCCATCAATCACAAAATTTGTATTTACCTAATGCGTGTCTCACTAACGAAATACGATAACACGTTTTTTAAAACACATTTGTATTATCAATTACTGAAATGTAATTGTTGTGTGAACATAATACGTATTTGAATGTCGTTTCTCTAGTTGTAGATTTTGTTTTAAGCAAGTTTTCAGTAATTCAGTAGCTCAAAACTTATTTAATACTGCATGAAAGTGATTACGTGTTCCATGTTTTATTCTGTAAACGCTCGTTTGAAATACAAACACTCCGTTAACAATTTACCGTTCGTAGAGATGTAATCATTTTGATTGATATTCGGTAAAATACAAGTTTACTTCAACAAAATTTATCTCTTATTTAACTTAATACTTTGTAGCATTCATAATGTTTTAATCTTTCGGATAATTATCTTTAATTCTGAAAAATTCAATTTTAGTCATGATGTTATTCGCATTCGCTTAGCTGTGATACAAAGTCAGAGGATAAATATATCTTTATGTTAGGCGCTAATTATTACTTATCTGTTTAACATTTTGTGCATCGTCTTGAATTCCTAGATAGCGAAAACAAGCATTAGCTAAAAAAACAATTTGTTGTCATAATAGCTAAACAATTTTTAATGAGTTTCATTGAAAACAGTTTGGAAATGTTTGCGAAAAAACAAATAGGCAAACAGGCGGGAATAATTACTTTACCAAAAATGTAGACAAATTTTATAAGTATGTGCTGTTGACGTTTTACTTTCGGCATTTCCTTTTTGGGGTATAATACGTACGCTACTAAACTAATATGACACGCCACTGATATCGTTTTAGTCGCATGTCATGTCATATTACACTTGTATTTGATGTAAGTATTTAAGACAATATTTTATTTGTTTGCTGACTGAGAGGTTAAGTATTTGGGTTTTACTCACTAAGTAGTTATTTGCCGGTGCCTAATTAGCGAAAGTGTCTGGCGTGCGGTGATTGGGTGACAGGTGATGGAGGAGTGACACGGCGTGGGATGTGACTATTTGTCACGAAAAAATAGTGGCGTTAATAATTTTAAAATGACGATGACAGACACTGTATACGTTTCGATATATTCTTGTGTTTTCCAAGAAATCATCAAATACTTGTTTCATGCTTATCTGCGCTAGAATTTCCTCTTGGAAATCAAAAAATATTTTGCGAAATTCTTTCAGTAAATATCCGAGTTTTTCTAATAAAGAATCCACTGAACGTCGACAGTACCATCAATACTTATTTTAGAAATTTATGCAGTTTTCGTAGCAAAAGTTACTTTTTGAAGTTAATCTGTTCGACAAAGGACATTGAATGGTTCGAATGCATAGAAGCGTTTCGAATATCTCAAAATATCAACAGACGTACCCAACTTGTTTTGTAGAAAATAAGTACGTAATAGAATTACGAAAAAAAAGTTTGGCAAAATTACCAAATAACGACATTGGTCGGCGCACAAATTCAGAAGTTTAGGTATTTTTGAATAAAATTTCATGTGTAATGTTATGATATAGTGAACAGTCGATTTAACTTACAATTTATAAGACAAATTTCTGGTTACTTCACTTCACGATAATATTTAGGAATACAATCCAATTTTTCTAAACATCACCAAGTGAACGTCAAGCATCAAATAAACTTCGATATATACAAATGTAGTATAACGACAATGAAAAACATGTTTCACCTACGTCATCGCTCGTGCCACTGCTGGAATCTAATCTAAATATCCACTAACAAATGGCGTCTGGATAAAAAAACTTATCGACAAGCAATTTCGTATCAAATACTATAAATGAAGTAGTAGTATAACCAGGCAACCCGTTTTTTTATCTGTACACACTTTGGAACAAACGTATCCAGTACAATGAACAAAGTATAATTTTGACTATGTTGTTGCTAAAGTCTTGGTATAGCAAGAGGTGCACCCACCTATCGGAGGATATCGGCGCGTCGATTACAAATTGGACTCAGTTACTTCACCAGAAAGCTTCGATTATTCAGGCCACCGGTCGATCGATAGTACGAACCTTGCTTTGCTCTCATTACACGAAACCTTCCATTACAGAAATTTTATCAAATGCCACTAAAACTCAATACTTAAAGTATACCTCCCCATTTTGGGCACAAAACTCGTTACATATACCACAAAATTAGCCGAATAACCTAAACGGCCCTAACTACGCTCCGCAAGCCTAACATGTAACGGATACCGTATGCATGCGCGTCGAGCGACACGAAAGCGACTGGGCGCAGGAGGTAGGACTAATAGGCGATAGGCGCGGGCGGCGTGCCGTGCTCTCGCAAAACCAATTAATATAAACGTGTTATCGATATGTCGCGCGTCCGGCCGGCGGCGGCTATTTCGGTTAATTTATAAGTTTCGTGCCGGTAGCGGGCGGTCGTCCGGACGGGAGTTAAAGCGTGCCGATTTGGCGGCCTTATCGCACCGATCGCGTCCGCGCCCGCGCAAAGCAAATACACGACCAATCGACAACAATATAGTTATCGCGCGTCACGATCTCGTCAATAGCGGCGGCGGCCTTCACCGCTTTTATTTGCCACGGCGCTATTATACCTCGCGACCGGACACAGGTACATGTGCCTACCGGTGCGGCCAGATGGTGAGCTGAAAAGGGCCGAAAAAAGGAAACAAACCTCTATCGATTATGTTATAGGAAAAATTTACATCACAAATAATATCAAAACCATTATTAAAAAACAATACTACATATTTTGGTTTCCAAATGGATTTACGATAGTATTATCACATGAAGACGTCAGATGGAAGGTGGCAAATTTGAATATTAAATTTTCTTAAATATTGTGTGTCAGGCCTGTGGTCAGTTACAGACTGAGTAGAAGTCAAAACAACTTTTTTAGTACTTTTTTCTATCTATTTCTTGTCTTTCTGTTTTTCTTCTCGTCCGATCAGCATGCAAAAGTTAGTCCTGGCCTTATTATCGATACACATACTACAAGTACATAGTACCGTGAAATGTGGAAAACTATCAAAATTGTAACTCTCATAATAAATGAGGCAATATTCTTTAAGCTAGACGCCGAAACTTGCAATTGCTATTATTATCAAGTTGTTAAAACCTATAACCTCTTTTTTATTTACGACGCCGTAAAATTTTACTCCTTCCGCAATACACAGTTTTGAATGGATGCGAGATAACATAAGACCCGAATGAAAGTTCTCGATTGGAGTATTCTAACTAAAAATCTCTGTTATGATGTTTAAGTTTTTAATTACTGTTCAATTATTAAATACATGATAATATTTGTGATAGTTCTAAAAATGTTACAGAAAATTAATAAAAATAACATAAGTAAAACTACTAAAATACTAAATCTGATCACACTACTAAGTACCCAGTTATTAGTATAATTTTATGGTTTAATTGTTACATGTAAGCGATTGAACTCGATCGATATAATTACGTATCGATTTGTCAGTGGTATTTATTTTAAGAATTTCACAGAATTCGTTTTGTATCACATTTACATTAGTGTTAAGGTGGTTGCCGTGCGACAGTAAGAGCCATAATTTATTATAAAATGTTTTATTGAACATTTTATTTTTTTTCAAAAATTCATCATTTTATATGGACTCAGTTTTTTAAATAATTCACTCGACGCGTTTTTTAAATAAAATTAATTGTGGCGAAATGACTAGTTTTCCTCTAATGTTAATTGTACAATTTTTGTGAATGATTTTTATCAAAACTAAACGGTAAATTTTTTTTTCAAAATTTTAAAATAACATCATTTTATATTGACTCGATTTCTCAGACAAATTGCTCAACGTGTCTTTTAAATAAAACTAAGTTTGTTAAAATTACTACATTTCCTGTAATGTTAACTTTATAAGTTTTGAGAGTGATTTTTATTAAAATTTAACGGTAAATATTTTTTTCAAAATTTTAATATAACGTCATTTTACATTGACTTAATTTTTCAGTCAAATCGCTCGACGTATTTTTGAAGTAAAATAAAAAAAGAGTGGTGAATTTATTAATTTTCTTGTAATGTTAATTGTAAATTTTTTGAGGGCATTTTTTCCCAAAAACTAAATGGTAAATAATTTTTAAAATTTAAAATAAGTAACACATTTATAGTTTGAATAACATAACGAAATTTGGCGAATTTGGTCGACAACGCATTTTAGACGACATCTGCCTTAAAAAACGCTCCTATCACATCGTATAAGGCGTAGAGGCCCACATGCTTGATTACTAAATATAAAATCCCCGTTCTAACGTCTTCTTTAAACTGTCACAGCCGTTGTCTGAAAAAACCTTTTTTGACGCGCAATATTGATAAAATATAAATTTATGTAAAGAATTGAATCAAGCACAGTGAATTCAGTAAAATATATTAATTAACGTTAGTCAACATACTAAAAATAAAATGAAAAAATAGGCTAAAAATATTTAATTGTTGTGTACATTTTACATTAACTTTGACTAAGAGCCAAGAGATTCGACGCCTGTGTAGAGCAGATAGTAAGCTTCAAAAATATTAAATTTAAAATAAGATAATTCCAATCCCCAACATTAGACATCACATTAAAATATAGTTTTGAATATTTTATAATATTTCTACCTGCACTTAATGAGATCTAATATCTCCTTATCAATTACTTAATTAATAAGGTGCATTAAATATATGAAAAATTCCGCTCATGCAATTTAGAAAAATATAACACGTTAAGTACGAGTAGAACTCGCAATAGAAGGGTACCGTACACACATAAGTACATCCAAAAATTTAAACATATGAGGGTACAAAGTGTTTCTGTTAAACTATTTATAAACGTCAATATTATTTCATCAACGTGTTTATACCTATATTGACTAGTACATCGTTTAAAGGTATAAAATTCCCTGAATTTCACGAAAAGTAAAATATCTAGCTTAATCGCTATAGTTTTCTTTTAATCTTCTAGTCAGATTCTGCCAACTCTAATTCTACCGACTCTGATTTTCATGACTTTTAGAACTATTAAATAGTTTTGGAAATAGCGGGGGAGTACCTGAAAATTACCGGGTTCTATATAACCAGACCTTACCATACGATATTAAAGACCAAAAAATGTCAAGTACTTAATTTGTCCCTTTACAATTATCATATAAATATTTTAGTGTTATCCAATGCATATTTGATCATTACTATGTCAAATTTCAACTTTCTACATAAAATGTTTGTTAGAAATTCGGCTGTGGCAGACAGATAGACACGTGAGTATTCTTAAAAGTGTTCCGTTTTTCTTTTTTTGGGTACGGAATCGTGAAAATAATAAAAAATATCTAATATTCATTACATTATACAATAATAAAACATATGACAGATGTTTGAGTAAAACAGGTGAACAAAGTCATACTTTTGAATTAGAAAACGAATGTTACCAATCGACATGGAATATACAAAATAGATGGTACATTTTCTTTTTTTTTAAAGGATGTTTCCCAATTTAATGGCCTTACTTTTAATCTCTCAGTGTACATTGGCAGAATTTAAAATTACAAATATAATTAGTACTTGTTATAAATACTATTACGAAACACGTTTTTATAAAACTACTCGTAAATATATTACCAAGAGAAGGTTTGTCAAGAAAAGGTTATGCATATAAGTATTTAAAAACCTAATGACTTAATTATTTAATTTTTTATGGTAATTTTATGGGGAAATGCGCTGGAAGATCAACTAGAATGTAATTTTTTGTCAAAACATCGATTTTTTATCAATATTATAAAATTATCTATTGGGTGCACGATAACTGCTTTATTTTAGTGTTAATTTCGCATTAATAACTTGTCCCATCATTACTTTGAAATTAGATTCAAAATTAAATTTAACTGATAATTCTTTACTCCTATTAATAAATAATAAGGACGATCCTTGAAGAGGTTTGGTACAATTACTACGACAGTAACTTCTGGCCAAATCGATCGACTACTGTGTTATTATATCACACGACATTCCGGCGAGTCTTTTAACAATATCGAAACTATTTAAAATACCATCTCAATAAATCTCGCGCTCTGATCTCCGATTCGATACGCTTCTCAACACGAATCGTGGACATTAATCCAACGCCGTTTTGTAACGCGACATCTTGACGATTCTCACGTTGAGATGAAAGGTGTCGACCGTGAGACGTCATGTCACTCTTATTTATACGTAATCTAGAGACAATTGCCATAGATCATACTGAGCATGCTGGTATTCGTATCTTACACGTTTAGGTGATCCACTTTTTTCGACATAAAATAAAAACACTTTTCGTGATATCGTATTTAAATAAATAGCCCCGTAATTACGAGTACATCAAGGGAGAAACTTTTTTGCCGCCGAATTCAGACGCGAGTATACAATGTGAATTTTTTATTTCTTGTTGGATAATTAGCATATATGTATTATACTATTATGCCCATATTTTGCTGTGATATGTATTACAATCAATTATGTAGATGATTTATTGATCTTCTTCTGCGTATTGATAAGCTATACATTTTTATTTATAATGAATTTCTGTTAAAAAGTAAGCTTTGCTCTATAAATAACGGTCCGCAGGGAAATTCCTGAAAATCATATATCCGAAAACATCGTATTTTTTATATCGTATATGGAATATAAATGTATAGTATAGTCAACATTTGATATTCTTGTCTGACGAAATTTTATGTAGGTATAACACAAGCAGTATTTACTTACAATCAGTGCTGCCCTGAGGATCGTAATAAATACCTTTATGTGTACATTAATGTATGATGATAAAACCGAGCTATACACCTATACATTAATGTATGATGATAAAACCGAGTTATAAGCAGATACGTATAAAATCATATTATAAGCAGATATGTATAAAATCATATTATAAGCAGATATGTATAAAATCATATTATAAGCAGATATGTATAAAATTATATTATAAGCAGATATGCCTTTTTTCACTGATAGAGGTCTTAGAGAAGGTGACGTCCTCTAATGACTGCATTTTAACATTGCACTGGAGACAGTCATCAGAGATGCAAGTATAACAAATAATGGCACTATATACTACAAATATATTCAAGTACTGGCTCAAGTAGACGGTCTTAATATTATTACCAGATCGAGATGGGCTGTTACCGAAGCTGTTGTGGCCATTCAATCTGAGACTGAAAAAATTGGGCTAATCATCAATGAAAAGAAAACAAAATTTATGATTGTGATAAGTCTAGAGACTGACAACGCACCACTGGTGGTGAACGGCCACACTTTTGAAAAAGTTGCCGAATATAAAAATCTTGGAACAATTGTCACTGACAGAAATGGAAGGAACGTTGAAGTCGACTACCGCCTGATGCTGGCAAATAGACGCTACTTTAGCTTAAGAAACTAACTAAGATCTCGACTAATTAGCAAAAGAATAAAAATTAATATGTATAAAATATTAATTCAACCAGTTGCCCTCTACGGCAGTGAAAGCTGGATATTGAGCAAGCATATCCAAAACAGGGTCCTAATTTTTGAAAGAAAAATACGAATCAAAATCTTCGGTGATGTTCAATAAAATAATATTTGGCAAACTTTTTACAATCACGATATTTATAATCGATATAAATAACTAAACATCGTTAAAGGAATCAAATCACACCGAATAAGTTATCTTAGATACTTGTTTAGATCAAAGGATAACAACCCGACTAAGCTACCAACTTTCAACAAGCCAGGAAGTATGTACCAGGAGTACCAGGAAACGTTATGATGTCGAAAACCACTTAAAAATATAAAAGTATAAATGGAAACTTAAGGCATCTGATAGACTCTGATGGAAAAAGCTCATTGAGATGGCCCTGGCCTGCTCTAAACTGTAGTGCCAAGAAGAAC
This sequence comes from Druceiella hillmani, assembly GCA_039881145.1. Lineage (NCBI taxonomy): Eukaryota > Metazoa > Arthropoda > Insecta > Lepidoptera > Hepialidae > Druceiella > Druceiella hillmani. The sequence continues at coordinate 4,576,053 of JAYKKI010000074.1, forward strand.
GTATGAAATGTAATCATAGTAAGCACTGAAATTGAGAAAGGAACAACTGGACACTTAAGAGAGAAGAAAAAACCAATCACGATTGGAGAAAACATATTTTTGCTTCATCTCTTTCCAAACATAGTGTATATATATCTACGTATGGAGAGTAATTTTAATTGACTAGTATTTCAAAATCAACTGAAAACATCTTTCGTTTTATCGTACAGCTAAAACAATGGCATTCCTACAATGTCGTTTTGTGTTCATAGCTTAAAATGATCTTTATATATATGAGGTAAAATAATTGTAATTTTTGAACTATTATTTCGTTCATAATTGTGGATCAATTTCATTTTTATGTCACACTCAGCTGAATAAAACTGTCAATTTCTTATATCTTCATTGCTGAACATAGCCGATCATTAGGATCGGCTATGTTCAGCAATGAAGGTAGATTATAGCGATAACCGAAAACAAAATTTAATTCAAATTGTTCCTCATTGGCAAGGACGATTATTTCTTGTACCACATATTTTTTATTTGCAATATTTATCGAGATATTTCTCATAAAATCCAAACATTTCCAAAATTTTTTGAAATAAATTTTCAAACTTAGAAGTCAGTTAATTAGTAATTTTAAATTCAAAATATGTGACTTGTTTGGTAACTGTGACACGTTTGTTAACTATAGGTATATTACGGTAATATTTTGAAGCTTACTTCTGGAAATGTTTTCTTCAGTTACATCTTTCTACTGATAACAACCAAAGTATAATCTCGCAACCCCCCTGCTAGAGTCGTAATATTTTCGCAAAATTAGAATTCTTAGCTGGAAATTTCGAATAACTGAATACTCACACCGAAATTGCCATAAATAATAGCAATAGACGGGCAATTGCCGGGCAGATAATGCAGAGGTTGTGTTTTTTTTTAATCAACTGAAACGGAACATTCTTTACTATATATTTGCCTATATTCTTATGATTAGTAAGAAGCTATTTGTAATAAGTTTTGGCATTTTGCCAAATTTTGCTACGAAGCATTTGGTAGTTGTTACTTAAATCTGGGATTTCTTTCTCTTTTACTCTTGAGCGTTGCCAATGGCAATTTCCATAAATACACCAACTACAACACGTCCACAAAAAGGCACATCCCACTTTATAATCCCAAGCAGTACGCACAAACATACAAAACCGCCTCTAATTTAATTATTGTAGCATTAAGCGAAACACAATGAGGGAATGATCTACAGCGCGGCCGCACACGTCGCATGATCGATAGCGACCCGAGCGAGAGCTCCCGCTCGAGCTGCCGTCTCGCTCGCACACCCGTCCGATGAGACACGATGGAGCCCGAGCAGTAAATTTTATTCCGAATTCCAACTACCAGCTCGATGGCTATAAGTGTTAAAGTGTCGTGAATAAAAAGATGTTATTTATTATCACAATATACGAGTTAAGGTTTCTGTTATTAATAGCTTCTACTGAAAAATGCATTTAAAATATTTTTTTTTCGTTATTTTACGCCTACTTATCGTATGTCATATCTCGCGACGTTTCGGGCTTGATTAATTCGTTTTATTGGTGGCCGTATTCGGTATAGGGTTACCTCGGGTGGCGCGTGTGCCGGTGAGATGTTATTGGTTTTGCCGGACTCTATATCGGTCGATTTTATTGTTGTGAAATCGACACTTTTTTCTAGAGCTCGTTCGACTTAATTAAGGTTTTGATTTCGAATTTAAATTAGGTTAATCGTTTTTGATGACTATCTGTGTAGAGGATAAGTGCACAGTTTGAAGAAGTAACTTGCGTTGAAAGAAAAAATATCGGTGAGAGTCTCTTAATGGTTCCTATTCATTTTAAGTGAAAAATGTTTGCTTCAAAGTAAATTATCATTTCGAGTGCACTCTGTTTGTTATATGAGCTGAATAACAGTAACGTTTGACGATTTTTGCACTATTCACACAAAATCAGCAATGAGATGTTATTTCTTGATTAGACTGGATGTCATTGCTAAGCAAGAAACGTAACTATAAAATATGCTCAATAGGTGTTTACGACAGTTTTTTGTCTGGTTTTTACTTCAGGTTTTTGTCTGGTTCTCTGTCCGTTTATCCGTCGTTCATCACTCTTAAGATTTAATATAATGTATGCATGCGTGCGATACATTATGAGAACGAGCATTTAATGATGTGATATATGTGATGGTGCACATGGATGGGAGTTCAAATGTTCTGATGATACGTCGAGACGTGCCATTCGACCAGTTTCGCGCCCTGTTGCCTTTTTCCGACTCAATTCGCCAAGTTTCACGTCTTGTTGTCTAATAGTATCATAAAATTAAAAATTATTTTAAATAGATCGTCAAGAAATATTTATGTGATAAATTATTCCATAAAAATAAAATAATAAAATTACTATCTGAATATTTATTTTGTTTTATTTCGTTAAAATATCAATATTTCAGTATAAAAATATAAAAAAATTAATTAGATGTGCCACACCTGCCCGGCATCCCATAATGGCTTACAATTTTTTTTAGAATTCTTTATTAATTGTAATTTACGCTTGTGGGGTCAGCAAAAATATATAAAAATTGTGTGCACCCCCCCCCCCACCCCCTCTTAAGCATATGGATATGAATGATTAGACGATGATAAACAAGTTTCATTTTGAAATTTTATATCGTGTAGAAGAAGTCATTTTCCTTTTTTTGTTCTTTACGTGAAAAATAATAATTAATATTTTTAAATAGAAATATTTATTTTTGAATAATAGTGTTATTTATTTTTATTTGTAATGTTTATAAATAAAAAAATAATGTTAAATGTGTAAACCTTTACGTGTACATATAACTCTCGTAGCGTGAATCCTGTTTGCAATTTTTGTGCTCCGTATTATTTCATGAGTGATCAATTAATTTCAAGTTTTATCGATGGATAATTTGTATATTAAATGATAAAAAAGAACCGCTTTCACTAACAGGCTCATTTTATAAAGCTGCTCTGTTTTATAATCACGAATATAAAAAAAAAAGTATTTTATAAAATATTTTATTATCCAATGTAAACGAGGCTCATAATGTACGTAAGCGTATATGCGATACAGTATCTAATACCTTCCTATTCATATTGTAAGCGACAATAATATAGCATCGTTAGTAAATCGTTCCAAAAATTGACTTTGATATTTGAAACCTGGTCTGATCCTTTACGTGGAAGCCTTTATGGATAAGAATAACAAAATATTGTTTTGTCCACCTCGTCAGCCTTGTACCAAATTTAGAAAATTTTATCATATTAACGTTTGTATTTAGAAAATAATGTTGTATCTTAGTAAGTGGTGAACAGAACTAGGCTATGAACAGAAAATTAAAATAAAAATCCTAAATGGCAAAGGTTAGATTAGAAATTAGGTTTTGGTTTTCATTAATTTCTACTCGAATAATCTGCTTGTATTAGAAAAACTATACTCTAAACTATGCAATTAAGGACTGCATTATTTATTATAATACTAGATAAACCTATACCGATATGAATTAAGCATAGGTTGTTAAGGTGTTCCAAATAAAATTGCTTGCCTTGGAGTAAGCCCAACTAAGATTAACCTCCAGGATGTTAAATTGAGTTCGATGTATTGAATGATTTTGCAATTTTTATCACTTTTGGCAAGGCCTAACAAATATTTACTTATTAACGTTTAATACCTTATGGATGTATACTTTAATACCCAAGATGATTATTTTTTAAAATGTCATTTCATTCTTCGCCCATTTTACCACAAACGTTAAGTGTTTGTAGTTCACACATATATTACTTCTAATTAAAAGAACCATTATTTAATATATCTGGCGTTAATTTTGTAGAAATTCATTATTCACAATTAAATGAAACTACGTGATGTAGTATTATTTCTACTTTCTTACTGAAGAAGACTTTACTACTGAAGATGTTGTAATACAACGAAACCTAGGTCGTGGTAAAGAACTTAAAGAAAATAGAAATAATACTACATCACGTAGTTTCATTTAATTGTAAAAGAGCTATATTGGCACACGTTTTGATACTTCTTATCAGACATGTGTAAATCGATTAATATACGTCACAAAACTGTGTGAGGAACGTAACACTGCAGGAGTGGGGAGAACGTGTTACACTAATTCGGACATTGGTATGTAAATATGTTATGCCCACTGTACACTCTTGCCGAGACAGGCCGAGAGCGAGTGTGTACATGGTGCCTCTCGTTTCGTCTCGAACTCTCGACCGGCTAACCATAGCCACGAGGCGATAGAATTAGGGTTAACAGACCATAGTTTGCTGTTAAGTTTTAAAGTATATTACTTGTTTCTTTTGCAGTGCACGGTAACCACCCACCATCTCCTTTTTCGCCATGGCTTAGTATTTTTTTGTATGGTAACCTTAATTAATAAATAATACCAAAATTTTTTTGTATGGTAACCTAATGGTACCTTTTACACATAGGTCATAATAGCTAACAGCACAAAGGCAAACAGCAGCAGCAATTTCTATGTACATCAACGCAGGTATCTTCAGTACAACTAACATAATGAGTGTGTACAGGGTCACCTCTCGCCAAGAGCCTCTCGGACGAGACTCTCGCCAAGAGGTTTTCGGCGAGTGTGTACAACTGGCATTAAGAAATGTAGCGAAAGATTGAATAAAGCCCATCGAAATTATTACTGTAAAAAGGACCAAGTTCTTTTTAAATTTAGTCATACAAAGTAGTAAAATAAGAGAAATCAAATTTGTATAAAGCTTTCCTACAGAAGTTTAGAAAATTGAGTTAAAACTGCGTCTAAATGTAGGTTGAACTTGGCCACAGTGAACTAGTTCTAAATCCATTTATCACTTTCACAACCAAGGTTGTGCAAAAAGAAAATTCTAGTCTTTTATATACCTAGTATAGATCTTGTCATATGGTAAAACTATAGTCGGCATTATAATAATATGGTTGAAATTTTTCTATTACCAAAGTTTATACTCGCGTCAGTTACAGATATTTAGTTATGGATAAGTATGCGAATTGATTACACACGTTTGAAGTATGTGATAATCGTATAAGTTGGTGGTCGCTTTGAAGTGACCCTGTGGCTCTGTAGAAAATCTGCCTTTCTCGTTTCTTGCAATTTTATACGACTGAGAAAAATACTTACATTGCCTATACGTCTTTAATTTATAAATGTATATAAACAAATACTATTTTATCATAGTTTTTATTAAATGCCGCTAGCTTGATTTTTAAGATTTTTACACATGTGTAGTTCAGAAGTTGCATAGGAGGTATACTTTTTGACAATTTGGAGACTCATATATCTAGAAAGAGACACCATAATAAAAAAAAGCAAACGAAATTTTTGATAATACTTTAAAAGATCTTGTCTATGATACGCCACCACTCGTTGGTTTTCGAAGAAAAAATTTAATTCCCAAGTTATAAGGGGAGGTCTATGAAAAATAAAAATTATGGTTTCTTTCCGTTTTTTATGCATCGCTATAATTAATCTAGGTGTTTCTGCAAAATTTCATTACGATCGCATTTAAATTATAGAATTTATGAAGTTGTGGTGTGCGGAGGAAAAAACAAACTAGCGGATACACATGAAGAAATTATAACGGTTTTATTTTTTACTTTTCGGCTACAGAACTCTAAAAATGAATCAATTGCGTTCTTAAATACAAACGTCCGTTCAACCAAATCAAAGTTTTTAGGTGTTTCGAACAGGCCCATATTTCGAATTACTTTTAAAAAATCCATTTTCGAAAGCCAAAGTGTTAGTTTTTAAAATCAAATCGCAACTATAAAATATGTTAAATAACAAGCAGAGCAATTTACATAAAGAAACCGGCTATGCGTAGTAACATAAAACAAAACTATGGAGTGTTTACATAGCCATGGAATCATTTACCAAATCTATAATTTTGAATAGGTAAATATCTGATTATTCATATTGAATTCCTTACTTAATATTTTCTTTAACCACAGCGGTCGTACTAATGCCTGCATTGATCCATAAAACCTACTATATATATATATATATATATATAATATTTATATATATATATATATATATATATACATATATATATATATACATATATATATATATATATATATATATATATATATATATATATATATATATATATAAGAAAATTGATAGATTAACTGAATATAAAATTTACCTTTGAAATTTAGAAATTATTGATACTAATAATTCCTAATTTTCTGCCTTATACCCTTATAAGTATCATAAATTTTACATATGTACCTAATCTCAAGTTTCTAACTGACTTACAAGTTTTGATAGTATGCCAGTATGTGAGTGAGTTTACAAGCTAAAAAATTGACAAATTTTAACGTTATTATAATCTAGTAGTTCACTCCCGATATACTAAATCAAATTTGTTACGTTTGACTGGGTTGACTTATGGGAGTGTCAAAATAGCTGTGAAGCGCCGCGATTAAAGGGGTAGTTTCCAATACACAATTGTGCACCCTGATACGGGCGCATAAACATCTTTTACGTTAAATAATTACAGTTACAATATAGAGCACATTTTATAGTATATATTAACCTTTTAACGGTTCCCAACATGAACAATCGTTATCGTGTATTACTTAAAATCGTATTTTCAGAAAACCCAAGATTCACTCTAATATTTAATTACAGGTATCAATAACAGCTGTCACACTTATTGATTATCTGCTACTTATTTGTCATTCGGTAAACGATTTATTAAATGTTGGCCTTTCTTATCAATTATTCGGCAAACGGTCCCTTAAATGTTAACCCAAGTAGTTCATGATCGAATGGTTATATGAAATGTCATATATAATACGAAAAAAAAACAATTTTATCGCCACTTAACGGCAACCACTGGACGTCAAGGTATAATCATGATTATCTGAACAGCACCGTATTGATCAATTCAACTTTCATACTCAGCAAACGAAGGTACCAACGCCTACAGTGCAAATCGATATCATCAATCGGCATATTTTGGCGTCCTGAGAGTCTCGTAATTTATGTCTCGTTTGGAGTTGAAAATAAATATTTGTTTTTGAACAAAATCTTCATATTATAGTTATGGAATCAGTCCACAGTAGTTCCTTAAATAATTTTAACAAATGTGAACTAGACTTGTCGTAAGATCAACATAAAAACTCATTCTTTTTTTCAACCCAAAATCGATAATAAAAATAAGGAAAATAGCGAAACTAATATTACCAGCAATATAAATGACTTACTACATCAACTACATTATGAAGAAAGTTCTGTACTCTTCATTAAATACTGGCGCATGCAAACATTGATAGAAATGATTGTGCGGACTCGTTAGTCAGAGAAAGGAGGCAGACTTTTTCTACCGTTACATTGGCAGATGAAAACGCTGTACCCAAACACAGTATTTTCAATAAGCCCCTAAAAAAGGTAATAGTTACAGGTACCAATGTTTCCAGAAAAAAATAATATCTACATTAGGAAAGACACAGCACTTAAGTTCAAATTATATTTTGACTATTCAACTATTGAAACAATTCTTTCAAGGCTTAATATATACATGTGGTGCAGTTATTCGTATATACTTTTGAGAATAATCTAAATTATTCTAAATTATTCGCAGATATGCCGATAAGAACAATAATATAATGAATTTTATTACACAATCAAAATAATTTAGGTTTCAATGGTTTCGGAAAAAAAGAGCGTCTACATTAGAAATACACAGTACTTAAAAGGCATAAAATCCACCACAACAATACAAATCCTAATTTAAGAAATTGTCCTATTACCCAAGTAACTTCAAATTATATTTTGACTGTCCACCTATCGAAACAATTCTTTCAAGACTAGATATATGCATGTGGTACAGTTATACAGGCTTTTGATGGATAATCTAAATCATTCGCAGATACGCCGATAAAAACAATAATATATAAATTTGATTATATAATCGAAATTTACGATAAGAACTTTCAAGAGTAATAATATTTATTGTTTAACTTTAAAAAACTTGATGAATCGCAAAAAATCATTTAACAATTAATTTTTGAAAAATATTGTTTATTTTTGATTCTCTAAAAAATTGCTCTTGCTAATCAAAACAATTGAGAAGCATACTACGCTTTGATGGAGTTTTATAGTGAAAATGTATTGTTACTATATTATTAGCGTATTATGCTCAAATTATCAACAAAGATTTAAAATACAAATTTATAATTTAAATAGGAAAAACAAATGAAAAACTCGAAAGGTCTATCGTTCAATATTGCGTGTATTTATTTATTTATCAACTTTTTTAACCGAGATTCTGTTTTCTTTTATTAAATAACTGTCTTATATATTATACTTTCTTATGATATATCTGTTTTTCAATTATAGCTAACGTCCCTTTATAAGAAGTAGACCCCCACAGATATACTACTACAAATCGTATGTATAAAATAATTTAAGATTAGTTCATAAATAAAATCCCGACCATATTGTTAATAGAGTCAAACTTCCTTACTTGTGTTTCGTTCATATTATATTGTTTTTTTTGTGCCGGCGAAATAACACAATGTTTAACCAGTTTTTTGAGTTCTTATACAATTTTTTTTAATTATAAGTTTCTACTGTAAAACTTGTCATTTACGTAAATCAAACAAGAAGTAATTGATTTTTTTACATACAACTTATTTAAAATAACTATAATCCAGTACCAAGATTATAAATCTGTGATTCCAAGACGTGCAGGGTAACTTGATGCGATTTCTTTGTTATTGAAATTGGTCGATGCGCTTGTTTAACAATACACGTCGAAATATATTCAAATACTTTATTTTATATTGTATACTTTATTTTGTAAACGGTGCTTCTTATCAAATTTAATTTTTTCACAGCTTTAATGGCGTGAATTGATCTTTCGTTCGCCGATGCATTTGTAAAGTTCATCGGGTTTTTAAAAAGATTGCTTTTAAACCAGCATTTAATACACTAATAAAGAAAACAAATGCTATCAGACCGGGGCTATTAAAATCGAACCTTTACATTCGCGAACATAGTTTTGCGACAATCGATTGATAGCTAGCTTAGCACCGACTCGATTCGGAGACCGTTGAGCAGTTACAATGTCCGCGCGACGTCCGGCTGACGAGATAATCGCCTGCTAGCGGCTCGGGCCTTCGCTTTTGTTATTGAAATTTGTTTGTGCTGTCACGCGTTGTAAATAATCTTTGTGGCTTGAACAAAAAACACATTGTGATATGCCAGCGGTTCTCAACTCCTTAATGATAAATATTAGCTTAATAAACATTTAAGGGTCTGCCCGGTATAAATTTGCTTATTATCGCTGTTCATAATGTTATTTTAGATTACTTATTGAAAATTAACCAGTGGTCACTACGTGATTTATCAAGAGCTATAGCACATAAATTAAAAAAAAAGTGATATTAACAAAAATACAGTAGAGAACCTTCCGCATAGAGAAGATTAATTACAAAATATTAAAAACAATTAAATGAAACTACGTGATGTAGTATTATTTCTACTTTCTTTAATTTCTTTACCACGACCTAGGTTTCGTTGTATTACAACATTTTCAGGTGGGATATTACCAAAGATTATCTTTACTAATATCCCACCTGAAGATGTTGTAATACAACGAAACCTAGGTCGTGGTAAAAAAATTAAAGAAAGTAGAAATAATACTACATCACGTAGTTTCATTTAATTGTGAATAATGAATTTCTACAAAATTAACGCCAAATATATTCAATATTCAAAATATTAAAAGCTTATTTTTGTTTCTGAAAAGAAATGGGTCGAAACCCCTCTCATTTTTTTTACAAAGTAGCTAACGTCATTTCGGAAATGTTACAGAAAAGACATATTACAAATATTCCATATTACTATGTTATCAAACAAACCGAAAAATGACTATTGAAATACGAGGGACGCTTATGAATGTAACAAAAATGAAGAACATTATACCGACAGTGTATGTAGAATGGATTCTTAGACACAGTTTATGTAAAATATAAACAGGTATATCGAATATATCTAAAGGTGGATTTTTACTTTAGGGAAAAATATGAAATTAAGAGGCAATGAAGGTATTAAAACTAACATAGGACAGGAATGAAAACTAACGGAGAGCTGAAGTTTAGGGTTGCTAATATAATGTACAATGTCAAGAATGTATGAAAGTGTCATGATACTAATGAACAAAATCTAATGATTACTTAGCAGAATCATGAGTGCCTCAATGTGATGTAAGAAATTGTTATTATGTATTATATACATAATAACAATTATATTTATTTACGTATTTTCCTTTCTTGGCTGTAAATGTTTTATTCTTTAGTTCGGTTTAACAACTACTGTTTTGTCGCTCTAATATAAAAAGGCCGATCATCGCGAGGAAGGTTGAGCTAGAACAGTTCGCGGGTTACCGGCGGGCGGCGATTCTCCGAATGCTCCCCGCAGGGCACCCGCCCCGCGCTCCCAATGACTCATTTACACAATCGCTCGCACAAAGCACCTCGAGGACGAAGGACCTTTTTATGATGTATGTGTTTTGATAAAGTATTAATAATGTCGTCGTCTGTTGGCCTAACTCCTTCATTGTGAGAGCGCACTGCTTCGATTCTCCGCATTGTGTTATTTATGAATTTTTCACACGACTTAGGCGCACATTGTGTCGCCTGGCGGGGTACGTGTCATCATTATTAATTTTTTACTTGAATAAAAAGTCGACATCGACGCTGTTGATAAAATTTGTGACCCATAAATCGTCGCATTTAAATATTTTCGGTTTCGAGATGGGAAGTGTGCTTTACGATTTATCGTGAGCGAACAATTGAGTAAGACAGTCGCGATTACGATAAACTGTACACATTGTTCGCTGTATTTGAGTCATTAATTATAACTTGGAGTACATTTTGATCGGTGCGGTGTGTTAATGTGGTAATATCCTATATGTTTCGTCACACTCATAACTAACTCCGTAAAATAATTATTCTGGTTTTTATATTACACTTTCAAGCAGATATATAACGTGAATAATAAATTGATTAAACTAGAAGTTTTGTAACGTTTTAGTTTTGAAATAAAACAATATTATTCTTTAAATTTTTGACAGTTTAAAAATATTATCGGTATAGGCTGCTAATATATGTACATTTTAATTCTCGTTTCTTTATTTATATATTTTAGTATTTGAATATATCTTACGTACTTATCAATATGTCAGTAATCTCCGGAAGTTAATCAAGATAACATAAGTCAGAAATAAATTCTTTATCAAAAGACTAAAAAAAGTAATTTCCAAACCAAAATGATGTAACAACTAACAAAACGTTAGTATATTAATTGTTTGAAAACAAGAAGACAAGAGAGATATTGACAAAAATACGTGTATGGCAAACACTTTTACCAATTTTCCTGATTTATCAGTAGATCTATGTTTTTTTCATGAAATTCGGTGCGTCAATGTAAATTGATTAAATGTTCAATACTTTTTCCTTAGTCTATTGAGAAGTCTAATATTAAGTACTACTTTTCTAAATTCGATATTGCAACGCTGATAGGAGATGTTATAACATCTCCTATCAGCGTTGGAAAAACGAAATATTTTAAAGTGGTTTTTAAAACATTCAGTGGGATCTATGAATCAATCTAATTAACGTCACAATTATGTCACATTTGCTTATAGAGAGTAAAAGAGTATTCATGAAGAAAGGCAAAAGCTGATATTAAAATTCGCAAAAAAAGCAAATTAAATACAAAACTGTTTATATATTAAGCAAATACCTTACAAACTTCTTGAACTTTGTCTTGAAACCAGTGCAGCGGAAAAAAAACTTGTCCATATTATTAATCATAACTGTCACCGGTCGCGATGGAGATAAGCGAGAGTAATGTTAGCAAATATCAGTCAATGACGTGGATGTTAATGTTAACAGAATATCACCGCAATATTTTGTTAACACTCTTTAGTTGAATGTGTGTACGTACCTACCTGCGTCATCATCTCATATTGAGTGTCGATTTTGCCTTTGATTTTATAGGACATTCAAGTTTACAACTGTTTTTATTAACTTGTTAACGAACATCATACTTTAAAAAAAATCAGATATATACTTACGGTTGTACTTTTGAAATCATTGCGAACAGCGAGATTAAAAATGCTCCGGCATAATAAGAAATCTAAGTCAGTAAGGAAAGATATTCTTTCGAGTAACAAGAAAGAACATTGAACATATTTCCTATATGTGACCAACGATTTTCTTTGTACGTATGCTATTTTACTTCAAGAAACAAAGAATCTTTTAAATATGTTATTTTAGTTATCGATCTATGGGCTTTAAATTTTATAAGTAGATGCTTCAGGTGGGAATCTAAAATAACATGTAGCAAAATAAAAAAAATATATAATATCATTATATGAAGAGAAGGTAAAATATATTTTTCCGTGTCTTTTAAAATTCAATTGGAGTTGATTTCATTATTTTTCTTTCTTAAGCTCTACAAAAGCTCTGAAAAAATATTAAGCTTCAAAGCGATATGAAGCTCAATCGTTTTCAAACGGAGGTTAAATTGTATATGTATAAATCCTGGCTGTAGTATTTGATCAAGAATTTCAATTGAAATTATTTTGGTTAAAGTATGTCAACAATTTGAACCCAAATAGACACTTATAGATAACCTTGTTTTATGTCTGTTCCCACACTCATTTGATCTTTTTTTATTTTGATATGTAGTCTTTCCATATTCAGTTTTTCGAAGCTGGATGCTCCGGTATTTCGGCCATATATCCTGTGGAATGCCCTTTGGAAGGAGGTCGAATTTTGGAAGACTCCAAATGACAGGCAAAGTCAAGAGCGAAGAACCACGTGAACAAATCCCTGTGAAATATGGTCTGAAAAATTTATAAAAGTTGGATAATTTTGATAAGAGCGCCATTGCCTCAAGTCACCAACAATGACCAATAAAAAGTTAATTCGCTTTGCAAAGATCCTTAGGAACGAGGGAACGACCGAAGGTAGAAAGGGGGAGAAATTCTGTAATAATTAAGTTGGGGTGGGTTCGAATCTCTCGCGAAACTGAAAATTACTTTTTTATTACAAACAACCAGAAATAAAGAAAAAAACTATGGCTACAGCTCCATAAAAGACAGATCTTTTTATCTCGACGGAGAGTTCTATTGACACTTTCTAATTCAGACGCGGCGTTTCATCACAACTGTCAAACACAACTCTTTATGCAAGTGTACCAATTTCTAAATATTACACGTACCTATTTGTACAAACTGACCTCGCAATTTTTAGGTAATGCCCTTTGCATTTTAAAATTCCATATGAATTTAGAGGTATTTCAATATTAATTACTTATTAATTGCATTAAAAATATCTTTGACCAAATGATGCCCTAAAGGACGCGTTTGAACAGATTTTATTATACGATAATACAACATATATTTAAATATTGTTAGTTAGCACGTTGTTTTTGAGTTTTTCACGGTAAAATGGTAAAAAAAGAAACTGTTATCCTGAGACTTCGATTTACATTCTGCCCGTTCATCACAGCGGTTTTTTTTAGAAATTACACATGTAATCAACTTCAAAGCTATTATCTTCTTCATGAGAAGTCAAAATGTTTTCTTTTCTGTTATTCCGTTGAAGATATAGGCAGAGAGAGGGATGATAATTTAATTTTCAAATCTTCTTCAGATTTATTCCTCTGAAAAAAATTAACGCATTCTCATTCAACTAAATAAATTATTGTAAAACTAATTTTATGAGTGGACGTTTTTAAATGTCAATTTTTTATGTCGAGTACACAAACTATGAAAACTTTTTGTTAGGCGTTTCATGTTTCAATTACTTATTACATTAAATAAATATTTTTTCGCCTGCTTGCCAAATTAACTGCAATTGATTTATCGAATTATGCAAATGTCACGGACAGGTTTGGGCAGTCGTTAATGTACTGCTTATTAATAGCCGCATAAGTATATTTGCTATTCGTTATGGCTGTAGCTTAAAAGTATCAGAACCAGACGCAGCGCAATCAATCATTTGAGCGTGGGCTGGATCCTGATCGGTGCTAAAAGTATATAATTTTCAATGCAAAATAAAATAATTAAATATATTTTTAAGACTATTTGTTATTCGATTATATAAAATTTAGTAAATCGATTGATTTGAAACTTTGTTGAACTCACATCACCAGGATTCAGTACATATTTAGACATTTATGAACTTTAAGGGCACGTAGAATTTAAATAAAATTTAAACTATTTACAAACATTAATTTTTTCCAAAGTAAATACATTACCTACTTTATATATAACAGGCATTAAAATATAGTGCATATTTAAAACAAGATCTAGTATAATTTAAAAAATTAGTGACAGACAGACGGACAAACACGTGAGTGATCTTTTAAGGTTCTGTGTTTTTTCACCCTAAAAACGATACTAAATAAAATATATTTTGTAATATCAGGTTCGCCTTCGTCCCGTAACGAAGTTTAGTTTTGTTTAGCTACATTTAAAATCAATCCATATTTGATTGATTTTAGTACAAGTTTCTTTTAAGCAGCTGGCTATTCGAAATTTATACATAGGCAGGTACCGCCCCTGCCACAACTCTATCAATATACGCGTACACCTTCTCCGCGTAGCCGATTATCAACCCTTATCAGTGGAGCACATCTAAAATATTCCATCTATGCTCGGGCGAGGCGTGAAGTTACTCTCCGCCGCTTAAGTAATAATTTTAGGAATTCTCCCATTGTAATATGAAAATGAGCATGTGTTGTAAACGTGTATTTTATTATTGTCGTTTGTTGACGCGTTATCTCGACGGATCATCTGGCCCGGAGCTGTCAGCCGTGACTTGCGCTATTGATTTTGAAAACTATAAAAAGGCGAGCGATAAAAGTGGTAAGCACTTAGTGCGGCGATTGCCGCGTCTGTCCCTTCGATTCAACGCCTCAATGGCGAGTGTGAGTATAATCTGTTCAGAGGAAAAAGTGAATGGCGTTTCAACAATGACAGGTATAACACTTGTCGTGTCTAAATTTGATAAATTAGATGATGGGCTTTTAATTGGTCGTATTTATATAGGTCGGTGCACAGTCAGTCCGGTGTGGGAAGTGAGCCCTTGGATGTTGTGTATTATTTGAGCGCACAAAGGTTCTAAATCTCCATTTAATGATTTCATTGAATTTTTATGTTAGAATTTTATACAGTTCTTTTGCTGGGGAATGACAAAGGTTAAACAGGTTTTTTTATGATTGATGGTAACTAAATATTTGATATTGAAATGTTATTTAAAAAAAAAATTAATATCAAAAATTACATATTAATGCTATTTATTTTCTTTTTACTTACGATATTTTTAAACGTTAAGTACACTCAGTGTTATAGAAATTTAAAATTTAATATGCTCTTACAGAATTATTAAAATTTTGTTATCAAATTAACTAGTTAGACTAAGCGAAGTGAAGCCTTACATTTCGGTAGTACAGGGCAGATTGGCTATGCGCATGTATGTTTGTAAAACGGTAACTTCCTTAAAACTCAAAACAATTTAAAAACATTCCTTATACTATTTCTCTCTTCCAATTCGATTTTGATGAAATCTAGAACTGCTATTTTCTAAATTTCTGAAAACATCTTTTCTGAAAATTTCGGTCTTAGCGGCCATTTTGGAGGTTTAATTTTATTCTTCCTATATCAGTTATTATATTACTATTACAAATCTTATTTGATAACATAAAAATAAATAATATTTAACTATATTTCTTTTTTACGAAATTTGCTACATTTTTCTCCTATCTGACGTTCCCTTTACTATATGACGTCTTAATTTGTATTGAAACCCACAAGTGAAGCCTCCCTGCTGCGACACAGCACTAGTTAGGTATGTTTAAACATACAGCTTTGGCTGCAGTTCGTTTGCGAACCATAAGGAAATCAATCTTATTATAAGCAGCAATATATTTAATAAATATGCTCTTTTTGGGGCTAAAATGCATTCTGTGATTTAAAATTATTTAATTGCGCACAAAAAAAATAATCCTTTCCATAACGTCACTCTGAATCATAATTATTTGAATTTTCAAACATGATTGGTGCAATACAATAGAAGTCTTATATTGAAAATGATTTGATCAATAAAATTAGTTCGGTAGTGGAATTACGAGTACCAAAAAATAACTATTTTTCAGCAATCCGACGGTTATTTAAGATATATTTGAAAACGTGAGTAGTATAATAGACTTAAAAATAGTGTTTATTGTGATTAAATTTTAGACATTTTACTGTAAATATTCAATCAATATAATTCAGACCTATGGAATTGGATCTTAGATACACATAGTAAGATATTGTGTTGAAATCTTATTCAATTATTTATTTAGTATAATCGATTCAAATAGTTAAGATTTTGTTACGTACTGTTAAATTCTACACATTTTCAAAGTGTTACTCAAACTTCATCCCAACCAACTGAGATTTTATTAAATATTGTGTGACTATTTTATTGATTTTTACTGATAATTTAATTGTGCGTTATTAAAATTTTATAAACTCCATGTTTTTTATTTCAATGTATGCGTAATTATTTTGACTGTCATTTGTATTGCTTATATGAATGAAACCTTACCCATAAAGTTCGCGATCTAATATAATTCATCAACAATAATCACATTTTAAACGTACGTCGATATTTTAGTCTTCACATATTCTTGACTAATATTTTAACAGATATTAAAGTTTATTTATTTATTTATGTATGTTGTAAAATCCCATAAAAATATCTGTTCTGTCTAGTTTAATTGTATGCGAAAAAATAGTACAACTGTTCTATGTACTGCCCGCATTGAACCGCAATTTTATGGCTTATGTTCTTGTAAAAATAGAAAATGATTTTAGTTCCTTTATTTCTAAACAGATGAAGGTATCAGCTCGTATAAAGATTTTTTAGTCATTTTAAATATGTTAAGTTTAACAAAGTTTACTATTATATTTTAAGGGTTTCCATCAAACTATAATGAAAAGCAGTGCTCTTGTTTTTTATTAAATCTTTAAAAGAAGTCAACACATATGGTTCTCTGAATATAAAAAGACGTATGTGTTTTCTGTACCCCAACGTATGCAAAATAAACATATATATATAATATATATATATATATATATATATATATACAAACACAGACACACACACACATATATATATATATATATATATATATATATATATATATGTTTATTTTGCATACGTTGGGGTACAGAAAACACATAAAACTTTTAAAAGGGGAAGTGAAGTCAAAAAAATATTAGTAACAATATAATTCATTTTAACTATAATTCTTTTATTTATAGCCTATATAGGTTGATATTTATAGTATTGTAAAGAATGTATAAATGAACTATAAATTGGCTACGATTAAATTTACGTAGCTCTGCAAAGAAAGACAAAAATTAATGGCAATAATGGTCTCCCAACAGTACGAACTCACCCAAACTTTGAAGTGTATGATTATTGTATGAAATCGCAAACTAGTCTGAGATGCGCGACGTAACAAGTTGGCACGACGGCGGTGCGGGCGGCGGCCAATTGAATAGGAGCGCGCCGACGATGCATCACGCCGCCCACGGGAGCCGTGTCCGCCGCCTGTCCCCGCTTTATCAATCGGATCGCAGGACAAATGGGCGACACGGCCGACCGCCGCCAGGCTCGATTAACCGCCGTCTGGAGAGCGGCTATCTGCGCCGATTAATCGCCAACGCCGATCGCGCCGGCGTGATCGAGCGCTTAAGCAGCGCAGTGCCGGCAGTTAGTTGGTGTGTTTGCCACGTCGCGTGGTTTAATTTCTCTAGCTTAAAGTTTTATCATTTTTAAAGTGAAAACTTCTTTAGGCGCACCTTCGTACTACACTGAAATGAAAACTTATTCTGAGGAGTGAAAGAAGCTGAGCCATTCGCTCGGGTCGGTAACATTTGCTTCGGTCGGTGATGCTCAATCGGGTAAACTCGGCTTTCTTCGTCATCGGCCAAACGTGTTCACTGTCTATCATGGAGTATGTTATTTGGATACAATTTAATATAATACGCGTGTGTTATTTTTACGATTAATTCCCCATTCAGCCAGTTTCGTTATATTGTCAGCCCTTTCCAACTTAATTGAATAAGCGTTTACATCGGAGTATTGGATTAAAATGTCTTAAAACGTTATACAATTTACGTAAATATAACCGAGTTCGTCCGGGATTTCAAACCGGTACCTCTCGCAGCCAAAGCGAAAATCATACGCTTAGACCAACGAGCAGTTGTAGTGATTTTCAAAAATGTTTATATACTTAGGTAAGCGCATTTTTTAAAATTAAATTATTTTTAAATATAAAATATTTTTGATAATATTTATCGAAAGATATACTGAATTCATGGTTCCAATCTTTGCTAGCGCTACGGTTTTGATTAGTAGTTTAATATAATACGCGAATGATATTTTATATAATTAGTGTAATATTTCAAATCTTTAATATATTATTTGAGAGTAGTTTAATGTAATACGCGTATGTTATTGTATTTTAAAATAATAATCATGCATTGCCCCTGATTCACAGAAATAATATTCATCACATAAAATTAATGTAATTATATATATTTTTTAAAATTAGAAGTTTTCACTTCATACGTCAGAAGCACTCACCAGATTTTTTTTGGACCAGAAGTATTTGATATGATACAAAAAGACATACAATTTAACATCAGAATAGTTTTAATCGAATCATTAAGGTACTTTTCTGCCTCCTCTTCGTTAATGTATGTATACTTGTAAAGTTTAGATCTAATTTCTAGACCACCTTAGCATTCCTTAAAATAACATATGAAAGTATATTAAAAATAAAATCCTCTATTTGTGACAGAAGGGATCGTAGTTAATGGACATTTTATGATATTCAGAGAAAATTAAGTCTTCCGTATAACTAAAAAGACAGAAACACTGTATATTTAGCCTTGAATGCATGATTTAATTGTGTGCTTATTTTTCTTCTGAGACTATAATAATGAAAAAAAAAACTATTAATATAGTGACTGTTAAATTGTAAATGCACATACAACAAAAACATTAGAAGTAGTAATATTTAATTAATCTTGGAAATGGATAAATAAGACAGCTAGGTAATTAATTGTTAATGGTTTTGATTACTGATATATTGTCCTCATATTTAATTAAAAAATATTGGAATAAATTAACTTTTCATTGATACAGTGACTGTATGTACTATTTTTATGAAATACCCTAATTACACGTCAATAAAAAATAATATTAACTTAACTCACCACTAAATTTGTTTCAGTTACTTGTAATAAGGTGAACATTGAATATATTTGGCGTTAATTTTGTAAAAATTCATTATCACCTAATTTTTATTCACGAGTAAATGAAACTACATGATGTAGTATTATTTCTACTTTATTTAACTTTTTATCTTTATAAATTGCTCCACTGAAGATGTTGTCAAACAACGAAACCTAGCTCGTAGTTAAGAATTTAAATAAAGTAGAAATAATACTACATCACGTAGTTTCATTTAATCGTGAATAAAAATTAAGGTGAACATTGTTAAGAAGAAACAGTAATAAAATCCAATCTAAGTAATTTACGACCAACATAAAATTGTTTGATGGCCACCATAGTATCACCTTTTGCAATATGTTTTCAATTAATTAAGTCAAACTTTCGCACATGTTATGTTCAATAAGACAAGTGCTATATACACACACTTATATATATATATATATATATATATATATATATACTTCTACATATGTAACAACTGTTCGAATTCCGCTAAGGCGCGAGACTCGTCGCGTCGTCGAGATATATCGAGCCAAGTTGGACGAGGCAATTAGCGGCTGCACGAGGCGCCCAGCTAATGAAGTCGCACGCACCTCGTGACTCATATCGATAATATATTGTTATGTTATTACGTACATATGTGACATTTATTCGATATATAATAATGCTTACAACTTCACATCTCACGAGAATATCGCTATATACGGATATCTCATGTAAGATGGTATACGAGTATATAGTATAAATTAAAACATATTTAATTGTATGTATACCGAATTAACATTACTTTTTATAAAACATATACATCATCATTTAAGTAAATTAAATAAGGACCAATACTGCAAGAAATTAATTTAACTAGTGGATTTTAAAATTTCGTCTAGTATAATAATGTGCATATATATTCATAAGTACTTATGAAGTACATTGATACTTAATCGATTAGTACTTTATTTTATAAAAGTTACTTTAAATATTTGTTGTTGATGTACAAAAAGCAATATTAGAACTGACAATTGATATAAGTTGCAGAACAATTAATTCAAGACATTTCTGTTTTACATTAAAGATTACAGACTACGTACTCGGATTTTTGTTGAGCCGGCCTAAATAAAAAATTGACTGATTTTGAGGGTTTCATAGCGAAATAAGGAATTCTTAATACTTTGTCGTATCCATCGGTCACAGCGTTGTAGTTTCTAAAGTTGTGAACCTATGGAGATGAAATTTACCAAGTAGATATTTCAGAGGGGATCTCAGTTAATATTGCGTAAAGTATAAATAAATATATATGTAAAACGGAGCGGACATCGTTTTCGCACACACCATTTAGTGGGATATGTTTGGACAGGTTTTCAAAATGAAATTGGGATTCCATTTACCAATTATTTGTGTTCAGGTACCGTTTCCGCAATATTAATTTCAATATTAATGTTATCTTTTTGAAATGGTATGTAAGTTGGTTCTCCATCTATTTACCATTCCTCCGAATAATATAAAAAAATCCTAGATGTTAATTAGCATTTGATTAGAGATATAGGCAACTACGTCAATATACTTTATGTTGATAACAGCTAGTAATTTTTTCTTCTTTGATTCATATGTTCATCGCAGCTAATGGGCCAAAACACTAACAATCAAGAAGCGACATGGGAATTAAATTTCTTTAAATTCCTTGCTGTAATTAGCAAATTCTTAGGTATAATTAAATATATGTAAAAATACAGGAAAAGCCTTTAACATCTACTATTTTCACCAACGTTTAGTAGTAACAATATTTACCAATTTAAATATTTAGACACTTTCAATTGTTGCATCTATGCAGCAAATGCTGCATCTATGCTTCTGGGATAACAATTGTTCTTTGATGATGAAATGTAAATTTATAAAATCGACCTTAATTTGTTTTTAAGACGGAGATTTAAACAAAGTGGTAGTATTTTATAAATACAACCACTTTGTTTAAACCCAAACTTAATTATTAACTTCGATATCGAAACATACACTCATACTTGCAATTGACTATATAGAAACAGGTATTTCTCGGTACGCTGGTCGAATAAAGATGCCGGCCGAACTCCAACGGCGAAGTTGGAAAATCATTAGGAATGTCACTGACATATTTACACGGGCTACCATACTGATAGATATATTCAATGTAGGATTTGACAAAACACGAAGTTAACACTTATATCAAAGAGGACGGTTGAAAAGCGCTGTTGGCGGCGGCGCGGCTGGCCGGGAGCCAGGCGCGGCGCGCTAATGGACAGATGGGCCCGTGTCAATGCGGACCGCAGACCCGCTCTGTTAGGGCTGTCATCTATCTGAGTTTCCTCTATTGTTTTTTAATTTTTAAGGGTGAATTTCCTCAGATCGTCTTAGACTTAAAGAAAATCCTCTTGAGATAATCTGAACCTATTCCTTTTTTATTGCTATCATGGGTTTTTAGATGGTGAACTTTACCTGAGGGCTTAATAATTCTTGTGATTTCGTTTTGATAACTAGTAAATAAGTAACTTTTTGCTTATATCTAATTATCAGAATACGAATAAAACATTTATTATATGTGACACGATTTTATTTTAATTGACTAATTAGAATGAAGTTCAGTTTTTGAAAATAAGAATATAAAAAAGCCAATGCAGGTAATAGATGAAGTTTATTAGAAAATCTCATTGGCAATTATGTATTAGTATAGAGCGGAAAATCTGGGGTTTTGCTGCTACTCGTGTTAAGTAACTGATATTAGAAGTGACGTCCCTATGCGCCAGGAGACGGATAATTAAACGCCCGGCTCCGCGTTAGAGCGTCCTTCCCGATGATTGTTCGGGATTAGTCAGGAGGTTGAGTTGTTTAGTGGCAGAAATTTTGTTTTACGTGTGCAGGGTTCGAGTCTCTCAGTTGAGGAACTTTGTTCGATGGGTGAGTCAAATCGATTTGTTTTATTTGTAACAACTGACTCATATCAGTTTTTTAATCAGCTAACAGATAATGGGAAAGTATTTTAGGTATAATGTAACTGCTTTACAAGTAGGGTAAAAATGAATAAAATTAAAAGTATTTTTAGATTAAAAAGACAGGATTTTTTCTGAATTAAATAAATTCAAAAATAGAATAAGGTAAATACTATTTGACTATGTAGCTTTTAATTTTTCCAACAATATTCAAACGCTATCTGATTTCATTGATTTCTAAAATTAGATTCTTTAATTAATTTCATTAAATTCTATTTATATACTGTTGATCTCTCGCCCATTCTTCTTTCGTCTACCTCGTTTTTCATAAATATATTATTATTCTTACAAATACATACGAATATGTTGTTCACAAATTATGAACATTCAAATAACCTTGCAATAACTTTCATCATTTCAGTCTATTAAAGGTTTTCAATAAATATAGATTAGATTAGAAGGTTCAAGATTAAAACAACTTTACGTCTAATTACGTGTCCTTTGGCACATGTTTATACTTTGAAACTTTTATTAAAACAGCAAATAATTATTAGATGTGCAGAGCAGATCGATGAAGGACCTTAGGTACGTTTGGATTCGAAAATTAATAGACCAGCGTACAACTTCTAGTATATCAGACCCAGAATAGAAATTATAATAAAACTCACCAGCTGGTTCTGATAGGCGGTGACGGCTGTAAAGACGCACTCGGGAAAAATAAAGGTCTTGTACTCCTCCTGCTCCAAGTCGACAATGGGGGCATTGACCGCCCCGTCGCGCCGCTTCACCAAGTGGATGCGTGGCTGGTACTTGTGCATCGAGTTCAGGACCAACTGCGTATTGATTTGTGATTTATAGTTGAAGATTCGTTTGTAGTTACTGAGAGTTTTGTAAGAATTCATGTAATTCAGGTTTAAATATGAAAAACTTAACATTTCCAAATGACAGGGGTGATATATATATATATATATATATATATATATATATATATTTACATATATATATATATATATATATATGTATATATATTTACATATATATATATATATATATATATATATATATATACATTCCTTCCCAAAAGTTTTTATATGGTAAACAGCGCCATCTGTACATGCATGACAGTCATTCAAACATTAATTATTTGTAAACAAATATTCCTTCATTGCCGAAAACAAGTGCAACTGAATTAAATCAACGTTTCTCATCACGAGTAAGTACCGTATACTTTTATCAGTTAATTTTTTATGACTTATTGGTTACGTAACGGCCAAAAAGTAAAAAATGGTCACATTATCACTTCTAATATTGTTTTCAAAGGAGTTTTGTAACCTAAGAAGTTACAAAAAATAACATATCTGAGAAATCCAACATCTGCTTTTTTATCTAATGTTTTACAATATAACATGTTGTACATAAAAATGAGAATTTCTATAGAATATTATGAATAAAATATCTATCACTTATTTTCACATTATATTACCATTGCGAATTATTCGCACGGGCCAACTAGTCAGTTTAAATTTAGGCAATATGATAAGATTAAATACATTGGTATTGCAATACTATTTGTTCTCAGATATAACCCGAGCACCTCTGATATATATATATATATATATATATATATATATATATATATATATATATATAATGTATATATAACGTATTATTACAACACTAGCCAAAAAATTATTGTCATATTAAGAAATAATTTCTTTAAAGATAACCGATATTTACTAAGATACTTGGTCGGTCAATGTCTGTCAGTATAGGAATGTTTTCCTTTTTAACATACTTCAATTAGTTTAACTTGTAACTTTATAACATTTTAAGGAAATCTTACAACTCACTTTTCGACCAGTACTAATTGTTTCGATTTGAAACTTTTCAAGCTTATGCAATTCTGATGGCAATACAATATTATATCTTAGTGCTAATGATGATTAACAGTAAAGCCGCTAGTGTTACCGATTGAATCTGATGATGACGGAAGAATGTTATCATAAGAACTTCTCAATGGTTTACCGTAAACCTATCGAGTTTGGACTCGACCGATCTATTTTAATCAGTCCTTTGTTTACATATTGTTACCGAGAGTATGTGGTAACGGAAGTGGGGGTAGTCATGGGGACTTATATATGGCTAAAAGTAAACCCAACAAGTTTGGGCTCGTTTGACTCGACTCAAAGATTTATTAGTTTCATATTGTGACCAGGAGAGTCTGATAATAGAGGAAGAAGATGGTCATGGGAATTTCTAAATATCTGACAATAATCCCATCGAGTTTAGACTTTTTCGATTAGTCTCAATTCATCCTTTGGTTATGAAAGAGTGTTTCTTTGGTTTTTGTAAAACTATAGATTTCTTATTATTTGTTTAACACGATTATTTCTGTAACTGAATCATTGTGAAT
This sequence comes from Druceiella hillmani, assembly GCA_039881145.1. Taxonomy (NCBI): domain Eukaryota; kingdom Metazoa; phylum Arthropoda; class Insecta; order Lepidoptera; family Hepialidae; genus Druceiella; species Druceiella hillmani. Next base: position 4,600,784 of record JAYKKI010000074.1, read on the forward strand.
GTGATTTACAAATAATTTTTGTAGAAGGCCATATAGCGTAACGACAAATGTAAAAGAACGTTGACTCTTTAACCAAGTTTCTTTTTTTAGCACCAGTTGCTCTCACGTAGCTCCTATCTATCGTAAATATCCAGCGTTTTTCGGAAGATCGTTAAACATTTTAGTAAAACGTAAAATTTCAATTGTTTTTAACTCCTTTGAAGAGAACTGAGTCTATTTGGAATAAAATTATCGGCTTATAATTAAACATATACACTCTATAGCTAGCGCGTGTAAAAATCTTAAAAGTCTTAAGTTATTTTTTTTATTTATTTTTAAATTAAGAAATATATTTTAAGACCTGCTATTCGTTGGAACGAAAAATTGGTGTCAAAAGAGATAATATTTTGAATTTTGTTATGAAATCAGCAATTGTTTGAGTTTAAAAAACAAGAAGTATGTATTGAACTAGTTATGTTACTCATAAACGGATAGACATTTATTCGTTAACAAAAATGTAGATGAAAAATAAGATATGACAAATATAATAATGCATTCAAGTGAGATTTAGGGGAGACGAAGGTCTTTTATTTCTCGATTGATATGACACTTTGCTGATTATTTCGTACTTAGCAGACAAAAAACCTTTTGATTTATTAAAAATTCTTACCTGCCCATTCTTGTCCATTTCGTTGTTGGTGAGCTTGACCTTCTCGAAGGAGACGACCTGCTTACGAAGCTGGTCACCGCTGAAGGGGCTGTCGGGGTGGGGGTAGAGGCGTGCAGGTGCCGGAGGGTCTGCCTTTCCGGCCACCAGCCACGAAGAGCGATGGTAAGCGTAGCGGTAGCGCTTCCCGTCCACCGGGACCACGTCCAGCAGCACTACGTAGCGTGCCTCCGGGCGCGCGCCCGAGAACGACACGCGCACCGTTGGAAACATTCGTCTGGAGGCAAAGACAGGATTTAGTTTTATTTTTTAGAGTTATAAGGATTATTCTCACAATACACGATTGAACGACATAGCACCAGAGATAGTTTTTAAACGAAGCTGTTGACGAATTGTTATCGAGTAAACAATAGCATCATAATTTTGTAATATAGATAGTCTTCTTAGTGCATTATTCATCTTAGTATATTGAGAACATAACTTCTTATTATGCTGGTCATCGCGCCATGATGATCACATTACTATGCAGTCACGATTAGTATATTAATAAAAAAACATACGAAAATTAAATTACGTGATAATGTAATTAAAAAACCTAAAATTTATTGGCGTCTTGTTTATCTTCTTCCCGTGTACACACACACACACTCTCTCTCTCACACACACACACACACACACACATACATACACACATATATGTTAAATCAATATATATATATATATTGATTTAACAGACTGGCGTATTGTAGGCTGCATGCTCGTCATGGATTTTATTCCACTTGTTTTCGTCAGTTTAATTTTGTTGAAACGTATATATAATATTGATAAATGTATATTTTTACTCTAAATCTTATTTTAAATGTGTATGCGCAGATTTTACATACAGTGTACTATAAATACGCTGAAAAGTACAATGGTATCAAATGTAAGAAATACACCCATAACATGTATTTCAAAAGTATACGAACGGGTATACGAACTTCCTGTTTTTATGAAATTTGCTCTGCACTCGAACGAAGCTGGTAAGACAGCTAATCGATTATGTTTAATACAAGGCCTTGTCTAAAACGTATAAATATCCCCAAACTACATAATCCATCCCTCACCCAGAACGGAATTAACGACGGAAAACCGTTAACTAGCTAAGTCTGTTTATTTCAGTTGCTATTAACGCTTAAATACCGAACTGTGACGCGGTAGCGCACCTCCCTCCGAAGGCAAGATCACGTTTACCGTCATCTAAAAATAACGCCCGACGCCCTGAGGGTGTAACAGGGCGCGTCTCCATAATGTGCATGTAAAGACAGTTATTACTTGAAAAGTAACAAAACCGTCGCCCGCCCTCGCGAGGAGAGAAGGCGTCGGGGAGCCTTTGAAATATGAAGTTGCGTTTCGTACGGCGGAGATACGCGGGTGGCGGAGCGGCACTGAGCGGTAGGTACACTGAGTCACTGAGTGGGTAGACATATATTGGGTAAAGAGAGGGAACACCTATTTTTATGTTACATTTATTTATGAGAAAGGAGGAGGATGTTTTATAATGTTTTGGAATAATATACGCTTCTAGCTACTCTCTTTTTCTTGCTATTCTTCTTGCTTTTCTCCAGGTATTAATCATTGATCACAAGACAGATTTGTTCAAATTCTAACAATTTTGTCTTTTCCTAGAGCAGGAAAGGCAGTTCCACCATATAATACACATTCTAGATCTCAGAACGTTAAATAGATCGCACTAAGAATGATGCCTTAAAGTTTAATAGATAGTAAAGACACTCTGGTTAGTGTAAATATAAATGAGTTAAAGTAAAAATATTGATTGAAAACAAAGTTTCATTGAAAGCGGTTCAGTTGTTTTAGCATAATGCGCGCGGAAATAAGGCTTCATATCCATTTTGTCATATACATGTGTATATATATATATATATATATATATATATAAATACACACACACACACATATATGTATATAAATACACACACACACACACACATATATATATATATATATATATATATATATATATACATATATACACATTCACGTACATATTTCACTACGTTCCACCAATTGGATTTTTAAATTTATAGCTTTTTGTTAAATAATAACATCAGCTTGTCTGTAGGTTCTGAAATATACGTTTTGATAAATTTGATAGCTATACTAAATTATAATATAACATTTTTTAAGACTGAACATTCAATACATTTCATATTTTTAGCTTAAACACGATTACAAAGGACTATTTCGCTTAAAGAACAGTTAAGTTCATTGACAAAGCTGTGAATGTCTTTCTTCATCAATATAAAAGCATGTCGCATTGAAGATGTTACATCAAAATCAACATCAAAATTTTATTGAAATTTAATTGAATTTTGTATAGCGAACTATATATAACGAGTCAAATGGTGAAAATAAAATTCTTATTTTTTATCGTTACATTTATAGAAATACTAAGTAATGAAACGTATTTAAGAATTTCGAATTTCTTATAAAATGTGGAGAAGATGTGGAACACTTTAGAGTTTCATATTGATTTAAGAACTTTTACAAATATCCACCACTACTCATAATGTCACTCAATAAAGAGAAAGAGGTTAGTAATGAATGAGGAGACATCAGGTCGTAATAGACAACAAAGTAGGTAATAAGGTAATAGATAAATACTAAATACCATGCCTATGTTTCAACACTTCTTCTAAATTAGAATATTCCTGGAAATTCCAAATTCCAAAAATGTAACATCAGTAAAAAGGATAACTTGTAGAGGCGTAAACTGAATAAGTAAACGAAAGAACACAAGTCAGATATCTCCACAATTTTAACATCTGATGTTGAGTCCCGTAGACTTGAATTTATCTTCAGACCCTTTTGTTTGTACATACAGAATTCGTATTGATAATATTTTATATTTTTATTTTTATTTTATAATTTTATTTGCTGTCGTATACTCTTGTATCGCTTTTATGAAATTCGCTATTTTAATGACATTCATTACACTTTGAGCGTCAATAATTTGTTAAGCACACACACACACATATATATATATATATATATATATATATATATATATATATATCTGATTTTGTTCACTTAATCTCTTTTTTAGCCACACGGCCTCATTGCAGGCGGCTCAGACTGGTATAAACTCAAGGCAGCGTGCGCAAATATAAAGATAGGAAATCAAAATTAAAAAAATTATTTGTTTGTAACGTGGTGGTCAGATAAGTTATTTTGAAGAAAACAAATAATAATATCACTGACAAAAATATGGCAGTAAACCTCGTATACAGTAATTAATCATTTGCGAATGATTTACATAATTCGAGTAATGTTTAATGTGCTAGTTTCATTTCTTATTACTTTACAATAAACAGTATTTATATATTGAATATATTTATTATTTATATACTCAAAACATTGTATCATTTCTTTTATAACATTATATATACTATACACCCTCCATAATATCCTCTTTATACTTTGTTTTTATTCTTAAATTGGGTTGTTTATTTTGGAAAGAATTGTTTTTTGTTTTTACGATTTGGAAATATATTGAAAAGCCTAAAAAAATACTGTTGCAAAATTGATTTATTATATTATGTAGTTAACTGGAAGATCAGTTTATCCAATGCGAAAAAGAAATGAAATAAAATAATCATATTCGTGTTTATTATCGTATTTATCGTATTCTTATAAACATTGTACGTGGCATTGACAACGCGTATAGTCATATTGACAGCGAGAAACCAATTTATTATCTGGCTTGAAATTTTACCTACCAAAAATTGTGAATTGCCACAGTAAACCCTGTGAAATATTATCCAGTGTTCACATTATGACATTAAGAGCGAATTCTAGTCAATCGGATACAATCCGCCGAGAGCGGGAAGTCACAAGTCACTCATTATATAGACAGACGTGTCAAGTTGGGACGCGTGAGAAACGAATACATGTATGTATATACATAGACGTACATATCGTGTGTATTTTCGTTATATGGAACCATATATATATATATATATATATATATATATAAACAGATTTCACACTACACATGTGCTCGGATCCGGATCTCAATATGAGCACATTTAGCATTTGTTTTTGTAGAATGAATGGTGTTGATGGCAGAGTGTATAAACTGAAAGAACTTTTGTTATATTTTTAGCAAAAAATATATATATGACTCTGTCTGATATTCTATTAATGTTTGTTACAAAATTGTGACTACTTGTATACTTAGCGATATGTTTTCTTCGCTCCTCGTGAAGATTGTATTTATTCTTACTTTAGAGATACCTACACCTGAACTCCGTCCGTTCAGTGTAGATATCTCTAAACTGCTCAATCCAACTGCTAGCTAGCTTAATATGAAATATTATTTTAAACGGTTTGAGAATGTTTTATTTATATTTTTGTTTTAAAATTTCTTTTTTGTACAGGAGAGTTTTTTTTTATCTATAAGGAGGCTAATATAATCACCTTGCTTCAACAATACTGTATTCGATTCATAATGAAAGTAAACGGTCTTAACAGCTTTCTATCTCACCCCGCGACTATGTTACATTAAAAATATCGTATTTATTTTTAAATTACTAAATACAATTAAATTACCCTGCAGTATACCCATAGATTTTGTTTTCTTTCCCATGTGTATAAAATAATGTTGTGTTAACTTTAAAAATGTTTGCTCTACCTATCAAGCATATTAAAATAATAAACGTACTCCTCTGTTCCCTTTTATAGATATTTAAAGACCGTGAAAAGGTTAAAAGAAAAAATGATCGTATATGATCTTACATTATGCAGACAATTATTGCAGATATAAATGATCTTACATTATGCAGACAATTTATATACCGAACAAAGGAAGTGGAATACATCCACAAGGCTATGTAATGTTCATGCACTGATATAGCAGGTACATATAACTTCATACATCCAAAGAAAAAGTATATCAAAGGATTATTAATAGATAAAACGACGTACAGGATTATTATCAATAAACCTGTTGAAGATTTCTATATTTATATACGAGTATGTGACATAATATTCAATTAATTTATCGTTGACTACAATATTATCACATAGCGGATATGTCTACTGTAATTAATCGATATTTGCAGAAATAAATAAATAAACTGCTAAATAAATTATAATTTATTGGCAATATAACCTGACGGTGGTTTGGCACACGGCATTATAATTGGGCAAGGACAGAGTCAAATTTCATTGGCTCAGAATTTATTCATCTCATTACTGCATAATTAATTTGTCATAAATAAAAATTATAAGCATATTCATCATTAAAGTCCAATTACTACCGTGGTTGCATTTGAGAGCTATTAGTTGTAAATTTTATGTTCTTGGATGTATCGTGTTTTCAAAATTATTGATATCTCGAGTAGCTACGTAACTTTTCGTTTGCATTTGTAAAACAAATTTTAGATTCAAATCCACGTGAATTTGACGCGTCATGAAATACATATCTTAGTTTAAGTACGGCCAATTAGATAAAAAATTCACGCAACAAAATGATAGTCAAGATAAGTAACCTTTGAAGGTATAAAAACATTACCTATAATTGAGATGTACTATCCTATGAATATTTTTAAATTCTTTAATTTATCGCTTAGGAAAATCGAAGACATTTTTGTAAAACCTGTTTTTAGATTTTTTTTGAAGAATTTTTTAAATTTTTAATCTATGTCCTATTTTTTTTTGTTTTTAATCTTTATAGTAAAACAAATCAAACAGAATTATATGTCTACATGCAAAACAAAAAAAATTAAAAAATAAAGATGTAGAAAAATACGGAAAAACGATAGTTTCGACACGATCTGTTATGACAAGGGTTCCATTTATCGATGTAGGTATACACAAAGACATAAGATACGACAAGGGTTTCTTTATCGATTTCGATATACGTAAAATGAAAACATGAATTTAAACTCGAGAACCTTGGATTTAAATCGGTCATTGACTTTCTGTTTTCTCCGGAAACCTTAAGTTGCGTCTCCCCATAGTTTTGAAAGTAACAAGTAGCGTAGTTAACGTCGCCATGGATCTTAGCCTAATCAAGTGACGCCTGGCGCCAGGGACCACCCTGCCGCTGGAGCGGCACGGAAGCGGATCGCGGGTCGCATTACAGCACTCCGTCGTCGCCCGCGCCGTCACATCCGACGCCGATCCGGCGCGATCCGCCACTCGAACGTTTATGCGCATATCGTCTTACTGACACTTCTATTTTTTAACCTCTCTTCCTGTACCACTTCATTAGCTGGTCGCTGTTTTCTTTCTTTGTGTAAGATATTTTTTGTATATCTGGCAGTAAATAAATGTGTTTGTTTGATGGGTTTTATGGCAATATTGACGACGTATGTCAGCTATTTATTATTTATCTTACGATGGTTCTCTCCATCGACTTTCAAGATAATGTGAAGTACAAATGTTTTATTGAGGTAGAAATACGAAAACTTTTTTAAAATTAAAATTTCTCACAGTACGGTATAGATAGAAAAAATTGTGACGGAAGTAACAGGGCGGAAGTACAAACAGCGCCTACTTAAGGTACACTCATCAAATACCAGTGAATAAAACGTTTTACTTATGTAATTTGGACGATTTATAGCGAAATTTTTATCAGTGGCTGATACACTTACGATGATTTAATGTTTGATACCCAAAATCTGTAAACCTGTATGTAATAAAAAAAACTTAATCGCTTTACAAAAACGCTTGTGTTATACTTAACAGCTTAATACGTAGGCATGTATTATATTTTAACACTAAATACGTAGGTTTGTATTGTTTTAAGCACTAAATACATAAGCACATATTGTATTTAAGCGCTAATATTTCTTAGAGTCCTTTTATTTTATTTTATGTCCAAATTTTTCCTCCCGAGATGACTTCAACTGATGTTAAACATTTACCAATGTTAATTTCTATTTACTTTAATATACCCTACAATTGATTTGCTTGGTGATATACAAAAATTAACATTAAGTACTCTCATGAAAATTTCATTGTTTATTAGCATTCAATAATTTAAGAAACTATTTACACAAATTGTGTACTCAAATTAAATAAATGTTTTAGTGATGTATTTTGAAAATTTTCCCATTTAATAATGAAAATATATCATTATACTATGTCAAAATTCGGTTCATTATAATGACATTAAAATGAAATAAATTGTAGAAAAATACCGTCTGAACGCCCATTATTGACTATAGTACTAAACCATTAAATAAATATAATTGGAACACGTGGGAAAATTATAGGCAATAAAAAGATTGATAAAAATGCCCATGACAGCATAATAGTCTTTTAACCGACCACCAACGACAAATATTTTTACAATTATTATTTCTAATAAAAAAATGTCCTTAACACATTAAACCAGTGTATTCCGCAGCATATTTTTTAAGTTTTTTGGATGAACACGTATATGTTGAATCGGATAATATTAAAACTGTACATAACAACAAAATCATTGTATGCCTATATGCGAAAGATAAATCAAATCCCGCAATATAATGAACGGGTACGAGTCAGCTAATTAGGTGACGCGCGGGCGGCGAAGCGGCACGACGTCGCACGCGCCGCCGCCGCCCAAGCGCGCGCGACGCCGCCCGCCGACCGAGACCGCTTCTGAGAGAATGCGTCGACTGGGCGGAAAGTAAAGAAACTCTTGTTTTTTGTTGTGCGTGCTGCGTTGATTGTTTTTTAATTGCGTGTTAATACGAATTTGTTTGTAGTTCATTTTTAACTTAAGTTATAATTATGCCAAACTCGTTTTTAATAAAAATGTACTGTGGTATTAACTTCATTGTTAATCATAGGAACTGTAGCCAATTTGCAGTACCCAATATAATAATTATTTAACACATATTTGAAAATTAATTTTACAGATCCTTAAGGTTTGGCTTATAAAACATTTCACAATCGGGAATCTAAAATCAACACAAAAGAAACCCTACTAATTATAAAAGCTATATACTATGAACAATTTTTTTAATGCTATTAAACATTTTATTTTAATTATTTATTTATTTATATACTTTAATGTACACAATTGACATATATGGCGGAATTACTACTACGAGAGTCCTGTCCCACTCGACAAGCGTCGGAAATCAAATCCAGGTGTCAGAGTGCACCCGCCTTTGAAGGCCGTATGCCCTGTATTCAATCCAACACACCATGGCCATAAGAATTATATAAATTAGAATTTGATAAAATTGTAATACATGCAAATATTTAGAATTTTACGAAATGCTAATTGAAATATAATTTAAATTAGCACTGTAGTCAATGATGGACGTTCAGACAACATTTCTCTCCAATTGGTGTCATTTTAGTGTCATTATAATGAAACAAATTTCAATATGCCGTAATGACATATTTTGATTGGCGTATAATACAAAAGAAATATTAGGATCAAATTTAAAAAGTGAATTGAAAATATTTTTAAGAAAATGTTTGTCACTCCTGAGTTTCTTTCATCAACCGGCCAAGACTACTTCGTACGGGAACACCTAATCAATTGTAAAATTCGTAACTTACATCTACTTGGACATCATATTCTTTATGAATGCATGAAATAAATTTGTACGATTCTAGTGGAACTTTTATTTAGGACAACCTTTATAATTACTAATGCAAAATATTATGAATATTAGTCTGACTTTTGCTATAAGCACTCTGGGTGTTAAGTCCCACAATAGACAGTAAAACATTTCACAATGGTCAAAAATATTTTTTGGAACTGAAACAGAATACTAAACTACTTAAAACTTAATATAGATATATAGATAATTCAGAATACGAAACTATTTAAAACTTAAATACTTAAAACAATAATTTGAGAGTAGATAATTAAAAACAAAGCCACACGCATGTTTTTTTTCAAAAACCCCTTACCGTTCTGTTAAAATATGGTGGAGAGACAAGATGCTATATCAAAGGTGACAATGTTTCAGAGTAAAACAAATGATAGATTTAAATTTAAAACAAGTAATAGCCAAGTTTCAATTTAGAGTAAGTGATAGTTAGGTTTCAATTTAGAACCTCCGCGTTAAAGTAATAAAACATATTAATTTGTCTATGAGCCTACACATACACGTCATACAGATTAATATTTACAATTTTAACCTTTCACAAACAGCGATTGATTTGACATGCACATTAATTGATGAAGTAAACGGACCACCTAGCAGTGAAGTAATGAGCCAAATGATTGCCACATATCGATCATCCATCATTAAGCTCCTACACCCGATAACCTTCTTCAACAATCAAACCGCTCTATACCGCACCGGATTCCATACCGACTTGCGCTTGTATCTTACACCAAACGAGCACTAATAAAATAAAGCAGCCCGCCTCGGGCTCGGCTGCCGATAATTATGCGCCTCCATAGCGCGGCTCCTCTGATAATTCACTTGAATGATGCGAGTTATTAGCGATGGCCGCAATTAGAGGCGGCGTTATCGGTTTGTCATTAAGCAAATTTACATTTCAAAAGCACCGCCGACCGAAAGAGTGCGGTTTTCACATACAGTTTCCGGGGCGTTCGGTCGCGCGTGACGCGGCGCTGTCGAGATGATGTGCTGGTTTTTTGTTAATGATCATTGATAATGGAGCAACGTTTCGAAAATTCGTTGATGTTTTTGAAATGATTACATCGTCATTAATTTATAAATTTAGGTTACTATCACAATATTAAAATAAAATCCCTTAAGAAAAAAATTAAAAGTAAATGGATAAACGGAATTATTCATAGACATTAATTTATCTACTTAATTTGTGTTATAAATTTATGCACAGGATTTTTTAAATTATGAATATATACATTTTACATTCTTACTTACATAAAATCGTTTTTTACTTTAAACCATACAACCGATAATCTTAAATTCAAATTATGTTATTCTGAATAGTATGTAAAAGTTGTTGATAGAGAATTTATACGAGGTATGTCACTAAATGCGATTAGTATATTATAAATAATCTTACAAAGGAAATTCAATAAATATGTATTATAGGATAAATTAAATAAATTTGCAAAAGTAATTCGCTTAGAATTAAATTATTTTAAAAATTAGAAAGTAGTATAGTTTTTTAATTAATGAAATAATTAATATTTAAAATATATTATTAATAATTTAGTTTTACTTCTTTTTAATAATATTTCTGTCCTTTGAAATTAATAAAAAAGTTAAGGTAGATAAGAACATATTTTTACAATTTTTCGTATTACGGTATAATTAATAATTAAAAATGTATACTGTTATTTTTGTCGATCTAAAGATGTAAATCTAGCAACATTGTCATTCTTGAATAGCAACTTTTATAATGTTGTACTATAGACTATAACACTGACTGGTTTTCATTTGGTTTTTGTGTCATATTTAAGATAAAAAAAAAGATTTGGCACATCAGCTTTTTGAATTTTAGGGCTTGTAAATCAAATTCTTCCAAATATTCAGTTAACAATTTGCGGATAAACAATTGAAAAAAAAATTGTTACAGGTTAGTCTATCAAACCAGTAACAATTTTTTTTCAATTCTTTCAATTAGGGAAATAAATAATAACTTTTTGCTATCGTTCAAATTAGCGATAAAAATAAAATTTAAATGCTAATTGTAATAACTTCAATATGAAACGAGTACTTATTTATTATAAAATAAAATCATTTTCAAAAAATGTCGTTAAAACATTTTTATAAAATGATTAATGGCAGAATTAAATATATGGCCTTTGATACGCGTCGTACATTTAATCAGCCGTGGAAATCAGGTGGAACGTGTCACTCACAGGTCGACACTTGTAAATCGCGGCGCGTCGCTCGCGAGGCGCGCCAGAGGGCTGCCACGCCCGCACGGCATCCCGCCAACGGCACTCCAAACCAAATATTCGTTGTACCGTTTCCAAGCATATTAAAGAGAATATAAGCACAGGACATTTTATCACACAGATCCATTTACTATTCTCATAATATTGGCACAGTCGTAGAAGAAGAATAGGGGTAGACATTTTTCCTATCCCTAAAGGAACTCAACTCACCACCAGAGGATAACCAGTTTCTCTGCACTCGTTACCAGTTTGTATGTTAAATGATAAATTGTAATTTTTGTCCACATTCCATGTTAAAAAATAGTGGTTCATAAATAATATTGTGTTTTCATAATTTGTTGCAATACATTAAAACATATATTTTCAAACAGCGATTGTATATATACGAATCCTTTTAGTAATAAAGCCATATAAATAAACTAAAATAAATTTGTAAAAAGGTTACACAAGGCTTAAAATGACACTCAACAGTTGATGAAATTCTTAGTGAAAATTTTACTCTGTATTTTTAATTTCCACAGTTCAGAAATTCTAAGAGTTCAGAAATTATAATTAATTATAATAGTAGTATTTTAGTGAAATTTAGTGAAAATACGTTCTGTGAAGTAGTTTCTGACGTATATTTATCTCAAGAAAGAACTTTTATAGAAACACTTTTTTCCTTTTATCCTTTTATTACGCTATCGAATGTTTCCAATCATTTAATGCAAATTAATCAAATGCATTATGAAAGTAATAGTTGTTCCTAACTTGTCGATAATGACAAAGTAGAAAAATATTTTGAGAAAAGAAATGGAACTTATAACAATAATGGAAATAATAAGCAGCTACATGAATAAAAAAAAAATATTTAAAAAATTTACTTAAATGCTATTTAATTTTACTTTAATGCTAAATTAAAATTTCTTCCAATCCACATCATAAAAGTGCGATTTCGGATGGAAGAAATCTATTGAAAGTCTAAATATAAAAAAAACTATTGAAAAATCCGTATCTTTCATCATTTCTAACTATTTGAATTTGAGAATTATAGAATATATCTAAAGGTATAGACTTGTGAAGATTAAACAAACATTTTGAAAATATTCGATTTTCAAAATGCTTGTTTGAAAACATATTTACCGTTTACAAAAAATCTAAATTAATCTATTATAGATATTGTTTTACGAATATACAACTTTTTTGCGCTATTTTATTTCAGATGGTACAGTGTGAAATTAGAAACATGTTTTGTTTAAAAAATAGACACAAAAACATCAACGCCAATGCAATTGCAAGCTCTTATGATTATTTTTCAACGAAACAAACGCAATTGTAAGCTCTTATGATTATTTTTCCACGTAAAAATATTCAGTTACAGTGATTAATAAATCTAATATAATTTCGATCTTCCAACAACCGGACTGCAAGCCCCGGGCTGCCGTGTCTAAGAATGGGAACTGAAAACTTCCAAAACACATACGATACGCTTACGAGGTATTCGTATTCGTAAGAAAAATAACAATTGAAAACTGTGTGTTCGCTTCTAACGAAAATAAAAATACTACGAGCGTCATTAAAAGCATAATTTTTAATATGGACATTAATGACACCTGAACGATTTGATCTATCAACAATTATTACAAGAAGGTACTTACAGTTCATTTTGATCCATCACGTTTAGTACAGTTATAGGTTAAAGAACTAAGAGAATAAGAAGATAACAATTTTGTTAATGTTTTCCCGGATGAATGCTATCAATTATGAGCTCGATTAACCACGTGCAGGAAAATTATTTCCATAATTTCGTTGCATATTAAAATAAAATGAAAATCGAGATAACGTACTGTTTCTTTAGCGGTCGGTATTTATCAAGCTGCAGTTCTAAAAAGAGTCCACTATAATAACACAACTATAATTAGCGGTAACGATGAAAAAGACTCAATGTTGAACAATCTGCGAGTCAAAGATACTATCATCAGTTGGTCTTCCACCGACTTTACGATCCGTCGAATGAAACTCAATAACTGGTATTGGAGTGTGTCCTCAAAAAGGTATATATAAATAAAACTTCATCACCAGACTTATTCGTACTTTATATAACTGTTGGAATTAGAACAGTGTGAAGTAATACTTTGCTCGTAACAATACATTCAACTTGTTAGTCACTAGTCGTGTCTCAGATTCGATGAAGCAACAGTAGTTTAGTTCCCGCGAAGCAGTAGCTTAGTTCTGGTATAAGAAAAACAATAGAGAAAAATAAAGTGATTATAAATATAATCAAAAGGAATATGTCTGGAAAAAAAATTAGAGATGAAATAGATATTAGAGATTTGATAAATGTTCCGTCGATGCTGTCTACAGCATTATGCCTTACAGGCGATTGCGTAACAATGTATGTGAGTATGCAGATGAAAAAATATTTTTTTCTGTTACATACTTTAGAAGTAATGTCTTTATCTCGTTTCTTTTCGGTTTTTGATTTTACATATTAAAATAATATTTTATAAATAATTTTCAGTTTATCGAAAAAAGTCGTTTTTAGAATAATTAGATATTGCTTAACTGAAATATTTATTTTTATGTTATTAGTATTGATTTTAAGATCGTGCTAGAACTTATCAATTTAAAAAAAAAAGAATGAATAGAGTTATTCGTTATTTTTAAGTATTGTATGTGAATGTTATCCCTGTCATTTATTTCAATGAACAATTTCTTGACTTGAATGTCAATATATCTTTTCAACCCCATCTAAAAACCTAACAATTTCGCATAACAACTCAATAAGTAGATAAAATCAATACTAACGATACTAGATTTCAACATGCCAAACACAATTGTTGTAGTATAATTGACGTGAAAAAATATATAAATACATTTTCGCTAAAAGTTCATGTGACCTTACTTTAAGCTGAATTTAAGATTGTTACTGAGAACCGTAACCAACGTGTCCTAACACAATGAAATGAAAGTATAAAACGAAATCGTATCGCTTTATTAAAATTATCGCTTCATACGGCAAGTCTTTTTTCGATTTCTGCTCCGTAGTTGCCAAAAAGCCTAACATAACGCTAACAGGTCTCAGTCTAACTCGCGGGCAATAAAGAGGGGCAGAAGATAATCGTATGGGCGGTACGAAATTAGTGTAAGCTCCTTCAGATTCATTTACGAGAGCTTTGTGTAAGTTACAAGTTAAAGCGATGGATTTTCCTCGTCGGCTTGCGTGTCTCCCTGGCGATTATTGTTTGGAAATCCGTTTTGTGCTCACCCTTGTTATTATCATAATTTATTGTTATGCCAGTTATCGCGCTGTTTGTGGTATTATTAGTGTACCATTAGTGAAAAATAGATTCCAGTTTTTATGACAGCAAGCGTGTTATATGTAATAAACCAAAACGTTAAAAATTATATACCGTTGTAATGTTTGCGATAATCTGCGATAATAATATCGAGATGGTACAATTGTATGAGTATCCCAGAATAGTATAATTTATTGTTGAGAATTTATGGAAAAGAAGATTAACTTTGTAGGTCTTAGTTATTATGATTATTAGTAGGATTTAATCATTATGATTGATTTAGGCATAATCTTAAAATATCGTAGTAATCAAAGCGGATGCACTAAACAAGTGATGAAACCGTTTAATAAAGTTGAAGAAGGAAAGCGAACATTTTTAACGTTATGCGAATGTAAATGTTCGTATTGCAGAAGATGCCGAGTATATCTTTCTACAATGATGAATATAATAATGACCCATCTTTTCTGCAATGATGATTCGGAAAGTATTCACGTATTTTTTCTAAATTTGTATTAGCGTGTTGCTTTTCTACTTTTGTTAATGAACAAACTTTTATTCTAGAATACATGGAACATTGCACTATTGCTTACTGTGTAGACCACTAATCATTTTCTCTTAAGAAAACAGCTCTATATATATTAGATACAGAAAAATGATTGAAAATACTGAAAAGAAATATGATCTCATCTCAGTTCGATTAGCAATTGTTACACTCAGATAGATTTTAGTTTCTTTCGAATTATCACGTAACTCTTTGCCACAAAAATCCATAAATTGTCTCCACATGTTTGATTAATCATGTTTCGAAAGAGGAGCAAAAGTTTGAAATCCAGATAACCATGAGAAAAAAATATCTCACATAGCCATCGCGGCAAACAAAACAATTACTTACATTACACATCAAAGTAAATTCCTTCAACTTAACACTTGAATCTAGATAAAACTCATCACCAACAAATTCCGCGGTTAACCCTTTAAGGCGCGATACCAATTATAATATATATATATATATATATATATATATATATATATATATATATAAATATATATATATATATATATATATATATATATATATATATATATATATACATATATATATATATATATATATATATATATATATATATATATATGTATATATATTTTAATCAAATCACTTAGATCTAAGTAAACATTAAAAAGAGATCTCGTCTTTAAAAGCCTGGAGGAATTAAAGAAGTTAAAATGCCATTATATAATAGGAAAAATCTCAGTTTAAAAGTCTGCGTGGAATTTTACATATAAGTTAATTTTAAAAGTTCGGCTTGAAGAACTATTTCATCTTTCAAAATTACAAATGTGAGAGAAAATATTAGGTAATTTAAATAACATATAATTAAAACTTTAAAATGATATCTCATTTAATACTTTTGAAAAATACTTATGTTTACATGATTTATATATAAAAAGGTTAAATTCTTTTGGTTTAATTTCCTTTGATTAGTGTTTAACTGGAATCTGCCAAATTAGATAGTTTTCTATGACAAACGATCAGAGACTATAATTTTATTCTTTTAGCGACTGTGCTTAGACATCATATTATTATTCTTTTCTTTCATCGCTATAGTAATTTAAAAAAGAAATTATTTCGAAAAATACATCATGTAAGCAAATATTCTTGCCATTAAGATAAAATTCGGTGCTTAGAACTGATTACCTAATACCTTATTTTTAGTACCACATACTCTAAATTTAAAAAATGAATGAATATTTCATAATGTCATCATTATCGATCTGTAATTCACCATTTAAAAAAATATTGACTGATTTAAATGAAATTTAAACTTTCCAAAGAAAACCATAAAACATGATTATGTTAGCTAGTAAATTTATTTTCATGAAATACAAAAAATCTCATGATAGGACGAAGATATCTCGGACGTGTCGTCATTTTCAATGTTTCAACGAAAAATGATACTAAAATAAATAATAGACAATCAACCCCTCAGAATACCAGAACTATTAGACCTAGAGATTTAATATATATAATACAAATCTAGATCGATTTATTTCTTTAGGAAAATTATTAAATTATTTTTGATCACATTAAATATTGTCGTTTTGACGGTAATGGCCATCAAATGAAATAAAAGTTTTTCTTAATTCACTCAGTGAAGTTAGAAACAATTTGCAACCACTATCTAGAATTATACTTTCAATTAAGAAATATTCAATTTTAAACTCTTTATATGATCAAAAATTAGGTTTCCAATTAGACAAAATAAGTCTTGACATGCAAAACTTGACTTTTAAGAGTAAATCACTAGGTTCGTTTCTTTAATACTCTAACGAATATATGTTTTATTTTGTTTTGTTTTAAGTGATACATTTTTACAAAACAAAGTGCTTTACGTAATATATTTACTAAAGATTTGCTTATTTTCATTGTTTGTTTTACGTTTTCATTAACTTCAAAATGAGAATTCATCAGTTTCATTAAGTTACGCCCGCTACATTTCTATATCTCTTTTAATTTATGATCCTTGTTTGTTTGTTTTATTAGATTTCTTTAAATCTATTACCTACGAATCCCACTGTATCATTCGTCTGTTTGTTTTTGACTGTAACTAATAATAAAATATTTCGTGAATGGGAAACTTAAAGCGTGAAATTTTAATAAAACAAAATATAAGTTTAAAAAATAACATACTTGTGTTATATTAAATTATATTCAAATAAAATATTAATTAATAATAAAACGTAATTCTTGATACGATGCACCCCGTATTAGACAGTGAACTCGCTCGTCCAATGCCGAAGGGAACCGAGTTTACCCGAACTGAGCACTCGCTTGAACGATGCCGAAGGGAAACGAGTTAACCCGATTCAGCGTCACCGATCCGAGCGTGACGGTTCAGTTTCGTCCAATGCTCAGAAAAAGTGAGCATGGTGTGCCTAAAGGAGTTTTCATTTCAGTATATAAAGTCAAACTTAAGAAATATTATATGAAAATAATTATAGCATAAAACTTCCTTTTTATCACGAAAAACATAGATGCAAAGAAACAAATATTTAAAAAAAATGCAATATGAAAAACGTATTTCTGTTCCCACATTATAAATATACACATAAAACTTTTCACTGAACTTCTGCACCGTAAAGAGTTAAACCGGCCAAAGCGTAAATCAATCAACTGCCTCACAGCAGCTCGCGCAGGAGTCAATCACCCGCTCATCAGCAACCTGCTGCCGACATTTGACCCATTCGGGGTTACCCGGGTCGAGCCTGTCCGTCGGAACGATGAGCGATAACGCCTCCGTCTGTTCAACTTAGGTCACTACCAATGCACATCGCTGGAGCAGACTCACCTACCGCGTGGCGTAACGAATGAAACAAGTAACGCCTTAAATACTGGAGAAGGCAGTTTAATTTTGGGGCACCTTTATATCGTTTAATGTTGTTGATGGTACGGTTAAAGGTTATGTAGTTAGATAATAATTATCCTTATAAACTGTCTGTTAAAAACATTTAACGACGGTTGGAATTTAACAGTACTGTGATATATACCAATTCTTAGAAAAAATGTCATTGTACAAATGTTTATTCGTTTTGTAAAGGCGTACAACTTGCAGCTTTCTGAATGCTCCGGTTTCATTCAAACAAATATTTCGAAAGTAAACGTGTATATATCGCTAAAATCTTACAATTTTATTTTCTTTATAATATTAAAAGGAATTTATACATATAAACAGCTCAACCGATATATTTTACCAAAATTTGGGAATAAATATTTCTATCGCATCTGGAATAGTCAATGAATCTGGTCTAATATAAATTTATTAGATAGCAACTTAGAACTATTTGTGAATGATAACGAAGCTAAATGAGATCGCATAAAATAAATATATGTACCTTTCCACAACTTATTGGTAATAACTCGTAAAACGATGTATTGATTATAATTGGAAACTTAGTACTTAAATCGTTTTGTAACTTACAATATATTGACCGTATGTCAAAATAACCCAAAACCACAAATGGTCTTCTACAATCGTATTGGAAAAATATAGACCTGGAGGTAAAAATAATTAAAAATGAAATATTGAAAGCACAAACCGTGTATGATTCCTGAGATACAGAAAAAAAATTGACGCTTTTTCGCTTTTATCGAATCGTTAATGAATAATCACATCACTATTCGTCAAAAATATAAATAGATAGCCTATGGAATGGCCGTCACTTGACACCGAGATTGACAAATTAGATAGATGATATATCGTCAAACATACGAGTAGATAAGCTATGGAATAGACGAGTCGAACTTCAGTTATACACGGCCGTGGTTATGAATATCATGTAGTTGAGAACAAAATGAACAATTTAATGCATTTTTTTTTGTATCAAACATAAGAAAAAATATTAATAATATAGAAAGAAATGGGAAATTAAATAGTACTTAATTCAATGGGTCTTCAATGAATCACAGTTAAATAGGGTTAAATCTAATTCTATATATGATAAAAAACCTGGCAAGTACGAGTAGAACTCGCACTACGAGGGTTCCGTACTCAGTGAAGTACTTAAAAACATTTAAGGCAAATAATGTTTATATGAAACTACTTACAAATTATAAATTTTCACAACGTTGATGTATTGCCTATTACATCTTCCATAATCGTAAAATATGGTGTATATTATATATTTAAATATTATTTCCCATTATGTAAGTACATATATATATATACATATATATATATATATATATATATATATATATATATATATATATATATATATATTGGGTAGTTTATCTTCTACAGACATAATAAATACATATTTTAAAATATAAAGTTATTTTTGCAGTTGATTTAAATTACTTGCGTATGGAGTTTCTACGAACTTTTTATAGACCAAACTACATGTCATAAGTTAGTCGATTATTACTTATAAACCAGTGGAATCAACTATTAGCTGTGATCATTTTTCGTTTAATTTCGTGAATACTTTTCAGATATTAAAAAATAATAGTTCACCTAGCAGAGGATGGGGATACCTAACTCTGACAAAAAGGACCACTTTAAAGCTTAATCATTCTTAATATATCCCTGCATCTGAAAAATATTCATAACATGCCCCCAAATTTTTTTGAAAGACTTATTCAATGACACCCTATACAATGGGGTGGGCGAAAAAAGCGCCACTTTACATCTGGAGGAGGTACACTAAAAACATTTTTTAAAAGATTTTGTAGACTTTCGTAGCTTTTTAGCCGTTTTAAATATGTATAACCATGCCAAATTTCAGTCTTATAACACTAATAGTCTGCGAGCAAAACAGATATAATCTACACACGGACAGACGGACGTGGCGAAACAATAAGGGTTTCAAGTTTTGCTATGGAACACTAAAGAAGGTAAAGATAAAAAGTCATAAGGACACAGAAATTTATACTAAAGACAAAATGAAAAAGTACACGCATACTCCGCAAAATAGTACATAATCTTTAGTACCAATGAGGTTTGAAATATTACGACTTATACCACCACTATAAATCGTCGCCGTGGTGTGTTGGGTTGATCACAAGGCTTACGGCCTTTGACAGCGAGGCGCACCACGGGGACCCGGGTTTGATTGTTCTCGTAGCAATAATTCCGCCATATGTATTAATTAGACACATTAAAGTAGTTAAATAAATAAATAAAATATATAAGGATTTACGTAACGTTCTTTTAATAACAAACAAGTACGTTTTATGGAATTTAATCAGATTAGGATATCGCTTGTCTCAATTAATAATAATTTTTTGAGCGGATATTCAAAGTTTTGTTATAAATTTAGTGTTAGCATTTTCAATAAGTTGCAACAAACAAATCCAACCTTTGACATAAAGTTTACTACAAAAATAAACAAAATTCGTATCTCGCTGTGTAGGTTTATTACGTTAAGCGACGTTTGAAACGTGACGTCACACTTTGTTTGATTATACAGTTAAGGTCCCACGGCTGACATTTTGTTAGGTTGTATTCTTATCAGATTATAATCGGATATAAAATGGAAACTACAATAAAATTACCGCCTTGAAAGGGTGTATCTGCTATTTTAATGTAACTGTATCGTTGAGTATAAATATTATGATATACTAAGAAAGAAGAAAAAGAAAATTTATTCTTATTATAGAGGTGGTAGAAATATCATGAAGAAAACGACTGAATTGTTAAGTTAAACATTTTTAAAAACTTCTACAAACAAACTATTCGTTGCTGTAAAAAATAATGACAAGTAAGGTATGAGCAAGTTCGTGTTAACAAGAAGATTAGAAGAAATAATTTTAAATTAATTTATTTGTAATTACTGAAAACGTTACACGATAAGAGTTTGGTGATATGTGTTCGTCTGTCTATCTGTCGTAACCGTTTTTCTCAGAGTCTTAACTCATATATATCGCAATCAAAATCTTTGTAATCAAAATATTAGTAATAAAAATATTTGTATGGGAAATTTAAAGGGGTGAATATTATTGATACTTACTCGTACTTTTGGAAATTTCTTATGTCGTTTAGGATGTAATATTGAAAATAAGGATCTTATAAATAATCCTTCATAATTCTTTTCACCCTTTATTGAGCATATATCTGGCTTGCGCTTTTAAAAAAAAAATATTTTGCACAAAAGTGAAAATAACATTACATTACGCCATTACGCCTGTAAAAAATATACCGGGCAACATAAACGTCGTGAAAAATAATATAAATATTTCTGAACAGTTTAACAGATACTGCTGACTTTTAGTTGTTTAAATATTTACCCGTACATTACTGTATACAGAAGCATACTAGTATGAATTGTACTCAAATTTGTCAGGTTTTTACGTAAGCAGTATACACGCCACTAATACAATACACGCCTTAATAAAAGCATTGAAAAGTTGAGATTTAATCGGATTATTAAACGACAGATACTGTGGATCAATTCCACGTCGAACGTATTCCAGTACGAGCTGTTGAAGTAAAACAATTATCCTATTTTCATTTGTCTACAGCAATATTTGAAATGCAAATAGGGCGGCGCGACAGAGACGGCACCATGGCGACTGGAGTGGGACGGCGACATTATTTGAATAAGATCGCTACGTCGGATGTCGCCCTTGCACGTAATTAATCTTGGTAGGCGGTTGGCTGCTCGTCGCCCTCCCCCTTCACCCCGCCTCTCTTTACCCCCGGTGCCCTCTCGTCCCGTTGACAATATTTGCATATCACTCGATAACGTGCCTCCTATGTAGCTCGAGACGTCGCCGTATCTGCGCCCGGGGCGCAGACTGCGAGATGTACGCCTGAACGAGGGTACCTACTCTAAAGAAAACGCTCAAGCGAGAAATTATAACATGATGTTTGTGTAAAGCTACACAGTTGATTACAGTGGCGTAGGCGTTTCATGGTTCTCATGCTTTTCTTCGCTATGTTATGCAATAAAGAACAAAAAGTTTATTACGTTATGTTTAAGGGTAGTGTTATTGCTATCTTAAATAAAGTTTGACGTTAATTTTTAGTGTATTTTGATAATTATTCTAGCACGATAATAAAAACGAAAACAAAGAAGTTTTCTTTAACTAAATTGAAAGACTTTTTGAAGATTTTTCTGAATGTTTGAGCACGAATTTTTTTATAAACAGTTACATATAATATTGCTTTGCCTAATTAACAAAATGTAATGAGTTGGGTATAACTAAACTATTTTTAATAATGGAGCAGCGGTCGACGGAAATCCATGGCTTCATTATTGCCCATGTAAAACAATTTTACTCTTTTGTTTTAGCGAAAAGAGTCATCTCAGAAACCGCCTGAACTGAAAAGAACATAATTTCATCGATCGTTAAGGTTTATGCGATCTTTGCGCAACTTTTCCCCTTGTGACATTTATGGAAACTGACGGAAATTTAAACTCAAAATATCTATCATAAATGTAACATCAAAACCCTTATTTTGTGCAAAGCATAGAATTAACAAACAAAAATACTAACATAATAATAAAATCCTTCACGCGGCAAATTAAATTGTCAATCGCAATTTGTCAATCGCAGTAGGGTACACTTTGCGAATCTCTTGGCTCGAGAAGAATTTTAATGACGACTTGCTAGAATGATGGAAGGAAACTTCAATTAAGCATCTAATGAAATACCGCAAATGGAATCCCATTCACACAGGCTTTTGATTGATATACTCAAAGAAAAAAAGAGGAAGCGTAAAAGTCCGGGGCAAACCTAGTGGCAAACTATGCCTGTGATATCCCGTAAAGGGGACATAGTACATAAAGATAAAATAACGAAACACCATAGATATCACCTATTCCGTAAAGGGGACATAGTACATAAAGAGAAAATGACGAAATACCGTAGATATCAGCTATTCCGTAAAGGGGACATAGTACATAAAGAGAATGAATATGTTACTTTTCATTAACTGTGAAGTGAAGAGGAGTCAACAAGAATATTCTAAATGTAGTTATACCTATAATGCAATGGTTAATTTGATAGTAATTATCTTTCAATTACAAAATATAACAAAATCAAGAGACCGTAAATCAGTGGATCGCAGTAAAACAGCTAATTCAATGAAACTAGACGACAAATTAGCGGGATCAAGGCGGGCAATCGCACGCGGCCCGCTCCCTCGGTTACCGTAATCGACGCTACTCACACGGCCAATAAGCAGAGGATGGAAGACGCCGGCCGACTAATCTATTTATAGGCGACCCGCCGAGGGTTCCGGCGCTGTGTTAACAAAAAGCGATACAAATGCGCGCGCGCTGTCACATCGAGCAATAATAAATAATTAAGCGGCCGGAGTGCCGCGCGCCGCCCTGAGTTATTGCGCTCCGCAGCATCGCGGAGCGCGGGAGGTCTTCCCCCCGATCTCGTCTTAATGATGAAGTCACAGATAAATTACTTCACCGCGCTAAACTAGCTCGAAGTTTTAAAGGCGGATATTTTTGTGCGGAGCCGCCGTGCGACCGATAAAGAGGTGATAATTAATTTATGCGTGTTGCTTTATTGAGTTCTGAGTTAAGAGGTTTCCTAAGCTTACGTGTCTTCGGACGGGAAAGCTTTTTAATATTAAAGGGCTTTTACTTATTTAGTTTAAAGAATTTCCAAAAGTACATTTGAAATGCCTTAAAATAAATATAGCATTAAGTAAGAGAATGTAAGTGTAGTCGTTTCGTGTGAAAATGTATGCAATAATTACAACTGTTATATTACGTTTGTTCTGTACCCACTTCATATAAGAATCCTATTAGATAGAACTAGTAACATGTGACAATTAAAAACACAAATTTTAATTTAATTAATAAATAGGTATTACATACTGAAACAAAGCTCGACAATGAATATCGATAGTTTTGTGATGGTATATTGTAACTTTTTATTAATAGTTAAATGACATACAAATTAGAAATATGTCTTTATGTGAATGAACATCTAGAATGAAGAATGAAGACTACCATAGATAATGTTAAACATCTCCGATAATATGCTCACGTTTATAAAAAAATTATTATGAAAATATGAAGGAATTATAGGGTATTATACGCACATTACTTAGTTCATAATATTTCAAATAAGCCACAGGGTCTATCTACCTAGTCTATCTCATTATCAGATTTCGAATTGCTGTTTCTTTAGACTCCTTATTTCCAAAAAGAGCGGTAAATTTGGGCACTAAACTGATTTTAATATAATGCAGTATTTTCAAAACCCTATTCGAAAACACCGTATTATGTTAAATATTCAGATCAAATCTAATAAAGTCAATTTTTACAGTAAATTTGATTTACTGAAAAAAATTGAAAAATTTTCTTTCTGTAGCATAAATGTATAAATATGTTTTTACGTGAGAGTTATAAAGAGAAAATAAATAATTTGTTTTATTTATAATATACTGTTATAATTTAACCATTTTCCAACACGAAAACTGTATTTTTCGAAAATATACACATCTCATTGAACCATTCTCAATAAATGTCTCCATTCGAACGAAGTACGAATCCTTTGTACAATTTTCTCTACAACACAAAGGACGTACGCATATTACCTCGCCCTGTTTATTTTACGCGTCGCAGCCGCGGTCGCGCGGCCAGCCAGCAGCCGCTCCTTCTAATAAAATAGGTAAACCATAAAAAAAGCTCAGGAGTGAATATGTAAGTATCTAAAATATGAAAAACGCTAAAGCGACACATACGAGTTATCAAGCTTTCTACGTGACGTGATATCTGCGCCGCGGAAAGGTCTAGGGCGCTACGCAGCGCCAGACGTATGCGGCGGCGGCGACCAGATGTCACCGGCGGCGGGCGGGGCTTGAATACC
Organism: Druceiella hillmani; assembly: GCA_039881145.1. NCBI lineage: Eukaryota > Metazoa > Arthropoda > Insecta > Lepidoptera > Hepialidae > Druceiella > Druceiella hillmani. The sequence continues at coordinate 4,625,908 of JAYKKI010000074.1, forward strand.
AAATGACTTGTGTACATACCGTTCCAGCGGAGAGGATACGGATGTCGTATCCACTGTGCCTCCATACCCGCCCTTCGGGAGGTACGTAGGTGCGTATACATCCCATTACATGCTATAATCGAATCGCTAGGGGGAGATTTCTCGGCGCTCCGTGATGCGAAGCCGCGCGTCTAGTATTTATAGATATATATATAGAAAACGACGTTATGGAATTTTGTATGAGGTAGGGTTTATTCTGGGTATACTTGTGTATATGTGCGAATATTTGGGCGGTTTTGGAAGTGAATGAGATGTGCATATCATCGCACTATTGTAAAACTGTTTGTTTCATTTATATTCCAAAGAATTATATAATTTATATTTATATATATACATACATATATATATATATATATATATATATATATATATATATATATATAGAATATTTTTTGTTTGAAATCCTTGATCTGCTTAATTACCCATATTTTACATAATTATTTAGATATAAGACAATTTCCAAAGTTAATTTACGCAATATACAAAGATGATGCACAATGAATAATAGCGGAAAAAGTAATTATCATCGAATAGTCGCTATATATGGTCAAGGCTGAGAGACATCGTAAAAACATTCACCGTGGGAAATATAATGTTACATGTATCATTTTCTTTGAATACGATGTGAATGTGATGGAAAGAAAGACAAATTTGGGGAGACTCTATGGTTAAAATACATAAACTGGTTTAGATACTATTTAAAGACGGTAGCCTCAAACTTCGGAATCACTTATGAGTTTATGTTAAACATTTAAAATTCGGAATCAGTACATAGAAAGTTTACCAAGTTTCACATGGAAAATTACTTCTTTTAACAGAGTCTTTCAATTGTTAATAGTTTTCTCTACTACTCAAATATAGTGGCGTAATTTGGGCTTGTACAATATTATTTTGGTAACTAAGAATCCTGTTTTGGTACATTTATATTGTATCTTTACAACTCGATACCTGGTGCTATTTTTTACAGCAATAAGATACGTACTTCATGATGTTATGGTCTCCTTTCATATATAGAGAGAGGGCTTTGCGATCTTTACAATGTTTCGTTACATTTTTGTTCTAAAGTTCATAAAATAAAATAAACAATTTTTTACAAATAAAATGTTTTTATGAATCAAATATATTTTATAAAAAAAAATAATGGCTAATTCTATCACTTAAAAAAAGACAAATAACCATTACCAGACTAAACTTCAAAGTCAACGTACAATTTTAAATTTCTCAAATCCACAGTGACAGGATCCCTAAAAAATGTCATTGAAATAAGTACCAAACTGCCATTCCAGTAGAGTATTATGGAGATATGGGCCGTGCATTTTACAGAGATACGAGGTATGTGCGTTGTATCCAAGGATTGTGAGTAGCTGTGCTTATGATTTCGTTGATTTCGATCTGCGCAAAATATTAAATAAGTTAATTTTAGATTAAAGGTTAAACAAACCATATAACGCCAACTACAGTCATAATAAAAGAAGATTTTTGAAGTAGGAAGGGGCTTTTGTATTAAACGTAAAAATTAACAGACCTTCTTTTTAGTGACTTCATTGCAGTGAAATAAAGACTTTATGTTAGTTCAAATTCATCCGTTAAACACTCATTAGAATATGCGAACAAATAAACACATAAGCAGATCAAATAGAAAAAAAGTCGAAAAACAATATATTTGTTTTCTGTCACTTTTATTCATTCCCCGTCAATCTCCCATATCTTCATAAATTTATTCAATGTCAGTTCTACAAATTTATTATGGGTCTTCTATTAATGTGTCTATTAAATTGACTATTTGATTATTGCGGTTTGTCGGTTATAAAGATATTTACACATTAGAAGATGCTGACATGTAAAAATAATTAAGACTATTAGATTCTGGAAACCTATTTTTATTAATCGATAGGACTAGCATAAAGTTTGACATCGATTTATCAAAACAGCGTTCAAAAATAAAAATGTTTTTTTTCCGATTAGATCAAATTTAATATTCATTTAATGATTTTCACATTTTATTTTGACACTATAAGATAGCTGCGTACTTATAAAATGAAGTCAGTTAATCACTTGAAAAAACCGTTTACAAATTACAATTCGATGGTATCGAATTTGTAAATTATTGACTATTTGAAAAGAACTTCTCTGCGTATCTATTTACCTGTTTCACATCTATGTTTTACAATATGTCACGTTGAGCTTTACTATTCGGATAGGAAACATGTACATATGAAGGTAATAAGCAGTGTCGAACTAGAAAAAGGTCCAGTTACATTTACGGAATTATTTTGGCATCGAGTTATCTATTATGAACCGAAAATTGGACTCAAGGCCATAAAGGGCATAAGACGATTTTGGGGAAAAGCGAGCAAATAGAATTCTGTAAAGTAAATACATTTTTAAAAATCTCCTCGATGAATGATTTTTTTTGTAATCTTCGGAAATAATAACGTTATTTCACTTCGCGCATATTTTTGAATCGCAAACATACAGTCTCTTCTTTGTTTTAGTTGCCTATGTTGTTCTACAATAAGTAGTTCCAAAACAAAATTCGATACAGTTTTTGTTATATACGTATGTAACGATAGTTTCGTGAAGCAAATTAATCGTATTTAGTATGATTTAGTACAAAAAGGTGCTATTTCTAATATCTGAATAGAATCAATGATCTAGTAAATCATACACTTTATTTGAAAAAAAAATGAACAAAATATAAAACCGATTTCGGTTTCCATTTCTGTTTATCTTTTAATATCTTGATAATATTACAATTATGTTTTATATATTTTAGGATTTTTTTATAAAACACCAAAAAATTATTCAAATCGGTTCAGATCCCAATTAACGAATTAAACTTGAACTATTAAGACAAAGTGCCTCTATTTTATAAAGTCACTAAATTAAATTGTTTGCAAGTTATGACAACTTTTAGTGACTTTCAAATATAAAAAAATATAAATCTTAAATGGTCAAAATGATAAAATTATACTCGGAAAGCAGGTATATAACGTAACGCAAAAACAAATACATACGAGATTATGTTTTTTATTTTAATTTTAAATAAAAAAATTTTAAATTAAAAAACATTCCTACATGATGTACCTCAAGCTATTCTATAACATTAAGCAGTTTTCCAACGAGAAAATGTGAACAGGATTTATAGTGTGCGGCGTCCAACGACCATAATTTCTAGTTTGTATCGTTTTCTTCTTCAGAATATAAGAAACAAATGAATTATAGTAACTGGAGTCAGGAATCTACGAAACACAATCATAAGTTACATTCCCAGAATTTTTTATTCTTTCTTGACCACGTATTTGATTAAGTCACCAAAAACACTTTCTTTAATTTTCAACACAATATAGCTTTTCAAAACATACTCCTCTTAACTATTTATCTCTTTTCAGTTTTCCTCACTAAAACTGAAAACAAAAGTTCTTTTGAAATCGATACATCTCTTTCTGTTTTCCCATAAATCGGTTCCAGTCTATTTTCACAATAAACCTATAAGGTAGAAAATTTAATTTTGCCTATACTTAGTAATGATTCAAATACGTCACCAATTTTTGTTTCCTTTCAACCTCGTCGGCAGGTGATTGCATTATTGGAAATGTAAAAGTATAATATCAATTTATACGTGAAAAATTAAAATAACAATTTTTAAAATAACGATTAGTTATATTTGCACCACTCATCAATAGGGATAGCTGAAAATGAATTTCAACTACAGCACGGAAATTTAATCAAACGATTTCGTTTCGCGATCCACTTGTCTTTAATTCAGCTATAAATAGCTAAAAGGCCTCGTATGTTAAATATCAATTAAAAACTTACAAAAATAACCGAGCAAATGATTTCAGAACAAAATGTTGTACGCTGTATGAACTAAAGTTAACCGTAAGCAGGAGATATCAACCAACGTGCTCCGTACTTCTCTTTGCAGATGGTGTTTCCGCTTAGATTATACTCTTTCGTCTTCGTGCAGCCGTCTCACTCGCACGCCGGCTCATGCACACTTTAATTTACCTACCGCATATTCATAGAAATTTACATATCTACGTATAATATTGTAACATGTCGCGACCTATATGTCATTGTAGATTGCCTCACACACACAAATGAGCATGCGGAATGTAGATGTGTATCCGATTGCTTGGCTGAGTATCTGCGGTAAAGGGAAAGAAGGAAGTATCTATTTCAATAAATTAGCTGATATTTTAAAGTATCCTCTACGTGAAGTAACTCTGAGTAACGCCTGTAGCTTAGTAACTCTTACGCGTTATTTATATCATACTATAGTTACCAGAGGTCATTCACTTTTAAGGTGTTTGATATTTCAGATATAGTAATAAAAATTATAATACTGCAGTTACTTATATCTAAAAATAAATGAATTATTAAATTTAAAGTCTTATAATTAATTATTGTAAAAGAAATTTTAAATTTTTTCAATCTTTTCTTGACGGTTTTAATGGCTATGTTGTACTTAAGCGAAGAATTACTAACCAAATACGTAATCTACTTCGGGTATTAAAAGTATTGTAAAAAACAATCCTTATCCATATAAAACTGATCGACAATTTTCCTCTATCTGTGATAATTTATGAACTTTCGCCCTATTCGAACTTACAGCCAAAAGTATCACTAAAGAGAAACGTATGTGTATATATGTTTGTGTATGCGTGTGTGTGTGTGTGTGTGTGTGTGCGTGTGTGTGTGAATGTGTGTATGAAAATGTGCGTATTCCAAAATACTAAATTTACTCCCAACCGACACAAATAATTACTAAAAAACAATCCTTAAAAACCTTACTAAAAACAATAAACAACATTGTTATAATTATTAATACAAAATACCGATATTTATCTTATCGTGCTGAGATGGATTAAATGATGATGACACAAGAAAAGAATACAGGTCATAAAGGAAAAACTTAAAAAATATTATAAAATATCGTATCTTAAAATAACTGAGAAATAAACAAAACTTATTTGACTATAATTAACTATAGCGAGAACCTTAAAATAGAAATGTTTGTTTTTTTTATTGATTCAAGTTCTTGCCTAAAAATTAGATTTTTGAGTAAGAAATAAAAATTAAAAAGAAATAAAAATTAAAATAATAAATGTAAGCCAGTTTTCGCCGAGATAACTTCCGGCGAATTATAATGAAAAAAATGAGAATTCTGAACAAAGAAACAGAAAATATTCCTTAAATATATTATGTTAGGAATAGACTAATTTGTTTATAAATAATATCAATTGGTATGTCTGCAAAGATAACGAAAACAGTTTGTCAGAGGCAAACAATATGCTATGATACAAATGTACTGACTCAGCTATACACAGTACACATATAATAATACATACACGGGAAACATCAGCCATCTTTTATTCGCTGTAAAATTAAACAGACAAAAATATCCAGCGACATTCAAACTCACATTATTATACAATACATGCACCTCATCGACTTCTATAACGTAGCCCCTTCTGCCTATTGAGCGCTCGCTTTACGCGCGGAACATCCGCCAAATTCCACCCTAAACGCGGTGCGGAGTTTCTCAAGTCGACACCGGAACCGGCGACAATATTGCACGCCACCACTTGCGCAACCTTTCAGAGCTTTCCTTCGGCGAAACAATTTCACAGAGACTTCATTGCTCGGCGGGGCAACTCGTGTAAGGGTTGGGGGCAAATTAATTTATTTGATTTCCCATGGCAACGCTTGATACGAACCAAGAGATGAATGTGGTACCACATATGCCATTTTAAAATAATATAATGACAATCTCCATTGTTGATAAGATTATATAGAAACTATATGTACAATTCAAAGAATATTTTTAGAATAATTATCGAATAAATAATGTGGATATTCCTGAGAAGACCGTCGGTTGTAATTTGGGTTTGTCTGAACCTATTTTAAATTCCTTTTATGCATTAATATTTTGAGTTTATTAAAATTAATATTAATACAATTAATATAATAGGTCGTCGTCGTGGTGTGTTGGGTTGATCACAAGGCATACGGCCTTTGACGATGCGGCGCACCGCGGGAACCCCGGTTCGATTCCCGGCCGTTCGTCGAACGGGGCTGGACTGGTGTTATGGTTGAATGTAAGAGATTGCTCTCGTAGCAATAAGTCCGCCATATGTATCAATTAGATACATTAAAGTAGATAAATAAAAAATACATAGGCCAAATAATAAGACAAAAAAACTTTTTATTTATCGGTTCTTGACCCATTTTAATGGACTTTAATAAAAAAGTGAGAGAAATTACAATTTGTTGACGCGCCATTTTATATCAAAATGTTTAAAACCACTTTCTATTAGATTTTCCAACAGACGGCGCAGTGGAATTTTGAAATTACGCGATAACGTATCATCTGATATTATAACAATTTGGGAAAATCTATTATACAACATATACCACGTTTTAAATGAATACCCAAGTCTACAAAACAGTGAGTAACCATAGTGAAATACGTAAAAGTTACAAATTGTAGTAAAGTTGCTCACCGTATTAGATTCAGTCTAAAACCGTTATTAAATGTTGTTAAGATTTTGCTTTCAGAAGAATACGTTTCGTTTCTTCTGAAATCAAAAGATAGTATTAGATTTTCACTGACGAAATTCTCATTACGGTGGAAAAATATAGCTCATAGCCATTATTAAGGTATATGACTTTGAGTAGTAACATTTTACAAAGAAATTACTGTTGGCTTTGGTATCTACTTGCAACTCCATACGATGGTTCAATGATGAAAAACGGAAAACGGTTTTTCAGTATATTATTTTGACACTTATATGTATACAAGTATATTTTTAAAAATTTACATATATGTGCTATATTGGCACAAATTCCACTGTAAACAAAGATATTGACTAGTTAAATATTGTATGTCGAGAAAGAAAACGTAAAAAACAATTTATTATATAACAACAATTTAATATAATTCAGTTTGAAATATACTCCTATATCGAGAGATTGTTTGAAAAAAGGATTTCATATCTACTTAATATCTATTTAACCTTAATAGTCTAAATGCAAAGTTTGAATATTTGGTACATAGTAAATATACAACTGAGTAACTAATACCACGATGGGTGTGTAATAATGTTTTATATTTAATCACGTCGAAACGGCAAGTCCGCTCTTTACAAAATATAGTATGGACATAATGCACGATTGAAATTGATACATAGGCCAATTTAATCTGAAAAATAGTACAATTATTTTAGGATAAAACTCAGTATTTTTTTAAATTGAGGGCGCGAGGCGTTAACTCTATTTATAGATAAATTTTGCCGTTGCCTCAACGGCTCAGAGATAAATCCTATTATCTGAATTGAAAATGTATGGTAGTGAATATTATAAATCCGAAAACAAGCCAGTAAATACTTTGAATTCAAAAGTTGGTTTACTTGTTACTTAATAAGTCTAATTTCGAGTAATAAATAGTGACCATATTTGGTGAGTATAGTTGGTGCACCTGAATCGTAGTTTTACTTGCGTGATATACTAATACAATGAAAAAACATTATTGGATATTTGCTACTCAATAATGCTTAAGAATGGACATTTTTTAATTCAAGAAATAAGATAAGTCATCTAGGATGAAATACGTTTTTTTCAATAAATTTTAAAAATTCAGTACTGTAAAATATATATACATATATATATATATATATATATATATATATATATATATAAATATATATATATATATATATATATATACATATATATATATATATATATATATATATGTACATACATATACATAGGTTATTAACACTTACTTAATTGTTAGATTTTGTACTACACTATTTTTCGGAGTTGCCCTTATCATAATCGACTATAACTAATTAAGAATAAATAACTTTACATTCAAATACACAACTAAGTTAAAATTTGAAATGGAAGAGCGACAAACGGAATTATATTGTGCTACAATGTAATTGCGATAAAAACACCGCTACAAATGAAAATTTTGAAATAGCCCATAAAATCTTAACGTTTCTTAGACATAAGCTTTACATTGTTTAGGAAAATACTGTTGACACACTGAAAGCGAACAAAGTGAAACAGACAGTTTTATTTCACGAAACAGGAAACTCGCTTCATCTTCAACACCGGCACTATTCGGAATCGATATTAAAACACGGCGGCGCGAGGCAGCATCTCGCGGGAAGCCTTGGCGCGAATCGTTAAAGCTAAGCACGAACGACGCTCTAGTTAGAATGGCACTTAATATCTGACGTAAGTCTATTTAGCTGGCAAATATTCGCCACCTATTTGCGAAACGTGACTCGAACGAATGTTCGTAAAAGCTTCAAAATCACTTAGCGACCAATGAGTGCACGCTACGCTTCCCGCTCTTAGCCGTTTTATATCGCACACTCGTCAACTTTACGGAAACGTACGAGGCGCTTTCGGGGAACTTCGGATTATGGCTCGCCGAATAGGAAGTTCGACAGCGCCGGTAGTCGAACGGTTAATGGATGCACAATGAACATTAACGGCGTAGCGAATATTTCACGCGAAACCGCTGCAAGGAAATATAAACAGGTACGGAGGACTCCGGGCGTTCGTAAATTATTTCTCATTATCCTTTCCGTCGTAAAGCTCGAGCGTTTCAGCGACAGACTAATAAGTAAAACGTCTGCTTATTATCCTAATAAATCGACGAACATTTACGCTACGATATTTCTGACTGGCATTCGTTAAACTGTTCAGCTAACGAATCCCTGGTAGACTGCAACATCGTAAATCCTGCAGTCGTTGTGATAATTTCCAAACAACATTGTTTCTAAATAAACATTTCACAGTGCACGTTAAACTAAATGATTATTTTGGTTTCGCTATTAATATTTAGTTTAAATTCTTTAATTAGATAGGGGTATAGTCTGTAACAAATTTTAGTTTGAAATTCGAGACAATAAAGAGACGAATTTTCGCATTACAAATTTAACAGCATGTAAATGTTGAACCCAAAATACTTTTTATCCAAATAAAAAATGAACTTACTAGGATCATTCTTAAGTAAATATGAATATCTAACTAAGTAGTACTCAATAGTTTGTTCTTATCGCACCACTTGAAATCATATCAGAATATTTGATATCTCATTTATGAATTTGAATATTAAAATATTTTATCTTAGACCGATCGAGATTGTCAAATAAAAGATCTTCCACTTAAGACAAATTACAATATCAAAATAAATATGCAGTATCACAAGAATAAACAGACACGTGAATATTTCACCGCGTAATGCTTTAAAAACTTTCACTGAACAATTGAATACGTTCAATATCAGAGGCGGGCGGATGTCAATCGGCTGCCGGCGTGGGCGCCCACAATAAACATTTTCCGCGTATTTGCGTTCATAAATTTCTTGCGAGAAGAGGAGTTCTCGCGCGAGGATGGAGCGGACGCCGTAAACGGGCGCGGGTCGATCTCAGTACATGGTGCGCGAAATCGGCACATGTTGGCAGAATACCGAACAAGGTAAAAATATGATTAGCCTCAAAAAGCACATTTCAGCTTGTGTACGTATTTACTGGTCATTTAACAATCGTTCTCTCATATTGGTAATGAACCTGTACATAATATTCTGCGTATAATTTTATATAATGCTCCTTTCTTTTTATATAGTCATCTTATACATTTAAATAAATAAATATATATATATATATATATATATATATATATATATATATATATATTTATTTATTCTTAATATTCTTTATTCATATTAAATCTTTATAATCCACACCCTCCCCTAATCTTCTTTCCAGATTTAATCTCCTCAAGACCTGGCTACCCATCCTTCAGAAAACTTATTCCTTATGTTTGTGAAATAAATGTCCATTTTCTATTATACTCCCCAAAGTGTCTATAGTACCTATATCTCTAGTACCTATATCTTTAGGATACCTATATCTATAGTACCTATATCTTTAGGATATCTTTAGCACCTATATCTATGTTTTCTATAGTACCTATATCTTTAGGATATCTTTAGCACCTATATCTATGTTTTCTATAGTACCTATATCTTTAGGATATCTTTAGCACCTATATCTATGTTTTCTATAGTACCTATATCTTTAGGATATCTTTAGCACCTATATCTATGTTTTCTATAATACCTATATCTTTAGGATATCTTTAGCACCTATATCTATGTTTTCTATAGTACCTATATCTTTAGGATATCTTTAGCACATATATCTATGTTTTCTATAGTACCTATATCTTTAGGATATCTTTAGCACTTATATCTATGTTTTCTATAGTACCTATATCTTTAGGATATCTTTAGCACCTATAGCTATGTTTTCTATAGTACCTATATCTTTAGGATATCTTTAGCACCTATATCTATGTTTTCTATAGTACCTATATCTTTAGGATATCTTTAGCACCTATATCTATGTTTTCTATAGTACCTATATCTTTAGGATATCTTTAGCACCTATATCTATGTTTTCTATAGTACCTATATCTTTAGGATATCTTTAGCACCTATATCTATGTTTTCTATAGTACCTATATCTTTAAGATATCTTTAGCACCTATATCTATGTTTTCTATAGTACCTATATCTTTAGGATATCTTTAGCACCTATATCTATGTTTTCTATAGTACCTATATCTTTAGGATATCTTTAGCACCTATATCTATGTTTTCTATAGTACCCATATCTTTAGGATATCTTTAGCACCTATATCTATGTTTTCTATAGTACCTATATCTTTAGGATATCTTTAGCACCTATATCTATGTTTTCTATAGTACCTATATCTTTAGGATATCTTTAGCACCTATATCTATGTTTTCTATAGTACCTATATTTTTAGGATATCTTTAGCACCTATATCTATGTTTTCTATAGTACCTATATCTTTAGGATATCTTTAGCACCTATATCTATGTTTTCTATAGTACCTATATCTTTAAGATATCTTTAGCACCTATATCTATGTTTTTTATAGTACTTATATCTTTAAGATATCTTTAGCACCTATATCTATGTTTTCTATAGTACCTATATCTTTAGGATATCTTTAGCACCTATATCTATGTTTTCTATAGTACCTATATCTTTAGGATATCTTTAGCACCTATATCTATGTTTTCTATAGTACCCATATCTTTAGGATATCTTTAGCACCTATATCTATGTTTTCTATAGTACCTATATCTTTAGGATATCTTTAGCACCTATATCTATGTTTTCTATAGGACCTATATCTTTAGGATATCTTTAGCACCTATATCTATGTTTTCTATAGTACCTATATCTTTAGGATATCTTTAGCACCTATATCTATGTTTTCTACAGTACCTATATCTTTAGGATATCTTTAGCACCTATATCTATGTTTTCTATAGTACCTATATCTTTAGGATATCTTTAGCACCTATATCTATGTTTTCTATAGTACCTATATCTTTAGGATATCTTTAGCACCTATATCTATGTTTTCTATAGTACCTATATCTTTAGGATATCTTTAGCACCTATATCTATGTTTTCTATAGTACCTATATCTTTAGGATATCTTTAGCACCTATATCTATGTTTTCTATAGTACCTATATCTTTAGGATATCTTTAGCACCTATATCTATGTTTTCTATAGTACCTATATCTTTAGGATGTCTTTAGCACCTATATCTATGTTTTCTATAGTACCTATATCTTTAGGATATCTTTAGCACCTATATCTATGTTTTCTATAGTACCTATATCTTTAGGATATCTTTAGCACCTATATCTATGTTTTCTATAGTACCTATATCTTTAAGATATCTTTAGCACCTATATCTATGTTTTCTATAGTACCTATATCTTTAGGATATCTTTAGCACCTATATCTATGTTTTCTATAGTACCTATATCTTTAGGATATCTTTAGCACCTATATCTATGTTTTCTATAGTACCCATATCTTTAGGATATCTTTAGCACCTATATCTATGTTTTCTATAGTACCTATATCTTTAGGATATCTTTAGCACCTATATCTATGTTTTCTATAGTACCTATATCTTTAGGATATCTTTAGCACCTATATCTATGTTTTCTATAGTACCTATATTTTTAGGATATCTTTAGCACCTATATCTATGTTTTCTATAGTACCTATATCTTTAGGATATCTTTAGCACCTATATCTATGTTTTCTATAGTACCTATATCTTTAAGATATCTTTAGCACCTATATCTATGTTTTTTATAGTACTTATATCTTTAAGATATCTTTAGCACCTATATCTATGTTTTCTATAGTACCTATATCTTTAGGATATCTTTAGCACCTATATCTATGTTTTCTATAGTACCTATATCTTTAGGATATCTTTAGCACCTATATCTATGTTTTCTATAGTACCCATATCTTTAGGATATCTTTAGCACCTATATCTATGTTTTCTATAGTACCTATATCTTTAGGATATCTTTAGCACCTATATCTATGTTTTCTATAGGACCTATATCTTTAGGATATCTTTAGCACCTATATCTATGTTTTCTATAGTACCTATATCTTTAGGATATCTTTAGCACCTATATCTATGTTTTCTACAGTACCTATATCTTTAGGATATCTTTAGCACCTATATCTATGTTTTCTATAGTACCTATATCTTTAGGATATCTTTAGCACCTATATCTATGTTTTCTATAGTACCTATATCTTTAGGATATCTTTAGCACCTATATCTATGTTTTCTATAGTACCTATATCTTTAGGATATCTTTAGCACCTATATCTATGTTTTCTATAGTACCTATATCTTTAGGATATCTTTAGCACCTATATCTATGTTTTCTATAGTACCTATATCTTTAGGATATCTTTAGCACCTATATCTATGTTTTCTATAGTACCTATATCTTTAGGATGTCTTTAGCACCTATATCTATGTTTTCTATAGTACCTATATCTTTAGGATATCTTTAGCACCTATATCTATGTTTTCTATAGTACCTATATCTTTAGGATATCTTTAGCACCTATATCTATGTTTTCTATAGTACCTATATCTTTAAGATATCTTTAGCACCTATATCTATGTTTTCTATAGTACCTATATCTTTAGGATATCTTTAGCACCTATATCTATGTTTTCTATAGTACCTATATCTTTAGGATATCTTTAGCACCTATATCTATGTTTTCTATAGTACCCATATCTTTAGGATATCTTTAGCACCTATATCTATGTTTTCTATAGTACCTATATCTTTAGGATATCTTTAGCACCTATATCTATGTTTTCTATAGTACCTATATCTTTAGGATATCTTTAGCACCTATATCTATGTTTTCTATAGTACCTATATCTTTAAGATATCTTTAGCACCTATATCTATGTTTTCTATAGTACCTATATCTTTAGGATATCTTTAGCACCTATATCTATGTTTTCTATAGTACCTATATCTTTAGGATATCTTTAGCACCTATATCTATGTTTTCTATAGTACCTATATCTTTAGGATATCTTTAGCACCTATATCTATGTTTTCTATAATACCTATATCTTTAAGATATATTTAGCACCTATATCTATGTTTTCTATAGTACCTATATCTTTAGGATATCTTTAGCACCTATATCTATGTTCTCTATAGTACCTATATATTTAGGATATCTTTAGCACCTATATCTATGTTTTCTATAGGACCTATATCTTTAGGATGTCTTTAGCACCTATATCTATATTTTCTATAGTACCTATATCTTTAGGATATCTTTAGCACCTATATCTATGTTTTATATAGTACCTATATCTTTAGGATATCTATAGCACCTATATCTATGTTTTCTATAGAACCTATATCTTTTACGAATGCTTATTTATTATTTAATTAATTTTTCCTCATTATTTATTTTTCTATTTATTTTTGCTTTACACTCACAATCTCTTAGACGTTTAGTTCATCACACCACTAGTTTTTTGCTTTATTTATTGCGATTGACGGGAAATGATTGCTCTTGTAGTAATAAGTCGTTACAAAGTATACATAAAAATGAATAATTAAATATTAACCAAAATAAAAAGAAACAATTCCAGAATAGTTTTATATTACGTGTGTATTAATTTAGAATTCAAAAAATATTGTTTCTACATCGGATTAATTATAATGATAATTAATTTAAAGTATGACTTAAATATGGACTACTCTTCATTACATAAACACAGAACTGATAACAATACTCGAAGGTTAAGTAGTTGGAAAAAATAATTTTCAAATGCTTTTTGTGGTTTTATTAAGACCATGTTTTATTAAAATTAGCCTCCACTGCCGTTGGAAATTGCCGTCGACTGCGATTACTCGGTGTCTAAATCCAGAAATCATCTCATATTTAAACGTGGACATAATACTAAAACTTTCAAAACCTAAAGTGCTTTCCACCTTTCTTTAAATATTTATCCACATTCTTCAACCTATGAACACTTTGATTATTTACTTCTGTCCGTTGTTTATTAGATCTAAATTGTCAGTTGTGGTCACTAATTCAATCTGATAAATAAATAGCAAATATATAAATTTATAATGACTTGCACACCCAAAACAAAGTTTCACAAATCATCTTCCGTAGCCTAACTAGACTTAAACATACATGCAGTACACAAAACAAACTATCGATTAAGTAAACTACGTAAGCCATACACTGTTACATAAATGTTTTCGAATAAAGAAAAAGAATACACAGTTTAGCGCCAAAGGCAGAAAAAGAAAACAAACAAAACTCCCACACCTGAATATTGAATCATTAAACGCACGTTTCCACAGCGCGACGGGTAATCAACAAATTTTCCTATCGACGTCGTCCGTATCATTACACCGCCGCCAATTTACAAAGAAAAGTAAACAGCCGCCGGGAAACTCAAACGAAGCGACGATATTCATCCATATTTAACGACCGAACGTGAGAATCGTTCCCTCAACAAATCAACTTTCTTTTGTTCGTTACGGCGATTAAATATACACGCATGACGGCAGTGAAAAAAATAACACACAAACACCGAAAACGTTGGG
Source organism: Druceiella hillmani (assembly GCA_039881145.1). Lineage (NCBI taxonomy): Eukaryota > Metazoa > Arthropoda > Insecta > Lepidoptera > Hepialidae > Druceiella > Druceiella hillmani. The sequence continues at coordinate 4,641,005 of JAYKKI010000074.1, forward strand.
CTCTAATGAATGTGCACGTACATATTTAATAGCCGGCAAGTAACCCTTCGTAAGGCGATTCCCCTCATCGTTTCTGTTGCAGACAACGTGGAGTTCCGCCGACCAGCGACTGTCAAATTTGTGAGACAAAGTAAAAAGCTTCGAATAAAATATTTATCCTCTTCACTCGGTAAGTGGAACCCGCCGTCTAATTAGTTTACCTTTTCTCCCGGACCGCCTCGAAGACGATAAGTGAGCGATTGAATTCAAAATGAAAATGCGACAAAGGCACAGTCGCGATGCGGGGGAAAGAGGAAAAGTTTTTATTGTGCCGTTTCAGCGTTGTCAAGTGTCAAATTTTCCATTTTCAGTTACGCAGACGGGGCGTCGCTTCGCTCTCGCCGGGCTTGATTAGCGTCAGCGTCCGGACACCTGCCCCGCTAAACAAATGAAATTCGTGTATATTTTATATGGCGCGATGTGAATGCCGTTTTCTTGCGGCTTTTTCTTCTCGGGAAATATTTTGCGACTTACGAAAATTGAACAAGTGTTTTTTTTGTTTCACTTAAAAATGTGTTATTTTATAAACGTTAAGACTGAAAAAACTATTTATATTTCTATAATATTAATTTACAACTGTCTCAAGATATTCTATTTTATATAAATTTACTCGTATAAACGAAACGACTGAATATCCGCCATGTCACATCTCAAAGATGTACTTTTTTGTACCCCAAATGTACTGTTTAATGCCCAATGAGTGTACCCGAAATTGACATACGTTTAATATAATGCAAACAATAATTGCTTCCTATTTCAGGTCGATACCATGCGATATGAATCGTATTAAGGATAGTGAAGTTAATTTTTTACTTTCTTTTCGTCCATGTAAAGCGACTTACGTGTGAAATAATTATATCACAGAAAATGATATTCAAAAACGAATATAATTTTTTTAATTGCAAAAGCAGTGTGTCAAATATATCCTGAGCTCAACGCATTTAAATAAAGTAATTAGAAATTCAAAACCACAAATGGATTTTTATCATAAACTCATCTTCGCTCCAAGGTATCATCATACGTTACATAGTAATTAAATAAGCATAATTTTATAAATCCCTTATCTTTATTTGTATAAAATTCTTTCCAAATAATTAATTATAAGTTGCGTTCGAATTTAAAACATCTTCTTGATTTTGTAAGCTCCGATGATAGCCAAAAGCTGTCTCGATTTAAAACACATTCAACGAAACAAATTATCGACGTATTATCAAATGAAATTCCGTCACATTCAATCCAATGACGCCGTAACGCTTCGCCACATTCAATTTTCACATGTCGAATGAAAGCTTACAATTCGCTAGCGGCGCGCCGGGAGCGAAAGGAAATGTGTGATCGGCTCGCTTACGCGAAGAATTTTCTTTCGCCAAAGCTCTCAGCCGTTATCGCAAAGCCCTCCCATAATGTCAGCTTATAAATCACGGCGTAAAATCGAGGAAGTTTGCCGCGGAGGCGCCGCCCTCCCTCGCGCCGCCCAGCGATAAAATACCAAATTGTTTTCTTTCCGCCCATTTATTTCTCTGCTATTACATACTAACTTCTCTGATGCCCACAAACACTTGAGTGTAAAACGCGTGCATAAAGAATGAGACGCGCCTTTGCGGAGTCACATACGGCACTCGTCAGGGGCAATCATATTTGACGTGGAGTGCTTTTGCCAAGTAAGTGATATTTGTGTTATTGCATTTGAGCAAGATTGGTAAGGTACTGCGGGAAACTGGCACATGAGTTTGTGTTAAACCGATACTCACAAACATCTTTGGGCTATACGACAACCTGACCGACTCGAATATGTGGCTAAAATATATTATTTCATTTATGGTAATTATCTCGAACACTCACAAAATCAATTTCCTAATAATAACTCGGTATTTAAATTATCGAAAATTCCAAATGATTATCATGATGTAATTTATCATGATTAATTATTTTGCTAGAAAGTACCTTTTCAAATGTTATGTTAACATCGTATTTCCTCGTGGTAATCTTTTTCTTTTCAAGTTCATTTACATGAACACGTAGCCGAGTCAACGAAGTTTTCGTGAAAATAGATATTTTCATATATTTCAATGTCCAGTATATAATTAAAACAAGTTTAACTTCATTTACTTTCTAAATAATCCATTTTACGTCACCCAGATAACGCCTCCTCCATTCCCATCTATTTTTATTATGCAACTTCATTAGTATTTAGTTGCTACAGACTACCTGCTATTGTCTTGTTAAAAGGTTTCCACCATATTAAAACAGTATATTTTTTTCTTTATTTCTTCAAACTATTGTTTTTTATTGTCTATATGATTCGATTTTACAATATCTTTAGCATATAACATAGTTATGAATAGCTGCTTCCCTGGTTATACCACATCCAAATTGTTTTCGTTGGATACAATTTGAACTAATACCCCATATAACTTTTATTTAAGATTTAATTTTCATATTTCATTTAATAAACCCTTATGGGTGAGGGTGCGATTTGTTCGCTGTTAATATTGAAGGGTAAATGTCAGTAGCTTATTTGTTATACAGCGTGCCCATGCTAAAATAAGATTTAAATTAGTGAATAGCTTTTTATTTTTATTTTAACACGTAATCCAAATTCTGTTTACTTTGATTTTTAATGTGGTTTTGATCTGTTTACATGTAATTAGCCTAGTGGTGCTAATTTGAAAAAGTTATTGATTTTATCACATTCAATTTAGATTTTGAAAATAAAACACCAAATATTAATTATTTTCAATATATATATATATATATATATATACACACATATATATATATATATATATATATATATATATATATATATATATATTTAATATAATTTCTTTCAAATAGACCTTCTACCTGAACGAACCTAAACTTGTTGTTCTGAAAAAAATTATGAAATATTTTCTTTAAAGCTACGAAGATATATTTTCTCTTCACAAGTACCAAGCCTACAATAACATCGTCCGATCAAATACCGAGAGAAACGTACACTATACATTTATAAAATCATCTGTCACGCTGTATTAGGGATATTTTTGTACTACGTAAGAAGTTTGCAATTTCAATGATACCCTACATGGTATACCTCCCTTTAATCAATTTTGAAGTCTTTAAATTCCTAGTTTTATGGACTTAGTTAAAAAGCGTCGAAAACAAAAGAAACATCCTAAACACACATTTCCGTCATCTGAATTAAAAATTAGATCATTTATAAATGATGTTGATAAAATAATTTTAAAAAATTGCGAATTAATGCGAATTCAATTCTAATTCTATAAGAAAGGCAAAAATGTAAATAAAACATTTTTATTTCTATAATTTTTTTGTTTACAAATAATTTGATTATTTGTAAACAAAAAAATTAGACACGACACGTTTAGACTTCTTTTTCTATTCCTGTACAATGTACAAAATATTTTTCATTTTTTCTTTCTCTTTAAAGTCTTAATGACATTCTGTTTTTTTTTAATTGTATTAAAATATAATTTACACAACTTTCCTTGTCTGAAAGTTAAACGTATTTTATTTATGCCGTAGTTATTCATTATATGCATTCATAAAGTAATCGAAATTTTAAAGTAAAGCAATTTTCTAAACTTTTTAGTCTATCAATAGCAAAACTCTAAAGTTATCGAATCTATAGAAAATAAATAAAAAAAAAATAATATCAATATTTTTAAAAACCCCATTTTTCATATGTAACATTTTATTATTTAAATGCAATCGTTGTTATGACATTTCGTAATATTGCAAAGGTAACTCGCGATTATTGAGATTGGTGCTCAATAAAAAACAAAACTAGTGTCTCGCCCTTGTGTAAAACGAAAAAATTAAAAATAAATTAAGATTGGATCAAAGAAATATCTCATGTCTAACGTAAAAGGATACGATTGAAACAAATTCAATAGTAAACTTTAATATTTCCTCTTGCCTAATTTCCTTTTACCTTAATTTTATTTTCACACCAACATACTCGCTTCAAATAATCGACACTCTATTTCTATTAAACCATTTTTTTTAAGTTATCAAAATTTGGAAAAAATATTGGTACACACTTTGAATATAAAATACCAACATTTTATAATTCGAAACTATAAATTGAATCAAAAGTAAAATTTAAATTTGACTCATGCCACAAAATATATTTTTAAATCATAATTCAAACGTCACATTTAGAAAAAAAATGTATACGACTGACTATTACTTCACTTGCTATTAAAGTGATATTTCTTCCCGTTACTTTGTGGGCAAACATATTGTAAACTTACGTCACGGTATGATTTTGTATCACCGAGTACTCCAGGTCACCAGTCAACCATTACCAGTAAACATTACCAGTCAACCTAGTTCATTAAAAAGCAGTGTACTTGTTTACACATACGTTCTTAATCCCTCTGTAGGTCCATAGGCCGTCAAATAGCTTGATTTTAACTACGCTGAGTAATTATAATTAAACATGATCAGATTCCGCCATTGCTTTCTTTTCAATTTTACCTTACCGCTATAATATTCATTAATCATGAGAAGGGTATTTTACTCTAAAATTAGTATATAAGTAAATTTCTCATAAATAAAGTTCTATGTGTATAAAAAAGATGTAAATACAGCTTCTGGACTCACGGTGACCACCGCGTTCGAGTCACGTCCCGCACAGATGCATTCTTCCCATATGAAATAGGCGGACTCAACTGTGCCTTGTTTGCAGTAGTCGTGCGCGCGGCCGGCGACAATGGCTGGCTGGCATTGCTAAATGCACTCAATTAGAAGATTAAGCATCGACAATTACGCGGGAGGCGCACGATCGTCCGTCAACAATAACAGCACGAACAGCAAATGGTTGCTGTGACCGCGAATTCGCGCTTCTGGTCGACGGGATTTTTTTTTCCTTTTATTCCTTCAGTCGGAGTTACGTTATATGTACACCGAGTATTTATTTCTATGACGAGTAAACAATTACAGAAAATAAACTACGCTTGGTATGAGCACGCTGCAGAAAAATTCCAAATGATATTAGCAATTCTAACGTCATAATATACGATAAACTTTCTTTACGAAAAACTATTTAATTCTGATTACTCGTAATAATTAAAAAAAATAAAAATACTGTTAAAACCGGAATGTTTAAAGATGAACTTTATTTTCTACACCATGTGGAAAAAGAGAAAAACCATTTTCCATGTGGAAAAAGAGAAAAACCATAAAACTATTTTCCCAATATGCCATATCGAGTTCAATAAATGTGTTCGCGTCAGGAAGGTTTCGTGCGCAATTAGGCTCAAATAAACGTTAAAATAGTTAAGAGTATTTCTATTAAACTATTTGCAAATATTAATATTATTTCGCCATGTAAATATCATCAATTGTTCGACAGCCCTGAGTGGACATTGACCTTCTCAAGAGTCATATTATAGAGCTCAACTGATCTTGAATTGGGCTTTGCTTTTTCAGTTTTTTTTAAATATAAGGTCTTTTTCATGTGCATCAATCGATCCGAAATCGATTCTGTTCTTGTTCCGGCAGAAAAGGAAAATGTTAAGAAGAGTCTTAAGAGTTTCAAGTAAGGAAGATTCTTTCGAATGATATGGCCTGCCCGACTGACTGTTTGAATCTTTAATGATTTTATTATATTGGCTTTTTCATATAAAAGTTTTAATTCTGCTCCAAATTTTAACTTCTGTACCACAAATATTTTAAAATATCAAGTTACCATCAAAAATACTTTTCACAATTTTTCTTACGAAAATTCTCAGAGCTCTTTCGTGTTCATAAATTGATGTATAAATTTCAGATGCATATGCGTAGTTATGCATTGCATAGTATTCAAATTATAACAGTATTATAGTTTTTCTTTTTATATATCTAACCTCAAACACTCCTTAATTTATGAAAACATCAGCTAGCAGTAAAAATTCTTCTCTGTATTTATAATGAAATACAATTGTTAGTATCGATTTCTGAACCAAAGTAAGTGAAATTGCTGACTTTTAACTACTGACTTTTAATTCTATAAGTGTTAATTTCCTGGTGAATAATAGAATATGTTACCTTGACGCAGTGCGTGGCAAAAAGACAAACCTCAAATACGTCTGTATATTAAAAAAATTGCACCGATTTATAGAAAACATTTCATCTGTTTTTGAACTTCATTTTCCTTATAATTTTTTTCTGGAGCAATGTTAAACCAGTGTATTTCCCTGTCTAACGCCATTATTCCTGCGGTTCCAAAAGATTATCTTAAATTCTAACCCTCAGTATTGTTATGTTTTATTGTGAGGAAAATAAGCTTTATAAGCTGGTGTTAGTTGTATTCATCTCTTCCACAATATTATGAAGCAATTTCTGTTTATGCTGTCGTTTGTAGTTTTGAAGTCTAAAAATAAACGAGAATACCAATTCTAAATTCATTGATTTACTTGTAAATTAAAAATTTGTTCAATTCTAGGTCTTTTCTTCCAAAAAACACTTAGATAATCCTCGATGAAGTTTTCTACACATGGGAATAGTCTCTTGAGCAAAAAGTTTGAAAATACTTCATATATTTTTAACAGAGTAGGCTAATTTATCTGTTATTAGAACACTCTAGAATGTCTGAAATTCTTATATATCAGACATATCGTGCTAAGTTTCCACTGTCTAGGAAAACATTTCTTCATTTCTTGGAAATATAATGGTTGTTTTTCAACGCCTCTGATTTTAAATTTTTAAAAATAAATATTGGAATTGAGTCCAAGACACGAATTTTAATTCCTTCCTCATTCATAATTTAAGTTCACTAGTTTCGGAAGTATAATACTAGTTTCGGGAGGATAAATATACTTTTTGTGTATGTTTTTCAGCATGTCTTTGAAGAAATACTAACCTCATATTATTTAAATTTATTGAAAATATTTTCGAGATCCTCACTCGACATATAAAATTAAAAAAGGAATCGAGGTCGCTAACTACTTAACTAAGAAGTTAGCGCACCTTAAAATTTTTATGTAAAGGTTTTTGAACGTTAGCAGTTAACACATGCAGCTTATGATGCTTTATTCCCATGCCAAATTGCAATTTGCTTTATCACCGTATGGAACTCTCCGAGAAAGATTATTGTGGTAAATATACGGATGGTTACATAAGTGATCTCATAAAGGTTCCATTTTAGGATTACGTCCTCAAACTGAAGATCACTCATAAGTCTGTCAGCCCGTCTGTCGAAGTCGAAACTTTAAATTACATACTATTGACCCAAAAAATTGCATTGGCTAACATTTGCATTGGCTAACATTTTAAAAATATTGATATGAAAATAAATTATTTCTTTTTTAATTTCATTTATCAGGTGGGATATCATTTTAAAGGACTAGTTAAATATTTTTTAATTATTTTAAATTGTATATTTAAAAGGATATTCTAAAAAAATTGCGAGAATAATGCACTAACACTTTTATGTCTCAAACCACTCAGCCAATAATCATGAAAAAACAGAATTTGGTAAAATCTAATTGGAAGATTGGTGGACTATAAATTTACGTTAGAAAAAATCAATATTCGTAAAACAGTAGAAGCCATTTATTACGACTCCGCCTATAATGATCAACCCTTATTTTAACGTAATTGTAATGTGAAGTTTGGTTTTCATACAAACTTCTACAGAATAAAGTTCGATTATAATGACATCGCTTATAGTGGCATATCGTATATAATGACCTATTTTTAATAAAAATAGTTCCAATTATAGTCACCGACGTTATTTGTATGTTAGTTTCCTTCCAATTTTGTTCGATACCTGATGCCTCCCATTCTTCCCTTGCGATGTGCGGTATATCGCATAATTTTATTTTGGTCCTTAGTGACGAGTCATTAGTCTAATATTATGCGTTAATTAGTGATTTGGCACGAAAAATGACTTCGCAACGTCGTGAAGCATTTACTATTGAAAAGAAAGATGCAAATAAATGCAAAATCGAAAGTGGAGAATCAAACTCATCTCTGACAAAGTAATTTGGCGTTGGCAATTCGACAATAAATTAAATTTTTAAAAACAAGAATAAAATTAAGGAATGCTTTCAAACATTTTAAACCCAAAGAAACTTCGCAAATCATCACAAGACAATTTTGAGCAAGCTTTGATACAGTGGTTTAAGATGATGAGAAATAGAAGAATACCTATCAGCGACCCTATATTACAGGAAAAGTAATTTTTTTTTGCATCAAGTTTTAATAACATCGATTTCAAATATTCTGTGAAATAGATAAATAGTTTTAAAACTGGATATAACATCGTGCTGAGAAAAATTGCCGGTGAATCCTGGACTATTGATAAAAGTTCCACAGCAGAATAGTTTATTACATAATATTTTATCGATAATATTTTTTTGGTGATAAAATATTCAATGCAGATAAAACTGTTTTTTTTTTCTACAAATTAATACCTAGCAGAATTTTGAAATTTAAAAACAAGAATGATTCCGGTGGAAAGCCGTCAAAGGATAAAATCACCGTAATCTTGCTAGCAAATATGTGCAGTACAGTAAAAAGAAATTGTACATGATAGGATAATCTCAAAGACCACGATATTTCAGCGATGTTTTATCATTGTCGGTCATTTGTACAAATAATCGTAAAGTTTAGATGACATCAGAACTTTTTTAAAAAATGGACTCGAGATTAGGATTGGGATATGGTGAAGAAGAAGAAAAAGTTTTTGTTGTTAGTTGATAACTGCCCGAGCATCCAAAAGTTACTAAATTGAAGTCTATGATACTTTCTGTCCTTTCATCAAATACAACATCAGTCTTGCAGCCAATGGATCAGGAAATAATACGGGCACCCAAAAACAATTCAGGAAGGGTTTTGTACTCAAAACGATTGAGTGCTTAGATTCTAACCAAAGCCCCTTTTCTGAAAAATAACAGTTCCAGATACGATTCTAATGTCGTATGTCTCCTGGCACAAAATTTCCCAAAGTACGATTCGCAACACGCATGATTTGTTGAAAACCATGCTACTTCATCTCCTCCAGAAACCATAGAAAATGTTTCTGACTCTGAATTTTATGCTGAAGATGATGTGCCGTTATCTTTGTGGGTGAAAAATCTAAATTCAGACTCCTTTTTTCACTGGGAAAGTGGAACGATTACGTTGACGTTGATTGTACTGCCTTCGAATCCGAAGAACCTACAGATGAGAGCAACATGTGATGAAGAAGAGGAAAAAGTCGAGGAAGAATTAACACTTAGCGCAACAGAGACTTTGAAAGCTGCACACTCATTATCGCGATTTGTTGACAGCAACATTAAACACTAAGTGGACATTGGATTGGACACCAAGAGATTAATGATTACTTATGTTCAAAGTAAGAAACATCTTAATTCTGTTTAATTAGCTTTCAAGTCCCTATTTTTTGATTAAGTTAAAAAATGCAACATGTTCATACAAATTGGGTTTTTTTTTCTATCTGTGGAAGGAAATAATAAAACAAGATGTTTTTATTTAAAAACAAACTTTATCCCAATTAAATGAAACTACGTGATGTAGTATTACTTCTACTTTATTTAAATTCTTAACTACGACCTAGGTTTCGTTGTTTGACAACATCTTCAGGTGGGTTATTAGCAAAAATATAGTCCATAATCTTTGCTAATAGCCCACCTGAAGATGTTGTAATACAACAAAACCTAGGTCGTGGTAAAGAAATTAAAGAAAGTAGAAATAATAGTACATCAAGTAGTTTCATTTAATTGTGAACAATGAATTTCTACAAAATTAACACCAAATATGTTCAAACAAACTTTACGCTTTGCATGACGTCCTCTTAATATGATCTAATTGTCATTTCCCTTTGATGTCATTATAAGCGGATTCGATTGTACTTCAATAGAAATATTGTGTACCCTCAAATGTTTCCAAATGCCCGAATATGTACGGAACCCTACTAGTGCGAGTTCAATTCGTACTTGACAGGTTTTTTCCTTTAAGTTACGGATGCCTATAAACGTGTACCAGTTAACAGCAAATCCTAGACACCCTAGTTTCTAGATGGACAAAGACGATTTCGTGTACTCGCTTCGGTTGAACCAGCGTTCAATCCGCGACGGGCGGGCCTTTGATGTCGCGGCTCGCGTTTACGACTCGCGTGAATCGAGTGCGGATGTTTGAACTGCGGTTTCCGACGCTCCCGCGGGCGCCTGTGCGTGGATGATGGTTCTTTTAAAAGCGGTGTGGTTGCTGTCGTAAAGCCCTTAGAGGATTATTAAAACAAAATGGTCGTGTAAATTATGCTTTTGTTGATTATTTTATTTACACTGCAAGAAAGCTTCAACATAAAATATTGGCTGCATCCAGGAGTAATCATAGCTAATTGTGGTCCGTCTCTCCCAAATGATATAGGAAATACTCTGGATGGTCAGTCAATAAATAAGCCGGTCTCTATTTACCTTAAAGCAGTGTTCCCCGACGCTGTTATAGGTTTTACTTCAAAATCCCTTTGTATACATATTTTACCGTAAAGGCAGCGTTTGCTCGATCATTGTCTGCTAGACCGTTTTTACGTTGACGATTTTAGTGACTAAATTGATCAGTAATTTCCAAAAATACCTCTAAAAACAAACAAAGGAACCAACTTCAATAATGTAAATTTTTCATTCAAACTTTTACTGTGATTTTTCCAGAAACTATTGAGAATTTTCATAAAGTTCCTTAACATTTTCAATCCAAATTGATGCACAAAGTCACAGTATGAATAACAAATAGTTTCTTTGCTACACCCGTATATACCGATTAAATTTCTTAAATTGAAACGATTAAACTAAATAATGTTTCCATATTAAAATTATTTACAAAATAACGCATCCGGGTCTAATTGACTAAAATCTCTTCTGCATTTAACATGAATTTTAAGGAAAATAAGTCAAACTTAGGCGTGTTAATTATTCCACAAACATTGCAGTGGTTTAAAAAAAACTGTTTGCATATTTAAAACAACTGTTTGCATGTCAGTTTACTTGTTTTGGGGTAGAACTACTGGAATCTCGACTAAAATTATACGATGGTCACTTAAAAACATGCTGTAACAAAAATGTACCACTGTTTGAACAACTCTTTTCTCCGAAACTGATAATCGAAGATCAATAAAAACATGTTGTTAGATAAAATGTTTATTTATATTTACAACAAAATAAACCCACTTTTGAATCCTTAAATATAACAGAGCTAACAGAATTTAGTTAAATTACACATTATTTGAATACTACATTTACCCACTAAAAAAAAACAAACTGTGTAATGAGAAATCAACACCATCAATCCAAAAATATTCGTTCAATGTTTTATTACAAAAAGGGAAAAGATTCGTATGATTCTAATGTATGCGTCTAAAATATTTATTTCATTTTGATGTAAACAAAAATCATGAATTATGAAAAATTATGAAAGATGCGGTCGCGACGTGGAAAGTTGCGAAGCAGTTGCCACTGCGCCACTTTCGTTTTTGGGATTGAATTGACAAACTAGAATCCCTTATAGAGTCTGCACGTTCATCTGTCTATCTGTATGTTAGAGCTGTTTTTGTGTTAAATCGCTAACGCTTTCAGTGTAATGAAACAAAATCTTTAAAAAAAATGTTATGGTGCCTGTCCTACATGTAAAGAAAATACCCCCATTTTGTTTTAACCGCACACTCCATTATGTATGGTATCTCTAAATAGGTCTTTCAAAGACTGCACGGATCCGTTTACGAAATATTCAGTTCCAAAGTGGTAATTTTTGTTAAGAGTTATGGTTCCACACCCCTACCAGGTAAACTGCTACTTTTTAATATATGAAATATATATATATATATATATATATATATATATATATATATATATATATATATATATATATATATACATATACATATATATATATATATATATATATATATATATATATATATATATATATATATATAACGAATAAAATACAATATCACATCTAAGTAGGTTATACCAGTTTACGAGCAATAGTCGACCACATACGTTGTGAAAAACTAATAAATGTAAATATTTTAATAGAACTACTATGTAACCTTAAATATTTATAAGTGCCTACGTGGAGTATTGGAGCCTCATGTTGCGAGTTCTAATGAACAATTTTTTGTAAACTTACCCTTATTTAAATTCATTTGTTTGTTTAACAACATACAGTGAAGTACTGACCTTTACAATTGAATTGCGAATAAATGAAACAAGAGCAATTGTTTGTTTTCAATAGAAAACTTTTATATCGCGATCTCGTCGTAGTACTGTCGAGACACATCTGCTGAGTACTGTCGAGCTTGTAGAACTGTCGAGACACAGCTACTTTAAGTGCAAATAAAAGAAAATAAAAACATTTTTATTAAATACGTTTTCATTCACTTAATGTTCTCCAACCTAATTATCGATATTAAAAATGTCAAAAAGACAATACATACGTTTTTAAATACGTTCTTCCTTGAATTATTTGTTAACATATAGATATTTAGATGAGAAATAGAACTGACTTGGGAACTTGTTAGTAATCACCTCTGAGAAAAAAACAGAATCGTTCCATTCTTTTTAATAATTATTGGGGCTACGAGCCTCAAAAGACAAACTTGACCCATTTTCCACACTCATTTTCCATCTTCACCCCCTTATTTTCGATACTATTGAGCCAAAAATCGTGAACAAGGGGGTAGAATTAAAGGAGTATATTACAGGAAAACTATAGCGACTATCCTAGATCTTATAATTTTTGTAATCTTTTTATATATGTAAAAGATATAGTAGACAATATTTTACGTTGTGAAAAATTATTATTTCCAAATATTTTTATATATATTATATATTATTTAGTTTTATAGAAATACTATGTACTCTTAAATATTTATACGTGCCTAAATGTGTAGGGAACACTCGTAATTCGAGTTTTACTCGTGCTTGATGGGTTTTTTTCATTGTTCTTATCAAGTCATATAATTTTTTTTACATCTTTGAAATCTCGAAACATTTTATAATTAATTTTTCCAAAATTTCGCAGTATTCTATTATAAAATTTAAATATGCGGTTTATTAAATTACAAGCCTCCAGTCTAGCTTGCACGAGTAATATTAATCAAGCAAGAGTGTAGCCGCGCTGTCCGGCATCCTAAGCGTATTGGAAAAAAGTGTCAAAATAATTGTCCACCAACCTAAATAGTCGAACAGCAATAAAGCTCGGTTTGAAGAGATAAATTTTCCGCCATATAAATCTTATATAAAGAGGATTTGGCCTAATCCCCGTCTAATTTGACGGCGCGCCTCCCCGCTCCATTGCAATTACACGGTGCATAATCCTGTTAGACGCGCCCCACCGGGGGCCACACGCGACCTCGCGTCCGCCACTCGGCGCCGCTTTTGCACTCGTCGCGTTCGGCTGTACAGTGTGCGGTGCTCGAGACGGGTGTTGTTTGATGTAGACACGCCGAATATTGCACGTGCTCCATTGGTAATAAAATATTGCAACTGGGTGTACTTGGATGTTTCTATAGGTCGTCGTATTTCTTGAAATAATTCAAGAGATCTTCTTTCAAAGGATCTATGATGGCGTAATACTGTTGATGCAGCTGATATAGCCTCACCTTTATTGAGGCTGATCAGCTTTTATGTCCAGTTTTATATTAATTACACCCCCATATACTGTTATAAAAGCAAATGTAGTCTGGTCGGGAACAGACTCGTTTGGGTATCAGTGTGAAAAATAATATTCGAAATATTACAAGATATTAAAACAATATTTGTCGTATGCTTACACAATAGAATATAGGGACTTAAAAATTAAAGTTTTTAATCTATCTTTTTTCTCGTAATATCGTGACAGTTAAAATCTGATCTGACCTCTCCGCTGTTTGCTCACCAAAAATAATTACTTTATCACTCTTAATTATTATCACATTACTTGTTATTACAATCAACGTAAAGTATTGTAAATATACAATCGTGAAAAATAGTGAACTGAGGAGGATCATATATTATTGAGTAAATAATCTAAGACTCGTTGCTATGGACTTCTTGAAGCTATTGGCTCCTGTAAATATAAATGATGTACTTAACATTTATTCATACGCTGTAACAATATCACAAATTAATACACCCGATAAAATTATTTTAAAGAGATGTTAAAATTACAAAATATATACACAATTTAAAATACTATATTAACTAGGCAGTTTAATTTAGTAAACCATCAACGAACAAAGTCTAATAAATGTCATAATAAAGCGATCAATTGATCGCGGCCCTAATTCTGCACAGTTTGGCTGTATTCCAACTTTAACTAGGGTAATTAGAATATAATTTACAAAATATGCGAATTAAATTATTATATTACCTAAAAACTGGCAAATTCTTCTAGAAAAAATCAAATAAAATCTTGCATTTAATCACTTGTCTCTAAATTCTAAAATACTTTTTTTAAATATTGAACACAATATAAAGATCTTTCTTCAAGTAATCTGATAACTAATACTGCTTCTACTTGACATAATATTTAACAAATTAATTCAGCATCGATAGTTAAATATAATATAAGTACTTACCTATTTTTTTTAATTGCGGCCTTTATTATTCTATATAGCTGTTACGCAGATTTATTTTAGTTTACAATTTTCGTCGTTACTCTGTTTTAATAACTTCTCGATATTATTCAACCATTCTTTACACAGTTTTTGACACTTCCTCTTGCATATATATAATTTTGTTCTACTAAAACTATTAATATAAAATTTTAATTATTAAACTAATAATTAAAATTGTAAAGAGAACGTTTCCATTCGCGCCTCTACAAAATTTATTCAGTATTATCATTATTTTATACCCTTTTATTCAGTATTATCATTATTTAAACACTCATTTACACTAGATTTTTTAAACAATGTCTTATTTATCAAATACAGAATTTTTCAAAATCTGCCTTTTTCACTAAATCTCCTGATGCCCCAGTTAATTAAGTTTTCTGCAATTATCCAAACCAAAAATGCAATTATCTGCTCTGTGTTAATTTTCAACTTTAGTATCAAACTCTGCTATATCCTACTTTCTATAAATCTGAGAGTGATTCCATTCGATCAATAACATTTTCTTGAGATGTATTTCATTATATATTTTTGAGAGTCTTTAAATTAAAAATACTCTAAGTTTTCCTCGGCAGGTTCGTACAATTTGGTTTACATATATTAGATACAAATTTTGAGTACATTTTTACTGTAATCCTATGAGCCTAAATGAATAATTAATCCCATAACTAGTTCTCAAATACTAGCTTATTTTAATGATTTTAACTCTCGTCCTTTTTCAGTTATCTCTAAATCTGAGTCATTTATATACACAATATTAGTTTGTGTATTATTTTCCACAACTCGGCTCTTATGAATGCAAAGAAAATTAAGGGAAACGGATAAATAAACGAAAGTTCATAAGCGGAATGAAAAATCAATAATTTACGAGAACTTTTCACAATCGACTTAACACTACAGGCTTAATGAATATTAATAGTGTAATAGCTTCACAGTACTTGGATTCAATGGAGTAAATCGTTCGACTGAAAGACAAAAGCTTTGCTTTTAAGATTCTAATTATCGATCTATTTATAAAATCTACTTATAATATTTAATAAAGTTTATGAATAAAAGAAAGGTCTTATAAAGAAATAATAACATGCTGCAATATTGATAACCTAGTATAATACACATATAAAGATTCTTTTTTATTTTAATCACATTTTATATAATCTTTCGCAATATTAAACAAGACAAAAGGTCTACCACTTTTTTTAACATCTGCTTTATATTATCGAATACTACATTGTTTTGATTAATTTTCCATTCATTTTCTATGTAAATAAAAACGCCGAAATGTTCTTTTTCTGTTTCATAAAAAAATTGTCCATCTACGAAATATAGTGAACTTTTCTCTGTCTCTCATAGTAATCATACATTTTGTTATATGATAGATTTGAACAACGTATGTTTTTCTTAGTCTGAGCTCGTTTGTGTATTGCATAATTACTGTCGAACCCCCTGATTACACTGTCCGTGTGTTCATTCTTCATAATCAATTTAAATAAAAAAATCAATACATTTCAAAAGGGTAAAGCCCTTTTGAAGCCCTTTTCGTATGAACAAACACCTGTTCAAATATGGGGTAATTAAATTATTTTGTTCGTCTGTTTTCTTCGTACGTACTTTGAAGCTGACACATTTAGTTTTGAGACTGTATTGTAAAATTCTTTACATCAACTTTTTAAAATTAATATTTAATTTTACACTAAACTTTAAAGACAACGTTATTTTTAAGGACACAAGGTAGTTTAAAACACCTTTATTCAATAAAAATATTTTACTTCCTTATCAAATGTTATTTATAATACACTTTGTTTACCATAAATTGGTTAAATAACAATTCAAAACATCTTTTTAAACATATTTCGTGGCAAAATGTCATAAAATGTATTTTTAATTAAAATAATGTCATCATTACTTCTCTAAAAAAAGTCTTAAGAAACGGTTTCCCTTTTACTCAATGCTAACATATACCAAGTATGTCAAGTCGAACCACTCACTGTAACAAAATACTTACTGTAAGTTCAAAGGTACCCGACAGTAATTCATAACGCCCAAACGCGACCGCAAACAGTGCCGCTATAGAGGGATATAGGCTCATTTATAAACAAATAACAAAGGCGGCGGACTGTTTGTCTGCGGATCAGTGAGATATATTGTTACAGCGACGCCCCCCGCATCAGTGCATCTCTAAGCGATGCATTTGCATAATAAACGCGGCCCATCTGATGTGAGCGCCGGGGCTTTGTGACTGTC
This sequence comes from Druceiella hillmani, assembly GCA_039881145.1. NCBI lineage: Eukaryota > Metazoa > Arthropoda > Insecta > Lepidoptera > Hepialidae > Druceiella > Druceiella hillmani. Next base: position 4,657,872 of record JAYKKI010000074.1, read on the forward strand.
AAAACACTCATTCGTTTAGTGTTTGTTTGTTTCATCGTTTTGTAGATTAAGTTATTTGCAGCAAATTTAATTTATAAGCAAACGTGTATTTAAAAATGACAAAATTCTATAGGTATAAATTATTTCACACATCACATAAAATGTAAACAGTCCAGCAATTGTAAATTGTACGCTGGGAGAACTGACTAAGGAATAATTCAAAACAGCATTTCTGTAATTGTATTGTGATGTACGTAGTGGAAACTAAGACCTACATTGAAACTCTCACGAAATTTTTGAACATTTCAGCACTAGTTATGGATCTGAATGCATGTCTGTAACATGAGCCGTTAATATACATAAATGAATGAATATGCACAGAATGATATTTTAAAGTGTGCACTAAATAAAAAAAAATAAATACGATCTACTGATATTTTGGTCACTGTATTTGTAATTGTTTTGTCGTAATTCGATTATAATTTATAAAATAATTTCTAAATTCACTGAATAAAACATATTTTGTGCCACATGAAATTAAAGTTTAGTTTAAAAAAATCGTAAACGGAAAGTTGAAATAAAAAACGCACTAAAGGATTATTTTAGTCTCTTGTTTTAGAAAGTTCAAAGGAAAAATTAAAAAGAAACATTTGGTAACAAAAAAGACTTTTATGAGAACTCGCCATGATGGCAGGCTGAAATGTTGTTACTTTAGTATTTTTTTTTAATCGTATGTCGTATTTTAAGCAAATTGTTTTTTCCATCGTGATTACATAAATTTTTAGTTTTTTTATTAAAAAATTGTTCAATTTTTGTAAACGACAGAAATTTTTAAAGATCGATTGATCGACAAAACTGAGAAACGTTTAAAATTACAGGTGTATTTTTTTAGATCTGTATTTAATATATTATAAATAAAAAATTATAATTTCGAATATTTTTTTCTTACTTAAAATGTTGGAGAATCTTTGGGGGTTTTTACCATCGCGAAGATAAATATCTCAGTTTGTATGAGGCTTTCATGAGGTAAACTTTACACCGAACAGGCGAACTTTTAATAAGGTTTCTACCTTCGCGATACCTGCTTTTATTATCACAATTTACTATATCTATTCTAATGTCTTTATTTATAAAACTAACGCAATAATGTGACGTTATTGCGTACAGAGTAGTTTACGGTGGTGGAGAATCTATAAACGAATTACTATGAATGAAGCACCTTACTTCATTTACTTCATCATAGAACGGAATTAGATGAGGTAGGATTTTGTCTAACAACTTATGATTTTTCAGGTGGAATCGGTACCATTCTGATTTCATTTTTTTTTGTAATTATAAGCGTAGACAAAAAACAAATATTTACGAAAAGAGAACGTGGTTCATATGGATTAAAAAAAATTATATTGTAAAAAGCTGTACACGGTGCACCAATAGAAATGACCACCCGATATAACATTTAGTTCACTAAATACAGAACCCAAATCGGTACATTTAAGTGAAAGAACTTAAGAAATTAGATCCGCCATCGAATTACGCAGGAATCGTAACATCTAAAGTACCATGGAGCAACCCCATCCCTCAACATTAAATTGATCAACAAGCGAGCTTATCGTATTTCACTTTAATGAGCACTTTTAAAGAATAAGAGTATTTAGTCATATACACCGCCTCGCTCCTCCTCGAGCCCACAAACCGCTTTATACTCTCGCCAAAGTTTCCAACCTCGCTTTGCCGAGTGCGCGTTATTCTATTATATGCTTAATAATAGGGGAGGAGGACCATCGTTCCGCGTCATTTAATTTTTTTATTCGCATCGCCCGCCCTACAGTTATCTCAGGAAGATAATGCTGATTTATAGGTGATCCGCCCGCGCCCACCCGATTCGTCCCGCCCACGGCGACACGAGCGCGACGAATGGCGCCCGGCGCCGGACACACTGCCTCCTTTTTATGTCCTGGGAACGTTATCTTCGGACTAGCAGGACTTTTTTTACATTGATATCAGCATAGAAATATTGAGTTTTAATACGAGTTATAACAATGTTAAATATCAAGCTTAAAACAAAATAATTCGAAATGCAGCAACGAATTCAAAGTTCCTTCTTATTCGCGTCTTTACAGTCCAAATCTTGATCACTAGATTTACAATTGTAATGAATGTATCAGAAATAGTACACACTGAAACTTTATGAATGAAACAAAACATTTTGGAACATGCCAAGAAATATTTGCTTTATATTTTATGGCAAATAAATTCCAAAAGTTAACAGAAACAGATTACAAACATTAAGGAATATTTTTTAATGATTTAGATAGAATTAAATCTTAGAATACAATTTTGACGAGCTTACATTTATAGCTTAAATGTTTTAACTACTATTTAACTTAAAGTTAGTGTTTCTAACGAGAGAATTTATAGATTGATAGATTGATTTAAAAATTAATAATTAAATATTGAATTATGTTAACATGAATTTGTGCATGTATACGTAAAAAACGAGTAAAATAAGCGCGAGAAAAAAAAAGATGATTACTTGTGAACTTGTCTGAAAATATTATGTACTTGTCTGAATTAAGAATCGAAATAAACATTGAGAAAAAGAAAATATAGTTTTCATTGCATTGATATGAATACACAAAGTGAGTGCAAATAGCAATGAACCTCTAAAAACGAATACAGATATAAAATGCTCGATAAAAGCCTGGACGATAAGGTAAGTTATTATTAGATCAGATACAGTATCCAGAAATTACTCCCTTAGGCTCTTTCACAGAATGAGAGTATACATGTTACTTTATACATTTGCGAAGCAAGTATTTAGTTAACCTTCTCTAACTTTTCATAATAGGAAATCATGTAATCCTATGTACGGATACGTTAAGAAATTAAAATATGACGGACATAAATTTTTACAATTTTACTTTCAACTATGTGAATGGTAATGTCGCATATAATTCCATACAGTTTATTATCAAAAACAAAATTTGATTTGCTACATTTAAAAAAAATGAGATTTGACACCCTTCTGAATCAATTCAATTATTGAGACCACATAATATGGAGAATAAACTCATATATTTTTTAATCATCATTTATTATTTTCCGAATAGAAAACCGATTTAATAAAATTAACAAACCCTATGTTTTTTAGAAAATATTTTAAGTAACTTAGTGTCATAATAGCAAGGGCATGCCTATAAGAATAAACATCGCACAAGCATAAGCAACAGAAAACTTGAAAAGTGACATTGAACAACGTGTGTCAAGTTTTCAAGTTACTTAGATATACAGTTAAATGAACTACCAAACAAAAAAAAATTAAAAACCAAACAACATCTGAAAAAAGATATTTATTGCGTTCTATTTCTACTCTGGAGCTTTAATAGAGATAATTTTATGAAGAGCAAAAAACTTCATAAAATTTTCCTTATTGAATCTCCAAAAAAAGTTAAACAGTAAGAAAACCTTGCTTAGAATGGCCGAAAAATACTGAGAATGCCTGTCGAGAGAAAAAGCCTTTGTCCTATTTTCGACAGAAATATTTAAGAATACATAAAATTCTGTCGACATTCTGAAACGACACTTTCAAGGTCTTATCAATGAGTAATATTTTTACAATGCCTCGGAGACATACTTCGTTTCGCTACGATCATTGCCAAAGACATAAAAGAAACAAATTAAGACGTAAAGACATCATAAGACTCTTTGTTGTTTCATAATTAACAACGCTAAGCGCAACAATGATTCATAATTTTATTACGCCGGTTTGAAAGTAAAAAAGTATGTTTAATTAATGATGAGATTCATTGTGCAGAAGCCTGAGGTAAGAAGCTGTCTAAACATTCTGTTTACCTGAGTATTCTGTGTAATCCAGGGGCGCGCCGTCGAATTTTAAATCGTAGCAAGACTGAATTTTATTCCTATTTCGGACTCTGCCTCTTATTCTCTTAAATAGATAAACACCTCTGTTAATCGGAAAATCAATCGGAATTGAATTTTGATTTTTTATTATATTTTCTTTCTCTAGCGTATGTAATAATAATTCTATCTAACTGAACCTGGATGCAGTTTGAGACCTTCGAATTTATTATCTAGAATTACCGCAACGTGACTAAGCTAATTTTTTATTTATTTTCTTTCCACTCCCTGAAATAAGGATAGCTTTGGCTACAGCAACGCAAATCTTCAATAAATTATCATGGCGCACATTAAAACTCTTCAGCTACTTATCATCATGCACGTCAATGGTGATATTAATGTGTGTGATGCGACTCAAAAGGTAGTTATATTGAGAGCAATTTTATTGAAAATAAAATTTCACTCGTATTCCTATATTAGACGTCAGTATGGTTCATTTTCATGAATTATGCTTGAGTTATTCGATAATATTCTTAAAACATGTCATCGCTAATCTAGAGCCGTGTCTGTACATTAAATATTTTTAGGAAACTCCAAGAAGACCAAATTTACCATTTTTAAAATTTTTGACTGTCTGTCTTTCTGTTACCACATCACGCAAAAACCACTAAAAATATTTCCATGAAATTTGGTGCGATGATAACTGGTTATTCGGGTCAACATATAGAATACTTTTTATTTTGGTAAAATGTCTCATTCCCAAGCAAAAATACAAAAACTGGTTCGTGCAAAAATCTAGATATTTTTGCTAATCTATACATATCGATATATATTTATAAATATAAAAAGTTATAAAATGAGGCAATAAATGAATATAAATACCCATAATTAAAAAAATAAAGTAAAACGGCTCATTAATATTTAACTAAGTTCAGTTTTAAAATTCACCAATAGATGTCATCACAAGGTCTTTAAAATACGTAATTTTATTCTCCATTTTATATGTAATTTTATCCTCTATTGCATCAAGTCAATTATTGCTGAATGGATTTGGATCTTTTTTATATAGCACCGTGTCAAATTTCATAATACAATGCAATATAATTCACATCATATCCATACTCCCTAAATATTTTCCGGTTTAAATAAAGTTACAAGGTTTGTACTATTATTCTGCTTTTCTACAATAGATGGCGGAAGTAGGGATTTAAAATAAACAACACAACATAATGCATGATAAATATGTTTTTGCTTATTGCAATTAATTGCTTATTGCATGCTATTCAACGAAAGATATTGCAAGCAAATTTCGTAAATCGTGGTGCCATTGTGTTTTCAAAAACAGGAAAAACCTTGCGCGTAGCTGGCGTGGACCTAAGTATCAGTTGGTTTTCGCACGGAAAGCTGCTAACAATTTATTTGTTTATGTCCCTGATGGTTCTACAGGAAACATTGTTTACAGAGAAGTTTTGTGAACAACGCTCTAAAGTTCACGCGAACGAAGTCGCGAGCGCAGCTAGTCAGAAATAAAAGACTTATTATTCATTGGCGACTTCTAAGTCACTAATCTGTTGACCTCTTTGAAAAACTGAAACCTCTGAAAGAAAACATAAAAGAAGAGAGATAAAGATATAAAACCACAATATAGGAATTTTGTGCTTAAATATCATCATTAATTGGAAATTTTCTCTCATAATATGAAAAACAAGTTATACCTTTTCGTTTAGCCTCATCATTTCTCCTAACACATATAATATAGTTTAGATGAAATACGTATAATTTACCTTATTGCTACAATAAATACAATCTTATTGTAAGTTCACATATTTATAAGCTATTCTGTAAAATAATAAGTATCTCAAAAAGAGAAAATACGTACATTCAACATTTTCATTGCGATGAATGGGTCATTAGATCATATTCAAACTAATGACATGAAAATTAAATAATGAATTCCACATAGACTATATTTTTATTCTGTAACAATTAAACTCAAATTTTGTAGACTAATTATTCGATGTCAAATATTTTTTTAAACAGGAATGTATGTACTATTTGTTTTCTCAATCACGCCGGACTAAGATGTCCATCTTAAGAGCACATATGGCTTTTAGTAGAAATTATTTAGACAGCAAGCAACTTATTTAATTTTGGTATATTTCTAATATACAACGTGGTAAAACCACAATCACTTTAACACCTCAGTAGGATTAGACAGTAGAACCCATGGCAACCGCATCGATAAGGGTCGCCCCAGAAACAATGGTCCAGCTTCGATTTTGCACAGTGCCTGCGGCGGTTGCGATTTGCACGCAGCCACAATGCCCACGTCACGCGCTATAAAAATACATTAATATTTTATTATTCGCTAATGTTCGCACGTTAACGATCGAACCGGCCACACAGTTACGGCGGACGTCGTTCCGATTGGCAGACTAAGGATGCGTCGACACTGTGGCCGGAAGCTGCGTTTAGAGATTTCGTCCGAAGAATGTGGTTTTTGGCTGTGAAATTTTATTACTCTATTATTTTTAAATTTACCATATACATTATAGAAAAACGTAAAAATGAATTGCGATGAAAATATTTTCAATCTATGACAATATTAAGCTTTTTAAAATCAAATCAATTAATCAATTCAAATTGAAAAAATAAATCGATAATTTTTTTAAAAGTTGACTTGCATTAATTCATGAAAGAATTCGCTATTGCCCGCGGCTTTGCTCACGTAATTCTGTTATTAACATGGCAGAATATTTCTGCAGCAACAGTTTTGCATGTCACCGGACTATTTGTATCACCTCAACCGTTGCATCTGACATTATTAAAAAGAAATTATACAGGGCGCCGATTAATCGAATTTCAAGTCCCCTAGGGAATATCATGTTAAAAAAATATTTTAATCCACCGTGGTGTTCTGACAAACAAACAAACTTAATCCGAAGCGACGTCCCAGTAAAAGTCATGTTCAAATCGATACAGTAGTTTTGCGTGCCGCTCTAACAAACAGACAAACAAACGGCCACATAAACAGACGGATAACAACATCAAAAAAAGTTATTTTGCCTTCTATTCAATCCCAGACAAATTATCGAGGTAAATTTATTTTGATTTTCTAATTTTCTTTATTAAAATTTTTATTTTCTTGATTTTCTAATTTTCTTTATTATTTTGATTTTCTAATTTTCTTTATTAATTTTTTTTTTATTTTCTAATTTTCTTTATTTATCGAGGTAAATTTATTTTGATTTTCTAATTTTCTAATTTAAATTTATTTTGGTTTTCTAATTTACCCGCTCATCCTGTGAGCAATTTCCAAAATATCGAATAAAAACGAGGTTATTCTGTGTATGAAAAGAATAAAAAAATTAGGTGCTTTCAAGTTTATTCTATTTATATCACGAACTATTACATTTATTTTATTAAAATTAATTTAAATTAAATTCCCTTTAAATTAAAATTTAACTTCCTATACGTGTAGGATAAACACCATCAAAATACGATAACAGAACGCTAAAAGAAAGTAAATATAGGACGAACCTGAGGACAATAGCCGCGTTGAGATGTAATATTTGAAGTGGAATTATTTAATGCTGGGAAAAATATTTGAAGATTCTATCAAAAAGATCAACCAATGTATTCACAATATACTGAATTAGTTAGTCACTTTGGGTTTATATGTATATATACGTAGTCATAAAGTGAGAAAATTATGTCTTATAAGTTTCAGCACAGAGATCTGTTTGACATTTTCCCGTAAGGATCGAGCATCATTATCGGGAATCATTACCTATTAGCAAAAGGACAACTTTAAGCTACTTTTTTGGCTATTTACAGGTTTATAAATTTGTAACCCCTGATAAACTATGTATTTACGTTTTGTGCACAATTTCATTCGCGTGAGCTATTAACATATCAACGACAATCGACCTACATCTATTGGAGCTCTATTGGAGTCAATCAATCGAAAGTGATATTGAAATATTATTAAGCTGAAATGTTATTTCTTCGGGCTGCTAACAGCAGAGGGATAGTTTTTTTTTGTAAATGTAATTTAAAGCATTTACATTTTATTTATTTATGTACTTTAATCTATACAGTTAATACATATGACGGACTTATTGCTACGAGAGCATCTCTTACAGTCAACCAGGACACCAGTCCAGCCTCGCTCGACGAGCGATCGAGCGTCGAACCCGGGTCCTCCCGGTGCGCCGCGCCATCAAAGGCCGTATGCTTGTGATCAATCCAACACACCATGGTAACGACACTTTGCCTGCAGACTAACGTTTACTTCTATATTTCTCAACTTGTTGACGTTGGATTTAAAGGTTTTATCATATTTTTAAAACAGTATCAAAACACGTCGAGTATTTTTTTGCGTAATGCGCGACTCTTCTCTGTGGTTTACTTATAGTCACCGCACTAATTGCATTTTTACTAAATATCTGTGCCGTATATATTTTTTTACTTTTATAAATAGGATTAGGACGCACATACGTAAAATAGCTGTTTTAACGAAATGATCAGTACTGAAGATACTATTGAATTTATAAATCTGCATGATTGGGATTAGAAAATCTAATAGGAAATACGTAATGTATTGTATAACAGGAAGCATAATATAAGTTCTAATTTTAAAGTATTTTTGCAATTTATACAGTATAATGTGTGATATAATCCCGTTGCGACTATCCTCAAATGAAAATCATTCATTTCCGGTTGGTGTGTTTGTTATTGCAAGGACCATGAAAATTTTGTTAAATTTTGAAAATTTTCTTCCAATGTTATAATGTCTGAATCTAAAACGTTTTTTGTTTTTGTTATTCAAACTGCACATTTTCGCAGCTAATTGGCATTAATGTTCGGTAACTATCAGACGGTTATTATAAATGAAAACCAGCCAAACGCATGTTGGAGAACGCATTACGTAGGGTTTATAGTTGTACATATCTCTAGAATTTACGACGCAAATTGCCCAAAATACTTTTAGTTGAAATTTCTAGTCAAATGATGATTTCTTTTATATCCATGATTAAATCGTTTGGGACGCGGAGACGTATTGTGTTATTTTCAAAAGCTATCTGAAAAATTAAAAATAGTAAATCGAAGCTCAATTTCATCTTCTACTCAATACCAATCCAATAATGCTACATATTAAATGAGATACCCATCAGGAGCATCTACTTGTAAAATTCCACGCACAAAGGTCTAAAATTGTAGAAATTGCAACCCTGTGATATACGAACGAACGAATATCCACACGGACGTACGCCGGATGTAATAAGTTATTAGATTGTTTTTTTACAGAACGGAACCCCTACAACAATACACAAATGTTTACAACTATAAGCGTTTTGATAGGTCTTTTTCATATTTGTAAAACCTATAATTGTACAAATAAATAGTCAATTTTGATAGGGTTTTAGGATTGTTGTAGGTTTTAGGTTAGGATTTGTTGTAATTTTGATAGGGAAAGTTTGACAATAATATCAAGAAGTTAATATATTCAATTCATAAGGAACGAAGTGACGAATTCATCAATTGAAAACACGTCATACGTACAATTTTTCCGCGCCATACTTACAACCTTTAATTCATGGATTTAATTCTAAATACGTGGAATAAGTAAAATAAAATATGAAATTAAGCAGATTTCACTACTTTTGTTTTTATTTTTAGCAATTTGTATAAAACCAATAATTTCTGTACACATTTCTTTTAAACAAAATAAACAGCGACGCCACTGTATTTAAATTATCAGTCGCTTGCACTTGAGAGAGTTTTAAAAAGTGACTGAATTGTTTTTAAAGTGCGAACTAATTTAGTAAGCTTTATTGTGGAGGGACCTTTAAATCAAACTCCGCCTTGTTTCTGAGTCTAAAACGGTGTTTGTTTCCATTATGCAAACTACGTATTTTCGTAGCTAACTGGCATTCAGGTTCGGTAACTAGCAACGGTTAAACTTGACGCCGCAAACGAAACCGCATAACGATTTTCAGAGACGTAAATATCGATGTCTGTATTTGAAACTGCGCGCTGACGTTCGTGTTTATTGCCACTTAACTGGGTTATGTTAGGCGGAACAAGTTGGAATATTTCAAAATTGAAAAGAAAAAAGCTTTGATCTGAAGGCAGAAGTTCGTAACTGCCAAATTTGATGGAAAGCCACGAATAAAGTACACTCACGTACATGATACATAGATATCGTATTTTAGGGTTATATTTATACCGTTTTAATGCTACTAAACGCGTTCCTGTGGGTAGGTAAACGGTGGTGGAGCAATCAATCCTGAATATTATATCTGGCTTTTAAATCAATCATAAAATTCTTATGAAAATTTAAAAACGTTTTACTACAATTGACTATAAAAAGCATATTAAGTATAATGATATAGTAATTTTTATATAGAATATAATAAAAGTATGTTCAAACATGTCGTATGTTAGGACCAAAATACGACATACTTGTATGTCAATTGTTTATTCTTCTTTTATTTATTAAATTATTCTTTTATTGACTTTTAGAACATTTAACAATATATAAATGTTTTTATTTCAAATACCTAAACAGTTCAACTTAAATCACTTCAGTCGTATTTTTAATAACGATAAGCAAAATCACTCCACATTACGTTGGTTTGTAAGCAGCAAATAAAAACATGCAAGGCAATTAGTTAGCAAAAATATTATGAAACCAAATATGAACCGCAAAATTGAGCTTTTTTATCAATCGCAAACTTTTTACTTTAATGCGTCGATACGAATTCGCGTGAAATAATTTTGTCCACAAAAAGCTTTTCATTCGAAATATTTGACGAAAAATTTTACTAGCGAGTAAAACTTTTCGTCAAATATTTCGACTCGTGTTTAAGTGAAAATGTGTTTGCGCGGTGATGTCTTAAACGCTATTTATGTTGAAACTTAAGTTAACGTGAAAGTTTCGCGTTTAATTTAATGTTACTTGTCTTTAGGTCGATACCAGCTGAATAATTCATCGGTTCAAACGATCGTTCATCGTGTCATGGTGTGTGTTACCTTCACACAATATAATCGATATAAAATTGTCATCAAGTCGTATTTTCATAAATATCGTATTTTCGTTTAAAAGAATAGAATTTCACTCATATTCATGAAAACAAGAATTCAAATAACTTCATTCGAAAGAAACAAATATAATTCAGAATTATTCATGTGCATTTATTATGCGACAACATTTTATTTATAAGTAGGTAACAGTAGTGCCTTATGGTATTCTACATCTACGGTAGTACATTTCTAGCAATCGATTGAGAAACAAAACCAAGTAAATTCACTTTGGATGTTACAAGTTTTTTTTTACTTTCTGCTTTTTGCCTAAAACTTGATCAATACCCAAAGATGGACCAAAATTTCAAAAAACTACCCTAAAAATAAATCCAAGAAATAGTCTAGCTTTAAAAATGAATAATTCCTATTTAAAAGCAATGCGAAATTCAAGTATATTTTATATGGAACACATGCGAATGATCTTTTAAGAATTTGACATTGCACCTTCTTTTGTAGACAAAACGGGATAATTATTTGTTATTCTGATTAAATTGGAAAAATCTCACTTGTAGCTGAAAAAAATTCGGTCAATCTAACCGCGCAGAAAAAATGTGATATGTCGCTTTTGAGATATTAAACCTTTGTAGTATTTTTGACCTTTTTATTTTTCAAATATTTCAGCTTGAAATGTGTCTAAGGATGCAGCGTGATATATTGAAATTTAAAATATCACCTTTTTTCACAATTAAAATTATAGTCAACAATTTCAAAATTTATGTGAAAATAGGGGGAATATATTTTCCAACAATTTTTTTTTAAACAAAATTGTAAACCGGTTTTTTCCCCGAGTGCCTCAAATGAAATAATCCAATTAACATTTCAAAATTGGTGACAAATATTTGACAATATCTGAAAATTCTTGTGACTACTGCTATTATTGTACTCCACGTTACTTCAATATATATATATATATATATATATATATATATATATATATATATATATATGTATATATATATAAATATATATATATATATCTATATAATACACACATGTATATAGGTATAATTGTTAGGTGTAACAATTCTGAAAAGACTGCCAAATTATCTATCCGATTCAAAATAAACATTTGAAATATCCAACCCATTAGAACTAATAAATTCAATAAAGTAATACGTGATTTTTAACTATAATAAGACCAACAAATGTATTCACAATATACTTAATTAGCTACAGAATTGTGTGACTTGTTACCTGAATTGTTAATCCAACAATACTTTTAAAACTAAATATTATACATTACTCTGCACATTATTTTCCAGCACTACAATATAGCTTCAACCTAAAAATCTGATGAATTAAATATAAAATTGTTTAAAACATCTTAGTTGGTGCAACGTCGAGTGAAAAAAGTAGATACTAGCGGATCATAGCCCAAATTCTGTCAGTTTTGACGAGAATCGTGTTATGCGAGCGTTATCGTGCAGAAGACAAACTCGACTCTGTCGACTAATTAATTTATTAGCTCGTAAATCTTTGCATTCACTGTAAATTCCTTTGGAAGCAACTCCTTGATACCAGCAGCTTATCATAAGCTTTCCGATATACAATTTAGGTTTGTGTACTGAAACTGCTCTTTGTCTTGCACTATGCCATACACCTTTACGTATATGACTAATGTATATAACTGACTTCTCATCAACAGTCATTAATTGGCTCAGCCAATTTAAGTTACGTTTTAATGTCAATAATTATTTATAAACATGAGTAGAAAATTTCGCATTTTACGTCGATTTCAATCCTTCTATTTGACATCATGCACTTGGTGCTGTCATTAACCAAGTGCTCTTCTTCATGTTTATAAATTATAATAAGACATTTTGGCACTGTCAACACTATTTCTACCGAAGTCTCAAACTCTTGTTTATAATCCTATTAGCCAACCTAATGCTATTCGCTAATTAACTTCAAAGCAAAACTTAACGTAGAATGCTGTATAAAATATTTTTTGTTTCAGATATGTCTATTTGTATTTAATTGTGAGATTAATTAAATATGTAGCATTATTTAAAATGATACTAAACATTATTAAAAACAATAGACAATATTTCTATTTGTATATGTAGCGTCTTAAAATGAAATAAAATGGGGTATTAATTTTCCTTCTTTTCAAGAATTGAGGTGTTAAAACTGACCTGTCACATTCATAACGATAATCGCAATTTAAAAAAAGAAAACCGTATAACTAAATAACCTTACAATAAAAACGGAAATTCAGTTAATTTTATTGTATCTTTGTATTTTATTATAAAGGTAAAGATACAATAGAATATATTAGAATCCGAAGATTTTATTACTTGAATTGACACAAATATTTTTTTTTCATTAAGTGACAGCCTCTCCCCGTTCTACCTCTTCTTCTCTACCCGTTCGCTCTATTACTTTAAAATGCCAGAAAATTTTAAACACGCAAACTACTGTAGACTTGGAAGTAAAAATATTAAGTATACGTTTCCACCGAAATAAAGAAATACTTTTCCTTTTAATAATGATATGATACACATTAAGGATGTAAGCATAAATCTATTTAATCAGTTTTATTTGCATATCTATAGAAAAATTGAAAAGTTGTTAGCTAACTGCAACATACAGCCGGATGTGACGGTTCAGGAGATATCTTACATCTGGGAAATGTCCATCAAAATCAATAAAGGATCAATTTTAATCAGATTTAACGTTTTTTAACAGTCCATTAAACGATACGGTAAACGCTTTGGCAAAAAATCGTGCGGGAAACCGTACAACATATTTTAGTACGCAACCTACTTGAGTAAAAGTTAGAGCTTCTTCCCAGTATTTTCCAAATGTTTGACGAGACGAAATATGATTATAATATTTCACGCAACAAACAGTAAATACGTAATATAGATAAAGAATTGTGTTTGTACTTGATTTTGTTTACGAATAAAGTGTACACTACGAGTATATAATAAAAACCTTAAATGGTATATTCATAGAAACTAATCTCGATGTCATCAGAATCGAATATTACGGGATTCTTAAGTAGTTACCTAAATATAAACTATAGAAATGTGATTTATACATTGTTAAGTTTGTCCTACGATGATTTACATGGTAGTATAAGATATAATATATAACTTGTCTACATTATTTCGACTTACCTTCCAGTCTTCGTAATAATCATTTCGGTGCCGAGTTCATTGAACTTGTCCCATAGTTCCTTAGTCTCGAGATGGCACTGTATCAGGCGCATCTCTTCGCCACTCCAGCGCTCCATCAACTGAGGATTGCGCGGCTGCGGACTGGGTGGCGCGGCTCTGGAGCCTCCAGCCTCTGAAGTTGAAGAAACATCTACTGGAGAATCGCGACCCTCGGAGTATTCGGTCACCGTGATAGGGGGCGACGGTGAGCCGCTAGCCGCCGATGAGGCCGTCGTTTCGACAAATTTTTCTAAAAATAAAAAGAAAATCAAAATGTTATTTTCACTGCCATTTTTTTAATTCTAACATTTAACTTGTTATAATATAATTGTTATTATTAGGATCTAGGACTAGATATAAGCCAAGGTTTTATTCTAATCGAACCTTGAAATTATAACATAATACGGAAAGGATGATAACATGAACTGACTTTCACATATTCTTTTTTCATCGAATTTCTGCTTATTTTCATCGAATTTTTGCACATAGCCTTTTTTAATCGAATTCCAGATTATAGACTTTCTTAAAATGGATGAGAGTTTGTAATAAGAATTTCTTTTACATCGCCTTAATATAAGTTTGATTCATTATTCTTGAAATATTTCTGTCGTTTAATAATTTTGCAATGTTCCACGTGCTATGATCGTTTTCTTAACGTTACAAATTTACTTATGTACCTATAAAATTAAAACTATGCATACATTCAGAAGATCTCATTTTAACCAATTATAACCATCAAATAATTCAAAAGAAGAATATATTAAAACGTAGTGTGAAATATTCATGCTATGCTAAAGAACAAATGTTCTTACCCCAACAGTAATATTCGTATGAATATTGAAATTAACTCAATATTCATACGAAAATTATTTAAAATTCAATGGTTGATAGAAGCAAGTTCAAACTAAGATAAATTGTATACTCCTGCCTGCGATTCATAAATCCAGATAAGCGATCTGAAGACTTCCACGTCATTTATTATTTTAATAAAGTAGATTTTGGGGATCAACATTTTATATTGATTTTAAACAACGATAGTGCATATCTTAAAGTTGTTTTACGACACGGAAATGATTAAGGTTACACGAAAGTGACATTGAAACAAGCACAGTAATTGCCAACGTTTCTTGACAAAAATGAGAAATGACGTTATACAGTAGATATGAGAATTAATTCCGGTTCAGCTCTATATACATATTTGTGCTTTTATAGTAATTATATTTATGAAGTTAGCTAAATTAAATAGGGTTATTACCAAAGATAATTCAATAAATGATTTTAGTTACCGAAAATAATGCTAATTAATTAATCAGAGTTTGTATCATTTAGTTTTCGAGTGCCAAAATATGATGATTTCAAAAACACCTTCATCTACCTTCACTGTGCTTACAATGAAAACAACTGACTTTATCTCTGAATATATTGTACATAATTAAATGTATGAACAAATCTGAAACTAACATAGTAATTTCATATTCCGCTTTATTATAAAATATTAACACATGCTAAGGAACTTATGTCCACTCATACCTACGGCCGGTGGTGTTCGTGAATTACAAATTTTACCATAATTTGCAAATTGTATAATTTTATAGAAATCGAATTAGGAGAAGAATTTCCGTTTATTTTCCGCGCCCTCTGCAATGATTCATATAAAATGAATGTAATTTCCTTATTACATACTACTTTTAATTTTTAAAATAAGTGTTATTTAGTCTTTAAATACCATTTTTAAAAATTTTTTTTTGACCTTGTTCATATTGATTTACTTACTCCTTTTGTCTCAGTAATCTATGTAATTAATATAGTATTAAAACGTTTCTTGCACAATCTACAGATTATTACAAACTTAATGTCTGAATTTTTATAGCGCGCCACTGCTTCGAACATATGATATATAAGTCACATCAAAAATAGCCAAAAAGTCTAATAGCGTTATGCACCAGATTCCTCGCTTTGATCATAAAGCGTAAACCATTGTATCGTGTTGTGAATACATTGCGACAACATTTTCGTAGATGTTTTATTTTTTGTACATTTTTAACTCGGTGTATCGTATTATTATTAGAATACCGGTGGCAAAAAATTACCCATAAAACCCACAAGTATTGTTTCTCCGCATTGAGGTATGCATTTTGCTGAACTTATCATAGCTTATTGTATTCTGTATAACTAGAGCATTGATGAACTATATTTTAAACCCTAAATCAGTCAAACTATCGGTCAAAAGAAATCAACCGCAGCGAAATTTGATCTACATAAATGTATTTGTTCAACTAAAAACAGAAGTACTGGCTACGTTAAGCGCTTCTATAAATGAGAAATTTTTACAAGGTATCGCGAATTCATATTTGCTTACAAATTATATTTTTATATTCGGAAAATATTCCATCGGGCCGCTCGTTTATTTCTATATAAAATACACACCGGAATGAATTTGGGTTTGGGTTTGAACCTTACGTTCAAACACAAACTAGGGATCAATTCAAGTAAGAGTTAGGTAATAAAAAAAGAATTAAACAATTCGTAATATTCGGTATAGAACTAAACTTTTGCTATAAATACTTAAGTACCTGTTTAAAGACTCCTAAAATATTTTCGCCGCTTTAAAACTCGGAGATTCAAAATGATGTGGTAAATTTATTTACGAAATTATGAAATGACTCCAGAATTGTTTCTAGCATTTCTTCCAATACCTACTAATCAATATACATGTCCTTATACGGATAAAGGCACTAAGGATCTATACAGTTGCTCGACCACAGTAATATTTCATGAAAAAAAAACGCATTATTGGCATATCACACACACTGTACAGATATTTTTGGGTACACTTACAGTAATATAATAAAGAATTATGAGTAAATATATTTACAATTTTTAAAACATCACATGTGATATTGAATTTTATTGAAGAAATATAACGATAATAGGTTTTAGAAATTAAATGTATTGGTACGGAATAATAAATTGATTTAATTAATGCTTAGATAGTCTTCTCATTATTTCTTATCTAATTCTATAATTTACTAGAACTTTCCCAACTTTATGAATATATTGGTAAATAGTTATATTTGTTAACTTATGTTATATACTTTCCTTAAATCAACTTACTTCCAAAATACCCTTTGCAATTTTATTTTTGTTTTTGCTTAATTAATTAATTTATTATTTACTTACAGAATAAATGTGGCTACAATTTAGATAGCTATATACACAGATAGGAAATTTATTTTTGCGAGAGCCAACAATAATACAGCACGCAATAAATATTATAAATGACTGATACAAGTTCTTGACAATTTTTTTACGACGAAGAAGGAAAAAAGAAAATATTTTTAAATCAAATAAAAAATAATAGAAAACCAGTGTCGCGTCAGGGATTAGGAGGTAATGAGGAATAAGATATAAAATAAATTTCCGCTCACAGATAATGTATGCCAATGAGATTTAAGAAGACTTCCGAATATAGACATTGAGGATTCACTTTGTGTCTTTGCATTTAACTGATTAATCATAAAGGGTCAACCTGTAAGAGAACTTACTTGTATATTTATTAGTTGACTACGTACAAGCGTACTATATATTTTGTTTATGTGCCAATACGGCATTTAGCCTTACAATTTTTTTTAAACTAAACTATTATAATTAAAGTTAAACTAATTTAAGCTAAATATTAAAGTCAATAAAACATCAAGTGTTTAAATCAAATTAGAAATTCAAAACACATAAAAACTCTGCAAAAACAACGTGGTCATTTTTAATTACAGTCTTCTACTTTCTAGATAATTATAAACTTGGAAATATATCTTAACAAAAAAGTTAAATAGCTATTTCACTTAAAACTTTCTTGTTCGTAAAAGAAAAATATATACTTAGACACTTCTACGTTCAAAACGCAATTATATATTGCTCGCGTAACTAATTTTTTTGTATCCACATCAACACTCTTAATTAAAGAAAGTAGCGTATTCGAACCCAATTAAAACTAATAACGTAAAACGACTAATTACATATTTCTTAAGTACGTAACACGGTGTTACTCGCTTTATCTAAAATATCAATTTGTTAAGTATTTAGTAACAACGCTCAGTAAGTATACCTGCAGCGATTTTATTCATGGTTAATTGCCTCGTTGTTTTATTTTAACCCCTTATTAACGGGTAATATTCCTTAAAATTAGAGCGAATAACAAAACCGCAAATAGCGAGAGTTCATAGCAATAAAAAAATCAAACTTCAACCCAGTTTCTAACACCAATGCGAAACATGGTTTTAGTGTAATGAATCATTTATTTTCATGGTCTTTTTTACATAAAACTGCTAACAAACTTTGGTAATAACAAAATTATAATTAACGTTCCTAAAAATATAATGAAAATATTTATGTGCCTAAAGTACGTCAAAAAACTGATTCCTTAATAAATTCATGTTAAAAAAAAATCTGATCTGTTGACGACTGCATTCTCCAGTAACTTTCTTCATGTTAGAAAAACGACTATATTCTCCAATAAATTTCTTCATGTTATAAAGAAAATCTGATCTGTTGACGACTGCATTCTCCAATAACTTTCTTCATGTTAGAAAAACGACTGCATTCTCCAGTAAATTTCTTCATGTTAGAAAAAAAATCTGATCTGTTGACGACTGCATTCTCCAGTAACTTTCTTTTTGTTAGAAAAACAACTGCATTCTCCGGTAACTGTTTTCATGTTAGAAAAACAATCTTCATGTTAGAAAGACAACCTTTAACTGTTAATGACTGCATTTTCCAGTAACTTTCTTTATGTTAGAAAAACAATCTGATAGGTCATAAATTTTTCGATATCGTCTCGTCAATAGGTATCCTCTTTATGCATTCCTTTCAACAGATTACTATTACGTGCATGGTTTTGTGTTAGTACCATTGTAGACGATTTTTACTAAATAATATTTATAAAACCCATTCTACTAACAGCGAATATCAAATCCACTAACAGCTAATGATTATTATATAAATTAATCCATAAATTAATAGTAATATTTATGTAAATTAATCCGTAAATTTATTGGAGTATGTTGAATAATCGAAAACGATATTGTAAAATGTAATTCTTGACAGCTAAATTCTTCGAATATCATGGTTAGCTTCTTAAAGCAACAAGCGTAGAATGAATATATAACTATCAGATTATGCATCGAATTGAAAAGCATGATTACATACTTAAGTAAACACAAGAAAACTTTATAAACGCAATTTTTAATGTGTAAATTATTTGCACGCAAGCCGACATGGGTTTGGGGATTCATTGTTTTACCTTACATTAAGAAAAAAAAGTTGTGAATTTCGAATTTTTTAAAAGTTCAAATTAGCTTTTATACCAGATTCAAGATTTTTGAAAAAGTGTATATCGCGTAGGTTGCAAAAATGGTAAATAAATCCGAGTTACCACTGTAACGAAATTTTTGTTTGTTTGGTCGTATATTTCAGTATAAAAACCATTGCAAAACGATAGTCAATTGTTTATAATAAAACGCGAACTTTTGTTTTAATTATAATTCATGATGAACGCTGCTTAGATGGCAATAAATAAATTGCGTGAAAGGTGTTTGAAAAAAAGCTGAATTATACATATTTAAATACTTGCTATGATTAATTTCAGAAAAATTATGTTCTAATAGCAGATGAAGCGAATAAAATATAGCTCCATTGACAAATACAATTCAGAAAGTGAGGTAATCTTCAGTCCTAGCTGCTTTGCATTTTTCAACCTTTTTGTGTGTTTTAATTAAGATACAATTATTACATTAAAACTCGCTATTAAGAGTTAGGTACATTAAAATGTCCATATGATAATATAAATAAAGCCATTTTGGGGCATTTTTTTTCTTTAGTTAAAAAAATAATTGCAGAGTTTAATGAGTTCTTGCTCCTGTCGAATTCTAAAACAAATTTTGATTTTTTTTTTAAAGTTCAAATTTTTGCCATTTTGAAACTACGAGGCCGATTTATACAGATTTTTAAAATAAATAGAAATATGAAGCCAAGATAATTTTATTCCAATCTATCATTAAATATGACCTCTGGTTTTGTCTACAAGTTTCGTCACATTTTGCAATGTAGAATATGCCCTGTAGGGTATTGCGCCATAAAAATGAGATTTGAAGTTGTAAAGTGAAAACTTTTTATCACAAGTTTTGAACAGACCGTTTGCAAAATGTTGTCAGGGAATCCAGTAGAACCTAGTTCTACAGCGATCCAACACCGGTAGAGATACCACACACTGTCTCCGTGCTTCACGTAACGCGGATGTGCATTAATGTAATCATAAATCAAATTAAATGTCAAATTGACAGCTCGTTAATAAGAAGCCGTGGGAAATTATGAAATCTTTCTTGTCCATTGTTCAAATCATAGTTTCTGCAATATTTAAAAGGTTTTAAGACGGTTTAGTTAAGATCAATTAGTTGAGGTCATACCAAAATATGATAAATAAATAGATCTATTGTAATAAAATTCTCTTTTGTAAAAGAATAAAAAAACAGAATTTTGCAAGCAATAAAGAGATAAATTAAGAAATAATATCCTAATTACATGATAGTTTACATACTAGAATGAAATAATAAGCCGATCAAGTGCGGGTGGCATTGGTTCTTTTTTAAATTACTTTATCATAAATCATCACTAATATAAACTTCCTAGCGCAATAAATATTCAATAATATATTGTATAAGTAAGTAGGTGGCCACATATACTATCGCGAATGTATCAAAAACTATGACATCAGCACAGGAAAATTCTATCATCTTTAGAATTTTCCTACAACTTTTGCGTAAGCTTCTAAAAATCTGGTTTGTTCATAATTTATGTTCAGTGTTTTGACACTAAGGGAGGGGGTTAAGATATTTTTTGCGTATTTTTTAAGTACATGTCTGAAGATGTACTACCTAAAATTACGAAAAAATATTTCAGAAACCCTTTTTACTAACCTTTTCTATACATGGCATTTAATTTTTTATTTCTTAATTTATCCCCTCTAAAATTTCCATCTTAATTGAATGTTAACTGAGATAGATGTGAATTAATGTACTTTATTTCTATGCCAAATTTCAAGTTTCTATGTCAAACTACTTCCGAAAAAAACGTCTGCAACTGATGGACGGACGGTCGCAATTTTTCTTCAAGATTCCGTTTTTCTTTTTGATGTATGGAATCTAAAAAACGAACTTAGAAATCATTAGTTTACTGTTTTTTTTTTTAAATACATAGTAAAACTGAATTCTCATCTCTATTTTATCACAATAGCTAAGTTATACTAATAAAGAAGTGCAGAATCATAAAACATTTCAGAAGTACTACATTTTTTCCTCATTTTGTAGCTGTTGCTTTTGACTTGTTTCATAGAGGATACTCTACCTAAAGTTCATATAATCTGCTACATAGATGAAATTTATAAAGCCACTTTATCAAAAATCATAATTCTAAGAGCTAAAACCGAGACGCAAATTATATAAAATCTAATTAAATACGTCTCATATTCTGCAATCGTATATAGTGTAGTTTTTTGGTGCGTAAAAATTATAACTTAAACATGAAATTATTTTACAAAACACAATAATTTTATCTCTGGAAGAAATTGTGGTCCGGCTGAGATTCGAACTTGCTATTTTGTTCATTACTGCGGTGTCATGACACGTTGGATTACCATAACTACTAGAATTTTTTTAATTTTTCCATCATGAAAGATATGAAATATATATATATATATTTAAATATACATAAGATTTAGTTAAAGCAATACTTAAATTATTAAGACTGGTGTAAAATCTAAAGAATCTGTACATGTAATCAAATTGTAAAATTATACAGAGTAAATTCGGTATATGGAAAATATTTTTAAAAAAGTGATTGATTTAGCGTATAGAATGATAATAGAAGCAAGCCGGAAAACCTTTCTTTAGAATTTTTGTGTGTCTGTAATGTTTTGTGCGTCAATAACGCAAAATCTACTGGAGAAATTTGATATGATAATAGTTTATAACCAAGAGCAACATATGAGATAAGGAAAAAATTCTTATTCCGAATTTGACGCGAGTGAAACCGTGGGACACGGCTAGTATTATTACATTACTAAATAATTATGGATGGTGCTTTTTACTTTTTTGTAATGTCGGATATATTAAAAAAATATTAATTTATTTAGCTTTATCTGCAGAACTTGTCACAACTAAATAGTTCTTATCAATTTGTTGTAGACGTTTCCAGCAATTAAAAATAATGAACACAATATACGGAAACATTAAAGATTAAAAAATGTAAATATATTAATTTTTTTTGACTTATTATTGAAAATTAATTGCATAAGGGAAGACTATAAAATATATATTTATTCCCATATAGAGTTTATTCACATATAACGATAAAAACCGTGTAAAAGTATCCGATATACTTAAGATTACCTGATATTTATTTATCTTCATGCCTTGGGGCGCGGCAGAAGAAAATCTCAATTTATTCTGGCGAAGCTTGCATTTAAAAAGACCAAATTTGTTACCACCAAAGGGTCTACGGTTGAGACAAGTTACTTCCATTTTTATCGACACTCTAAGTTGAGGTAAATTACTAATTCCGTTTACTTAAAAAACTTTAACTAAAAGCGTAAGTTAAGAACACCCCGTGTGTAAATTGAAAGAGGATCCGTGCAAATTCTTCATACCCCTAGAATTATCAAATCCATTAATGATGAGAATGGACGAGTAAGATACAACTCAAAGTTTAGACGTTTAGGAATTTAAAATAAAAATGAGCGTTATCATGATGAAAATATATTATTAATACTCACAGTTATCTGTGACTCGTATACGATGTAGGAAAACATTTATTTAAAAAAATACATCTGTTAAGAGAACGAATGAAATACCTCGTAATATATAATTTTGATTACACACGTTATTCATTAATAATTTTGACAGCAGTTTTTTCCTATTTTATCAATATATTTTAATCGAAATTATCTAAAAATGGTACATAATAATAATAAAATGGACGTTATAATTCTGATAATGTGGTTGATAGATTAATAACACAAAATATTCCTAATTTAGAGAGTACTCCTTTCTAAATTATTAACATTACGTATTACAACACAATTTTAGGATTGTTCCAAATTTGAAAAAGATTTAGAAAGACAATAATGTAAACCGTATTTAATAGTCAGTAGGAAGATAAAATATTTCAAGATTTGGCGACATGGCTGTAAAAGATTGTGGGCAACGTGGCAGTATTGAATATGAATATATATATATATATATATATATATATATATATATATATATATATATATATATATATATATGTATATATATATATATATATATATGTATAAATATATATATATATAAATATATATATATATATACATATATATATATAGATTGGTGGACGTATACCACTTTAAAATATTATAGGGAATCTTACTATAAAATATTTCTTGCATTTTTTAAAATGTAATTTCAAAATTAGCTTAATCCAAATACAAAGAATTTAATTAATTACTATAATAAATATTAATTTATTTTTCCAAGAAACAAAATGATTTAAAATGAAAATCTATTTTTATAATTGAAAGCATCGTCATATGGTTACTTTATCACATATTTATGCAAGTTCAGCATCGGTCTCTATGCGACTTTAGTTCCTCTCATCGCGGCGCGGCGGCATTGTCTCACGGCGCCGCCCGCCCTCGAATGACGCGTTTTCTTGACTTTTATCGCGCGAAAAGCGTAATAAATTTTACTCCTTGTTATTTATGACCTATTTTACTTTTTGTAAATGCTCGCAATATTTTTGTGTAAATTGAAAACGTAAAGTTATTTATTGTCCCGGTCTTTCTTTCCCTTTTTGCGGTCTCGGCAATATCATAATCGCGGGCGAGCTAGCCGAGCGCAGTGCGCGAATATAAATGTGATAAGTTTTACGATTGTTGCAAGTACTAAATTTGTTTAGACAAACGGTTGTAGAGCGGCAGTCTGCCAATGGATTTGAAGAAAATTATGGCGACTTAAGTGATTTGATCAATTTCAGCGTTGGCAGTGGAATTTATCAAGAACTAGGAACGTCTCGGCCAATAATGATATTCTGTGTAAATCAATCTGCGATGACACCTTTATTTATTCGTTAATTTAAAATTTACGTTTATTGAAGTGGGTATTAAAAGTATTCACAAGTTTTCGGATACACATTAGCTTAAGATTTGATATGCTATCTATAAAGATTCAAATCTTGCTTAGATTAGAAATATAAGTTCCACAAATTAAATTTAAATTGAAGTCTGAATGTTTATTGATGTGAAACATCTAATGTCGCATTAAGATGGAAATTAAAATGTTCTGATGGCAAGACGCGCCTTTCCATTCAGCCATCTTTGTGTATATTTGGCTCTTTCTTACTTCATTCGACCAGCTTGCCTGCCATTGCGCCTTGCCTGCCATTTAGCCAACTTCGTGTTTCGTCGACTCTTTCTGACTTAATTTGGCCAGCTCATTTATATCGGTGTATTGCATTAAACTGTTTTAAAATGTTAAAAATTAAGATAAATATCGTTGGGCTCGTCTGGAATTTGAGCTCGAAACCTCTCGCTTCCTAAGCGAAAATCATATCCTTAGACCAACGAGCCGTTGCTATGGATGTTTAAATTTTGATATAAATAAATGCTAAGCTATTTTTTTTTATAAATAGAATTATTTTTAAGTTTAAAATATTTTTGGCAATATTTTTCGATAGTTGGCGTTATACGCTATTTTGACTGCATGGCTCAAATCTATGTTTGCCCTACGGTTTAAAAGATGTTTCACATTTGACAGACAGGCTATAAAAAAATATTTAGTAATATTGAAAGTAAATATATATTGCATCAAAAATATATATATGATAAATATATAAAATATATAATCATAAATATATTTTGCCGCCTTCGTATATTGCCCAATATTATCAAAAGTTAATTTTCAAATTTTCTACAACACAATATATTTGGTGAAAGTCGAATTTAATTTACGACTTTTGGATACATTGCTCAGGTCATTTATTATTAGAGCTAATAAGATCTTTACGAAACATTGCTTTAATATACTAACAGCTAAGTAATACTTAATAATAAAATAACTAGGAAATAAGTGATAATTTATAATATAATGATTTCTTAAATTATAGAAGAATTATCGCATTTTAAATTGGTTTTAAAACTACGTCTACTTTCTTAGTTTTAGACAGAGGTCACTCATAAGGTAACAATATTTAGTTACGGATATAAAGTTCACACGGATTTGTGTATAATATTTCCTAGAAAATAGACAAAACTCGACGTAAACACACACATTATATTTTATTTCAAACTAAAAAAGATTTACCGAAAATTATCTCTTAACTCAACTCTTTATTCTGTAAATTTAATTAAAAGTGAAGCACAAGCCTCATAGTTCTAAATTAAAATTGCGAGACGTTTCTTGTTGTGACCATTTATTTAAAATTTTAATTTCAAACAATAACATGTTCAAGTGAGAAGATTTATAAGAAATTTTCTACTCTTCTCTAAGAGTTAACTATCTGCCAACATACCCATATTAAAATTCGATTATTTTCCCTTTACATCCACGTCGATCGATCTACAAATATATTATCTACCTTTTCATTTATTGTTAATGTTATGGAATCTTTCACTTACAATATATCTTTTTCCTTAATAGTATTTGTACATCACCAACTTTAAATCAATTTGCCCATATCCGTAGATTTCCGTACATATTATCATTATTGTAATGCATATTCTTTTCAAAACTCCTGAAATTTTTTTAAATGTTCAATCATGTTATCATAATTATAATGAATTGATAATTTTGTAAAAATTGAAACTATTTCATAATTCTAGCCTGTTATAGTTAATATAGCCTGTCACATTGTTTTCTTTAATAAAAACAATACAAACAGCCAATAAAATAATATTAAACAGTTTTCGGGTCGTTTAACTGTGGATCCCTTATTCTAAATCATAGCGCGATTATGTAATAAATCTTAGTTTTAACATTTTGCGAGAAACTCTTTGAAGCTAAATAAATTAAGAAATTTCGTGGAAGAATTAGGTGTCTGATAAATCGGCTATCAACCAATTCTCTTGTCTGACTCGACTATTTGTCTTTTTAAAATTTAATTTTTTTCATCAGTTATACATTTACTAACATGTCTTCTAACTTCCCACAACGTCCTTTTATATAGCGTGAAACGGTGTGTGGGCGACGCAATATACACACTCGTTCAATGGATGCTGTACTCGAGCTGCAATATGCCGTTCTGGACAATAAATCAAGCTGATCTCGAGTTCGGAAGTTTTTCTTTTACCGACTCAACGAAAGACGAGTTGCCTTAACGATATGCGTCAACATCGCGGAGTTATTCGGTATGAGCTGTGCAGCTGACAATTATCGAATTTCTGCGTTGTCACTGGTGGAGTTCGGTATATGAAATATTATAAGACATTTACATTGGTATATTCTGTGAGTATAACATTCGAATTATTAACTAACGATCTAAATATGTTTGAATATTGCAATGAAAGGTTTTAATAGAGACTTGTTTTTAAATGAATTTGGATGGAAAGCTAATTTACGAATTTTTAATATTTCAAGAGCAATTTATAGCATATAACTTGTAAAGTAAGAGTATAAACTGTAAAGTATATATGCAATGCGCAGTATTGTGACAAATCGCCTAATACTAATTTATATATAATTACCCTTTCCTTCTAAAACAGCAGAAAAAATGTTGTATAGGTATACAACATTTTTTTCTGCTAACTTAAAATTATGGATATAATCATAATGAAGATGTCTGTTATGGATTTATTCTCAAAAAAGTAATTTCCAATTTGTCTAATTTGTTAAGTTTCCCCTTTAAATTAAAATAATATTTAATATTCTGGTATAAAATTTATACTTTTTGTATAATTATTTAAATAGTAAAAATAACGATGCGTTTTTGTTGAATGCGTTGTTTATACGTGTTTTTTATAATTTTTCTTTGAATTTTACATTTATTTGCGACTGCTAACTGCATATAATATAAAGAATGTCTTATAATATTTTAACGAAGAGAAACTGCCCTATTTAGACCTTTTATCGTTAAATCATTAAGGGTAAAAATTTAATTGTAAGTAAATATATTAAGATATATCAAGTATATAAAGTATATCAAGTAAACTGTATTCAAGAAATATAGATCTATGATGCTTTTTCATATTTTAAAATATATTCGAAATTACCTAAATTCCGCATTTGATATATTCGTAACCGTTGAAACTTGTTTTAATTATGATCTGAAGACACATCACCTCTTCGAATCTCGGGATCCCCGAGAGCCACACTCCGGCAGTATGTTTTACATTTCTTTCATAATTATATACCTATAAATTAAATTTAATGATATTTTTGAGTAAACAAAATTCGTCAGTAACTGATAATTTCCAACTGTTTTGCGTTTGATAATCTCCGTTTAGGAAGCGCGATCTTGGTATACACTTCACTTATTTCCTTCTACGTATATGTTTTACAAATCTTTATAATTGATTCTTTATTTGCAACACTTTATGTTTTGATTCATAAAAAAATCGTAATGTTTTTCGTCCGATTCAACCGTTCTACTCAGAATACATTTTATTTTTATTTCGTATGTTTAAATTATTACAATTAAACTGACATATTTTTTCCAAAAGTATTAATTTTATTATATCTCTATAGAAACGGGTAGAGTGAATATTTATTTACTCATTTTATATTAATATAAGGTAAAAAACACTTAACGCCTTGAATTTTACTTCTGCTTTACCTTCACACAAGTTGTGTTTTATCTGTGTGAAAGCTTGAAATTCTTGTAATAAATTGTTATTAATATTTATATAAAATTTAAAAATCTAACCATAAACTTAAATTTTTAAAGGTTTTAAATTTTCACTTTATTACAAATTACGATGTTATTTAAAATTAAATCTTTACGGTCTAAAAAACATAAGTTCGTTAGAACGCACCCTATACAAATTCTCGATTTCAATATTAAGCAATGTAATCATTAAACAATCTAATTATGAATCTGACTACATGTTAATATGTAATGGTACAAAATTCTGGAAATATACAAGTCTACTCAAAAAATATCCATATATATATATACACAATATATATACCGGCTTAGCTACTATTTTAGTTTTGATTGGTAATATTTTTAGAATTATTCACTAAAAATGAATATGAAGTTAAAATGTTATCATTAATAAAACATAATTTTTGTTATTTAATTAACTAAAACCGATTTCTCATGAATTGTTTTACTTTATTCTATTATACAGTAGATACGAGTATGTCTTACTTCTCATGAAAAAAATACTTGATTATATTAGGTAAGTTGATCAAAATTCGTTTACGAAAGGTTTCAACCTTTTGTAGAAAATAATTTTAACAAACGGAAAATAAGTAAAACGCGCAAAATTTATGCCAAAACCTCCGCATAATCAGCGCCTGCACCTAAACGTAAACAAAAAGCTCTAAATATGACAGATTGTGGGGCTTAGCTTTCCAAGTATCATCAACAAACTCACGCAAAAAGCTCGGGAGGCCCGCCCGCCCCCGGCCGCCGCCCAGCGAGAGGTGCTAAGCTGTCGGGTCATATCGAGGACAGACGGATTTATTCGATACACGCGAAATTATACGAAAATTTACCCGATAAAATACATAAACTTAAATTAATCTTTCGGTCGGTCGGGTTTTATCCTGAAAATGTGCTCGTTAATGTACGAATATCAAGTGAAATGTTTGGTAAAATGTTTTCTATGGTACTTGAATGGAAATTTATATGTGAATTCCTTTGAGTAATATGTTTTATATATGTTTAAAAATAATAATTCTTATTAAAATTTCAAAATTAATTAGAGACGCTATTATTGATGTTCAATAATTTTTTAGATTCATGTGGAAACTAAAATTTTAAAAGATTTTTCTCAAAAATGTGTTTATTTTTCACCAATTGATTAATCTATATAGCTCCAGACAATTGCACACCACATCAATGGAATATATTATTACAAGCCCGGGGAAAAGCGCCCAGAGCTGAATATTATGTCCCCTTTCGTGGGACATAATATTCAGCTCTGATGTAATATATGCTACAGTTAAATGTAGACAGAATTTAGAACAGCGTAAACATTTCGGTCAACGATAAATAGGAGTCCGCCTTCACGTGATAACATTTTTATGTAAAAGTATAAATTATGTAAGTACCTATTTTGTTTTTAATTGCGTCGTTATTTTACTTACTTAAAACCTTCTGTTCGTACTAAAATTAATTAAAACATCATTATCTACTCTTATCTGCCAAACTGTATTAATTACAAGTTTCTTTTAATTACTAATCTATATGCATGAATATTTAATTTGTTTTATTTAATACTATATAGGGAAATATTTTGATTATATTTTAAATAATTTAAAGTTTCAAGGTTTTCTATTATTTTATATTTTTTTATCTTGTCATAATTAAAATAACTGGTATATTTGAGAACAAATATACTTTCATTAAAATTTGTCCATTATACTAGGAACATTAAAATAAGTCGACAGCAATTAACGATTAATTACAATTTAATTAAATTTTATTAATAGGCTCATTGCATTATAGAGATCGTAGGGTAGAATAGTTTCAAGTAACTTACTAATATACTTAAATATTTACTAGTAAGCATCTTTAATTTTCATTTATCTGTATTTCTTGGACATAAATGTATTGTACAATTTCTTAAGAATATATCTATAAAAAAAATGGTTAAGAAATTCTCTTTAAACTTACGTATTTATTAAGGAACTTGCTAGGTGCCTACCGAACACATTACTTCTTAAAAGAAAAACCTAATTAATTTACAACAATTCAGAATGCAAACCATTTAGGTTTACAATGATTTTAAAATGTTCAACAAGCGTACTTATAAATATAATATCTAAAAAAAATAGAAATCAGTATTAAATTCTAGTTATAATTATATAGATATATGAACTCATTCAATACGTAATAAAAGATAGAGAAAATTAGTTCAAGGCAGTCATGAAAAGTAATGTTTCTTGCGACAACTTTGGAACACAAAACTTGAAATTACGTTATGTATAATATGTAGGATATACTTATTCATTTTGTTAATTTTTCGTCATAGATTCTGTACTAGTCAATCATTAAAGGTAACTCAAAGGTTTTCCACCTTATTTAGTTCCCTATTACTTTTCGTATAGGTACGGCATTCTATATTAACGTTTTTACAAACTTGTGATCTATAGGTATTGTTTACAAAATTTTATACATTTAGGAGACAAACTTTATTTTATAAAAGAATACATTTTTTAGTCGCCATTATTAAAGCAATGTTTCATATAAATTTACAATTTTCCTAATGTAAATTTATGAAAATTGTAGATTGTCTCCGATTTTGATTGGTTTAAAATTAAGAGTCTTTTAAAACTATTATTATGAAAGATAAATAAAAAATATTCGTAATGTCGTTTAAATATTCGCAATTAATAGGTATAAGAACACATTTCATTTCCACAGTAATGGAAGTTTGATTCTATGTTTAAACAATTTCATATTATTTATAAAAATGTATAAAAATATAAAAATCGAAAGTTTATCGTACGGGCGTTCGACTGTTGAAATAAGTACGAGTAATAACTAATTGAATATCTATTATATTATATAAATTATATATGTATAACACAGATTGAAAAAGAGCGAAGTGGTCGAGAAGACACGATTCTCTAAATTATATTATCTTGTAATTACTTTGCTAAAAAATATATGTCCAATGCTTAAAGCCATGTAATTACCGTTTGACGTTCGGTGAACATTATTGATTGTGCTTTTTTAGGATACGGAAATATTATATTTACTATTTAAACATTTGTAACACGAAAGTTTATTTTAATTTTTTTAAACATTAACCCATCGATAAGTATCAGATAAAATTGCAACCTTTTCATACGGAAGTCTATCCACAGCTAATGGCCTAACAAATTTACGGTTGATTAAAGTTATATAAGTTTAACAATTTTTGTTGCCTTCAAAAGGATTTATTTTGAAAGAAAGTTAAATTTTCTGTTATATTTTGAACATTTTTTTCTGAAAATAAAAATAAATACATCTTATTGTTTTTTATTTTTACTTTTATTTTAAAATAACGTCAATATTTTATTCCAATTATGTGAAATCTATAAGTTTATGATACAACTAAGACATATATGTCAATTTCATTGTTATAACCGATTGTATGTAAATTAAAACCTTGTCATTAAATAATTATTGCGATTGTGTCGTAAAAAAATTGGACAATTGTAAAGTATCATAATTCTTTGCCTAAAGAGACACTTATTATCGTTATGCGTTATTACGCATAGTAAACGATTAGACAAATGTAGTTTTACATATATAATTTCCTAATCATTATCTAGCCCGTTAATAAATGCATATATGCTTATTTTTTTCAAGATGCCATAAAATTTATGCTCCACGAGTTAATTAGGAATGATGCATTCTTAGGAAGTGGATAAATATAAAATGAAAAGAAAAAAATACGTTGATTATAGAAGTGAGATAATATAATTTAAAATTCTAATTTTAAAACTAAAACACCGTGATCAATCATTTCGTTGTTAAAATTTTATTATGAAGCCACTGTGGCGCAAAATTTTAGGCGATGACATGGAATTTCATAAGAGCTATGTACGAGTATGTATAAATTATTTTATGGAACCGCCTGATTTACAAAGGATTTATTTCTGAAACTTTGTATAATTTTGTAGAGATATAGTATAATTTTATGTAACACTACAAATATACCTGAATATATATATTTATCAAACAATAATCAAATAGCTTTACGATAAAATTATGAGAATATGCTACGTTTGAATTTGGTGGTTACATTTATACACTTTTATTTTCAGTGTTATTTCCACGACAAATATCGCGACAATTAATTGGTTTCGACGGACCATTTTATGTCTGATTCCTACTGCACAATTTTTAGTGTATGATTCTGATTTTCGATGGCCTACATATGTGCAATTTTGACTGCCTAAATTCATGATTTTGACGTTTCAGTAATTAATATTAGAAGTTGTAATTTTTTATTTAGGTTGCAAATTATTGCTTCATCTTTTGATAAACATCAAGAATACGTACTTTTTAATTTTTTTAAAATTTCAAATTCAGCTACAGATTATATTTCTGAAAATTCAATTCCTCAGACCCTAAAATAAATAGTTTCTCTTTAATATAAACATAAGTTATTAAAAAAATCAGTCTTATTTTTACTCATATCTGGGAAAAATATTTTTTACTGTTTTAAAGGCTTCCTGAGCAAATACCTCTGTATATGATAACTTACACCATTAATCTCGTCAATTATCTTTGTTTTTTATCTATTTTTATTTCAGAACATTCATAACTGATGAAACTTCACGGGGACTCTGAATCTCAAGAGATTTTAGTTTTTTCATTTCTATCTATAAATTAAGTTAATGTTTTTTTAAAAATTGTGTGACATTGATTGCATTTTACTGAGATAAACTTAAAAATCGTTACAGGACAGGAATAGCTTTGTTTGATAATGTATTCATTATACACTATAGTTTCTAGGTTAAATGTTAGTGTATGTTAAGAGACGTGAAAATGTCAGGTATCTAAATTAATAAGTCCGCTTGAAATAGTTTCGCATTTCTCTTGAAAAAAATGACTTTAGATCAATTCGAAGCCCAAATTTTTTTGAATTTTCATTGCAAGTGAACCGACTATTAATTCCACATGTTTGATACTGTCATATTTCTTATTTTACAATTGTAAAGTATACGTTTATCTAGTTTGCCGTACATCGAAATTTTCCGTCGAAAAAAAATTTTATACAACTGAAATACATTAAAATACGACCTTGATATTCTTTATTTCCTCATATTTAATTTGACTAATCAGAAGATCAATTTAATACTATTCATAAGATTTTAACCAACCAAATAATTAAAAAAAAATTGCGAAACAAAAATTACGCCAAAACTCACCTAGCGGCGTGAGGGTGTCCTCCCTCGAGTCCCGACATCTCCTCTCCCTCTTCTCCCGTCGCTCCTGTCTGTCCCTCCGCGCCATGATGGCGTTGATGGAGAAATCGGTGGCGCAGGGCCGCAGCGAGCAGTCGTCGTCCATCAGCGCGCACGCCACGTGCCCGACCACGCGCTCCGCTTCTAACAACATCAAGGGCACTCTTCCGCTCGCTGCCGTCGCTCTTTCACTTTCTGTCGTCGTTCTTGCGTTTTCTGCTGTCACTTTTTGTCGTTCAGCATGTCGACGATATCACTGTTACTTTTGAAGTAGTTTCGTACGTTTCTTTCAGGTGATATTCACTGTTCCTCTTTCTTTTATTCGTAATGAGAATATTTTATGGATTTTCGATGCCGAGTATGCACAATATGGTAATCTTATTGGATCTCATTGGATTATTTACATTTCTAAACGGTTTATGTGAGTGTCTAAAATAAAGTTCTTTTTGTACCGCATTCGATACAATTCTTGATTTGGGAGATAAATGAAATAAATTTTAATTAAATGTTCGTAATTAAACTATATTTATCGACTCTATTTATTTACGTAGGTACCTACATCAAAAACTACTTATTTTTCTTATCCCCATTTTGCTCACCATAATATTTAGGTAAATAAAGCGTTCAAAAGTTCCAATGCTAATACAGAAATTGTTTCATGTCCAAATACTTACAGGCATCCAGATACCCACTTTACAGACGTGAATACCTCAATTCGCGCTCCCTCTCTACGCCGATATTCTTTCTCGCTCTGTGGCCGCGAAACGAATGCAGTTTACAAATATTTCAGCGTGCGGCTGCCAACTTAACGAGCTAAAATATCGCCCGACCGCAGACACGTTCAAATTCATCTGATTTATTCCCCTTTGGCGAATATCTTCGCGCCCGCTTGCGATGCGGAATCAGTTTCGCGCACCATATGGGAAGTTCTGGTATGCTAATGTATTAATTTGTGTTATTCCGGAATGTAAATTGCAAATATTATATAATTCAATGACTCTGTTTCAAAATTAAATAAAACGTCAAATACTTAAAAATGTTAAAAGTTTATTTTGACGTTTCTTGCTAATTCGATTATTAAACTGCACAGTCTTTTTAATATAAAATTTAAGCCTGTGAATTCGATTAATAACGCACTTCGTTAGTATCAATTTTTTGTATTTCAGAAAGGGGAAAAAACACAGCGGTAAGTGTTCTCGGCACGATTGTTTGCTTTGTTTCGCGCGTCGGCACAAGTAACGAACTCTTAGACGCGCGACAGGCGCGGCGTGGGCGTCCGGCGGCGTAGGGCGGCAGCGGCGGCGGCGACGCGACTGGCGGCGCCCGTGGCCGCGCCCGCCGCCGCCGTGGGGGGAGGGGCCTCGACGGCGGGGGGGCGGCACCGCCGGACCCCCTCCATTTTTTTCCTGGCGCTCCGCTATCGCCGTCTCCTTCGATGTATGATTATCTTTGCAGTACTTTTTTCGTTCGGAGCGTATTCGCGTCCCGCTCCCACCAGCGCTGGCGCGGATTGATTGCGGTTACATTGTTGCGGGAGAAAGATAGATTGTGTGCATCGGCTTGTGTGTGCTCGCCTGTTTTTTTTTGTAATATTAATTTTGAGTTAAACGCGAGTAAAGGTTAAGAAGTTTTCGGGGATAATTAATTTTTTTTGTCGGATGATACGAAGCGGTCGAGATGAATGTTGAAATGTCGTATCTTATTTGAGTAATTAAGTGGGTATTTAGGCACCGTAACTTTTATTGCTCTCCGAGACTTTAATGGAGGTTTAAGCGAGTTGGAACAAATTCGTGATTATTATTTTCATAAATCATTATTATTTTCGCGTTCGTCGATATCGAAATGTACATAGTCGATGTCCATGGGCGCGCCTAGTATCCATCTAATTTAAGTACT
Source organism: Druceiella hillmani (assembly GCA_039881145.1). Lineage (NCBI taxonomy): Eukaryota > Metazoa > Arthropoda > Insecta > Lepidoptera > Hepialidae > Druceiella > Druceiella hillmani. The sequence continues at coordinate 4,693,006 of JAYKKI010000074.1, forward strand.
TACTTGAAAAAAAATAGTTACGTATCAGTAACACGGTTTCTATAAAGAGATAACTTGTACATAAATTAATATCTACATAACTTTATGTGATATGTAGATACACCTAGTGTTGGCGTTACATTAAAGGAAAATAATTTCATTGGTATGAGGGCTATAACCATTCGATTTCAATTGTGTAAGTACCGAGTACCTACCTAGGACGGCTTTCGCCGCATAGGAAATTTGCTTATTAAATTTTTATTACGTGTTTTTATTAAGTTTAAAAAACTTATTTTTAAGATCTTACAGTTTTAAAAAAAATATGCATAAGAGGTTAAATGGGATAATTAGTTCTTCAATGTATGAAATGTACCATACAATAATGGTGGGGTGCCATTTTGTTTAATTTCCACTTAACATATTAAAATTATACAAATTAAACAACGTTATTTATTATTATCCGATATGTCATCGAATAAGGAAATCCGTAAAGAAAATTTAACAATTAACCCCTTTCAAATATTTATGTTTTATTGATTCGTTGCCTAACACGAACAATTTTAGTTTTATAAAGACTATTTCATACATACCACCTACCGATATAATTTGGAATTTGGTTAAAGTATTTGTAAGAGTTAATTTAATTTAATTTAAAGTCCAATAAAGACTGTTACGACCATTCAATTAATCCAAAGATGAAAATAAAGCCTTAGCTTATCGTTTTATAAGCTTCTATTCTTCTTCCTGTGGAAATATTGACAAAAACTTAGTGAACATTCTGCATTGCGTTGATCACTTTGAGCATTGGCGCATCCCGGTCCCTGCTTGCGGATCCTGGATTCGATTCCCGGTCGCTCGTCGAGCGAGGCTGGAGTGGCCTTTGTAAACGCGTAGCTAAAATGCCGCAGATCAGTGAAGTGCAACATCGTCATGGACGCGAGAAGCTACGCACTGTGACCACCAAGCCGCCCGCCCAGCGTGGCCATTGTGGACATCATTTGCAAGGATACGCGCGTTGGGAGAAGCCCATATTCAACAGTGGACTGAAACAGGTTGATGATGATAATATAAATAAAATACCTAAATAGTTAGGTATAGGTACAGTTACGTACACCCCTTTAGTAAACAAATCTACCATGTGTTTATACATATGTCCCGACGGCCTAATGCAAATATGACAAACTATAATAAATTTTCTTTTCTTGAAAGATTACAAAGTGAATCTTTTACATTTTAAGAACACTTGGTTCCCTGCGATCAGTATTCCGGCACGATGGGAGATTCTCTAGTAATATTTATGGCGAAAATGATTTATTACTTCTTGCAATATTTTTAAATAAATAACATTCCCGCCTACAGTAACTATAATGCACCTACTTGTTGTGTAGGTATAACGTACAATTATATTATATATATTGTAAATTCATATTGTATAATATATATGACTGTACACCTAGTATTTCTCAGATGGATACTCGTATAGTGCTTAAGTAGGTACGTGAAAACTAACAATTTTTAGTATTTTTTGTTTCCTCTTATAAGTATGCTGAGACGTTATCTAAGTATTTCAGTTAAATTGAATAGTTTACATAAAATTTCAGGTTTATTCTATTAGTCCCTTTCTCACTTAAAACACTTCACACAGTGCTTGAAAATGCTTTTTTATCATTAAATCTATAAGTTATATTTCGATCTGAATAAAAACTATTCTCACGTTACTCGCCATGTAAGGAAAATTTGTCCAGTCGCGCGTTTGTTAACAAAAATGTTGTATTTATGTCATTATTATTTTTACATCAATACGATTATTTCAAATATTAAATATAAATTAAAAGGGTGAATAGAACGATTGAATTTCATTAGAAAAAAAAGTATTGTTTACGAATTGGAACATAGCGATATTTAAAGTTAGATTAAATTGTAATTTATATTTAATTTAATCTATAATTGTATTTATATTTTTTCAAATTATCGGTGCAAGCTAACGAAAATAATTCCATTTAAAATTATCTATAAAATACTAGAAATGTTTCAAGTCTTTCATATATTTTGTTGAACAATTAAGTATAGAGCACAAAAAAATATTGCCCTTCACTTTGTATCTAAATATTTCGTTAAGAGAATTTAAAAATTAAAAAATCTTAATTCAATAAAATGGAGATAATTGAAATGGAGGTCCATTTCATTTCGAAGGATCCACCCTATGACGACCCTCTCAATGGAAAGCGCGAGGAACGTTTTCGCTACCACGTCACAGCAATTTGGAAATACGTTTCCCTTTTTTTGTACAGGCTTCAGCTTTAAATTGTAATTTATATTTAAACCATTTATTTTCAAAAATTCTATGCAGATAAATCTACAATTGTAGCCACTGTGAGGATCTGGCGGGGGGACAAACACGACTTTAAGGGTTTCACTATGGCGCCTTAGGAATAATTTAATTTACGCCCAAAGTTAAACTAAAATGTTTTGATATAAAATTGTTACTTAATCTATTCGAAATGTTATACCTCACACTGTTTTTATTTATATATAAAATATATTAAAAGTAAACATATTTCACAAGAAACTGAATTACGGAAAACTCTTCCCAGGTGAGGAAAAATATAATCGTATGCCCATACGACCAACATTTCTGTAACAACCTCAAAGTTTAGTCTAGTAATTATCGAAAGTGTTTTACGGTTACGATATATAATTTACCACAAAGCTGGAACACTATTCGAAAGTCCTCATTCTCAATCTCGTCTAGAAATAAGAAACAGTTTGTGTTTATATATGCGGAAGACACAGAAAGGTCCAGACATTAAACACGGATCACATATTTCATAATTATGTACATTGTATGAAAACACCTTACATTGAAGTATTACATTTAATCATAATATCGCTCGGGTATCTATGTTAGATCTCGTAAACAACAGTTGAATGTCGTGCTCAGTCTATTCCGGGAAATCGTGTTTTACTCTATCGCGAGACTCAATGTTGAAGAACATAGTGTGGAATCTTCGAATCTTCTTACGAAAATACCGTTATACAGTACATTTATAGTAAATTAAATTCTACGGGAACTTTGTAGCATTACGTCATCACTTGTCTCTCCGTCATTTTAAATCATTATCAAATGATAAATCGCATTTGATGAAAATTATGATTGATCGAAAATTTACTGACCAATAGTAAATTTACTTGGAAACGAAAAATTATTTTCTTTAATAATTTATGAGACAAAAAAATGAATAAAAATAAGTCTTCTTCGAAAAATAAGAAACTCTCAATTGTGATGCTAAATTTAATGAAAACACGTAATTAATTAACCCCACATTTTATTTGTTTTGAATAAATGTAAATAGATACAAGGAAAAGAGCATTCAAACAAAATGTGAACGTCTTCAGTACCTAGGTACTTACTAATTCTTAATGGCAAATTATCATTGTTTTCGTAATGTTTGAATTGAAAAGTTTGTCTTGTGAACTATACACAAATATATTCAATTTTTATTAGCGAACGATATTATAAAAAGTAAAAACAATAATGATACAACAAGACAAAGTTTTTAAAGAATTTTTATTTTCTTGTCAAACACGCTCTTCCGAATTATATAGGTATTAATGTCGCATTCGTGTCATTGCATGCGACAAGCCGCCAAACTCATGATCAGCATATAAGCCAAATATGAATGGAAATACATGCTTAGTGCGGATATTAATACTAAAAATAGTAAAAGAATATCATAAAAATTTATCAGTCAGATCGTTAAATTGAATGATTAATGATCCCACAGTGAAACACTGACCAAGTATATATATGACCAATTTCAATAACACAATGTTTAAAATAACCTTGTCATGTTTTATTTATAACGAGTACGTATTGCTAACCAAATGTTTAAAACAAGTGAATGAGAAAAGAGTCAAAAAAGAACTGAAAACATTTTAATAATTGGACACAGAATCAAAATTGTTATCGACTGACCCTTAGAAAAGGTAAAAAGTTTTAAGAGAAATAAAATAGATAAGTGAATAGCCGATAAATGTATTATTTGTATCGTTAATTAGTTTTGTAAACACGGAACACTTTTTGTTCATTTATCACCAGAATCTCGTTACTGCTGAGATTAAGTGCTAATGAGATTTTAAGTTGCCTAATTTTAAGTTGTTGATTTTAAACTTATGCTATTATTTCAACTAGTGAAACAAATTATTTTTACAACATAATAAAATAGCAGATGAGATGATGATGATGAGATTTATAACCAATGTGCACGTCGGAAATCGAAATGATATCACAATGCACTTCTGCATTGCATACTATTCACAGGTTCACAGAAATTTCAAAGAAACTGTGCATATAGCGGTATATCACATGTCCATCTGATTTCATCACATCGACTATCATTCATCGACTATCGAAACAAGATATAAAATTAATTACCAACAATACCGCTTCTTTATCAATAAATTATTATTTGGCTTTCACACAGAGCGTGAAATAATAACCTTATTAAGGGCATTCTTTTACTACCTTTTTAAAGGCATTAGTTATTTCTTTATTTCATTTTGTTTTTCATACAGTAACATAGGTGGTTGTGTTCACGTATAGATACATACATAAAAATAGGTATATGTATATCTACATTTAACGACAATAATTACAATGAATAATTACACAATTTTTTTGTGGAAAACCACAAAATATTTGAAAGAGGCTAAAATAAAATTTGTAAATGTTTTCTAGAAAAAAAAGAAAGGGAACAATAAGAATAAAGTATTTCACGTACTGACACGATTAAGTTAAAGAAATAAAGTAAAGTAGACATAGGCATATTACGAGAGTTAAGTATTTTAAAAGATCAGAATTTAAAGTCCCCACTGTCTACAACTGTGCAGTTAATAAAAAAAAATAACTAGATCAAGGGATGACTTCTTTAAAGAATGAATTGCAATAATTAACGTAGGAGAAAAGAGGATGAGCAAGTTTTCAGAACGTAGTCCCAAATCATAAGTAGAAAGGTATTGAAACAGCATCCGGAATATTTAGTCTGGACTATTTAAATTATTAAAAGTATTGGAAAAAAATCGTGCGTATTTTTTAAATATATTTAAAATTGTTACGTGGCACATAGATTTTAAATTTATTATGACATTTTAAGACGATCTCCGATAATATCCGAGTAAAATATGTCAGCTGGAGTATAGGCAAAAAGTGTTTGATATTAATTCCATCGGTCGGAAATGTGAAAGATGCGTGAAAAGTGTACTGTGTTGAAATTAAGATGACCGACATTATTTACTTGAGGCTACATGCTGAGAATTTGATCGATTAGCATCTAGACTTAGGTCTCAGACAGTCGGAATGAATGAAACCATGTGACAATTACCGTTAAATGCATCAAATCGGATAATTTCACAAGCAGTCTTTGACGAAAAATGATTACAGCACAAGATAACTGGCAATTTATAATAATTATTATACAGTAGAATTAAAATAAATTTTGTTTAATAATGGCAATACTAATATAAGTTTATTAATACATTTTCCCTTTGGCAATCATGATCAGAAAAGCTATATAGACAATTCTAGTTTAGCGAAATAACATGAGAAATAAAAGAAATATTTTCAGATTTATCTTACAAAATTTGATTATTTACTGAAAACCTAAAATTAATGTTCGTGATATTCACATCTGATTGTACAGTTTAATAATATTAATCTAATTACTTTATTTTCAAATAATTGTTCAATAGACTTTTATTTTAAATCATACATACAAATGTGTGTGTATGTATATATATATATATATATATATATATATATATATATATATATATATATATATATATACATATAAGTGTTATAATAAAAACAAACATATTTTTCCATAATTTTAGGTAGCAGAAATGGACTGAAAAATATGAAAAAAATGTTACGCCCACGTTAATTCCGGAACTATTGAACCCAAAATTATGAAAAAAAAAGTTTTAGATGTAAGGTTTGTAGAAAAACTATAATGATAATTCTAAATGTCATAATTTTTTAGATATTTTTGTATATATATATATATATATATATATATATATATAAAGTTCGAATAGTGAATGTGGTCCCCCTCCCCTAACATTTACACATTAATATATGAGTGGGCTATGAAACTTTGATGACAACAATTCGATAAGACAAATCGATTTTTTATCTTCTATAGTCTTTTAGTTCCAGGTACTTCTAATCATTTATCCTTCAAGGGACTTACTTTACGAGTTTAAGTTATGTTATTTACCTACGTATGTAATAATATATTCGATACGATTTTTCACCGATACGGGACATTTAATTGCGACAGTACGTTATATTGCAGTTATGAACTAAAAGAATAATTTTATCATATGTTTGGTTTTCACAATACATTGACAGTTTTTCATTTTCTTTCAAAATTGTTCCTTGATTAACAATGAAATATTTGTTGGCTAGTAGTATTTGGCTACACTTTAAGAATCTGTTCAGTATTATTATTGATAAACCCACTACATAACATTGAAAACAGTTGGCATCTGACACTAAAAATATATTTTTAATAAATCTACACGTATTTTGAAGAGTAACGGAAAATATCCTTCCATTCTCCAAAGTATCTGTAGTAAAATCTTATTGAATTATTATTGCTCTGGTGGAATTGTGTGATTGATTAAAAAGGTCAGAAATCCGGACAAGTAGCCACCGCTTTTATTACTAGCGCAATATGGAGAAAAGAGAAAGTGCAATGACGGAGTCACGGTTTATATACCTCTACCATAGACTATGCAGGAAATGGCGATTTTACCATAAACAAAAATATTCAACACATCTTAAATAAATTTATTAATTATAAAACATATAATTAATAAATTTATTAATTATATTTGCTTTTTGGTTATTGAAACTGAATTTAAAGGAGATTATACATATTTCTATTAGAAAATATTTTTTATTCATAACATTTTTATATACCAAATTGTAGTTTCGTTATATAAATATATTTTAATGATTATCAATTTTTGATCAATTTAGTTTGTGTTAAATAATATAATTGATCAAAAGAAAATAAACCACCAATTTAGCAACTAATCAAATCATCACCTTATTCCAGCGGTTTCTAGAATGATTCAGAAACCCCTAAAACCTCTCTGAAAACCCCTAAAACCTCTTCCCTCGAAACCTACCTGATATGGCATTATAAAAAGCACCGTGTTCATATTCTATTCGGTTAACAACTGAGTTTCGACAAGTAAAGAACAAACAAAATGAATTCCGTTTAGCGTGAAAAACGAGCGAAGCAACACCCAATATACGCCCAACGATGGGCGAAGACGGACTCTACTGAGATAATGCTAATAATTATTTTAAACGAAAATAGGATTCAATATAGCGCTTTAGGATAACAGGAATATTTACCTTGAGACTACTTAGCACAACATATTTGAAGTCACCGTGGAAATAACGACGTGCTACCTATGTGTAAGGACATAAATGTACATATATGGCTGCTTTAGAATATGTATTGGGCATAAAGTTATTTTGCCTATTAAATGGCGTTATTATAACACTCTGGCCAGTGACAGTCCACCTTCGCCATTTATGGCTATTATGATTATAGATTTGGAAATATTTTTATTTTGAACTTAAGATCATAATTAAGATGTTTAAAGGCGTTGTTACTTAAATGTTACTGACACATTTACTTCTATTGATAACATTTAAGTTTGAAAATGCCTTTTATAGATTACCTGTTCGTAAGTTGATTATCATCATATTACGTAGCCAGGAGAGGGAACGGGAAGGCCACTTGTAAGAAATTGAGAGTTGTACATGTATTAATTTGACTACTTACTCCTTGGTCACTTTCAAGAACCTACCGGTGGGTATATCAGACTGTCTTTAAAACTTCATGAGCTTAATTTAGCACTTTTTATGGAGAATGTACTATTTCTTCTATTTATTTGAAATTTTAATTCATACTTTATTATAAAGATGTAGAATAGAGAAGAAGGTATATTATGTGTACATGTTATACGTACATACATACATGTGTGTGTGTGTATATATATATATATATATATATATATATATATATATATATATATATAATATATGATTTAGAATAAATTCTGTTGAAGATTTATTTGAAAAAATAATTAGACTAATATTATTAAAGTGTACAATCAAATATGAATATTACGGATATTGATTTTTAGGTTTTTGGTAAATAATCAAGTTTTTGTAAGATAAATCTGTAATTTCTTTTTATTTCCCATTTCATTCTGCTAAACTAGAATCGCCTAAATAGCTTTTTAATCTTGATTTCCAAAGGCAAAATGTATTAATAAACTCATATTGGTATTGTCATTATTAAACAAAATTTGTGTTAATTCTACTATGTAATAACTATCATAAATTGCCAGCTATGTTATGCTATAAACATTTTTCTTCTTCAATAACTGCTTGTGAAACTATCCGACTTGACGCATTTGACGGTAATTGGCACATGGTTTCATTCACTCCGACTGTCAGAGACCTGAGTCTAGATGCTAATCGATCAAATGCTCAGCATGTAACCTCAAGGAAATAATGTCGGTCATCTTAATTTCAACATAATACACTCCTCACGCATCTTCCACATTTTCGAACCGATTGAATTAACGTTAAACACTTTTATTGCCTATTTCTTAGAACATGCTGACGTATTTTAGTCGGGAATTATTGGAGATCCTCTTAAAATGTAATAAGAAATCTATGCTACCCGTAACAATTTTGAATATATTTAAAAAATACACACGTATTTTAAAGTATACGATACAACTCACGACGATAATAGACAAATGACATAATTGACAGTGAGTAAAGCCCGTTCCACATACTTACAATTGTTTTCCATTACTTTTAATCATTTAAATAGTCCATCTTAAACATTCCGGATGCGGTTTCGATACCTTTCTACCTATGATTTGGGACTACGTTCTGAAAACTTGCCCATCCTCTTTTCTCCTACGTTAATTATTGCAATTCATTCTTAAGAAAAATCATCCCTTGATTGAATTATAATTTTCTATGGTCATCGTTTGACAGTGTTATAACAGTCAGTCAGGTCAGTGTTTGACAGTGTATAACAGAAATATTTTTTCATAATTTTAGGTAGCAGAAATAGACTGAAAATTATGAAAAAAAAATGTTACGCCCACGTTAATTCCGGAACTATTGAACCTAAAATTATGAAAAAACAGAGGTTTAGAAGTCTATGCATAGTTTGTAGAAAAACTATAATGATAATTCTAAATGCCATAATTTTTTAGATATTTTGTAAATATATATATATATATATATATATATATATATATATATATATATATATATATATATATATATATATATATAATTCGCCTAATTAATTTCATTAGGTATTATGAAATAATTATTGCGCTAGAAACTTCACAAGTAATTACTTGTGACAAATAAAGTAATTTACATCAATCGAGGTCCGATGCGCAAACCCGACTAGCACTTGGTCAAATTTTCTTCAACTTTTTCATTCAATTTGACGCGACGATCTATTAAAGGACAATATAATAAATCATTTTTTTGTTTAAAAGACGGAAAAATGAAAGAGTGGCGAGGTGGGTAAAGAATAAAAATGTGTAGGAATATTTTTAAATACGCGATTTTATTTCAAACATTATTAAATGACCTGTGTGTATGTTTAGCCCTATATAACTGTAAACAGAGGTGCGGTTGATTCATGTATCTGCCCAAAATCGAAATTCAATTCAATTATTTAAAGTCAAACAGGCCTGAAAATGCTACTACAGTAAACCTAAGATTATTTGAAATGATTATTTATATTATAGTTATATTCGAGTATATTGTTTATACCTTTGTTACTCTCCTTTACTTTCTAAATACTTATTCAGAAAAATACAATACTTAGGTACTCTTCAAATTAACGCGTAACAATAATAATAAATTGGAGTTATAACTTTTTCAATATCTAAATTTTCATTAAATTTTATGAAGTAAATCACAAAGAATGCCGTGAAATACTTCAATACATCCACTACTATACAACATTTGTCGGTATACATCACCAGGGGCAAGTAATCCATAGAGGCTTTAACAGGCTTTCAATACCACGTTACAATCATAGACTTACTATACTATGAATACCATACCATAATTACACAATGTAAAATGTCAATACAGCCACTTTATTTTCAAAACGATATTTTATATTCCATTGTCCGATTTTTGAGTGAACGTTATCTGCAGAGGAAGTGCGCGCCTCTGGTTACATCCTTTATCGCTCAAGTGACAGGTCTAGCAATGTTGTGGTTTCATAATTTATAACTGCACCTTTTTATTCATAAAGTCGTGCATAAAGCATAAAAAGTAATCACAGTACAGTAAGAGTTTCATTTAATTAGTACAACACGCAGAACTGGACTAAATGTCAGGGCTACACAGCCGTTATGCAGTTATTTTTGAAGCGCATTTATCCTTTATATAGGGTAATTACAGGATAGTTGTCCCAATTTCTGAATAAGTTTTGTTACTTAAAAAAATATAATTTTTTTGTAAAAGAGCCCTATGTGACTATTGTCTAATATTTTATGTTATTTACTTTATAAAATTCTGTCATTTCTGCCAAAACAACGTTTATAGCTAATTTCTCCAAAATATATATAGATACCCTTTATAAATGATAGAAGACTCATGACAAAAATGTTTCTTCCGACAAATTATTTATATTTAAAATAAGTATATGCAAACTTCGAAAGTTTATGCTGTCTGTAACAATAACAGGATCATAAAATTATGAGAGCTTTTCATTTTTCTAGTTTTCGTACTTTTCCTACGTTTCTAATTAATAATCATTTCAAAGTATTTAATTATGTTTAAAATATCGTAAAGTATTTCATTACTACTTAATGTCCAATGAAAAATCATACTATGAATAATATAAACAACACTTCTAAATTAAAAATAGCCTCTACATGAAATATAGCATTTAGAAAATTTTGGACGTTATAATCTAATAAATATTTATCGACTTTTTCAATTTTATTCATCTAATTACAATCGTTACTGAAGACTACAAAAAAAAACAAAAATAAGTGTCCCCCAGAAATAAAAACTTACGTACCGAGGTAAAACTAACATTATGTCGATTTTCATTTAGACTTATTCAATCGTTATCTCACAGATCTTGGTCTCAAGTAACAATCATTTATGTTCTCATTGTTAGGATCATCCGATTCGAAAATATCTTAAGAAGGAAATAAAAAACTTGGGGATTCGACGATTACGAACTTTTGGACACAACAGACTTTCACTCGATAAAACTTATTAGCCAATTTATTTTCATTGCCAAAATTGTACTTCAATTGTAGCTTTTCGGCTAAATGGTATGGTAACAAGCGTATTGCTTCTCTATTTATCGAAAATCCTGTTTCACTTAATTTCATAATGTGAGCCGCAAAGCTCTCCTCATTTTTGAATCCAAGAACAAGGCATTTTCCCAAAACAAATCACAGTGACCTTTTTAATAGCAGTCCGGCATACAAATATATATGTATCAGTTTAAAAATTAAATGATTATGAATATTTCCATTGCTCTTCTACCTAAGGCCAATTATTCCGAGTTTCTATGAACAAAGCATTTTCATAATATCCGAAAAGGTATTCCGTATATTCTGACAATTTTATTAAATATTTTCTATTTTCTCGAAAGTTAATTTTAATGTGTCCCTATTCCACACGAGGTTATATGTTTCTCACTCCTGGTTTTCTTTTTGACTTTAGAGGCATCGCCCACCATTCAGCATTACAAAAATCTTGTTTTATTAGGCAAACTTGATAGTGCATATAGCCACATATTGCCATGTTCGCCGCGCGACAATAAATATGAAAGATTTTTAACCCAAAACTTGAGAGTTGGTACCATTATTACGCTACCGTAAAAAAAATCTCGAAAAGGATAGGTGCGCTTATAGATAGCTATCCGCAGAAAAATTTAGGCAACTGTTGAAGCTAATGAAACCCGCCCATTTAAAAAAAAAACAAATCAAACAAAATAATTATGAATCCCGTTAATTCAAGCACTTTACATTTTAAAGTAAACTGCTAAATAAAACGAAGTTAAAAAATTGCAAACGAAAAAAAATTATGCGCATTCGGTATTTACGAGGCATCTATCCTGAAGTTATCCCGGGTGTTAGTACACGCTTATTCCTAAAATGATAGATAATCTAAATACATTAATTACCGATTTCATACCGATCATTTATTGGACGTCGTTTAAAGAAATTTAAAAAAATTAAATTAATAATAATCAGCGTATGAGACTAAATATTAAAGTGTACAGCATAGCATACGTTGATAGCATTAAAGGAAAAGTGAGATACGTATTTAAATAAATTACTCAGAATTATAATATAAATGCATGGAAATGTAAAGGTGTCGCTGTATAAATTTCGAATTACATTACTTTAGATTCGGTATAATTTTAAATGATACAACATATATATTACTTTAATATTACTCAAATTTCTCTATGTACAAGTTATTTACTTAAATACTTTTTTACCTGTTACAGAGAAATAGATTCTTACCTACATGTTTATTACCTGTTTCTCTTTTGATATAGATTTCTGTGGCTGATATAAAAATTGAAAATTAACAATAATACCTCAAATAATCTAGTGCTGGTGCAGTAGTACGTATTAGAAATATATACATTTTAGTTTATCATTCCGAATTGTTGCAAATCGGAACACCTCCACTGGAGAGCAAAGTAACTCACTTTTTGGAGGTTTTAGGTTATAGTTTTACTTTTATTGGTTATTTATCATCCTTCTAGACTATTTAATAATTATGTGTGGAAGCGCTTCTTAATAACGCCATGCAATGTGAAAATTCAGTACTTTTTTTGTAATTTTATAACTTTGTCACTTTATCCCGTAAAATTCCAAAAATTTAGTTACAACGTTCTTTCTAGGAGCGGCGATGAGGGTCGATGTGGTCGAAAAACAATATATTTATAACAGCACGTTGACAATGTCTTATATACATCTATGAAAAACAAATACAAATTGTACTTTATGTCTGTACATGGTTTAATACTCTTATTTAATAATTTTAAGTGCTCATTCATCACTATTAATTTGAGTTGATAATAGTGAAAAAGAAACGTGGCTTCAGCACGTATTCAGTAAATCGATAGCATAAATCGCCAATTTCAGTAAATCGATCCGTATTGAAGGCATTAGTCTTCAATACAGATCGATTTACCAATTTAATATACAAAATACTTACACGTTACAAACGCACTTTTTTGAATTCATCTTCTTATTGAACATCGTTCATGTCCATCCATTTAATAAAACTCATTTAACTTTTTTTTACTTGCTAACGCTTAATAAAATAACTCAAGTTACATTCATACGAATTACGAATAGGCAACGGTTTATCCTAGTCTCCAAAATAAACTGTTAATGTGAAAGATAGATAGAATCGTAACATTTTTTTTTAAATGATCAACCCATTTATCAAAGACGTTCTAGATAATAACACATTTGTCTAAGTCATGAAATATATACATATTTTATAAAGTATTCACGTGACATCCGCCGGGGGTAATTTTACGTATTTACATCGAGCTGATGTTACTCAGAAAGTATCCAACAATGAGCACCTGTTATCTATATTTTATCAATCGTTCTATTGTCAAATGTCAGAATGAAGTGAGTAATTTTTATTTCGCTTTTGATTTGTTATTAAACCAAGACTTTGTTGATTGTACTGCGATGTTATGTCAGTACCTACTCTCTTTTAAGTTCTCGTCATGTCTTTTCTAAATAGGAGTACCCGCAACAATTAATTATATGTATAATTCATGTAATAATTATGCGTTTGTAAGGCTATGGATACTCGTAATGGTTAAATCATACAACAATGAGGGAATTTCTTAGACAATAACTAAAATTTTCTAAATATATAGAATTACTTTGAATAATAGGAGTTTCACATTCGTTATGAATTTCTATATTCGAAGCTCAATTTTATGATTTTTTTAATTTATTTTAGGGATGTATTTATATATATAATTTAATTAATTCATAATAATCAAAAAATATAATTAAATGTAGGTTCATGAGGAATGTGAAATCCTATACTACCACCTAACCTAACACCTGGAAAATGGATTAAGCAAGCGTAGATACAACGAAACGTAAAAATTTTTAATCATTCCATAAAACAAACTTGTTTATGTAATGCACCAGAAAAACCTAATATTAAATTAACTTATTAATTCATATAGTACTTAGATCGAGACTATATCCAGGTTTTTCAGCATCTTTAAAAAATTACATAAAATCGTATCAACTTTCAGAACATCTTACAACAGATTTAAAGCTTGATATTTCGAAAATGAGATTTTAAATTAAAAGTGTGAACTTGTGAAATTAAAAATTATCTATGAAACGGTTTAATGTTTACAAAAGTTTAATCTTAAAACAATTACCCTGTTATACTAGAGTATAACAGGGTAGTTCTTTTGAGATTAAACTTTCTTTTATATTTAATTATTACTTATTATGATTAAACTATCTTTTAATATATATTAAGGCTTGGAAAAATAAAATTCCGCATCACTTTCATAAAGAATTGTAATTACATTATTGTACATTAAGATCTTTAAATATACTATATACGTATGTATATTAAGAAATATTTAATACAAAATGTAAATCACTTGATAAGTGTATACATTACGATAAGTGTATACACTACATATTTTCACTTACAATTACTACATTACCAATGGTGGATATTTCTCAAGATGTCAGATTCCATCGCACTAGCCTCCCCCGAAAGGCCTCATTACAAACTGCATTCGCCGCAGATTGACCAAGTTCATCTCCGAGGGGATTAAAGCGACGGTCTCGTGATTCATTCTGGGCTTAAGAAGTTACGAACCTACCACAAATACGGACCGTAGCCAACTTCGTATTTGTGGTTCGTTCGTAGAAGATGTGCAACATTTAAACATGACTTTTTGGGATAAGCAGACGTTTCAAAATGTTTGTGATGCTAACTATTAATTTCAAATGAAAGTTTTTATTTATTTATATTCATGCGTAACTCTTGAATCATTGCAGCTATATAGATGCACGTGGCTATATTTATATGCAAAAATATTATGATTTGTTACTATAGTATGAAGACGCAGAGAGCGGAAATAGAATGAACACAATTATTTAGGCAGGTCAACGAAAATTAATTTAAATTGAAAGTTTTAATAAAATTCCAGTTAAGCTTTTCAGGAATGTTGTCCCATTTTAAACCGATAAAAAATTAGGGGCGGGAGACGCATTCACATCTTGATGCTTAATATGTCGCAAACGGAGCTTAAAACTAAAACAGACAAATTAATTCGCATTTTTTTTAAAGACCAGCCCAAAACATTTAATTTCATGGAATGCCTGAAAAAATATTTTTGTTCACACTTTAAATATAAGACAGAGAGCTATGACCGGCAGACAGACATATTCTTTGTTTCATTACGGAAACCTAAAAAGAGATGAGATTTGTCTCCGTATTTCGTTATGTGTATGGATAGTGCCATAAAATTATATATTTCTCTTTTTCCATAAGCTTAAAGAAAATATTTTTCTGCAGCACCATCTTCAAGAATAAAAATTGATATAATTTTAATATTGGAACATTAAAGTGAACTTAAATATTTAAAAAAACTTATCAAGGGCTCGTAACAAGACCTGAGTTTCGAAGACAGCTTGGTTAGAAGATAAAATATGAAATATTGAGACAGTTCTGCCACTTTTAACGTAGAAATAAAGTTGACAAGATGGACATACAGATGTGAATATATGAAATGAAAACTAACAACATTTAAATCTAAATTCAATTATACACATGCTGTCAGCATAGCACCAGCATCAGCGTCATCTAGCGATGTTATTCCTTAAGGATCTACCTATTTTTCAAAGATGAATAAAATTCTATTTGTCTGTCTATCAGTCCATTACGGATCAGTTTATTCTTTAAAGTGACAATTAAATGAACTACGTGATGTAGTCACAATTAAATGAAACTACGTGATGTAGTATTATTTCTACTTTCTTTAAGTTCTTTACCACGACCTAGGTTTCGTTGTATTACAACATATTCAGGTGGGCTATTAGCAAATAGCCCGCCTGAAGATGTTGTAATACAACAAAACCTAGGTCGTGATAAAGAACTTAAAGAAAATAGAAGTAATACTGCATCACCTAGTTTCATTTAATTGTGAATAATAAATTTCTACAAAATTAACGCCAAATATATTCAATCTTTAAAGTGATATTAAATAAAAATCAACAAAAAACACTTCTACGTTTTTAATATTAGGATGCGGTTCAAGTTAATTTCCATTGTATCTAAGTTTATTAGTGCCACTGAAGTTAAAGAGTTTCATGTTTTATCTACTTTAGACGTAAATATATAATTAAAGTCAAGTTGCGTTCATTAAACCGTTTGTAAAGGAAAACGTGAAGGTTTAAAAAAATGAGCGCACCAAATTGGGAAATGTTTAAAATTAATAAGGTAAGGCGTGATAAAATACAAAAGGGTGTATGGAGATACGTCAAGATGTTGTAAAGGTACATCCGCATGAAGATATGTCAAGATGTCATGAAGGTATATCAACATCCGCTTCCGATTCCTGATAGTTCCAAGACAAAAGCTATACACTCAGTAGTGGAAGCTGTGAATCGTTTCGACATGTTCTCCTTTTAGATTGTAAGGCCTGTTAAGAATTTACATCATGAGATGTTTAGGTGGTTCACAGATCACTAACAATTTCTAAGTATGTTCTGAATACGTATAAAATTAAATTCAACCATAGTTTATTTTATTGTCTATTATTGACTTTTATCTTAATGCTTTTCTAATAATTTGGCACAAGAGTGTAAATCGGAAAATGGCACAAAGCTGTAAATCGGAAAATAATTTTAAGTGGAAAAATAAATAGAATAGTAACTACCTATATGGCTTAAAGTTTCACATATTTATATTCCTCGTATGTTAAGTGTACCTAGTGCCACAATTATTGTGAGTAGTACCCAATAGGTACTACACACAACGAACTTATTACAGCTATAGAACATGCAGTATCTATATATAATTTAAAACAGTAATTCGAGCTCTGACTTACAGAAGCAGGACTCGAGTAAATTATTGGGGCACCGTACCTATAAGTTTGCAGGTAACGTATGGTGTAATCATAATCGAACGGGTATATCGTTTACACCATCAAAATAAGAATAAAAGTTTCTTGTATATATAAAAAATATTTAGTTATTGTAGTAAGTAAATATTTAAATTGTGACTATTTTATTACGAAAGGAGTGATGAACTTCACTATTTTATTAAGTTCAAAATTGTTCATTATATGTATTATATTTAAATGTATATGTATTAAACACAAGCAAAGTTCTAGTGAATATCTAAATATATTAATAAAAGTAAAAGGTTGGTCGAACGTCAGTTCACACAAGTTCGCTGTAGGAATGTAGATTGCGCGCGCGTCAGTCAATCAGTGAATGCCGTCGGACCTTTGATATCGATATCGGCATTCACGCCGGAAATGAGCGACTTCATAACATAGTCCAACTACGTACTTGCGCGTCATAAAAACAGTAGTTCTCCTACGTGGGTTCGTGTTTTTTGATTGAGTGATATGTTACTATACTAACAAAATTTTAATGTAATCTTGCAATTCATTTTTTTCATCGCTAAGATTATAAGGTGTACTTAATATATTACGACAAATAAAATAGTAATACGGAATAAGGTACGGTTTTTTTATAACAATACGATACTAAATAAAATAGACAGCTAAGTCATGAAGAAATAGGCGAAACAATCTCAAGTAGTAACAAAGTCCATAAGATTAACGCTAATAACTTAATAAATATACTTTAAAATCTTAGCGATAATGCATATCATTATTCTTTGTAAAATCTAAATTTCTATATACCTAGTTACATAGATTACTTATATAAATACTACAAATTATAAACATATAAACATACCCATTTACCTTCTTCACATCGACCCTGTCACATTGACTGTGACAGTAAACCAAAATTTCACAAATTTTCTTGATCATTTCTTTCCTTGACTCTTTGGTGCTCATGACACATTACGTTCTGAAAGCATCCTTATTCTATTCATTCTCAAACATAACACATCTTCTGTGATAACTTATTTACAATGTAAACGTATTTAGGTACATCGGATGAAGATAACTTCATGACAAACGTTCAGTTTTAGCTTATAAAATTCCCCGTCCATATCGTCAGTGGGCACTGTCAACAACAGATATCTTACATAATTCCATACTATATTTGCCTCCTTGCAGTCTTTGTCATAAACATATTTGTTTAAATACTTAGATTTAGATATTTAAATGTTATTTTCAAAATAGGTACTTATATCCTCCCTGTGATCACACAACTGATTGTAGTTTTAACAAAGGTCATTAATACTTTCTTTTTCACTTTCAAATGTCACTACAGAACCCAGAAAATAACTTCATATCTGACTTTCTCTTAGCAATTAGTATAACTTAGATTATTATTGCAATCATAGTGTCCTACAATGTAATTTTTCCTAAAAAAAAATTAGATCGCAACATTATCTAGCTACATGAATACGTTGTTTCCTACGGAACTTTTTTACGGATAAATAAACACAAAGAAAATTTCAGGCAGTGTGACAATAAGAATTTACAAGTAGGTGTTTATGATCATATCAATGAGTAACACGCCCATAACCGTAATATCCCTATTGAATTTGAAATTAACATAGTTATGCTTTTTCTTGTATTCATAATTTTAAGTCATTCAATAAATTATATTTGGGAAAAGTATTTTCTTTTAATTATTAATTTTATAAATTCGATATTATTATTGTTTTTTTGTTAAACTAATAGTGCGTCTAATTAAATATCATAATTTGGAAGTTATTACGTTAAAAATGATATTACATTAAAAGATAATTAAGAAAGAACACCAGTGAAAACAGATCCACTTTTAACATGGGTGCGGATAAATTTGATTTGTAAACCGAAAAATGCCTTCTTTTGTATCATTTTAATAATATTTGTGACTTAAACTAACGGTTGCATTACAAATATTTGCAAGAAAAATTTCTTAAAATATGTGAATTTTGTTACAATAACTTTCTTTTTACTATTCTTTGTAAATTCATACAAAGTATTTTTTACGACTCGGGATTGACATAGAACAAATAACATTTGTTCCTATTATATTTTTAACTGATAAAATATATTTACTTCTTTGTAATAAAGTAATGAGTACTTTCACTACGATTACTTTTATTTTAAACAATATTGTTATTTAAATAGAGTGTTTTTATTTTTGTATATTGAATTCGTAATTTATTTTAGATGTAGCCAAAATGTTGGGATACGAAGCTAAAAAATACTGAGAACCGTTATTTAATAACAACCAGTTAATTCTATAACAAAACCGTTATTCTCTCTGCACTTGTAAGCTGCCACTTTCGTGTCAAATATTATTTTCATCCCTTACAATGGCCGTATAATGACTGTGTTGAGTCATTAATGTGTTCATTGTTTAAAATGTCATTTTATAGTCTTAATATTTACATATTTACAAGAGGTCTGAGTAATTAGTAGGCATTGTTCGCTGGACTCCTTTAATCTCTCCGTCCCTGTAAGCGCTGGCACTTATTTTTTTTGTCACATCATAATTTAAAAAGTAATAACTTTAGCTACAAATGAAATAAAACTAAACTCAATACATTTGTTTAGAAATAAATTCGACTATATAAGTCTGGTTTAGCGAAAATGCAAATTTCCCCGTTTCTTTTTTGTTTTACATGGAAGAATGTTCATAAAAATTAACCTACTTAAAAAATCAGATGTCGAACTTGATTACCTATTTCATTACAAAAATTGATTTGAAATTATACACTTTCTATGGAAAAACACCTGTCAGTTGGTTGTTAAACATAATTTTTGCGCATTTTCATATTTTCATTTTTTGGGTTTGTTTTTTTTTAATATAAATTCCTCTTTGTATGTGCGAGTTCTGTATTCCTGTTACTAAGAATGGTAATTAAGTCGACAACTTATAACTTCAAATCAATTTTCTTAACAAAATAATCGCGACCGACCCCTAAAATTTGCAGATACTTTATTTTTTAACTATATTCTTCCATTTAAACTAAAAAAAATAGAGAAATTCACATTTTTCCTAAATCAGACTTGTTCCAATTCGGCTCCTGTTCTGAAGATATTTTTACTTTGTACCCAACTTCATAAATATATCTCCATGACAAAATCCACATCAAACAAGTGACAGCTGATGGGAGGAGACAAAATATTCAAACCCTGTTAGAAATGCGATAAATAACAGGTAAAAGGGTGCGATATACCTATGAATTATTTGCATTTATTCAGAAATCTTTAGGTGCCGTCGGTCAGAGTTGGCCTGAAATGTTTTTTGTCACATCGAAAAAGGCATCGATTTAGTTGAGATTAGAGTCTTATAAACTGTGCTAATATTTCAATTTAGGCACCAAATGCTAATACTGGCGTATTTATTTTACGCCATTTCCTCGTCGCTGTAACATTTCACAATATTCCATTGAAAATGACATGTATCGTATATGTTTATATTAAATTATTTCATGTACACTATGTACATATTTTATTTTTCATAACAGTTTTTCTTTATTACACGAAATTTCTTTTGATTGTGTTTTTGCATTTGAATGTGATACTGGACTCACTTGATTTCACTTTTTCCAGTACAATTTTATTAAAATATTTTTTTCTCTCAACATTCCATTAAAAACTGGCTATGAATTAATCATTTTACCCGTTTTATTAATTTTAAATGCTAAAGGTTTTGTTTTTTACGTCACCGCGGTTTTAAGCTGACTGATATTAATCAAAATTCCTAAACGACGATCTTACCTGCGGAGTTTATTAACAAGTATGTATTAATTAAAAATAGCTTATCGCCCAGAAACAGCTAATAAAAAAACGTGCCAATAGACAAGCGACTTAAGCGACACGACTTTTCAACCGGCTCACGCTCGCGCTGCACACAACAAAAACAAACATTAGCCGTAACAAATAAAACAATGCGTCCCATTCTAGCGTGCGGTAGCTCCCGTGTTAGTGTCCTCCTCGCGCACTGCCCCCTCTTTCTCGCCGCTGTAATTGAAAAAAAACCTGTTATCAAACAGTAATTGGCCAATTTAAACTTCGTGTCCCTTTCAAACTGTAATTTACCGCCAATTAAATTGCTCATATTTGGTTATGGCCGCTGAATTTTGCATTAAGCGTCGGCGAATTACGCGGAAAGTTGAAAAAACTACCGAGACGGCAATATAATGCGGAGGAAGGCGCGCGCGAGCAGGACGGCGGTAGAGGTGGAGCACCGCCCTCGAGTGGGCGGAGCGATGGCGGCGGCGTGGACTGTGAGCGGTGAAAAGTTAAATCCAAGTTAAGTTTAATGTTTCTAGAAGTCGATCGTCAACTTGTTAGGGTTCGTGTTTCCTTGTCATTGAGTATAACTGCCTCGCGATCCGTTTCCGGCTTGAAGACGGCACTCGCCGGTCTACCTCTGTCTGCTAATTTAATTTCCATAAATATGGAATTAGAAATTAGGAAAATTTCCATAAATAGCAAATAGGAATTTGGAAATTGGAACTTGGCATTATTTTCATTATCAAAATTATTAATTTTCTTTTCGCGTTATTAGCGAGTCTCTTATCTTCCTGCATTAACTTCGTATACTTGCATACCCTCGATCTAAATCATAACAAAACAGTTCCGTCATAATTTGTCGCAGAACAACTACTGTAAACATTTGTTTAACCTAACTGTCTTAAAGCGTATTTTAACTGAAAGTTATTATTAAATAGTAACTTTGTGCAATGGCCATAGATTTATAATTAAATCATATCTTTGCGATAATATTAAGAAGAATTAGGTAGGTAATATTAATTTTTACAACAATTTTCTTAACCGCATTAATTTAAACGTAACTTTATTGACGTAGCCAGTTATAAAAAAATTAACAAAAAAAGAATGGAAGTCTTGTGACGAAACTTTTTATCTAAACAAGTAGAACCGACTATAAAAGAGGATCTGATAAAATTTCAAGATGTCGAATGTGAAAGTGTGACATAATATACCTAATATCAATCAGGACATTTCGATGTTATATTATAGGTACCTACATCGAAATAGAAATTACCTAATTTAAATTAAAATTGAGACACTGACTCGATGAAATGTTCAAAAATGTAGTTACCTAATTTAATATAACCGACAGTAAATTCTGACATTTTTCATACAAATAATAGAACATTTTTCATACTATAGATACATATATCCGCGAAAGCATATATCCGTATCTATAGGCGGATATACTTTTTCGCCCGCTGATTTTCTCGCGTATAATTTTCGGTCGAGGCGACGGAATTTGTCCCTAACCCAATGAGACTATTGCAACACCTATCTTTAAAACACATTAACGTTTTACTGCACTCAGCAACTTACGTAGGTACATTGCCAAATCTACTTATTAACTTGTCGTAGCACTGAAGCTCCACTATTGAGTGAAACACTTATTTATAATCTATAACGATGTATGCTATTTATCGCCTTTTACATTTACCAACTTTCATCAAAATATATCGAGCTATTTAAGCGTGATTAAGTAACAAACATTCAAACACACTTTTCGTCGTATTAATGCACCACGCGAGCAAAGCTTCAAATACCTAAGAAACCTATATGTTACTCCGCTAGAGGAATTATACGTGTGATAATTTTTTTAACGATTCATTGCTTCAGTTTCGAACTTTTGGATTTAAATAGTTATGAGTAGGGTAACCTTACGAATAAAACAAGTGATTAATCTGCACAATTGTAACGATAATCAAGTACAGACCTTATCATAAAGTTCGTAAAGTGACCACCCGACATCAAAAAATCGAATATAAAATAGTACTTTCGAAATACAAATTATCATAACTTTATCGTTTGATCCCTAATAATCAAATTAAATTATGGTAATTGCTATTTTTATTAAAGTGACATTTTACATTCCATATTTAGATTTTTTCATAGGCGCTCTTTACCTATATGGATTGTATAACCCTATCTAGATATATATATATATATATATATATATATATATATATATATATATATGTATACATATATATATATATATATATATGTATACATATATATATATATATATATATATATATATATATATATATATATATGTATATATAGTAAATCGAATATAGATTTTACTGGTGGTATAAGAATTTCTTACTTCGTCTGCGATAAAGAATCGTATTTCTTATTATTATTATTATATTTCATACAAGGAGAGAGCAAGTCTATTTATTTCTGTAATACACTGGATTGAATATGTAAAATACTTGGTAACACCTGGAAGAAATATGTTATTTAATTTCATTTATAGTTAAAAGAATATTAATTTATCGTTCAAAATGCGTAATTTTTACACGTAAAATCTATTTTTTATTTAATCTAGTAGAATATTTTGACTAAAAGATGAACATTATGAGGTTCTGTTTAAATATATTTATTATTCTTTCCTAGAAATATGAGTCATATAAAGATATTATAAGTAATTAAACTTACCTAAATACTACCATAAATCAGATAACGCAGTATCAAGAAAATAATTTTCAGAACGGATTATATATAATAGGCGCCTCTACGTTTATTATTTCGAACCTTAAAAGGAAAAATGGAATAATTATAAAATCAGTGACGAGTCCGTCTGTGCGTTACTCGATTTCTTCAAAAACTATTAGACGTTGAAACTTGGCATAGTAACTGATAATATTTACTCGCATATTTTGCAGCAGCTAACACATGTAATATTTATATAATTTCGGACGAGAAAAATTTAGTAATTGCTACATTTTTTTTACTTCCACTATCGTGCGGGGTATTAGGGGTTTAAAAGACAAGTTACAAACAACTTAAATGTTTTTTTTTTCAGGAATTTAAGAAGAACATCCTCAGATATTCACCAAAGTGTATAAGAAAGTGAATCAATTCTCCCATCCCCCTCATATATCTCCATTTCAGGAAAATAATAGTGTTTTGGGAATGTAGAATATATAGCATATAGAAGTCAGTGCCTAACTATCTAGTGGCAGTTCTACACTTACTTGACATTATTTTTTAGTAAGAAAAGAATATTTTCAGTTCAGAAAAAAATATTCCGTTAAATATAATATATTTCAGTATCTATTATTTTTAATTTTTAATTTTTTCCTTATTTCATTTAAACACACACACTTTTGTAAGTAACTCACATTTTTGTAAGTTTACAGCCAATACTTTACAAGTTATTACCCATATAAATACAAATAATCTTATAGACAAACGAGTTATTTTATAAGAATAATCTCTCTTACCTTTTTGGGGTTCAAAATACTAAAAAAGAGGCCAAAAATGAACAAAACATCAAAGTTTTGAAACAAGGTACAGATATTCAAAAAATAAATTGGTTATGGAACAAAATACGGATAACTTTAATTTATCAATATGACTGCATCTTTTAAGATACCTTATTATGTAACTAACAATTTTTTTTCAAATATCGAAATCCCACTTTCCAAAACGGCAATCTATCGATGCCGATACAGATCATCTACAAATTTAGCGGTTCGCGTTTCCGCCGACCTAATTCGTAGGTACAAAGGCGGGCAGACTCCAAAGCGAATAGGCCAAACCGCAAGGACCCGGCGGATGATGTCAGCATAATAAAGATACGCAGAGACATTGGAACATAAAATCAAACTCTACAATATCAAATATTATTTGGTAGCGGGCGGATGGCGGGAGACTCGCCCGCCCACTATCTATGCAAATGTAAAACATAACAATATCGAGAATGCTTTCGCGGAATCACGTCTCCTTGTAATATGGGATTAAGGGGCAAAACTGATTTACTACGTTCAATAAGGCACAGGCCGTTTCTTGTACTCCCGCAGAGCGATGCCCAGTACCTGATTGCCTGAGCAGCCTTAACTACGCGCCAGTGGATGGCCTATATCTTACCTAATATGGGAGAAGATATTCGTATAGGTACAATCGGGCGATACTCTGATTTATACCGAAGCACTGAGGCTGATATTACAGGTATAGCGTGTTATGTGGGGACATTCACCGTAATAGGTTTCAATTTCAAATAAATATCGCAAGATCGAAACAAATGAGGTCTCAAATTTGCATAATGTAAGACTGATACTTTAGCTGGGTCGTAAAAATTAATACGACTTGCATAGGAAATTATTTAAATAATTTTTAAAACTAAGCGGAATTAAAACAGCGACGTATCGTAATTATTAAAAAAAGGATTATAAGAATAATATTCGGCAATTAACGAAAAGCTAACGAATTATTGACATTGCATACCCGAATACTCAACTTTCTAAACAAGGCTCATTGGTTTCTAAATATATTTTAATGATTTATTGCCTGCATTGGCACTTAATATTAATTATATAAGTAACTATCCATGTCCATAAGTGGTTTTATTGCCTAGTCTAGAATTAGATAGAAAAATATTAAGAAATAAAACAATTTATTCGAACACCTGACAACAGTTTAAACTATATATTGTGATTTTGTCAAACGATTCACACTAAATATGAACAAATATTTTGTTAATTTCTATAATATTCTTATGTCAATTTTCGAGAGGTTTGTTTCAATATTTGTTACGCGATTTTTTCATCAAAGTTTGTGATTCATTAAATTTTGGTGCAAAAAAAATATCACAGCGTTATATCTATTTAGAACCCCATAAATTGTGTCTTTAAAAGGTCTTTTGTTTAAAATAACGGTGCAGTTATGAGAATAAAAATCGTCGAAGAAATACGAATAGCTGACCGGATTTCGCAAATTGTTTCTAAGTATTTTTGTTTAAATTAACTCACAATATTGATAAACCAACTTCGAACTCATTTCCCATATAAAGCGTAATTATTGGTTTAAATACACGTTTAAAAAATAAGGACACGATTTTTTACATTACGTAGGAGATATCATAATTGTAAATTCATTATACTAACTTAAGTTTAATGGAAATAGTCAAAAATGATTTCGAGTCATTTTCATAATAAATTAAATGTATTTGTGCATATTTCGTTCTTACATGCATTTGTTCGTATCAAAAGCATGAAAATATATATATTTTTTTTTATATATATTAGATTTTTTTTATTTACGAAAGCATTGAGATGTAAATTTAAATAGATAATAATTAAAAATTGCAAACAATTAACATAAATTCACCCTTCTGCAGAACCACCACCAAAATTAAAAGACCATTGTAGTATATTTATTATTTACGTAACTCACCTTCTATCTACTACTAAATACTACTTACTATAATATTATTTATGTAACTCACTTACTATCTACTACTATATACTACTTACTATAATATTATTTATGTAACTTACTATCGCTTAGGTACACGATATCGATACACAAGCAATTAAAAAATTAAATAGTAGAGACAGATGTACGTTTCTTTGATTACATAAGATAAAAGTGTTTCGTCTTTTCCTCTACACATTGAAGTAACAAACTAATTATTTTTTTTCAATGTATGGTGATCATTCTTACTATAGAGAACCTTTGCCAGTGTCAAGTTTCGAAGTGGTGTCTAGGCAACGCTGACTTGATTACATTCTGGACATCTGTCATTATTACTGCTTGGTAATAAAAATATGTTAAACCGCAAAACAAAATTAAATAGAAGTTTACTGTGATTAAATAAGTAAAGAGATAATGTCAATAAAAATAAATTTATAGAAAATACAATTGTGACAACAATATGTAAAGGGATAAAAAAATAAGTATACACATACACACAAACATGAAAAATATATAAACGTATATGTGAATATAGAAGGACATAGATTTTGACGCCGTTCTTTCTTTCGTTGTATTTTCTATTTAATGACAATAGTATTTTCTCATATCATCAATATACAGATGCAACCTGCTAGTTCATGAAACATACAAGACCGACAGGGTCGTCGTGAAAAGCAAGTATAAAATTCATAAAGAGCAAAAGAGACATTCATTTTGAGACACACCACAGAACGAACATCAACGTCAGGTAAAAGTTTATTATTAATTAGTTTAGGCAATGGCTACAAATAAAAAAAAACAATCGATATTGATGATTTTTTTTGTAATATTTCTTAAAAGTTATAAGGTATTTCATTTTGTGTTTATTATTATTATTGAATATATTTGGCGTTAATTTTGTAGAAATTCATTATTCACAATTAAATGAAACTACGTGATGTAGTATTATTTCTACTTTCTTTAAGTTTTTTATCACGACCTACGTTTCGTTGTATTACATCTTCAGATGGGCTATTAGCAAAGATCTTTGCCCACCTGAAGATGTTGCAATACAACGAAACCTAGGTTGTGGTAAAGAACTTAAAGAAAGTAGAAATAATACTACATCACGTAGTTTCATTTAATTGTGAATTATTATTATTATTTCTTATTAAAACTTCTTCATATATTAAAAATATAATGCGTTGTGTTACTATGAAATAATGAAAATCAAAAACCAAAAAAAATTGGTTACAAATTGCATCCTCCCAGATTTTCAATTGCTAATTTTTTTATTTTTTATAATTATTCTGAAAATTATTTCTGAAAATACTAGGCCCATTTTCGACGATTTCCTTTTTAAATAAATTCAGTAAAATTTATAAACTAATACCGCATAACTTACTGGTATATAGAACACTAAACAATTTTTAAATACAAAAGAAAATTAAAAAATATATTTTCTAAAAAAGAATTACTAATTTTTATTGAAACTTTGTTTAGGTAGTTTAAAGTATTGGTAGTTTAAAGTGTATTCAAGCCTTTTTCACATTAATCCAAACAACTTTATGTACCCAAGTTACCTTATCTCTTCTGATAGACTCGTCATACTTCTGATCAGCGATTTAAAAAACGTTTACCTCTATAGACGTGAGTAGAAAACAATATTTATAAAAACATTTAACACCATTTCAAAAACATCGTGGAAATTATTGACAAAATACATAGGCTTTATTGTAATATATACTTGCGTGCGCAAACGGGAGGTAATCTAAACCTAGAGTAGCCTCTTCGAGTCAATCGTTGCTAAGGAAATTGAACGATCACTTTCAAGACCTTTTGTATTTCAAAAAATTACAAGAATTTTAATAATGGGAAGACAATGTTTTTAACAATAAATATTTATAACAAAATACCGCAAATTTGCCGTGTCGAAAGGAAAATTGAAAGACGAAACGTAAAGGAATCAGGGTATAAAGGGTAAAGTAATGCCGACGAAGACGAAGACGATATGACAAAGAATTAGATGAAATATAATTATATCTTACGATTCTGAAAATTTACATTTGTCAAGCTGATACAATGAACAGATAAATGTGCCAAAGTTTTCCGAACTTAGATTCAGGTTAGAATTAGATAAGCACATATCCGGTACCTGAAAGAGGTCCCAAGGTAAAAAGTATGTACAGATTGTTTAATATGTTATAAAGTAGAAAAATGCTATCAGAAAATTTAGTATGGAATTAAACAAAATTAAGAATACAACATTCTGCATATCAATAATTTATCAAATTGCCAATTAAAAATGTTACTTTATAAATATTCTATTTATTCAACATAACGATAACATTCTGTACTAAATTGACTTGATCTATTCGAATGACAATCACGATTTTCTTTAAAATATTACTTTGTTTAAAGTACTCGATAATGAACTCGCTATAAATTTAAATGATTTAAGGGAGCTGTATTTCACGAAAAAAACAGAAGTTCTCATTTACACAACACATATGCCAAAGAAAAACGTTGCGTAATAGCTATTGACTATGATTATCGTATTTTCCAGTAAAACTTAGCAATTACAAAAAGCTAAATATAGTTATTAAGTTCCTTTAAGTACCATATTACACGAGTTTTATTAAATTCGATAATAATGAAAATTTATAAAAAAAAGGTGTTAATAATTAAATTAATAAAAAGAGCAAATTTCATCATAAAATATTTATCTAAAGCTAAAGCATACCTATTTACTAAAAAACCACCCAAATGTGTTTCAAGACACGCCTAAAATAGAATTCGTGTTGTGTATTTATCTTGAAGTTATTGCTGAAACAAAAAGTTTCGAAAATTTGCTTAACGGCGAAATATTAAGTTTCGAAATGTTTAGTGACTAACTGATATTTTTACTTTACTTTTATGCATTTATATTTAATTCAAAAATATTATTTGTTTATTTACTGTTGCGTCATAGGCCTTACCTAATTAGAAATGAAGTTTCATTTTGAGACAAACTGTGTGAAACCGAATTTCTTTACAACAAGCATCAGTTAGAAGAAAATAAGTTTTCCATAAATTACCTTTCAAATCGTGAATTAGGTACTTAGATAACCATTGTATTATGAATACATGCAATGTTATGATACAGACCGTAGTATGAATACGTGCAATGTTATGATACAAACCGTAGTATGAATACGTGCAATGTTATGATACAAACCGTAGTATGAATACATGCAATGTTATGATACAAACCGTAGTATGAATACGTGCAATGTTATGATACAAACCGTATTATGAATACGTGCAATGTTGTGTACAAACCATATTATGAATACGTTCAATGTTGTGATACAAATCGTATTAGAATACGTGCAATGTTGTGATACAAAATCAAATTAATATGATTCCAACTGTATCTTTTATCATAGAAATGTAAGGATTTAGTGCAGCTTGCTGTACTAGGCTGATAGTGCATTAAGAAAACTTCCTGAGCGTTACATAGTTGTTGAATTAAAAAAAATTAAAAAATGTACCACCAACGTTTTGAGCTTATCTAAAATGAGAATATGGTAACAGATGCAGCGGAATGCAAATAAAGTAATATTATAAAAGTCGCAACGACAGCGTGATTTGACCTATGTCGTAACATTTTGTTATTATTTATTTAAATAGTCGAAACTCTTTTACGATAGCACTATTTGATAAAATAAATGAACCCGAAACATTTCTCAATTCTCGAGTACGGATTTTATATATATTTCTGCAAAGGTAAAACACTTTTTATGAGGCGAAATGTATAATGACTTACGTTGATATCTAATTTAATTACTTTTTATTTTTAAGATAACTCTGAATATTAATCGTTTTACCTTTGAGTGTACTCAATTAATTGTATTAGCAAGGTTAAATTTACTAAAACACCTTTATAAATATTTAAATAAACAATAAAGTCAGCCGTGACGTGACTGTTTTAGTTACTTTTACGTAAAGTGAAATAACGCGCCATTTTGATGTGCTTACCTGTCAATATAAAGGTTTCATAATAATACAATATATAGAAGGCTAATAGTTCCATAACTTTTACGTTATTCATAAAATCACATTCATTCGAATTCTTTATTAATGTAACTTTGAGTTTTGATACAACATATGACGAGCTATGCTTTCGAATATAAATGTGCCGAAGACAAAATGTGCGATATATACATAGCGTTTCACCCCGTCATCGGAATAGAATGGAAGTATATATAAATAAATTTAATTAAACACTTAATCAAATTTAATTATTATAAATTTATATTTTCGATATTTTTTATTCATTAACGTGTCCAATATTTAAACTATTTTTCATATGTAATGATTAATAATTTTTTATCTATTCTTTCCCCTAATAAACAATAATATCTCAACAATTCATTAGAGGCGGTAATCATAAAACATTTTAATACACTCACAATAATATTTTCTTACCTTGCAAGAGAACAGTTAGATTTACTTTAAAAATATTCATATCTCATTGTGCTAGTATGGATAAAGATAAACGTAATGGATTTCTAAAACTAAAAAAGCACTAAATGAGTAAAAATACTAATTTTATGTTTCTCCTATATTGATACATTTCGCAACAAATTTAGCGCTTTCAAAATAAATAAATCTCACAACCGTTTCTTTTACGGTCGACGTCCTTAAAATAATAGATAAAGTCCAAAACCGCCGAAAGTGTTTAGCCACCTACAAGGGGCCATTAGTTTAAAGCTAACGCACCTACATAATCAATAATAATTACCCACGATTAAACTTCCAGATAATATAATTTCGAACACCTGTGTTCTTTAGTTACAACTCAATATTTTAATAATACGCACTACCGAAGCATACATAATGGAGCTAACAGGTTTCTTCTAAACGGCGTATCGCGTACACCAATCAAGACCTGCGCCTATATGAATGAACGGCTTTCGAATGAGAATCAAAAGGACGCTTTATCTAGTCGGTAATCAAAATTAAATGTTTATAAATAAGTCATTAAAGTAATACATATGAGCTAAATAACTTTATTAAACGTTTGTCAGAAAAAAGTTAGTAACCAGTTTAATAGGCGAGTTTTGGCTGTCCGGCAGTGGTATTGAGGCTCGTAGGTGTATTTATGGGAGCATAATTATGGAAAATAAAAAAAACTGGATCTTAATATTCTTAATGATATGTTATCGACAGGCTCAAACCCAAAGCGTGAACTTTTCAAATGTGAGTGACTTGTCAACTATTTTTTCCTTTAATGTTAGCGATTCACACAGTCTCTTCTAACGATTTTTTTATAGATGTAATAAAGTGTGTCTTAATGGCAAGCTGGAAAGTAATAATATAGAAAAAATTTGTCATGTACGACATTCTATGAATATGATATGATCTAAACGTAAATGTCCTTCATTTTCGGCCGTCATTCCCAGTTAAGTACTTAAGGAATTAATTTCTTTGACTTAACCAAAAAAAAATTAAGTAAACATTTCTAAATTAACCTTTCTTGAACAATACTATCTAGTCTATCTATAGTCTATATATTTCTTAGACTGTTCTTTTCCTATACTTCCAGCGCATAATGTGTTTATGCCATCGAATTAGAGTAGGTGTTGTTTTGATTGATTGATTGATAAATAAAAACAAAAAAGTAATTTAATAGAAAATGCCCTAGTTAGTAATTAATTTCAATAAATACAAGATTGAAGTTTCAAAACTACGTTCTAAATACATCAAAGAATACGGAATTGTATTACAAGTACGTTGATGATTTACACGTTAAACTCGAGATCTTCGAGACTCGAGACATAGACTTGTATTTATGGAAATCAATTTACACACCAAATTTTTAATTGCTATAAAGCGTTAAGCCTTAATTTAAAACATTATGTTTTAATTTCACTTGAAAACAACAACAAGAAAAAAATAATGAAAAATTTATTTTTCTTTGTGAAACTTAGAGTATCTACTTCTTTATAACGTCGGTTGTCTTCAGTCCTGTATTTTTTATATCTAAAAGGTTTACACGCCAAAATATTAGTGTCAAAGTTTCCCAGAGGGCAAATAAAATATTCCATTTTTTCATTTCATGAATCATATGAGATAGCAACGGAATGATTATATTTTCACGGTTAAAACTAATGTTAACCATTGTAAACAGCTTAGTAGAAATACGATTAGCCTTATATATATATATATATATATATATATATATATATATATATATATATATATATATATATATGCGTGTGTGTGTGTGGACGTAACTCAGAAATAAATTACAAGTATGTAATTACGTTACTGAGTTGCAATATTGTCAAAATTCAATATAATATTTGAGTAACTATAGCGTCATATAATCAACATATTAATTTTTTTTCGTTATTCTTTATAATAATGTTAAAATCAGTCTGAATAATTTTAAACCGACCCCAAAAATATGTAATTTTTTTATTTTCGTTCAAATAATTATCTTTTTCTAAAAAATATGAATTTTATACATACCAAATTTTTAAAAGATATTCTTTTTAATATCTACGGTGACATATGGTATCACAAACGAATAAAACCATTTAGTATCTATTATTTAACGTGTCCCCTGCAAACTTCACTTTTTAAAGTTCCGTATCTCAAAATGAAAAAAATTAAATTCTCATAAGATCCCTTTTTTGCTAGTGTGTGTCTGTCTACACCCTTTTTCTTTGGAACGGCTAGAAGTATCAAATTAAAATGAATATCAAATACTAAAATTTAAGACAGCATAATAAAAAAAAATAGTTTTTAACGCAATGTAATAAAAAGATGCGATATCTTTTAAATAACACGCATTTTGATACTCGCCGCCTCGTTCATCAAAATGTATAATATATGTTGACACAAAACCTTGAAATTTAATACAAAGCATTATTTTCTACTTTTATGTGGAATTATTATGGAACGTCACGGAAACGGAAGTCAATTTTGCAATTTTTCGCTTTTTGTTTACACATTTCCTAAACTACATTATATTGCGTAACTGTACGGTACCCTTAGGTCGCGAATCCTACTTGCGTCTGACCATTTTTTTAAGTATTTCCACTACTCTACTCCTGTATTTGATTCGTCATTATTATACTCTTTACCTGGTAAACACTTACATGTTTTTATATTATAACTGTATTCACATATCAAACAAACCCATATAAAATAAAACAGCTTTAGTGATATCTAACATTACGATAACATTGTTTTATTATAATGTTTTTACATAACGAAAACGGCTTGGCTGACAACTTGGAATTTCTTGATCATCTTGACTTGATCATCTGAACAAAATTTTCTTGTTAAACACATAAAATAAGTTATATGTCTGATGGCATTTGCGAGTTACATGGTTTATAAAACATGTGCAATCCGAGGGATGATAACCTTCTCTACTACCTGTGTGTAGTTATAAAATTATCTTTAAGTTAATGATAATTGGAACCTCGTTATTCACTTATCGTCTTTATTGTCTTTACTATTAAAACTCCATATAAATTTCGGTATGAACATAAAACTGTTCGTGGAAATATGTCACTAGAACAGAGTCGCGTACGATCACGATACCGTAAAGCCTCGCAAAGTATTTAAACGCGATTGGAAATAAGAGTAGCGGAGTTACACATACGCCGTGTCACGGTCCACCCCATATATCTATTTATCTGCCACCATCGGTGGACAGCTGCGTCGCTCCGCGATCCTACCTACACACGGTCAACTTGTTAAACATGTACCGGGCGAAGATGGATTGACCCTTCCTTGATTGCCCTCCGAACGAGACCAAACAAAACGAAGAGTAAAAGTTAACAACCAGCAGATGTCACCCTGATTGGCTGCCACCCTTATTTATTTATGTAGGGCGGCATGTCGGGGTAGGGGGCGTGCGGTCGGGTGGCTAAATGCGAACTATTTAACAGATTCAGGCTGGTATGTCCTCTGAGGCTACGGAGGTGACGTCACGACGCGATGTGTCTGAGATAAATCTTGTTATTTGCACGAGCCGGGTCATGTGGGTGTTCGGATATGTGTGGGTGGCTGTGGGTTCGCTTGTAGAGGGATAATATAGGTAGGCGAGTTTTTCTGGACCTTAGAAGTAATTTTATTTTCTCGTGTGTTATATTTGCTTAAATTTATGTAGGTTTTATTAATTAAGGGAAGCTAAAAACAATATTTCTATTTTTATAACTTTCGCCATTTCTTATGGAAATGAGATAGTCTGTGTGTCACGGTGTCATGTTTTGTAGCGAAAACCATAGGTCTTATTTTAGGGAAAATGATAAGGCAGGTGATTAGTATTAACGCTAACTGTGGTACAAATGTTTACTTCATATTTATAAATTGCTACAAAAATACTAATGTCAATTTAATCACACTTATCCCACACATTATCTTTAGTTTTTTTTTTGAGAATTTTGAATTATTCTTCTGAATATTACTTCTATTTAATAATTTTTTTACACTTGTCACATATAATTTCATTTATCCAATATTGCGTTTAAAGTGTTAAACAAAGTATTACATCCTAAACGATCGCTTGGTCTAATATCAGTGATGATAATCAGTTAAAAAATCCAATATTAACTCTAAAACTATTACAATATTCCGCAGGCGTTTACGTAACTTACGGTCAACACGAACTTACATAATGTTTTTTTGGTCTTCAGGGGTATGCAACACAATGTGTTTGTACGAGTATATTGCGCCAAACAGCAGCTCGCCACCGTCTTACTCTCAGAGGCGCCATTTGGCGCTGCTCGGTGCCGCTCGACGAGTAAAAAGTGCCGCTCGACGAGTAAAAAGTCGCCGCGATAGCGCGGGGGCATACATCATTTCTGCTGAGTGGGAGTCGCGGCGCCCGCTCCGAACTGTCCAATAAATATACGGAGCGGACCGGACCAGATAAAGCGAGTAGCGCTGGACAGTGGCTACGGTGACTGTACAGTCAATGCATGTGTTTCTTAGCTTACTTGAATTACAGCAGGACACCGCTGTGTGTAGATTTGAAAGATTCAAATTATAGATTGATTTTAAAATATTAATGTAAGCACACAACAGAGGTTAATTTGTATTTAGTTGTTAAGTCGCTTGTTCACTAAACAGTAGCATTTTGTATTTTCAATTATTAATGTTTTATTAATTTCAAGATTGTAAAAACAAAATTATAGAATAAAATATATTTCTTATTTTTATTAATGCGCTTGCTTGCTTAAAAGATTTTTAACAAAATATAAATTTTAATTTAGCATTATTTACTTCCATATATTTAATTAATATAAATTACAATGCTTGACTCGACGATCTTGTCTGTCACAATAAATGTATTTTTAAAATTAAATTTATAAAGTTATTAATTTTTCTTTCTTAAGTGACTAAAATAGCAAATTTAAAAAAATTAATAACCTCAATGATAAAAAGAAAATTCATATAGTTAACCAATATCAGATAACATGTACAAATAAAATGTTCTACTCTCGAAAATATAGGACTAATTACAAAATAACTAATATAAAAATAATGTTTTTTTTATAAATATTTATTGTTAATAAACTTTACTAAAATTCGTAATCATTTTGGAAACGTTATGTGTAAGGCGCAAATACCCTTTTAGCGATAATTGATAGTTCTCGACTATTCGACGAGTCCATTCGATGACAAATATATCGAAGATGCTGGAGACTTCCAACTAACAAATTCGATACAAAAATACTATTCCACGCCACGCAATTGACATTATGGTGATTTTTTGACAGTATAAAATTTACATGTTAATTTTGAATTAGATAATTTATTATAAATTCTTCTTAATTTAATTATTAGAACGTGAATGCATTATGGAGTCGTATCAATATCACACTATTTGATCGTTTAGATAAGAACTAAAGTCACGATTTGAAAATAACTACCTGAAATTCATTCTTATTTTTAACCAGTGACGTGCTCAAGACACACATCATTGTCAACATAAAATAAATACAGGAGATAATCAGAAGATTATTGTAGGCCTAATACCAAATAAACCTATTACCAAATAACAATGTAATTGCTGATTTAAAAATACGAGAAAGTAGCATTTTTGCGAAAATTTAAAGGCATAAATTTTAAAATAAATAATTATAAATTTATGTCTGTCCATTTTACCTTAATTCATATTTTAAAAGCAAAATGATGTAAAGAAATATTTTCTAAAGATCCGAGAAGGAAAATAAACTTAGCCGCTTCTAACACTGAGATAAACAGACGAAATGTTATGTAAGTATATATAATTTAATATGCGAAACTGTGAGAATGAGATACATAAGAAAATATGCGATTTTTATTTACTATGAAACTTATAGAAGCTTATTAATTTTTGTGTTGTTAGTAATTCTTGTGTTTGTACTAATTATAAAATTCTAGCCAATGTGTTAGTCAAATTAGTAAGAGACGAAATAATAATAAGTACACGCGCATAACAATTCGGTACAAAAAAACAAGGCACAAAAATATAAGTTCTTCTTAATCACCTGCATTTCCTTTTAATAATTCATAATTTCACTAACTGTGCACAAAGAACTGAACACAATACCTACTACTTCTGTAATTCCGACATCCATCTGCATTTTTCCTCATTTCATCAAGGCAATGACCCGCTCAGTGCCTGCGTTCAATTATCTGACTGGTCTAATTGATTTATTCGTCACTAAGTGCGTTGATTTGATTAAACGGACCCGCTGCCGCCCTCCGCCCGCCCAGCTAACGCAGATTTATAGTCTAGGCTCGGAAGACTTGTTTCTTTGCATCTCGGCGGCGTCTGGAGAATAGACATGTGGTTGGCTAGTTAAGTGGCCCATACTGCCTCGTCTTGGAGCTGCGTTTGGATTAAGGCCGAAGAGATTATGAATTTATTTAGATACGTATGTTACCATTACAGAGTTGTCGACATTAGCAGAGTTAATAAAAATAATGTAAATATGCATATCAGTGTTGGGTATTTAAATTTAATATTGTTTTGTATTAAAATAGGGAATTTTCCAATTTTCAATAGGTAGAGACACGTACACGTCTGAGAGTTAATAGGATTATACTCGCTTATAAAGGAACTTGGGTAAAAGAGAACAAAAACACTAATGTATATTTTAGCTATGACCTTTAGTTAAAACCTTTCCACATATTCACGTGGAAAGGTTTTCAAAAATTTTCACTTAAATACCTTAAGAAAAGCTTAATTAATAAATCAAGTCTCAATATAATCTGCTAAAACATATTTTTGATTTTCTGGCCCAAGTTCAAATGTAAATATATTACCAGCTTCCCCAAGCTTCATCTTAGTAATCTGGATTATCAGATCTTATATACGACACTCAATAGTCAAATCTTATGCGATATTATTTATAATGTAATATTACTCTTAATTGTATATATAACTAGCGACCTATTATGGCTTTTTGCTTTTATTATGATTAATTTTTCATAAAAATATATTGTTCTCAATTCTCATTTTCATATTGACAATTATTACTGACAACGACATAAAACATGTTAAAAAGCTACATCTAGATAAGATAATGTTATTTTTAAAATATCTCAACATAGGTAGGTATTATATAACGCAACAATGTCATATTAATCATAATATGTACTGCCCAATTTTCCCTCTTTAAAAAAACTAAGAAAGATATTCAATCCATCTTACTAAGGAAAAATAATACTTGAAACAATAAAACAAAATCACCACGTACAACCTACACAACTTTGTTACTAAATTTGCCGCGTGTAAACTTCATAATAGCTAACGAATAAATATAGTAATAAAGATAATATAATATAAGAATAATATAATATAAAATAACGGGTGAATAAATAAACATCAATAACAGATACAGCCACCGGAACAGTGCAAATGCGCCAACAATTTGCCCGTAGAATATGGATTCATACATAGGATTCGGCCGCCAGATTAGGTAACCAACTAGTGTTAACACCGACCTTTCTCGGCCAGATTCATTAAAATCGTACACAACCATCAGAATAATGAAAATGCTTCCCTACTCTCGTCTTCTTCCTCTACAGTTTATCTTTCTCTAGCTCCACTTCCATAAATCTGCTGCATTTATCTATAAACCAACATGAGCGGGAATAATCTACTGACATAATAAAGTGAAAAAACGTAAATAACTTATAATATATTACGTTGTGTTATTTATAAATATAAATAACACAACGTAAATAACTTTAAAAAGAATTCATTGAAAAATGAATCAAACAAAATTTCTGAAATAATATCCTATATAGAGAGTTCTTAAAATAAAAAGGATATACCTACTCGTATATACAAAGGGACATAAAAGGAAATACTTGTTAAATATCACGACATGCGAAACAGTTAGTTACGATCCACTTTTATAATTGATATTATTCTACTAACATTAAGGTAATTCCACATAATTATTTATTTTATACCTTATCGTGTAAATATTATTATTGCCAGTTACAGTGCATGAATCACGAGTTGATTAGATCTATTGGTGATACCAATTGACACAATTTGATAGGTGCCTCTTCTATTCACAAGAGCCACCCTCTACCCACGTAGACCTATTGTCTTTAAACCATTGCACCTAAACCCCTAAAAATCTCAATCCCCGATATGACACGATATTTTAATTTTTTTTTTATTTCTAAAAACAGAGGGTGTCGAGCGGTGTCCGGGTACAGCGGCCGCTAGCTGTGCGCTCGCCCCCATCCATCATCGCAGCGCCGCATTCGTCACGCGGCCCATTCCGCGGACAGTTGTCCCTCCCCAGAATTCTTAACCGCTTTATGCGGGAATTAACATAAATTATCGTTAACTATATGACGAAACCGGCAGGTAAGATTTGTCAGGTATGTAGGCCTGTCAAAATATGGATTTTGTCAAACAAGTGACCAACTAGAGCGCTTATGGATTACGACGTCGAGGTGGTCTCAGAACTAGATCCCTACGAATTACAATATCGCTGTGATAAATTATTATAAATGCTAAATGTACGTAAATATAAAGCGTACTTTATCTTAGAAAATTATTCAAGTAAAGTAGAGGTAAGACGATCTACTAGAATAATTTAATTTTCATCTAATTCGTGAAAATACTTCTGAATATTTAAATAATTTCCATGCCACCATCCTTCTAAATTTTAAGAATCATCATTGGGTATTTATTATATAAACGCTTAAAAAAAAGTAGAAAATTATTGGATCACCTTCCTTAATTACCTTATCATAAAATATAGGAATGCAAACACTTGCTGCGAAACTAACAATATTTTGTTGCAACACTCCTAATGTTTTTTTAAGCTATGTATTCAACGAAAACCCGATAATATCTGTCCTCTTGGCGACTCATTATAAGTTCCAATAACCTTATAGCATTTAAAAAAGGTCATTTTGTCTGCGACTCACACTATACCGTTAGAATTTTTATTAAATATAATTGAGAATTAACTCCAGAAGTTATCATCTAAAACATGCATTTAGAAAATGCATCTTGAAAATCGCCTTCCAGAATTAAAAGTTCCCAATAAAGTGCCTTTAAGATAATATTTTGCGTAACCATTAATGCTCCAGAGAACGATAGTTCTTTCAATTTAAACGCGGTAATTTTGGTCAAAACGATTCAAAAGACGATTCCAACAAGCCTACCAGCTTGTTGAAGTGAAAACGCGGAAGCTCTACAAAGATTACAGAAATTTGATACATCTACATATCGAGGACACTCTCAGTTTGAATGAACCAGTGATATTCATCGTATTCTATGTGACAAGTATTGTTCATAGTGGGTACCACATTTAATGTCTGATAATAGGAAAGAAACAAAAAAGTAGTAATGTAAAGAAAGGTTAAAAAAAATTGTCAAAGACAAATCAAGTTATATCTATTTAATAACCAGATCGGATAGAACCTGCGTTTATTATTACATTATTCTAACGAAGTTACAAAGTACAATGTGAATGTCCGAAGATGAGGATCCTCCTGATTTCAATGAAAAAATGACGTTAAGTAAAAAGCGAATGATTTTGGGATTCTTTCTCTAAGACACGTATTTTAGACATTGTTTTTCTAGATCAAATAAAAACTGTCCTTCCTGATAAATATGCTGTAGAATGTGTCCGTCAACTCAGGGGAGAATTAAAAAATCAATAACCAAATTCAAGATTAAATACTTAGTATTAACACCACGACAACGTATTTAAATAGTCCATAATTTTTCGAAAAAAGACCTAAAGTCGACGTTGTTCTAGTGACACCGAGTTATTGGGGCATTTGAGGAGTTTTGCTCTAGCGTCCCAGGAGATTTGCGTATGAAAGACTAAATAACAAACAGCGAACTTTGAAAAGGCAATAGCAAGTGAATACGATTATATATCTAAAAAAATAGTTTATTTTCCAAAAAAACTGACGTATACTAATATATTAAGATGGACTATTTGAAGACCGACGGTATTTTTTTTCACTTAGATACTTCATCCCATTAGAATCCATTGACGAATATATTCAGCAAACAAATGGGTGCCTACATATTAAAACAAAGTATCTTCATGTCATTCGCACTCGGCCAGCGTAGCAGAACGCTACACGAGTCACATTTGAATTTGATTTATCGCTCTGCACCAATCGACGGCATCGAGTCATTTGGCGCAACGTCGCACGGGTGGTCCGCCGCTCAGTGACACTGACGAGCCTCGCGGTCGTGGCCCGTGGCCCCCCCGAGCCAGACACCACGGCAACCCCCGGGCAAAAACAGCGGTAAGAAATTTGTCGAAAGGCGGCCTGCAAAGCCGCGCTCTAGTAACGTTGGCCTCGTTAGTGTCGTCGGCTCGCAAAAAATAGTTCGACGCATTCACAAACCCCGCGCGTTTGTTAAATCTGCGTGGAGATGCGGGGATGTTGCGCCTCTCGACGCATAGTTAGGATCGGGGTTCCGGGAATGCGGTACGCGCCGACGTCAGCCGCTGCAAGTTATGGAAGTGATTAATTATAACCGCTAATCAGTTGGTAAATATTTGGGCTCCAACTGGTGAGTCGCTTAGAAAATGTCATATGGAATTGTGACCAAGTCATTGCTCATAGGATTTACGATTTTTACTCAATCTAGATTGCATTATGCTAGGTAGAACAAACAACAATTTGGTATTATTGGAGACGGTCTTATTTAGGGTTCTAATGAATAGGTAAAAGCGTAATTTTTCTGTTGCAGCTTCATTGTCCATTCGTTTATATATTCCTGCAATAAACCTTTTTCACTATTTGAAAAATATTTGAAATTTGCTCTAAAGATATATTTTAGAAATTAGGAAAGAAACGAATTGGGACCTACAGTGTGACATGCAAAAACGAAAAAAATTGCTAGATGTAACAGTAAAGTTAACAGCATAAACTACAATGGTAGCTTCGTTTTCATTATTTTTTAAACGAAGCACTCAGTACTGCATAATTCTTACTTTTGTAGTTGGTTACCAGATAGGGTTAAAAAGAGAATCGTTTTTACCATTGTGTTATATAATATCGTAGGTACTATTATATCACCATGATATTAAAAAGTGTAATAATAAAAAATCTATAGTTAATACAAGAAAAACTTACTTTGTAATGTACTCAAATGATGCAACAAGATAATGTGTAGAATTATTTGATAACATGATAAGTCATAAATACGTCGTGACTTTAATATAAATTGTTATAAAATTTCCATTTTGTTTTATTATAAAACTTTCTTACTTCTATATGTGTAAGGATGTACAAAGAGTGTTTAACCAATTTCATATATTCATAAATCAAGATGCTATATGATTGTAAGTAGTAAATACTAAAGTTAAAATGCATTTTTAGAAGTTTTTTAATACATTTTTCTTAATAAATTATTCACCCTCTTTATTTTTAATTTATTTTTCAAAATACGAACTGAAAGGCAACATATATTGATGATTTGAATAACAGATTCCAAGATTTTTAAAAATAATAAAAATTGAATAAATATACTAAGTTTAATGGGAAACACTTGATATAGATGATACCGAGTTCAAAATTCTACTCGTCAGGAAAATATCTTTACGAATTACGTTGTTTGTAAAATAAAAATAAATACAAATATATGTTCACCCTAAAATCGAGCTATACTTCCCCCAAATTTATATTTAGAGGATTGTGGCTGCCTTCAAAATTATTCTTTGAGTTTTATCTACTGTTTGTAACCTAAAATAGGGACGTTTAATCGCACTAAAGTATGTTATGTCGTGAAGGCTCTAATTTTAAGGCTCACATTACAGGGCACAGAGACGTCCTTTCTACCGCTAATTTAGTAAGATTCTTTACGTAAATTACGACCGAAATCCATTACAGTATTCTCTTTTTAATTTATTTCTTGAAATCTTTATTATGAGAATTGTTTACACTTACATCCATACGATTAAAACGTTTACAATACATAATAATAAATAAATTATTAGCGAATAATAAATAAATTATTACCGATCGAAATAAGATACAAATGAAAGCTTACTTAAAAGAACTGTACAAGTTTTTAAAATGAATTAAAGAAAAAAGGACTATGTGGCATCAACATATTTATATCCATATTTTTTTTGCCAGAGGGAGATCAACTACAGAACAGCGCAGGTTAGATAAAAGAGCGGACAGCAACGAGTAAAGATAGAGAAAGTGCGCCTAATTAACTAAAGACCTTTCTACGTTGTATCTGTAATTACTCTAAAGCTAAGTTTAAACTAAGACACTGGTGTATACTCAGTACATACATCGTGTGTGAACACCACTGTCTGCGCTGGCGACATTTATTGCGATACTTGGTTTAGTATCGCGGCACCGAAACCGCCTTATGTGTGAACGGCCAGACATTAGCGTCAGACATTTGTGTCACAATTAGTGTCGTAGTCTATACAGGTCTTAAGACGTCGTAACATACCCGTCACTCAAATTTTGTAGTAACTTATATTTTTATTCTCGTATTTTTGTTTAAACTAAAGCGCTAATAAATTTCAAGTTTTGAAAAAGCATACGCTGGGACGCATTAATCATATATCATTAAAATTAATTATGCTTAGTCAATAATTTAAACCACGGTAGTGTAAATTCTTATGTTAATTCTATGTAGCGGGAAGAGCGAGTGACGGATAAAGTCCTCCGTTGCAAATCATTCCACACGTCAGTGAATGTAGCACACCACCAGTATTTACATTATATGTATATATATATATATATATATATATATATATATATATTCAAAAACTGACGCTATTTGTCTCAATATCATTAATACTTATTAATAACATTGAGACAATTAGCGTCAGTTTTTGTAAATACCAATATGTTATATTATCGGTTATCAGTTAATTCATATTATAGGTTAATAAAATTTATCATATTATTAGAAGATTATCTTAATATTTCCGTTTTTCCTTTCAGAATAATACTGTATAAAAAAATATTGCTTTTGGAGCACTTGGTGGCCACGCACCTTTCTTTATGCACTTAGGTACTCATTCAGGTACTAGCCGC
The DNA here is from genome assembly GCA_039881145.1 of Druceiella hillmani. Taxonomy (NCBI): domain Eukaryota; kingdom Metazoa; phylum Arthropoda; class Insecta; order Lepidoptera; family Hepialidae; genus Druceiella; species Druceiella hillmani. The sequence goes on from JAYKKI010000074.1 coordinate 4,737,063, forward strand.
TTTCAAAATTTGTTAACAATGGTGATCAGACAAAAATTTTGTAATCGCTGTTAACGGTCGTGACGTCTTTTGTGGTGGCTTTTTTTCAAATCAAATCTACTACACTTAACAAATTTGCTTAAAATAATATATATGACATCCATTATCTATTTATTAATCGACTATAGTTTCACATTCAATTTCATATCGAATCATATATTCCCGATATTCCAACTATAATAAAGTTCGGTATTAGCCCATAGAACCTACTATAGAAAGTTCAATAAGTGATAATTATACCAATTGACTGTAATACGAAAAAAAGCAACGCACAATTTTTTTTATGACATTAACTAGCAGTTCCCAGCCAATCGAAAGCCCGAATCCGCAGACGGCGCGGGTGGTGATCAGACCACACACAGTCGGGTGTCAACACACTGTTTGCCAAACAGACACGTGAGTCAAACATCACTTATCATTTTTTTGCCGCAATTTTTTGCCAATCTCGCCCTGCGGAGAACTCGTCTCGCCCTAGACCGCCGTTTGTAAATAACACCTTAACTTGCTCTCGAAGAAACATAAATCATTATGTCGGAACCTGTTTTTTTTCCAGTAACAGATATATTAGATACAAACGAGAGTCGTAACCTAATTTTGCAGTGAAATTTGTATGCGATTATGAATTAAGAGATGTGACCATTTAATTGAGTTAGTGAGACAGACGTTTATAGAACTATTGTAATAAGCACCAAGTAGGGTTATCATAATGATTCCTTCTCGCTCCTCTAATAGTTTAACAACAATAGACTTGTGAATGAATGTTATATGGTAAATATAAACACGCTTTCAAGTTGTAATTCTAATTAAAATTTAAAAATTAAATTTACTTATTTGGAATTAGAGGGTAACATTTTGATCGATTAATAAAATTAGATTCTTAAAAGTTCTAATAACTGTAATTTCGTTAGGTTCTGAATTTTTATTTTATTATCGTTTCATTTAACTTAGCTTCTTTGTTTTTTTTGTATAAATTATCGTTAAACGGGGTATTTCCAAAATAGCTGCCTATTGTTTTTATAGACGGTCTCTCTGTGTGATAACTTTCAACTTTCTTTTAATTTAACTTCATTTATTTTATAATAAAGTCTATCTGTTTTTATTAAATGAAGTTTATAACGGGCTCCTGTAATAAAGATAAAATATTTATCATCTATAGAAAAAATAAGTATATGGGAACTTTGAAAGTTTTTATTTAGTCCACAAAACCTTTATATGAAATATAATAGTTACGTCATAAATATTAATTAACATTTTCAGTGTTATCAGTACCCGGGTAAGAACAACTACTACGTCGACCTATAGACTCACTAACTCATCGACTCACAAGTTTTTTGGTTCGGACATCATTTATGGTAGCGATTATATTAAAATTTAATTGCCGATAATGATATTTTCAATCATCATAGCATCGTATCATCCAGTTCCAAAATGTCTTGAGAAGGGTGCAAAATAATTGGAGGTAAGACGATTACAAAACTATGAAAACTATTTAGAGGAAAACCTACTTTTTCTGACTTCATAATGCAAGCCTCAAGGTTCTTCTCATTTTCGAATCTAAAAACAAGATATTTTCATAAAATAAGTTTTAAATAGCAGTATTATATTAAAATATTACGAATTAGTGCAAAAATTAAATTATGATGTATGATTTTATTATTTTTCTACCTAACGCCAATTGTTCCTTGTTTCTGTAAGTAAAGGATCTTTGTAACATCCAAGAAAGTATTATTATATTGGCGATTTCATTAAATATGTTTTATTTGTTGGAAAACTAATTTACTGTCTCCCTATTCCATAGGAAGTTACCAGTTTCTTACTTTCGGTTTTCTTTATGACTTGTGAGGCGTCGCCCATCGTTCAAATATTTCAAAAACTGTTAAGTAAACTTAACGGTGATTGTAGACATATGGTATCGTGTTTGCAGCGTGACTAAGTATATAAAAATTATTTAATCTAACACGTAGCAATTTGTGTCATTATTGCGCTACCATAAACAAAAACTCAGCGAAATTGGAGCAACTATTCTTTAGGCTAAGGATACATGCCCCTTCAAAAAAAATGTAAAAAAAAATTATTATAAATTCCCTTAATTCGTGCACTTTACGCTTTCATTTAAACTACTAAATAAAACAAAGTTAGCATTTGCAAATGAAAAAATGTTGTTAAACAGTAGGTACTTCCGAATAAAAATTCCAAAAAAAATTTAATTAATCTGTACTGCGGAATTGAACAAACTGCATGGACTTGTCTCGATTTCTCGCGTGGAACTGAGGTACAAGCGGGGAGCGGGGGTGGGGAGGGTGTTTCCTTTTTAATGCGATTTTCCCTTCCGTTTTTAAAAATTAACTTATTGGGAAATATCTTAAAATGATCCTATCATAAAATACATTATGATAAAATATCGTTGTCAGGATTACATTTTTTTTACATAATAACATGAGGTGTCTTACATATGGAGGTATTTTAATTTTTTTTTGTTTTTGCAAAATAACGTCATTCATCCCCTCGATCTGCGAAAATTTTTTGTCAACTATTAAAAATAAAGTGATGTTTAGAGAAATAAATAAATGTTGAATCTAATACACTTTGAAGAATGAACACTAGGAAAATCGCTTTTTCTCATAAAGAAATATTTATGTCAAAACTCTTTAATAGCCAATTTCGAAGTTACTATTTGTACTCTCATTAAAATTATGAAAGTATTGCTTTAGAGTACACACGATTCACAAAGGTCAACGATTATAAGGAAAGAAGGATGTTTTTGAAACAAATGCTAATGGATAAGCACGAATAAAAACGGAGTCTCTATGTATATATATATATATATATATATATATACATACATATATATAAATATATATACACACACACAAGTGTGTGTGTATACGTGCGTACGTATCTATGTATATTGGAACCGAACCAATTGCAGACTATTCGTATTGACCATGTTTAAAATTAGTCGTCCTGGATAATAAATTTTACTACTAATTGTTATTACAAAAGTATTTCCGGAGGTAAGGCAAAAAACTTAATATTCTTCTGTACTCTAAAAAGTTACTCGCAGGCTGCGCGCGTCCAATAGAGAAAGATGACTGCCACGTTAATGCAGTTGATATAGTTTGTTTGATAATTCAGAATCTAGAGGATATTATTTTTTTCTGTCGTAATTCGCGTAAACCATCCCCCAGAACTTTACAAAAACTTTGTTTTTCTAGGCTTTTTATAGTGCTTAAAAAGCATATACGATATGTCATAATCATTAGGATTGCGTCAATGTTACGAGTCACAGTTTCATGTGTTATGGGGAGCGACCCGCAGCTCTGCACTTTTCTACTTACCTACCGCTCGCAGTTAATGCAGCTGTCTACGCCATCACTGCACTGACTCCACTCTGTGGACATAGTCGTAATACAGTTTGTTATTCGAATAGAAACAGTCAAGTATAAGGATACTATAATATCAGTACTTTGAAGCCTTGTGGCACTATATGATTTTTATAGTCGATAATAAATTTTCAGTTCTTTCTTCCCTTGTTTTTGATTTTTTCGTCTTCCCAAGTCAGATCTTGTTGGTTTATATCATTTTTCGTTGTATTTTTTTGTTATTTATTTGTATAATGATCACATATTATTATTGATGTTATTCTTTTTTTTTAGTATTGATGACGATTATCATGAATTTTAAATTAATGATTCATTTTTTTATCATTTCTTTCTGTTTATTATTTGTGTTTGTATTATTTGTACAATGTTTGTATTATTTGTAGTTAATGTACTGTTGGTAATGTTTACACGAGTATAAGTATTTACGTAGGTAGTACCTATGTCATTTTTATGTGGAAATGTTAGGATACAAGTCAACCTAGCACTGATAATCTCAAACATATTTCACTATGATTTGTATCCGTTTTTCCCCCATACTGATAAATATATAAATGAGTGAAAATATATAAATTTGGAACTCCAGATGCAAAACGGTTCAACCATGTTTATTGCACAGGCAAAATGTTTTTTCTGTTGTTAAACATTAAGATTTTTCTCTGTGGTTAAAAAATTAAAGGAGATGGGGTAAACTTAAACTTTAAAGCGACATGCAAGTTGCATGTTCATTTAAAGCTTAAAATTTCTCAAACGAGGCTGAAAACGAAAATTGGTAAATAAAACCTTAATTTCAAGAATAATTTAGTCAGTGGTATGAGCAATATTTAAAAAAAAATATCTGTACTTGTAAAATATCTTGACATAAATCATGCACACCCAGAATTATTTACATGGGTCTAAAATTGCAGAAAGTGCAAGCCTGCGACAGACAGACATCCGGACGACCGGGCAAGGTGAAATTATTAGGGCCCATTGTTGCACTAGAGAACCCTATAAATGAATCAAACATTTTTATCCAAACAGTATTTTGCAAGTAAGTCCAGGAGAGAAATTCACGTGACCTGAAATTACATGTCTTTTGCTATGGAGATAAAAGGGAGGACACCCATTCCTTTTTTGAATCGAATGTTTTTAATTACTTTATTAATATTAATTTGTAAGTAATATTTGTGAAATATAAGATATACTATCTTTAATAAATAATATAATAATAAATACACAATTACTCGTAAGGCAAATTCTGATATGCAAAAGTATAATTTTATATTCCTCTACCAAGTTGGTAGAAGCGTAATAATGAAGAGAGTAGTATGATAATATACTAATATTCCAGAAGGTATAATTTGGTTATCTTTCTCTACTTTCCCTCTCCATCACATAATTTCAAATATGCTTTCGAAAATGTATAAACTGTTATATTTGTTTCGCTCCTTCATTAAATTTCACGTTGAATAGGGTCTCCATTCTCCGTGATGTCTCGGTATCGATACAAACGTCAATTAAAATGTATTATATTATTAGCTTTAAAATTTGAATGCACTTTCCTAAATATAAATCGCAACGAAATATTTCATGAAAAATGGTAAATATTTCTTTTATTTCTAGGATTATTTTGAAAAATTAAACTACAATTGGATACAGTTATTAGTAAATTTACTAACGAAATTAGTAATTTTTTAACAATTAGACATTTTGACAAGTAAACTCATTACGTCATTTACACAATTTATTTGTAACGCTGTAAACCTGAGAAAAGAGGTAATGTATTATAATATTATTTATACACCTATCTTGCGTAGGCAGTAAAAACCTTTCGACTCTGATAAATATCGGTTAGTTTTTTTAACTGGCGTATAAACTCTCATCAAAGCTAGTCTGTTATTAGCGTGTTTGATAGTATTTTTATTGGTAAAGGTTTAACTATTTCAACAGAAGACTCATGGATCTTCCTACAATTCAATAAATATCACACATTTTTCCCTAATCGTTTGCACTTGTCGATATAAAAATGGTTCCCAATTATGAAGATATATTCATATTTACAAAGTAAAGTTACATTGTATTCGGGTCACTACTCGACTATTACGAAACATAAAAAAAGTCAGGTTTAGCTCGAGGTCAAGTGTTCTGTTACAACAGGATGCAAAATCAATAAATGTCAAAGGCTATACTCGCATAGTTGATTCACAGTGCAATCGTACTTAACAACTTCTTTTCAGATTCATCACCATAATTACGCCTGTTAATCGCGATAAAAATATTGTAGGCATTTCTTTGCTGTAATATGTATTAAATAACCAGAATAGCGAGCCAATTTCAATTCAAGTGATATGATTTCAGTATGCACGGGCCAGTATTGATTCAAAGCTTGGTGAGAGCCGTTTGTAAAGAATCAGAATAGCGAGCCAGCTCTCAATTTAGGTGATATGATTTAAATACGTGTGGGCCAGTGTTGGTTCAAAGCTTGGTCAGAGCCTTTTGTAAAGAATCAGAATAGCGAGCAAGCTCTCAGTTTAGGTGATATTATTTCAGTACGTGTGGGCCAGTGTTGGTTCAAAGCTTGGCCAGAGCCTTTTGTTTCAGGTTGTCAAAGCTTGGCCAGAGCCTTTTGTTCAATATTCTTCATCATTTAAGTGTATCGTTTATATTTTTGTTCAAAAATGTTCCGAATTTTACAAAAAATATGAAATTTACGATCATGGATATTGTTGTCAGATAAGCTTAAGATTTCTAGTTAATTTGTTTTTTACTAATTTTCATTTAAGCAGTTTCACAGATAGGGTAGATTGGGGCATGTATTTTTGCGGACCTTTTTAATAGTAAAAATTTCTAGAACTGTGTTACATAAAATTTAGAAAAAAATAGTTTTGGAAATTTTATAACTTCCTCTTTCTTTAGGTACTCCAAATGTTTTTTTTTAATTTTACACGATTTGGGAAATAAAAAAAACATTTGGACTACTTTCTTACTTCCTCAAAAATTTCCGAATGAATATTATTGAGAGTTAGCTATTGAGGTTCGTACGTTTTATCACTATATTTCAGGTTTTACGTCAAATGATTTCTGAAAACGGCTGTCACAGACAAGTAAACGCACAGATACGGAAGTGAACTTTTAAGTGTTCGTTTTTGTTTATGTACGTAACTCAGAAAACAGTCATATGTAACTCGAGTCTCGTTGAAATGTTGATTCGTTTATAAATTATTATTTGACCTTTCCGTACAAACAAGCATACTATTTTGTTATAAATTAGTATATTACTAATATAATTACCAAGAAAAGCAAATGTTTAATAAACTGGTACAATGTTTCTGATTGTTTAAAACGGTTAATTTCTTACTGAAAATTGCACAGCTAAGGACTGTTGATAGATTTATGATTATATACTTCTCTTTTTATTTTTGAATTCTTCTTGTCAATGTTTTGACAGATAGAGTGTGGACAAACTTATTTTCACATTTTCTTCTGAATTTATGTTTTTTAATTCACTTTATGTTCTTTAAGTTTTCTTCAGTTTTAGAGGATTATATAATTAAATTCTCCCACACAAGATGGTTGTAATACGTTAGTTCCATAATGACAAATATAAAAAAAGTCATCTTTGGGTCAGCTAATGTTATTACTGACATTTACTTTTGAAAAAGGAATTTAGTCGAAACCGTATTTTCCGAGTGTAAAAGAATTTCCTGTAAGAAATGTAATGAAGTAATTTTATGATATGAATTTAAATGTTTGATTAATTTTAAAATTTTGAGTATGATTATCTCAGAAACAATTAGTTTTTTCACATTCGCCATAAACGTTTTACGGTCAGAAAAATTAAGTAAATTAATTGGCCTTGTGAAAATACGTCAATGCGTTCTGTATGTGTGTGTAAACATATATATGTACATAAACACCACATGTGCTTGTCTCTCTGTTATTATTTTCCATCGCGCTTGAGAATAATAATAGGACGATGGAGCTCCATACTACAATGTTAAATGTTAATTTACTCATGTCAAGTCTTCTACAATAGGTTAACATTTGTTTTTTTTGTGAAACCAGAATGCATTATGGTATTCACAGACACATTTCCTTCATTAACTTTTTTAATACCTCAACGCATATGTTCCGTAATTACGCAGTCGTCGCAGGGTATTTATCCTCGTTCATTTAATTTACATCCTGAATATACTCTCATGTACCTATAGCGTTAAGTTATAAAGTGTAGAACGAGATTCACCTGAGTTATAAATTACCGACCAAGATGTACACGACATACGTAACATAAATTCAGTAAACAGTACAAAAAATCGAAAGATCATATCTTTCACCATCTCCTCTTTTGATTTTATTTAAGCAGAATCCTCACATAGAAAAAATTATTTGCTTGTTCCGCCATCATAATTCATAATCGAAATTGATGATGAATATTTTACCACAAATTTTCTGAAAATTGCCGATTTGCATTTTTTGCTATATACACGTGGAAATATTATTTTATTCGCTTCGGATATTCTTACACTGCAAATAGCTCTTATTCATGCAAATACATATTTCATCATTGGATATATTATGAAAATACATTTTATTGTTTTGTTTTTTCGCTATTTTTATATGGCTGGATGATTTCTTTTACAACTGTGTTCAGAAATAATTGATAATCATTATAAATAAGTGATAAAGTTAATTGGTAAGTTTATAAGTACTGTAACGTGGTTTCTGTATGTAGACATGCACCGAGTTAGCCATGCATACAACTACAAAAACTAGATATAAAATTATTTAATTGCTTTACAAAATTTATGAGAAATACATACTATCTATTCATGTAATGGTCGTTAATAATGTTTCGTGATGTATAGGTAATGGCCGTTAATGAGAATATAGAAACAGGATCATTAATACACGAGTTTAATTTCCATTAACTCGATTGTTAGTTTTATATGAAGTAAGAATGATATTTTTTGTACACTTATTTTAAAATCTAAAAGATATTCAAAGTGAATCGTTTTGAGCAATAAGCCAATAATTTATTCAAGCCACATTCAATTATAGTACTAGTAAATTATTAAGTAGATAAATAGATCTTACCCTAAAGATATAAACAAACCCCCTTACACATACATACATAAGCTATACTCGCTGTTTCTTCGTCAGTAATTTTCAATATACCTATGTAAATTGACAAAATTTATGGACGCTTAAAAACACAAATACATAATATTCAACGTGTTCAGTTTCCCACGCCTTGTTTTGTTCGAAATATCCAATACACATTTGTCTCGTGATTTTGACATAAATCAGTGACAAGACCTCGATTATGAAATAATAGTTAAATACCGACCCATTAGTATTTCACAGTTTTTTATCCTTCTAACCTCGTTGCGGTTTATGTCTGACATTTCGTAAATAGTTAAAAATATAACTTATTCGCTTTAACCGCTGAACGTGATAATACAATTACTGCCAAAAAATAAATCGTCTGTAACCTTTTCGAGTGTGGAGGCCTTTCACTTTCATAATCCGTAGACAAAAGCTCTGAATAATGTATATCTTGCACAAGGCTATTAAATTGATATAAATTTTATACAGTACATTGTGGATTAGTAATGATGTCATTACTGTAGTTCTTCTTGGTATACTATGGACAGAAAGATGATAAAGAAATTGATAAAAATGTCAATGTGAACACGGAAAACCACTTTATAGATGTGTGCTTAAAATTACATAACAATTTTTCCAATATTTTTAAGTCTAAGTACTTCCTCGTGAAAAAGACATTTCTTTAAAAGTCATTTTTTAAATTAACATTACCGCAATTTAGTATTAAAGAAATGTCCAAATTCCACTCCGGGGCTGAGATTTATTATTTATTCCTGTTACGTAGTTTTTGTGCTACATACCTCAATTCAAGTTATAAAATCTTAATTTATAAATTAAAGATCAAATTATATATTATCTGAAATTAAACGACTAATTAAATAACTAGACCATACGGCAGAAAATCACTTACTTGAATAACAATAAACGGTATGACATTATTATTCATTTAAAAACTTTTTGAGAACAGAACTGTCTAAATCTTTATCTAGATGTCTTCAACAATTATTGTATGAAGTAAAATAAAAAAAATCATTAAAAAAAAGAAAAAAAAATTCCATAAATAATTGCTTGAAGCATTTCCGATACCATCTTAAACCAAAGTAGACATTCAGCATTTGCCTGAAACAATACGTAACTGTTGGCATTAGACAAGAGAGTCAGTCCTGCAAGTAAACATTCACAAAGGGAACGAGCTAATGAGCGCCAACGGAAGACGCGCGAGCCATCGGGCGCGGGCGAGCAGCATTCAGCCCGTGCAGCGGAGTGTGAATAAGCAGCGACAATAAACATGGGAGGGCGGGCTCGGGTTACTTACTGCCACAGGAGCAATTTATTAATCTGATGGCGAGGCCGCCGCCCACGTCGCACCCGAGGAATGCACCGACTGGCCGAAGGAGCTTTCGAAGCGCGCAGCGCGCCTAGCTCCCGTGACCCGGCTAGCCTTTGGCTCCGAGCTTTTGTGCGGGCGCCGTTTACTGGAATTTGTGGCCCGGCCCGCCGGTTGAGTGATAAGTTCATGTGTGCTATTGTGTACGGATGTAAATGAATTAAATGCAAAGGGGGTATTGAAAAAGAAACTGATAATGGGCCGTACGTATCGTTCATATTTTAAGAGTACTTAAGTAACCATTAATCATTTAAGATATTGAGATAAAGAGTGTGCTATATCTTATAATGCGGCTCTCGTAAGATATATATAAATTATGTAAATGACCTTATGAAAATGTTTATTTATATAATACGAGTATATAGAAAAAAATCAATAGTAAAAAAATCGTTAATAAACATCTCTTTAACCTGTAAATTTTTTAAATAGTTCTAAAGGTCCAATCAATAAATTAATTAACTTTTTAGTGCCGCATTTTGAAAAAATAAAAGAGGCAAACATTTTAAATTTAGTATAATGCAGCATCTGTCTTTTCTAGCATAAACTAATTTGATTCTAATCAAAGCAGTGATTGTCACATTTTACAGTCATGGGCAACAGTTAAGTTTAAATTTATTTTTAACAGTCACCTCCACTGGTCTTAAAATTATATAATTTTGCAAGAAAATAGACAGATTATCGATATAAATAATTTAAAGAAAAAAAATCCTCAGAAAATTATAATTATGGAATTTTACAAATGTACACTATACATAGAAAATATTTGAAGAATTTCAAATTATGTAGATATAATATTTTTCTATTTACCAAATTATTCGTAACATGAAAACAAATAGTAACATGCATGGTACGAGAATAATATCGTAAACCTGCAGGTCTATGGGTCAAATCGCCCATTTAACTAGTGAACTAGTGTTTATATAGGAATACAAAGTAGTTATATAGAAATCTTTGAAATATGAATAAAAATAATGATATAGAAGTCTTTGAAGTAAGGATTACTCGTCAGAGTTCTTCAAAGATTCTATAAAATTGAAATATGCGTCACATTTCTTTTTCTTCCTCTCTTCCCCTAGTTTTACAGTAATTATGTTTATATGTACTGTTTTTAAGATTATATAACTATTTTTAAGATTACTCTATAAACTTTATACCCATTACTTCAATGAGGATTGCCTATGTATGAAAAGTATTGGAACTAGCTGTTCTTGTATGTATTTTACTTGAAATAAACGCAAGAATTTTCTTTTTAGAAATAAAATACTTTCGAATTTCGCATTTTAGAAATAAAATACTTTTAAATTACATATTCTTATCATTCTATGTCACTTTTTCACAATTTCTAACGACAATTTAAATGAAATTACTGTTATATTGCTTCGAGTAATTGGTATAACTTGTATTTAAACAAGCAGTAACGAAATTTCTTTCAACTTCATAATTTTAAAAATAAAATTTTTATATATCCCTAGCAGAGTGGTTGATACTTCCAAAATATATCCCACAAAAACGAAGCTACTTCAAAATGACTAGGCAGTAAGTGTGACGTGACATTCTGTCATCGCATTCCTGACCCACCATGACGGGACCCGATCGCTAGTCTACTAAATAAGAATTGTTTTAAACAATTTTTTGCGAATACTAACCGAACGGCAAAGTCTCAAACGTGTTTTGTTTTTATCGATATAAATCGTTCACTTGGGAAAAATTATTACGTAACATAAACACAGTGATTCCAAGCCGAATACCGCCAGCCGGAGCGTTATATTAATGACGAGCCAAACGGATATCGACTCGATAATAAATGAAGTCAAACTAAGAGACGTAATTTGTAATAGATCATCGTATTATAGTCGGCCGACGAGGAATGTTGATATATTGCGGCGTGGCAGCAATGAGTTCGTCAAGCGACATGTCGCCTGGCGCACCGCGACCGATCTTGATTTATATCGGCCGATAGCATCGCACGGACGCGGACCAGCCCGCTGCACCAACTTATTTATATTTTTATAACAAATTTGATTGTCAGGATGGTCACGGCTTGTTATGGCATTTGTTGTATGATTTGTCGGTATCTAAGATACAGGCTGAATTTAATACGAAACTTTATTTAGTATAGTCTCTACTAGAGTGAACTGGTTGCACCTCGGGTTAGGTGTAAGCCCATAAAGGAATTAGCACAGCGATTGAAAAAAACGGTATGCTAAAAAGATTAAATTTTTGATAACAAATCTTTAAAAACAAATATTATCCTCAACTGTAATTTGTATAGTTTAGCCGAAATTTATGATCAATAAATATAATTCAACTACAGTAAAATAGGTAAAAACATAAAGTATATATTCTGTATAGGACTCCATAAATTTAAATTATTCTTAATTGTTAATTATAGGCAAATGAGGCCGTCGATAACAGCTAGCACCTAGTAAATGAAACCATTTCAAGAAGTTTAGTTTAACTCAAGTGAATACACGTTTGTAAATTTTTTCTGTTAATTTTAATAAGTAAAATTCGACTACGACCAAGTATTTAAAATATCAAAGAAAATCTACTTTATATAAATGGTAATTTTCATCTCATCTTGAAAGTCATCCATTCGAACACCATGTATAAGTGGACTCTCTTATTACATAAGTAGAGGCACAGTTTTACAATAAGTATTATTTATTATCTTAACTATAACATTGTGACTCAAACACGAGATTAATAAAAAGATAAGGATAGCCACAGGTAGTCATTTTATCTTGAAATGGTGCCTGTGATGGACATACAACCCGTCACCACAGTTATACCCATGGGTATATCAGGTGAATTTTCTTTCAGTATCTAGAAATGTATGTTATAGCAAGCACGATTTAGTATTCCTTTAGGAATCGAAGAAATATTTACACATTTTAATGGTTTCGAGATTGACGGAAGTTTGGAATGGAAATAACTATCCATAAGAAATAAATGTAAAAGGAATTTTATTCGAGAATTATTTATATGCGTATAGTTTTTTGAACGTATAGTACTATAAAATTGCAACAGAGGCGTGTCTGAAAAAAATGAAGATATGTTTAGAAAAATTAAGATATGCTATTTAGGCTACTCTAAACCCAAAATGTAGGTATTTTTGAGACAAAAACATGATTACCGAAGGAAAACTCCGCTACAGAAATTAAAAAAATATACTTCAGTGGAACAGTGGACAAAAACTAGGTAGGTCCTACATTTTAAAACTCTTGTGAAATACAACGAAGCAAATATATTGCTTTTATTTAAAGTTCTATGAGTTTTGATAAGTATACCAATTTATATATATATGAAAAATATTAATTAAATATAGTTTTCAGTAATCCCAATTAATATTATAAATCGGAATTTGTGTTACTCTGTCCTAATCACTCAGCAAATAGGTACTAGGATTAACGGACCAACATTTCGTACAAAATTTTCCATGTATATGCATAGATGGTGTTATGGACATATATATGGGACAGATATTATATAAGAATAGAGTAATTTCTTGGAGAATAACCAAAACCCGTTATTTTCACTGCATTGCTTCATTCTGCTGTGCCATCATTGTTTATTACTCCTAGCGCTATTTTTGGATAAATAAATTAGTCTGAATGTTAACCCAACAGATATAAATTTTTCTTTTTAAAGTTTCATAATGAACAAAACGCCTTAACAAGAAAAAAACAAGTTACGATATAAATTTGGATAGCAAATTCAAATTGTTGTCACCTGTTATATAATTCCATAATTTCTTTCTGTATGTTTCAGATGTGTATTCTTGAATTTGTTTTTAAAACGCTTTTATCAACTCACTTTCTTTGAACGCACAATCTTACAATCAGAATTTTAACTAGTTACAATCAAGGTAGAGTTTTAAAATTTTGCATGCGATATGTAAACTGGTAAAGTTTTAAAAATTACCTCAAAGTACCAAAATACAGTAGATAATTAATATTCAATGTATAATAAATTATCCAAAAACAATTGAACAACTCTACCGCATTTTTTCGCAGCCAAATTTTTGAATTTTATTAATCTATATGAAATTTGAACAAATCTTTATAAGATTAAAAAAACCATTTTCATTAAATAATTTTAATTCAATTATAAAAGCGTCGTTTTAAATTTTTTTCATATTTTCGAAACTCTTTGTTTGAACTAATTTATCTAAGGCCGTCATGGAGAGTGTCCACGATGAGCTCAGATGGATTATGTCATTTCAATTTTATGCTATTATTGTTCAGAATTTTGCTATTATTATTCATATATATGCTAGTATTATTCATATGAAACATAAAACTTTTTGAAGCAGCCTTTCAAAGCTCTTTCATTTGTGTGCGTTGGCATAAGTGGTAGAAATAATATTTTCCCGATTTTATTGTCATTTATTGCGCAATTCTAAATAAAAATTTAGAGTTGGTCATTAGATTTTTAATTCGAATGTTACAAAAGACAAGTAAGTACGACTATTTTTTGGCGAGATTTTAAATGTTTTTCAGTTAAGTGTTATACTTATGTACACAACATTTTTTTTTAATTTACTCGATACGACCTTTAATTTGATATCCAGCTTCATACCTACCCAAGGGTATCCGAAACGTTAAAACGATTCTAACGATACCATATTCGTCCAAATTGGATTACCCGTTATAGCTGTAGAGAATAAATCTAAATAGTAAAATCACACCCAAATAACAACAAAAAATACACAGACTGATAAAAAATTAACAATAAATTTTGCCTGTTGTTGAGTAAAAGAGAAATCCTTAAAACTTCGAAATCTCTGTCTGTCCGACTGTCATAGCCCCACAGTTTCTATAGTTTCAGACATATGTACATGGCGTTTCGGAATTAGATAGTTCAGATAGTGGTTTTAATTAATATTTAGCAAAATATTTAGAATTTACCCATACCTGTGAAGTGGAAGCAATTTTTGTAGAGACAGGCTTTAAAATAAAACGTAATTTCCGTTTACAATTTCTTTTTCATTTTTAGACCTCTTGTGAATTATTAAACTTCAAAGTGGCATGCGATTTATGCACCCATCTCCTCCACCGCTCCCCCTGTCCCGCATATTCGCCTAGTTCATAACTAAGTTAAAATTAGAAAAATTTGAAAAATATCCCGTTACTAGCAATTAATTATAACTTTCAATTAAATTATTGCGATTGATCTACGCCGACCAAAACATAGGCAATAACGGAAACCTCTTTTAAGAAGATGTAAACATGCAGCGTAGTAAATAAAATTTGTTTGCCGGAATTCGAAAGGTTTTCATGTACAAAGAGTATAATATCAAGTTAATATGTTGTAAGCAAATAGATGACATGTCTAGTACGGCGTTTCATATTAATCGTTTATTTCAGCAGGATAAGCCTCGAATCTTTTTGGGTTCTTGTAGTAGATTTTCACATATTTAAAATTTTAATAATAATGAATAACAAATATATAAATAATAAAACACTGAACTACTTGTCCTATATAATATGGTTGAATCAGTAGAGAAATTATAAAAGAAAATAATGTCATATGTAGAGTCACCACCTGTTTCTGAAAAAAACATTTAAAAACAACATTTCTAATTTCTTATTATTTACTAACAAACAAGGGAAGGGAATATATATATAGCTCACATCGCTAGTTTCACTCTTTTACGGTATGTCAATTATATGTGTCTACATCTGGTTACGTTCGGAAATTTTAGCTCATTTAGCATTATTAATCTGTCTCTCCAAAACGCAGCGAACTTCGAAAAACGATGGAAAATGAGATTAATAATGAATAATTGTACATAGGTAAAGTATTGCAGGGTACCTTACTCATTATTGCGCTAGTAAAGAACAAAGTACCTAGGTTCGTCTAAAATAACGTGTGGTACTTTATTTTAAAGTACGGATAAGAAACCCAAAATGTGTGGTCAAATATCAAATGGCTTGAATAATTTTAGGTATAAGGAAACTGTCATTAATTACAGATAGACAGATTTCGAAAATTTTACATCCAGAATCAAAATATAAGAGAAAATCAACACAACTTATAACAAAGAAAAACAACATAACGTTAACAACGTATATATGATTAATTATTCACATTTAACCAAATATTCACATAAGTAATAGTCATATGTGAAAATATTTTATTCAGAATCAAAGGGAAAAAGTTTAAAAGCAAGTAAGTAAACTATCCATTTAGACAATAGTTATGTGAGAAACTGAACGTATCTTCTCAATGATTTCTTTATTATCAAAGGAGCCAATAACACCTTTCCCTAACGCTCCAAACTTCACACCAAACAACGGTTACTCGATAAAGATCTACTTTAATGTGAGTACCTAAGTACTCGACACTGAATAGATGACCACTATATAGGCCACCGTAACAATCCATTGTGGTCAATTATTGTGGCGCCCGCTAGTAATTGCAGTAGCCTCACTCCCTGTCCATCTGCTTATGTGGTCCTTTCAGTCCGTTTAACGTCTATATTTTATCTAAACAATATTTGATAATGGAACAATTGATAATTATTTAGGAGTATGAGTGGGTCTTTTCACAGTATATATTACCGTCGGTGGAATGACAGGGGTAATGGCGTGAGTTATTTATTTCGTCGTTTATGGTCTCGAGTGTTACATCATGTAACTTTTCGTTGTGTCGAGTGTTACATCATTGGCTTTATGATTTGTTTTCGTTTAACTACAAAGTATTATATTTTATATTTAATAAAACAATGTTTTAAAAGTTGACTTAATGCGAGACGAAATAAGAAGGGAGTTTATTTGATAACGTTTACATACTGAAGGTTTGAAATGTGTCTCGGGTGAAATATTATTGAATTCGATTAGTTAATCCTTTGATTACATGATTACATCTAGTTTATATAATATTTCAGACAAATATGTTTCTTATGTTATGTGAAACGAAATTACATATTTTCATTTAAAGGATAATTTAAAAAATTATGAATCTTAAAGTAATCATATATCCTCTGGATATAGGATTAGAAGTGCATGGGTTCAAATCCCAAATATAGAAAAAAATATTTTCTGTTTTAAATATTTACAATTTAAATATATGAATTGAATACATTCATCTTACATACTACATTATTCACGTCCGTTTGGAAACGAGCAAAAATTCTATGTGCTTCAAATCATTGCTTGAAAACACCTAGCAACGCAGTTAAATTTGAAGATCGCCATTCTAAATTATAACAACGACAGACGGAGAGTTTTCCATCTATCTAGCTACTGTTATCTTATTTTATGTGGCTTTTAAGTTCAAATAAAAGGAATTCAAAATTCCTTTTTGTTTTAGGGTAATCAATATTTTACGACGTCATCACTATAACCTCAACCTTGACTCTGTGAAATATAGAATACACCACAGAATATCACATATAAATACATAATAATATGTGTTTGTATGTTCGTGTCTTTGTATGTGTATGTCATCTCAGAGGATGCAAAATACAACCTTCCACACACTGTCACTATAACGAACTATTCACGTTCGCACCAACCACGATGACACTTACATTTCGCTTCCTTTCAACCGATCTCAGCCTCCATTACGTTCCAAATACAAAAAAATAATCACAATGACGCGTGAAACCGACAATATAAATATTGACTAGTTCCCGGGAAGGTGTTTCCCCTCGGACAATCGTCGGAATGAACGTTTCGACATCGAACAATGCGGACCACCTTGACTAGATAAATATCGCATGAGCTGGCAAAAAAGCGCTGAAACCGACCACTGCACGCCTCGACCGCCGTAATTAAGAGCAATCGCGACATTATGTCCGGGGACTACGGAATGCTGGGACAATGGAACCGTGGGGGGTGCATGCGACGTCGTCCTCGCAGCCACATGGAAAGTTGAATGCCGTGGTGAGCTATTAATCCTGTCGCCAACTGGGTTTGCAATCTAGAGTTATTTAGTAATCATGTAATAGTTAAGAGTTCCATTTAACTGCGGTTATATATCCTTTGGATGGAGATGTTTCGTTAAATCATAAATAGATAGTCGTTTTGAGGGATATTATCAGATTTATCGAAATTTCCAATTACATTGTATGTATTTATAACAGAAATTAATATTAATGTCAGTCAAAATTTAGATAATTTAAAAAAAACTAAATAAATTGACATAATAATGTATTTTGGTTTATTGCGGTTTAAGTTACAAAAAGCTCAAAAATATTGTAATGTATGACGTGCCAACAACGAATCGAACCCTGTGTTCCTTCAAGTTGTTCTTATTATATTTCCGTATTAAAGGGTAGTTCAAAGCAGAATACAGTAAATTTGAACTTTGGTGGAAAGAATTTTTGGAGCCGTCAGGAAATTTTCGATAACTCTTTGACTGGTCTTTTTGCCTGTCGTCCCGTACTTATAAATCTATATATATTTAAGGAATAATATAACTAAAATTTTGAGTATTACGCCTGATTGTTAATATTGTATAAGTAAATATATTAATATATAAATAGTAAATATACATGCCGTACACGTATCCCGATCTCGTCTCTAGCGCTCTCCTCGTCTAACTCGGGCGCTTTGTCTAAGCGACGCGCTGGGGCCGTAAAACGAAAATAAGTCATTTGCCGGAAGCGCCATTTCGCGCGCTCTCCCTTGTTAATAGAATTCACAATTCGTCACATATCATAAACAAAGTTTGTTTAATGTGGCGCGAGTCGGGAGCCGCTTATACGATTCCCTGAAGTCGACACTTGGCCCGCACTCCGCTCCGCCTTCCGCGAATAGATCTCGCGTGCGCGCCCGTATCGGCTGTCATCGAGAAGGGAAATGACGCGTGAACTTAGCCCACTTATGAGTGTTCTGTTTCTAAAATGACAACTTCATAGCGGCTACGCTGGAACTTTTCAGAAACAAAGGAAATTCTATATTTATAACTACTGTGATGTTAGTCGCTTTCATAAAGTAACTCAGAAAAAAAAACATTTTTTAATAATCAGAAAATAATTTATAATATTATGCGAAATATGTATTACATCGAATGTAGTATTTATTATTTAAATTATTAAAAAACATTAAATTGTACAAACAAATTCTTGAGCGCTGATGCGAATCCTTGTCCTTAAATTAATCCTTGCCATTATCCAGTCTAAATTATGTATACGAATATAAAAAACAGATTATTTGCTTGTAATTTAAAAACTGTCGATTCGACATTTGCAAAAAAATCATTTATAATACGTAAATCGTATTTTATACTACAAATAATAAATACATTTTTTTACTTTGACTCCTCAGTTGGTACCAAAACTAGATCGTACTTGATGTCTCTGACCAAAACTCACACAACATTTACACACATCTTTCTGTTTTATTTTATAAAAGTAGAGATATTTTAGTCGTTATCTACTTTCACATAGAGAGTAATCATACAGAATATAATTACTGTCTGAGTGAAAGCAGATAACAATCGTAGTTTAAGTCAGAGGAAAAATATGGTCCTTTCCGCACACATTAAATATCGTGACACATTTTCCTTTGACGCACTTTTCCCATTTCTTGCCGTAAAATTAAAATGGTACTTACGGAACATAAATAACACAACAACAACGTACAAACAAAACTACACATCCTGAAAGTAGCAAGAAACGACCACATCTGCTCATCGGCTCCATCTCCTCGCCGTCGAACGGATAATTTAAATAGCCCCATCTACGCATTGATGAATTAAACGCAAAAACCTTCCAGAATGAAGCGTACAATCGACCTAATGTGGGTTATCAAGCTTAATAAATCTCTCACTGCATTTGTACTCACTTGAAGTAGCCGCGACGCGCGCGGCCTCCCATTAACGACCTATCCTGTCTGAATAATGCCTCATTAAGTGCAGAACATACACATTGCGTGTACTTTTATTGAAGTAATTTTTTTCGCAACATCGATAAATCCACTTAAACTAAAATTGTAGAATATTGTGTTTGGGCTAAAACAACTATGCTATACTCAGATATACCTTAATTAAATTTTCTATAATTTTAGAATTTTTTTATAAGTTTAGATAGAACAATAAAAAGAGAACAAGAAAATTTCTCATTTGTTTTTCTATTTAATTATAACGAGCCTATTCTTATTCAACATATATATTGTCTTTTAGATAATAGATACCGAATATAAAAAATTGCGTAATAACTTTATCTTACATTAAGTCTTCACTGTAAACATTTGCCTGCATCCCGGCATATTTCGGATCATTTAATCTTCAAACTACTTCTGTTTGTCGTGATTTTTTTTTATTTGTTACCAATTAGTACCTAAACATACGTAAAGAAACTATAACAGGAAATCTTAACACGTCGAGTGCCACCGCATCCGATCCGATATTTGAACCTAAGCTTATGTTTTTTGTGGTTCTCCGTTTTTTATGCAGTTCATTGAGTTTCTGCCTTCTGTAAAAATACGTATATTAGTGCGTATTATTCTAATTTAATTTTTGTTTCATATTAAAACTTAAATGTCGACTATTATTACTTTAAACCATCTTATTTACTTTTTTACAATATTTTAAAATAAATATTTTTTTCATAAAACATATTTTTTTTTCAAAGGAAATGAATATTGTATCGAAAGTTTTATGCAGAAAGTTTTGTTTTAATACGAAAATATTCGTGCATTCATTTTTAAAATAACGTTGGTAAGTAACAGTGGTCTTTTTAAAAAGTTTTTATCAACATGGTTTTTGTAAGGTCTAACTTACTAGTATTTTTTTTATTTATTTGTAAAAATATGTTGCTTATTGTAATTTGTTATTAAAACGATAATAAAAACAACAAAATAAGTAATTTAAATTTGAAAATTTTAAATTGTTTTGGCTTCACACTGTCAGCTAGGGAGTGTTAGGGCGAGGTATTCAACATGTTAAACGGATGCTTGCGAAGGATGACAACAAAATGTAGGTATTTAAATATTTTGGGCCTTGAAATAGAAAAAGATACATCTATTCTGTTCACGTGATCTAATGCAAGTCGTGTTGTATGCGAGAGAAAGAGACGGATACGGATATTGCCACATTTTGATTCGGTCATTTGCTACCGTTGCTCTTTACATTTTCAGTTTCAAGACATTTCCAGCTTGAAATCAACGTTTTTAACTTAAAATAATAAATTAATCGTTAGATTCTAAAATATATTTTTTCTTTTAATTCAAACCGTCTGTCTTAAACATGCTGATGTCTTATATATTTATTTTATCAGGTGTATAAACAAAATTAAAAACGTCTACCATATTACACCAAAACTAAAAATTCAACAAGCTTTAAGAAAATTGGACATGAATTGTCATTACTTTTTAGAATGTAGTTAGGAAAATCCCTTGTTAGATACTTGTTTTGATACAGACATGCATGTAAAATTTTCGGGAAGTAGATTATATTTGCATTATGTCACTGCATGTATTTTTATAATATGTAATATTAGTCGTAAATATTGAAACCATAAAGTGAGAGGTCCGTTAGATCGCTTGTAATATTATATTAATATGCTTTCAAATAATTTATGTATTCAAAAAATACAACGCCATGCCGGCGAGCGCTGGAAGCTAGCCAAGCGAATCAATGTTATTGTCAAGAAAATTTTTTAATTTATTAATTTCAGTGACCCTGATAATGTAAAAGGAATAATAAAAAAATCATTTGAAGACAAACTTATATTAATTATGATATGTGGATCAGGTACTTGTACCTGATCCACATATCATAATTAATATAAATTAAGTAAAATATATTTCAAAATTTATATACAAAAACAATTTACAAAATATAATTTACTGATTAACAAAATGTTACCCCTCGAACATCACGAGCTCTCCAAAATACCATCCAAGGCAACATTTCTAATCATTATCCCCTAATCCATATCTTATACCGAGCCCCGCCAAATCTAAAAACAACAATCCTTAAATACGAAGCCAAATTGATAAAACTACAAGACGCTACACACAGCAAAATGATGCCGCGTATAAGCTCCCTACGAAATATCGGCGCGGATCTTCGCTTACGGGGGATCAAAGGAGCTTACCGAGTTCTGGCGGCGGCAAATTGCTTTCAAGTCTTGCGGCTGTCCACTGCGCGACGCCCGCCCGCCCCGACCGTCCCGCCCGCCCGATCTCGCCGCCCACGCCCCAAAGCTCTTAATGAAGTAAACAAACACTGAACTCGCAAGTCGTTTGACACAGCATCCTAACTACTGTCGTTAAATATTTTATGTTGATATTTTGTCGGGCCAAGGAGAGAAGTCGCGCTTTGAGGTAACGTGAGTTATCGGAATATTTTAGAACTGTTTGTTTACGTAGAAGAATATTTTGGTATGGAGTTAGTATGTTTAGTGATACGGTGAATCATTCCGTTTAATAAAGAGGACTGCAAAATCAAATGTTGTTGACGTATGTATTTGTCAATTTTTTTTCTTTTTAATAATTATCATCCAACTCTTCTTAAAAGTGCCTTCTACTTGATCATATTAAATCAGTCGCAGTTCAACTTATATTTCTATGTAAGTAGACAAATAATGTATTAAGAGTGCATATGGAGTAGGAGGAAGCGTACAATAGTACTGATAGACATGGGAGGGTCAAGTATTGTAAATCACTCAAACTGTTCAACATACATACAATAAAATCATTTTTTTGAAATATAAGACATGTATTTTATGCAAAAATTGAGCAAAAAGATGATTAATTTTGGACTCCTAAAATCAAGCCGAAATTAAATGTTCTCCATAAACGTATTGCCACCGCACTCTAATAACCTGCCGGCGCTAATCCGCAAACCGCACCTCAACAAACAAATGTACGCCGCCTTCGGCCCATTACCGAAAAAACACTCGCCTGGCACTCAATAGGGCGGGCCATTTCCGCCAGCGCCCAGCCAACTATGTGGACTTATTCGGTAAGTGATTCTGGGCGCCTTCCAAGACGACCGCAGTAGATAAGGCGCCGCCGGGATTACAGGCCCGGACCGAGCGGCGGCCGCGCACCACTCCGCCATAATCGAGCTATTAATAAAACACTTAAGTTTCTTAAGTGTATAATATGAATGTGGCCACTCGGGCAGATAAACTATTAGAGTATTCCGCTTGCCAGATAGCGAGGCGCTCGGAGCATTCGTATTGTATTTACGGCGGGCGCGCTCGCGAGAGATATTTTAATATGTTGATTGATTTCGTTATTATCCGGCGGCTGTGAGCGGATACTTGAGTTGTCTTAATAGGATGTTAGTGCGGCCGGGATGCTGTTGCGAGATGCGATGCGCCACGTGTTCTTTATATTTATGTGAATCGATGTGTTGCATTCAGTTTCGTTTCATTCATAAAGTGCGATTTTGGAAGTAAGCATTATATTACAATGCAAACAAACCGAAGGTTGCACGGCGGGTGGCACCCGTATAGCCTGCCATATTTTATCGCATAAAATTACAAGATCTTTGGAAAACAATATTTTTGACAGTGATAATAGTTTTTTTCAAATCAATAAAAATACTTGACACATGATTAATACTTAAATATTATACTTAAGTACACTGCAAACCTATAAAATTAACTTAACTAATAGAACAAAAGTAAGAGAATACAAAAATATTCTTTTTAAATGTTTTATCTATTTGTCTGTTGTGTGTCTATGAACACGCATCACGCAAAATCTTTTTACTCAATTCAGATAAAGTATAGTGAAAAACACAGAAATTGACTTGACGTAAAATTTAATTTTTATTTTATCAGAATCAGTTTACTGAATCAGAAGATATGCGAATTAATATTGTCAAGAAATTTATCATCATTACTTTAATATCAATACAACAAAGAAGTGCCTAGTTATCCACCTTGTATTAATTACAAAAATATTAAGAGTATGTGTACATCAATAGATGGCGCTACGTGTATTTAAAATAGTGCATTTAAAATTTCCACTCGAACATTCATTAGAGAAATAGCCATAGCCAGAAATGAGGTATGGAGTGGTATAGCGTAAGCAACCCGAATGTGGATACACGCATGAAGGCAGATGACGTTGGTGATCGTCTTTCGTACGTAATTTTTTTCAATGTTGTATGTATTCGTTATAAACCTATTTTGTTTTCTCAAGTTGTTTAAAATTTTAATCTGTTGTAAATATTCGTAATTTAATTATTATGGTAGTTTTAATATTAGTACATTCAATAGTATTAAATTCGGTATCACGTGTGATTGTTATGTACTTTATTGTCTATACATATGACAAAACTATATAACTGGCCTGTATACACATTGAAAACATTTAGGGTCACATAACAAAAGCAATAGAACCCAAAAATATTGTTTTTGAAATGGTTGTCTATTTGTCTGTGAGCCTGTTAATGTATCACGCAAAAACAACTAGAACCATTTCCATAAAATTTTTACTGGTGGATTCTGTTGGATCTTGGGCTATATCTATCAAAATTGATAAACTAAAAAAAATATGGTAATTTGACGTTTCAATTTAAAGTGAACTTACTTAAAAAAATTAATTTTGTAATTAAAACAATAGATTGCGTGGCTTAATCTTACGTTAATTTAAGGAAATTTTCTAAAGATCCATAGACGAGGAAAGTTGCGAGCACAGCTGGTAACACATAAATATTTAAATCATATTTAAAAACCAGAGAGTATTTTAAACGCAAACCCCTGCTTGAGTAATACAAATAATAAGGCCTGTTTATTCTATAAAGACAGAATGAACTTAAATTATAATGTTAAAAAATTTATAAATGTAGTCATGACCTCGTTCTACAGACTCTTGCAGCTTCTTCCAGGACTCAAGGTCTTTTGTGAAGGTCTTCCAATTTCTGTTCCTGCTCCTTTTCCTATCTTGCTCGCCTAGCATGTTTATGGTCTACTTGTCTCGTTTGCCTATGGATCCCCTCCATAACGCACTATTTTTGTACAAATGGCTTCTTGCATTAGTCATGGCCATACAGCTTCCCATCGTTATTTCTATTTCATAGAGTGCTGTAGTGCATCTATTACTCTTTCATAACCTATCCTTTGATATGTCTAATTTTGTTTGTACGTTTCATCTTAAGATTATTCCTATCCATGGTTTTCTGGATGGTAGGACTTTTGTTTTTTGTTTTTTTTTGTATATTTCAAGTCTGACATTCTTACGCCAGCGTTGAAAAAAAACACAAAACTAATATTTTCTTTTTTAAGTTAAGCACTTTCAGAACTTCTGCCACGCTATAGAATTTTCTCCAGGTATTATTAATTCTTCTGCCGACCTCTTTAACATTGTTATTTGAGTTTATTTTCAAATTTCAATATGAATATAATGAAAATGCTAATAATAAAACACAAGATTTATGAATCGTTGAAGGATCATTAGTTTTTTTTGTTCTTTTTTCCATCAAAAGCGAAGGTCAAAAACTGTCCACGCCGTTTTAAATTCACTTTCCATTTAAATATTAACAAAATGTCACGAAATCAGTAACTGCACAGAAACTCCGTATATACTCTGTCGGAGTCAGAAAAAGTTTATAATCTGAATTTCTCGAACGAGTCTCTCGAAATAGATAAAAACGTTAATATGAGTTAAAATCATTTATGAATTACAAGTTTAATCAATCAATGTGGCTGTCATATAAGTAAAAGTTATGAAAATAAAATTGTTCAAACTGAAACTGCATCGGAAAAAATTACTGAGCTGCCTTTACTATCACTGATTCTGGATAAAAATAATAACATTAAATTTTCCTATTTTCAATCTTTAATTTGAGAGATCGATAATTCCAGCGCTATGACAATACCGTCAGATGTGTATAATTTGAACTAATCGTATTAAGTAATTTGGCCTTATAAAATACCTGCGTAAAACTTAAGTGCGCTGGTCAATAAAAACTAGAAAAATAGGGGATACGACTATATGTTTTGAAATATTTTGCTATATGTGTCTTAATCGTGGTATCAACTTCTCTTTTAAAATGCGAAGAAGATTTGATTCATAAACTCGAAACATGTTGGTTACCCTAGAGATAAGTTTTCGCAGGCCCGCAATACTCGCCAAACAATGTTATTAACACAATCAATGCGAAAGTTGTTCAAACGTCATCTCAAGAGGAACGGGCGGCGGATCGTCAGTCGGGAAGACTGGCATCGGCGGCCAGATATTTAACTGTTTCCTTAGCTGCTTTGCAAATGATACTAAACATCGCTCCGATCCGAAGCTTCGGCCGCGAATTGAAGATGCGATTTATTGCCAAGTATTTCGGGATCATTAAGTGGTCCGCCAGAGTTTTCATCTTTGCAGACCGTAAAACGATTGTGCTTTAAGCCGGGTGAGCTTTCGTGTCGGGAGTGATTCGATTGTATTAATAAAGCGCATTATTGAGATTCGGGAGGGATTACAGGTCTTGTTATTGAACATGTGTGGATAAATCGTATTTACTACATTAAATTTGATATTATTAAATGAGCATTATGCTTTCTATGGACTGCTTGTTTGTTGTGTAATATATATCATACGTACAATCCAAAGGTAGTAATGACATAGTTGTATTAACAGAATTTATAACTAGTGAAACTAGTGCTTAGCGTATCAAAGGACGTTAAAAGAACAGCAATTCAGTGCCGTATTTAAAGTATAATTTTCGTCCATAAAATACAAAATTGACCGTAGATTCCAACTTCTAGGCCCAGGGGCACTTTCAAAGGGGACTGTTCCGTTACGCCTTCTAATTCGAGGTTTATTTTAATATTCCAACTTCCCTTACGATTTTATTTATTTTATATATTTTAAGTTTTCAGTACAATAAAAATTATATTCGTACATTCATGGCCTATGTCAATTAATCTCATATTTATTTGGAATGTCGATAGTTTTCTCACTTATTCTCTGTTTTTCTACTTATTAAACTATTACATCTATTTCAAGAATTTGTAGGTCTCACCGAACCTTCTGTTCTAGAGTATGTTAAGTATTATTCCTAAACATTACTTGTTTGGAAGTGTATTACATTTTACTACACGATGACATCATAGAATACACTTTCCAACTCTCTTTAATTTTAAAAAAACAAAACGCATATGAATGTATATGAAGATAGATTATATCTATAGATGAGCAAATTACACTGTACTCATATTAGTTATAGAAATTAAAATATTATTTATAATATATTTATATATATATATATATATATATATATATATATATATATATATATATATATATATAATTGTAATTATAGTAAACGTACTTAAAGAAAATGTAGTATAGTAATACTTTTGCCGGTACTTGGGACTATATACATATAATCATCTCGTAAACATTTCGCATGTAAGTTATCCCTAACTATTTGTTTAGATCAGCACACACAACTGAACATAAGCCGATTACACGAAAAAGATTATGAAGTAAATAACGCGAATAATATTCAATATATTTAGGGTTAATTTTGTGGAAATTCATTATTCACAATTAAATGAAACTACGTGATGTAGTATTATTTCTACTTTCTTTAAGTTCTTTACCATGACCTAGGTTTCGTTGTATTACAACACCTTCAGGTGGGCGATTACCAAATATCTTTATTAATTGTCCACCTGAAAATGTAATAAAACCTAGGTCGTGGTAAAGAACTTAAAGAAAGTAGAAATAATACTACATAACGTAGTTTCATTTAATTGTGTAGCATATTAGTATTAAAGAAGCACGTTAGTATATAAATATTTACGTTTATTCGGGTGTTTATTTTGCATAAATTCTCATCTGATCGAACAGTGAAAACATCACATAATTAACAGTGCATTATGCTCTATGCTGAAGACTGAATCTTGTATCCGTTGGCAAGTGCTACTTCTCCATGACACTTAATGCTTGCATGACTAATTGCGCAGGGTATGCGGATAGAGGCGGGCGCGTGATGCGCGCCACGTGCGGGTCACGCGTCGTACTGCGAGACGACCTTTCGTCTGAAACCCGAGACCAGGACCAGAATATCGATTGTTCCCAAAAAAATCGAGTCTAGACGTGTCGGTAGCAAACGGAAGTGGAACAGTTGTTGGATTCTGAACGCGGCGTTAGATGCAATTGAGATTTTCTTGTGCGTGTATTCTTAAATATGGTTTATTCTTATATGTATATCTACATAAATAAAGACTCGTTTTATATTTACGCAATGACGCAGAAATTTTCTTTACGAGCCTTATTTGAAAAATGGTTAAATTTAAAAAATGAAATTTTTCGAATAAATTTTTAATTAAATGAAACTGATGATAAACAAGTACATTTGTTAATAATGCTTTAAAGTATCATACAGTTGCTATCAATCCTCTCATTTTTAACCACGGATTTGAAAATATCTGTTTACTATCAATTTATTATAATTTGGCTTTAAAATTATTTTGGTAATTTTGTATCAACCATTCCAAAAAAATAAAGAGGACTTCGATAGTCTACTACATTCATGTACTATACGCACCTGTCTTTTTTTTAAATATGAAATAGTATTTTTTATATAAACATTTGCTTTTTCTCAAACGAGTCTTGAATGCATGAAACTACCGGTTATTCTCAAACATAACATTACCCTTTTGCATAAAGCATTAAACATTTAGATTACGTAAATATTCAACAGTTTGAGAAATGTATTCCCTAAAGAGATTTGAAATTTCGAATTGCTATAATTTCATAATATAATTTCAATGAAATCATAATATATCGTACTTTATGACGTTTTATTTTTCATTAAATATTCGATATTTAAGGTCAGCAGTCGCTTGTAAATTTTAAATGAGTAAATCTAATGTGAATACCTAAAATATAGATAATAAATATATTTAACCCGTCATCTAAGCAGAGAAATAAACTCTAAAAGTGAGACTCTTCGATCAATTATTTTGAATCTTTTTAAACTATAGCTACAAAAGCCAGAATAATCCTCCAAATGTGTTTAAAAATCAAACTAACAGAAAAGATCAAACGTAAACAATGACATAAAATAAATAATTTGAAGAGAGATAAGAACATTGGAGCCATATTACGACTCCAGTGCAGTTTCGACTCATCTGGGATGCAGGCCGCGTACAATCGCTATTGAAACTGGTTTGCTGTACTCGACAAGTGTAAAGTTGCATGGGGCAAGGCGATATTTTGCTGAAACAGCTCGACTTGCGCTTTTGCATAATCGTGTTCGGTAATCAAACGAAGGTTTGCTACGATTATGAAGGAATTTAACAACCATTAGACCCCCTTTATAGTTCTGCCCTTGTATTGTGCTCTTTACTCTCTCTCTCTCGTCGATTTTTAACATAAAATATTTCTTGTTTGTACTATTGACATCTGATTAGACGTTACAATAAGCATTTTTGCAAATGATTTGTTGACACCAGACATATTATTTAAATTTTTACTCTTTACTTCAGGTTTAATAAATGTGTGTAAACAACGACGATTAAAACAGATTATTTTTAATGACTCTATGTCATAGAAAGAATATTATTAATTTAATTCAAACGATCTTGATTTTCTAAGTTAAAATCGCAATGTTTTGAATATAATGTTTTTATTTATATATCAGAGTAGAACAGTTGAAATAATGAAATTATTTAAATCTAATTTTTCAGCAATGCAAGGACTGGTACTATACACATAATAATAATAAAACTGCTATAAAATACTGTAAAAATATTTGAAAATGATATTTTAATAACGAAATTTTAAGCGACTATATCCATGGCTATGCCACATAGCGATCACAATTACGTACTAAAATTATGGTATAAATTTAAATTCCGACGTTAAGTTGTGTAGTTTTTTTATAATTTTATACTGAATACGTTGAAAGTACTCCATCAATTCGAGAATTTAAATCATAAGGAAATAATATTAAGCGACAGATGCTCACGTAACTGCCAAAATTGGCAACCATGGATAAGTTAACCACTGGATAACGCATCAACACAAAATCTCTAGCCACGCGATGGCACAATTGTGCCACTGCTCCGGGCGAAGAGTTTACGCGCCTTTAGTTAGAAAACGAACGTCACAGCGAAAGTTTCTCGTAATTTTAAATCAAAATTAAATAAACCATGCCTTCTTGTGCTATAAAATATTACCAAAACAGAAGCATTACATCATCACTTGAGAAAAATGGAATTACTTTTCACAAGTAAGTACACTGTTAACTATTATTTAAGAAACTATATCGTCGTATATTACAGTCAGATCGCCGGCAGCGATTCCGTCATATTGTTGAATTTTTTGCCACTAGAGATGCGTCGCGCCGTTATCGATAACTAAATCGATACTTTTGCTACTACTTAAAAATTCAAAAAATTATAAATAAGATATTTTTTATTGACTATATTTGGCGTTAATTTTGTAGAAATTCATTATTCACAATTAAATGAAACTACATGATGTAGTATTATTTCTACTTTCTTTAAGTTCTTTACAACGACCTACTTTTCGTTGTATTTCAACATCTTCAGGTGGGCTATTAGCAAAGATCTTTACTAACAACCCACCTGAAGATGTTGTAATACAACGAAACGTAGGTCGTGCTAAAGAACTTAAAGAAAGTAGAAATAATACTACATTACGTACTTTCATTTAATTGTGAAGATATTTTTTAAAAATTAAAATAAGTTCATTGATTTCTAAGCATAAAATATTATATTTTACTTATATTACACTTATCATTTTAGGTTTCCGAACTACCAGCACTGAAAAGAAAAATGGATACAGGTGGCTGGGCAATGCGAGTCATTATTGTTTATATCTCTGAGTTTTGTATAATCGACAAGAAGTGTTGTCCTTTTTTCTCTTCTATATGTGTGTGTGTGTGTGTGTATATATACATATATATAACATTATTTCGTGCAACAGTTTATTAAGTTAATATAGTGATTTTATTATTAAAAAAATCTTCTTTTTAAATAACGATGTTTTTAATTTGTTAAAACCCTTACTTTGAAACATCGAAAATACGTCAATATCGAGCAATCTACATCTCTGTGCTACTCCAAGGGACAAAGCACTGATTGGCTAAAGGTGTCACCTGGTACGTTTACCCTAATGAGTAGTGACTAGCTTGGTTTTCATACAACTGTGTTCTTACGCGTTATCCAGTGGTTAACTTATCCATGTTGGCAACCGCTATAGCCTGGGCGCTCTAAATAACTGACTCAGTCTTAAAATAAGTCAAATAAAGATATATTAATAGCATATTTGAAAAAAAAATTGTCACAAATATCGCATTGACTAAAATACATGTTCAATAAAAATAATACAACTCTTCTATGAGGACGTGAATGTATTCCCTATGTAATAATAAAATCAGAGAAGAAAATTAAGAGCAAATAGATAAATTATTTCTATCGAGAACCAGCGTATTATATTAATTAGAACATGCAACTGAAGTGGGCCAGGAATATTGCAATGGGTGAGAGAAATAAGATTCTTTACATACCTTCCACCTAACTGCAGATTGGAA
This sequence comes from Druceiella hillmani, assembly GCA_039881145.1. NCBI lineage: Eukaryota > Metazoa > Arthropoda > Insecta > Lepidoptera > Hepialidae > Druceiella > Druceiella hillmani. Next base: position 4,768,437 of record JAYKKI010000074.1, read on the forward strand.
AACGAACAGGGGGAAATCCATTTTCTACCTATTTCATCACATAGTAATAACGAGTCAGAAGATATCTCCCGTAGAAGTGTCTTCTGGTTCGTTACCGGCACAAAACGTTTTCGACTAGAAGATACACTGTGGTCTTAGCCTTCCGATTAAAAACGATCTTCAGACTGATGGATACGTAACATACGTAACGTCAGTACACAAAAAACTTTGTTGACTTCATCTCACCGGGTAATCTATTTAAGCGAGACATGCTCGCGGTGACTGTACGCGCGTTATAATCGTGATAAATGAATCAGACGGCACAAAGTGTCGATCACCTCTGGGCGGTGGTCCATCGATCACGGCGGCCGCGCGAGCTGAGCAACACTTGACATATCAATGACTGTCTAATATTTGTGTTTGTTCACGTCGCCTCCCGATCGGTGATCGGTCCGAGTGATTTTACAGGAGGCGAACGCAATAAGACTGCCCGAATAGTACAAAAGAGGAAAATCTGATTTTCCTTTACACAAGCGAATAATAATAATTAACTTTACTATATATTTATCAAGTTACCATTATCTTGATAAATGTGTGGTTTAGACTACTCCACATTCTATAATGGCTATCCAGACAGACCGACTATTTCAATTTTACTATTACTTCTTGATTTCCTTTTGAAGTATGGATAATAAATAATATACACATCAAAAATCATATTACTCAAAAGTCGATATATAATTTATTAGTGACAGTTTCGTTTGGATTGACTAAGTAATCCTTGGTAGCATCAATATTTCAAGTCAATAATAAGAAATTAATATACACACTCTTCTTCTTTATAATATCAATTTAAGATTTGAATAATGCACTAGATTTGAAAACATATCAAATTGTTCAACATTTCAATGGAAAAATTTAATTAAAAACCCTAATCCTCCCTGAAAATCTTTTATGCCTCCCATTTCTTCGGAAATCTAAGCGCCGTTTCATTAAAAAGAAAATTAAATCTCATAATTCTTATTTAGGTCCAATGGGTTCAAAACATTAAAGCCAATTTGGCATGTTTTCTTACCGTCCTATCCAATATTCAAAGTTTAATTAATTACGTAATAATTGTCATTGACGTTCCATAGTTGTTATTATACAAAACATGTTATTTGTCAATAAGTGCACATTTTTAGTATTATTAGTAATGCAGTACTTTTACTCATTTTTTATCTAATTTTTCAGCTGTTGTGTGAATATATTTTATTAGTATTAAATATTACTTATAATTAAATGTTACCTTACAAATTACTTGTAAACTTTAATATAAATATTATTTGAAAACCAAAATATTTATTAGGTTACGTATTATGTTTTATTATAATTTAATAACGTAAAATTATAAGGACTACTCTGATAATATTTCATTATTATTGTTTGTGTATTATTAGAAATGGTTATTGTCAGTTATTTTACGTTATTTAGAAAAATATGTATTTTTATAAGTTTTCAATAATATATAAATTGAGAGTGGATTTCATTTTTGTGCAAAATCAAATGCAGAACTGTATTTAAACATGTGTTTTTCTGGCACATTTGAATTTCGCAATTGCTCAAAGTAACTCTCAAAATTCCTGCTTACTTCCTTTAGATCATAATATGTTTAGTTACGGAGGCGACGTTTCGTTAAGGTGGTGGGAAGACGTAAGCTAATATGCTAATAAGATCCTCCCCGATTTGCTTAATGATTGAAAAATAATTGATTGAAATACAAGTAATTCGAAAAAAAAGCGCTTATTCCTAAATAAATATATGTGATCTATAACCAATTTCTGGTCAGTTTTTTTATTATATTTTATGTCTATAAATATTTTCATGAATAATAATGATCCATCCCTTTCCCGTCTTTTGTTTCATCCATTGGTTTGTAATACAGAACTTTAAATTGATTACTTTTTTTCGTTATATTCTTTTTACAACTAATCTGTGTACTTTAAAATAAATTGTTTCAATATAATATCGAAGAAGAAAACATCACAATATTATATTTTCGTGTTTTGTACTTGTGGCTAGTGTAAATGCCCCCAACCAGCGAGACTTACTTCATCCCTCTTTATTTCGACTCTTTTCGGCCGACGCAAGAGAGCGGATCTTGATCTTAGCAAATAATTAATAGCCATAATCCGCATCGGAGTACTTGTTTATCGCGCGGGCGGCGGCCGAAGGGCGAGCTTATCCGCCCAGCGGGACGCGAGCCCGCCATTACCGGCGGCTTACCGGCGTCCGGCTCCATTTCACCGGGCCCAATTACTGGCGCCCAGCATTAGCCGGGGCCGCGCCTGCCGAAGCTGTCTATGTGGGTCAATCACTCAAGATTGGATAGATATTGTGTACGCGCTCTTTATTTGAGTGTTTATTCGATGATAGTACAGTTGTCAGTAGCAAGATGGGAAAGAAAGATGACACAGTGTGTAAATTAAAGAGTGATTGCGGTATTACATGACTCTGAGCTCTTACATACGTGTTTAATAATTTGATTGTAATTCGATACATTATGACGTAGTAACTACAACTCTGCCCTGTATCAGCTCTTCCTAAAACCACATACCTCCAATATTTCAATAATATGTTCTATCTTGCCACTTGCTGGTGTTCTCGAATTAGTTCTAATAAACCGTTATACTTATTTCAATACTATTTTTTACCCTTAAAGTTTGATTTCAATTTCGAAAAAAGAAAATATTCTGAGGGGGCCAGGTCAGGACGATAAGTCGGATAATTTAGTTCTGCAAATAAAAACAAATTACAATGATACTCAGCTTTTATAATTATGTACGATCTCTGATATTAATATATATGTATATATATATATATATATATATATATATATATATATATATATATATATATATATTATGAATATCTGTTACAGTCTTGCACATTATTAAATTCTCATTTTTGGTTACAGCAGTTAACTGGTAGATGTTACTCATTTAATAATAAGTGCGCACAAACCTACCTACATCAAAGTTTATAATACATAAATAAATGAATAAAAGGATACACTCATAGTCCCAAAAAATGTTGCTATCAGCTTTTTATTGTATTCGAAAGACTTTTTCTTAATAATCTCATTATATTTATATAGGACATATTTTTGCTTATTACCCGACATGGAAGAGAAAGACAAAAAAACAGCATTAAGGTCAAGAATAAAGGATTACGAAGACATGTTTACAGATTCAAGTGTCAGGTAAGTTATCATAACAGCATACTTTCTTGAAATATATCATGTTTACATTCTGTTTTAATTTATTTTTTATACATACTTCTAGAATTATAATAAAATATAATACGTAACTTAGGTACTCCATAAAGAGAAAAGTTTTGCTTGTTTGTAAGTTTGTTTGTTTTTACGATTGTATAACTTATAGTATTCAGATGTACACAGAGTGTATAATGGCTTATTTGAACGTTTGAATAATGAGCAATAGCAAAGTGATTGAATAGAGTGGAAATGTAACGGATACACGGTAATGAAATCTACAAAAACTTTCAGAATATATACGACTAATAATTGTAGATTGTTATAAGCGTTTTTCTGTAACATGATTAGCTTCACAGACCTGTACTTGACTAGAGCAAAGAATAAATAACTAAAGCGTTGAGAATACAGTTAATAGATTAGCCGTATACTCGTATACTTATTACATAGACTAAAACAAATGTACTAGTGGCCACTTTTTTGCCCGCGTAAATATGTCGTGTACACAAATTTGTGGACACAAATATACAATATAGTTTATACGTTCACTACTTGAGCTCTTAGATGTCCATTAGATGTGACTTACACGATCATTAGATTGCCTTCGCCTGTCCGAAATTACGACACACGAGAATTTCTAATAATAATTTTTCAATGACTTTCTAAATATATCCAAATTACGTATGTTCAAATTCGATGATGTATTTGTTAAAAATGTTAACAGAGTATGAATTCATAGCTCTGGTAATTGCTAGCTGCTAGGTTTTAAATAAAATAATATAAAAAACTTCGTGCATTCTCTGGCGTTGCTCTCTGATTTGCCACATTATTAAGGTAAAATATAGTGACTGTTATCACAGCGATAACACCAAAGTTATTTCAGTAACATGAGTATTATGCCATTGTTTAATAATATTGAATCATAAATAAGGTACTTTAATTTATTTTCAGAATGTAATTGGAACCGTATCAAAATAGATATATTCATAGAATTTTAAAAATATTATTTTTAGTCAATTTATATCTGTAACCAACTTAACTTTTTCTAACTGGATATAGAAGGCACAGAGAAGAAAGGAATGGAAAAGACTAAAGGAGGCGGATTTCGTTATAAATATTATTTCCTTGTTCGTATGCCTGTCTGCCTATCAAGGCCTGAACGCGTGAAGGTATCAAGTTGAAATTGATATCAAGTGCTTTAATCTACGTTCCCGTGGAGCCGTAAAAATAAAATATCAGCTATTTATGCCGCATAATTTGACATTCCCAAGTAAATCAAAAACTATATATATATATATATATATATATATACATATACATATATATATATATATATATATATATATATATATATATATATATATGTGGTACTTCCCGTTGACTTGAAATTTAGCAAGAAGCACTGTCTCATAGCACAAGTAAAGGAAATCGACAAACGAAAATCGTAAATTTGTAGTTACACTACATAAAAAAATTGTTTTTTAAATGTGCGCCTGTGAAAGATAGAGCAGACAATATATTTTAGTTCAAAAAAATTAAAATTTTGTAAATAGTTTAATAGGATTATTATATTCCACTAAATGTTATGCCTAAACGTGTGCGGAAACCTTGCAATGCAAGATCTATTCGTGCTTGAGAGGATTTTTTTAATAAATTTATACTTCATTTTAACAAATTTGCTGTTAGCAAATGACTCTATTAACGCCACTTCACTGCTACCTACCAACATTCGAGTACCTAACGTATGAACAAGTAACATTGTGCGGAAAGAAGGAAATTCGTTACTGTCCCACAGTACCGCGCGCCGCCCCTTCTATTGGTCCCTGTAATTTTTATTACGTCAACCGAAACAATTAATAGCGTGAAACGTATACTTAAAAAAACTGCTAATATTTTATGTAAAGTGACAGGATACTCTTCACCTTCCATTCATACCATCTACATTATAATCATAATTTCAAAGCTAAATACACAAATATATTGACGTACAAACTAATAGACAGATTAAAATAATAAAAGTTTTGAATGAGGAACAGGAAACCCCGCAATTCCGATGCGTCCTCGCAACACCCTCCTTCCTTTTAGACTTGCACGCGAAAGTAGAGGCCAATTTATCTAAAAACTCTTCCACCAACTCTGAACTAATAATTTTACCACCACGCGTGATACGACTACAAATTTGGGCGTCACCTTCCTCCACCACGGATCATCATTACTATAATGATAATAATTTCCCCCCATCCAGACCGCAAAGTTGTTACGAAAAGTGCGTTTATTACAACGCAGCCAGACCGCACAGTGTGCGTGTCGCCTTGGCGCTTCATTATATTTACATTTTATACAGAAAACATCGCATCGAGAGATGTGACATCCGACAATTAATGCCCGTACATGAAGGGTATTTTATACTTTTTGTCAATCCACATAGTAATTTACGAAGTACGGTGAATTTGGGTGTCAGTGGCTGCATTTAAAGTGCGTAAATATAAAAAAGCAAATCTATATGTTTCATTTGGAAGTTTGGTATGTGAATAAACGTTAGGAATTTTACGTAGCCGACAATATACTATACGATCGTGAAATAATAATTATAGTTAATACACAAATTTAAAATAGTCCATATACAAACAAACAAACTAGATAAAAACTATATAAAATCAGTAATAAAACTATAAATGAAATATTGAATTGGTTAATAAGTTTATAAATGAAATATTGGTATGAAATATTTGCCTAATAAAATTAAAAATAACATATTGTATTGGCTAATAACAGTATAAATCAAAAAATAAAATGTTATAAATCAAATATCGGATTAGCCAAGAAGTCTATAAATTAAATTATGAATTGGCTAATAAGTTTTAACCCTAACGTGATCTTGGGTAGTATTCTAGTACTGTATTTCAGAACTTTGCTTATTAAGCAAATATTCTCTGCAATTAAGCTTTTCAGTTAATTAGAAAGTGATCAGTCGAGGATCTTCTGCAATTAGGTAAGGTAATACTTGTGCATCTAATTCAAGAGGATTTCTGGAACGGAGTTCGTCTTTAAGATCATCCCTCCTGTCACCACTGACTCGCCCATCGTATGGCATAAATTATCCGTGGTGGTCCTAAAGCAGGAGAGTCATAATTGATGTCGTCATAAATCTATTCTTTGATTATATATATTTTTATTTAACGCACTTGAAGGCTTGGTGCTAAACATAATTAATCGAGCACTCTTCGGTCAACTCATATCTTGCAATAAAATATTCTGAAACGTCCGCCAATATTTCTAGAAAATCCCAAATTCGTAACTAAGAACTAATTAGTCAAGCTAATATATATTTATTGTGACGAAATAAACAATTACACCTTTCGACTCATTTTAAAGAATGCATTACATACTTAAACATATATTTTTATTACTAATTTGTGCATCGATTTTAAAAAATAATGTCATTCTTAGATTTAAAATGCCATGTCTATAGATCTTATGACAGTTTTCATACGTGACAGTGTATGTGTATGTGTTCTATATAGCAGGGGTATCAATTGAAAGAGCGAACCGTGAAGATTCGAAACTTATATTGCCGCAGAATCAAGATAAACAAAACTAAATACATTTTCACGATAATTTTCACCTGTAAAAGATGCGCTAACCAATAAAGAAATAAAGATTAATAATTGTTTTGTAACTTAAACTGCTATGCAAGTAACAATAATGTTTGTAAATAGTTTAATAAAAATAGTGTGCTCCCTTAAAGTAGTATGAGTTCAATTCGTACTTAACAGTTTTGTTCTATTTATGAGTTTGTATTCTAATGAAATAATAAATATTATCGAAAATAACGTACTGAATTTTAATATTAAATAATTAGATAATTATTCTTGTAACAGTCGGAAATTAGGCACTCATTAATAGCTTAAGAAATATTTGCTTGAAAATTTTGAATTTGATATAAAAAAAATATTTTTTCTCGGTCTTGTGGGAGTATCAATTGAAACGGTGAGCAATAAGGAATCAATAAGTACTTTGCTCTCGGAAAATATCGCTATGTAAAAACCATGTAAAAACAGTTACTAAACATTTAAGTAAGTTTTACCGGAAAACTATAGCGATGATTTCAAATCTCATCAAATTTTGAAGAAATTCAAGATAGTTTTCGTCTACGATTAACGTTGCATATCTTATGCTAGCCAATAAGAAATAAAGATTAGTTGCTATGAAAGTAATGAATTTATAAGTTTAGTTGTTATGAAAGTAATAATAATATTAGTAAACAGTTTAATAGAAATTGTACCTTCCCTTAATTGTCTATATGTGCATAAGAGCATACGGGAACCTCGTAGGGCGAGTTATACTTCTAGTTCACAGGTCTTTTTTTCTTTTGATGGGGTCAGACTCCTATGAAATATTATATTTTATTGACAAAAATTTTCTTAGCCTGCATAGCAAATAACAACATAATTATTTTTATAATGATTTGAAACTAAGCAGTTTCAGTCCACCATAAGTCTTTTAGTTATGTCTCTCTTGTAGTTTCGAATTGGAAATAAGCTTATTCAAAACAAACCGTGTGAAAAAATATATAGTAATAAAAACAAATGTATGACATTTAAAAAATTGGAATTTAAAATTTGTTTATATGGAAAATTGTTTTAATGTTTTCCTTGTGGGAATACCTGAACGTTAAATTAAATTATTAATTGCGTTAATTTATTGACAATTAAAGCTATGTCACATCGACAACGACAAATGTTTAACTTAGAGGAATTGCGGATTTTTAACTTGGTGACATTATTCCGTTTACATCAAATAGTCCACTTTCATTGTACACTGAAATCATTATATTTACAATTTACAATAAAAACACCGCATTGAAAGAAGCAACATCCATCATTGTAACAGTGTCACTCGTCAAACTGTTGGCCGCAAACACCAGCAAATGAAACCCCAAATTACGTCACGAGAGAACCAATAACAAAGCGGCAGCGGGTCCGTACGTACCGTCGGCTATTATCGTAAGTCCCTTTGTTAGAAAGAACGTTGCGATGTGACACGAGACGCTCGATTGTGACGGATCATCGATTTTTTGATGTCGTTTCGTTGAATAGGTGAAAAAAATGCGGCTATATTTGAAGGTCCATTGATTACGTGCTCTACAAATTTTAGTGTTAATATTGGTGAGGATATAAAAGTTAAATAACAATAATTATGTGCATTACACATGCACATATATATATATATGAATACTTAATATAATATATGTCTACAATCATTTATTTGTATCATCCTCACACTATTCAATTAATGATAAAATTGGTACAAAATTGTGCTGTAATTTTGTTATTAAAGTTGCAAATAAGATGTCATAATTACTGCTATTCAATCAACTCTATACCCTTACCATCTACTTTGGTCGTTACTCACAAGAGTCAGTTACCACATTCACGGCTGACTGGAATCTTCCTGCATAACCCAGTGATTGAACCACTTTTTCTCTTATCTTTATGTAATTTTCTGACAAAAGTACTAAGTTGTGCATACATTGGTACATAAAAACTATAATTTTAATATTGTAATACCCTTAGTTTCTAAAATACTCAATACGAAGGAGAAGCACGAAAGTTTATGAACAGTTACGTTTAAATAGTCAATCACTGAAGAAAGTCATGAACACCTATACTTACGTGGTTAGCACTAAACATGTTAAGTATAACGATTAAAATACGATGACATGATAATAGTGATATCTCGATTTCTTTGTCTTCTGTTGGTGATACGAAAAGAAACCTTTGAAAACCACACTATGAAAATTGATTTGAAGATCTTGCTGTTTTATACCATCTCCTAATAGAAATTATTATTCAGTGGAAGGTTGATTTAATTTTCTAATGGAATAGAATGCACTCAGTGTTCCCTACAAGGGAAATATTTTCAAATTTGCACATGTGTGTAGGCAAATGTTAATCAAAAATGTTAGCCACCACGCTTCTTTTGAGTGTTTATATTACTGAGTTGAAATGAGTATATATACATATATATATATATATATATATATATATATATATATATATATTTATATATATATATATATATATAAGATTAAATTATTTACTGATATTAATGTAATAAAGACCATTGAATTCCTTGCTTCTCTAATATTGTAAGTCTTTTGTTAATTAAAATATAAATTATAGTTTTTTTTAGGAAAAAATCCCAACGAATTAAATTAATAATTATTTGATAAAAAATACCGAATCATTAAGTACAACATCGAGAATTAAATACATCCAAATATTATTATTAAACTAATCGAGCAATATTCAGACATTCATTAAATCTATTAAATTAGTATTCCGTTTTTGATCTCCATTTTCAGTTTCTTGAAACAAAGGGATCCGTTTGGTCCGTGCCAATTTATGGTTTTTTATGTGACAACATTCAAATGAGAGATCACCGTCGTGGTATGTTGGGTTGATCATTGATTGGGTTGGCCGTTGACAGAGCGGTGACCGCGGAGTTCCGGGTTCGATCACTGAACGCTCATCAAGCGGGGCTGAAGTAATGTTTACAATCGCGTTGCTAAAACGCCACTGACTTATGTCGATGAGCAGCACCACTGTTGGGAAAAGCTAAGTTGCGATCATCAAACAGCCAGACCATTGTAGCTATTATGGGCATTACCTCCTTACGTTATACGTTACACGCATATGTTATACGTTACACGCCTTACGTTACACGCATTAGGATAAACAGACATTGATTTAGAGTCTTTATAATTATGTTTATTTTTTATAATTTACTCTCTTCTCGCAGGAAAAGTTGTGGTTAATTACTCTTTACAGACTTTCAAATTTCTCCCTCTGGGATACCCCCAGAAGGATATTCTAGTTTGATAGGCAGCGATTATATCATAATTACTATCATATGAATTTTAATTCTTTGTTAAATTTAAGACACATATTAATGATTAAATAGACATGGGCAGCAGTCAGACAAAAATTGATAAAAAAAATTTAGTTTAAAAGAAGCTTAACTAACATATTTCATTATTTTCTTTATCAACATATATAAACTTTATAACTTCAACGTACAGACACGCCTCTATTACAGTTTTATAATGATATAGATAGATATCGTGAAGCGACTAATCAAAACAAAAATAAAGATTTAAAAAACTACCCTTTATTAGTTATTTTAATAACATTAAAATTCAACTACATTTAAATAGTTAACCACTCGAAAGGACCGTAATCTGATTGATAACATTTTTGATTTCAAATCAGGAAAAAGTTCACATGGTTTTTTTAGTCACCAAAAAAAAAATAATCTGCCATTACAAATTTTAAATGGAACGTAACAGTTCAATTCGAATGTAATCTTTTTTCTTTGCTTTGTTAGCTAATTGTACCATGGTTTTTTAAATCTGATCTTTTAGAGATTTTTACAATATAAATTCTTCACATTCCTTTCTTGTGGTGGACTTAGAGAAATTACATCTACAGGACAATCGGTTTTATTTAGAATGTGGGTACGACTAAAATTATGTTTGTTTACCATAAACATATTTAAATAAAATGAGTGTACAATAAATTGCCTACTTAACCACATCGGTTTCATCCCCCTACGACACAAAGTTTTCATTATAACAACAGCCACTCCAACTGTCGTCCGCCTTTCCTTTCCACATTCCACCTTAAACTCTATAATGACTTAATATCGCAAAATAACTGCTTATCCTAATAACATTCAAATCTGCAAACACGTAATATTATTAATAGCAAAGATAAATCCGTCAATGTAAAATGAGTGTACAATAAGTTGCCTACTTAACCACATCGGTTTCATCCCCCTACGACACAAAGTCTTCATTATAACAACTGCCACTCCAACTGTCGTCCGCCTTTCCTTTCCACATTCCACCTTAAACTCTATAATGACTTAATATCGCTAAATGAATGCTTATCCTAATAACATTCAAATCTGCAAACACGTAATATTATTAATAGCAAAGATAAATCCGTCAATGTAAAATGAGTGTACAATAAGTTGCCTACTTAACCACATCGGTTTCATCCCCCTACGACACAAAGTCTTCATTATAACAACAGCCACTCCAACTGTCGTCCGCCTTTCCTTTCCACATTCCACCTTGCACCGAGATCGTCTGACGCACCGACTGGCGTGCAGAGCGCGCGCTGCGACACGGCGCGCGGCTTCCACACCGAGAGGGCGATCCGTCACATCTCGGCGGAGGTCCGCGCGTCAATCGAATGCCGGCCTCCTATTGCTCACCTGCCAATGCCGGCGGCGGCGGGCCGTGAGAACGGGCTTCTCCGCAGCCTGCGCGTATATCATACCTGGAGTCGGCCGATTAATAACGTCCGAGAACTTCAAACTTCTGTAAACTGTCAATCCGTCACGCGAAAAATGATGCGCCGCCGATTGGGATTAAGATTGCGAGCTATGTTTTGGAATAGCGTGTGATAATATTGTTGTTTTTAAGACGGAGTGATATGTATTGAAAGATTATGAATATCCATAATCGATATCTATAATAAATGAGATCTGAACAAACAGAGCAAAAATATAGTAGTATATAAAATACGAGTACGTCTACCCACCACCTGCCTAAAATCATCATAGCCATAGTTTTTAGTTCAAATTCTAATGGAGATTATATTTATAGAGTGGAATGACTGTCATTGTATAAATACCTAATAAAAACGCTACATTATAGTCTCATCAAAATGATGTCAACATGATGTTCATAAATTGACCCACATATACAATGTAATGCTCAACTTTGGGGAACAAATTCCACTTGCAGAATTTCTCATTTACAGTTTTTTATCTTTATTTTGACATGAGATAGTTACGTAACAGTATGCCATTTCGCCTCCTTACGAACATCCTTCTATAAAATAGAAGTGATGAAGAAAACATCTCTTCTGATCATAAATTCCACCGGCAAATTTTCTTCTTTATACATTATATCGGCCTATCTATTAATATTTAGATATAATCAACACATTAACACTGAAGACGGAACATGTACATAGAGTCACACAATTACCCCACACTTATCGAGGACTGCATGAACAAAGATCCGATCAAATATATAAAGATTAACAGCTGTGTCGCAAACAAACTATAATGATGCCTGAACGAGAAATATTGCATCAGTGCAGATATTCATCGTCATCAGTGTAGAGATTTCCCTCATTATAGCTACTCTAACGTAGAGTTGTGACTAGATTTTTCATTTTTCAACCATAGCTCCCGTTTAGTAGATCAAATTTTGTAGAAAGTATATTAAAAGCATCCGATTCCTCTATCTTCTTCCATACATCCGGCAGATTTAAACTATAGTTGAACTACAAAATACATATTAAAATACAAAACAAATGATATATTATGAGTATTCTGAATATATAATAAAACTGTAGAATTAATTTGTATCTACATTAAAGACAGTTACAATTAAAATTTAGGGCTACGTAAGAAAAGTAACAGAACACAAATCAATTGTTCCTGGATTTGTTTTCTGTATATCTGTTTAAACATGCATTATTTAAAAACTACTGACACAATTCAGATGGAGTTATTTTCATACATATAATAAATACAATTGTAGAATTGACGTGTCTGTACCATGAACGTATTTACAAACAAATTATTTAAGGAAAGATAACAAATGTAATATACCAAAAAATATTGTTTTAGGAATATTTGTCCCTTTGTCTATGTTCGCACATCACGCAAGAGTAGTTAGGAAAAGGGATTTTATTGAAATGTTTATCCGTGGATTCTGTCAGGTCTGGGGTAACATATAGGTTATTTTTTATTGCAATCTATGATTAAATAAATAAGTAGTGGTATTTGATCTTTCAATACAAAGTATATTTACTTCCACTTTACTTTTGTAATTATCGTAATAGATAGGGTTACTTATTAATCTTAAAGTCATCTTAATTATATTTTATAAAATTCCACACGTACTTTGTTCACGTGTATAATTAATAATAATACAAGGCACTCAAAAATATATAAATGTAATTTGTAATTTGGTACTACTTTAAGAAGCTGCTGCTAAAAAGCGGTACACGACCTCTGCTATTTGTTATACTAGTTTAAAATAAGTCTAGTATAACAGAAACACTTCTCATAGACAAAATATAAATATATTCTACTTTTAAAATGTTAGTTTAAATAATAATAATAAAACTTCAGTAAACTTAATTTAATATTTTAACTATACTTATGATTTTTGTTGTTCATCATCAAACTTTACAGTACATAGTTATTTAATATGTTCTCTATAATTCGAATATGAATTTATTGTCTATAGAATCTACCAGAATTCTTTTCGTGAATAAAAGCTTCACAAAATAAAAAAAAACACTTTCACGGTTAATTTACATCAAACTCGATTGTATAATGGATATGGGATAAAAGGTCCGTGATAAAAAGTTAAATGTTACACATAACCACAAAAACTGACGCGCGTTTCCAACATAACTGATCGCATATCCCGCCTGTCACTCATCTGTCATAACACATCCCCGTTGACAATGGAATATGGAGAATTGCGGCCGCTGATGACACAGGATTGCCAACCACTGCACCAATGCTAGGGTGCAAAGTCGTACCTCCAAATACCATAATACAATGACTGCCCAAGGCACGACAACAGAACGCGGTAAGGAATAAACTCTACGATGCCGCTGTTCCCCAGGGTAGTATTAACAATATTACACAAAGTCAATAAAGAGTTGTAATATTCTTTTTTAAATTCAGAGGTTCGGTTACAAAAATTACGGGACTATAAAAATATTCTGAACGCTGTGATTCTAGAGACGTGATAACGGCGGAATACAATACAGCGACATTTTCGTTCTTTAAATTCACATTGAATGTCTATCTTGATTTCATTGCAATTTAAATTATTTTCACCATAAATTAGCGATTATTGTATATAGAGAACACGAATATTACAAATTTTTTTTTAATTTTTACTGAATTTTGATCGTTGAATATTTTGCCATGTCTGAGTACGACATAGCGAAATTAAATGACATTTTAAAAAATTTACGTCATATTGGTAAAAATTTGTATTGTTAGTGTTTTCAGCATGTTATTTTTAGAAAAATTCGAGAACTTGTTTCTAACAAAAATCTACGTATATTGTAATATTATGCTCCTCTCATCCGAGAAGTGTCAATTCGAAAATAGCGAGTCCTGAAAAATAGCTATGTTCCCTAGCCACACGAAAGTTTTAGGATCGATAACAATTTGTGACGTAATTACAGTTACTTGTTGCTAATAAGTAATATTTATGTAAATAAGTTATTTAACAATGCTAATTTGCTAAAACACGATGAAATTGAACGTTTATCGTATCACAACTCCAGAACGCGATATAGATTATGTATTTTAAAAAATGGCGGCGGTTATTTCATACTGATGCTCATATCAAAGTCACCGATAAATTTAATTTACGTTCCCAATTTCCCAAAAAATCAAAATGTGTTTGATAATATTTTTGAACAATTTTTCAGATGTTTTAAGCCTTAGCCCAATGTGAATAAGGTTAATAAACAAAAATATATTCCCAAAAATTTAATAAAAACATATATTATTAATAAATTTAAAAAAATATGTTAAGTAGTAGTAGAACTCACGCTACGAGTATTCCGTAAACATTCAGGAACATGAATATTGAAATACTACGTACTTCTATTAAACAATTTACAAACATTAATTTTTCACAACATAAACATATTTCCTATTATAACTTTTACGGGTGTAAAAAATTGTGACATCTAGAAACAACACTATAGTTTCCTACAATCTTTGCCTAGCTTTTTAAAACTGTCCTTTTTATAATATTGGGTCCAGTAGTACCGGAAATAGGGGCGGGAAATTATAAAAACAACAATTGAAACTTTGTAAATCAGCATTTTCAAACGATACCCCATACTGTATATGGAAACTTCATTTTTTTTCGGATTCTTAATTTCCCTCACCTACAATTTCCATATGAGTACGTTTAAGTTAAGTGTTATTTATTTATATACTCGTATATGTGGGTTAACATGCTTTAATATTGTATTTCAAGTTTATACCGCAAGAAGTTTCAGGAGAGTTACGACAGAAGGATAGACACTTATGTGAGTGATTTTATAAACATTACGTTTTCCAATTTGACGAATTAAATATAGACAAGTCAAATTTATAGATATCTTTATTGATATTTTTACAGAAGAGACATTGCGACAAGTTGTTTATAAAAGTAAGGCAGAATTCATCCGATTTATTGCATCAAAATCTCGAAACCGTGTGCGTATTTGAAGTAAACATAAAAACTGAAGCAATGCGATCAAAACATTAATGTCACAAAATATTACAAACAATATTACTTATTTCTTTTAATAAAAAAATGTTTGCATTAACCAACGTCATCGCTTTTATACGGCAAGCTTCAGTGGCATACAAATACGAGGTAAAAATTGGTCTCTGTCCTTTAACAAGTTTCAATACGAATCTTCATTCAGCATACACGGTATCTTGCTGCAGGGTTATCCAACTTTATCGAATATTTCCAGTAAATATAGAAACTTTGAATAGAACACATTCAGGTTACTTTCCCCAATGTAAAACACTGAAACTCTAATAAAACTTGTGTCAGAAAATGTTTACGTCAAAAAGTGTGACCACGGAAATATTCTAATTATTTTCTTTCTTCTTTAGGATGTTGTCACGCAAAAGCTGTATGAATTGTCTCACAATTATTAGTTCATATCAAACTAATACAAAACCATTACACACACATTTGGCCATTCCGCTGTCATTTGCCTTAAGGAATACATGTTTTCATTGCCACAATACCTGGAATATGGCAACTACTGAATGGTAGCTTTTTAAAACTAAGATTTTATGTCTTTTGTACAATTCCCTTGGGTCACATTAACATTCCCATGCTGATCTGATAATAAATAGCATTCAAACGTACAGTTTGAATCGAGTGTTACTCATAATTCGATGGGGTTCACGGAACAACGAATATCCCGGTGGTCGACATAGCGATTATTATCTCCTGTCGAAGCCGTTTCGTCTGATATTGAACGTGTTTTTATTTCGAATGTTCGATGCTGTAAGTTAAAAGTTACGTAGATGGTCGAACCCTTTGCTTAGTAGCTGGGGTCAGAAATGCCCGTCATAAATGAAACTGACTGGTCAATATCACTTTTATCATAATGCATAGACAAGATGACATGACGCGGTGATTTTGTTTATTTAATAAATTATATTATAGAATCTGAAATAATTACTTTGTTCCACTCATCTTTTAGGAAAAACGTAATTGCTGGTTACCACAAGATTGAGATAAACTGAGCACCACGGTGAAAAATCATCTCATTATTAACTGAGACAAGGTGTATTGGTTGGCCGACGCCCAAGGTGCTGGAATTATCAACTCCAGGATTCCACCAAGGGTGAAGTAGGTAGTTTATATATTCTTATTAACCTGATGTTAACCAATAAACTTTATTAGATCATTCGCCATAACTATAAACTCTAATAAAAATTTACAATTTTATACTTAAGCAAGATAAACACCGATTATTGAACAACACGTATTTCTCATATTCTGGACATTTTTTTATTAAAAGAAATAAATAATATTGTTTTGTAATATTTTGTGATATTATTGTTTTGATCGTATCTCTTCAGTTTTTATGTTCACTTCAAATACGCACACGGTTTCGAGGTTTTGATGCAATAAATCGGAAAATTTAATCAAACATCCCTGTGAAAACTAAATTTTGTTTGTATAAATTACGTCTGTATAAAAACGGCCGATATTTTTCAAGGTTAATATTAATTAAATCGCACTAGTAAGTGTGTTAACAACGCACAGTCACCTCCCCTGGCATCCGCGCAGGGTAGAAAATTTGCTGCAAAATAGCTCAGCGCGCAATTCTCACGGGCCTCTCGTTACGGGCCGCGGAGGGACGCTGGGCCGGTCGGCCGCGACACGTTCACATGTGTATAATAACTTATCGCGAGCGGCCGCGGCGTGTCACCGCGCCCTATAATCAGCGCCGCCGCCCCGCAATTACTTCATTTCTCACTCGAGCGCGAGATCATCAACACTAAATAACAGGTTACACAAGCAATCATTGCGCGTGTGTGCGCGCCGCCGCCGCCGCCGCTAGACAAGTGTGAACTTTTAAATTGATCTCGGGTATTCGGGTCGTTTTTTGCGCTCTCGAAGATGTTGAAGATAGCGCTGCCGATGCCCGGTGTGGTCCAGCCGCTTAGTAGCCGCTCCGGCTGCGGAGCGGGGCCTTCTTGGAGGGAGGTCTGCATGCCGTTTATAGACTATTGTGATTGAGATTTCGCTTGATACACCGAATGATATCGAGTGCGTTTAAATCAGCCGGTAGGAATGTTTGACAGCTTAAAGCTTTTAAATATGACAATTAAATTCGCTATCACGTTGAAAACATTATGTTTGATCACTCGCACAGTCATTCGTTATGTCACTTATTTCATCAATTGTAAATCTATATGTATTTAAAAAACACCATATTACTTTTACGAGAGGTTTATTAATTAACCAGAAATGTATAAGATTCTTATAAGCAAAAATATGACTACTCAAGATTTTATAAGCTGGCTTACTTGAATATACGAACGCGGCTCATATATTCACATATAAAAATAACGAAACCATTTATCAGTTGAATGTCAAACTGACAGTTCGCTAAACACGCTTGAAAGTATGAGGTTTTTTTTTCAATAATATTTTAACCCGTCTGCGCAAGCGAGGGAATGTTTTTCGGTTGTATGTAAGTGGGTACGTATGTATGGCACTTTAAACCACCCTAAAGCTTAAATGGCTGCATGGATTCTGATGTTTGAAGTGTCAAAGTGGATGATACAGAAATACATGGTGCCACTTTCTTAGCTATTTTGTCTATCTCTTCTAATCTCTCATACTAATTGGAATTCTTTTGGTTTTAACGACTTTATTCCTTTTTTGTGTGAGGTGTTTACAAACAAAAATTAAATTAATGAATTACCCAGTTGTCACATCCACTTTTATTAGTATTAGGATTAGGTAAAGGAGATCTCTTCAGTGATACGAATATGTTCGCCTTTATAAATTAGTCCTCTATTTATGTATCTTTAATGATATTACACTCATAGCCACAGAATTAAAAGATAAAAATAAAAACCCGACTACGTAAAAAAGCGATTATTATTTATAAACAAGAAAAAGTCTGAGCTGCAGTTGAAGAAATTTTCTCGTTTTCTAAACTTTTACTAATCAAGTAGTAATACTCGCAGTCCAATGCCATCAGGCCTGAGCAGGTATTCTGTTCGAAATCTACTCGCTCATAAATCACAGACGATGACGATGAGGAGTCTGCTGAAGTAGATATATACTTTTCAAGCAGCTGTAACTTCGTATAATCTAAATTGCAAGCATTTTCTGAGAAAATATCTGACGACCCCACTGCGATATATCACCATTTGTTTAGTAAGAATTCAGGAAATCATAAATATTTAAATCCACAGCTTTACGGTCTTTGACTTTTACATATTCAAAAATAAGTATAAGATAGACTGACCTTGACAACGTAATAACCAAATCATAACTTCATTAACAGTGGTATGTGTGTACGTAATAATGACTAAAAATAGAAGTGATGTGGGTTTATTTATTGTGTGTTCATATTTCAGCATTTCCCAGTGTTTTAATGCCTTATAACTTTTTAAGCAATCATTTAAAAAAACTGCATTTTTAAATCGATTCCGAATAGCGGTAGATACAGAAGTGTACAAAACCCGACTACGATGCGTAGATCAAAAATTGTTCCCTGTGTTGCTTTGAAAGTAGAAAAATACAAAATGTTTTTTAATATAGATTAGAAAGAATACTGACATCTGCCAAAGATGCCAGTATTCTTTTACGCGTGGCTCGTTTCATTCTGAATCCTGTTAGTGAATAGTATTTACTTGGAGTCAAATGACACACTTTATTCGATGAATACAGTGTGCCTAAAGTGACACTTTTGCATAACATTCAAATGTCGGTGCGTATGTTTTGCAAATCCGTGTATCTCAAATGGTACAAGTTTTAAGATTTCCCAGTTCATGTCCACCCGTTTTATGGCTTTATAGAAAGTAACTTTGGTATGTTCTAAGTTCTGGACAATGTACTTTTTATCGACTTTAAGGAGAATTTACTTCAAATTCTCTATGGGATTATATTTTATTTATATTATTATAATCTATTGAAAACCCATATATTAAATATATAGAATTAATCATCATAAAGACATTTCTTTTGAAATGCTTTTATATCAGTTGATGATTATAGCTTCGAAATTGATACTTAATTTTTTCTCTACGATCGTGTTCAAAGGTATTTGGGTTTAAAAGAAAGTTTTTTTGTTTACTTTATTTTTCAACATTATTAACAATAGGTACTGTAACAAGTCTAACGTTTTGCTATATATGAAATAAAATAAATTTCCTTATTAATGATTTTATAGTTTAATTAATTTTATTCATCAAGTTTATGTTAGTTTCAAAATAAATATATCTTTCCAGTACTATCGCTAGATGATTGCTAGAACGATAAGAGCTATGGTAAAGCGCTATTTTCTATATTAAAGTATTTTGTCACTAAAAGAGTTTATTCAGGGAAAATAGAAATTCTGAAAATCGATTAAAATGCCAAGTAAATATACAGAGATTACAGAACGAATAACGATAATAACAATTTATAATGGAGAATATTTTTTCCAATATTTGCGGAAAGAAATTACTTATTAATAAGATTAGTATATTGTGAACTTGAGTTCGAACGATATTATTATTTAATTAAAAATAATTTAGTTGACTAATTAAAAATAATTAAGTTGAATAAGTATGATTAGGAAATGCGACAATCTCTACTCTGTGCAACTGTGACCACGGAACATTATGTGTATGACATTGACAGTATAAACCTAAACAAATATATTTTAATGTATTTATAACACATATTTTATGTAAATTTCAGTATTTAGAACTCCATCTCCATATAAATTTTAACGATGCCAAATCTCGCATTTCTCCTTGCGCGCAATATGCGTATAAAGGGGTACAAAGTTTTATCTTCACGTATTAATATATGGATTAAATTTCTTCGTGCTTTTATCAAAATATTCCAAGTAGAAGAAGAATATTTTTGAAGTAAATGTTAGTGAATAAGCGCGAATCACATCAGTTTGTGGGAATATATGAATGTACGTACGCACATGTGCGCGCTTTTTAAGATTTTTTAAAAACTTTGTAAAATAGTTTGCGAAGTGAAATGTTTTTTAAAAGCTTCATAAAATCTGGAAGGTGCATCCGATTGAATATGAATTTTTCTTCGATAGTACTTAGAAGAATGAACCAAATTATGAAATTCCAAGCTTAGTAATCTGTAAAACTCTTCAACAGTTTTACAGACTGCCAATTATTTAAACCCTTTTCCTATAAAAGCTTAAGAAACAATAATTAAATTTGAACCGGATAAACTCCAGGCTATTTGTATTGGTACATTGATGGTACCTATCGATAGAGAAGTTTGGTACCTCTCGACAAAGGCAGGCCACGTGTGTGAAAATAGACAAAGATTACTGTTATTTCGTAGCATTACCATTGTATTATTGTTTGACAGCTCATATTCTAGAGGTTATTCGATTGCTGTTATAATTCGGATAAGACCAGTATCCTTAATGCAAAATCGTTTAAGCATGTTTGTTACATAATACGATATTGATTGATTTGAGATTAAGATTAGTCTGATTTAGTTCGTTTTATCACATTGTAGTCTTCTATGTTCCAAGTTTTTGGTACATTTTTCGACTAAAAAATATCAGTCATTCAATAATTTAATTAAATCTAAACATAAATATAAATTTAAATAAATAACCTAAAGTGAATTGATTATTCAATCTTTTATTTACAAAACTCAAAGCGAAATTGTTTTTGGCTTAATAGAAAATCTATCGTGTTTATATTTACTCATGATCGTTCTTTTTGATATTGTTGGAACTGTCAGATTGGAACTGTCACTGGAAGCCACATAACAAAAATAAAAGTTGTTCGCATAAAAAATAAATATACAATTTTTGACCAAAGATCGGTCTAGATGATTATAGTTGTTCTACGAGGTTGGCGACGAATGGGTTAAAATTCTCCATAAATAAATGGCATCGTGCTTTTTTTTGGAACTTTACAGATTCTGTGTATTTTGACCTCTTAATATCTGTTCAACTTTCCAGAAATGCCTAATTACATATGTTCACTCTGACCCGTAACTGCGCACGACGCTTCGCATAAATTAATTACATACTTGAACACAGTTTCAAAAGCGATATCTATATACAGATTCCGATTAGCATAATGACCAAATTACCACACTCATAATATCTTAACACTCGCTTTATCCTCGCGGCGATGTACGACCGCAATTCGATGCAAATACGCGCAGCGATACAAGTGAACTGTGCCGCGATGCAAACGGCGATGTATAAATTACAGGTTGCATCGCCGATGATAGTTCGTTATGAGACATAATTGCGGACGAGCGTTAATGCTCCGTTCATTACAAGTTGAAAAATTATTGCAAATTATCGTAACTTCCTGTCTTACTGGACTTTAGCGTGACTATTGTGTACGGCGTGTCATTCAGTATTGTGATATAATTGGTTGGTTACTTCAGGGAAAATTCAATATCACGTGTAATAAAAAAACTACTTCTACTAATCATAATAAGTACGCATTATGCTATATAATAATAACATAATTGTGAAAATCATTTTACATACAATATAACCGCGTTCCAGAGTTTAGTAGTAACAGAAAAAAAATTGTAATTTGGTCATGTCTGTCTGTCACAGCTATTCCTTTTCATGAGTTGTAGATTTATGTTTATGAAGCAACTATTACAAACACTTCATATGGGGATTTCAATTAAGATGTACGCAAATTATTTAAAAAAAAGTTTCTTAAAGTGCCTTTCCACGTTTGTGAAGACTAATTTTTTCGCGCATCTGTAGAGTTGGAAATAATTGGATAGATTTATTTAAATTTTAAAATGAAATTGGTTTTTCCCTCGCTGTTTTTTCCTTTTAGAAATATTAAGTTTCAAACTGACATATTTTCAAGCACCATTCTAAAATATCTACATACATTTGATTTGAAATTTCAATGATTATTATATGACTGGCATCATAAATTTCAAGAGATATCGACACCTACAAAATTCTACTTTATGCAAGTCCCGGGAAGCACTTGTTTTTTTTTAATTTTGTAATTTTTATTTAAGTTTTATTTATTAACGGTATTCTCAAAAGTGTAATAATTTTTTTTGGATGTCAGTCGAGTATATGAATAATTACCCACACGTATCCTGTTATACTTTTCTTGATATAACTATAATAGTTATATATTAGTTTAGTTAGATTAACTGAAATATAATTCTTTCAGTTAATTTTTCAAAGAAAATGCAGATTATTATAAAAAATCGACAATAATTATTAATATATGACGTAGAAATTTCTTGTAGATTTTCATGTTCTCCGCAATATCTTCGTGTATTATTTTAACATAGCTATAATATTTTCAGTCGGTACCATGTTGTGTTAGATAGATCATAAAGTTTAAGGCCTTGACAACACGGCCCATCCCGTTACCCCGAGGACTGATTCCCATATGCTCGTCAAATGATGCTAGAATGATGTTGTACGTGTAGTTAATGATGTTTAGTTAAATGTCACAAACCAGCTACGGGGAGCAGCGCGAGACTGGTGCGAGAAACTACGCACTGCAATCGCCATCCTACTTGCCCAGCGTAGCGATTGTAGACATTACCTCTCACGATAGCGCATTGGAGCGGCCTATGTCCAGCATCGGACTGAGATGGGATGTTTATGATGACATTTTGAAAAATCTTGAATCAAAATGCGCACTGTTTGGGTACTTTGTTACCCAACACTTTGCATCACTTCAAATCGTTATCGCTCATTATTCATATGTTCCAACAGGATGTTCTCTGTATGCCCTATGCCAGTGTGGACGCTATATAATTGTAAAAATGTCGATTGAATCGGATAAGCTATTTATATGCCAAATCATAAAACACAACAAAACGAAACTTTCCTCTTCACAATGTAGTAGTACGCCTATGATATTTAATTAATGATCGTCGTTAAGAAAACAAATAAGTTCGTATAGTAAAATATAAGTGTACACCAAACCTAACTTTAACTGTCACAAATAAACGATAAATTTATTGAAAAATAAATTTTTATGAATTATAAAAATATAATAAAATAAACAGTTATTTATAGCTACTTAAAGCTAATAACTGCTATATAAATCATTCTCACAGTGTGTACAGAAATACAATATTATTTTTTTAAAGAATTTTCTTTTCCTCGTGTCATTTTTTCAAATATCTAGTGAGATTCAACCACTCCATATGCAATAATACCAGGTAAACAAGATTTCATATTATGTTTTCTCTCTCATTCGTAACTTTGGATGATTCCAAAGCTAATGCTACTATCAATACTCACTAATGTTACATTCCAGTTACAATACCTAAACATTCGTTAACTCAAAGTTCTTTAATACTCCATACATTTCGACCACATTATTGCTTGGCTTTTTTGAGATGTAGAATGTTCTAGCATGGCCACAAAAACGTATTGCTGGCGGCATCGTTATTCAGGTAATTAATAATGTACTGAAATACTAGCATTATATTTATTATAACTAAATCATACTCCTTCTTGTACGATACTTATTGTCTATAAAAGAGTCCATATGATCCGTGACTCAATCACTTTACTTCATTTTGGTGGCTATTTTTACGAGATGCTAGTCATGACATGGATCAAAAATCATCTATGTGTCTTCCGTAACTTAATAATAATTCAATAGGTTATGAGCCTATTAATCCTGGTTAATACATATTTTAATGTTTCAGCTATATCTGCAGCATAACAATTAAAATAGTAAACTTAACTAACAATATATACTGACTGATTATTTGTAATAATTATGCATACATGTCCGATGTTAAAGAGCAAGACATTTATATGTGACTTCATTATTATGATTAAAACAGCAATCTGGATCAATAATATATAGTTGCACATTATGTGTAATAGTTAAGAATATATATGTACATACACACACACACACACATATATATATATATATATATATATATATATATATATATATATATATATATATATATATATATATGTATATCCAACGTTGATTTGCCGTAATAGTTAAAACAGCAAGCTTAGTGAACAATATGTTCCGGCTGAATAAGTGTAACGTGAATATTTGTATACATTATATACAAATCCGAAGTAGACGAGCAAAACATTTTCTTGTGGCATCTACGCTTCAGTCATCTGAAACTTACGCTACCTACAAATATTTGCTTAAATATGTAATATCTACGTATAGAACTGTGATGAATAATGGGAAGAAATCTTCTAATAGTCTACTGTGAAATTATTTTCCAGTAGATTTGATAGAGTCCAAGTGTTAGTTGATTCGAAGGTAGTCGAATCAAATTCGAGCAACACTGCTGAGAACGCCGATTATGCATCAAGTTCCATCTGTGTTCTCGTCTTCAATTTGCGTTCACTTGTTCTCATGTCGTGCCTCTAGAATTTATATGTTTCAAAAAGGGTCTAATTTAGCTATAAATAGAGGGCATATCTGTAACTCAATAACTATAGTTCCTGTTTCTAATATAACATCATAAGATGCGGTGAATATTTGTCCGAGATCCTAATAACAACGTGTTTTCCACAATTGTTTTTATAATTTAACGTAATGTTTATATCTTTGTATCTTTGGTAAGTAATTTAATTGCACCTTTTCGTTAACCAAGTACCTTGTACCTTTACTTGGACCAAACATTTTTCTATTTTTCTCAATAATTTTTGGAAATTAATAATCGTTCTAAACAAGTTTTCACAAAAAATCCATACCTAAGGACTGGTTTAAAGCTCGTAAGTAACTACTGAACAGTATGTAATTTATATATATATATATATATATATATATATATATATCTTAATATATATGTATATATATATATATATATATATATATATATATATATATATATATATACAGGTTCTATTTCAACCGAGAATATTCTTTTAAAATCTGATGAGACACAATTGAATGACATGAGTTTTTAAATTAGGTTATTGACACTTTTTTTATTTCTTATATAATAATTTCAAGATATAAATTGATTAGAAGATCTTGAATTTAACAATTAAACAAGGATATCGATATTCAATTGAGAGGTCGACTTAGTGATGCCCGTTGTATTCCATAGAAGCGAACGGGGCGGGCAGATATCTTTACATTGCCCCTTTCGAATACTTGAACTCGTTCATTTTTAAACCAATTTCTACAACTGTTTGCGACTGCTTCGTAATTAACGTATATATTCGTGACTAAAACAGTGAATCAAAGTATTTTATACTATTAGGCATAAAATATACGCTTTTAACTGTTTTATTCATGTTTTCGCTTTTAATATTTCATACCATGCTTTAAACACTAAAATTAGTATTATTGGCAGTTATATAAAACTCATAATTTTACTTCGTATAAAGTTAGAAGTACTTACAACAAAGGAATTTGTTTTTTTTAATTTATGTTCATTTTAAACTGCCACCGTCTTACATATACATGAAACGTCATATTCTGTAATAAAAAAGATACTAAAACAAATTGTTTTTAATTTTGGACATCCACGTCTTAGTCTTCTCTTTCATATTTTATATCTTAATTTTTTATGTTCAGAACTAGTTTCGTAGTACTGGTAGTATTTGTGTTGACATATAGTTCTTGCTGTCATCATTTGAGCCTATGAAATATTAAAAAAAAAAATAATAATTTTTCTCTAACGAAGCGATAAAAAACTAAAGTTAAAAACATCAAAATTCACCCAAACTTCCTACTTCTCTTTCCACCTTCTATATATGTGTTTATTAAAAGTGAAATCCATTCATAACTTGTAGCTATAATCTGAAAAAATGCTTGGTTTTTAACTCCCCATATATATTTTAAGTTTCATTACAGTCCATTCCTTGCAAAATTATTTTAATTGTTTATGCAATGTTATTTTAGTGTAATCATGGTAATATTTTTCGAAATTTTGTATATTTTTATTCGAAAAAAATTAAAATAAGAAAAATAAAATACCTATTATATAATTACGCGGTATAAAATCATTTTCAAGACTCAACCGTAATGTTATAAACGATCTAAATAATTATGTTAATGTTAAACGTAATTATATTCAAAATGTTTAAAAAAAAATTGTAATAATTTTCAGCATAGCGTTAAATATATTTTATAACTTACAGTAAAACTGTAGACCTTCTCACCCCTAGGCACACGAGTATTTAACCTCGATGTCGTCATTAACCAAATTACCCCACACATTAACATCAAAGCCCATAATTTACATCGAACTTTATTTCAACTTAACACTTACCAGCACCTACAACTATTATTAATTAAGTCATACCGATTCGACGATTATGTAAATATGATCAGTGATCTATAATTATTTACGGTTCAGTTTCACATCCACACAGTGGTTCGAGACTTGTAAAAAGTCGGACGCAACAAACTATCAAGAAAATGTGTACTAGAAATTATATAAAAGATCACCCCTACTATTGTAGAACTGCATGAAAACAGAAATTATAAACTTGATAGAATTTTTAAATTCATTAAGAAAAACCACACTTAGTGTTAAAAGATTTGTGCATTTTCAGTTCGTACGTATTGTGTAGAAAAATATACCGAAATTATTAAACCGTTAAAATTAAAAACCTACCATTAATATAAACGTTTGATTGCTATACACTCGTACATGTCAAAAACGTTTATTTTTCGTTAAAAATATTAAAATTACTTAATTAGTCAATCTTCAATTTGTATTTAGAATGTTGTTCTAATTGTAAAAAATCGTGAATTATAGTACTAATAACGGTAGGAATAATATTTATTGTTTTAAATACCTATCCATGTTATGCACTTTGGGTTAACAACAAGTTTTATTAAGGGGATTTTGGGATTGCAACAAATTTAATTAACGGGATTTTAGGATTGCAATAAATTGTATTATGGAGCTTCCGCACTTTCTTAAAGCGAATTGCAACTACCGAAACTTGGACATAATTAGCGCGAATTATTTTAATACATATTCCCATTATTAAAACTGACAAATTCTCGAGCTGAGCCTGGAAAATGGAATGGAAATGGAATTTTCAGGCGAGTGGTGACGACTTTGAGTGATACATTTCCCAATAGAGCGACAATATTTTCAGCTTAGAAAAAATATCATCTGCTGTCAAAATGTATATCCGATTGAAACAATTGGAAGTTTTTACCTTCTTTTTACTCGATAACCACACGAAAAGGGGATTAAAAAACGTTATGATTTCTTGTATACATTTTTTGACTCTAATTATTGATTCAACATTTTTTTTCTATTCATAACTGATGATTTTATTATAAAGGTTTCAGCAATTCTATCAAAGATATTTGATATTTCATTATCTAAGTGTTCAATTTTTTTTTATAAACGTGATTATAATTAATGAAAGAAATTGTGCGTATTGGACAGAATGATATACTTTAAAATAAATTACTATCTTGACGCAATGTTAGCTCGTTTCTATTGTCTAGCCGGGCGGCCCCACTGTGCGCCTCGCCACCGCCGGACTTCGGTCGCGAGGCGTTGACTTCTAAACTCATTAAATTTTATTACACCATCAATCGAAAAATTACTGACAAATTTCCAAAGCGCAAGAGCGGTCGGGGGCGGGCGCACGCGAGTCGGCGCGAGATTACAGAGCGCGGCTCGCACAAACGGACGGCGTACTTCATTAGCTGCCGCCACCCTATACTCACCTTAATACCTTCCCAATTTCGTTAATGTTGCCGCCGCGGACCTTCGGTGTTTTGATCGCTCCTGTCTGAGGCTTTGTTTTAAGGCTAGCGAGGCGGCGAGTGGAATGAATTAGGATCAGCGGAGCCGGGAGGCGTCTTCGGCGCTTTGGTTTTGTTTTCATGTTCGGCTCGAGGTACAAATTGATTAGATTAAAAGGCTGTTAACGCGGCGTCAATTAATTAAGAATTCGTCGGTGTTAATGTTTATGGATTGATTTTTTTGTTTTGCTTGCATCTATATTTGAACAGCATGTTGAGTTTATACGTGTTTGAATCTTTACTTACCTGATAAAAATGAGGTTTTCCTATACACTGACCGTTCAATATATTTTTGTGACCATGTAGATTTAATCTAAATAAAAAAAAACACTTTTTTTAAACCCTCTTTTCTTTAACTACCAAGACAAGCTACAGACGTTATAGAGATACTCCTAGAATTGCTCTGACACTCCTCAGTTCACGTATCACATAGATTTATACATAAAATTATTTCTATTAATTATTACTATGTATCACAAAGAACTGTACATTAATTATCAAAGAATTGTTAATTTATGGCTTAATTTATAGTTGTCCGACAGAGATTATAGATAATTATATGCGTTCTCTATACATTTCAGTGTTTAAACGCAGTAAGTTAAATCATTTAAATATGCTTTTAACTTTCTAATGCACAGCCCAGCGCAAAATTAATGGATCGTTAGATGCTTTTAAATGTTTTGCAAAGAACCTTTCATTCAAAACACTTTCTCATTGCGAGTAAGGTTAATGCATCGAGAATCGTGTGCAATAATTTATTTTTGACAGACGATCATCTAAAAGTGAATGCAATTTTGTTTTGGACCGCCACCGGGCGAACCTGTTTTCATTGAATGCTAAAAACCATATTGCCTTATATATTTAACCAGATCTTAAAGAAAGATTATTTTCTATTGGTTCGTGTTAAAAGGAAATAATTATTAGAAAATGTCCATTGCTAATTTCAGACTAAACACTGTTTCTAATTAAAATTGAGAAAAGATTTTCAAAAACCGATTACTAATAATGGTTATGATGGAAATTGTTACTATCTTAAGAAGTAATACTAATATAATGAGATAAAAATATTACAGTAAATAAGAACATAAGAACTAACATTAAGATTAAAAATTAACCATCACGAAACCACAATGGATATGAAACGTAGATGCCCTAACATTGGCCGATACCCTATCATGATGAGAAATGATTTGACTATAAAAAGAATAGCGGAAATCTACTCTAATATTTAAAAAAGTAATAATTATATATAAGTCATGAAAAAATTGTGAAAAAATATTATCTACGTAGATGGATATGTAGTGTTGCTCATTATTTTCTTCTACCGAAAGTACAACTTTACGTAACTAGCCCAAATCAACCATGTATGCTATTAGCCCTTGCAAATAATCACCAAAAGTTTGTATAAATAATAATATGGCCTATCAATATCATATGTTATAAAGCTCACATTATGCTGTCCATGACAGATTTTGCCATTGTAGTTCAGCGTACTACAGCTAAGAATAAAACTAACTTTCCCTGTTTTTTTTCTAGAAACTATAAATTTTAACACAAATTTTCGCTGTTTTAATATATTCTTGGTATATATAAACTGTAAGACCTAGCATAATTGCAATAGTTTTGATTTTGATAGTCTTTGATTTTATGAGTAATTTATTTAGTAGTTTCGAAAATAAGAGAGGAACGCTCATTTCTTATAGATTTTGTTGCATATATTTGCCACTTCAAATTTTGAAAAAAAAATGTTAGTTCCTTGTCTCAAACTATACACCACACAATAAACAAAACTAAAAAGAATCGAGTAAAGTTACTATATAAAAAAATTTACCGTGTTTAATACTTAATTCAAATTTCAAGTAATATACAACTATGCCCAAATTCAAGTCTGTGCATTAAATGCTTTCTTATAAAATCGACTGTGACGAGTGCGCGAGGGATCTCATAAGAATTCCATTTTTCCTTTTGAGGTACGGTGTAATATATTAACTCTTATGTATTTCAATAGTTAACAAAATTTTAGAGCTGTCATAGAGAATAACTGAAATATCTTTTACAAATAAAATTTCATCCACTTTATCTACTTCATCGACTGAAAAAGTAAGTTATAAGGATGCCGAAACTTTTTTTTTATGTAATACGGTTCTAGAGACATTTTCGGTAATGTCCATAAAATATATGTACAATCGTACTAGAGGTATACGTATAACGTGCTAGAGGTTTACCCAATGTTTACAACAAAACCATAGTATACTAACCCATTTTCATGGTAACAAGTTATATTAATATTTACAACTAGCGTAGTGTGAATTTTATTCGTAATTAATAAGTTTTTCATTTTCTCATAACAGAATAGAATCTTATTAAACTTAATTATGATCTGTCTTGCGATTTAATTTTGACGAGTGTTAACTTGTATTTAACAAGATTCGCACATGACGATAACGATGTGAGTCGTGGTGTAAACCAACTCTTTTTACGGATATTTTTAAACAATTGATTTATAATTATTATTATTTAAATGCTATATTTAAATGTTATCATTATTTAAGTGTTCTTATATTGTTTATAAAAAATAAGAGCGGTTCTAAAATGTCAAAGACGGACTAATGCATCGACATACCGCAGAACAACACTTTGGTTACCAAGAGACTTCCGTCGTAATAAGCTACATGTAATTACGTTTTATGATTATGGAATTACTGTAAATAATATGTAATAATAACAAGAAGTGTTATTAACTTTTTTGTTCCTGTGCTTTTTAATTAAGTATTTGGCCCCATTTATGTGGAATATTTCTTATCCACACCAATTCTATTTAGTTTGTGGAAATAAGTACAACACTAATTTACTACAATTTTGAATTTATAAATTTATTGCCTTTCTACTTATTGCTTTGAGCATATTTTACAAATTATTCAGCCCACTATAAAAATTTAAAGTCACATTTTATGTATTAAATATTCAATAAATTCATTCAAATAAATGTTTGTTTTAGTTATGTTTATTCCAATTGTTTGTATTTAAAAAAATAAAGAAATATTAAAGTAAACCACAAACCGACAAGACATTCTGGTAATTTGTTTTGTTACATATATTTATATACTTCGCATTTATACGGATTGCGAACCACAAAATTAGAAAATTGTCACTCATTATTGGGCTGATAAACTTTTGGTGACCAAACAATATAATTTAAAAAATAAATATTTCTAACCACTCTATAAGAAAGCCAACCCATAACGATATATCAATTCTTACTAGTTAGTAGAGAAGTTACCAATAATTTTTATGAAAATATGATTTGTTGAAAAACGAAGTATATTTCAACACCACTGCATAAAACGTGCATTCGTAAAATTATAAAAAACGTCGTAAATTATATAAACTCCTTTTAACCATAAAATAATAGATAAATAGAAAATCCTCAATACTTATTACTTACTTCATCTCAATCAACGCAATGGTGATACGAATTTAAAGACTATTTCAATTTGTGGATCCGTGTCAATCTGAATCGTTCACTTCCAAATAAATCATTTTTCTAACTAGGTTAAAGTAGTGATTTTGATATTTTTATGATTAATGTTTAAAAAAAATTATATTCCTTTTAGCAACAAACCTAAAAAATATTTACATTTTCTACCTCGCTCGGTTACGCTTTCATTGTGAAACGTTTCGCTACTTTTGACATATCAGAAAAATAGGAAGTAACATAACTAAAACGTGAGACAATTACCATAAAAATAATGTGCGTATCAGCTCTGATGCGCGACTGGAGTTTATTCATTAGATTCGATTGTCTTGGAATGTATAAAATAGGTAACACTGTATATAAATATCAATATCATTATCATTAAATGTAAATGGAAAATTCTTTAATAAAAAAGAGCAAACAATACAATTATTTTCAAGTAAAACACAAATGAATAAGACCAAATTTAAGCAAAAAATTAAAGACATTTCGTAACATCGGAATAAGAAGTAATTAAAAGAGACTTTTTAATTTTGTAGGACAGAAGACACCAAATATTCACACATAATGACATTTAATGAGTACATCTCGATATGAGCGAAATTAGTGAACTATGTGTGTCACACTCGTTACGTTATTGCGATTACTGCATAAGAAAATGCCAAATAATCATGTTGATATCTCACTTTAAAGATGCGCAAAAATGTTGCGCGGAGAGGCCACCTAATGGTTACAATTTTTTTAACGCTCTGAACTTCATACGATCCAAATCTAACGGTTACACTTTTTAACGCTCTAAACTTCGTAAGCTGTGAACATCAGATTTTACTCGTCATAAAACTTCATACCAGGCGCTATTTGTGAAAATCGATTCTTAAGGAGAAAACCACAAAAATACTTAATACAACATAAACAACTAAAGCATTATTTATAGAATAAATTTTGGAAAAACGTTTTGTAAATTGGTAGTCTGCAATTGATTATACAAATAATTAGATCCAAACATCCAGTCAGTTCAAAGCTGAATGTATATATATATATACATAAAAAATTTTATAACGCCTACAAATATACACGTATCTACATGACTGTATAGATACACGCATGCACAGGCCTTGCATACAAGTACCCATATACAATACTTGCAATATACATGAGGTAGAAAAGAAGAATAATACATGATAGTAAAAGAAAAGTGTAAGTACGAGAAAAATTCTGAGAGGTATTTCAAACGAAAATTAAACCATTATATTGACAAAGAAAAGTAATTTTTTCTGGATCTACCTATCTGCCACAGTGAAAACATTTTAAATGGCTTAGGAAAAAAATTCACGAGAATTATAACGTTGTATATTATTAAACGTTCAGTGCTGTTTTCCACTATTTGCAGTTGACCATTTCGTTTCAGTACAATTACTTTTCATTCTGTATTCAGCAAACCTTAAAAAAATAATAAAGATGATGTCGTAAATACGTCAAAGAGTTATTATATAAGTTACAAAAATAAGTCTAACAGACGCCGATTCTATGTTGTACTTTCAATAATCCATACTTCAACTCTAACACATCGAAATGATGCAATAAAATGAATTTTGTACTTACGGTGATACGACTTCCTATATGTAAAACCGTAGCAAATTATATTAAGTTCCTTACTATCAAAGTAAAATATGTAACATATTTTTAGTTTATTGGCATGGTCATCACACTATTTATATAACTAACTATATATTATTTCGGTGTTGACTGTAGTTTAAGATAAATTAATTCTTATTAATCATCAACAAATATCAGTCCATGTCTCGATGTCGGCATTCTTGTACACGAATGAACAGATACGAATCTGTCTTGAATGAGCCACATTCAAAATACTCCCGCTAGTATTTTCATGTGATCCCGCCAGTGCAGTGGAGAGAATCTGTGACATGACATGATAGAGTTTCACCTCGAAAGTTGCTTTGTCCATTTCTCATCTGGGATTTTGGCCATAACCCCCAACCAATATCAATGATGCAACTTTTGGAATATGTCGGTTAGTTCTGTTTGGGTTCTAACTTATTAGTTTCGCATTCTGTTCCTTAATCTAATATTAAGCATGGTCCGCTTTATGACTCTCTAGGTTACTCTAAGTTTGACAGCGATTGTTTGGGCTAGGACAATATTCTTAATTCCGTGCGTCGCAATTGGATGATACGGCATTTTTATTCCAGCACAAAAATTGTGGAGCGTATTTCAAGTATTTCTGGGCTAAGTTACGTCACCCAATAAAAAACAAATATTACTGCCCTCAATATTTAATATCAAACACAAATTCCTATATAGAAAAATCAAATCCATCGCCAATAAAAAATATCTTCGAGGTACGCTCCACGATGATGTAACCGTCCAGGCGACTCTGCCCTAGCATTAAGCGAGTGCAGGAAGACTGCTCAGCTCATAACGAGGATACGACGCACGTTGAATTGCTGTTTAGCCGACAGCTGCCGTAAATGAGGCCGAGAGATCATGTGACTGACAGTTTTACGATTTTTTTGTTATTGTATCAGATTCGGTATGTCCTTGGAAATACATTTTTTTAAATACACTATAGAAATAGTGTATCTTATGCCTTGCCCATTTGTGTCAAGTGGCAATGACGGAGTGTCGTCATACCTGAGAGTTACCGCTTTCCTAAGCAATTGGACAAAAGAGTTGATCGTCTCCCCGCTACCGGTGAAGAACATAAAACAGAGACTCGCATTCTATTGCTTCCGATACTAGTTTTGCCTTCGACTGCGACTAAGACAATAGTTAGTTTGTACACTGAACAATTGCCCAGTATCCGCGCAAGTATTCGCCGTACATATTGAGTCAGTTTTTTGTGCCTGATGTCCTACACTCGATGTATTCGTAGCGTTCCGGTATAACTTAACGTTAGCCTTCAAAGAACTAATATGCTCGTTTGACGGCTTATCCGGTTTCATTATTCGAGAATGCGATGATAACCTCAGTAAACCACTACTTTGTACAATCAATATATCGCTAAGTACGGGTACATAACCGGCCCGATGGACAGTAACGCAGTTACTCCGAAAACCTATTGCGATTTTTTCATCTGTTGCTAAACTTCTAGATTTTCTGTGCATCAAAAAATCATCGCCAGTATAAAAATCAGATGCCGCGTTAAATTCTATACAACTACTTACCTTACGTGATTAATATAGTATTTGGCGTCAAAACTAGACCTTGGTGATCAAATATATTTAGCACATTTCGTATACCGGAAAGCTTTCGGTCATGTGAACAATAATGTTTATATAAAAGGGTTTAAAAAGGCAGGTTCTCACCGATGTTATTATATTTTTTCTCTCAGTGCTTAATGGATAGGTACCAATACGTACGATTTAACTACCAACTACGGATAAAACTTATGTTTTACATGAAAGGAAATAAGCCTCGGGTTAGAATAACTGTTTATTTGAGTGTAAGATTTCTAAGGAGGATTAGAAGCTAAGGAGCCTTTCATGGTCATGTCACTGAAATATTCCGCTCATCCTTTTGTACACTCGTGATTGTTCTACAAAAGTCACTCAATCTTGTTAGGTACGTTACCCGCTATTCGTCTTCTGTATAAGACATTAGTTTGCAGTAAGTTGGAGTCATTATGCATTATATGGAATCTTGGAAAAAATTCACAATAGAATGATTACTTCCTTTTTCTCAACATTGTTACTTCTCTTTTCCCTTCACAATATGGTTATTTGCCTTTTCTCTTCACAATATGGTTAGGTACTTGCCTTTTCTCTTCACAATATGGTTATGTACTTGTATTTTATCTTCACAATATATTTACTTCCCTTTTCTCTTCACAACTTAGTTACTTGCTTTTTCTCTTTACAATAGGGTTACTTACCTTTTCTCTTCTCTACTTGTTTTATCCTCGGTATAGTTAATTATAATTCTATCAAAATTCTAAGAGATTTAACATAACTCATTTTCATTTCCAAGTTCCGGCATGGAAAAATTTCCTGCCTATTTTGTTACATCAGAAACCATTTGTTCGACAAATAAATTTATAAGCTCGCCAACACGAATTGTTCCCATACCTTTATCCCGAATCAATATATTTGGTTGCACACCACTGCCGTTGTATAGATACAGTAAACTGTTTCCTCAACGGTATACGTAAATGTGACATATTTCTAATGAATTCGTACTGACACAAATCTTGATTATTTTGTTTGTTACATTACCTGCAATTTTCATGAATATCATAATGGCTTAATTATTAATGATTGGTCTATAAACAAAAGTGGTAACATTTCAAAAACATTTTACGTAAGGTGACGGGACTAAATTCCTAAATGTAATAAATTCAAATGAATACAAAAAGTTTAGGCGTTGATTATTATATGGACTTCACCCAATCAAAATCATGATAAAGAAACATTTTTATACGTAGAACTACAGTCCCATAAGCTAATTAAATATTTTACAATTTTTACCGAGTTGATTTATGAAAAAAATTATTTCTTTTTTAAATTACAGGTTGTCCTTTTTTACTTAACATTAACAGCTTATCCTTTTTGCTAAAATGGTTTCATTCCCAATACCTCAACTTAATTATTATATTATTCTAAAAAACCTAAAAATTAATTTTTAAATTCATTTTAATATCATGGAGACCTTTGAAAATGGATAAAAATGGTTATTATAACATTTTAACTATAACATTAAAATTGACAAAATGCGCAGTAAACAAACATCGTAAATGAAACAAAGAACGATTTATGGCTTTCCTTCCTAAACTTAAATATTATCAAGTGTTTGACAGTTCTACTTTAAACAGCTAGTATGATATAATATTCTAGCGAGCAGCATCAAAAAATTTGAAAAAATTATGATTTTAAGGGAGTTGATTTCCCATGTTTCGGGAGAACATAGGTACAGGCGGAGCTACACAGGTTAATTGTTTTTTTTACTGTTCCGTACCTCAAAAGAAAAAAAAAGAACCTTATAGGATCGCTTCGTTGTCCGCTTGTCGGTCTGTCAAGATCCTTTCTCTCAAAAATTACTATAATTCCTTTCTCTTTAAAATTACTATATCAAATACTTAGGTCTACGGTTCCTTGGAGCTGTAAAAAAATCACGCTTCCAAGTAGACGAATCAAGAAAAACCCTAAAAATACGGCCACTTATGCTGCACGTTTTGACACTTGCAAATAAATCAAAACTTATAGGGTACGTCCTGTTGACCTGAGAATCATGAAATTTGGCAAGAAGCAAGGTATCACAGCACAAGGAAAGGAAAATCGTTAATTTGTAGTTATATACATAAATTTTTTTTT
The DNA here is from genome assembly GCA_039881145.1 of Druceiella hillmani. Taxonomy (NCBI): domain Eukaryota; kingdom Metazoa; phylum Arthropoda; class Insecta; order Lepidoptera; family Hepialidae; genus Druceiella; species Druceiella hillmani. The sequence goes on from JAYKKI010000074.1 coordinate 4,805,569, forward strand.
TAAATAGCCGCTGTGAAATATATTTACCTTCTGAAAATTAAAATTTTGTAAATGGTTGTAATAGTGCACTATTAAATGTTTACAAATGCCTAAATGTACTGTTCTAAAGCAAAGTCTTCTAGTGTATTTTATTTAAAAAGATTAATTTTTTTTACAAAACACGAATTTATTTTGTGTATCAGTATATGTCAATGTGAGAACGCGGTTAGAAATGTTTACGTATTTGTCTTTTTATTTGTATTATATTTTAAATTATTTTACTTTCACTGTACGTGTAAACGGGTCCAAGTTTACACGTGAAGGCTACGGATACAAATAGATTCCATATTATTGTACAAACAAAGGAGGTACCGTTGCAGAAACTCCTTGCAATTTTTTGAATATTACAAATAATTGATTATTATTTTAATACTCGATATTGTTTTATCATAACTTATGTTTTAACATTATTTATTATATATTTTTTAACGTCAACAAATGTAACCCCTACATACCAAAACTAATTGTTATTGACGTTTTTACAGATTTTATTTTAAATTTCATAATATTAAATACTGAATTTTTATACTTTAAAATTAAAGTCTGTCCTGCGTCATTATGTAACTACGAATATCAAAATTGAATGTCGAATTAGTAGTTTAAAGGAAACTTGTTTATTAGGTTCTACTTCAGATATGTACAAGGCGAACTTGGTTCAAAAACGTATTATGTAACACGAACGGGGTTTCAGTACAATTTAAATCACTATGTTATAAGCCCAATTTTCAAATCATAAACCAAAAAACAACTTAGATAATATTTACATATCCGCTTAACTAATAGCAGTCTTCACACGCGAACGAGACCATCACAGAATCCAATATTTTCCAAAAGAGCCTCAAAAGGCCGACCCGCGACTACCCGAGGCCGGCGCGCCACCCACGCCCGCCCCGTAATCTAATATTGATTCACCGCCCGTAGGTGAAAACGTCAAATTACAGCGAAAATCCTCATCCGGGCGCGCCGAGCCAACTTAACCTCACGTTTTTTCCGCTCCCTCTTTCCGCTAAATCGCGATGGCGTCGCTCGACCGTGTAATTGGATGAGAACGGGCGCGGGTGCCGATCGCGTCGCCCTCTCTTATCGCGCCCCCGCCGCCCCTCCCGGCCGCGGTTATAGGCCGCCCGCCCGGGCGGCGAATAAGTTTTTAGTGAGTAATTCAAGATAACCCCTTGATGTTGTTCATTTTCACACTTCCTTTCGCGAGAACAGCTTTTTATTGCGCAATATGTAACTGTCTGCTCGCTCGCTTTATGTCCGCTTAGTGCGGGCCTCCCTCGATGTTATCGTTATTGCTCGGCTCGAGCGGCAAACTTTACCCTTTGTAATGTCGATGCGATTATCTTTAAGACGTTTTTGTGATAATGAATATGGCTTTATCTTAATTTATTGCCTGACGTTTTAATTTGAAGCGTTCTCTGCCGATTCCGATAGCCTTGGGTAGGTGGGGCGGATCCAGTATATGATCCGCCTGCAATCGCGGTTCCGTCGCTTGTTGTCATGCCCGAGGGCTGGTGAGGTTTTTTAAATATATATTTATTACAAGTTTCTTCTAATCATGAGATCGTTGAATTTGCTTAAAATTAAAAAGATTTTTAGCAGCTTAAAAGGTTATGCATGTCGACATTTATTAAATCTACAGTATTTAACAATTGACCATGATTTCTTAACTTAGAGTTACAATAACAAAATTTTATAAATATTTTTATTTTATACGAGCAAAAATGATAAATTTTTCTAAACTTAATTTTACATTAAAGTATATATATGTAACATTACCATTAATAACTTACAAACATTGAAATGCTTTCTTTCTTAATAGAGATTCAAAAGTGTTAGAGTGTATAAAATGTTACAAATGGTACCGCAAAATTTTGAATTGCGTCACTAGAAATTTTTTTATATCTTTTACCTAAAACTACAGACTTGTGATTTAAGAAAATATAAACGGAAAATTATTTTTGAATATCATCTCTATACGATAATCAAAATCTTTGATTTATTAATTCATCGACCTAAAAATATAACAATTTTGTTTTTAGTTTATTGTGGGATTTTTTGTACACCTATGTCACATAATACTCGGCCAGCCTTATTGATAAACACTGCATAAATGCCCGCGATACCAGCATACTGAAATTCCAACATCATCATGCAGCGGCAGACTTTCTGAGCCTAATCTAGATTTAAAAATGTAGACTCTAACCAATGTGAAGTTTTCAATGTTTTGCTTCCTATTTATGTCTTTAATTTCATAGATTTATAAATTTCGTTTAAATTTCACAAATTTCATACACTTCATTGCTATTTAATTCTTTTTATGATTTTAAACATCAGATAGTTTTACACCGAATCAAAATAGTGTAAAAAACTATATATGTTTATAAACATCCGATAGTTTTACACCGAATCAAAATAGTGTAAAAAACTATATATGTCTATAAACATCCGATAGTTTTATATCGAATTCAAATAGTGTAAAAAACTATACATGTTTATACTTTTAAATTGTTTTACTTCTTTTTTAGTTTTTATTTTTATTATTATTTTTACACTTTTATAGTTTTTAGTGTTTTTATAATAACGTTCTAATCTAATAAGCCACTTTTTAGAATTTGATCCTTTCTTTATTACTTGACATAGAGGATAGTTTTTCTACGACCAACTTATAACAATATTATGTAATTTGTATAATTGCATTTGGAAATCAGAAATATTTGAGATATATACGAACAATATGCATATATTTACGAAAAAATTATTTAGGTTATAACAAAAGTACTATTTGTCTCTGGGTGTGTTGATTTATTCTCACATCACATGAATAAGTGGAGAAATCTTCATGGGCTTTTATCTAAATTCTCTAGGAGCTGAGGTGACATATAGGTTTTGATTCATTGTAGAAAATAATGTATTGTAATTTGGAATTACAATACCAAGCGCCGTTACTTGAAAAAATATTATTTTATAATAATGATATATAAAGCTACGTATATTTTAACCTACAACCTAACAAATGTTCACGTGAACAAATAACGGGCGCCGCTGATTAGGTAATATAATTCTACTAATATTCTATATGTATCTGATTTACGCGGATAATAATGTTAATAAAAATATGATAAAAAACATTGAAAAAAATATATTGCCGTCTCCCATTTTTCAGCTACTAAACCAAAAATTATGGAAATAACAAGGTTTCAAGAAACTTACCGAAAGTTTAAAGGAAAACTATAGCGATGATTTATAATTTTTAAAAAATTTACGATAATTTTACGTCTGTGAAAAATATACTAGATAATATGTTTACATTGGGAAAAAGAAAATTTGTAATTGGTTAAAAAAAATTATATTCGGAAGTATATACGCAACCCTCGTAGAGCCCATCCTTCTCGCACTTAACGGATTTATTTATTATTTAATATTTACTTTTTCTCACTAACATTGAATCCTTTATGTTTAATAACTTTTGAAACACGTAATATTTGTTAGCATATTTTAGGACTTTTCATTTAATATTAGAACAAATGCCCTATTAAAACTATTAAAGAGCGAGAGTCTACATTTGAGAGAAACCGGTATTAAAATATGAAGCTAACGATCGATCGGGTTATATTTTAATTCTGTATAACCTATTTCTTTATTATACAAACTACTGTATATGTGTCCATATACATAGGCGTACTTATGCCACTTATGTATTTATAAATAAAGGCTTGCTTATTTGTATAATTAAATTTTTCATGTATGTACATAAATACTGATGTAGGTACCTATGTAGGTACTTATTAAAAATGTTTCTAAAGGTAAACCGTAGCAAATGGTATTCCATGGATGTCTCTCCACCGGCAGCTGCCAATATTTACGCCGTTTACTTAAATAGTAAAAGCTATAAGCCGATGTTGGACCATTATTTAAAAGTAGCCCGTGAGACAGATTTACGCGGCACAAGATAATCACGGCGCGCCGTTGTATCCACGGTTCGTCGAAACAAAAAAAAACTGAACCAAACGATCGCCGAATCCGTTTTCAATTTTCCCAGCAGGCGAACTTCCGCCGGCCATTACTGTAAATTCGCGGCGTCAGGATACAGATATTTGTTCTGGCATGAAAATATGCGTATCCCCAACTTTAAATAAGATTCATGTAGAGCCGTCGGGCGGCATGGGCGGGCGGATATATCAGAATTTTGGTCGCGAGGAGGACCGCGGAGATGGGAAGTGACGCGGGCTCGAGGGACGCTGCGGCCTAACGAGATAAAAGTCAAACAACGATGTTAATGCGGATTTGCGAGGGAATAATTTATGTGACGCGGCGATCGTGAGCAATGACCGCCGCCGCTGGACTGCCCTCCTCTCCTGTACAGCTCTCGTCGGCGGACGGTACAAACGAAGATATCTTCTAAATATACATATCTGCACGGGAATATTTTGTTGGAGAGACAAAGATTCAATGGACAATGGGTCGGGTAGGCATGGGAGGGAAAGGGAAAATATTTATACGAAGTTTTCATGATGGAAACTGCGCGTAACTTGCATAATTTTTTACTCTTTCGCATCGCATAAAGGCAAAATAAAAACATTAATCATATTGAGTTTCAAAAAAGTCATTATGACAAATATAGATTCAGTAAGCAATATAAATAACATAACTTTTCATTCAAACGGTATATTCTTCTATTTAAATATACAATTACTACTACGCTTACGAAAACAAAACTAAAAGAACAATTCTTGTATTTTATCAAAAACCTAGAATTACTAAATAACCTGAAAATAATCTGAATAATAAAAAATGTTTAAAAAGAATATGGAAATAACTAATATATGTGGACGTAATGAATAATACAGCAATTATAGAAGTGCGTCATTATAAATGACATTATTTTTAAGATATTCCGGGCGTCAAAATTTAATTTATTGCACAAATTGATCATATAGGTAATGAACAAATATTCCTAACAAATATTATTCCTATACTAAGATTGGCCATGAAGCCATGTTTTGGGCAACGTCTAAGTTAGAAATAATGTAAATAAAATAATTTTGTCTAGACAATCGAATTAAACGGCCGATGGAATATTGACCGATATTTACCTCAATATGAATGAAGAAACTTCATTACTTTTTCTGATAACCAGCATCTAATGACGCCATACCATTTCTAAGAACAATGGTATTTGTGTAAGTTTTTCGTAAAATTTAATTCGTAGACTTAATTATGTAAGTAAACTGGTTTATATAAGCATTGATATTAATATGCATAGGATTTTTTTGTAGAAATTGACATTTATAAAAAATATTTATAATTCCGTACGTCCATAAAGAATTCTGTTCAGTAATTTTAGCATTGTACTACAAGATTAGAAAAAATAAACACATAGAATTAACACAGGCCTGTTTGTTATTGACTATTTTTTAGGGACAGACTTAGACTCAGGTGTAGTAAAAAAATTAATTCAATTTTAGACATAATTTTTGGGGATAAATGAATCACCAATTTCATTTTATTTCCAACGCAATTCATATCAAGTAATGGCTGAAAAAAATGGGGAAAATTGAACATAAAATAAATTTGCATGTGAATCAACACTTTCTGAACCAACATTTCAAAAAAGATAATAATAAAAATCGTATAAACATAAGCAAAATATAAAATAAGGGATTGCACGAATTCAACTTACACTTAACGTGTCTTGTAATGTTTTTTACATCTTATATATATATATATATATATATATATATATATATATATATGTATATATATGTATATATTTAAATATACATATTTTTTTTTGTTTCTGTAGTACATTAGTGAGTCGCCAAAATTTTACAAATAATCGAGTCATGCCAGTCAATGTGAACTATGAACTTATGATAGTGATAGTTGCTTATAAAATTATTTTACATATACAAATATCTTATGTAGTTGTATATAAAGATGTCTCTGTTAAATAATTTAGTGTTAATCTAATTATAAACTGTTCAACCCCCATGAGCAATAACGTCAAGATTTCTGTTTCCAATGTTGTGTAAGCCTTAAAAATCAGAAACAACAGTTTCATTAAATTGCGCCTATGATTTCTAGATTATGCGCGCATGGAGACGGGTTTTTTACCATTTTACAATACGTATAGAGATATGATTTCGAGGACTCTAGGATATATCTGAAAAACAAAAAAAAATCGTAGAGATACGTAGTTTAATAAAATTTTATATTCACTAGTCAAAAATCAGAATTCAAATATTTTACCGCGTCGACGCCTAAACCCGCGCTCTGTCATTTTTATTTCAGTTCAACAATATTTTCCCCGTCTAATGCTTTGAATAACGAAATACCTATATTATAATATTGTTTAAGTCGGCGGATAAAATTTCGCGAACAATCTGCATTTACATTTAATTGAAATGTTTTGCTCGAAATCCACAGAAAAGGTTGGGATTCGCATTGACTTAAAGGATTAAGGGCGGATCCCAAAGCGAAACTCACCGATGGAGGTGATTCACGTCAAAACTCGGTGTCGGGGATCTTTTAAGATTAACCGCGCTAAACTTGCATATATTCATACTAATTCTACATGAATTTATTATTTGGTCGAATGTCACTGTAACTAGGTATACCCGTATATACATTCTCAAAATTATACTACATTTTTGCATGAATTGGGATATCTACTTGACATGAATTCTTATGTAGGTACTGATAAACTCGAAATTAAAACTTCAAGTCGAATTAAAATTTTTTTTTTACAAAATTAAAATATGACGTAGATATTACAAATAAATCGATTATGTCAGTAATAAAAGTTTTCTGAAGTTTGCATGAATCATTTACCTAGAACGAGGCAATTTGGACAGATTTTCCTGGTGAAAATTAAGATCAATAAGGCGACGTTGCTACTTTTATTTGAGAAAAATTTACTATTTCATGCATTTTGAATATTTAAGAAAAACGCTGTAGTACATTGACTTTTAAATCACAATATTTGTAAGGTTCTCATTATGTCCAAAACATAATTTTAACATTTTTCTATATGAATCTCAATTCTATATAAATCCAAATAATATTCCATAATATATGTCTTAAACAAAATTATTCTATTAATTATAAGACTTTATTAATAATATTAAAACACTAACTTTTAACATATTTATTGTCTTCTATTATATTTTCAATAAACTAAATTGGATTTTAATAAAAAAATAGAACATGTTTTTTTTTCTGGAATGCACAGACGGACCCTGACGCTTTTGAAACTAACAGTGACCGCTGACGAGAGCATCTAAACAAATCTGTGCCGCTTGTTTTCCCACCCGCTCAAAAAGCAGTAAAAGTAAAAAAGTCATGTAAATGATATATTTGTAATCATAGGTTTGTGTTTGTGTTTTAATATTGTAATTAAATTAAAATTTTGAAAATTAATGTTCATAGATTTAATATAGATTAATGTTCATTGATTAATGTTCATAGATTTTATAACTAGAGGAAGAAGCATACAGGAATAAAAATAAAAATCGAAGATCAGCGGAAAAGCGTTTCTATAATAATATACAAAACTACATTATGGAAGTCGTGTTTTATCTATATTTCTTTTACTTAAATAAGTTTTCGATTTCTATACATTTCTTACAGTTTAAAGAAATTCAAGAGATCGAGTAATTCAATATTTATGTATAGCAAGTATATGGCATAGAAACTAGATTATTAGTATCAGAGATGTCCTCATGACAAAGTATCAAGCTCTATTCTTGGTAGTGGCAGGCAGTATCTGTGCAGTAGCAGAGATTTTATCCATCGATGATGGCCACTCCTATTTATAAGAATTATCTTAAGCACTAAATCTCCCCTTGATTTAATTAAAAATAGCAAAGCAGTCTCCAAAAACTGGGAAGAAGTTGCCCAAAAAACCATGGAACAAGCGGCAACAAAGCAAAGTGATTTGGCGATAGCTGAAGGTAGATTAAAATAAGATGGAGTGTCAATAATAAAGATTTATGTGGATGGGTGTTATTCCAAAATATAGTGTATAACAAATTATTCACCTTTGGCAAGTGCGGGTGTCATGTCGAAAAAAGGACGGGTAAAATTGTTTACCTCGGTATACGGAAAAGAAAAAGATCTCTGCCAAAGGGCATCATTGTTTTTAAATCTTCTCTGGTCCATCAACTAGTATGGAAAGCAATATCATCATCAAATTTAAGCAATCCGTGAAAATATATAATTTAATTTATGGACGCTTAATATCCCATGGTGACTCCAGCACCTACAATAAAATCCTACAGTTCAGTTTGAATAAAATCCTTCAGTTCAGTTAGAATAGAATCCTTCAGTTCAGTTAGAATCAAATCCTTCAGTTCCCATACCAAGCGGAAGGCATAACTATTGAATAAATCGAATATCGTAACCATTTGTTACGAAACTTTTGCATTAAGTTGCAAAAATTATAAACTCACGTACGGTACCCGGTAAGGGACAGAAAACAACGAAAAATGCTTTCATGATTTTAAGTTCAACGACTAAAAAGGGAGTTGCCAAAAAGAAGAATGGTGTCTTTCCAGATGCTCAACATCTATTTGATGACATTCTGTTATCCCACCACGATGCCTTTGGAAATCAAATCATGTGTGAAGCTTGTTTTACCAAGAATAATTCAAACCAAACAGAGTTCCAAACGATTTTTTTCGGTTCATTATGGTAGAAAATTTCTGTTTTAACTTAATCTATTGCAGGTCATGCCCGGAATTTCATCCATGACGTCAACAGTAATGTTATTGAACGTTATCACAGCGTGGTAACGAAAAATATTGGAGGAGAAAGAATAATTTTTTTCTTAAGAAAAGCGTACTCTACCAGTCCCAATAAAGCTACCAGAAACAAATGAAAGTATGTCCCGATTATACGAAAATATTTTGAAGACAAAGCCATAAGGGAAACTTAAAATGTTGGAAGAAAGAAGAAAGAAAAAAAGAGAACTAAACAGCACATACAAAAAAATGAAACGACAAACTATAATTAACAAAATTATGCTAAGGCAAAAACTTTGACGTACCGAAAGAAGTCTTGATGGAAAAGAAGTAGGCCTTTCTGGATTCATAAAAAATACACCAGGAATGAGACCTTATACAGAAAAAAAAGATTTTCCAACGGTACAGCAGTGGATAGATAAAGCTTTGTCGTTCTTTATTAACAGCTTCAAATTTTGGCTGCGTTATTAAAAGGAGATCAGAAACTCGATGCGCTAATTCAGAAAAAGATTATTTGTACAAATCAAACCTTGATCATGTCTCTTCTATTAAACATGAAAAGACTGCTGTCGTAGAGTTAGCGTCACAAGAAAATATTGCAATTGAGCCTTTGACAGGGACTTTTATTGATAGAGACTTGCACTTCGTCTGAACAACACTTGATGGCCTTGTTGGTGAAGACACTATCGTGGAATTTAAGTGCTCTATAGCAGTACATAAATTAGACTTCGACGGAGCAATAAATTCCAAAAAGTAAGTCAAAACTGATATTACCAAACTTAGGGGCAGCTGCATACGAGGAAGCAGGTAACAAAGAAACTGCCGAAATGGAAGTAATAGAAAAAGACGGCATGTTTTGGGACAAGAAAATGAAAAGAAAATAGGAATCCTTTTATAAAAACTATTTCTCACCAGAAGTAGAATTTAATAGAAATTTTAAAATAAAAGAACCTGACGGTCCTGCAAAAACTACGATAAAATTTCAAAAACCATAGGCAGCAAATGAAAACAATTGACTTTTCACACAAAAAGATGCAGATTAAGTGTCGCGTGGAGGGCTGACCAATTTTTGTCGCTCGCTACCTATGGTTCTCAACAGATTATATAGTTTGAGTTCCCATTTTTTATTTATGAACGTTTATTTATGAGGCGAGCGAAAGTTTGCGGTTATACCGGGCGTTTGATGTGGCACTACGTTACAGGAAAGAGTAGTGGGCGAAGTCCGAAAACCAAATTCACCAAGATTCTCGGCGATGTTCAGAGTCTTAACTCTGGAATAATAGAACTATTTTACATATTTAACAAATTAGATAAACGTTTAATTGAAGAACTTCTCGGTGTCGGGTGGGAAGTCGGTGGTAAATTAGCCACATTACCAATCAGAAAAGCCCACAAAAAGGGTAAGGACTCTATAGATGTAAAGTATAAAGATCTAAAAATATTTATCACTGTTGCAATGATGAAAATTAGGACATCACGATATTCTTTTGGTAATATGTAGGTGAGTATTCTTTTATTTATTAATCTAACATTTCAAAGTGTTATTGTCACCAGTTTTGAAAAAAGGAACATACCTATATTTCAAGTTTTTCATGACATTTTTACAAAACAGTAATATAATGTCTATATAGAGCAAGGAGCTGTCCAAAAATATATTCATGTTTTTCCTAAAGAGTAGAACTATTTTGTACATATGTATATATTCAATCCTCTAGACATAAAAATTCAAATACCAAAAAAAATTTAATACATTTATTACATAAATACTTATTTCTTTTATTATGACATAAACATCCATTAATCGAAACCAAATTGATTATATATTTATAAAGATATGTTCCTAATTGCTTCCAAAATAAATATGAATAAAACGTTTATTCATTCAAATGTAATACTGGCAGCTATAAATATTGAAACTGAAGCCTGTAAAGTCAACTTTTGTCGTATCTTTCAATGAAAAAAATAAATGTTTCTCATCTAAAACGGATGTAACTCTAAAGAGTTATTTACTTTTTTAAATTTGAAACCGGCAGACTTCAAAAAATTCCCTGTACTAAATTTTCAATCAATAATTTCCTTCGTTATTATTGTTAAATAGCCATAATGTTCAAAAAGGAATTTTTGTGTGATCTATGTTTTAAGCAAGGAATAATTATAATAATTAGTATGATTAATACCTCCAATACAGATCTAGTCAAAATGACCTAAAAATAATTGCAAATATGAAAGAAAAAAATCTCCACGTTTTCACGAATGGAAAAATCGTTTACCATTTCATGCGAGCTTCAAAGCGCCCTGCATTGAAAATGTTCCGCACATGTCCGTGAAATAAAAATCTCGCGCCATTCTTATTTTTGACACATTTTGACCTTTGTCGAGGTATGGAATGTTAAAGAACAAAGTAAAAAGAGGAAAAAAAACAAAAAATATTATACGTGAATAATTTACACTTAATAATATACGCCGATTTATACATACGCTAACAGTAATCTTACGTCAGCATCGTTCAGAGGTAAAACTTTAAAATGAGGCAATGATACAAAACCTGCTCAATTTCTTTGACATTTTATTCAAAGTATTTTTTACAAACTTAAAATCGAACTAAGCGATAAATAAAAAGATTCAAAAAGTGCAATATAGTTATTTTAACTCATGAAATATTAACTGCAAGGCTATTGTCAAATTCTCGTATTTATTTTTGGAGTCATAAAACGACTCGCCGGCGATAAAACCACACGGCGTTCCATTATATGGGACGTTTCGCATTTCCGGACCTTATAAAAATTATTATTTCACACACAATATTGGAATAAAATTATGTTGAAATGTGATAAATATGTATGTAGAGTCCGTTGTCGACATTCGGTCGAAGAAAATAAAACGGAGCTTAATTGAGTAGGTACGCAACCTCGGCCACCGCCACGGTCGAAAGTCACTGTCCCCTTTATTCAACTTGTCGTTTCATTTGGAGACATATTTTTTATCAATGAAACTTTTAAAGAGGGTCAACAGTTAAAATAAAACCGATCAAGTCTTTACCCAATCCGCGCGTCATGTTTACTACGCCAAATTTGATTTTATCAGTTTATGGAACATTTCTAAGTTTTAATTGTAGTTTCGGATATAGAAATCGCTCTATAATAGCGTTATATTAATAAGAGATTGATGGATTTGTTGAATTAGAACCAGATATACGGAAAATTGTTTTTTTTGTATTTAAATACTTTTCGTATTATATATATATACTATTCTTTATATAGAAGAAGTGCAATATGGACTAACTTCAGCCAAGAAAGATTCTAATCATGAGTTCTTAAATTTTTATGGAAATAGCTTGCTTAACGAGAATAGACTATTGACTCTAGTGGTTTTAGAAACAGGAAAGCTAACTACAGTGTTAAAAGTAAAATTTCAGTCCTTGTCAATACTTGTTTGTGATTGTAAACTGCGTCTTAAATCCTTCTGACATTTCTTAAATTTCTTTTTTTTATTCTTCTTTACAGGATATAACCAACTTCTAATAAATTTCAAACATTTTATAACAAAAAAAAAGATTTTTTTTATTATATAGATTTGTTGACTTTACCCAGTTCTAGCTTCTGAAATTGTATGTGGTATAGCCGACAGTCAAATTAATTAATCGATAAAAATTATTATTTAAAAAAATACGTTAAATAACAGATATTTCAAAATATCTAAACTTTATTCAAATAAGCATAAAGCTTGTTTACGCTTCTTTTAAATTTTAATTTGTACGATATATGTGCTAAAATACCGCTATAAATATATTAAAATAATAAATATTTGAAATATCCTCTATGACCGAATTTTACGAGAACAAAATATTTACCAGTTTGCTTTAGCTGAATTATTATTAATGTAATACTCGAAAATATTTAGACCATTTATTATATATACCTGATATTATTTGATATCTAATGACACAACGATCAACGAACTGAATTTATTGAGTAAAAACTTAGATTACAAAGAGATGACATCTACTAAGTAAGTAAATCCAATACGCATACCGTCAACGCCTCTGCACAGCTCACTAGTCACTACCAAATTGAATGTAATTTAATTCGCTGTTAATTATAATAACTGCGTCTGCTGGCTCCAAAAACCGGCGCCATTGCGGCATTCCCGACATCGCCACTGGCATTCCTCCTTAATTACACTGGGCGCGTTCGCCTAACAGGCGGTCGCAATTAAAGTCCACGTGCCTTATCCACGTGTCATCCCTACACCGCCAACCCAATCGCTGGACCATCTTTATGAATGAAATTCCAAACGGACCGCACTGCATCCTTTTTTATAAGGACCATAAATAATACCACCAATTCCAAGCAATGTCAGGGCGGGCATAAAGGAGTCGTTTTTATAACACGGCGGCATTGCCCACGCTTGCTTGGGCAGTAACTTAGCATCGAAACCGCTCTTGCCTCGCCGCGTCGATATACGTATCTCTAGCGTTCGTTGCAGCTCCGGTCTTGACTCCCGTACTTTAGATACTCGTACGTGACAAAATCAATATGTGTTAAAATAAAGGGGTGAATACGCCGGGTGGAGACTTAGAGTTGTTGGTGCTGCGAGTTGTTGGGGTACTTGTTATAATTATTAACTGGTGAAATCATGAAATAAAAGAATTTAGTATACAGTTTGTTTCCTGATTTAGCTTTTAGCTGACTTTAAATAGGAGTTACTGAGTAGATTATGTAAAATTTATTAAATATATTATTAATTATTACATATATCTTACCAGAAATTATGTTGATTATTAAAGTGAAATTCCTCTGGTTGGATGAGAATAAAACTTTTAGGCTGACATGAAATATGTGATGTCACAAAGTGAGCAATTCAACTAAAATAGTGCGTGGCTCATATATAAGATCAGGCAAGGATATATTGAAATAGAAAGTGAGTATGAGCAAATACGAGTGCGTGATAGCGTGTCGACTCGAAATGTAAATGTAAATGTGCTTCTTATGAATCTCTCGCTCGTTTCACGTTTCAGTTTCTATTAAATTTATTTTCAATATATAGGATCTCACCGTCAGAACATTTTTAAGGTTCCGTATCTCAAAATAAATAACGAAACACTTATAAAACCGCTCCTGTTTGAAATTTGGCATGAGGATATTAATCGGCATATGTCCCGATTAACAAGATTATAAATTACTACTCAAAAATATTTGTTTCGAAATTTGAAGAAAGGCAAATAAAATATTCAAAACATTTCCTTTGATTGATATAATGAGAATTCATTCAAAGAAGAGTAAGTTATAAGATTTCCAAAGTTACTTTTTAAATGTATTTTTTTAAGTTCTAGAGATATTGCTGAAAATTTTCACAAAAAATTGCCTCTATCTGTGAAACTCTTAAAGTAAAAATTATGAAAAAGTAAAGTTACTAAAAGTTTACTGGAAAACTACAGCGATGATTCTTAATTTCATAGTCGTTAACACGTTCACGATACTTTTACGCCTGTGAAAGATATACTAGGCAAAAGTTTTACAGATTTCTGTTAAACTATTAATTGTTTAATAAGAAAGTTACATACCCTTATATGTTTATACATTCATACACTTAGTTTTACGTAACACTTGTAGTACTTAATAGGTTTTATTATGATAACATTTTACACTTACGTCTGACCCATAATCATAATTTTACTTAATAAATTGGACTCTCACTTTCCTATCTAACGTGATGTGGAATGTTTTTCGTATAACCAGCTTAGAGGAGATACCCTAACAGCTAACGTCTCAACTACTGAACAATTTCGGCCATGTTTGTATATGGGCGTTCCTACGAAGTAACACCTTCGGTCACCATCGTCATCTCGGATGCCTGCCCAACTGCAGGAGCTTCCGGCGGCTGCCGCCGGTCGGCTGAAACTCGATAGCCGGACGCGCGTTCTAATCGCGCGCCGTATCGCGCCCGCTCGCCCACGCTCGCGCCCGCCGCACTCCACAAATTATTCCATTGTGACCATTTCCATAAACAATTTTATACGTCTCGAGCTCTGCTCTTTTTTTATTTATTACATTTTAACGTTTTCATTCATATTTCCTCGGTTATGAAGTGACGTTTTACGTTACTGTCTTAGTGGGCTAATGTTGCTGTGACACCAAGTTATCCCGAGTAATTTTAAATATAAGTTTAATAGATATATAATTTTCTCTAGTGTTAGTGGGCACTAAGATTGACTTCAAATAATGAAAATATCTGTACTTAGATAATTTCTATCATGAATGTCTATCATACTTCCAGAAAGAAATAAATCATGTTTTCTAAAATAAAAATTTCCATTTAAATCTAACAATATGTTAAACATTTTAATTTACTTTTATATTTTGTCCATGGAGGAAAATATTTAGCTCTGTCTTTCAATTTACAGGAACAGAAAGTGACAACTTTAAACGCATTTTTCTTTTTGTCACATTTTAAAGCAGATAACCGCCTCAAATAATACTAAAGAAAATATCAATATAGAGATAAATGTATATGTATATAAATATGTACATAAGTATTTAGTCCCTTCAGATGTAATTTCTTTTAACCTTGACGTGTGTTCCTTTTGATCGTTAATTTTTTTTAAATTGTTAAATCATTACGTTGATAACCCCTTGACCTTGAGTTTAGTAGCGCGTTATTCTGCAGGCTGCTATATGAGACAACGGTGTTATCTTTTATGTCACCTCCCTAGAAAGCGCACAAGCATCATGCATCGTTTACCAGTCTTTCGTGGTCTCGCATTGTTTAATGCATCCAGTCGAAATTGTTTTCTGCTTCATTGCCTCTTATGGAGTTATGGATCTATATATCTGGGTTATGGATTGCTTGGTGGTTCAAACGTAGTAATGTTTACTTGAATTGCTATTTCTTTCTTACTATATTTTAGATATTACTATACTATTATTACTGTTGGTTAATACTACTTATTATTTGTCTTCCTGTCTTATTTGTTTGTACTATATTTCTAATTCTTATGATTCCACCAACGCTTTAGGCAAATATGTAAGTTGGGCACGGGGTATCAAAAAATAAATAAATATTCGCGGAAAACTTTTGTGCTTTGCTGCCTTTAGGATTATAATAAATTTATAACTAAATCTATAAACATATTTAAGCAGACTTTAAATTGCTTTTATATGCAACTCTGCTTATAGGATTATTATCGATATCCAGTCGATATTCGATCGATGATCGATTTATATATTAAATTACAGGCACGAAAGATTATATTTTAGGATAGAATAGCGGTTACCTGTAAAAAGCTAAAGTTACTGGCCGAAAAATTAATTACATTTAAGTAAATCCGATATATTTGTGTATTTTATAAAAAAATTAATAATTAACTATGAGCTATATGTATGGTTTAGTCATTAACTAAATATTATCAGACAAATTTCGAAAAGTGTTTTGTAAGTTTCTTTAACCTCGTGGTAAATTTTCATTTCTCCATAAAACAAAAAAAATGAATAAAATTGTTCATCAGTAATTACCTATCAAATATAAGAGTGACAAATAGAACGAAAAAAAAATATTTTTAAATATTTAAAATATGAAAATATTAATTAACGGTGCCATTTTATATTTCAAAATCACTCTTATCATTCTTATCCTGTAAAGTTTTAGAATAATTTGGCCTTATAACCTTAACACTCTTATCATTCTTATCCCGAAAAGTTTTAGAATACTTTGGCCTTATAAAAAGTGTCAACGAACCACTAAATATTGAACAACAGCACACATTTTGAAAGTCAAAAATCATAACTCAAATTTAGTATTCTGAATTTTTAAGTATCGATGCAATGTCAACTAAGCGGATATGCACGGCAATTATATACATATATTCGTTTTTATGTTTGTCTTGAATTAAACATTTAAATTGTTTTTCATTATAAAAACGTTACATCTAGGCAATAGACTTATATTATTAAGTCTATGATCTAGATATATATATATATATATATATATATATATATATATATATATATATATATATATATATATATATATATATATATATATATATATAAATATATATATATATATATATATTCTTATGAAAACTTTTCGTCATACATAACGATATTTTAGTATTAATCGTAGTTTCTTGAAATCCAGTCTTAAAATCTTGTCTTAGGAATATATCCATTTTTAAGTCAACAGTGGCAGACTCGTTCGGTTGGACGGCAGCCTCACAGCAGATCGTACGCCCACGCAACGGACTCGGAGTGAAATAAATATTAGTTCCTCCTCCCTTTATTGAGCCCATGAATACCCTGGACCGCGCGCACAATACGGGATATGAAAGGCCGTCTATTGAATTTAATACCAGCCCCGTACTTACCCACTCCCATGGACGAAGAAACCTAAATGTTGAATATATTTATGAGTTGCCGGACTCTTGAATCTGTCATAAATTTAAAGTTATTTGATGTGTTTTCTAGTTCTGTGGTTGACGCGTTTCACTACGTCGAATCAGACTTTTTTTGGTTTGTTTTTTTTTTCTGAAGGTTATTGATTTAACCTGTCACCCACAAGTTTTTGATGTCTAATTTTTTATACAATTGATTAAGAGTGTGAATAAAAACAAAGAATTTCGTTCTTTATAAAAAGTTCATCACTCTGAATTTATCAATGGTCACTTTAGTGACTTCTTTTCAATTTACATATAAAGTTATATAATTTAAATATGTATAGGGGATCGAATTACATATATAAACTGGTTTATCTTACCTTTGTAAGAAGTATTAATTCGACAGTTATTTTTCTAGAAATTATCGCCATAAAAATATGTTCTGAAGTCGTTTGTATAGTGTAACTTTTAAATTACAATTTAATTTTATATTTATATTTTTCCCTTTCAGTGTCTTTTTAAGTATGTATTTTAAATCAAAAACTACTAAAATATAAAACTATAAAATGACTTAAAAATGTAAGTAGGTAAGTAGTTCGTTTCCATAAAAAAACATTACTGGGTTTTAATGCATAATGTAGAAAGAATATATTTAATTTATATATAAATACTAATAAATTTTTGTCAATTTTGCAACTTTCGCTAATTCTAACGAATGTAACGAACGAAATATATTATTTAGCCGGGATTTAAAATCAATTTTGTTATATTTTTAAAAAGATAATTTTATCCATATTTATTATTACGTTTTCTTTAATTGATTATGTATAAAAACTAAAAGCATTCTGTGAATATAAGACCTGTTAAATTAGATTTATGAAAAGCCGCCATGATTTTTCTTCACTGGATTCCACCGCCAGTATTGCAGAAAATAATACGCACTTCCGAATAATGTAATTTTCTAATATCCTTCATGAGTCACCACGTTTTTAAACTATCCCGATTCTTATGCTTTCTACAGATTATGCAGCGAAGGAGAGAAAGCAAAAAGAACACAAAAGAAATGAAAATAAAAAAGAAAACCAAGACTGTAGAAACGAAAATCCGTTGTGGCATTATAAACATTATAATATCTGTAATTCAAAAACATCAATTCTTTTGTTATACTCACAACTTAAACAAAGAGAAAACATTATAGCTCTTGCGAAAAACTTTCCAAATACACCATCTTAAATAACTACTTATGTTCGTTTACCAGTCATGAATTTAGTAAAATCTACACGCAAAAGTGACTTCGCCGTCGACAAGTCCAGGTGGCGTAATTTACAAACAAAAAGCCTAATAAACAGGTCTACAACATATTTTAATTGTCATCGCGAGGTTTTATTGCGAATACGACGATTATTAAAAGGTGTAAATTTGCATAGTTTACGACCCGAAACTATGCCTTGCGAGCGCCGGTTAAGCGAAGTGGAAATGAAAGACGAGTTAGTTAAACGCGCCCGGGCCGGATGGCAAAAGGTAAATAAATTAATTTTTGATAAATAATCGTATTATGCAGATGTCACGTGTGGCTGCGAGCGTGAAGACATTTGTACGTTCGTTCGATGACTGTTCGAGGTGGAAAAGGTGCGTGCACACCGCGCGAATTCAAAATGTTCAACACTTCTTTCGGTTCGTTTCGATAGTTTTTCGTTGTCTCTGTGCGAGTCATTGTCATTCCATCCATACCTCTCTCTCTCTTCTCTCGCTCTCTTCTGAACCAATTGCTCTTTTCACTATCAATGTGATTCTGTTTTAATTACGGTCTAATTTCTCAACGGGCAAACCCCCACTGTCGTTATAAAAGAAAATTCAGTACCAATTTCATCAAGTGTTTTTTCGCATTGCTTTTTGACCAGAAGTGGTAAGTATGAATCAACTCTAGTTAGATATAATCGAATACGAATAACTTCTTGTAAATATTTACTTCGCATTAACTTAAACGGCTTAAACGTAATTAAATTAATATTTTTATTGTTTTTTAATATTTTGTTTCAGTCGAGGTAGAGACAATCGAATATATATTTAAAACTATTCAAAATGCATAAATTATATCTCTGCTTAATACATATTTTTATTCTAAGGTGTATTACAGAATGATTACTGAGCAAAGAGCAGCTACCATATACATTTCACGCGACTGTTTGCTTGAACCATTGTTATCGATGAACTGAAAAACTACTTCAACATATTAAACTTTTACTCCTTCTATCAGTATCTACATTCATGAGTCTTTAAACAAATCGATGCTGGCCTTCTCTTCTTGCATAATTTTTTAAATGTTTTGAATATATACTTTTGAGTAAAGAATAATGAAACCAACTTTTGATACCCTAGCAAAAGTAAGTGAAAGTCCATTAAAATACTATGTTTTTCATCATTAATTTTCTCTATCCATTATAAAAAATTTTTTTTTTAAAAAAATGCGCTTTCCTAAAACTTATTTCAATGCTCGCATATTTTACTTTTAATAATAGCCATTTTTGCTTGTGACGACAAAATATGCTCAATAAATATGTAATTTTTTTGTAAAAGTTTTACAGTTGAATGATATTAATACACTTTGTATTAATCAGTTATTTTTTAACAGTTATCGAACACCTTAAAACGAAGCGTGGATAATTTGTATTTTTTATTTTTATTTGTGTACCTAAATATTCTTCTTAAACCTCGAATTTTTTTTTCCGAATTTGAGAGATGAGAAACTAATCTCGGAAACCTAAATATAATAATTTTGTTTTTATTGTATTTATAGTATTAGTTGTTTTTTTATTTTATGTCTCAGTCAGAATAATAAAGGAATGTCGAAAACATTATTTTCTAAATGATTATAGTTATTATGAATGTGGCTTTCTCAAAATATATATGCCCTTTTACACGGTACACTCCCAGATTTGTATTCATTAGTAAATGAGATTTTTTTACTTTAGACACCGCTCATTACAAAACGGTTCTAGTCATTACTAAATGACAAAATATTTGGTTTAGATTTTTGCGCCATTCAAAGTACTTCATCAAGAGAAGTTAAAATATAAATAAAATGCAAAGTTTTAATAAATCTATAATTTGAATTTAGTCATTATTCTCCTTATACGCTGAATTGTATTGATAAATTTCAATAAACTATATGATAACACTGTTCTTTATTTCCATTGCAAATCAAAACAGATTCTTATACAAAAAGTATACCTTAGTTTATATGTATTAGAAAATTCTACCAAGTTAATCAGTATATTCTTGAGATAAATATAACTAAAACTCAATTCATTCACCGGTCTCCATAGTTTGAATCGAAACTCAAAACTGAAACGCATCCAGTGAGTCGCTTCCGCCGACGCGAGCGTTCCAGCGACCGCGATCGTACGCGCCCATACACTTGAGGCATTTACATTTAAATGGGACACTTCCCCAGCGGCCGCCGTATAATTTGTGAGTCGCTAAACACACAGCTTGAGGCGGGCGCGGTGTACGATTACGCTGAGAACGAGAAAAAAATTCAATTCAACACGAATTACAAGAGTGCCTGCTTGAGGCAGCTTTACGGGTGTTCTTTCCCTGGCTTTCTATCCAATGTACTCTCTAATTATTTTGGCTATTCCGTTACCTTTTTTTGTAGGCTTAATGCTTCACAACTACTTCATTAACTTGTAAAAATACCAGAAATCTTCATTATCTATTTCAAAGTTTTCTGTTTATTGATTTCTAAAAATCAATAGTACATTTTCACCTAGAAAGAGTGCCTTGAACTTCGTTAAACCAGCAGTTAAAATGAAAATCTATAACAATTTATGACAAATTAAAAATCATCCCATCTTTAGCGTATTCGGTTTCTATAAATCTAAGACCCTCTTTTTACTTTTAGGTGAATTGCCCAGAAATAGCCCTATTGCGGAGATCTCCACTTTTGAATTTCAAGATCATTTTCATGTTTTCATTGGTCATGGTTCCCAGACTCCAAATTCAAGGTCACCTTGGAAGTTTATGATGGAACATATATTTATGATAGGATATATGAGGTATGACAAAATTTAGGAACGTTTTGGTAGCCACATTGGAATGAAACTGCGCAAAAATAGCGAGTAAGAAAATCTAGGTTAAATTCGTAGATGAATGAAATCATAAAATAAAATCAAAATGTAAAAAAAATATCACTAAAAATTCAGCTTACAACTAAATTATACTAATGATACATTTTAAACAGAACTTTTCAAACATTACAACATTTATCTAAATTAATTTTTTCTTCTATTATTTATTAGAAAAAAAGAAAAAACCCTAAATTTTATTCCAACCTTTGAGCCTATGATAACTTAAGGCGCATATGTTGGAACACAATTTAGGGTGTTTTTCTTAAAAAGCCATTTCATTTTGATAAATATTTGTTTGATACACATTTGATTTTATATTTTAGTACATGTATTAACGAAAATCTAACTAATGAATTAATTAATATTTATTTTTTCTCATATTACATAGGCAGATATGCAATCTAAACTAGATAATAATACATATTATTTAGATTATCTAGTTTAGATGGATAAGCATCTACTAGAAGATGGCGTTGTGTTACTTATATAATTTAATACGCTTTAAAAAAAACTAATCAAGTCTCTACAACAAGTATCTAGATTGAGCTGTATTCTATTTTCGTTATCGTATTTATTCGAATTTCTTTCACAAATAAAAATGCCAATTCAAAAGTGGATTTTTGGATAACTTAAACGTAAAATATTTGTCGCTCGTATATTGTTTCTCATTATTGTTATTCCTTAATATCTCACAATCAAACTTTTATACAAAACGCCGTTAAAATTTTATAAAAGTTTCCAAAAAATATATTCCTAATTAAAATATTTTATTATAAGGCAAACGTGTATGGTAGTTTACATAAAAATATTTGCTGGTTTTATTTGAGCCTAATGCATTTTCTGCTAGCGTCATCTGGTTAGTTTTCTTTGATTGATAATTTAAATAGAGAGTAAAATACTCTCTATCAGTGTATTATAGATATGCGAGTAAAAATCTTTTTGAACCCGATAGTTAACTTTGAAAAGTTTATAGACGCCGCTGAAATGAAAATGTATTCATTTCTTGTCGTTTTAAAGATGAAAAGCGATTTAACTTTTTTGCCATGTTTTAAATTAAAAGTAATGGATTAAGATTAAAATTAAAAGTAATGGATTTTTTAAATTTTATTAATTAAAAAAAATACAGGATCGAAATTAGAACTTTTGAGTTCAGACTCCATTACAATACTGCTGTACCAACGACTCGCTTAGAGAAGCGAGAAAATAATGATAGTACGTATTTTTCGTTGCTTTGTTCCAATATTTTATGGTAAATGAGGAAAATACTATCTCAAATATCAACAATTCGTGTACTATCCAAATGACAAGTTTCAAGCTCTACAAAAAGTGCCCATATAACATGATTACACAATCTCGCAAAAGGTCTATATAAACACATTCAATGTTAAAAAATTATCACACGCACCGAATGTAAGTAAAATAATTGTAGTAGCGTGATAATTGAACGAAATGCGACCTCGAGATTTTAACTGAACAACTGGTAAAAGGTGATATTTCCAAATAGCCCTAACCTAAATTTAAATGAGGCAATTTGAACAAATAAAGGTTTTCACTTCATCACGTCCTAGCTTAGTTTAGTGCATCACTCACTGTATTACAAGTTCTGGACTTGTTTATCTATTATTAAAATAATCTTAATTGTATGTTTCCCAGTGTTAATCACATTTCTAATGAAAACGTCTTCAATCCTAATTATAAGACTTGACACTGCAAGCTCGTAATTAATTTTAAATACCCCTTCTCTTATTACTTAAATGAAAATAGCCTTCGACGGAAAATCTTCTCTCCAATCAACTAATTAAATGAATAAAATTTAAAATGCTTCTTTGGGAAATCTATCTGTTCGCATGTTATAGCAAATCGAATTAATTTCCTTTTATAATTTTCATTCTTTTTTTAATATATTTTTATACGTGACTCTTTCTGATAGATAAAAAATGCATACTTACAATAATTTATATTTTAGAAACATATCAAATCTAAAATGATAATTATACTTAACTCCATTTTGTTAATAAACTGACATTGATTTTAAAAGAATATAGCAAGAACTACACTATATATGTCTTTCAACGTTAGCATTCAGTTTTTTTAAGAAATAAATGTACAAATTTGCTCTACCAGGTATTAGAACCTGCAATGTAAAAAGCACAACCACTACTCCACGGCCCACCGGATGCCCCCGCGGCGACAGCAGTGACATCTCGCGGCGTGCGTTCTCTCGCGCGTACATTCCATCTATCGACATGATGATCCTCTGAGGTCTTTCCAATTTTACTTGGAGGTATCATCTTCCTCGAAATGAGTTATATGAGTGAGAAGCGGTTTTAAGGACGACTGTTAGAACCTAAAACTATAGGAAATTCCGTTTGCCAACATCCTTGTTTCTGACCTTTTTTTTTAAAAGTGACCTTTTTTAGGTCGATGTGATTTTCATTTCGTATTGAAATTAGTTTTCACTGATAAACATGATTTAAATTTAAGCCGAATATCCATTACCTAGAAACAACTTCCTTATGACATACATTTAGTTGTGATCTACGCTTTGAATATATTACCTATCTCAAGACCAAACCTACTTCGCGGTCTGCACGATTTTCTATAAATAAAACGATGCCGCGATAAATAAACTTAATTACATTAAGCCCACTATCTTTCTAGGAGGAACCTTTATTTTCAAGACGAAATCAAAAGTGGAATATGCATCAGTTAATATTTAATCTAGTGATAAGACGTATGTTAGCACAACAATTCTTTTATCTGTCGATGAACAGGTCATCGGGTATCCTCCGAAAACACGTATTCAGTTTAGTTCTGACTAACGTGTAACTCTGGGATATTTTAAAATTTAATACTGCTTTCAAATTTAGAAAATGTAAACAAAACTACTTTCAAATTTAGAAAATGTGAACAAAACTGCTTTCAAATTCAGAAAATGTGAACAAAACTAAAATAGTTTGCATCAGACTTATTGAAATGAAACATATCAGGGCTTATTGAAATTAAAGTTGGTAACGTGACAACATATGTACTGTATTTGTATTTAGTTCGTGAAATTTCAAATAGTGTCGATGTAACTCCTTTTTTATTTTAAAAATGCTGAACGTTATGAAGTAATTCACATAAATTTATACGATAAAATATTTTATGTAATGAACAAATTTGATTATAGTGTGTGTGTGTGTATATATATATATATATACACACACACACACACACACACTACACACAATATATATATACACACAAACGTATATATATATATATATATACATATGTACGTTTGGAAATTTAAAAACAGAATTATTCAACTTATGACACAAAGATCGACTTAAGAGAAATTAATAACAATATATATAATTTTTGTAAATGCCACCTAAACGCTGGAAAATCCAAAAAGCTTTAAAAATCTTTAAAATATTCTTGAGTTAAATGCATATAACAGATTTAGATAAGACACAAACAAAAATGTTTAATGTCAATGAACTGTAAAATGTTAATAGTACACACCCATGGTGTTTATATAAACACATAATCGTAATGGGTCATTCGCGAATTTTAATGCCATATAATCCTTATTGATTGAAACTAATGTTAACTAATAAATTTTTTTACTAACACCATTTAATTATTTAAACATTTCAATGCAAATTATGCCAAATAGCGTTATGTCAACGCCAATGTGAAATAGCTATTAATCTTCATAATAAAATGAGCTGAATTTATTTCTTACTCAATTTTTTTAAGGTTTTTGGCAGACATTTTATACGAAATTTCGTTTAAAAATTTCATTAATAGTTGTGGCGTTCAATAATCATAGTAATAAAAATTTAAAAAAACTAGTAAAGTCCCAATGGAATAAAGTATATAGAATTCCGTTTACATTCTTTAATATTAACGAACCTTTTTAGTTTACATAAAAAGAAAGAATTCAATGAGACACATCTGCCATAAATTGTGATTTTTGTTAAATAAAAATGTGTTTCTTAGTTAAAATTCTAACGTGAGGCGTTACGAGTGGTTAGCGGCTTAATTCGAGTAAATGCGTTATTGTGACTTTCGCAAAGTATAAAATTGCTTAACCAACTGCTGGTTGATGGACCAGAGTGTGATTTGTTTGTGATAAGTTAGAATATTTTTTTTTTAATTTGACACACACGTATTATAATGTAGTTGACTTTATTAATTGTCTTGCCGTCATTATTGAAAACTGTGTGCACGTAATTATAATGTTTCTGTAACTGTATGTAAATAAATAATTAATAAATATAAACAGTGATTATGTAAGTGTTCTATTATGTTCCCTTTTTAATCATATAGCGTATGATTCACTAAAAATATAGCAGTTGTGGTTTACTATAAATAAGCAAAAGTTTACTATAAATAAGCAGAAGTGTGGTATCAAAGAACCAATGTAAAAAAACTATACTGAAATATAAAAGTGCCGCATAAATATATATGATTGGATGAAAAATTGAGTATCACTTAAGGAATTAATCCTTAACAAGTTAACGTAGTACACAACCACTCTCAAGACAATTTAAGTTACGTTAAATTTATTAAAAATTCCAAAAATGCCCAAAAAGCACAAATGCGATGAAGTTCAATTGTTTTATAGCTCTGGAAATAGAATTTGAAATTAATGGCAAATACGAGTAAAGGAAAAAATATTTTTAAAAAAGTATAGTAATCATATTCACATATGATAATCACTAAAATTTAACGCAAAAGGGAATATGAAATCAACAAATAACGCTGACACATTTGTTTTATATGTTTTGCACAAATTAATGAAGTAGATTTTTGGGCAAATGTTATAAAAATGTGTGAAAAAATAAATTAGTTTATTTAATGAAAAGTAGGTAATTATAATTTAAATCCAAGGAAACGAATATATCTTTAGAATATCATGAAAACACAAGATGCTTGTTATTATAAATTCTTTAAAATAATAATAACAACAAACCGAATAAAAAACAAATGAGCTTAATAAATTATATCTCCATAAGGGAAAAAATTATGTAACAGGATGAAAAAATTAAATATCAATGAGAATGTTATGTGGAATAAATGAACGACAAAAAACGCGGGCGATCGGTGAAAGCTTCTTGAACGATATTCAAACTTTAGCGTATGTAAATTAACAAGTTACGAAACGGAATTACTAAGGTACTATATTTTAGAAGCAAGTTTTAATTATATTTATTATCAGACTCCATACGAACAAAAACAAATTCTATTGCGTCATCCGTTGCATCGATGTTGGTATTTCCGATTTCCCCATCGATCTCAAATAACAGGCAATAAAACTCGCACCGGCTAATCTTCGCTACAAACGCACACAGTTGCCGTAGACGAGCTTATGTCCATTTTCAATTACCCTCACCGCCCAGTTATACTAATCTCGGAAAACACATACCATCCATTCGGTAACTGGATGGCGCTACAAAAAAATACGTCGATTCCTCCTCCACCTCGCTTTTCCGATCGCGTCCATTTCAAGCGCATTAGCGAGCCAATGCTGCAATGGCTGTCGGTTAACGAGTAGCAGGGATTCGGCGAACCAGGGCTATATGAATATATTATCACAGCAAATCTACGAAAAAAATATCAAGATAACAATTGAGCTGGCATGTAAAGAAAAATATTGTTAATAATTAGATATATTAAAAGGAAGAACGGACAAATACTAGTCAAATTTGTGAACAGTTATTTTGGTGCACCAAAACGATAAACCATAATTTTTTAATACTTTTATATTATTAATAAGTAATTAATCTGCGAAAATATTACATATTAGTTATGAGAAACAAGTCTAAGAAAAACTTTTAATGATTACAGTGCATGTCATGACGTACATAGTATGTATTACTAAATGTATCACTTAATAGTATGTGTACTTATATATTATAAAAACTGTACGAGTAAGTAGTATTATTGTACTAGGGATTTACTTGAAAAATGAACAATTTTTAGCTAAATTAAAGAAAAATTAATAGGACATTGTATACTTCCTAAAACATTTAAATTTCCATTTATTACCATAGTTTTCGCGGTAATTATAAAATAAAAAATTTAAATATAAAATTGTAAGTTTAAAATATGTAAATATAAAACTTACGTATTTACTTTTTCGTAAATTTTGTGAATCAAGGATTTTATTATATATATACATATATATATATATATATATATATATATATATATATATATATATATATATATATATATATATATATATATATATATATATATATATATATATATATATATATATTATAGTCCATAAAGTACCACACACACACAAACATATAAGTGTATACATATATATGTTTGTGTGTGTGTGGCACTTTATGGACTTCAAATAGTTTAACCTTTTGAAAAACTAATTGAAGTTATTAGGAAAAACGTATTTTATAGGATTTAATCATTTATTATTATTCGGATGATAAATATTCAGCATCTTTTTGAAATAGTATTAAAGGGATTGAACAACGATATCACTGCTTTTGAGTAACTAAATCACCATAATCTTTTGAGTAACCAATTAACCACAATACTGACCTAAACCGCTTTATTCGTACGGAAGAACAGAGTAGGAATTTAATTTTACTGTGTGAGTTACGTGATCTCATGTTACATGTGTGAATTACTGATTAAACGCAATTTCATTTATAAAGGTGTTGAATTATTTCACGATATTATGTGTCATGGTTATAATCGAAAGAGAGAAAAAAACATTATTAAATTCAATTCAAATAATGAAATGAGTTCGTCATTTTGTTTTACGCTACTTAAATATTTACTTTAAACTCATTTTTCCTTTCTTATGATGACTAAATACTATTTTATATCACACTAGGTTCTACCGTTTTCTTTTATATTTTATCTAATATTATTAATGACATAATTCTATATTATACGTAAAGACATGTCGATAATACCCTAAATCATAAGTCTTAGAAATATAATACATCTCAACTATACTTGAATATCGTCAAAACCATAAATCGTTAGTATATATTATAAATCAGCACAGAATAAATCAGCAGATACTGACAACAGAATTAATTTTATACCTCGACTATACGTGGTGATAATACCTCAATACTTCGCAGAGCGTTTCACCGGTACACGCCATGACAAATTTAAAAATATATAACATAAAAATATTTACAAAACATAACTCGATAATCATGATTTATAATAGTTTTGAATCTTGAGAAGTCGTCGAATGCATTATCAAATATTTTCCGAGGCTCGACGGATCGAATCCGGAAAATACTCCATCCGTTAACGTCCACCTAATGAGTGTCTGGTCCGATTTTTCGTAAACATTAACGAGGATTTACGAGTGAGGATCGTTGTCCTTCGCTGATTGTTTTTGCACGTTGACGCGATTTATTGGGTCGCGCGGCGCGTGGGCGATTAAAGCGTTTTATAGTAGCGCCTGTGCTATTCAATTATTGCTGTTTTCAGTTTATCTCCTGTTCCGCGTCGACTTTTTTCGCTACTCAGTGTTGTTGGCAATTTTATTTCGAGACAGCTTAAATTATTGCTTAAAACGTATAAATATATCCTTTTATTTCTTAAATATATTTGATAGAAATTTTATTGAATACTTGGTTCGTTTGGTAAAAAAGTAAGATGGGAATTCTCTCTTGCACGTTATTGAGATTGTAGACTGACTCATGTTGTGTAAGTCAAGGCAGTCATCTTGAATTCGTAGGTGAAATATGATATAGGTATAGATAATACGACTAACAATTATGATAGTTAAGATGTAAAATGTTTACTGCTTTTTTCAATCAACATTTACAATCAAGTTATACACTTCTAGATATGAATTGGAATGAAACACTTAACAAAAGCACATCACATTTAATTACTTACATCGCCACGTGACGACATTTGTAATGCAGTTAATAACTGTAAGTACGTAATAGTGGAATGTCTGACATCGCAGGCGATATTATCTTCAATTAAATATAAAATATATTGAGATTTCTTTAGAAAATTTGTATTTTTGCTTGAATTGGTTGCCATTCAACGACTTCACTTCACTTATTTCCTGCATTTATGCAATTGCTCCTTTCGCATACGAACCACTCTTTCCACCTGTTCCACTTCTGTATCTTCTGTAAAATCAGTACTTTTACAAAATTTTAACCAATTAAAAATATAACAAAAACGACGATCGGCCTACGTAACAAACGTGAAATGTCAAGCTTCAAACAAGTTTTTGAGGTTAGAATCACCCGTTAAACTATGGAGTACGATGGTTCAGTCAATGACACCTTGCAAAGACAAGGTTTAAGCTAAAACAATATAATTCCATGTTTATTAATAACAAAATTATCTATTCCGTAATTATCTATTCTATCTATTCCGTCTTAGTCGTAAAGCTAAAACTACGTTATAACTTCGTTAATCTGCGTTTATTAATAAGGGGGTATAAGTTTAAAGTATTGCAAGATACTGTATGGAAGTGAGTTTTGTATAATGCAAAAGAATGATGATAGTAAACTAAATGCGACTAAAACGTGTTCATTTACATTACAGCATTAAAAGTCACTAAGGATTGAATATATTTGGCGTTAATTTTATAGAAAGTCATTATTCACAATTAAATGAAACTACGTGATGTAGTATTATTTCTACTTTCTTTAAGTTCTTTACAACGACCTAGGTTTCGTTGTATTACAACATCTTCAGGGGGGCTATTAGCATCTTTGCTAATACATGAAGATGTAATACAACCAAACCTGGGTTGTCGTAAAGAACTTAAAGAAAGTAGAAATAATACTACATCACGTAGTTTCATTTAAATGTGAATCACAAAGGAATTAAACTGCGCTGTATCTAAAGAATTGTAATATAAAAAGTCATGGCAGTGAAAAGGTCTGTAAAAACACGTATATGGAGCTGTATAGATTTCTATCATTGCTGTTCACTCTGCTTGTGGGGAATATGATACGCCTTCATAAATCTCAAAAAATTTGCTGTCAAATTTATAGAAGTAATTTTTTTTTCATACATTTTATAACAAAAGGTTTTAGATTAAGTATTTAAGTACGTTTATTCACATAATTCATAATATTAAAAAATAGTTTAGTGTAAAAATAGCTTAGTAGGAATAGTTTCAAAAGACGAATTTTAAGCAGGTTACTTTGTAGGATATAATTAAAAGTAAAAGGAAATTTTAAAATTACAAAAAAAAAATAATCTGCACTGGCGTATTCTACACAGATATTTCCCTAATTAACTATATATAAGTTCATGATAAATTTTAATGATAATCTTATTACCAATGCAGTAAAGTTCTTCAAATGTTTTTTTACTGTATCTCTGTTTTTTTTAATAACAGACATAAATATACACTAGACATAGTCATATTAACCAGTAGGATATTTTGTACTAGCCAATATCGATAATGGCTTTCTCACTGCTTCATGAAAGATATTATCGATCGACGAATTGGTGTTATTTTTCTCCTCACTGCTACTGTGGTCACCATCCGGTCGCTTTGCTTGCATTCGACGATCAGTCGCGGATTCAATTCCGGAAACTGCCGATAAAACGAAGTGGAACTCGAGTGGCAAATACCGTCTCACAAAATCGACTATAAACAACCAGTACCTAGGGCATTTACAAACAAGTAATAGTGAAAAAGGGACAATACGATATTACAGTCAAATATAAGGTGAACATATAATCAGTATTCTATTCAAGTAAAATTGCATCATCTTAATAAAAAACAATTCTATAAATAAATGAAATATCAGAAAATCATTTAACTATTTTCTTAATTTAATAAATTGTTTCAACTACCATCACTATTTTAATTGCAATTTCAATTTAAATAAATAAAGTTGTTTGTTATAAATAAACTGATTAAATTTAGAAGATTACCAATTATTTTTTTATTCCCAAATTATTTTACATATCTATCCAGGTTATTATGATAAAACATTATTCGCAGTTTTTCTTTTTTTTTGTCGACGAAAGGGCCCTAATTATAATCAGTTTCCATTAGAGACTCCGCTTAATGGATTATTTTTTCAACCCATCAAAATTAATTTGGAAATAATAATGTTTTTTTTATTCGAAAAATAGTTTCGAGTTAACACACACTGCAACTGTTCAAAATTTAAAATGTCTACGTTAAACCGTATAGATTCTAGAATGTATAATACACAATCGAACACACAACCAGACACCAAAGTGAAATAAGTGGCCCGTTTGTGTCGAAGTCCGTACAGAACCGATTTCAATCAGATTACACTTCGAATCAGAAAACTAAGCAAATTTAAATAGTAACCTAACATAACCTTTTCAATATAAAACAAGTACCCCACATAAATCTAACAGAAAACAATTATTGAATATATTAGGCGTTAATTTTGTAGCAATTCATTATTCACAATTAAATGAAACTACGTGATGTAATATTATTTCTACTTTCTTTAAGTTCTTTACCGCGACCTTGGTTTTGTTGTATTACAACATCTTCAGGTCGGCTATTAGCAAAGATATATTTGTTACGTAGTTTCATTTAATTGAGAAAACAATTACATCAAATTTGCTGATGTGCTCATCTATCCTAAATACTGATGAAAAAAATTATGTCAACCCTAATTTCACGATTACTTTCAAAACCTAATTTCACGATTACTTTCAAAACCTATATACTTGATACCACTAGTATTCACCAGTTACTTTTATATCACGTTTACGCATGCGCCACTGAATACCAAACGTTACCATCACACTATTATTCTGAAATTCTCGCTTTAGTACTTTAAATAAATTAAAGGTTACTTACTTGTAACTGTGACGTACAACACTGCCTTAATGATACCTCTCATCGGTAAGGTTTTTATTAATGATAAAAAAAATTACATTTTCAGCATCTCTTTACACTCTGAGTATTCTTTTTGTATATTCTTTTTTCTAACCTTCCGAGTTACTTCACGTAACACTACACGTTTCAAATGTAAACATGTGGATTATGCGCTGAAGTCCTAGCATGGTAAACCATACATTAAATATCTCTTTGACTAAATTTATACCGGAGTTACTTCTAGCAATATCTAGACGAAACAAGGTGTAAAGATCTTAATTAATGGAAATAAGACTTAATTCTAAAATTAAATCAAATTGTACTGAAGTAGCACTTTAATTACCTCCATATTTAGATAAATGACTAGACCTATCGGAAATTAGATAACGCTCAATTTCTTTAACCATCCATAGGCGATATTTTCTGACAAAGAAAGTTGAGATTATTCCTCTCACACGGTACCGTACTTACTTTGTACCGTGCTTACTTTTGCGACCTCACAGCATCCGAGTAGAGGCGAGGGCGCCACACATCGGCACCTGCCGCGCGACCTGGGCTCGATACGGCCCGTACGTAATTGCGCGATCATTCCTTACGAGCGAACGTTATTACGCTCCCGCTACGTCGTACAGCCGGTCGAACAATGTTCTTTCATTTGATAGGCTTGTTTTAATTTGCTTTTGATATAATCATTTTTAATTATCTGTATCAATATTCTAGCTTCATCTAAATTAGATAAATAGGTTACCTGAAATAAAAAAAATTGCGAATGGAGGCCAAAAATATTCACTATATAACAATTAAATATTTTACAATTAAATATTAATTTGAAAATTTCGGAAAATTCCTTAATTTTTTAAATTAATTTTAATTTTTTATTAAATAAATGTTCGATGGTTTTCGGATTATGAATGTTTTTTGAAATTAAGATCTTTAAAAAAATTCAAAATTTAAAAAAAAAATCGCGCCATCGCGGGCGCCTCATAGATAAGAAACATCTGATTTTTTTATATTTTTGTATAGAAATATTTTTATTTGAACGAAGTGAAAACAAAAAAAACAAATATTCAGAGAGTTGTTAATGATTAAATATTTGTTTAATTTTATTTTTAGGAAATAATTTATCTCAGAAATATTTCTTCACAATCTATTATAAATAAACGCTTTTAACATTTTAAGACAGTTTAATGGAAACACCAATGCAAACGCGTAAAGTTGTAAGCGTTAGTAAATAAGAAACTAAACTGATCCCAATTAAGTCAGAAAGAGCGAAACTGGCCGAATGGCAGACAAGACGCATAGCTGGATAAACTAAGTCGAAAAGAATCGACAATACACGAATCTGGCCGAATGGTAAGACGCGTCTAGCCATCAGAACACTTTACTCCCATCCAAACACGTCATTAAACGTTTGACATAAAAAAAAATCGAAAATTTAGATTTAAAAAACAATTATAATCCACTATAGAAATTCGTTTAATATTTTTTGGATTGTTTAGCAATAACAATGATAAAAATAAATTTATTTATTTACAATATCTCATTGGATGTTATTATAATTATAATAAAATGATAATTTTCAATTTTCGAGAGGATTTCGAACGTCTCCTGAATTTTATTCATATCGGTGCGATTATCGCAGTCATAACACTACTGCAAACGTGATAGTCGCTAACGCAAACATGACGTGGTAGTCGCTAGTACAAACGTGACACGATAGTCGCTAGTGAAAACGTGACGTGCAGATGAGCAATTAAATCACTCTTCCAGGCACCGCACATGTGGCACCGCATCGAATAAATGTTACTTTTTAAAATATTATTCATGTGCAAACAATTTTTTAAACAATAACGAGTTATTTTTTTCCACAGCTGACCTAATAACCTACAAATAAATTGCACTTTGATGTTCCGTTTTGACACACCGACAATCAAGGTAACAATTAGTGTTTAATTTAGTTCATTAATTGTTTTTCTTTTTTCTAGTGCAAGAATACCATATGCATTCTTACTTGCATTTTTAAATGGTCTTCTTCGTTCTAAATAGCAGCCAGAAAAGTTTCAGCAGCGTTACGCAATGATTTTTTCTTATTAAAAGTTTTGATCGAAATTCCTGACGTATTTGTATTTGATTTTTCCTTGCAAATGCAACAAAGATATTATGTCGAGTCAACGATATCTTGTTGTTCTTCTTCCAATATACAAGTAATAATAAATATTTAAAAAACTCTTTTTTTTCTTTCAAGCTTATATTTATTACGATGATCATAACGCACGTCAAATTGCGAATGCAATCAAGGGCAAAATTAATCTACAAACAAAATATATCAATAATATTCTTAAAGGACTAAAACTGTCAGTATTATCCAGCCAATATATATCAAATATGTACAATAAAATTAGTGCAAATAAAACGAATTAGTTACAATAATTTTACTAATTTTCTTTTGTACATAGTTTTTAAGCGACGTATAATTTTTAAGGAATTTAAATAAATTCTGCGCTTGAAAAATGTGTACCGGATGATATATTTACATGGTAAAAAATAATAGTAATACTTGTAAATTGTTTAATAGATATACTATGTTTTCTCAAACGTTAAAGCGTTCATATGTAAAAAGTGTAAACAAAACCCTCGTAACGAGAGCTCTACTTGTATATAACGGGTTTCATATTTATGAAATGTTAGGAACGTTAACAACTTAGTTAACAAATGTCCCGTCAATGAAAGTCGTTAATTATAGCCATAAATCGAAAACGTCACTTGTTGGTACTTAATAAAACACATGCCAAGTGTACTTTTCAAATATAATATGAGCATACAGCTAGATACCTCCATTACATAACGACGCTGCACAAACACCGGCGCACAAAAGGATAACCCTGGCCAATGTTCGTGAAACATAAAACGCGGACTTAAATATGAGAGACGCCTGACGCGCCGGATATTATCGCACCGCTTGTTGCCCGCGTAAAATAATAATGGCGAAACTTTCATCTTCGGCCGGCGAGCAGCCTGCGGGGGAAAAGTTAGAGGGAAGAGGAAACGGCGGCCCGGGGCGGCCGAGGCGGTAACTAACGACCGGATGTGACGTCACTTAATTTATTAAGACAATCCCCACCCCACTCCTACCTGGCAACTTCTTTACGTTAGCGCTTTTATAGCAGTTTTTTTTACTTTCTTCTTGTTCGGTCGGACACGACATGCGCGGCAGACGCGTTAGCTCGGGGGTGCTACGTGATATTTTCCCATCGCAAGTTCAACCTTAATATGTCGAAACTTTAGGTTTATGAGCGGCTCTTGTTTCCGTCAGCCGACACTTTTACGTACGGGCGAGGGGAGTATTAAGTGTGGATACATCCGATCGCTTATCATAATATCCGCCATCCAGTTACGGATGTGTAAACGAATACGGAATATTATGAAAAACTGAGTTGATACAATTTATGGAATTAATTTACAACTTCTTTCCGGCACTTGGCATATGCATCGCGTAACTTTGGCTGTATTTGAAGATAATTTGTACTAAAAAAATTTGTACTATGTATATAAATATTTATTTTCGAAAAATAATACTTATTTTCAAATTTGTGAAAATATCATTCGTGAAATTTGAGAAAACCCTGTTACAGTTTTAAATTGAAAAGCTTTTTTTCTGAATCCAATTTGGAAATAAAAGTCTCATTATCGTTTTTCCAATCAGAAATAAATCTTAGATTTGTTAATGCGGTAATGGATTCGATGGAAAATTAAAATTCGAACTGTACAAAGTAAAGTATCCAAAAAATTGAACTGATTTCTAAAACAAAACCTAAATTCTTCATATAGGCCTAAATTTCATACAGCAAATAAATTTTGTTTTTTTTCCTATACTTTTATCTTAATGTAATTTCTTGTTATCACATAAAGGATGGAAAAATTGAAGCCTATTGTGATCAAATTTTCAACACTTACGCTTTCGTTTCTTAATTTATCTTGTTTATTTTTCCCTGATACAGGTTTCGCTTTAATAAGCTTCATCACATTCCCACGTCGCCGGCGCTGATTGATATGTATCTTGTCTTTACGACTTCACATTTCTTATCCAATCAAAATCTTTATTTCAATAAATTTAATAAATCTTTTAAATGAATTATTAATATTCTCCAAGTCTACTATTTATAAAATTTCATTATTTTTTTTAATTTCGATGTATGTAGGATATAGACAACGAAAACGGCCATTTCACACGTATGTAATAACGGAAACGGATCTGTTTTTCTGCAAGTAAGGACTCAAGGATAAATACTAAACTCTATATATGCTTGAGCAAATTAAAAAAATCAGGAAACACCAGTATTTTCATAAGACTAAAAACATGAATTAATCATTATTTTCCACGCAGAATTTTTCTTTTTTATCTTCGTTTTTCATGATAATAAATAGATCAATATGTTTACTTATTTAAACAAAATATCTGTAACACCTTATTTCTTCATTTTTCACACTTACATATGAAACAAGCAAAAATCACAAGTGTTCTAAAATCATTTCGAATTTACCGATGCGATAACCGACCGAGGGAACCAGTTCACCGCCTTCAAACGTTCACGTTTGACACTTGACAGACCACACGCTCGTCCCCATACGCAAATCCCAACTTCGTCCCTTCTTGCGGATCCGCTCAAGCTAGCCAATCGAAGCGGCGCGCCCGCCCTGTAAGACAGCGCGGAGCTGTTGGACGGACCGCTAAGCCGCGGGTGCCGCATAAATCCAGACGCGACCCACGTCACGGGAGCGGCAGCGCGACAAGAGGCACAATGTGACGTGTGATGTCGTTATTCATGGCCCGGGATGTGTGCGAGCCCTACTGTACTGTTAAGAAATAGTAGGCCATGCAAGGGCGAAATTTTAGCACGTATTATATTGTACTTACTCAAGTGAATTTAACTGGAAAAGAGAGAGACGCAAAATTAAGACCTAAAAAATTTACTGCAGCACTATC
The DNA here is from genome assembly GCA_039881145.1 of Druceiella hillmani. Taxonomy (NCBI): domain Eukaryota; kingdom Metazoa; phylum Arthropoda; class Insecta; order Lepidoptera; family Hepialidae; genus Druceiella; species Druceiella hillmani. Next base: position 4,842,680 of record JAYKKI010000074.1, read on the forward strand.
GTTGGAGAATTCAAGTCAAAAGTGAATAAAAAAACTGCTAATTAACGGTGAAATTTATAATTAATGGATAAAGCAAAATATAATTTTTCATTATAAGTAAAATATAAACTTCATCTCAAGTACGAGCAGAACTCGTATTACGAGGATTTCGTACATGTTTAGGACACAGTACAAAAAACTAGATGGAAATATATTATGAAATATGTCAAAAAAAAGATGGAAGTATATTATGGTATGTGATTGAAGTATATTCGCCGAACGGTGTGAAAACACGTGTTGTCAGTTGGAAACAAATGCATTTTAAACGCGTGAACAGTAATGAGGCGTCCGCCCCTACCCCCCGATGATTATGAGTAGAGACTCATAATTATCATGGAGATGTCAAATTCGTTATCCTTTCCACTAACTTTGGTCACATATTCTTATCCCGCTCGCAACAAGTGTTCGAAAATGTGAGTAGTGTACACACTTTTATCGACCACTCATCACGATATCCAGATACAGTAGCAGTATTACATTACGTTAATATAAAGTACCAGTCATGTGTAAATATTACTACTGTACGTACTAAAATATTTATTAATTTATTACCTACATACCCTACAAAAACTGACTAACAGAAACACGACAGTTAGCTCATACAATTTCAATGGTTTCAGAGCATTATAATTAAAACTTTTGCTATTTTATTTGGGAAAATGTTTGCACTCTCTATTAATTTTGGACATACCTATATCGTCATAATGTCTAAACAACATCGTATTTAATTTTTTTGAATTGAAATTATCCGGGATGGGATAACGCGTGATGGTCCTGGTAAATAATGAAGCACTTGAAGAAGTTGAATTAAATGACAGTGATCTAATGGGTGAATATGGCAAAAAATATAAAAATAAATAATTAACAGTTTAATAAAATAATTTAATATTATTGCCAAATGCCAAAATTAAACAAAAAAATTATTATAATTTACATGTTTAAATTTCAAACCAAAATCAAATGTATTACGGTAAATTTAATTTATAATTACTCCAAAATCGATTCCGGACCACATTAAGAAATAAGTTTTACACAAATTTCTTTTTTCGAGATACCAGAATAAATTGAGATATTATGATTACTCTTGGTTCTTTCCCTAAATTATACTTAATGACATAAAATAAAGGCCTTTTTTATAAATTTAATACCTATCAGGTTTAAATTACTTAATCAGGACATAAAACTATTTGAAAGATACTTAAAAAAACATTATGTTACTATTCAATGTCGTATGAGTAATGCAAAAAACATATTTTTTCAGTATAAAATAATATAAGGACTGGTTCCCAGAACTGTATGCGAACAAATGTCACCAATTTCCAAATTTAATGTTTTGAAGTGCATTTCGGTGCACAACTCCACCTCCACTCATTATCTTTACAGAGTTATTCTGTAGTCTGCATACTTATCAAGCTAACGCAATATATTAGATTAGAGGATATTTTCCATTTTTAATATGAAAATTCAATTCTATGAAATTTTAATGTTTACGGGCACAGGAATATTTATTATTTGCATTTAAAACAAGAAAATGATAATTTGTACTCATGGTTATAATTTCGAAAATTTAAATAAATAATAGAAGATGGAGGAGTAAAGTTTAAATAAAGAGTAGGACTTAAATATAACATCAAACCATTTTAAGTTTCCAAGGGAAACCAGATTGTCAAAACAAAATATGGTTCGTAGTGATAAAAATTGTTTTAATTTTGATTGCTTATCAGGTATAGCAAATAATTGTTAAAGCCGGGAAAAGAAAATTAATTGTAGTTATTTGGTTACAAGTTAAAATGGTGAAGAAAATGATAATTTTCAGTTGGCGAATAAACTTCGGCGCACACATAGTTTTCCAAAATGTAATAATGAAAATGAAGTTAATAATAAGGATAGAATATTGTCAGATAATAAAAAAACATAATATTTTTTTTTGTTCCAAAAGAGAGGAAGGGTTTTCATAAATCTCTGAAATGTGTTAATTGCAACAATAATGAACCAAGGAAATTAGCATTCCTCGGTTTGTATGAAACTTGGTGCCCGGAAAATAAATAGTTGACGTTTTGTCAATTTGTATTAAGGTGTTTTGTTAAAAAATATAAACAGACATTAATATACCTCTCAATTACGGCTTTCATTAAATCAGTTACAAGATTGCATTAAGGAAAATTTTTATACTGATGAAACCAAATATCACTACGATCAAAAATATTCTTAGATATAACACGATTTAAAAGTTTTGATAATATTTTTTCTTTTTGCATTTTTTTTTCTTTTTTCATTAATCGCATATGTTATTCAAACAACGTGTAAGTATTTTTTTTTAATCTTTCTTGTTAAATTATTTTCATAGTATTATTATACCGTAGAACTATTATTTAAATTATGTTACTTTAAAGTGTTAAACGTTTGTCTCATTAAGATGACAGCCTCTCCAGACATATTTACATTATTGATACTTATGCGATAATGACATCAACTGACCTGCACTAGTGTCGCGTACCAATGCAATGACGTCGCCAATAACGTCTTTATTTATAATCCAACAAAATGTATTCAAATTAACTTATCGATTATAGAAAATTCCGCAATTGATTACATTCTTCCTCTGGCTTTTATTTTCGCAGTGACACAAATTGTGTATTTTTGGGCCTTAATGAACAATAAGAGACGGAGCAGCATCACTCATCGCATTCAGTCTACCGACTAAAGCATACGTCATTGCGCAGGTAATACGAGTATGTGATACTATGAACATAAACGTGGCGCACGTGCCACGCCTACTTGTCTCTTGTTATATTGTATGCTCTGTTTATTTAGATACCTATAAACTTTCGAGAGTACGTAGTATTGACATTAAAACCAAAGGAAAATGTGAAAAAAAAACAACCAACCCTACACAATAGAGAACGTGAAAAAAATCTGCCCTCACTATCGTGGAAGTACCTTAAAAGACTTTTTGAAAGATATTCAAAAAATTGCAGGCGTCACAAATTTGTAGGCGTTATAAATATGTAAAATTAAAGCTAACATTTATGCGAGTAAAACAATTGTGACCAATAGACGGACAAATAGAAAGACGAAGATGACGAAATTATAAGTGTTGCTAATTTAAAACGGTCCTCTAAAAATTCAAGATTTAATTACATTGTCCAACGAATTGCTCATGGGTTTGAAGTTTGATTAATGGTCCTCACACACACACGCACACACACACGTGTACACACACACGTGGGCGCATGCACGCACGCACGCTTGCTCGCACGGACGCACGCACGCAAGCACGGGCGCACGCACGCACACACGCACACACACCAAGTTTGTCATTGATATATGTAGTTATCACAATATAGCCAGAGCCCATTCTAATTACCTTCGCTTATTATGTCTACTAAACCACATATATATGTGTCTTTCAATCATATAAAATCGTTTAAAATTCGCTTATCGCCGAGTTTTATTTCAATGTGTTGAATTTTTATTATAAGCTGTAGTACCGAGTAATTTAAAACCGATTTATTAATTTTCTAATTATATTATTGAGATTTCAAAAATAATCGCTATAATTTTTTAATAAACTTCTAGTAACACTATTTTTTTCTTCATTTTGACTTTAGCAATTTCAAAAGCGGGTTGGGTCCTATTTTTATGGATTTTTTCAACATTATCTCTAACATGAAAAAACAATTTGAACACTTCATTTTTCACCTCAAAGTCTCCGTTTCAATAATTTTGAATATTCACTATTGATATATATATATATATATATATATATATATATATATATATATATATATATACATATATATATATATACGTGCTCTTATAAGGGTTCATTTTCTTTCTTCTTGGGGTATGAAACCTTAAAAAAATATAATCTGGCTATAATTTCATCAAAAACATGAACCATATAATTGGACTTAAAATAAATTTCGTACCTTTAATTTATTTATTTGAACTAAGAACATATAATTTATCAACTTTAACATCGTAACATTATAATAAAACTATTTAATTTACGTTTAGTTTACAAGTAAATAAATGAAAATGAAACATCGATTTATATTTTCAAAAATAAAGAGTAAAAAGTTAATTGCCACTATACAATGTTAATAATTTGTACACCACAACAGGCGGTCGTACTCAGTTTCACAGCATCCGATCACGCAGTCGTGAGGAGGGTATCCCGCGAAGATGTGACGTGTCGCAGGGCGGCATGAGTTATAGTGCCATCCGTCTTGGACTCCTTCCCAATCGGTGCGTGTCGGACTGATATGTATTGTCCTTATACGAGAATATAGATTTAGAGAGGCGTCTTTTGCTAAGGTTATTTGAACTTAACCAAAGTGACAATTGATTCTTGCCCAATATTGTAAAGGCGAGAGTTTGTCTGTTTATTTGTTTATCTCGCTTTTATGCCTCGAATATTTGAAATTGTGCACACCAGAATATAATTTGTTTCTTAGCAATTAAAAAAACACGCATCATAGATCAGATCATTAATGCAAGTATATAACTAAATATTTTTACATATCAAGTAAATAATATAGTCTCAATTTGACAAAAAATTGCCTGTAGCTAGTTACTACTTTACTATCACCAATGCTAAGATCTTAAAATTTCGACTTTAAATTTCGCAAGTATTTTTGTATATTATATATAATATATATTTTTTCCTCGCGTGTTTTTCTATCGTTGCAGAACTGATCTTGCAATGATGAATGCTCGATTTTTAAATTTAAACAAGTATGAACCGTAACGAAATATAAATTGGAGGGTAGCTGCATATTCAACTCTAGTTTATTAGTCAACTCTTTACCTAACTTAGAATAAAATGGTTAAAAACGCTCCATCAGCAAATATGCCCTAAAAAGTCTAAGAAGGACACTCAGGCATCAAAAGAAGTAGTTATTGTACTGTTCGATAGATGATAGTAGTGGTACTAGTCGCCGTTTAAACCGGTTGTCCTCCGTGTTTTATCAATCAAAAAAATCGAAATCGTGTGAAAAAATACTTAGATTGAAACACAACTTAGGTCAGTGAGTTTTATTCTATATTTTTAAAATAGTAATGATATAAGATGAAGTGACTGTTATTGATTATAATTATTAGTCTAGTTCATAACCTTCATAACGTTACCGATATTTTCTACAAGATCAAGCTAGTTTTATGTACTGTTTTTGCCTTTGCTTAGCGAAATATGCCCCAATTTTATAGGTTAAATATACCTCTATTTTAGATACACATTGTTATGTTTTTTTTACAGATTAACTATGGGGAGACGCTATAAAAGAAAGACTTCCAAAGGATCGTTGAGTGCTGAACCCCTAGAGGAGGCTGTGAATAAAGAATTAGGTGTCAATCAGGCCAGCAGGAAGTATGACATTTCTAGTCTAACTCTAAGAAGACATATTAAATAGGGCAAAGGAAAAGGGCCATTGGATAGATGTTCAGAGCTAGAGATAGAATAAGAAAAGAAATTCTTCAGACAAATTCAAGCTCTTGAAAAAAATTGATTTTCTCCCAACAACGAGAAAACGACTTTCAAAGAATGGCCTTCTGTATAGCTGAAAAAAAAATTTGGAACCTTTTTTAGATTACTTTAATGATTGAAAATAATTTGATGGATAAGCCGGGAAAAATATACAATGTCGATGAAAATGGTATCCAGGTCAATAAAAAAGCCGGTAGTCTTGGCTACCAAAGATGCCACAGAAGTTTACATCATTACAAGTGCTGAAAAAGGCAAAAACGCAAGCATTATTGCCTGTTGTAGTGTGGAAGGAGATTTTTTGCCTACCGTCCTTATACTTAAAGGGATAAATAAAAGACCAGAGTTTTCTGAAGAGCTACTGACTAGACCTGACGTATACATAAATCAGAAGTCATTATATATTAACAGCAACTTATTATGCAAGTGGTTTACAAAACATTTTTATCCAAGAAAGGCACAGGAAAAGCGCTGTTGCTTTTCGACGATCATGGTTCACACAGCAATTCTGCAAATTATGATATACTCCTTTGCTTCTCCAGCCATACTACACATGCTTCGCAGCCGTTAGACCGAGCATTTTTCAATCCCTTCAAGATATATTTCAAACAAGTAACAAAAGTATGGATGGCAAATCACAAGGAAATAAAACTGACTCGGTACTGCATTGCTCAGTGAATTGGAAACGCTTGGTGCAAGGGTTTCCAATTAACTGAGATTAACCCATTTAACCCTTATTATCTTGCATAGACGCCTCTAATAATACCCGATATTTTCTTTTGCATAGACGCCTCTAATAATGAATTCTGAGAAAGTTGTTCATCAAATATATCAGAAAATACAATAGCAATAGCATCTAGTGGTTCCTTTTGCAAAAAACTGCAGCAGTAATTTCTTATGAGAGTCAAGAGCCGTCATTTACTGGCCCCTCTACTGGAAGCTTCGAGGAAATACCGATGCCGTCGGTCATTAGCTTTAAACCTTCAAACAGCAATCTAAATATCAGATCAGAAACATCTGTCACCAGCCCTTATTCCAGACCTGGATCGTCAATCAGTAGCCTTGATCAAGGGTAGCCTTTCAACAATCCTTCTCAGACAATTTACTACTCGGATGCAAAAGTACTAGGTACATATAAGTCGGCAGCTGAAAAGAAAGAAACGGCGTCAAATACGTCAAAACACATTCGCCCCATCCCTGTAATACTCCAATATCAGGCCAAAAGCAGAAAATAAAAGACCACAGTATTTATATCTCCCAAATTCATAGCTAAGAAGGCTACACTTATGGAGAAGAAATAAATACATATACAAAAATCTGCCAAGGAAAATGAGAATCTCGAAAAACTCGTTGGAAAAAAATCTGGTAAGTCTAAAAATAATTAGAATTATTAACGAAATGATCAAATAATTAAAGGTTGATTCGTAAATGTAACTGATAATTCCTAATTAATAAATATAATTCGATTACAAGTGTGTTAATTTTAATTAGGTAAAAAAGTAGGGCATTTTTCATCAGTTTACCCTATTTCTATCTCGTCAAATTTTACTAAATGAGGAATATAACAAAACCACATTAAAATAAATTGTCAAACCATTCTGGATATTTGCTATGATGTCAAAGGAATTAATTTACTTACTGAATATAATAATAATGTTAGGTACATTTGACTATTTAAAGCTTATCTCTCTAATAGCACTGTTACCAATTAATATTTAAAACATAAACATATTTCGTTCATTTAAATTTATATAAGCTAGAAAATAATAAACATTTATAAAAATAGATTAAGACTCAACAAATATGCCTAAATATTGAAGTATGTAGATACATTGATTTATTTGTAATATCACCTTCATTGTTTCTCTCTTCTGGGAGAATGAAAAGCTTCTTCTAAAATACGTCCCTAAAATAAAGCCAATTCACTCCTTCTAAAATAAATTATAAGACAAGCTATCTATCTTATCTAGCGACAATTCAACGGTCTTTGGCATATAAAACAATAGGACGGCGCTACGTAATATTTAAAAAATATTAGAATTTGAGTTCCGATCTAACAGTTTGGGTGAAAAATTCTAAAAAGATATAAATTAATATAATATTAAATTTAGAAACTTTATATAGTTTTCTACTATGCTACAGGCAATTTCACGCTATGCGCAAGACAATAAGCTTTTCGCGCTTTCACCGCTTAATAAACATCTCAGGGGCGGGCTACGAGCAGGTACAGGTGCGTCGACGCGCGAGACCGGTAATTATTTTATTAAAATTACCACAATGCACGCAGGAAACATGTTATTTAACATTAGACCGATTGTAATCTTATCGGATAATACGATTCTAATATTGGGCGACGTGTGGATATTATCGTGGGTAACATCGCCCGATAGAATGTAATATGCCTCTAATGCATTAACCTGCGAATAGATGTGGATACGGCGGTAATAGTGTCACCAATACTGAGTGAGGCGATAGTGGACGTTATGCCCCGGACAAATCAGAAATATACCGTCTCGGGGTGATATGTATCCCAAAACATATATTCAGTCACAATTAATGAAACTACGTGATGTGGTATTATTTCTACTTTAATTAAATTCTTTACGACCTAGGTTTCATTGTATTAGAATATCTTCAGGTGGGCAATTCAATAAAGCAAAGCAAAGATCTTTGCTAATTACCTACCTAAAGATATTGTAATACAACGAAACCTAGGTAGTGGTAACGAATTTAATTAAAGTAGAAATAATACTACATCATGTAGTTTCATTTAATTGTGAATAATGAATTTCTACAAAATTGACACAAAATCTATTCAGTACTAAAACGTAGAATTATTATGTAATTTAGCTGACCGTCTAAATCTTAAATCAAAATTTCAATTTCACAGAAAAATTTAGTTAAAATTTGGTAAGAATTATTGTTATAGTCAACTAAAAGTATTTTAAGCCGAGTTCAAAATTATATGTTCACTTTGATATTGGCAAATCGTAGAAATTGTTTATGAATATTTTTTCTTTGAATGGAAAAATAGTGTCTATTACAATAAGCAATGTTACCTAAATTATGAAAAAAAAAAACAAAGTGCATGTCCTTACTTGCTGCGTAAGTTTTGGGGAAATCAACTTTAAAAAGAAACCAGCAGGGAATATAAAGATAAATAAAGTACCAAAATAGCGAACAGTTAAAGATGCGTGTTTTTTGCGCATGAAACAAAAGTGTGCCGAAAATTTAGAAAAAATTAGGGAAAAGTATATTAATAAAACGTTACTATTAGAAGAAACTTAATATATAAAAAAAAGTTATTTGCGTAGAAAATGAAAAAAAACTTTATTATAAGTCATTACGAAAACAGTACACCAATCATTTCTCCAACCAATCCAGATTTGAAATAAATGGTACTACAATAAAAAAGCTTAGTGATAAGCAGTGAACCTCATGCCAAATTAGAGCCCATTGAACTGGACGAGGTATCTAAGCAACATATTATTTGTCTTTATCCTTTATTGCGTCATTTTTGAACACTTAATTTTGGATAAATGAATATTAAATTAAGTAGCTAAGCATAAAGTTCCTCACACCCGGTTCTGCCAAATTTTCTATATTTACAATTTTGATCATTTTCTTTAAGACCGTAACAGAAGGTATACTGGAAGGTAGCTGCATATTTGTCTTACCATATTTATTTCACTATAATCGTATTCCCATTGCAGTTTTCTGAAAACTTTTATTCAATATTTTTTCACTTATTGTATATAATTGGAAACCTATGTCTTCTAAGTAATGAAATTATGACATATGATAAAACATTTTCATAGAAATCACAACTTCTTGTTCCTTACAACACGCTGTGCCTCTTTAAGATCTACTTGAAACCCTCATCTTTTATAAGGAATATCTGTGATTACAAATCCCTTACATATCTTTTGCTTTCATTTTTATTTTACATTATTCAAAACGTATTTTTCTCTCAACAATATATGACAGTAACGATATTTCACAGTTAGTTTTCTTCATCTAGAAACTTCAAACCTACTCGACTGGGCCACCCAGTATCGCTCTGCTTGCCAGTTTGTACATTTGAATAGTGATTGCGTCGTCGGCAGGACGGCGCAACCAGATAGAGCAGATACGTTAATAGCACCCGGCTCGACAACGCCGCGCCTAATCGATGTCGACCGACACCTACAATTATATTGTTATTAGTTTTAATGACACCACCCGCCATTACAACATATGTTATTATGAAATTGTCACTGGGTCGCTGTAAAAAAATAGTCCTAAGCGCCGACAGATTGTAATATATTGATAGCGAGCCGCTTACGAACTTCGTAATTCAGGTTGATGGCTGCCGCCTATTACGATATAATAATGTTTGTAGTTGTGTTCTAAATTGAATATAAATATTAATGTACATGTATGTTTACATGTATGTATGTACACTTGCCTAATGAAAGCGTTGTGAAATGGATTTTACTAGAAGTTTTTAAAGAAATATTAATTTTTGGTTAATTTTTTTACAAAATAATGACACGAATTTAAACGCACATTCAGTAAAATAGCTTCTAATTTAAATTTAATATTCAAAAGTCTAAATTATTTCGCTTTATCGAAAATAATGAAAATAATACTCAAAATTGAAAAACATTTATTTTATCTTTTTGATTAAGATCTTATGGAATTGTACTATCAAAGAGTATTGTTTTCGTAACTAATAATTATAAGAGAAAATATAAAAGTCAACTGATAATACATGATTATGTAAATGTACAAATTTATTTACTTAAAGTTATTATTTGAACGTAAACTAAGTTACTTAGTAAATCCAAATTTACTAAATAACTTAGTTTCTAATCTAAAGTTATTGTATTCAGTTATAAACTTCTTGAATATAATAACTTTGAAATGGTTATTCGTGTTTTTCGCTGAAATGATAAAAGTTTCACAAATAACCGATTAAAATAAATTTCGTTTATTATCAAAACGTACCTGTTTTGAACTTACGCGACTATGAAAACCAGTTTTAACCTAAAATTTTGCAATACATACTATTGAAAGGATACAATGGAACCACGGTCTACCTTTTAATAATGTTTTATTGAATTAATTTGTAGCCTTTCCGCCAATTAATAAAATAATAAAATTTCACTACAACAATGTTGCTGAAATCAACGGCTTTAACGATAGAAATGTGACCCACGGACAAACAAACAAATTGCTTCTACCATCGTAGTCAATTCATTTGTGCTTTAGAAGAGCATAATAAGGTTCAATGCGGAACAGTTTGTAAGATATTTTCCCTTTTGGGTCTGTGAAAGCGGCTTTGTCCGCGCTTTGAAGCCCACTATTGTCTTAATCGGCATATGTTGCTACCTTTTACTTCTTCACGATTAAAAAAACGCTATAAGCATTATTAAAATGTTAAAATCTCTTTAAATTAAAAAAAAATTATTTAAGACAAGTTTTTTACCACGATTATATTCGCGTGGACTGTTAAAATGCTGATCGATTCCAATAGCGCGAACTAACTTAAATGTAGCGACATCTATTTGAACCAATCGGAAGCGATTTTAAAACTTTAATATATTGACATTTTTTAACATTATTTTTTTTCTTCTACCTTTAGGCTATCTATAAATTTTATCATTAATGATAGAATTATCGATAAAATATTAAATTGATAGATCATTCTGCAGTAATTTGTAGCAAATTAATTTTGTCTTTGGGCTATTTTTTTTTTATTTCTTAATTTGTGGACATTGTATTACGATGACATATTGTATTGTTTTTAGGAAACTTAGCTACACATTATTGGAAATCCTACTAAAGTTTATTTTAAAGTGACCTGCGTATAAATAAGCAAGCATGCAAAGAAAACAAACGGAAAATAATCTGTGCATCATCTTAAGATGATACGTACTTTTTTTATAATTTTAAATTTCATACCCTATCATCAGTTTTTTGATGGTCGCTGTAAACTATATAATATAGAATTATAATAAATATAAATAATGTGGGACATATTATTTTTATGACACGCATACAATCAGACAAAAATTAAAAAATGATGGAATGGGCGATTTCATTTAATTAATTTAAAATCTCACGATTTCCTTTTTTTTAATATGTTATAAATACATTTTTATCTTCATTCTTCTTTACCTAAAAGTCCAAACTCCATTAATTTCAACTGTGTGAATGTTCATCTGGAACGTGTCCTGAGATATATGGACATATACATACACAGTCAGACTTTTTAACAATAAAAGTTCTGTTTGAGATGCGCATACTTGAAGAAATATTAAACTTCAGCATACAAATATTTCTGTAAAAAACATATATTTTTGTCAGGAGTGAATTATTAAAATCAACCCATTCGCTAAGACCAACACCCGATACAGGCACACACTGTGAATGAACCTATACCAGACGTATAATAACCGAATGCCTAATTGAAAAAGAAACAATAACAATTAGCCACCGAGTGACAGTTAATAGACGGACGCGAGTACTCGCATTGCTCGGCCACTGTGGCCGGCTAATGGAGGCCCGGTCCCCGAACCGCTCGTAATAGCTAATTTCATGAAAGGCCGGCGCGTGTAATGCGTGCGTTGAAACTGTGAACGTGAAATCTTAAAGGAACAATTAAGCAAGTGTGGTCAGTCACGAGTGTGCGACTAGCTTAGTGAATTGTGTTCTATATGTTTCACCGGGTAAATTTTACTCGGATGCTTGGAATTTGCAATGGTCCAATTTTTTTCACGACACTCGAATTCATAGTAACGCAGAAGCCATTAAAATTTAGTATATAACATTCAGTTGTAATATTTATTACAGTTATACCGCGTGTCTTCTAAGATAATTATTACATCTTCGTATTTACCTATTTACATATTCGCGGCATTTTTCATCAAGGTGTGTTAAAAAATGCGTCACAGAACAAGATTTTACTCAAACGGGATATTCGCGATTATCTCATTAAAATTGCTCTCGGAACGAAGTAGTGGTAATTATTTTCTCCAATTTCCAATCTCATCTGACGGATTTGCCATTTCTAGAGATATGTGGAAAATATAAAAAGAACCTTATTCTCTATCTATTTGAAAACATGTTAAAGTAATTAAAATATTATAACGGAAATATTCTGTAATTGTAGGAACTACAAAATACATAAAAATATATCTATTCGGCAACTCGTCATTTCGTATAGAACCATCTAATGAGGCCAGTTTCTCCGCTAGACCTGAGACATACGCTATCTTATGCAACGTCATCTTACGATCCATCTGTGGTGATAATTAGATACCATAATATTATCGATACTTATACTTAGAAATCTGTCTGGCAGTTAGTATTGATAGGTATTTACACTAGGTTTATATGAAAATATCGGATATTTACTAGTATTGAGTAGAAATCTAGGAATTTTTCAGTAATACAAGAATCTTACAATTTCTCACTTACATGTACGAATAATGACACTTTTTGAAAAAATATTTATTTAAAAATAAATTTATTGAACAATAAAATGGCAGTTACTTGAAGATTTTTTTAAATACTTGCAAAATTCTTCTCCATTCAATTCTTTTAGAAAAAATTGTCTAAATTACATTAAATCTGTATCTTATGCGACAATATATTTGCACCGTTTAAAAATGTCTTCCACATAGAACTGTCTATGCTGCAGTCAGTAAATAAGATATCGCTAGTTTATATAACGAAGGAAATAAAAATGTTGCCTCTCCGTTCTTTGAATTAATTGCCTTTTAACTGTCTCGCAGCGGTAATTAAAAGAAAATATATTTTATCTAAAACTTTCTTACTGGAGGCATCTTCCCAACTACACTTAGGCTCGACACCCAAACAAAATAAACTTTTTAAGTACAAGTGTAACTTGCATTAGGAGGGTTCCGTACGCACTTGGGCACAAATAACTACTTAAGGGTGTATATCGTACGTACATATGTTAATATAATTTGTCACCGTGTACACATGTAAATATATTATGTATCTAGTATATCGTTTAAAGACACAATAAATAAACATTTTGAAACACAAAGTAATTTTTGCAGTTTATTTAAGTCATTTGACCCAACAGACCCACTACAAACACATATATCTGAAGTTGTTCGGTTATTTCTGGCAGAGCTTAATTTTCTGTGATCTTTTTCTTTTTAATTCCTTTATATATATTTCGTTATATATATTCAGGTATTTAAAAATAAAGATTTAGCTGGTAAGGGGTGTGATGCTAACAAAAAATCACTATTTTAAATCTTAATATTTCGTAAACGAATTTTACGATAAATTTTATCGATTGATCGTTTATCAATAAAGTAAGCATGACATACTCCTAGTATTTTTAAAGGCCTATTTAACGATACTTTACACAATGGATAAAAAAATCACACCCATTTTATCTGTAGATGAGATATCCTAAAAATTAGTTTTAAAAATATTTGATCATATAGCTTTATGAGCATTATAAATATATATAAATGACATGCCGAATTTCAGCTTTATAGCACTAATAGTCGAATAAAACAACCGACATACAGATAGACGGATAGACGGACTTGTAGAAACTATAAGGGTTCCTAGTTTGAATAGGGGGAACGAGTGAATATTTGTATTTTTGTTGCAATTCCTTGTACCTACTTAGATTAAAACATCGAATAATATCAGTGAAACATCGAGTGAAACAAATTACTTAAATCGAATAAAAACTATCGAGTACACATTAATATATATTTTTAATCGAATGATCTCTAACCGTATCCAGTAAAAACTGTAGACTAGGAATAGTTACGTTGTCAGTAACAAAAAATACATAGCGCAGAAGTTATGATTACCTAACATCTTAGATAAACATAAATTCTGTACTTTCTTTTTTTAAATTCAGTAAGCCGATATTTCATAATACAACTGCTACTTGTATAATGTTATTCTTATCACAAGCTCTTAGAACTCTATATAAAAGAGGACTCCCTGAGAAAAACACCAGTCAAGTGCGTATAGGATGATACATAAAATAAAGTAGTAATTGAATTAAATATTTTCCGTTTCCGAAATTATTTTAATTTCACTTCTTGTCAAAAATTAGTTCTTGGATTTTTTCAACTCTATGTTGGAATAATAACACATTACAAATAATTTAATCCTTACTATTTTGCAAAAACAGGACTTATAAATTAAAATAGTAAACGAAACCTGAATTCTCTTTTGAAATACATTTTCTCTAACTCTCCACTCGACAACAACCTCGAGAAAATACTGTTATCCCAAATTCACATGTATTATTTCGATAAATTGTTATTTTTTAATATGTTCTTATATTAATTCAAATCCACCTAAAGCATCCACTTGCCCTGACAAAGGAATACGTGGAAATAACAAAGTTGTAAGGGTTCCTCATTTCACTACGAAACCTTGAAAAAGCGCTCACACTGGCTCGCTACGGTAATCCATTCGTTTAGAGAGTATAATTGGGCCGGGCCAGGCACGGTCTGTTGATTGCAGATGCTCGCGCCAGATTGTGTTCGTGGAACTTTCTAATTGACTTAATTTTTCCAAAATTCCATCATCGCGCCGCTCGCCTTATCTGATCCGGCGGCGCCTACTGTCGCGCTTTTAGATCTGTGAAATTGTTCGTTTTGTTTCTCTCCATTTTTCCAGTTTGCCGAATACGAGCAGAACTAATTTTGTAGGCACGATTGTGATACAACTATCTATTGTGATGGAACTCTAATTTTTCATATTCAAAATTTTCGTTTGAACGCAAATATTGTTCTAATGTTTTTTCTCATTCCACTCATTTATTTCCGCCTGACAATATTGTCTTTTCCTCGACGCACTGTTTAGGGTTCTTCTTTATATATTTGTAAAAAAATGTAAAAATGGAAACCAAATACATGATAAATAGATGTTTTACTGATTGATTATATTTCATATATAGAAATTAATTACCCTTATTTTCTCTCGTAAAAAGAAGAGATATTATATAGAGATTATAAATGACAATTTTATTTTTCACCGCGTAAACATCATGATAAGCACTTTATCTTTCCTAGACCTAAGAAAAAAAAATATTTAAGAGACGATTTCCCCCAAACTATAAGATATATAAGATAAGATTTATTTGTACCTCAAAACAATTACGAGGATGTTTTCAAATCTTTATTCCAAGTAATTTAGAAGGAAGAAAAGAGATGGACATTGTTGTCACTCATTTTCAAATGTCACGAGCTCACATAACAATTTATTCAAATTCGAACACAGCACCGAAACGAAGGTATCATTTCATATAACTTTTGCAAATTTTCTGCATGTAGTGTTAGTAGCTGGTAACAAACAGACAGACGATTAACCGAGTCATACTTTTATTACTTCTGATGTTCCTATCGGACCTAAAGTTTGGAACTATGGAACCTGGGTATGGAAACCAAACATTAGTCAATGACATTTCAGAAGTGTATAGTAACCTTCTTGTTAACGCTCTGTAAATGTTAAATACGATCTTAACTGGTTACGAATTATTTAAGGCTTTTTTTATTAGTTTCCTTCATTATCGCACTGGATACATGGCTTGTACAATGGTTTAGCTCTTTTTAGTTTAGCTCTATAAATATAATATTTGATAAGTGAACAACTTTGGCAAATTAGACGTAAATAAAAGTTCAGCACGATAAAAAAAACACAAAATACAAGATGACACAAAATAATTAATGTCACCCTGCTTCGGGCACCACGCAGGTTGTACAGACAAAGACAATTTGGCATGTCGATTATTGTTGGGTACCCCGAAACAATGTCATAGTAAAATATGACCTCTACGCAATAGACACAAGTTGAATATCATTTCTATTACTTTCTTATTGAACTAGGCTGACAAGGAAGCGTGTACCCAATATGACATTTCCAACCTAGTTGTGTACTATTAACATTACTATTTATGATCAGATATTTATTATACGGTTCTGAATAACCATTACTCTTAAAACTTTGCTTACGTAAATTGACCACCGATATAATTTTTTTGGAATTCCCACATATAAAATCAATAATACGTTATGTTTTATAAATATACATTTATTCAATGATATTTGTAAACAATGTTACACTTATAACAAAAAAAAGATTCCGACGAATTAAGAATCTCCTCCTTTTTTTGATTTCGATTAAAAAGACTATATAAACTTAGAACACTTATTTTATTTCACAGACTTTAATGATAAAGGAGTCCTTGAAATAAAGATTAGAATAAAAAAAATCTTAAGCGGATCATTTGATAAAATAAAGAATTCTAATATTAAGAAATATTGATATGAAGAAAATTCAGAAAAAAAACGAAGACGAAATTGATTTATCACCTTTTCCAAATTCGGAAATCGATTGGATTTTTAACGGAATCGGCTCAGTAAACGGAAGAAACTTTAAAATCCTAATTAAATCTGTATTTTTAACACAAGTATGTTGATATAAATAAGAAAATAAACATGTTTGTTAATTTTTTGGAATAACTACCTGTTGTTTATGTTTATCGTCGTCTGTTTTGGGTATCTGTATTTATAATGTTATATACATATCGTATAGAAAATATCCTTACAGAATTTAATTTCGCATGAAAGATTCATTTAAAGTTATTACTGAAAAAAAACATATTTTGACTGAATTTAGTACCTTTTTTAAAAATTTCATTTTGATTCTTGTATTGCTTTTTATCAATATGAATTTTCCGTTTTAAGCAGATATATGTGGATAGCGAAAATTTAGTTCATTAAAAATTTAACGCTATCGCTTTTAACTAATTATAATTTCTGTGTTCGGATATTTTATCTTATGATTTTGTTTTAAGTAATTCGTCTTACTTTACATGGAACCTAAATTAAATAAAACTAATTATTTAATTTCATCCTAACTAAGTCACAATAATATTTCCTTTTGATTTTGTGATAAACTTTCTGTTATCCAGGTATTAAATACTAGAATCATATGATAGCGGGGGTCCTGTCTTGTCCTGTCTTATATGTATCTGTTGCGTGTATTAATATCGTAAATGCGGTAGCGTGCGATCGAGAAAATTATCAAATCTATCGGTCCAGCTAAGTTTTTTTGTTAATGAAAAATATTTTCATTTCGGAAAAATTTAATAATATTTTATATCACTCCGTATCCTACTTTAAATTTGACCGTAGGAAATGTATTACAATTTATACACAACGTAACATCATAAAACGCCTCCAACATTAAGTCGCTTAACCACCATGCGTTATTCTCAGGCCGACAACCGTCCACCATCAATTCGACATTTACAAACTATCAATTTCACATTTACACGATCAGTTGTAGGGGAACACCTCCGCGGCGAGCACCGGAAGCCCGTCGCATTGGTCACGGCGCACCTCATTTCCTATTCTACCGGGGTGCAGCCGGGCCGCCGGCCGACATCTTCCTCCGCACAAATTGAAACAACAGACGTCCATCATGTTTACACGTCTCGACCGTAATTACAGACGCGGCTCGGCTAATTACAATAATGCATACAAAAACACGACGCGGCCGGCGGTTTACAAATAAAATTGTTGTAAGCGCTACCAGCGACGCCCGTCATTACGGCCTCGCTTTAATGTGTATCGCCTTCCGCTATGTAATTGAAAACAAAGGAATCCTCTCAGCGCCGCGCCCGCCTCCGACGCCCCATAATTTCGTCTGCGTTGTAATTCAGTGATATCTATATCCCCCGCCGCAATAATTATATTTCAATTTTCGCCATTCATAGTGCCGCCGACAAAAAGCTAAGGCGACAGACGATTTGGTGTCTGTTGGACTTTATTGTCTGCCATGAAAGTAAAATGCGCTCAAAAAAGCGTCCGCGTTTCGGCTGGCCAATTTAAAATGCATTAGCCGCGCCGTTTAGCCCTGTCCAAATCGTCTCTCCATCGATGGAATATTTGGGTTGAATCTATTAGTGACAATTACTCTTTGCGTTACCGGCTGCCGTAAATAATTACCACTATCTATATGTGGCATCTCGGTATGCCTCAAAGGGTAAATAGAAGGCCATGAAATAGTTAATCCATCTAGGTATTTAAAGTTAATCATGATTTTGAAGTTTTGTAATTTAAAACAGACATATCGACTTTTTTAAAAATATTTACTAAATATTTCTAAAATTATTTTATCTGATCAAAATTAAAAGTGAGGAAAATTGTATTGTCAAAGTTAATATTTCATTAATTCAATTATATCGAAATATTTTGTCTCCGACCCCAGGGTGCAGCATTTGTTTGATTGACACGGAGGTCTTTATTCATATTCGCTTGCTTTGAAGTCCTTGCTCCCTTTAGCATCTTCTCAATCTTATCCAACTTACCTAATTCGACCATGCTTTAGATAATCTTCCAAACTTCCTCTTATGCACCACATCTTATATAATATTTAAAATACAGAAAAAATATGAGTCATTCAATAAGTAATTGCATTTGAAAGGTAAGCGTAGGTAACCTGAATGTTTTTAGGTTCTCCACAATAAAACCTGGTATAAAATTTATTAATACTCCATTACTTTTCTAACTAGTACAATAATAGTTGATACAATATTGAACCCCTTAGAACCTTGAAATAAAGCCACTGCTCCACACTTTATAACGCATCTTTTTTCAACCTTTAGAAAAAGAGCGCCTGCCTTATTTACGCTCACAAAATGAACGTCGAGAAGTTTATCCTAAATCATCAGTAATAAATAAAAATCCTATGGCTAGAGATAGAAAAATTATGATGATGATTAATCTATGTATTACGTGTATGTTTTTATCGAATTTTCTTCAAAAATTGATACATACCAATATTCAGTTAATAATCGGTAGTAAGGTTTTTGTTGATTCCTAAAGATATAACAGTCGGATGTAGATAATAACTTGATTTTCCACATCCGGATTTTCCCAATATTTCGTGATCTCTTTACTTTTATAGACGAATAAAACATCAATTGAATGCACATTGCCTCATTGTTTTAAGTTTATTACAATCAATAAGCTCAAGAAATGAAAGTTATTACTACGGTGGAGATTTCTTTAATCTCAAGAGAAAGAGGGAGAAAAACAACGAGAGAGGTTTTTCTTTTGTCAAACTGGCTTCTAACTAATTGAACATTATTCTCTAAATATGACCCAGGCGACTTCTTTCTTTCTTCGGATGAAGGGAGACCTTTGAAAAAGAAACAATTGTAGACGATAGTGATACGATGGCTGCCGCTGTCGTCACACATTACAATGTCAAACCCAGCATTTACTTATCTTCTTTATTACTTGTAAATTATTTTTTGGGCTTGGCTTAAATTGTGGCTTGTCCACCCAACATGCATCTTGCTAGTAACTAAGTATATGTCTACAGGATTTTTTGCACTTGACATTGTTTTTTCATAGTTACTGAGTTGAATGCATCTACATTTGAATTCGTTAAATCAATTATAAGCAGGAGCATAAAATGAGATTCCGTCATCAAATACTATGCGAAGTCTATTTTGCTGATTTAAATCATAGCAAACGTATTTATATGAAAATGTCTACCATTAAATTGACTTTTAAACAATTTTCAAAAATTAAAAATAAGCAATTGTTCAATGATTAAAGTAAGTGGTTTGTATTTCAATACACCTTATGCAAAAAGGGTCATAACATTTTGCGGTACTATTTAATAAAGAAGTAACGTTAAATACTTTCAACATTCAAGGCAGTAAAAATTTACCAAAACTAGAATTCTAATAAATTACTCACAATTATTCCGCCCTCGAGAAAATTGTAGGTATTAAGTCCAAACCTTCAGGTTTCTACTTTGGCTTTAGTTGTAACTCATTTTCAGTGTACATTTTTATTACTTCACACTTAAACTAGTACTATTTATCGAACAACATTAACAACAACAAAAAGAAAAACACATTTAACTAGGCTACTTTTTCAGATAGTAATCCTTGCGGTGAAAATTACCATAGAGAAAAAAATACGTCGGTCCAGATAAACCTGCACACGAATGTATTCAAATAAAATAATTTTCAATGGGAAGATGACTGTCGACAATCACTGGCGATTAATAACATGATTCTTCAAGTGAATAGAATTGCCAATGCTTAATAGCTTCACACCATTACTCCATAGAGCGATTTACATGCTAATTACTCAAATTCTACTTAACTTATAAGAATATTATGATATCAGGAACATTATTCATTGTTGGAGCCCAAATTGTGAAAGGATACATAGTAATTATCTCACTTATATGTAAAAGTGATGGTAATTTACACAATGATTGGACGTGTGATTGTTTTAATTGCGGCCGCGGACATAATGGCTGGATGAAAATTGTTTTAAGAGCGGGCATAAACAGTTTGGTAATAATGCCACACCGGTGTGGGCAGGTGGTAGTGCCAATTATAACTTTATTCGAATTCTAAGATTTAAATTAAGATTATAAAACTTAGCATCGGATCTTCGTTACTTTGATTTTTTTAAATACGGATATAATTTTATAAGGCACTTACCGAAGTAGCTACGTCGTAAAGTACTTTCGCTGTTTTATCTGAAGTACAATATTTTCTCTATTTTCTAAAATTTTAAAAAGTCCTGTCAATAATCTTTAGTATATTTTAATGATAGAATTGCAAAACTTCTTATTTTATATTTACGGACAAATATGTTAGGAGATGGAAAATGGGAATTGATTACTGAAAAGGGCACTTTTATAAAACTGATTAAGTGCCACTGAAACTGGAACGTCAAGGATTTCCTACATGTTATTAAAACCAAGATCCTGTTCATTTACTTATTCGTATAATCTTTCCATCCGTCTAAAATACCAACAAATTTATATTTACAAAATAACAGAGCGTGCGGTAGAAAATTTAATTTTGTAAAACGTGATTTTCAAGATATTTTTGAAATATTTTTGGATGTAAGATATATAGATTAGAGTTTTTCAACTACGTTTATTATGATATATTCTTCAAATTAAAAAAAAATTGGTATATTCTTCAAATGAAATATTCTTATGTTATGTAATATGATTAATTAAACAAACTCTAGCGTTACAAATTGTCAATGACTCACAAATGTTTTCAAAATATTATTTAAAAGAAAATATTAAAATAGTACCACATATTACTAATAAAATTGATGCTTAGATACAAAAACTTTGTTTCATATAACTTCTGTACGTTTGTTTTCTACGCTATTTTCTATAGCGATGGCATTTCGCATTAGCAAATTTCACCTGAGTGCCGCTAAAGCATGAAACTTTTTGAATCGATTTTCTTTTCGATATCCAAATGAAAATCGGTTGAAAATAAAAAGGAAAAATCAGTCCATAACTAACTCACGTCGTCAAGATACGATATTGATTCGATTACAAGTCTAAAATTTTATAGCGGAACACCTGATGTACACAGACTATATTAGTTTAAATATAATTTCCTTTTAACTTATTCCTACTACAACCCCAATTTTTACAATTTAGCATATCGTAACACTTGCCTGCTCCCTGATTATCTCGTCTAGACTGAATCTGTCACCTAAATTGTTGCAAAATTCATATTTCAGTCCTTTTGGATTTCGATCCTTTTGGATTTGGATTACATTTAAAATTAGTTTATAAAACCTACTTTAAGAGTTGTACTATGATGGTTTACACAATAGTTTGATACATGTTTTTTTTCTTAAGCCACCATGGCTTCCAAACATTCTAGAAGAGACATACATATGAAATTGTAGAGAAGGAACTGGGATAGTAGTATAAATTAAAAGCCATTTCTCATTGATCAGTAGCCAAGAGATTATAGAAAAATAATCAATTATTGGGAGCTCGTTATGTTCTACGTCACATCGTTCGTATACGTTGTAAAATAGACTGATTTGTCTTACAATGGTATTCCCAATAAACAGTACTACAATATGGTAAATGTTACAGGTAATTAATGCATGTAAAATTTTAAAAAATATATAGCTAATAAAATTAAAAGGAATTCTAGATCACAGCAAGATTTAAAAATATATTTTAGAAAGTGTATGCAAGTGTACTCTTTCAAAATATATCGTCTCACATATCGTCTTTAAAAATCCAACAAAAGTTATGATTCGCAGAAGATTTTACGAAGTGAAGGTATTAGTTAATTTTTGTCTATACGTTATTGTCATTAGCAACTGTTATAAATAAAAATAAAGCATAAAAATAACCAGTTGTTTATAAAAATGTGTTAGTAGTCCTAGTTGTGGGTAGTTGTAGAGCTGACTGTTTTAACTGTAGGAAATTGAAGAAATATTACATAAATGTAAACCCGAAAAACTAATTTTTGATATCTAGTGAAAGCTTAATCTGGAGCTGTGGATATATATATATATATATATATATATATATATATATATATATATATATATATATATATATACTGCTGAATATAAATTTTCGGCCGAATTATTCAGTTCATTTTTGGTGCGCTTTGCTTAAAGTAACAGATTATAACATGTCCGTGAGGTGCTCAGCGAGTAAGGGCATTTGCTTACCTCCATGGATTAAAAACCAAAAGATGGGACAGTTTCCATCTTCAGTTCCAGAGCCCATGCGACGTAAGCGTCACACGGCGCTCGTAGCGTTATCAGTTAATTATTGTCTAAGTTGTAGATGGCACTACATAGGGAGCATAGATGACATTATGAAAGAACATTTAATTCATGTTTATTTAATAATTTATAAAAATACATTAAAACATATTTTTATTTTGTAATAAAAATATTTTTTAATGTATTTTATAATTTTTTTTTCTAAAAACTATTAAAATCACATTGACTTTTGAACAACCGCACACTTTACCTCACATTTACTTAAAATGTGACGTTGTACAATTTTAGTATTTGTTTAAAATGTAATAAATTCCAAAATATATCTTCAAGATTTCAACGTGGTTCAGACGGATCATTTTTATGTTATGGGGCAGGGCGGGCGGCGACAAAATCAGCTTTGACAAACCATTTAAAATCAGACCAAATTCATTACGAATCGTTAAGTGATTTTAGCAATCAGTCTTCAACATCCCATTCCATCGATCTACAACAAAAGCATTTATCAAGAAATAGGAGATCATTGACCCAAATATACTACGTCATAACTGAAATTATCGCATCAATAATCAGCATATATCCATATTAGAGGACACTGGATTTAGTAGATTTATTCATTTATTGACACCGAAATAGCAAATTAACTGCAATAGAATACACATGAGTGAAATTATTTTGCCACAACTTTTTGAAAAAGTAAAGAAGATTAGTAAATTATAATTTGTTAAATCTAAAGTAATGTCAATAATAACTGACGTATCGACTTGAAGAAAAAAATTATTTAGCTTTTTGAATTTCATTGTTCAGTGGCTTGACGAAAAATTTACTGTTCAACACAATGTTCTACAAATGAAATGGAAGAAATGTTCTTCAAATGATACGTTAAAACTGGCTATAAATAATTCATTGAAAATCCATGACAGGGTTAGTGAAACTTTATCATTGGCAAAAAGAATTGTTATTTATTTTAGCCACTCCATTCAGGTTCAAGAAAAGTTGAGTCAAATTCAGAGTGAGCTCAATTTGTTTGTCAACAGCTAGTACTCACATCTTTTATAAGATGTGAGTACTAGATAGAATAGCATGTTTTACATGTGCGAACGCTTTCAGGAACAAAAAAGAGCCATGGTGTCATTATATCTCTGCGACAACTGTGGCACAACGAATCTCCGTAACTTGAGTGAGCGTCTATGGATAGTTTTGAAAGTGATTATGACCTTATTACAACCCATTTATAAGATTAAAAAGATAACCAGCTCCACAGTTTCTTCAATTTCTGAAATTGCACCACATGTTCTTTTAAAGTATTACATAATCAGCAGGTTTACCGCAGATTACCCCAACATAGCCGAAATGAAACATATTTTTGAGATAGAACTCGGACACAGAAAAATCTGAATTAATGAAAATACAATTGTTGAGAGAACAAATCAAAAGAAGCCAGGTGTTGGAAAGCAGTAGCAGTGACAATGAGGAGGTAGACTACCATTTCCAAATGCAAAGTTTTAGAACTACAATGAAGAAACCGCTTCGTTAACAGACAGCAGTGTGCGAAGAAATTCCTTAAAGCCTGATTCCAATAAAATTACAAAGTTATTTAAACGAAAAATTATGAAAACGCTATCTCAGTCCATTCGCATGGTGGCCAAAAGATAAAGAAAAGTATGCACACATGACCAGTTTAACTAATTTGTTTTATCCTTTCCTGCTTCTTCTGTGTGCGTCTGTTCAGCGGACGTCTGTTTTCCGAGGCAAGAAATGTTTTTGAAGAAAAATGTAACATACTTTTAGCAGGGAGAGAGCAGAGTGTAGTTTTCCTTCCTTACAATTTATCTTGCATCTAATTTATATATTAATGTTGGTAAAAAGATAATATATTTTTATTGTTTAATATTAAAAGTAACTTTGATTATTTTTATATAATATTAATTACATTAACATAACATTGTTCTTATATTTGAGGTAAATTCCTGGTTAATTTTAAACTTGTTATTTTGTTCCTATTTAAGTTAGCATAAGTTTCATATTATTAAGTGCCTCTAAAATAATAGCTAATGTTGGTGTTTTACTCTATTTTGACTAATATGTTGGAGTTTTAATTACATACTTAACTCATTAATCACGTTAAGTACTCACTATGTTAAAATGTTATTACCAAGTAATATATATTTATATATAATTAAATAATGTAAAAGGAATGTCCCTTTTATATTCGGTAATAATTCTGCCGAATTGAAGCATAGAAATTATTTCGAACATGACGAATACCTAATATTTGCCAAACATCGGCTTTAAAAATATCATTTAAATGCCACAAATATTGAGGCAAAATTGTAAAACTAAAAATCATTCAAAAGAAAAATTTCCGATAATTAACTATCACTCAATAAAACTCATGTAACTTAGTAAGGGTAATAAGTCAAAAAAGTACTGTTTTTACTAGTTTTTATTCGACACATTGTGTCAATTAAAATATTATTACCTTACTTTTAAATGAAAGTGACTGTGTGGCTTATATATTAACAAAAATCATTGCCTTTTACGTTTGGATGATATTTCTTAAATATGCACGTAAGAGCCACACTTATAGCCACACTTATACATTTATATATGTATAAGTGTGGCCGTCACACACAAGGCATAGATAAAAGAATTTTATTAAATATTGTTACTTATGATATACTAGCTTCTGCTTGCAACTTCGTTTGCGTGGACTAAGTTAATGTTGCCCATATGTCAATTCAGACTAGAGTTTATCTCGGTCCCAATTCTCTGAAAATCTATCAGCCTTTGGTAATAACGTCGAGATTAAGTTATAAAAGAAAAAAAAAATTATATGTTATCACACGAAAACCACGCTGTTAGGATTTGAAATACATGTCCTGTTTATAATATACATATCCTGTTTATAATCTCCCCGTAAGTCAAATTTTACGTAAATCTGTTCAGAAACTATGGTGTTATAAAGTAACAAACATATCCGTTCATTTAAACTTTCGCATTTATAATAATATTTGGGGTTATAAAAAATAAAATCACGGGATTTGAAAGAAAATTGCCATAATAGTGTCAACGTGATTGCTCAAAGCTAACTCAAACTTAAAATCATAGTCTGAAAAATAAAAATTCCTATGGAATTTGCGATATCTAACGTTATTATTGGCAATCAATTATCAAGCGATTTTTAAAAATAAGCTTATCGGCATATAAAACTTAATATAAGGATTTACTAATTACTGTAAGTTAATGCTACATTTCAACATTTACTGTTACCTGCTGGTTTACAAATTCCATTCACGACTAAGAAGACAAGAATTAAAATCCCACACAAAAAGGTTTGAAGAAAAGAGTAATTTCTGCGTCACAATTTTTTTAAAATTTCCATATTGAAATAATGAATTAAAATCTTCTTACCGTTGATCATGGTAATTGTCACAATTCACAGCCAACATCAATATATATATATATATATATATATATATATATATATATATATATCACTGAAAATCGTTTCTGCAGAATGACATACATTTTTGAAAACTGACTTGAGAATCCAATAGAAACATACGACAGAAAAAATTATACTTACATCCAGTTCAGTACCTTCAACCAATTAAGTTGGTATATGAATACTTGCTATTCGCGATTACCAAAGCTTGACATCAGAACTGATTACCTTATGAACTTGGAACATATTACCTTATTAACTTAGAACATTATTAATTTTTAAAATCTCTTCTACGGTCCACTCAACGAGTTAAAAGACCATGGGACATAGCAGACTTGGGATACTTGACGAACACACGGGCATTAGAGAGATGGGCGCGATCGGCCTAATGGCGGCCTCACCGAGCGCGGGCCGCCCTCTAATTATGTTTATTGATGATAATTTGAAGCGGGGCTCCGAGAAAAAAACAATTATCTCTCACCGCCCCTCCGGACTGTTGCAATGCCCGTGCATCTATCATCACAATTCAATTAACCCCATCAAGAGAACACGCGCATCGCCAGTCTATCAGAAAGCTGGACTTCACAACTTTACAAAGCGGTAAATCTAAGACCACGATTCGCAAAAGGATAAAAATGATGAGCAGAGCACCACAGGATCTTTTCGAAGGCTTGGAAAATTATCGTTTTATATAAACTATAACATTGGCTGATGTTCAATTATATGTTTGCCATTATTAAAATACCTTATACCAGTGTCACGAGACACGTCTACTCGAAACTATGCACACAATTATTGCATTGTAAGTTAGCAAGTAGATACACAATGCAATAACAAGTAAATAATATAGCATTTCGGTTATCGGTAGCGAAATTTCAAAAGCCAAAAACTAGCTGCCTTTGGAAAAAAAGGACTTCTTTACAATGAACTTCTACTTTTAAAAAACGGGTCCATCAATTGGTGGGACCTGTATTAGTCCCTAAAAAAGGGATAAATTTCATCATGACGACCAAACTACATTCAATATGTGTATATATATATATATATATATATATATATATATATATATATATATATATATATATATATATATATGTATATATATATATATCATTAACAAGATAAAAAACGAAAGCGAAAACCAAACGGTAAGCGATATATTAAATCTAATCCATATGCTGGAGAAGTCCAATTTAACGGTTTCTCCGCTCCTTTGAGCATCCGTCAACACCCAAAACCCCAATGGCTTTCAGCTTGAACTCTCCAACTGTTTTCAGTGATTCGACAAGTGCGTGATAGTAGTTTACGTGAATGATAATTTGGTGCAAATTATTTGTGCACTTTTCTCATGGTTCAGCGTATCAAAAGAAACAAGAAACTTTCAGACCAGATCTTGAACTCATGGCGAAACGTGACGAAATCAAATTACAAACTGCAGCTGACGTATCACATAATAGGTAATTAATGAACAGATATTTGATTTACACGATGCAAAATTCGTGCATTTAATACGAAATATATTAAAGAAACAATTGAGCAAAATAAGGGCTGTAAAGTGTTTGCAAGAGATCTCTCCGTTGAGCGGGGCCAGTTGGCCCTGCTCAACGGACAAGCTCAACTGAGACAGACGATATTGACGTAGTTTTGTTGAAATCAGTAATCTTGAGGGAGATCGAAATTTTCCATAAATAAGTGCACACTGTATTCATAAACCTAATCATAGTATGGCCCAAAGAATAAGAAATAAGCCGATCCGACAATATTCCAAAGACTTATCAGACTTATCAGAGATTAGAATCGCCCTTAAACTGCAAAAAAAACGCCAAATGACAATGAAATTACTTACAAACTCCTACTAATTATTACGATACGGGATAAACCAGTGATAAAAATTATTCAGAAGCGTTGCACCAAAATCGTATACCAGAGGTATGGTGGTATTGTTTTTCAAAAAACGGTAATGACCTGTTGAATAGTTATAAACCCATCATTTACTTAAGCCACGTTTGTATATTGTTTTCGAGAGGTACCACAAATCGACCTATGCCCAAATTTAATGACTTCAAGCCTCATAAACAAGACGGTTTCGGAAAAAGCTGTAGTAGCATAATCCACTATGCCATATTTCTGCCAAGTTCGAGGAGTATAATCAGAAGCTCTGTTTACCGTTTAGACTATGAGAAAGTGCTCAATTCTAATGAAATATCCATAATAATGCCGCATTTTATCTTTATCCTTTATAATGACTACTATGGGACTAGCGTGCAATACCGATGCAGCTACAGAAAAATTTAAGACAAGGAAACGAAATCGAAATCAAGGAGACGAAAGATCTGACGAAGCACGTCACTCACTATATATAGATTAAAGTAGAGTAGCTGGACGACCTTAGAATCATGCTCAGATAACTAAACCTGGTAGACGTTGGGAATGCTACTGACGAAGTTGCTGGTAACAATGTATAACAAGGACAAATTGCCCAGCTAGGTAAATTTAAGTTCGGGAAAGTGTCCAACTGGAGAATCCAACTCGACTAAGCTGCTTTCGGAAAAACCCCATTGTCTAAAAAGAAAAGTCTTGTAGCAGTGTGTGTATTGTTGCTGTAAAAAGATTCGTAAACGTTACAAAGCAAGCTGTGCTCGGAAATAAACTTACGAGATAGTATTGTTTAAGTATTCAAAAAAAGCTGTTAAGTACTTGCAGAAATCGTACTATGTAAATTTTGTTCACATCGGAATATATAAATATAACTAAGGATATATAATTTAAAGTTATGTCATATTTCCATTTAACTATTTACAATTATTCATATTATATTATTTAAATTTATGTAGGTAAGTATATATGGGCTTGTCTTCCTTAAAGCTTGACTGCCTCAATGTCATGTCCCGTTAGCCCTTTCGCGACAATCAATTCCCATGTACAATATCGTGTATATCACTGGTATAATCTATGCATGTAATAAAATTATAACGAAATCGTAACTGTGCTCTCTCCACATAAAAACCACTGGACAGGTTATAACGTAATTTTGCCGTTTTATATGTTAGAGACTTTATCAACATCTATAATAAAAATCAGCATACTGTTCATCATGGGTGTTGAGTAGTTAATTAACAGGTTACTACATAATCAGCTAACAGTGACTAACCGTTATAAGCTAACGTCATAATGATTTTGTGATCCTCCACTCGACGATGTAAATATTTAAATTTTGAAAATACATTTATATTTATAGTTCAGACTTTAAGGGAAAAATTCAAAATATGGAAATTTGAAACATTTCTTACTAATACCACTACAGTTCTCGTGCAGAGAACAGACAGAAGTGCTGATTTATTAGGTAAGTAGATTATTCCCAATCAATAAAGGCTCAAGTGAAGTAATAAACATGTAAGATAAATATATATCGACTCCAAACGGCTATATAAGAATAGTTTGAATTTAACAACCTCAAATTAAAAGCGTTCTTCTGTTCCCTAATATATCAAAATATATCTAATAAAATGATATCGGTATCTTATTCAAGTCGATAATTTGGCAATTTTGTTATTATTCATTAATTCTTCATAAAACAAAAGCAGCAAGTTGCTTTCCAATTTTTAAAAACTTAATTATAAACCTATTAATATTACACATAAAAAGAGCAAATATATCATTTATCATTAATCTAACACAGCATAATAGTCTATGCTCTTGTACAACCAAAACCACAAGTGAAACTCATGTGTAAAAAATCACAGCTAAGATTGTTAGAAAAATATTTTAATTTTCTTATGTTTATTTGAATCATCTTTTCAAAAATATTATACAATTTCTGCAATAAATATATAAATGATTCCTATTCAAACCTATCATCAATTTCTTACTATATTTTTGCCATAATCAACCAAGTACAGGTGACGGTAACCTTAAAATCAGCCCAATAGTTCGTAGATAAATTAATACTTTGGGAATGAGACCTTTTTGAAAATACTAAACATCAAATTAAAGACTTTTTTCTACGTCTAATTGAAGAATTTAAAACTCACAATAAATTGATAATAAATTAAATTATTTAATCATCATTTATAAAAATAAATTAAGTTATTTAATCGAAACAGGTGTATTTAAAATCGCAATCTTAAGGTTAAAGACAATTTTGTCAATAATCATATGTTAAAAATAGATATTATAAAATTTCTTATTAAAAGCTGCATAATTTTGTTAGAATAATTAAGCTAAAGATGGTACATCGTTTAATCCTTTCCACCTTTTTGTGCACATTCTTTGATACACATCTCTACAATTGAATCTCAACTGACTCGTTCTCTACAAAGTGCAAAATTTGCATCCACACAGATTGATCTAAATAAAGTGTAAGCCTATACAAATGTTACTCTGGGTTATTCATCAAATAGATTAATTCGAGTGCATAATTGATAAACCATAACCACGGGGTGTGTAACGGGTTCTTTGTTTTAGAGGTATACATTTTTTAAAAAGTCAAAAAATAGATAAAAAGCATGGTAATGATTATATTATTAGCTTAATTCAAAAGCTAATTTTATGCCATTTGTGTTTAAATACGATTTCAGGCATATGGGCGGGCTGGCTAGACTTTTTCGAGCAGTTGGGGTAGTATATTGGCAATGACGTTGTGAATGTTGTCTTCCAAATGGTTCAACGTCTGTGGTTTATGGGCATAGACTAGCGACTTTACATATCCTAAGAGAAAAAAATCCATAGGTGTGATATCACGTGATCGTGGAGGCCAATTCACAGGGGCGTTACGCGAAATTATGCGCTCATCAAATGTTTCCTGCAATAAATCAATTGTGTAGCGTTTTGTATGGCAGGTTGCACCTTCCTGTTAAAACCAAAGTTCTTCAACATTAACATCGTTCGTTCATGTAGGGAACGAAAAAGTACTAGAAGTAGTACGAGTAGACTGTAACTCTCCATTGATTGTAACCTTTGAACAAATACCGGACAATGATTCCACCAATCTATACATCAAGCCAAACATTGGCTTATTGTGGATGTAAAGTTTTTTTTAAATAAGGGCGCATGAATTTTCTTCACTCCAAACCCGGCAGTTTTGTTTATTGACATAGCCATTCAACCGAAAATGAGTCTCATCGCTGAACAAATTATTGCTCGAAAAAGTGGTTGAGAATTGGACTTCTAGATTGTACTTCATTCGAGTCAGTCGCAGCGTCCATATGCCTGAAATAGTATTTAAACACAAATGGGATAAAATTCCCTTTCCAATAAAGCTAATACCATGACAATTATCATAATTTTTATCTGTTTTTTTTTCATTTTAAAGTTGTTTACCCCTAAAAAAACACCCGTTACAATTGGCGTATAAGCTTTATTGAGTGTGGAGGATTACTTCTTCATTGCTTCTATAGTACCAATCTCAATCCTAGCCTTCGTCTAACAGACTGAACTATAAATTTGTATAATAAGAAAAACTTAAAAATTTATTCATTTCTTTGTTGTGAGAAGCTGTTATTATATATCAATAGACCCTTGCAATCGACTAGTAAATCGCCAACTTAAATTTACTTGTAATTTATAAACACTTCATCAATTAAATCATCCCATTAATGACCAAGGTAAGCAAATGAAAAATTAATCTTATAGAGACTAGGTATGTGCAAGAAAAAAAGATTTGTAGATTCATTTTATGTATCGGTAATATTTGAACCTCTCATATATCATGACTCGGTAATATTTGAACCTCTTTCCCATTAATAACTCTTGCCAAACTATACAGAGGGAAAACCAGATTATCTCATGAACTATTATTAGAATATCAGTGTTGTAGATGTTTAATTTATGTTTAAATAATAACCTGATTAAAATATGGGAAATTTATATTTGTCAATATTTTTTTGCTATCAATAGGACTTTGGGTGTAACTTCGATTGAAATTGTTAGTAATACAAAACAATATCTGCTAATAATAAGAGTAACTATTTATTTGCAGATAAAATTTAAAGTAAACATAACGAGAAATTCAATTAAATATCTTCAATTTAATACTAAATTATCTACAAAAAGATGACTTTTACTTCCAACACCTGTTGATATATATATATATATATATATATATATATATATATATTATATATATATATATATATATATATATATATATATATATATATATATATATATATATATATATATATATATATATATGCACCAGTATGTAAGTACCTATGGAAGAGGCATAACACAAAAGAAACAAAAGTAATTCAAAATTCAAAAAGGTAGAAATTTTAAAAATTAAATGAAAAATTTGATGTATCCAAAATAATATAGAAATGTTAATAACTGTTATTTACCCAAACTGATCAAAACTACTGATTTGCTATGTCAAAAGCCATCTACGAATCGTTGTTTTAAATGCAATGGGCAAAGGAAAGACGATCCACACATTTTTTCTCTGATGAAATACTACCAATATTTCATTATTATAGAACTTATCAATACATTGATTGTTTCTGATCCTTTCCTATTAGTAATATTCGTTATCGTGTGGGAGGTAGTGAATATTTAGACATTTTTAAAAATTTTGGTAGAAAAATCTGAAATAAAAAAATTATATATGTTTGCACGTGTATTTTGAACAATAGAAAAAATATTTCTAAACGCATTATGCTTAATTTGTCTATAAGAGTATATGTTTTTTTTTTGTTAGAAAAAGTCGGCTAAAATATGTTTAATTGGTCCACGTGCATATGTCTATTCCTTATCTTTTATTTCCTCTATGGGTTTATTACATTTTATTAATCCGCGTTGGCCTATTTTTTCTATCGTTTCTCTATATTTCTATCGTCTATCTTTTTCATATTTTTTTACTTTATTCAAGTATTATTCCATTGTAAAAATAAATTTTGAACATTTAAAGTGTCTCTCATATTAGGGTTCAATTGATATTTTATACAATCGATTTGCAAACTGAATATTCTTCTTTAGTCCCATCATTCAAGAAGACTATCTTCAAAATTCCAAATCAAAGATTTTATATCTTACACCGTCGATTGACGGTAACTGAAAATGTCAACCTTTTATATGAAAAAATCTCAGACAAAATAAAATGAGACATGTGCGATCTGAACCTCGTGCAATAAATATTCCATACCAATGTATACATTACATATCATTGGCATTATCGTAACTTCCATAAGCACATTGCGCAATGCGATACATAGTCCTGTATCTTGTGCGATACATAGTCGTGTATCTAATGCGATACATAGTCGTGTATCTAATGCGATACATAGTTGCGTATGGTACGCGTTCAACCTTTGTGATTGCAACTTTCCAACAAACCGTGTTATATTTGCTGTACAGTAATTTGCTAAATTAATTCAAATCACAACAAATTATTGAAGAAATGTTTATGTATTAGGAATTTATATCAATAAATGTTTTTCTCTACCATCAATACGTTGTTATAATTTTATTTATCAAATAATTAAACTGTTTACATCAAATAAGTAGTGACCTTGAAAACAACAGGTTGCCTATATTTTTTCAATTTTAACCTTGTTACACTTGCGGTATTTGTTTCAAGTCGTTCCGATTAATAATTTTGATTAATGTACACCATTAGTATATTTCATCTATTTCACAAATAAATGAGTATTACATTACATAAATTTTCATATCGTATAATTTAATCCCCACAGGAATGAATTAATATTTTTATCTATAGATACCGGCGTTTTCAAACTTAAGATAATATTCTAAAGTTCTTGCTTCTGTGCACTGTAACAACTATGGCAAAAAAACTTAATTTTTATAATGAGGAGTTCACAAAAAGCACCAGGAAAACACAAGTATTGTAATAAAAAGTTTTACCTTCTAGATATCTCACAAATGAGCGATCAAGAATTAAAAGTTTTTTCATCGATTCCAATGAAATATTACAGGCTGCA
The DNA here is from genome assembly GCA_039881145.1 of Druceiella hillmani. Taxonomy (NCBI): domain Eukaryota; kingdom Metazoa; phylum Arthropoda; class Insecta; order Lepidoptera; family Hepialidae; genus Druceiella; species Druceiella hillmani. The sequence continues at coordinate 4,877,192 of JAYKKI010000074.1, forward strand.
CCGTATTTGCCAAATCCAATGGACGGTCAGTATAATCTTGGAACGTAATTTGTTAAAACAACTCCAATATAATGAAAGTGAAAGTAAAATTAAGACTTGTAAATAGTAAATAGTAAAACTAGTCTCAAATTTAGTTTCTATAGTTTAGTTTATAGAAACTAAACTATAGACTTTACATAGCCTATAAGTCTAAAGCATATATTATTTGAATTGTCATTATTATTATTGTGATTGGCCAAATGGAAATTAAGAGTTGGATGCTGTTACCTTTTTTTGTAGTCGTGCATTATTCATTTGATTCCAGATATATATTACGTATTTTTCCTCCAATAGAAGTGTTATTAAACATGTAAAACAGAAAATATTTCTATTGTAATCAATAAAGATAGCAAGAGGGGCTATTTAGTTCCACAGTTCCATTTTCACTAAATGAGAAGTATAATTTATCGACTTTCCTTTACGTAAATCTGTTACATCCGTTATTAGGGCTTCGTCCCTTAAAAAGAAGAATACCGTAACCTTTATGAGAACACTTACAAATTTGAACAAATTTAAAAACATAATATTACAATTTATTTTTCCGAAATAATTTTTGATGGGCTTCCTAAATTATCCAGAGTTAATGTAAAAGAATGGATGGCGAACGGTCTGTCAGAGTCTTCACCTACATCATAGTGTCATCATAAGTGTTTCGTTGTCACCTATGAAAGAACTATAAAAAACCTTGACAGACGCACAGACGAATCGATTCCATATGTGGAAGCCAATTTTACTTCTTTATTCAGAAAAAATTGATTTATTCAAAGATTTCCAAATTTCCATTTTCCAAAGATGGATTTTTATGGTTTAATTTAGCAGTATATCTACAAAATATTCGAATTTCTTTACCCTTTTAGCTACTAGACTCATTGCGTTCAAATAAACTGAACTTTTTCCAAACAACGCAACTTCAATTAAAGACCTTATTCCAGAATGCAGCATTTTTTTTCTCTAGGATTAAAACTACATTAAAACTACAGATATTTAGAAATAATGACGTTAATCTCCAACTATCTATTTATTCCCATAATCTCATTTTGAGTGCATAAAATTCACTTTGACCTATAATCTATATTATTTATTATTTATTGCCATATTAAAGTATCAGTAATAAAAAGCATAAGTATAAGTCATAAAAAGCATCATATATAAAGCCACATTAATAACAAAATAGCATAACCTCAACAATCAATAGTGGCCTTATAATAAAATAATACTCGTTTCAAATTCACCTCGACCTTTGATAGCACCTATTATGTCATGCACATCGATACTTACAACCGTAAAACAAAACGGTAATCAAAATCAATCAAAACAGCTTATCTGCAAATGGAATATCAATCAAACGCAACGATATATTTACGTTTACGTTGGAGACGAGATATGCAAAATCTCAAGCACATCGCTTTTATACCTACCATCACACCTGTATCCGCGACTTGCCACCGTCCGGGCACGCTCGAAGCGCAGCCCCGCGCCATACATAAAATAAATGCAAAGATTTATTCGCAGGTGGCGGCAATAGAAGTAAACAAAAGAGATTCATATATTTGTATTCTATCCGAGGAGACATTACGCGACCGCGGCGCTGAGTAAAAAAAAACGATAAAAAGCTCGAGCAGAAGAGCAGCCGGCGATATTTATTGTTAATGAAAAAAGGGAGGGATTTAAACCAACGTCTTGTAACTAAATGCCCTCTTACGGTTAAAGCGGGCACTAATTTGGTTTTTATAGCGCGTTCTTAATTTGATTTGGCGGCATCTCAAGTAGCCCCGTTTCCCTCTACTATTGCCAGTGGAAGCAATTAATTTCCCAGGATTATATTTTTTTCCTTGTGGAGAGCGCCCTCCGCCTAACGGCGTTGTAATGCTCTTCTTCGCCTTTTTTTAACCCCACTTTATGTCTTGCTTTCGCTCATTTGAAAACACGACCGCGTCGCTCGCGCACACCGAAAAAAAATATAAAACTTAAGCCTTGTTTAATTTGAAGGGTGGTTCTGGACTATTAAAGTAATACGCTTATGTATTGCAAATTATATTGAAATTTGTCTTCCATTACTGGGAGCTGTCTTCTTTACACAAATGTTGCCCGCGCGATGGCCCCGCCGGATTTTATTTTCCCCAATGTTCGACGCCCACTCTATTAGCTCGAGCTAGTGATTTGGCCGTTTTTTGTCGTATTTTTACATCACCTTAATTAAAAGCGCTCCGCTTATTTGTCGTTTAGAAGGAGGAAGCGATCAATTAATTTCGTTTCAGTGGCGCATAGCGCGGCCCCGTCCGCCGCTTTCGCGTTCTAATTAATTTTTTCAGATAAAAAGTAATGGCCCGCTACCCATAAGTTCTTCGATAAATTTAAAACTTTGCGAGGGGTAGAAGTACATTAATCAAAAAGTTACTTTTTTGTATTAAATCATTCATTAATTCAATGATATTAAGGACACATCGTGTAAGTGAAAGTCGAAATTAATTTTTTATGAATTTTTAGCTAAATATTTTGTTAAGAAATGTACTGTGCCTTTTCAGTAACCACCGAAGTATCGTTTTCAATAAAGCACCTCACCATGTTGTATTCTTATTTTCTATTTGAAGTTACTAACCAAGTATGTTCTTGCAAAGACCATTTTTTCTTTCTCATCTAATAGCCTCATATTAAATAATTAATATTCTCTTATCTATTATATAACGTAATGTAAACTTTTATGAATATATATAAAACGATATATAAAATAGCTCTGCATCCCAATACTACTAACAATGAGAAAAATATATGTTATATCAACAGACTATCAACATTGGAAAGACTTGCAAACTTTAAAACTAAGATTTCAAAGTAGGAAAAAAACTTGTAAAAATTTTCGTCCAAAGGCAGTTGCAAAAATTTCCAACCATAACTTATCAAAATTTGCAAAATTCTCTAAATAGAAAGAATCGGATTTAATATCATTTTATTATTTCAAATACATTTAATTGTAATTCCAGCTTGAAGTCAGCGCTTAAAAATTGGTAACACCATTTAAGGACTCATTAATATAGAGTTTTACGGAGACACTAAAAGTCAGTAAGAACTATCGTCAGCACCAGATAATTTATTTTATTAAACCTATATTACATTGAGATTACTAGTGCATTAAGCGAAACATATATTCCGGTTAGTGGGACATTTGACCTTGATCTCTCTATTGTTTGTACACTCGCGTTATTCCTTATTGCACTACATTACGATAATCTGCAGTATGTAAATATTGTATTATTATATCGTTTATTATAACCAAAATGGTATATTATTTTCATTAACTACGTTATGGTAGTGTTGACGGAATAAAATTATTTTGCCTCCCAAATCCCTTCAAGACCTGCTTTTCAGGAGAAGCAAAATACGTTTTTAATTTATTAATATTTGACTATAACTTTTTAGGTATTGTCTTTAAGAAGCATCTCGAAAGAGATAACAATTACTTTTAAAGTTTTTTCTATTGAAATTGTTGACAGAGCTCGAAAAGCTGATTACGGCTACATGTAGGTCTCAGTTTCGAAACGTTCGTCCCTTACACCAATTGAAATTTCCGTCGTTTATCTTGTAACATATTATCTTCACTTAAAGTAAATTCAAATCCTCTAGTCGGGATAAGTAACTAGAAAAAGGAATACGATTTTTTTTAAATATTCTTAAAAAGTTTTTTTTAATATTTGCACTCAATAAAATAAATTAATCAGGAATTGATTATATACAATTTTATCCTAAAGTCTGAAACTTTTTTATATATTTACGTTCAATGTGATAATCGGTCAACGCACATATGGTTTGGCTTCGATTTAAACGTAAAAACTAAAACATAAATTTGAGTTAAAAACATTTGTTTTCTTTTCTATTTTTGCCAAAAAAAGAAATTAACTTTAAAATTACATGTGGTATTCTGAGTTTATTTATATTGCGGGCGCAAAGACAAATATTTTTTTGAGTTTCCGTAAAGTAGACCCTGTTGACGCCCAACCATATTTCTCTTACGACGACTGCCATCGACAAATGCATACATACACAGCTAATCGAAGTCAAGATTTAGACACACATTGGCATCCGCAAACCCCGCAGCGCTTCCATCTCCGCCCAACCCGTCATTATCCCTCGAACGCAACTCGATCAATCCGCAGTTGCGAAAAGCAATTGATGCTGAGACAATAAAATGGAACCCGAGCAGCCTGAGTCGAATGACGTCACGTCCGCCGTCGATTACTGTTGTTACGCCGCCGACGAGGGAACAATCGATCGGGCAGATTTGAAATTATTAAAATAATAAATTGAAGCGAGAGCGGCTCGGCTGTCATTAAACAATGGCGTTGCCTACTTCCGGGCCGGTAATGACTTCGTCACGAAAGACCTTTTGATGTTCGTTGATTTAATGATAGGTATTTGATCGAGGTATCTACTAGATTGCATCGATATCGGGCTTATGAAGAAAGTAACAGTCTATTGGTAAGTATTGCGAATCGATGTGACCAAGACTCTTCGCAATGTGTTTCAAGGTAGAAAAGAATTTACGATTTTAAATCTCTTCTGAGTCTTACTCTCTACCGAGGATATATATTTATACGAATAAACAAATAGAATATGTTGCACCATATCATATATATATATATATATATATATATATATATATATATATATATATATATATATATATATACATATATATATATATACATATATATATATATATATATATTTATGTATATATATATATATATATCTATATATATATATATAGAAATGTTTGCTTTGCTATGCTCTTCGTTAGAATTTGATATTATTTTATTTTCATTATAATTTACATACTTAATTATTATACACGTCTTTGTTGCTTACCGTTTTATTTCTCACCTTATTTTTCAATCTGTAAAATTAAAAAATAATAATATTTTTGTAAACAAACTTTGTGGTACACACAGCATCGCGTCTATCGTCAGTCATAAAACATTCATTTTTACATAGGAACCACACCTTAGAAGTATTTGTTAAGAAATACAATATTGAGATTATGCCTGAAATGTATAATGATCAGACTTAGAAAAATTTATTTATTTTCAATAAATACATTATATAACAATGTTAATTCTTGGTTTCAAAGTGTCATAAACGACGTTTTTATTAATTTTTTCAGGGAATATCGCTGATTCACCAAAATATATTTACTTCATTATTACTTCACGGCGCGTGTTTGGAAAAAAGAATACATGAAAACAGTATAATAATATACATATGAATATTTTATTTTCTATTTACATGAATACAAAAGGTTTTACTGTTGGAAATACAAATTTCTGTTCATAAAATATATAACGATTAAATATTTACAATACAAAATGACAATGATGAACTTATCTAAAAATAATCTATTATAAAGTTCTTTAAGTTGTATTTGGAATCTACTAAAAATGTTCTCTCTTCAAAAACATTAGTTCCAATCTCAATACAAAGCTTTATCCATAAATACATCTTTAAAATGTTTCTTTATAACTTCTTATGTTTTATATAAAATGCTTTTACAATATAAGCACATAAATTATTTGTATGACAAAGTTTTCATAATCGGTATCTTTAGTGCTTTGGATGAAAACAGAACAGATTTCAAAAGTGTTTCACGTTGTTTGGGATATGTGATATAACACTGGAGCTACCTGCAACTCAGATAATATCATGGGGCACGTCACAGGTAATTAATATGTGACTATAACCTAAAAGTTATAATTAATTAAGAATTGAGTTCTCCCCGTGGTTTTACATCATCGTAAAATCTATATATTATCCCGCCATTGCAATTTACCTTATTCCTGGATATTTTTCGCTTATTTAGAGAAAATAAGCATTTAAATGCAAGGAAAGTTATATAATTAATGCACATATTCAGTATATTGAATCAAAGTATTCACCATACTTCAACAGATGTAACTTGAGTCCGTCTGCTTATATTTACGCTTCTTTTCAAGATTTTGAACATCCATCTCAGAAACAAATTAAGTTACATGTCTACTTATAGTCTAGGACTACGCTCTAAAAACCTAAGCAATCTTCTTTTTCTACAAAAATTTATGATATTTAGGCAATTGGAAGCAAGTGGCTTATTCCACATGAAATCACAATTTTGATCAAATTTGATGTAGTAAGTGATTTCATGTAACAAAAAAATCCCTAAATCTTATGTTCATATCAATTTCCATAGCAATTTATTTTGAAATTGAAAAATAAGAAACGTCAAATTTGTCAGAATTGTTCAAAAATATCATCTCATCTAATTAAGCTAATCTCATTTTGAACCTTTTTTTATATGCGTAAACCTACTTCGAATTATATACAACATGATATGATGAGTAATAAAAAAATTTCTGATAACATTAGTTTTTAAAAATGTTTTTATTGCAATTTAAAATTTACATTCCTAAATAGCTTTTAAAATTTTCAAAAAAAACTCGAAGTTGTCGACATTATTATTAATTAATTCTCAAAATTTTATCTTGAGATTACGATGGGAACCATTTTGAACCGCTTCTTATTCTAAGTATGACTAGTCTTTTTAAATGGGTCCCAACAATACAACATTTTTGGACAAATCTTGCATCTTTAAAGTGACAGAAACAATTATCATATAAAAATAACATTTGGGGATTTTCTTTGGACCATATAAGATCATTTGATATAAAAAAATTCATTGCGGTTTAAAAAAGTCAATTTAAAACCCTGCGTTGATTTGGTGTGAAATGACTTATGTATGTCTTTGAACTCTGAAAGCTGTGATTTTACATACTGGGAATTTGACCATAAAACATTGTTTTCATCTTTATCACTTTTCATTAAAATTTTCTTTGTTTTTAAGTTCTTTAATTGGATATTTTATTTTCTTAGTTGCATATATTTTAAAATTTTAAATAACTAACCAAAAATCAATTTCCATATTTAACATTCATGGTTGACGGAAATGTGTATTCTTGTAGTAATAAGTTCGACAAATTTATGTTACCAAAGGAAAATACTAGTTACCAAAATAAACAAAATGCACACACATACATGTGTGTGCATTTTGTTTCTAGTATTCTCAGAACTCTGTTAGTATGAATATTTTGAATTTTCCGGAAGAATTATTTTAGTAGTTTAGTAGTAATTTACAATCTCGCTGTATTAAGCGAGATTGTAAATTACTTACTACATTAAAGTCTGCTGAATACCAACACGGTGAAGATGAACTTTCAATTCGCACATCATCGAAAGCCTGAGATTTGAAGCTCCTTTGGAAGCTCACTGGAGTGCGCTCATTATCGATTGGCGGCGGCGGCTCCCGTAATTGAAAGCTCGGCCGCTCACCGTTCACGACTTGCAGCGCGCCCGCACGACGTTGTCCACCGCGAGGCTTTATTATTGGCATTAGCGGCGAATAGAGGCTACGGCTACGTTGAAATTGAGGCTGTTGAAATCGAAGCCACATACAATCGTAACAGAATATAATTTGTTGGTTATTACGCGATCTATATAATTGGGTTTACACCCTCCTATTAATTCGCAATATTTTTTATCTAATGACCTAACTAACCTTATGTACAATAATTACGTTAATATCGAAAAATTAATTCTAAGCAACAACTAATGGTTAGTCATTACGAAGAATTGAATTCATAACATGAAAACATTGTTCACTGTACGTATCTAAAATGAAGAAACTCCTTGTGTCATTAGTAAATATATTTATATTTTCTTATAAATTCTAATATTCCTAAAGTAAATTAATTCGACTTGTTTTGAAACTGAATAAATTCATCCGTTTAACCACAAAGTTACTCAATCGCCTTCAAACACTCCAGACGGTTACGCTAAATTAAACATCTGATGTGGAAAAGCTGGAAAAATATTCGTAGAAGGGGATTTCCTCGACGCGCTATCAATCACATCCCTCCAGCTCGCCAACCAAACTACAAAAGCGGCCAATAAAATCGCGACAAACAGAATCATAATCTGAGTCCAATATGCGAGCTTTGAAAATATTTTGTTCGGTTCCTGCAAATAACAGAGCAGTATGACACATGCATCGAATTGGCCTGTCATATAAAAGCTTATAACCCTTCTGCCCCGATATTGCAAGCGGAGTCTACCTTGCTTATTATGGAGAAAAGTTGATCCGTTATTGTTAAAAAAACGCTGTTTAAATATTCCCTTGTCGAGACCATGATATGAGTTACAAGCTTAATTCTGTTGTCAAATGGCGCTGAAACATTTATAAGCGAGAGGGAAAATATAGTTTTATTACAGAACTGGCTTTTGTACGCTACTTTACCTTGCGTGAATTTTCGATTGATTCATTAATTAGTCTCATAAAGCCATTGCCATCTTTGAATAAATAACATTTTGCCGAATTAATACACACGTTATGACGTCAATTGTCAAGTTGTAGTAGTATGTTGTTATTATTTGATGAAAACGATTTTAATATTATAGAATTTATACTTTTTCTGGAGTTAAACATAAACTATATCTAAGCCAAATTTCACGAAAATATGTCATGTATTTTAAGCGCAATTGGGTATCAAGCAATCAAGTCAACTTTTATGATATTTGTGCTCCACTCAAGGACTGTTGATAATTAAACTTATGTATTGTCACGTGAAATATTACCTCGCCTATGGTAGCAATTCTATGGTAGCGTTCTTCGATTGCAGAATTATTGGATAACAAACGAAAACCTATTAAATTTATATTACTTGCTTCGACCGCCCGCTTGTGCCAAAAAGTGAAAAAAAACCTGTAAAGCACTAGTAAAAGTCACACTTCAAGAATACACCTTTAAATACTTATAAACATGTAAGGTATATAGTGCATCTAATTAAACTATTTAAAAATAACACGAGTAAAAGTCACACTGCGAGAATATACATTTAAATACATATAAACATGTAAGGTATATAGTGCACCTAATTAAACTATTTAAAAATAACACGAGTAAAAGTCACACTGCGAGAATATACATTTAAATACATATAAACATGTAAGATACATAGTGTATCTGATTAAGCTATGTAAAAATAACACGAGTAAAAGTCACACTGCGAGAATATACATTTAAATACATATAAACATGTAAGATACATAGTGTATCTGATTAAGCTATGTAAAAATAACACGAGTAAGTCACACTGCGAGAATACACATTTAAATACTTATAAACATGTAAGATACATAGTTAATCTAATTAAACTATTTAAAAACAATACAGTAAAAATCACAATACGAGAATACACCTTTAAATACTTATAAACATGTAAGGTACATAGTAATTAAACTATTTAAAATAACACGAGTAAAACATGTAAGGTACATAGTAATTAAACTATTTAAAATAACACGAGCAAAGGTCACACTGCGAGAATATACATTTAAATACATATAAACATGTAAAGTACATAGTGTATCTAATTAAACTATTTAATAATAACACGAGTAAAAGTCACACTACGAGAATACACATTTAAATACTTATAAAAATATAAGGTACATAGTGCATCCAATTAAACTATTTAAAAATAACACGAGTAAAAGTTACACTGCGAGAATACACATTTAAATACTCATAAACATGTAAGGTACATAGTGTATCTAATTAAACTATTTAAAAATAACAAGAGTAAAAGACACACTACGAGAATACACCTTTAAATACTTATAAACATATAAGGTACATAGTGCATCTAATTAAACTATTTAAAAATAATACGAGCAAAAGTCACACTGCGAGAATACACATTTAACTACTTATAAACATGTAAGGTACATAGTGTCTCATTAAACTATTCAAAAATATTAATTTTGCACAACGTCAATATATTGAGTATTACCTAAGTCTTTCGTAGACATAATAACAAATTAATTATAAAAATATTCGAATTCACATAGAATTAGAAATCATTGATTTTTGGATTTTTCCTTTTATGCTGTAAAACATACCATTACGCCGATTTTCAAGTTTTTAGGTTCAACGGAGTACCTTATAGGTTTTGACGGTCAGTGAGTGAATCTATTACGAGAATAAAAAAATCGCTTTAAAGAATCATTTTTTTTTTTGTGTGAACTAAAAAACTTGGAATTTTCATAGCAATGTAAAGTTATAGGGCTTACGTTACATAAGATTATAAACTTCTGTATATTATATTAATTTCAACTTAATATCTTCAGCCTTCCTGAGAAAAATGGCTTCGAAGGGTTTTGACCACCTAGTGATTCTACAAGTGTTACGTTTTTTTTTAATTTTGAGGAATCAAACGGATCACTATAAATTATGGTATAATTTAAAAAGTAATATTCTTGTCAATTGTAGCATCAGAAATGGCTAAGTAGTTTCAGAAACACATAATTGAAGAAATGGCGTGAAGATAAAGTATCGAAAGAAAGCGGGTACGGCTACTCACTGCCGCGTATAAACGATGCAACAAGTAGATGTGGATGATAATTTGTAAGATTAAGATGATGTCATCCACTTACATTGTCAATATATTTAAATACACGTTTTTGTCCCTAGCAGAGTGATATTTTTAATTCCAGAAAAAAAATGTAAACCTTTGATATAAATAACTCTTTATAATTATATATATATATATATATATATATATATATATATATATATATATATATATATATATATATATATATATATATATATATATATATTTATTTAAAAACTTAATTTTAAAAAATAATATATATTTTAAAAAAATAATAATATCCCATAAACCAAACCTCGCATATCTTTCCCCTCACGTTTGAACTTTCCGGTAACGAGCGCGCATAAAATGTTTACGCCCGTTTTCACTGTGGACATTTAAGGAAGCAAAACGTTGCATTTTCTATAATAAGCTAAGAAAAGTGGAATGTCTTATCTTCTTGTATCAACATAGTTAACATAGTTATAATTTTAACAATGCGTTCTATACCAAATTAAAATAGTTTAATAATTTTTTATTATTAAAAAAAATTGTTTTGCTTATATAAATGGGTCGAATAATGTTCGAAACCAAAGTATTGGATATCGGTAAAAATAGCAGTGCCATAAAATGTTAGGAATATATACTATTGAATATATTTTCGTTATCGTTACTTATCACGCTCAAATCGTAGATAGTATCTTAAAACGTGGAAAGTTTCTTAACTATTATCTTTATTTTCGTAAAGGCTGGTGTGCGAAGGAAACCCAATTTTTTTTATCAAAATGTTTAACTTCAATCAAAATTTCTTGTGTAAAATGCTGAATTCAGAAGGAGATGCCATCTATTTCAAAGCGTTCTAAGACTCCTTATTTTTCAAACTGATTTCAAAAATATGCTAATTGCAATGAGGTAAGAGGATCTTATATCAATCTCAAACTAAATTACATTAAACTACAGTATTGAGTGCTTAATATGCATAAAGAATTTCGAAGTTCAAACAGGATTCTCTTACACCATGACGATATTCCGTTACAGCAAAGTGCTCTACGTGTTACATTACCCGTACACTTAATTCCATCCTAAAGACATATTTGCCGTATCTATCCCACAAACGACCGTCAGTTACATTTAAATAATCCCATCGAATCCAATACGATGATTTATACGGCGCACAATATAATAGTCTTAAGTCATTTTTTCAGCCAAATTGCCAAAGGGCTTGCGAGCTTCTGGCCCGCACGTGTCGTCCGCGCGCCGCGCACGGAGAGGGTCGGGCCGGACGCCTCGTCGCTCTGCAAACAGATCACGTCCCGCCGTTGTTTAAGGAAATACCTAATACGAAACTCCAATACGTAACGCTGCGCCATCAGTTCGTTGCCTTACCGCAAATCTTCTCCGATAACATATTCAATACTTGTGCGTAATTCATTCGGGTATCATCCAATTGTAGGTAATATCGGCCGCGCACGATTCGAGTCTAAATTCGGGCCACATGTCGCCGGACGGAGCGGCGGCCGATATAAAAGAAGCGATCACGAATCGGTGATATCTTTCGAGTCCATAAACTTAAATGTTTATTTGAAAGTAACTCGCTTATGTACAACGTAGCGGGGGCTGCAGGCTGTATTGCTCTTGCTGAATTTCGGATGTCAACCGAGCGAGGGTTTGTTACTTTCGTAAATGGAACACTGTTTCATACACTAGTGAGTGTTTTCAGTTTTCTGATTTTATATATCTCGTAAATTGTATAAATACTTAATAATAATCTCATAAATTGTGTAAATTTTAATAGTTTGTTAATAAATAATGTAAAGTGTTAAGCGAGTATTAATATTAGAAGCCTTTTTAAATATAACTTTAAAATACACAGAATAATTCTTTATATTAACGATCATCTAAAGTCTTATCCCAATAATAAACGCAGATTTCTCGACTTCAATTAAGTTTTTAGAGAAATACTTTTGTTTGTTTATTTAAATTATGTTACTAATTAGTCAAATACATTCATTAGTAATGTATTCAAATTTTACTAAAAGAAAAAATGTTAATGTCTTTTAACAATTTTAAAGAAATGAGGGGAACTATTTTATTTTATTGATCGGCCAATGCGCGCAAATTTGCAACCAAGCTCCTAGATATTGGAGTTTTAACTAAAAATAAATGTATAATAGAAGGAAGCACGAGAAAATAATTATAAAAATATAATAGCTGAGAAGTTTAATATCAAAAGACCTTGTACATTGATATTTGTGACCAGACAAAGAAATTAGTATGATTACCTATACATTAATAGTACAAATATGGTTGTCATACGTCTATATCTTACCAGTCCACCTTGCATTAAATTGGATACTTCTATGACATTATCTCATAATTAATTCAGCTTTTTTTGAAAAAATGCAAATAGTACAGTTAGACTTCAAAAGATTTTATCACTATGTATTTTAACTAACCATATAAATCAATTTGTAAAACTGAGTATTTAATACTGGTCCACGTTTAAAACGAACTAGCAATTAGGAGTGACACCATATGTATATTCATAATAAAATAGATCAAGTATGAGTTGAACTCGGCCTATAAGTATCCCGTATCATAATTTTAATTAAGTATACATATGAGCTGCTGATATTGTTTAGTAAATATAGACTTCAGGACTTATCTCTCTTATTTACACACATCTTTCTTGCTCTCACTGTAAGCTGTAGAGCGGTGGGATTTTGATTTTTAAAGTTTCTTTTGTTCGAGAAAATTTATGATACATAGACGAATATTATATTTTTAGATTACCCACTTCACTTTTAATTGATAAGTAAAATGGTAACACTCACATGATAACGTTAAAAACAAAACAAAAATGGCAACTCATAAGACCCCACAAAAGTGCTCATGAAACTACACATTAAGATCTACGGTGAAGCCAAAAGGTGGAATGTGATTTATATATCCATACGAACGTATGTGTGTATTCATGTCTGTATATAGGCATGTATGTATGTAGATTTATGTGAATATATTTAGGTTCATTAAACGATTTCAAAAAATGAGGTACTTTTGATTTCTTCACTCTTCTTGTTTGTGACATTCTGAATAAAATAGCTTATCACAGGCAATAGAAAATATATGGAATATAATAAAACTTCTTAACAAAACCGGCTTCAAATAACTACCGAATAAGAAGCACACTGAAAAATATAAAATAATGGAATTTCGAGTATTTACTTGGAACTTTTTGTGGTACAATATCGTATCTGAATATAAATAAATTTATAAAGCACAGTAGCACTGTTATAGGTTTTTGGAGTCGATGTGAAGTGTAATGTAGAACTAACCTGTGTGTGTGTGGGCATACTAGATGCTCACCTAAACATATGTCAGAGAGAGAAAGAAACGTCAACTTGGCATTGATTCCACAAATCTCTGTTTCATGAAAAGTTGTATTTTGAAAATTTATTTAAGTTTGGAAACTATATTGAACCACAAAATTTCAACTGAACATTCGTTTTTCCATTGTTTTGTCCTTTTCAGTGTACTTCTTATTCGGCGGTTATTAGAAACCGTTTCAATTGTTTTATTAGACCCATCACGAATACCTTAGGAAAGTTATTCAATACATAATGTGAGGCGAGTGAAAAATAAAAAAGGGAAGTTTATTTACTAGTAAATAAATTATTTATAAAGTAAATAATAATTTATGAGACATAGTAATTTATATGACTATAAGGGTACAAAAATAAATACGTCAAAGATATTTTCGGACAAAAGATTTCTATAAAATAGTCATTGATTTTACAAGGATTGTGTACCTTAGGATATAAAACAAAATTGAAATACAATTTTATTAAGTTGGGAAATACGAAAAATAATATATATTTTTTGAAATAATAATTTACAGATAAAATGTTATTAATTACCACAAAAAAATCTGACCTTCAAATATGTTATTGAGTTTGATTTTTTTATCGCTGAGCAGGGTCAACAATGTACTGAAAAATGTATATATATATATATGTCTCTAATATCTATAATGGTACTGAAAAATATCCATATATTGATTTTTTAATACGCTTGTGAGTAGCTTCAATATGGTTATGAATTGCTTATATATGGTTTATTTATTTTGGTGCCAGTCAAAATATGCACAAGTAAACTTGTGCTAGCAAAATACGATCGCATATTAATAATCCACGATCGCATAGCGAATGTAATCACGGACAAAATCTAATAAATAAATCTTAATTTAGTTTTTAAACTAATAAGAAATGATCGTTTTTAGGAAGAAACGAAACTTCTAAAGCCAATATTTCAGACATTGGCTTCTAAAGGAATATATATAATTACACTTAATTAAAGGTGAACCGCCAAAAAATAAGTGTTTTCCGTAACTTCAAAGTGTCCCATTATCTGGTACAGTTCTATCTCTCTATATTTAACATAATCCATATTTTAAAAATATACAAACTTCCTATATTTCTTGGTTCCTATACTCAAAATTGTCTCCTAAATTGCAAAAAATATCGCCGTTGTGTTTCAACTCGAACTAAGTCAAGTCGAACTAAGTCGATGTTTATTGTATATTTACTATTATTGTGTTATAGTTCATGTCCCAGCCCGTATTATATTGGGTAAGTACACTTGTTCAAAAACGTATTCCGAACCTTGTGAAACTAATTACTACTGCGATTCAACGATTTAATATATTACGCTTTAGGATTTCATAGATCCATGATTCATTTTGTAGTCCGCCCGACTATTCATCAACAGGGCTGAACAATACTTTACAAAATTGAATCAATAAACTGAAAGATGAAATTACCCTTATGCATTTCTTAATTCGAAAAAATAAACGCCGAAAGAGGCAAACATTTACCTTCAATGTCTAATAATACTAGCTGTAAAATTTCAACAGAACTAGTAACATCTACGTTGTCTATATAAATTTCAAGGAAATTACCGAAAAACTTGTCTAAATAAAAGCTTCTCGTTAATCTAGTTCCTTACTACGTCAGGTTTTTTCTGAGTTTTTATTATGTATTCATTTTCAAGTATGTTCATTTTGTCTTAACCTGAGTCATAATGGGAACACAGATAATTATAATTATTATTTAATATAAATGCATCTATGGGTACGCATATTAGTGGAACCTTAAATGTCGCACTCACTGACGTCACAACCCTACATCAAATCTAAGGCAAACCCTCGCGCTGACTGAAAACAAAATCTTATTCAACAAACGTCGCAAATAAAAAAGAGCAACTCGTAAGTGAGGGCAGCGACGGGCTCTACCCCGTTGTTTATGCCTCTAATACGATTCTAATACGGGCGGGGTCCGGGCGCGTATTAATACGGCAGCGGTGATGTGATGTGGAGGGAGAGGAAAGAGGGTATCACGATGCGGTGAGGCACGTGCGGTGATATCTGTTTGTCTAAGTGGCTAGTTTAGACTATGCAATGCACTGACCTGTCATTTTTAGCGGACGAAACGTTGTGTATGTAGTGTTGAACTTCGGTTTTAGCAGAGTCGCATAAGTTGAATCTCTATATTTTTTAATGTATTTGACTTTACTTATGTGTATGCGTATTAGTGACGTGAAATGCTTTTATGTAGGGCCAGGTACTAAGGGAAATACTTCTTATCGAAGTTCTTATAAATCTTATTCTTGCCAATTTTATGCTTCTGGCTTGACTTTCTTATTAACTCATCATTTTCGGTGACAAAACTGTACATCGTAAGTACATATATTAATGCAAGTGATCTTAAATTGTGAATGTGTGATGTTATGAACTATTTCTCTACATATCCTGCTATAATGTTTCTTCATAATTAAATGAAACTACGTGATGTAGTATTATTTCTACTTTCTTTAAATGGTTTACCACGACCTAGGTTTCGTGGTATTAAAACATGTTTTAATACCACGAAATAATATAGTAGTTTCATTTAATTGTGAATAATGAATTTCTACAAAATTAACGCCAAATATATTCAATAATGGTTTTTTATAAAAATAGGTTAGTTTCCGCGAAGAATATATTGTATGGATTGTAATAAATAATTATTAATCATAATATGGAGATACAAAAAAATATTTATTATTAAAAGTAAAGATTATTTTCGTTTTCAGGAAATAAATTCGGCAAAATTACGAATTCACCCAGGTGACAGTGAACACCAATCAGAAAGCGTTACGTCACACCACGCGAACTACCATTGATTTTGTTGACATTTTCGTAAACAGAACAGGTTATTTGATTAAGTTTTCATTTTTAACAATTTGTATCAAGTTGATACAGTTGTCTTCAATTACATCTTAAAAGCCAAGTAATAAGTATCATTCAATCAGTAGTAATTTGCCCAAAATTTATCAATATTGCTTTAGATTTAGAAATAGATTTTGTATGAGTTATATTACGTTGTTCGTTTGTAACCAATAGTATTAGCTCAGAGCTTTTATATTTTAATGTTTATCTATGGAAATACAAATCAAAGTGTTTAAGACAGGACCACAAAATCATTGTGTTTTGTAGTGAAAACACAGTTTATCGAATATGTATTAAATTGCAAGTAAATACATCGAAATGGTCTTCACAAAAATATATTCTAGAATCTGGAGATAAAGTATGTGCTTCTTGAAAGTTTTAGTCAGTTTTTCAGTACTTGTTCATTGTTTGTAACATATATAAATAATTTGTTTGGCGTTTTAATAGTTGCGCTTTTACACTGGGGCATCACACAGTACTTGTAAAAAGACGAATTCATTTTTCATTAAACAAAAGAAGCATTTGCCTTACACAGACATAATTGTTTTGAATTGTTTTACGTACAGTGACATCATTCAAGATGCAATGAAAATCTTTAGCGTTTTCAAGTTAAATTTAAAATGTTTTTTAACGCAAAATACATGTAATATAAATATCTGATGCTGAAAAAATATTATTTCTTAGGTTAAATATATATTAAGATAAAATATTAACCACTTTCTCAAATTTAGTCAACTAGCCTATTGATTAAATAACTTCAATAGGAACAATTGCAATTTAACACCGGTGAACATTTCACTGTTTATTAGTTATTAAATTATAGGACATATATTAAAAACAATTAATTTAACAAAAATAATTTTCTTACACAATCATTTCAAAACAATAATATTGATTTGCAAAATATTTCTCATACGCTCAGCATTTCTGCAAATTACTTGTCAATTTTTCGGCATAGTTGCCATCTTTAATTATTTGACATTGTTTAGTGTCATCTAAACATTCAATTAAAAATGCAAATACAAATTTACATAAAAAAAGTGATTCGAAAACTAATTTAAATAAGCAATTCTTGCTTATTTAACCGAATTTAAATAAGCAAGAATTTTTGCGCAGAGTGGTTATGAATTTAATGTTTGACGACAAATTAAATATTTCATCATAGTGAAAGCACTTTCAAGTCGATTATTTTTTATTAAAATTACAAAGGCATTTGTTTCATTAAGTACGTTGTTTTCTATTAATATGCTTTCATTTATAGAAAGAAAAAGTGAAATTGTCTTCAAAGCTGGTGCAACATTTTCTTAAAAATTCTACTCCCAGTTAACCACAAATACCGAAATGAAGTGATGAATGAAAATGAAGTGCAATAAATTTCTTAGGAACATAAATTTTAAAATGAGCTTTGGTTTACCGTTCTGAATTATATAATTTTTTTCAATAAAAAATAAATTCAAAAATCTTACTTGCATGACAACATAAATTACACCGTCTTAAACTGTGATGACGAAAATACACGATAATAAACTATTAAAATGAATGCAAACAGAAAACGTGTATCACAATATCTAATTCTACATTTAAACTCACTGACAAAATACAATAGGATTATTTGTAAAATCGAAAACTATATTTTTACAAAAAGTTATTTCATTAAAGTTTGTTTGTTTACTGTGTGTGTATTGTTTCACTCCGAATATAACAAAACACGAATTATTTCACTCTGAATATAGGCAAAGAAAGCTCCCAGGTTACGGCTTATTTTTATCCCATAGGCCATCACTTGAAATGATGTAATCCTATAGGCCAACGCTATCTTACAGATAACTTTTGCAACGCGATGTTTAGTGTTGTTTGTAGGTTTCAACTATTATACACACTGATAGCGTACGGTTTCAGCTTTAATACCATAAATTAATTATATTTAAATATTAATAAATATGTGCTGTGTATAGGTCGGTTCTTTTGGATATATTTTTAAAATATTAGAAGAAAAATAATCTGTAACATTTATTTATTTGGCCCTTTATTATGGAGAAATAATTTGTTTTTCAATATTTTCTATCAATTGATATATCCATGAAAAATTTTGACAAAATCAATAACAACCAATGGAATAGATTTTCCCTTTGTAACAATATTCGCATCGCTTAAAATTCAAAGCCCAATAAGGGGTTCGCGGCGTCTCGCCTTCCCTTCGACGGTACCGTGCGGCGCCCAGTGCGTACGTATCTTTCTAAAATAATGTGTCCAGGGAATGGGATGAGAAGCAACAAGTTTTGTTCATTAAAATCGTCTTATTTTACTCTCAAGAACACACAGAAACTGGCTTGCTATACTAATTTAGAAAAATAAGTTGTTCATACTACCGAAATAAATCAAATTAACAATGTTAACAATTAGCAAACAATGTACAACATTTACGTTATAAAATTTCAGATGCTTTAAAATAAATTTTATGAACAACTCTGTTACATAAAGAATGTAATGATAAAACAAATAAAATTGGCGCAAATTATATCTAATCGTATTGCATGACACCTAAAATTTAAAACACATTTCATTTAAGTTTAATAAAATTTATTCATTAATATTCTATACTGTTATTAAATTAAAAAAAAAAACAATTTAAATATATTAAGTTATAGGTACTATTTCTGTACACCCTCTCTGTATTTATGAGTAAGTTTTATAGCTTGATAACCGTCATCAATATTTTAGAATTGAATTTTGATTATGAATAATGAAGAATAAATTCAGCTTCTCTGCCCGTTCTTGGCAAAATTTCAAATCAAAATATTTGTTAAGTGATCGATAAATGCCATGACACTAGTTAAAATATCATGCAAAGAGATGTTTGTTATGCTGTATTTAGTATTTATAGTATTATAGTTTTTACTAAATAATATTTTCTCAATCCGTCGTAAGCTTTAATTTCGATTTAGTTTTCTTTTTATTTTTTTTATCAGACAAAAATAACGAGTTACATTCAAAATAATAGTCACAATGTGTTAACTACTTATTAACGCAGAATACTAATAATCGCTGTATCGCCAATATATTCTAACCATGTAAGAATGTGGATTCAAATGAAGCCTGATTTAAACAATTCGGTGACACGTCATATTCTTGTCGGAAAACAATTATAATATTATAAGCCTACCAACCTTAATATTATCAGTACTGGAAAGGGTTAAGGAAAAATTTCAATTACCTAGGTATTGTTAATGAACATTACACCAAGTATCTACAGCCAAGTCTCGTGAAAATAAAACCTTCGCTTGAACAGCCAAGTCTCGTGAAAATAAAACCTTCGTTGTGATTCACGTTTGAGATCACTAGAAATAAATGTATAAACACACATGTTCTTACATCTTATTATGCAGACAGAATCAGAATTGTGTTATAATTAACACTAACGCATGAATATTTATTTGTGACACCACAATCTTGAGGGAAATTTAAAAATAAAATAATTTCAATAACCCGAACAGCTAGCCGAAATCGTGGCTTAATTTTTTGACCTAAAATGCTTACAAGAGAACGATATGCAAAGTGATAAAGCAAGACGATAAATGCAAGTATCCCTTTGATGCACAGCGCTCGCTGACATCAAAATTGAAAGCAAAAACTCACCTCAAGTGCTTCGTTTAACTTTAAGATAATAAAGTTACCGAAGCAAACAATATGAGAAGCGCACTGCCGGTGTGCGAGAGTGTTTTTCAAGCGACGGCGGTCCCTCTCATCTTGCCGCTCAGCCCGCAGCGATAAAGAGATGGTAACAGCGACTTCAATTATATCGATAAAAACACTTTGTTAAACCTTGCCGGTAGCGCCACTTGACTTGGATACAAAGCAGAGTCGGTGCTTAAATACTTAAACGAACTTCACTCGGTGGCGGCAGGGCTACGTCGAGGTTTTTTATCCGCAAGGTTAATTAAGTTGCCTCTGCACAGTGACAAACATTATTCAGTTAATGAAGTTCAAAATGTTAAAAAATTACGTAATAACACTGGTCTCTCAGTTTACTGAAATGATGAAAACGAATAGTCGTTTTAAACATAGGTCTGAATAAGGTATTAAGGGATATTTTATTGCCACTTTTTAATTGAATGTTTAATACATATTATTATATGGGAACTGAGTGGATATATCGGTTGTAAAATGGAGCGTTTATTGCAGTTTGTATAATATAAAACTGGTGATTTTACCTAGATGACATCAGTTTCCCGTCGAAGGTGACAACGGCAGGTAGAACAAGAACAGAAGCAAGAACGGAAGGTTACGCCGAACGGTCATGACTCACTGCTCTTCCTCGCCATACTAACTATAATTTTAAAAGATTTGTTTGCAAAATATAACGTAACGAATTAAGCAAATTACTGCAATATTAGAATCCCTAATGTGCACTTGAAGTATATTATCATTTATATCCTAATAATATAACATTCGACTACACTGCTTGAACAGTGTTTAACAACAACAAAATAATTCCTTTAACATTAAAAATCACAAAGCAAACGGTCCGATCCCTTTGAAGTGCCAGCTTACGGCCGCCGCCCAGCATTTTAATAAATACAGGCATCATTACGCGTACAACAGCACAATTTATCGGTACTCGTGTTCCTCCCTCAATTAAGAGTATAAAAATATCATGCACGATTCGAACATCTCCACTAGGGCTCGCACTTAACCACGTGACTTAATGGTTGATCTACAAAGGTTATCGGGCACGGCAACCCACAGAGTTCCTTTGATCGAAGAGACGCTTCAGGAAGGGAGCGCGGCGGCAGCTTAACGATAAGATAAACTTCAATTTAATACGAAAAAGAGCAATTTTACGACATAATAAAGTAGTGAGTGGACGAGGAGATGGTGTTGGCGCTGAACCGCCCCCTAGCCCGTTTCCATGCCCCTTTTTGTCTTATGTCTGGTGGGCTCTAAATTATTTGTAATATAAATAGTTCGAAATTACTGAAAATAAAGTAAATGATTGTGGTGCCGCTGGTTGTCATTATAGAGAGAGTTACTGTGTTACATACGTTAGGCCATATTTGTCAGAAATGTTTAAACATTAATGTAGTGTTATTATCCAGTTTTTACTCCTTTCGGGACAAAACGAATCTGCGAGTTTATTTTATAGAATTAGTTAGTTAATTTGCTTTCTACAATTTTAATATCAATGCTTAAATCTTTTAGCTATTAACTTTTAAGTTTCAGGCATCTCTTCAGTCTTCTTTGTATTAATATTTACTTTTTAATTTTTTAAGTCATAAGATATAATTTAAGAGTTCCAATATATTACCAAGAATAGGGGCAATTATAACCCTAAAATAAATTGACGTGTAGATGTAACCAATGACTATAAACTGACTAGAATTTAAGAATATAGAATACTGGAAGACCGAAACATGACAAAACAAAAATATAGAATGTGGAAAGATCGAAACATAGCAAAGCGATATGTATTTTATAATCTTCAAATTTCTTTACATTTTCAAAAGATACGTACACTTCAAATTTTATTGTCTTGAATTAGTGCTGTGAACAATTTTATCATAAAAATTAAATGTCTGTTGATATACACCTCAAGCCGAAAAACATACAGTGACACTAAGGCCATTTTCCTTGCGCACGGACCATTGACGTGGACTCAAATATCAAAACAATTTTTTTTTATTTACACTTCAATTGTAAAATACGTGGATGCTAATAATATAATAATATGACTACATTTTATGGATTTACACGAGACTAAATTACTAGTACATGCTTGTTCGCTCTCTGACTAGGTTCGTCTTCTAGTGAGTAAAAACTACTCTATTTTTGTTTTCCCCCACTTGGAAGTCAAAATAAGAATTAAATTCTTAATACCCGTTTAATTTTGTTGTATCAATTAAATAACCTCGTGCTTTTTCCATAATTTCCTCCTTTCCCCTTTATTTACAAGTATAATATTAACTTCATTTCCCTTTACCAACATAAACTTGTGACCAGCGTATTCGTATGTGATAAATTGACATTAAGTAATCAGTTTATACACTTATAACTATGTATTAATGTTCATACATCATAACTATTAATACGGTATCTAAATTTTTTTACATTTTGAAGAAATTTAATTATTTTATAGATAAAAGTCTTCTCTTTCTAAATCGCCATTTAACTATTTATTTTTTCTAATTAATAATTATGTTAAGCACTATTTTGAAATTTCATCCAAACGCGATATGTTTTTTGTTTTCAAAGTGGAGGTCTATATTAAAGTTTTAACAACTTTCATAAATTTCTCTGTAAAATATTCTCTTTATCACTAAGATAAAGAGAATATTTTACATATTAATTTCATACGTTTTCCAATTTTTGTGGAAGATATAAGCAACCTAAGTTTTTTTTAAGAAACACGTTATCTTGACTTAAATAACCAACCGGAATATTTGAAACAACACAAGTTCGTTCATCCTATGAAAATGTGAGTTAAATCGCCCTTTAGGAATTGTTGTTTTCATTTCTCTTCTTTTTCTTTCAACTAAAAAATAACAACTGGAAATTTTATGTCATATTTGTATATAACTATATAATTCTCACGATCGAATCACGAAATAAAAATAACTGTGTATAACTATATAATTTTTTTTCTGTATTTTGTCATACAGATTCTAACAATTATTATGACACATGTCACAAAACCAGACCAACAATAACACCACGCAAAACTAAAATGTAATCAAGAAACTCTAAGCAATTCAAATTATTGATGACATGTTAAAAAAAATTATACTTTTTCGGCCGACTTCTTCTGCTTGTATAAGTATTTTTTTCTAATATGTTACTAATAAAATACACTATTATGTATTATAATTCAGAACCAATTATAATTTATTCTAATGAACATATTCAAGCAACATACTTTTAATAAATACGTTGTATTCCATTAAAACCGACAGTTCGTTAACACTTTTAAAAAAACTTAAAAAAAACTTGACAAAACATTCACCGTCACATTATATAATTCAATCATCACCACTCTGAACCAGCTTCTTCGCTACTTCTTGTTACGACATGCAAATTTTAATGCTTTACATGACTTGCAACAACAACAAAATTGATAATTAAATGAAACTACGTGATGTAGTATTATTTCTACTTTCTTTAATTTCTTTACCACGACCTAGGTTTCGTTGTATTACAACATCTTCAGGTTTCAAGCAATTAGCAAAGAACTTAAAGAAAGTAGAAATAATACTACATCACGTAATTTAATTTAATTATCAATAATGAATTTCTACAAAATTAACGCCAAATATATTCAATATTCAAAACAAACAAAATTTACAAATATTTACACTAAAATAAGTCTATTAAGGTTATGTTTGTTACAAATATACTATCATGTTATGCTTGTTAAATAACCTAAAATTTTAATACCTTAACGTAAGGGCACGATTTTAATGGACCATGCAACCACCATTCAACTATGCGTAGCCTCCTCGCCAAAATTATCACACAATTTTCACATCATTTTCCTAATAATATTGATTATTTGCTATATAAATCATTTATATCTGAATTATATTTAGGAAACACTGTACACCTTTTAATTAATAATTGTTTTGAATTATGAATAAAATTCTGAACATCTATTTGCAACACCTCATGAAAATAGATTTTCATAGAAATATATATATATATATATATATATATATATATATATATATATATATATATATATATATATATATATATATATACCCCATTAAGTCTAAAAAGGACACCCGGCAATCGAACGAAGTAGTTGCTGTACTGTTCAACAGATGGCAGTAGTGGTACTAGTCGCCGCTTACACCGGTTGCCCTCAGTGTTTTTCCGTTTTTTGGCAATCAAAAAAATCGAAATCTTGGGAAAAAATACTTGGATTGGAACACAACTTGCGTAGGTGAGTTTTATTTTATATTTTTTTACATAGTAATGAAATAAGATTAAATGAATGTTATTGATTTTAATAGTCTATTTCATAAGCTTAACAAAGTTACTGACATTTTATAGAAATAGTATTACGAAAGTCGGTAGGTTCATCTCAAGCTCGAGCCCAAGAAATGAACCGTAAAGACATTGAAGATTAATTTAATATCTTGAAAGATATCCTGATTGAAAACTACTTAACGGATAAGCCAAGAAAAATATACGATGTCAATGAAACTGATATATAATAAAATCGGTAGAGTCTTGGCTACCAAAGGTGCCAAAGAACAAGTACTGAAAAGGGCGAAAACGTCAGCATTAATGCATGTTGTAGTGCGGAGGGCAGTTTTTGCCTCCCGTCCTTATTCTTAAAGGGAAAAATAAAAGACGTGATCATATATTATGAATCAGAAGTCATCGTATATTAACAGCAACTCGTTCTACAAGTGGTTTACATAGTTTACATTTTATACACAAGAAAAGCGCTGTTGCTTTTGGACAGCTGCTGTAAATGGTGTTATACTCCTATGCCTTTGCAGCTTTTTCAAACCTTTCAAGACATATTTCAGTCAAGAAACAAAAGTATGGATGGAAAATCACAAGGAAAGAAAACTGACCCGATACTACATTGCTCAGTTAATTGACAACGCTTGGTGCAAGACTGCTACATATTTACAGATACATCGGCAATGCAGTGCACACGGGTGTACCCATATAACCCTTAGATAATATCCGATTATTTCTTTTGCATAGACGCCTCTAATAACAAACTCCCAGTCCCTCGAAAGTACAATAGCAATAGCATCTAGTTGTTCCTTTCGCAAAGAAACTGCAGCAGCAACATCTTCTGAGAGTCAAGAGCCCTCATTTACTGACCCTTCTACTGAAAGCTTCGATGAAAATACTGGTGCCGTTGGTCATTAACCCTGAGCTTTCAAACAACAATCTAAATATCAGATCAGAAACATCTGTCATCAGCCCTGATTCCAGACCTGAGTCGTCAATCAGTAGCCCTGATGGATCGCCTTTCAACAATCCTCAAACAATTGACTACTCGAATCCAAACGTACTAGGTACATATAAGTATCTAAACAAAAATATACCAAGGAAAATGAGAATCTCGGAAAACTCATTGGAAGAACTATTAAAAAAACTTATTTATATAAAACTTATTTATATTAAACAGCCTTCGTATTCTTCTAAACCCCAAGAAGAAGACATAAAAATAGATTCATCTAGGGAACAGACTGACATCGAAGAGTATTCTTGTATTGAATACTTGGAAGATTATAATATAACGAAGAAACAATAGACTGAATACAGTGTATAAGCTACTTCAAGATTGCACGATCGCTCCATGAAGATTGCACGATGTATAACAATTTGTGTAAGAAGTGTGGCCGGTATAAAGTGCGGCAGCAGAAGAAATAATATGTTTCAGAAGTAAATTGTTAATTTTTGATGGTTATTCTTGTTTTTATGTTTTTTTTTGTTATGGGGCATTTTTCACAGACCACATGGGGAATACGCGCCTTTCTGAAGCTTTTAAAAAGTTTGGTAAGTTTAAAAATCATTAGAATTATTAACAAAATGACCAAATAATTAAAGTAAATGTAATTGATGGTTCCTAATTAATAAATATAATTTTATTACAAGTGTGTTTAATTTAATTAGATAAAAAGTAGGGCATTTATCACCAGTTCTCCCTATATCTCAAAAAGAATTATTAGGTAAAGCACGAACTTTCAGGCTTTCATAATATAAAGAAAATAAGATTTTTTCGTCCATCTGGCCATACAATTATCACATAAATGACTAAAAATGATGCCATCAACGGCCTAAATGGGACTGGCAAAAATCTATACAGAGTTAGGCCCAAGTGTTACAAGAATAAAAATGAATAAATAAGTACTATAAACGTTTTATCTAAATCATCAATAAAACAAATGAAAATTTTGTATTTTCTTATGAATTCAGGTTATTATTCATAATATTGCAGTTTGTAAATTTTATGGTTACGGACCTCTTTGAACCAGCGACAAGAAAGAAAGTGCAAATTGTGCCTTGTTGTATCCTCCACCCATAGATATACCATATTAATCCATGAACTCATAGGTTCCACAGGTCGTCGAAAAAATTACGTAAAACTCTAAAAAAACGAAAAGACATTAATTTTCGCAACAGAACCTTTGTAAATATCGGTCAACAGTTTATTTTTAATTCATTTAGGCAATGACTATATATTAAAAAAAGCAAGCGGAATTTATTATTTTTTGTAATCATTTCGAAAACAATATAATGTACGTCGTTACAATTTTATCGTTATTTTCCTTTTTCGTTGAAAATTTTTAATATTGTAAAAATATTATACATGGGCTGATGATAGCTTTTCTTTGATTTCCATTATGATCACAAATTTTATAATATTTTATTTTCTACTTTTTACTGATTGTCAATCTCTGAATTATTTGGTTTTTTATATACATATAAAAAAAACAACTTAAAATGTATCAGCTTTTTTAAGTTATATTTTATTTCTGTAACGTCAAGCCCATTTTCGCCGATCTCCTTGGTAAAACTCACTGCTAAGGACGTACGTGACGCGCTTTCAAGCTCTTACATAGCGATTTTATGAATTCGCCTTTAAAAAAAATTTATTTACGTCAAGTTTCACATAAAACATAATCCTATTAAAGATTATTTTGACACATTCAATTCTAATGACTCAAACACGAGTTCAATTTATAAAAAAAATTGTTTAAACAATTTTCAAACAAAGATTTTTGTGCATGAAGCCATGCCTAAATTCACTTTTTAAAAAAGTATATCCCTCAACTTATGAACTAGTAGTTTTAACGATTTTTAAAAAATTTCTAGACGTTTCGCCACTTGCGATCTTGTGCTACGTCAACAGAGAATCGATGGGAGGGGATGGGGGTGCGTTATGTAACTAGTACATGAAATAAATTTATTAAATATTTAACAGTTCTGTAAATCTAAAAACAGTCCCCAAACTTATAATGTCATTTCTATCAACTGAAGTTTAAATTTTTATCCAATATGTCATAAAATTGCCCAAGTAACTTATT